>OZ038380.1:91328498-92528498 GCA_964036045.1 Eutreptiella sp. 'Long Island Sound 2002' | reverse complement strand
CCTCCTTTGCCTGTCCGCCCCTGTCCTCTGGTGCAAACTCTGCTGCCCCCGCTCTCTGCTGCCCCCACTTCCGCTCGTTCTCGCCTACTCGTGCCCTCCTCCTTCCCCCCCTCCTCCGGGAGGATGGACTTCATTACAGCCGCCGGCACATTGAGTGCCGCCGGCTGCCCTGAGCCCTCCTCCACGGCCATCCTCCTCGCCTCGTCCCCCTTGGCCTCCGACACCAGGAGTACCGACCCGTCCAGCCTGTCGCTCTCCGCCAGGTTGAACGGGTGCGCCCGCCGCCTCGCTACCGCTTGCTCCCCGCGCTCCTCGCCCTGTTCTCCAGCTCCCGCTGCTACCACCTGCCTCCCCTCCCCACTTGCCTCTGCTTACCCTCCCTTGTCTTGTCCCTCCCCTGTCCCTGCCGAGGCCTAGTCTTTCCTCTTCTGCTCGGCTGTTTGCCGCCCCTCCTGCTGCACCGTCTCCGGACTCTGCGGAAACGAGGGTGACAACACCTCTGCGGATGCCCCCGAGGACGTCGGGGAGGGGGGCTGCGCGGCTGGGGCCGCCTGCATTTGGGCCACGTCAACCCTCACTCCCACGCGCCCCAGCCCCCCGTTACCCCTCACGGACCGCAGTGGCGGCGCGGCCTCCGCCGCCGGCAACTGGCTTGACTTTAGCTCAGGCGTGCGGGACATCTTTCTGCACACATGGCATCGTGTTTGAGCCCAAAGCCTTGCCGGTTCATCCTCCTTCTACCCGCGCCCCGCATCTGGCGGTCCCCGCTTTGTCACAGTTCGTGCGCCCCACTTGTGCTGTGCTCTCCGTGTACTGCTGCTCCTCGTCGTCTTCCATGCCTCTGCGTACTGTGGACTCTTCCCAGGCGGCCGCTGAGCACGTACTTGACCTTGTCTTCCTTGTCCTCGCAACCCTTGCTACTTTCCTCCTTGTCGGCTTGCGCTTCTCGGTTCCTCTTGGCTGCTCCTCCTCCTTGCCTTGCGTCATCCGCATGGGCCCGCTGGGCCATCAACCCGCTGCCTCGCCCTGGTCTGCTCACCTGGGGCCCGCTCAGCACCGGGGTGCGCTCAGTGGCTTGGTGCACCCCCGTCTCGGATGTTCCAGGCCGAGTGACTGGTGAGCGTGCGGACTCTTTCCCCCCGGCCTCAGCGGCCCCCAGCTGCCCCTCTTTGGAGCGCCATCTTCCATCCGCTCCTCCTCTCGTTCCGTCCGGTTCTCATATCTGCCGGATTCTCTGTCGTCTGCGTTCCATCAGGCACTCTCTCTGCTCTTCTCATTCTCTTTCCTCCACTTCCCTTGCGCCTTCTGAGTGCCGTTGCCGCCAGTCTGGCTACGTTCGCACTTCCATCTCTGTGATTTGCGAGTTGTACCTAATCAACGCGCCTTGAAGCGGTGTGGTGACCGGATCTCGCATGTATTCCGTCCGTGCATCCAATTGCGCCTCCCTGCACGCCATGCGCTCCTGCAGATGCTCCGCCATACATCGCAACAGCCTGTGGGCCACGGCTTCCAGCGCTACCGTATGCTCCCCAAGTCCCCGCCATAGTGATTTCACGATCACCATGTGCCACAGTCCGTTGCGATGCCTTCTGTCCCCAGCTCGCTCTCCATCGCTCTTCTGCCTCTCTCACCTTTCTTGAGCAGCGGGACGTCCTGATCTCTAACTGGCGGCTCCTCGATCCCCTTATACTGTTCATATCGCATGAAGTGCTCGTACGTTTCCAGCTCGCCGCCGCAGTGGCATCTCATGTACTCCTCCAGGAGGTCCATACCCTTATGCCTGTACCACCTCATGATCGTCTCCCGCACTGGCACCTGACCCGTGATTGCCTGCAATCGCGTGGTTTGCAGCCTTTTGGGTAGCGCTTCTGGCCTCAGCACATTGGGGAAGTTGACCTGCTGTCCCACCTTGCCCTCCAAGTACTCGCTCAGCTCTACCACTTCCGGCCCCCCTCGTATCTGAGCTAGCATGTGCACTGGCTGCGGGTACACTCGTAGTTCCCGTCTGCCCCTGTCCTCCTCCACCACCCATCGGGCTCTCTCCTCAGCACCCACCCTTGGTGGTATATGCACCAAGTGGAGGTGCTCCTTTCTCTCTGGCACCCTCCATTCCGGTTCCTGCTCCCTATCCACTGCTTGTGCCGCCCCATCCGCCTCATGATTACCCACTCCCGCTGGATGCGACTCCTGTTTTACCAGGTGTATGACCAGGGGCACTTTCTTCATCTCCAGCACGTGCCATATAGGATCCCCCACTGCGCCAGCGACTCGTTCCACATCTTCGGCATCTGTCTGTCCCACCTAGGGCGACCTTCTTGTCCACTCGCCCGCCTTATCATCCACTTGTATACACCCCATTCCACGACCCTGAGGTCGTGATAGAACTCTGCGTGGTGCAGTCCCGCTTTTCTGTACTCCTTCATATCCCTCCTGCGCACATGCAGCACCTCCAAACTTACTCCCTCCTTCCTGACACACCGTACGGTTCCATGTACCGCCCCCCTGAAGTCCACGTCCTGCACCACTACCGGTCCACGCCTGCCGCACATCCTGGTGGTCGCCAACGTGTGCTCCTCTCCCGGAAACACGGCGTGTAGGAGGCGCCACATGCGCTCGATCTTCCCCGCCACTAACCGCCTTCGCCTGTACCACACATAGCATGGGCACATGTTCTCCTCCTTCTGTACCTCCGCGACCGCGTGATAGCACACCTGTCTCACCAGCTCCTCCTGATTGTGGCACATCCTGCTCAGCGTTCTGGCTGTATGTGCCCTGTACGCCTACCCCGCCGTGGGCATCCCCTCCCCATAGTAGGCCATCAGCGACCGCAACACACACCACGGTACCTCCGTGGGTATCCCCTCATACCCCCTGATGAGCCTCCGCACTTCCCCTTTCACCTCCTCCGACTGCCCCCTCCAGTACGGGAGGTGCATCCCTTGGTACCCTATCGCTGCAGTGAGCACTGCTCGGAGGTAGTACAGGGTCGTCTGTACTGACAATAGGTGATTCCGGAGGACCACCAGCATCGCCCTGAAAACTCTGAGCAGTGTTTCTGGCAGCTTGACGCCCTCCGCCTCCATGGCCTGCGCATGTCCCAGCACCATCGCTTCCTCTGCCCTCTCCAGCCACGCCAGCCCGTCTCCCACATCCAGCCCCATACCATCCTCGACACCCCTCCCCAGAACCGCCGACTTCTCACGCTCCAGACCAGTTCGCTATCCCTCCCGTACCTCTGCATCAGGTCCTGCACCACCTGCTGGGCCCTTTCATCCCGCGCCATGGGCACCGCATCATCCACATACGCCTGCGCGGGTGACGCGTGTCCTCGCCAGTTGTGGATACTCCCGCGCTATCTGACTCATCAGGGGGAGCATGGCCAGCATGTACAGGAATGAGCCCTCCATCCCGCCCTGTGGCACACCGCTACCTGGGGTCAGCCACTCTATACAGCCCTTCCCCGTGGCGGCTGTCTACATTCCTGTGCGCAGGTACTTCCCAACAAAGTCACCGTATGGGGGCCCAAGTTGCCGCCACACCTCCTCTATGAGCTGGTGCGGTGTGTTAGGGAACGCCCCCTTCACGGCCACGGACGCCGTGAATGCCTCCAGGTCCTCATCATCAAGGTACATGTCGCACAGGAATGTTGCTTGCTGTGTGGACTTGCCCGGCACGGACCCCTACATGTTGTCCGGTATGACCCCCGCTGCATACAGCCGCCGCTGTATCATCCCAAAGATCACGATCCACACCAGCTTGGCCTCCGTTACGGCACAGCAAATTGATTCGGGCCCTGCGACGTAAAGACGTCAGGATGGCGTCAGGATGGCGTCAGGATACCGTCAGGATGGCGTCAGGATGGCGTCAGGATGGCGTCAGGATGGCGTCAGGATGGCGTCAGGATGCGTCAGGATGGCGTCAGGATGCGTCAGGATGGCCGTCAGGATGCCGTCAGGATGATGGGTAGTTTGGCGTCAGGATGGTGTCAGGTTGCGTCAGGATGCGTCACGATGGCGTCAGGAGAACGCCAGAATAGCGTCAGGATGGCGTCAGGGAGCGTCAGGGTGGCGTCAGGATGACGTCAGGGTGGCGTCAGGATATTATGGTGGCGTCAGGATGGCGTCAGGATAGCGTCAGGATAGCGTCAGGATAGCGTCAGGATGGCGCAACCACAACCTGATGGCATCTCAGGGTGTCAATCAGGCCTCCAGGGTTGATACCTACCAGAAAAAGATTACACATAAAAGACAAAATGTTGTACAGGGTACAAACCTATTGAGATATTTTGAACATCTTTTAGAAGGCTTTATGGCAGGAAATGCCGAAAATTGTTATTTTAACAGAAAAATATCTTTCCTTTGTGAGATAAAGGTCGTTGAAGTAAATGGCGGGCAGCGGGTATGACGGCAGCGAATCCCGAAAAGAAGAAAATGGTTTACAAGAAAATTGTTCACAGGTATGCAATTTACAACTTTTCACAGATTATGTCCCTGCCATTTATACACAACGCCCATCATTGCTACAGTCAGGAACTTCATGAAGGAGGAAGAGTGAAGAAGTCGAAAAAGTGGGAAGAAGTTCATTCAGGTCAAGCATGAGGTCACAATTTACCCGTAATCAGATTGTCCTGCGTTAGTCCAGGAGCGAATCATATCTATTGGTGTACACCGGAGCTCTCAGAAACCTCGTTCACTCCTGCCGTATTGTTGTGCGACATTACAGGCCAAACTGACGGAGGAGTAGCAGTACCGGATAGTACCTGCAGGATGGCGTCATAATGACGTCAGAAAAATGTCAAGACAGCGTCAGGATGGCGTCAGGATGGCGTCGGGATGGCGTCAAGGAATGTCACAATAGTCCAATGGCGTCAGGAACGCGTCAGGATGCGTCAGGATGGCGTCAGGATGGCCTCAGGATGGCGTGAGGATGGCGTCAGGCAAGCCTCACATGTGGGTCAGGGTAGAGTCGTAGGCGTCAGGAGCGCGTCAGGATGCGTCAGGATGTGTCAGGAAGGCGTCAAGCTGGCGTCAGGAAGGCTTCAGGTTACTTTAGCGTCAGGTTGGCGTCAGGATGACGTCAAACGACCCGGGGCCGGAATCAAATGGGCCTCCAGTTCCCCGGCCTGAGGTGATCCCCTTTCTTGTACAAGGGCCGCACCTTGCCGCCCCACGCCGCTGGGGGCTTGCCTGTGCGCAACACTTCGGTGACCCTGCCCGCCAGACGATCCAGCTCTGGTGCCCCCAGGTTCTGGTATGCCTCCGCCACCAGCTGTTCCACTCCAGGGCTGTTTTATCTCTTAAGAGCGCGTACCGCCTCCCTTATCTCCTCCAGCGTCGCCCTGCTGCGGTGTATAGCCTCGCCTGTACCATCCTCCGCTTGGTTCCGCTGAGCCCCTGCTGCCCCTGGTTGTGCTGCCTCCTGAAGCTCTGTGCAACCTCCTCCAGCACCTCTCGTTTGTTGCCCTTGACCCTGCCATCCTGTAGTCTCACTGCCCGGATCTCTTGCGGCTGTCCAGCCTCCGCGAGTTCCCGGATGTACCGCAGCGACTTGTACGGCACTGCTCTTTCGATGTATCGTTCATGCTCTGCCACCACCTTCTGGTATATCCTCTGCCCTCCATCCACAACTGCCCTCCTTGCCACCTGTACCCTCTTTTTTGCCTGTGCCATTCCGCCCGCTCTGCCTGCGCCCTCGCTTCGACCTCCTCTTGCTGCCGCCTCCTCAGTGTGGCTACCAGGCGTTGCAGCTTGGGCTGTGCCTGCGACTCCCCCACCTGTCTAGGGAAACCGGAAATTCTTGCTGCTCTCCTCATGGCCTGATGCACATGGCTCCCCCGCCTCATTTTGACGTGCACCTGCTGCCCCCACTGCTGCCACCTCTCATCCCCCTCCTCTGGCCATCGTACCCGTGGCGGCAGACTGACTCCCTCTTCTTCCGACACCTGCTCATCCTCCTCGTCATCCCCTGACTCCCCCACCTTCACGTCCACTGTCAGCCAGCATGAGGCAGTGCCCTTTCCTGTCCTGCATTTTGTCTGGCCCCACCATATACCCCGCCATCACCCCCGTGACCCACCTGGCGTCCGCGTACACTGCGCGTATCCGCGACGGCGTGCTGCCTTCTGGTGCCGGGTAGTGTAAGAGGCCTGGCGCCCCACTGTATGACACATCCTGTAGCCGCATTTCCTCCACGAACATCCGCACTTCGCGGTCCACCTCCGTCTCCGCGCCTCTCCTCTGGGGATCGTAGTTGAAATCCCCAACCACGATGACCGGTCCCTCGTCCAGCGCCCTGACGTACTCCATCCTCAGATGCGCCACATACTCTTTGACCCTCCTTCGATGCGGGAAATGGCAGTTGATGATGACCACCTGTCCATGCTTTGTCGCCACATCATACAACGCCCTTCGTCCCCTCGCTCCCACTTTCTTGTCCTGAACGACGCTGAGGCCTCTGCGCACCAACAGCGGCACCCTTTGTGCCCACTCCTGCTGGTATTCTCTCCCCTCCTTGCCGTACATCTGCGCGCACACGACGTTGTCCTTCCCCTTCAGCCATATCTCCTGGTACGCCACCGAGTCGGGGTCTGCCTCATGCAGTCTCATCTGCTGCCACGCTGCGATGTCCGCCTGATACAGTGCCACGGCGTCATTATGTGTGTACAACTTCATGCGTTGCCACCTGCGCTTCACGTCTTCCCGCACCTCTTCGCGTTCAGTTGGGCATATTCCTTTCCTTCCGCTCCGTCCGCCTTGTCGTCGCCCAGGGCTTTTCTTCGCCTTCTCTGCTGCCCTCCGCTTCGTTAATTGTCACTTCTGCTTCTTTTTTTTCCTCCCCGTTGACACCTCCCCACCCTCCAACTCTCACGCCTCCTGCTCCGGAACCAGCTGCCCGTGTATTTCCATCTTTCAACCTTGTGGGCATACGTCCAATCTCTCCTCCGGGTACGGCAGTCCCTCCTCATCTTCCTCCCCCTGATCTCCCCACTGCAAAATGGCCGCCTTCGTCACATGCCCCGTGCGATCCTGCTGTTCGATCATCTCCTCCACTGTCCCCACATACGTCCACCACTTCCCACGCATCTTGTGCGGACCATACACTGTCACCCCTTCTCGCACCGCTCCAGGCTCCTCCCGGCCAATTTGTTCGTCTCCGTACCTGAATCCCCTCGCCCGCTCCCTCTTTGGCCTCCCATCCTCGTCCTCCCCTCGCTGCTGCCTTTCTGGTGGCTCCTGCTCGTCCTCTTCTCATCTCGCTTGCTGCCGTCCCTTTCCCTGCCCTCCTCTGGTTGCCCCTCCACTGTTTCTCCCGTCCACCCTTTTGCCAGCTGCACTCTCCCGCCCTCCGCCCTCCGCCGCCCCCTCCCCTTCTTCTACCCCTTCTCTGTCCTCATCTCGTTCCACCCGCCCGTCCATCTCCTGCCCCGACTCCCGGCCATCCCGCGCCGGGTCTTCCTCTCCGCCTTCCTGCTCCTCCATATGCCCGTCCCCGACTATGAACCTCATTTGTCCTCCTCTTCCCCTCCGCATTCCCCTCTACTTACTTGGCCTTTCCCCCTCGGGTCTTCCTCCACCTCTGGGCACCGCTTTTGCTCCCCCTGCCAGAGCCCTCTCGCTGTCGCCAAGGCTTCCTTCCTGTGCTCTTCCTCCGTGCCAGGAGGCACTATCCACCTCGGCTGTTCCCTTCCCTTGCTGGTGGCCACCCAGTCCATCGCCAACCAGATCTGTTCCTTGATGTCCTCCACTTCCTCGGTTTCCGGGCACCTATCCATCTGCAACTCCACCGCCCTTACAACAGCCCCCTCATGTACCTCCTCCGCTCTGTCTGCCCGTACGTCTTCCACCTCCCTGACCGACCGCATGAGTGGGTGTTCCACTCGTTTCAACGGGGCCGCCGTATACACTACCGCCTTGCGCCTGTCCCCCTCTGGGATCCAAGACCCACCATGTGTGCCCGTCCTGTACCAGATTGGTGACCCCTTGCTCCGCAGCTCCTGTGGCATTCGCCTGTGGGGACACTACTTGTACTGTGTGTCCCTTGGCCCTCCCCATCGCTGCCCCATCGTAGTCAACCACGGCCATTACCTGTCGGACCCGGTGCATTTCCGTGTCCGTGTCCTATTCTCCGGCCATACCCCTGCTGCGGCGTACCGTCTGCCCAACATACAGCGCGATAGCCAAGACCTGCCTCGTGGGCCCCCACACCTCCACCGTTCTGCTCCTGCTGTCCACACACGCCGCTACCTGCGCATCCCGCTGCATCTGCATCCACAGCACTGCCTGCTTCGGCTCCACCTTCCGAGCCGCGAGCACCTGCGCCTTAGCCTGCCTCTCACCCGCCTCCGCATCCTCCTCTACTGCCCCATGAGACCCACTGGGGGGGGGGGTATTTTCTTCGAACGAACTTCAGTCCTCGAACGAAGATTGGAATCTCCGAACGAAGATTCGAATTCGAAGATTGTATTTACTCTAATCGAAATCCAAAAGAAACCAGGCTGCTGGGGAGAATTGCCGCAGAAGCGCAGCAACAGCAGCGTGCGCAAGAGATTGACAGGCGATTGTCGCAGGTTTGTGCCAGAAAGATGGGTTTTTGGTGTTTTTAATTGATTTGTTGTATTTTTTAAGGGTATCAATGTTTGACCAATGGTGCAACTTGAAATTACGCTCAAAAGCGTGATGGGCATAACGAATGCTTATAGCCAGCACGTTGAGGACGGGCTTGTGCAGTTTTTCTCCTCCTCCGGCCTGGGACGGCGGCTCTTACATTCCATCTACACACGAGTCAACCCAGGCGCTGACAAGCAGAGATTGAATCAACTTCTACGGTGGCACAGCGATGCTCAATGCTCGCCTGAAGAATGTGTTGCTTTGCTTCTCGATTTGGCAATCCCTAGACGCCGCCTTCGGGGTTTATCGCGCTTTAGTTCCAAGCGTGCGGAGGTATGGTACAAACAGACAGGCCTAAGGTTTGGGAAACCAATGCCAGGCCGCCGGAGAGTCAACTTGGCTTGGAAAAGGATGAAGAGGCCCTTGCACCTTGTTGGCCACATCGACAAGAAAACTGGCATCCGAAATGTCTCCGGGCCGTTTGATCACTGGATCAACTACGTTTTCACGCAGCCTTGCCTCTATGAAACTCTACAGCCCAGCAAGGTTGGGTTGGTTTTCATTGTGAGTGGCAATGGTTATCCTGTAGCAGGTGTAAGCTGGACTCAGCTTACCATTTGCATCCGAAATCATGAGCATCTAGCCCGCAATGCAGCACACAGTTGGGTTTTAGAGCTGGCATACTGTGGTGACTCCAATCGGAAGAATTTGCGCCGGGGCTGGAAAAAGAATCTGACGGTGTGTTATTTCTTCGAAAATTGCCTTCGTTCGAACCTTCGAACGTTTGAACGAAGCTTTTTCTTCGAACGAACGTGTTTTTCGAACAAAATTTTGATTGCGCCTTGCACGCTACTAGGTCTTGCAGCGGATCATAACTACGCGATCCGTCGTCGTAAAGGGCGCACGCGGTGCAGCAAGTGTTATGCTCGGCGGAGATTTACCGTTTTGGATGACGTTTTTTAGACTTACTGAGCATTGGTATATAGCGTCAGTTCACAACTTGGGCCTTTCGAACCTTCTCAAGAGGCGGTACTTAGGCTGTCACCGGCGCACAACGGGCACTGGTGATGCGTCCCGACTTGGCAAGACCCCTCCCTGCAAAGGAGCTCGTGGCTGCGCTTCGAAACCCTTGCTGCAAGTACCACGACACCATGCCATTATTTGTGTTCTACATATGCTTATGCGAATTGATGCTTTGCTTGGAAAAGATTTGGAAAAGCTATGCTTGTCCGCCAGCGGAGAAGCACGCAACGCTATCAATAACATGCTGAAGATTGCTCTGTGTGGTTGGCAGCTAGGTGGAACTTGTAGACCTGATGGACAAGAAACGAAGTGTTTTCTTTTATATGGGATGGTGTTGCTCATGTTTTGGGGTTGGCCAACGGGCACTCGGGTAACCTGACTGTCATGACGTTGCGGGACGTGATGCAGCTCTATCGCACCTATCAGCGCATCAACGTTGACCTTCCAGCGGACTGTTGGCAGGCGGCCTGGGAATTTCGCGCCCACTGTTTGCCCGTTACCGGTTCTCATTATCTGATAATCTTGGAGTTTGATGTGCCCAGAATCCTAGAGGCGATAGCACCTTACGGGCTTGGGATGTACTGCCAGGACGTGGCTGAAACCACGAATGCCAAGCTGAAGGATTTCTACTTGCTGTTCACAAACTGAGGGGGCAGCACCACAGATGACTAGCAGCTCTCTGCTCTGCTACAAACCATGGAGCATGCCTTCTTGTACACGGAGTCCTGCATTGTAGCTCACGGTACAACGCGCGTGATCTCTTGCCCAAACGCTGGCTTGTTTGAATCTTTAATAGACGATGCAACTCAATGGTGCTGACAAAGGAAGACAAGGCCGATATCGCAAGACTGGTGGCGATATGTGTTATTCTCCGAACCCTGCAGTGATGCATTGTAGTCTTTCGAATTTAGTCTTCGTTCAAATCTCCGAATCCTCGAACGAACTCTCGTTCGAAAATTTTTCTTCGTTCGAATATTCCAATCTTCGTTCGAAGATATTTTTCGAATCTTTCGCGCTGTGCTCAGGAGTTGCTTCAGGCGCACCCAACTTCTGCCTGAGCGTCAAGATCATTGCCAAGAACAGCCCCCTGGTGTAGTACACAACTGGCCCAGCACCCGACGCCGCAGCGTGCAGCGGAATTGGAGCCGCCACCATCCCCTTCTCGCCGCTTGGATGACCCCCTAGATTTTGGATCCCAGGATGAAGAAGAATATGATCCAGATTATGTGGTGGTGTACGAAGTGTTCGATGTGAGCGCCGAGTTGGACAACTGTCGCCAGGTTTTCGTAGAATCCGGAGTCACCCGCCCGTACCTTGACCTCATTGTAGGGAGATCCGTACCCAATCCAGAAAGTCTTATAGTGATTTCAACACTGTGTGTTTGTTGTGCCTCTCCTGCTGCTTGCTGCTGGTGTAGGGTTCCTGCTGCTTGTTTTTGATGAGGAAAATGTTTTACTGTTGAAATACAACCAATCCAGGATAACCCAAGCCAGAGATAAGCAAGTAGAAGAAGTTCAGGATCAAAGCATGAAGGGCTGCAGTCACAAAGAGTTAGAGAAAAACAACTATCCACAATAGACCACAGCAATTAGCATACATTGCAACTCAGGATGAAATAATTTACATGTTTGAGAAGAACGGATTGTAAAACTGCCCCAAGGGCTCAGTCTCATCCACAGTGCCATCTGGAGATGTGCACTGTTTGTTTTTGGGTCCCATAGGTGCTGAGGTGGCATGGCCTGTGGCAATGAGCTCACTGCCATGTCACATGGGATATTCCTACTTAACTAGGCTGACTGGGTATTGAACCCAGGACCTCTCAAAAAGAGGTGCCCCGGCCCCCTAGGGTGCATACCACTAAGATAGCTAAGAATTCATGAGAAAACATAGATAAATCCATAGGCTCTGCCTTCAGTATATCAGTGCCTCAGCAACCCAGGAAAAGATGTTTTAGTGCCTATAGCTTGGGGATAAAGGGGTCCACACCACATCCTGATTTAGTGTTTGGTGCCATAGGTCAAAATGTGTTATCACCCCTTTTGGTTGGGCCAATACTAAGATAAAAATGCCTGAGTGCTTAGAGTACTTCCTTGGTTTCCACACCTACTTTAAAATACCCATAGCTTCCCTAACACTGGGAAAGAGCGCTTTACCATGGCCAGCGCCTCTTGCTGCATTGTTGATGACAATCTCGAACAGAAAATTCAGCTCTCTTGGCGCTGCCAGGGTTCCTATGGCTTGGTGGGGTTAGAGTAGGGCATGCCAAGACCATATGCATGTGCACCCTCCCTCCAAGCTTAAGCGTAACACAACCCAACGCCAGACTCTCATAGGACGCTCGAGCCAAGTCTCAAGGAACCTGATGGAGACACCTGTCCTGGTACTGGGGCAAGGGTGCGCTGATTTAATTAGAAATGCCCCTTGGAGGGGTCCTGATTCTAGCTCGGTCTCCTGCTGCTGCTTTTCGGCCAGAACAGCGGCCTACTCAACCAGGCTTTGCGAGGAGGTCTGTACAACAGTGGAATGGGAGAATGAGGGATGAATCCACGCAAGCGCGAAGC
The DNA here is from genome assembly GCA_964036045.1 of Eutreptiella sp. 'Long Island Sound 2002'. Lineage (NCBI taxonomy): Eukaryota > Euglenozoa > Euglenophyceae > Eutreptiales > Eutreptiaceae > Eutreptiella > Eutreptiella sp. 'Long Island Sound 2002'. The sequence goes on along the minus strand of OZ038380.1, from coordinate 92,516,308 downwards.
GACAACACCTAAATCCGTCAAATTACCGCCTAGAATTTTTCTGAAGGCACACACCTGGACAGAATCTATTTGTGCATCAGATGCACATTTTTCTAAAATTTGTAGTCATCTCTCGATTTTTCAAATCAAGAAATTCTTACGCAGAAAAAGTCGGCGCGCGGGAGCGGCTCCTAGCGAAGCGCCGGAAAAAATAGAATCAATAAGATTATAAACGTATGTTACGCAGAATGACAAAAATGATGAAACACACATAAAAAGACTAACATAAAGATTCCACCCACATTGGCATTTCAATTCAATTCAAGATTCAAGATTTCAAAAATCAACAGAAGGACTTCAATGAATCAGGTATAAACCACAGGTGTGCTCGTCTCGTATGCAGCATGCACATTGCTCGTCTCGTGTCTCCGTGAACGTGCCTTGTAGCAGCGCTAACAAACGATAGAGGGATAGATTAGAAAGATTGCAGATGATTAGAGGTAAAATCAGGGGGATTAGACATACACACAAGTGCATAGCGACGTTTTTCGCTTGTGTCACGCCTCCCCCTCACCTTGATTCACTCTCCGGCGGTGAGTATGGTAGGTAAGCCCAGGTGGGGCCACCCCCTGGTGGAGTTCGTGATTGTGGGTAAGATTTGTAGGAAAAACAGTGATTGACAAAGGTAACTTCCAAACTCGTGCATGCTCGTGCATTCACACACGCATTAAAGGGTAGGCCACGCGTGGTGCGCTCAGTACAACCCTTGTTTAGGTTACCCAGGGGCTCCACCCTACGTTCCATAAGAGAACGGGTGCTGTTCCTTAAGCTTGCTTGCTTGATAGGGGCGTTTGTGGACAGCGTATTATAGGGCCATCTGAGAAGCGTATAATACGTGGAGATGGTCTTGGTTCCTCCGCTGCAAACGCTCCTTCATCCGCCTTTGCTCTTCAGGTGGGAAGGTCAGGGTGAACTGGTGACGTCCCTTGAGCCGTGCTAAAATATACGGCGCTGATCACACAAACAACAAGCTACGACTCAGCCAGGAGTGGCAAGCGTAGCCCGACCTCTAAAACATTCACGCTGTGCAACGAACAAGAGCACCCCTTCCCTCCAAGCCCTAGCAGGGAAACACGTTGTGGCGTCCCTGTTAGGCCACAGAAGCTTAGTAGCTCTGTGTGTTCTTGCATTCTCACAGGTGAGCCGCTATGGCTCTTGTCTTCATCCTCAACGCCACGCAGTAGAGCGTGCGTGCAGGGGTGGAATTCCTGAGTGGGGGCTTGAGCCAGTTGCAAAAGTGCTCGCCCACCAGGATGGCGCCATTGTAGGTAGGGTGTGTAGGGTAGTGGTGTGTCCTGTCCCGCGTGCTTTTTGACGTGGGCAGGGGAGTGCGTTAGCTTTTGGCCTTTAGCAAAAACAGGCGTTTTGTATGCCCTTAGCACACTTGGCCACCCCTCCCCTCTAGTAGGTAGGCCTTTTGCCGTCTTCCCCCATGGATAGGCGCCAGCACAGAAATTGGGCGCCATAGGAGTGGTACTAGTAACTGACTAGCACCTTCGGTCCGACATCAGCGAAGCCCGTTGATTCAGGAGCCACACCCAGGAGAGAAGTGAGACACACACAGACATACGTAGCACACTTAGGGGTAAGGATCAGTCCCTAGCTTTAGTCTTGGAAGCAAGCGTCTCAGCGAGTTTCAGCAACTCACCAAGGTTGTTCTGGGACAAGTAGTCAACCAGAACTGAGTTTAGGCGCCCATCAGGTAGAACAAACGCAGAGAAGGGTTCCCAGGTGGCCTCTTCGACTGCAAACCCTTCCCAGAGGGTGAGGAAGCGCCAACCCTGGCGATAGCGGTGGCGTAGGGCAGGCTTCACCAGCCAGAAGCCCTCCTTAGCCATCTGCTCGGCGTTCATGTCGGGGAGTTCCGCTCCCACGTCAATAAGGCTGGCAGCACCTTGTAAGTCTAGGGCGGCGATCTCCTCGTTGTTAAGCTCCCACTCTTCCCCACAGAGGTCTTCAGGGTCATAGTAGCGCTTCAGGTGTTGAGCAGCGCACACCGGGGTCCCCGCTAGACGGGGAGAACACCGCACGATGATACGGTGTCCATTCACAGATAGAATCTTGTAGGACCCGAAGTATGGGTCGTCGCTGGTAGAGCGTGGCCAGGCGGGTAGTCGGCCGTGGTGCACCAGCACCCAGTCCCCCTCTTGGTAGCTGGCCGGTACACCTAGGATTTTATGAGGTACCGGAATGCCGTAACTGAACTGTCCAAAAACTGCCGCGATCGCGATTTACGGCCCGCCGCAACCCAATTTTGCCGAGGTTTTGGTGGTTTGTGCCAAATCTGTGCGCATCTGCCCCGATTTACATAGCGCAATCGGTGAGATACAACGTCATCTAGTTGCTGTATTGAAACCACGTCGATTGCATTACCGGATGTCCAGATAAACCCAAAATACGACCATTTTTGCCCATCTTTGCCACTTTCGGGCCATTAACGGTCATTTCCGATGATGTCCTTGTGGTGTCACGAGATTTCAAATGGATCAAGTTTGTCCCTAGTGCCCTGTCAGGCTAGGCAAGCAATGATTTGTGCCCGTGCCTGCTCTTTACCCAAGATAAGAATCCAGAGGGTGCCAAAAAACGCCCAAAACAGCTATACTTGCACTTCTGAACACATGAATGTTGATTAAAGTGATACGGCCGTGCTTTCATGTGATTTCAAATTGCTCACGTTTGTCGGCTGTGCTACGTGACGCTTGGCAAGCAATGATTCGTGCCTGTGCATGCCCTTTACCCAACATAATAATCCGGAGGGGGCCAAAAAACTCCCAAAACAGCTATGTTTGCACTTTTGAACACATGAATGTTGATTCAAGTGATACGGCCGTGCTTTCGTGTGATTTCAAATTGCTCACGTTTGTCAGCTGTGCTACGTGAGGCTTGGCAAGCAACAATTTGTGACCGTGCATGCCCTTTACTCAAGGTTATGGCCCGGAGGGTGCCAAAAAAGGCCCCAAACAGCTATATTTGCACTTTTGAACACAATAATGTTGATTAAAGTGATACGGTTGCGCTTTCGTGTGATTTCAAATTGATGAAATGTGTCCCTAGTGCTAGGTGAGGCTTGGCAAGCAATGATTTGTGCCCGTGCATGCCCTTTACTCAAGGTTGCGGTCCGGATGGTGCCAAAAAACGCCCAAAACGGCTATATTTGCAGTCTTGAACACACAAATGTTGATTAAAGTGATACGGTCGCGCTTTCGTGTGATTTCAAGTTGATGAAATGTGTCCCGGGTGTTAGGTAAGGCTTGGCAAGCAACAACTTGTGACCCTGCATGCTCTTTACTCAAGGTTAGGGCCCAGAGGGTGCCAAAAAAGGCCCAAAACAGCTACATTTGCACTTTTGAACACATAAATGTTGATTAAAGTGCTATCGCTGCCCGTGTGTGTGATTTCAAGTTGTTCAAGTTGGTCACTAGTACTAGGTGAGGCTAGACAATGAACAATTTGTGCCCGTGCATGCTCTTTACTCAAGAATATGAACCGGAGGGTGCAAAGAAAGGCTCAAAACAACTGTAATTGCACACACGCCATCATTAAATTTGCAAATGCTGTAATGATCAGAGCCACACTCCCTTGGCACTGCCTGTCAGAAAAAACAAAAAGGAATCCCCCCTGTACGTGAGCACATACAAGCTGCGTTTATATGGGTTGTAAGGTGTGTCCTTCTCCCTTAAATGAACCACCAAGGGGTAACAAAACGCCCCAATGGTAACAACGTGCTGGGCTGCTGTGTGTTTCGGGTCCACATGATCTACGAGGTCTCTGAGTGTGTATTTCTGACACTGTGCTGCCTCTGATAGGAAGCACGCGTCTGCAATAGGCATGATGGTATCATCTTCACTAAGAGGACATGCTGTCGGTATGCAAAGGAACCACTGAAAATTGTTACCCTTCCCATGCATTGACACACTGCACCAAACAGAAGCAAGCCACAAATGAGTTCTGAGTTTTGCAATAGGCATGATTGTATTATCTTCACTAAGGAGACATGCCGTTGGCGTGCAAAGGAACCACTGAAAATTGTTACCCTTCCCATGCATTGACACACTGCACCAAACAGAAGCAAGCCACAAATGAGTTCTGAGTTTTGCAATAGGCATGATTGTATTATCTTCACTAAGGAGACATGCCGTTGGCGTGCAAACGAACCACTGAAAATTGTTACCCTTCCCATGCATTGACACACTGCACCAAACAGAAGCGAGCACAGATGAGTTCAAAGATCAAGATATTGTGGCATGTGCATACGTACCTAGGTAGAGATAGCAGTTCATGGGCACCAACCGTGCCTCCGCCCAAAATGCTAGCTTCAAGGCTTAAACCTCGAGAAGCACTTGCAATGCGATAGGACATTTCCAACGGGGTTTACTCCGCGGCATGCTAACCACGCCCTTGAGGTCCTGGTGAGTGTGTTCACCACCTTCGCTTGACAGCACCTAGGGAGCGTAGAGAAGGTATAAGAGGTATAATGTATAACAGGTTGCGTATTGCCGCAACAGGAGGACGGGGTCTACAATTATGCTAACAACCTGTAGACTGCCGTGCTCCAGCAAGCGTGCTTGATAACGAGCCAAGAAATAATGGCATTGCACCGTCAACCGCTCTTCCGGAAGATGCAATACCGAGAGTAGCTCGTCCGATCGCCGGTAATCACGGTCTCGTGCCTTGACACGTTTTGGTGCTGTGGCCCTATTTGGTTCACTGCCACACTGCAAGGGGGCAGAGTGCAGTTGGCCATTAACTGTAGGGCAAGTCTCCTCAGTTCACGTAGGTAGAACTGTAGTGCCTCCTGCTGAACGGACCTACGTTGCAGAGTGACGGAGGTAACCTCCAGCCCATCAGCTTGTTTTTGGCAGTAATTCATAGACCGGTTGCCAAAACACGGGGTTACTCATCAAATCCCGAATGACAAAACATCGCGGCTTCCATCGATTTGGATGGCTGCCCGGCCCACGCTCCAGTGGTGGCACATACGGCGACTCTTTGGTGTGCTTCTTGCATATTGCTCTGAATTCTTGTATCATTCCCGCGGGCACTAGCCCGGGTGCTTGGCATCTTGGTCTTGGAACCAAAGATGTATGCCATGTAAGCCTATATTGACCACAACCTCCTTTGTACAATGTGACACATCGTACCCCAGCTGGCTCAGCTAGCACTACACAATCCCCATATATGGGCCAACTCCTTAAAACCGGTTTGTTTTCTCTGTTTTCTGCTCTTTTGGTGCCCTTTGCTACCTTACATTGAAACGGGCACCCTCAAAATATACACAAAAATGGTATTATACATGAAAAATGAATTTTTGACCTCAAATACCCTTCATGGGGTTTGAACCCACACTCTACCAACTATAGAGTTGTGTTTTTCCTCTAAGCTACGACCTGTCGTCGACGATCTCAGAGAAAACCGTAGTATAATAAAAAATTTGGAAAATCAGTACTCCTTACATGCTCCAACCACTATTAACCTCCCATGCTCTTAAAACCGGTCACGCGCTCACTGAGTTGTTCAACTAGTGATTTGCTGTACCCAGAGCTTTGATTTCTGATGCAATCCAAAATGTTTTAAAGATATAAATTTTAACAAAATGACAGAAGAAAATGAGACACTGGATTTTCACGAGTTCGTGCTGAAGTTGCCGAATTCGGCGTGGAACCTGAGTTCTGAGTCGTTGGAACATGCAGCACAGTTTGCAAAGGAAGGCGCAATGAGTGGTCTCAGTCCTTGGCAGGCAGCGTCACTGTATTCCAAACTTACAGGAAAGAAAACACTGGCCACTGTCAAAGACACGATGGCCTTGGTTCGTGATGCCTTACTCACCTTAAAGGGCGACGACATTGGCAGAACAGGCACGTCGTCGCATCGCGAAGACGTCTTCCTGGCATGCGAAACTTTGAGCGGTCCCAAGGACCACGCTGGCCCCGCGTCGGACAAGGAGTCCACGTTCGTGTGGCGCGATGAGGTTCTGTCGCTTCCTTCACGCTTGTCTGCACTCCTGGAAGAGCGAAAGGTTTTGCAAGACGAGTTTCGCAGAAAAAAAATGTTGAAGCACCTTCCAGTGTTCGACGAGTTCCATAGGGCAGCTGTTAATAACGCGCCAACGCACAAACATCCAGCGGACGCAGAGAAGCGTCGTTGGGAATAACAGGTAAAAGACGCCATGCGAGTCCTGGGAGTAGTCTTAACACGCGAAGATGACACAACGGTAGCTCCGGAAGCACCTGTTTCATTGGTACTATGTGAAGATTTGTTTGCAATGTTGGGTGCGTTGGACTACAGCATCCAAAGCTCCCGGCGAGTGGCAGTAGATAAACGGTTTGAACAACCTGCGATTGCACCAGAGTTACTCTCGAAGGATGACATGTCACTACTTCAGTCGCGCAACAAATTACAAAAAGACCTGAGAGGCAAGCGTTTCTCCCCTTACTCGCATCGTAGTTCTTTCCGTTCGTTTTCAACACGAGGTCGTTTTCATCCACGGAGATCTGGCAAAGGAGGCAAAGGCAAAGGTAAGGGTTTCACCCAAAGATTTGTGCCACGTAACGACAGGTTAGATGAACGACCACAGCAGTAGCTTGACTGTAGAGGATTTATTGGCACCAGCCGTGTGCGTGCCACCGCCGATCCATCCCCACATGCCACTCTATTTGCGCTGTCGTGCACAATTGCATGAATGGGAAACGTTGAAGGACACATACGCGGCGTCAGTGATTCGCAATGGGCTGCAGCTTGATTGGGTTGACGGTTTTGATCCGGATCGGCCAACCGACGACTTCCGTCCTCGTTCTTCCCACGCAGAGGTAACCGACCCTGAATTGGTAAAACACGTGTTGGATGCAGTGCAACAGGGTTGCATGGAACGCGTCGAGCGCAAAGACATTAAGTGTTGTGCAAGTATGTTCGCAGTGGACAAAGCGTCAGACGAGGCACATCCTGAGGGAGGCCGTCGTCCTATCACCAATTTGAAGAACGTGAACCAGTTTGTACAGACCACCTATTTTCGTTTGGTCACTCTGTGGGGCATTTTACCGTTCTTGAGACCCGGTCAGTATGCTTGCAAAATTGACCTGAAAAGTGCTTATTTTCACATGGGTATCCATCCGCGGGATCGACCTTATTTGGGGGTCTACGTCGACGGTGAATTTTACAGGTGGTGCGTGTTGCCGTTTGGATTAAACGTTGCACCACGGGAATGGCAACGCCTCATGCAACCAATTTTAAATGCCGTGCGCGAACGCGGAGCACTCGTTTGGGTCTACTTGGACGATTGGCTCATCATTGGCAATACTTACCGTGAATGTCTGGAACACACACTTTTTTTGGTACAACTTTTGCATCGGTTGGGTATATTGGTCAATGTCCCGAAATCATGTTTGGAGCCGTCTCAAGAAATTATAATGCTTGGTTTTATGCTGAACTTCAGGGAAGGATTCGTCGCGGTACCTCCAAAGCGCCTACAAGCAATTTTTCGGGACGTGAACAGACTGGCACACAGTCACACACCATCAGTGAGGCGATGCGCCTCCGTTCTTGGAAGAATCCGTTCCTTGTTGTTCGCCATGCCCCATATCCGACTCCTCAGCGACGCCCTGGCGGTGCACGTGGCGGTGGCAGTCCAGGCTGGCTGGGAGGCAGACGTGGCGCTCCCGGAGCGCGTGTCACGTCAGTTGATGGATCTGGCGGACGAGTTACACCAGTGGAAGGGACGCACCTTCGTAGTTTCCATGGGTCACGTCAGGGACATGTACTCGGACGCGTCGGATCTGGCGTGGGGCGGAGTCCTTCAAGGGAATGCCCAAGCAGCGTTCGGTTGGTTCCTGAATCGAGAGGAACACATAAACGTCAAAGAGTTCAGGGGAGCCCTACTGACGATTCAAGCGTATGCGCTGAGGGACACCACGCTGCGATTTTTCACCGACTCAATGGTCCTTTACTGGTATCTCCGCAAGTGGGGAGGTCGCAAGCCGCGGTTCAACGCATTGATTCTCCAACTGTGGAATTTTACACAAGCCAATCGCATCGAGATTCAACCGTTTTACGTGCACACCTCGGTGAATCCGGCAGACATTTGGTCTCGGCTTCGTTGGACACCGTCGGAGGCTACCTTCCCGTCGGACGTGTTGACTTGGATCCTGGAGGAGTTCAAAAGTTGGATTCAGCCGGAAGTCGATTGGATGTCAAGGAGTTCCAATGCGGTGTGCAGCAAGTTCGTCAGTCCGTGTCCTCAGCCGGGGGCTTACGCCATCGATGTCTTCTCCCAGAATCTAACTTTACTTTCACCGGGGTGGGTCTTCCCGCCGTTCAAGCACATACCTCAGATGGTCAACAATGTGTTGGAGTCACCAGGGGTGAAGGTTCTCATGGCTCTGCCGTACAGGCCGCGCGACGTTTGGTGGAACCTATTGATGAAACACGTGAAGTTCGCAATGAACACGTCGGAGTTCCGGTTGCAAATGCCAGACAGGACAGAGACACAACCACGTTTCGTGTTGACCTTGGCGTATGTTTGCGTGAATACTATCAATTGCGAGGAGCTACCAACGAAGAGGCGACGCTTATCATCAATGAAATCGGGAAGGACACCTTGAAACGTTACAATTCTGCGTGGCACATGTTTGGTACGTTCTTGTTACAAGACGCGGCGCTTGCTCCACTGTTAAAGGTGGAGCGCTTTGGTCAAATCCCACTGATGACGGTGGCGGTGCAACTTTTAAAGGCACGCATTCTTTAAGTGCTGGGCGTATGGCGTATTCAGCAGTGTGTTTATTCCCGTGCTTTTCGCAACTACGTTTCGAGGGTATGCTACGCAACTTGAGTCGTGACTGGTTCGTCAGTGTTCCTCATTATCATCGTTTCTATGATGTACGGCGTCTTATACAAGTCATGCATCAGCAACCTGTGGAGACGGAAGCTCAGCTGCGCTTGCAAGCCATTTTGTCCTTGAGATTCTTTGCCTTGTTCCGAGGCGTTGATCTGGCGCGATCACGTAGGGATATCCAACGCGCTGCTCAACCTTGGTTCATTTCTGCTAAGCGCAAAGGGAGGAGATACTATGCACGTTATCCTATTCACAATGTTACGCCACCGTCAATTGATCCGCAGCGCTGCTTAGCGCGTTATTTGGAGGCTACTGGTGATTACGAGGGTTCTGAGATTTTTGTGTCCCTACGAAAGCCACGGAAGCCTTTATCGTCTGATACCATCAACGGTCTCACTACTCGCTGGTTAAGGAAACACCTACTGGAATTGGGGGAACTGGAGACGGATTCGTTTTCTGCGCATTCTACACGAGGAGCAGCAGCAACTGCACTAATCTATCTTGGCGTGGATCCGCATGTGGTGGCGGCATTGGGTGATTGGTCCTGTTACGATACATTCAGGAAGTTTTACGACAGGACCAGAGCTCTGTTGCGCATCACGCAAGTTCTGGTCCCTCCTGATCTGGCGACTGGAGAAGCGGCGCGCGCTTCGCGCCTGGCGATTAATTAATTCTTATATAAGGGTTCAGTTCACGGGACTCAAAGATCTGGAAGTAGTCCGCTAGAGGGGTGGGAATGTACGTAGCTCTCGTAAACAACCCCAATCGGGGTAATGTACAATGCGGTAACAATGTCCATCTAGATTGCCTTCCCTTGCTGCCTTTAAGACTTCTACGAGTCCCAACGGTCTATGTATAGGTGCAAATGATTGGGATTCTCCTTCCCAATGTACTGCCCAACCCGCAGTATCGAATCCAAGCGATGGGGTTGGCGTGTAAAGGGCAAAGTTAGGCAAATGCTCACACAACTGAGCAGCTCATACGCATCAACCTTCGCCCTGTCAATAAACGCACCAGGTAACGTGGGTAATCACCAGGTAGATGCAATCTGTCTCGGTTTGCTAATTGGGTGGAATGTGGGTGGTAATTGGGTGGAATCAAGCTGCACCTTTCTTGTCGACAAATGTACCCCATCTACGTTGTTCACCAATTCCTCCTTCAGCTTGGTGACTCTACCGCGGTACGCACCAATGCTCTTCTCCTTGCAAATATCAATAAACTTTGCCCATGTCACTTTTGCTGTACCATGGACAACAGATTCTCCACTACTTTCTCCGACTGCGGATTGCGTGGTGCTCTTAGTCGTGTGACAATCTGGGGTTTACATTTTTCTTCTTGATTGGATGCTTGGGGGTGCCTTCGGATTTGCGTCTCAAGACATTCTGGCGGCTTGCGAGGTCAACTAAAAAGGTGTTGAAGCAATCAACGACACCAAGGATTGGGATGAAGGGTCAATGCGTGCTGTTCTACAACGCTTCAGGCTTTGGCATACGTAGAGCAGCACCGCAAAGGAACTGTGGATGCAGTTGAAGCGTGAGATTGCAGCAGGTTTGAGGGAGCCACGCACAGTACCACTGAAGATGCCTCCCAACACCCTTATCTACAAGCAATGTTTGAGTGGAGCCAAGGCAATTTCCATTGGGAATTGTTGGGACTTCCATTGAAACTGCTGTGGTAAGGTTGCTTGACGACCTTGTTCGTGAGGTGACGGCCCAGGCTACCTTCGATTTGCACAAGTTCCCTTTCCAAGGCATGTACTTGAGCAGACTAAAGGCATCCTGGGAAGGGTCTCTTGGACCGTATTAGGCGGAGAAAAGAGGAGGCATCACAGTCCTTTGTAGCGCATTGTTGCAATTCGGAGACCCAGCAATTGCATTGCCAACAGCATCTGATGCACCACGGGAGGTACTGTCACACAAATTGTGTTCTGTTGACATTGCTGACCCCTTGCTCATTTTCTGAGTGTCTATTTTTTTTCGGAAGCTTTCGCTCAGGCCACTTGGCTCTTTTGCATGTGCCTCGTTTGCTTTGCTCTTGAGTCGTGGTAACCAGAGCCTCCGTTGACGCAGAGACGGTAGACAATCCAAGACGGTTTGGTGTTGCTGTGCATTGTGTACACATATGCCCCCAAATGGCTCCGTGACAAGAAGTTTGTGATTGTCTATTGCATGCATGCATACACTTGTGTGCAGAAAATATTTAGTTCCACGCCCCTGTATTTGTGATGAGTGCTTCGCCAAAAATTTTATGAACCCTAGTGCATTCAACCCATGGGAAAAACTTCAGGAATTCTGATTGGGTCCGGCTTCTTCCAAAAAAACCGGTGGTACATGAACTCATTGGTCAGTGTGAAATGCTGCAGTTGTTCTTGCCCAGCCCCTGCATAACCTCCTTCTGCATCCTTCTGCATCCTTCTCTCTCCCCTATATTTTCCAGGTGGTAGATGCCGAGCTTCAGCCACCATGTCGTGCCCCTCAAGTGCCGGTGGAGCCGCGGGCACTAAGGGCCAGGCCAGAGCCCCCGGCAAAGCTCGATGAGGTTTTCGTGTAGAGCGAGATCCGACGCCGCACAGACGCTGCCGTGAAGGCCGAGCGCAACCGTGCCAAGACAGACGTGTCGGCAGCCCGCACCACACAGAGGAAGGCCGAGCAGACGGCCAAGAGCTTCGGCGGGTGCAGATTGACTGTTGACTGTTGTCTGTTGCCTGACGTCAGTTGGAAGTCGTCAACTGTTGTCTGCTATCTGTTGTCTGTTGTTGTCTGTTGTCTGTTGTCTATCGCTCTGTTGCTGGCCGTCAGTTGAACATCGTCATCTATTGTCTTTTGTTTGTTGTCTGTTGTCGGTTTTCTGTTGCCTGCAGTTTGTTGAACGTCGTCGTCCATTGTCTGTTGTCTGTTGTCTGTTATATGTTGCCTAACGTCAGTTTATTTTCAGTGCAGACCTGGAAGGACAAGATGCAGCCCCAGTGAACACATGAAAAATGGTACAGGTGGGATTTGTGTTCTTGCTTCAAAAAACATGTTTCGCAGGGTATTGGAGCAAGTTATGAAGTGTTTCCGAGCCGCTAGCACGAAAAAAACTGCATTTTTAGCAGGAAAAATGGCCAAAAAAAGCCAGTTTTTGGCCTAAAACAGTGTTTGTGGGGCATGAGTGGTCCGATGTAGGGCCTCCCACCCTATTTTGAGGCTGCTGGACTCACAAGAACGTGTTTTGCCAGGTTTTGGTGCAAGTTGTCGAGTGTTTCGGAGCCGCCATCACCAAAAAAACCCCATTTTTTGCCCAAAAATGGCCAAAAAAAGCCATTTTTTGGCCTAAAACAGTGTTTTTGGGGCCTGAGTGGGCAGTTGTAGGGCCTTCCACCCTATTTTCAGGGTGCTGGACTCAGAGAAACGTGTTTTGCAAGGTTTTGGAGCAGGTTATTGAGTTTTTCGGAGCCTCCATCACCAGAAAAACCGCTTTTTTGCCCCAAAATGGCCAAAAAAAAGACATTTTTTGGCCTAAAACAGTGTTTCTGGGGCCTGAGTGGTCAGTTGTAGGGCTCTCCACCCTATTTTGAGGGTGCTGGACTCAAAGGAACGTGTTTTGCAAGTTTTTGGAGCAGGTTAACGAGTGTTTTGGAGCCGCCATCACCAAACAACCGCAATTTCCCCCCCAAAATAGGCCAAAAAACACATTTTTTGGCCTAAAACAGTGTTTTTGGGGCGTGAGTGGTCAGTTGTAGGGCCCCCCACCCTATTTTGAGGGTGCTGAACTCACAGAAACGTGTTTTGGAAGTTTTTGGAGCAAGTTATCGATTGTTTTGGAGCCGCCATCACCAAAAAACCGCATTTTTTGCCCCAAAATGGCCAAAAAATGCCATTCTTTTGCCCAAAACAGTGTTTTTGCGGCCTGAGTGGGCAGTTTTAGGGCCCCCCACCCTATTTGGAGGGTGCTGGAGTCACAACGACGTGTTTTGCAAGGTTGTGGAGCAAGTTATTGAGTGTTTTGGAGCCGCTATAACCAAAAAAAACCGCATTTTCTGCCCAAAAAATGGGCAAAAAATGCCGTTTTGTAGCCTAAAACGGCGTTTTTGGGGCCTGAGTGGTCAGTTGTAGGGCCCCATACCGTATTTTCAGGGTGCTGGGCTCGAGGGAAAAGTGTTTTGCAAGGTTTTGAAGCAGATAATCAAGGGTTTCAGGGCCGCCATCACCAAAAAAACGCATTTCTTGGCCAAAAATGGCCAAAAAAAGCCATCTTTTGGCCTAAAACAGTGTTTTTGGGGCCTGAGTGGTCACAGGTAGGGCCCCATACCCTATTTTGAGGGTGCTGAACTCACAAAAACGTGTTTTGGAAGTTTTTGGAGCAAGTTATCGATTGTTTTGGAGCCGCCATCACCAAAAAACCGCATTTTTTGCCCCAAAATGGCCAAAAAATGCCATTCTTTTGCCCAAAACAGTGTTTTTGCGGCCTGAGTGGGCAGTTTTAGGGCCCCCCACCCTATTTTGAGGGTGCTGGAGTCACAACGACGTGTTTTGCAAGGTTGTGGAGCAAGTTATGGAGTGTTTTGGAGCCGCTATCACCCAAAAAAACCGCATTTTCTGCCGAAAAAATGGCCAAAAAATGCCGTTTTGTAGCCTAAAACGGCGTTTTTGGGGCCTGAGTGGTCAGTTGTAGGGCCCCACACCCTATTTTCAGGGTGCTGGGCTCGAGGGAAAGTGTTTTGCAAGGTTTTGGAGCAGATAATCAAGGGGTTCGGGGCCGCCATCACCAAAAAAACGCATTTTTTGGCCAAAAATGGCCAAAAAAAGCAATCTTTTGGCCTAAAACAGTGTTTTTGGGGCCTGAGTGGTCACAGGTAGGGCCCCATACCCTATTTTGAGGATGCTGGACTCTAGGAGGCGCGTTTTGCAGTGTTTTGGAGCAAATAATCAAGGGTTCCGGAGCCACCATCACCAAGAAACCGCTTTCTTTGCCCAAAAAATGCCAATTTTATGGCCTAAAACAGCATTTTTGGGGCATGAGTGGTCAGCTGTAGGGCCCCATACCCTATTTTGAGTGTGGTGGACTCAGAGAAACGTGTAATGCAAGGTTTTTGTAGCAAGTTATTGAGTGTTTCGGAGCCGCCATCACCAAAAAAAACCGCAATTTTTGCCCAAAAATGGCCAAAAAGTGCCATTTTGTAGCCTAAAACAGCGTTTTTGGGGCCGGAGTGGTCAGTTGTTGGGCCCCATACCCTAGTTTCAGGGTGCTGGACTCAAAACAAGATGTTTTGCAAGGTTTTGGAGCAGACAATCAAGGGTTTCAGGGCCGCCATCGCCAAAAGAAACGCATTTTTGGGCCAAAGATGGCCACAAAAAGCCATCTTTTGGCCTAAAACAGTGTTTTTGCGGCCTGAGTGGTCACACTTAGGGCCCCATACCCTATTTTGAGGATGCTGGACTGAATGAAGCGCGTTCTGCAGTGTTTTGGAGCAAATGACCAAGGGTTCTGGAGCCACCATCACCAAAAAACCGCTTTTTTTGCCGGAAAAATGCCAATTTTTTGGCCTAAAATAGCATTTTTGGGGCATGAGTGGTCAGTTGTGGGGCCCCATACCCTATTTTGAGTGTGGTGGACTCAGAAAAACGTGTTTTGCAGGGTTTTGGAGCAACTTACTGAGTGTTTGGAGCCGCCATCACCAAAAGACCGTATTTCTTGCCAAAAACAAACATGTATGGTTTGAGCTATACAAAAGCTGCTATTCGCAACTAGGTGGCGAATGTCATATTTTTCGGATACGGCCGATTTTCGATGGAATCAAGCCTGCATTGTCGATCTAGGGGCTGGAAAACTTTCGATTTGGAGGGTGGGGGGGGGGGCTAACTCCGGAAAATATGCTCTTTATGGTATAATTTGACAAAAAAAGTAGTATTTCTGACTTTAGCTGGTTTTGGGATTTTTGGACCCCATAAAATCCTAGGTGTACTCGGTGCTTGTTCTTCTTGTTCCACTGACGCTCCCTCACTCTCTGGAGCAAAGCCTTGGCCTTGTCCACCTTCGCTTGTTGCTCTTGGACCCATTCACCCACAGAAGAATGGGTGTCCTCTGGATAGGGGGCATGTAGGAACCACGCCGGGCGCCCTAGGGTTAGCTCATGGGGCGAGTAGCCAGTCGCCAGGGTCTCTTGGGAGTTCATCATCAAGGATATGACGGGGAGTAGTCTCACGCAGTCTCTGGTGCGCTCAGTTTTGCACCATATCCTTACATTCTCCTTGAGGACACGAATCTGTCGCTCACATAGTGTGTTGCTCGTGTGAGAGTAGGGAATCCCCGTAGACACCTGGACATTGAGGGATCTCAGGACCCTCTTGTACCAGCCGGTATCTGCGCGCACTCGTACATCCTCATCGGAGTTGATCTCCTTTGGCGCCCCATAGACACAAAACCACTCTTCCAGGAGTATCTTGATAGTCTCCTCCCCGGTAATGTGCTTGGTACATGGGAACACCCTGGTGGACCTGGTCAACCCACAGGTTACCACGAGGGCAAAGTCATAGCCCCCGAACTTCGGCATCTCCATGTAGTCCACGTATAGAACACTGTTAGCACAGTGAGGGACGGGCAGGGTCGAGTAAGACCTCTGTCCATGATATCCCCTGGTTTGCAGGACCTGCACGGGCACTTGTCCACGATAGGCTGGAGGATTTTCCGCAGTTGGTCGTCAATCCACGTAGTGAGGAACCACTGCTTGAATAGCCTCAGGGTACGGTCAGCACCCACATGACCGCTGGACTCATGGGTCCACTTCAGCAGCGCTGGGACTCTGTCACAAGGTACCACGATGCGGTCCTCGTGCCAGAGGTAGCTCTTGTCCCTCTTGCACTGATCTTGGTTGACCAGGAGGGGTTCAAGGCGTTTCTCCAGCCGCTTGTAGATATCCCCAAAACTCCTTCAGGTACTCTGATTGTTGGAGTCCATCCAGGGGGCGTATCATAGTCATGTTGAGGTCCAAGTGGACGTCCATACGGCTGAACGCCTCCTTAGCCAGCGCTTCAGACCGAGCACCAATCAGGGCGTCGAAGTTGTTGCGGCTGATGTAGTCTGCACACTCGTTCTTCACTCCCTGGATATGGTGTACCGTCAGCCGTAGTTGACTGAGGTAGGTCCACCAGCGCCGTAGCTTGGCCTTCTGAGGTGGGGGGCCCTTCTGGAAAGTGCGGACCGGCTCTTGGTCGCACAGCCAGACCACAGGGTTACTCCCCAACAGTCGTGCTTGTGAGGATAGCACTAACATCCGCGCGAGCAATTCCTGCTCATAGCCCGAGTAGTTTTCCCTGGCCTGGTTCCATTTCCAGTTCCAGTGGCCCAGAGGCACTAGGACCCACTTGTCGTCAGGGTAGCTGTGCTTGAGAGTTCCATCTCGGTTGAGACCTTCCGTCCCCCATTGGGAAATGGCCGAGTCGAACTCCTCCCTCTCTAGTGCTTGCCATTGGAACAACCTCTACCACCGCACACATTGCTGGCGTCCGTCACCAGGATAATCCCCCCTTGTGCCCTAGGCACGCCCAAGCACTTAGCGTTGGCCACCTTGTCTTTGAGCTCGTCAAACGCTTGTTGCTCTTGTGGGCCCCAGCGCCAAGTAGTACTCTTCTTGATCAAGTCCGTCAGAATGGCGCTGGTATAGGTGAAGTTTTTGATATGGCGGCGGTAGAAGTTGCACGCCCCAATGAAACTGCGTACATCATGAAGTCCTCTATCGGGGTCTTCGTGTCCTACCTTAGCATCCATCAGGGGTTTGGCCTTAGAGGCCGCTGGGGTCCACCACCCATAGCCAACGTCAAACCCCAGGTACTGCATGGTCTCCTGCATGAACTCAGACCTTTCCAGCTTGAGTCGTTTGTGGTTCTCTTGGCAGACTGCAAAGAACTCCTCCAAGAGGATTAGGTGGTCCTCCTGGGTATTGGTCCCGAGGCATACATCGTCGATGTGTGCTTCCATCTGGGGACCACGGGATATAAGTTCCTGCACCTTAGGTCTCCTTCGTAGGATGGACAAGATCTTGTTCATCAGCTCTTGGAATGGAGCGGGTGCGTTGGCCACGCCAAATGGCATGACCTTCCACTTGAACACCCTCCCGTGAGGGGTGATGAAGGCTAGTAGCTCCTGAGCGTTGGGCGTCAGATCCACTTGCCAGAATCCGCTCCTCTTGTCCATCTTGGTCTTGTAGCGACAGGAGGGTATCTTCTCAAGGGTAGACTCCATATTAGGAATGGACCCTGAGTGGTTCGGCGTTTTCCTGTTCAGCCCTCAGTAGTCCACTACCAGCCGTTTGGCTGTAGACCCAGGTTTAGCCACTAGGAAACAGGGGCTGCAGTGTTGGGGGTAGTCCCCGTCCTTATACTCAAGGACTAGGCCAGCGTCGATACATTCTTGTATCTGTCGCTCAATCTCTTCGGCCTGCTCTTTAGGAGCTGGATAGGGTCTCCTCCGGATCTTGTGACCCAGGAACTTGGGTTTCAGCTTGAGGTCCTTCTGTACCAGCTTGTCACATGAGGCTCGAGGGGGTAGTTCTCGGAACACCTCCAGATAGGTCCTTATAAGCGTCTGCACCCGCTGGTCCAATACCTTGATCTTGTTCCCCATGTCCTCGTCAGAGTGTGAGTTGCTTGCCCCCTGAGTAATAGACGTCGGGAGGTGATCCCCCACCGACTCCTCGCCCTTGGTAGTATCCTTCATCCCTTGGTAGGCATATAGTAGGTCTCGTTCAACCATCTCCGATGGACGATGGCAGCATAGGCACGCTCAAGGGGGTTCACATACACATTCCTCCGAGAGGTCGTCCTCCTCTGGGGTCCTCACATGGGCACCCCACACGCTCTTCATGAGCTTAAGATCTCCCTGCCTTTGCCAGGTGGTGATCTTCTGTTCGAGGTCCTCCTTCAATTGGGATAGATCTCCCATACGTCCTTGCTTCAAAGGCAATGAGCTGCGGGTAGGCTTGCCGTAGCATACCTTTTTCGCCGCCAACTTCCTCTTGGAGTCCACATACTCCCTTAGCCTGGATCGAGGGTCCAGCTCTTCGTCAACGAGGTCTTCCACCCTCATGGAGAGGCGGGGTTACAGTGGGGCGACGTAGTCGGCGTTCTCCACTTCCTCCACACAGGTCTGCACGAAGAAGGCGTTGTGCTCAGTTTCCTCATCTGAGTGGATAGAGCTAGGTAGCTCGGATAGTCAACACGCAGAGACCCCATCAGGAACAGGTACATGGCAGGGAGAGCTGGGGGCGTCGGTGTCAGTCACGACGTATTCATCTCCTCCGGGTATAGCCTCAATAGCATCTTGAGGTCGTAGTCGATCCTTCAAGTCACCCAAGGGGAGTCCATCGCTTTCTTGTTGTATATTCTCCCAGGGGATGGAGGTAAGACCTCCGTCCACCAAGCTGAGCATACTCCCCCATCTGGGTTTGCCAATAGGCGTCTTACGCCCCAGAGGCACGTAGATGGCCTCATCAGGTAACCGAACAGAGCTGATAGTCAGCCTGTCCAGGAGGTTTCGCCAGTACTCGTTGCCCGCATGGGCTCCCCAATCGGGGGAACACAGGACCATACGGGAACGTTCCAAGGCCACCCTGGTCAGGACCTTCCCCAGTTCACTAAACCTTGGGTTCCCGTAGGCCATCCCAAAAGAGGGCCAGTAAATTTTGTAGGTGCAGTTCTTCGCCTTGCTGCAGTAAAGGTCCAGTACATGCTGCTTGTCGCTGGCGAACAACTCCACCCTCAGGTCTTCTCTAGAGTAACCCAACTCCTTCAGACCTTGGTCTAAGACATCCCCCAATAGTTGATAGTCCTCAGTTTTGGAGGCCGCCATCATGTTCGAGGGCTCCTCCTTTGATACCCTCAGGTAGCTCAACGTATGTTCCGACTGCTCCAGTGGCACAGACTCTCTGCCACTGCCGTGGTCCACGTAGAGGAGGTAGGCCGCTTGCAGCGTCAGGGATTGTATCTGGGGCTGCTGCACGAAGAAGTCAGTCTCCAATACAAAGTCAAAGGCCTCATTATCCATCACATAGAACCGGTGGGCGATAGTTCGAGAGCCCATAGGTACCTCCACTTCACAGTCCCCGCAGCTGTGCACCACATGTCCATCCCCAATTCGTATAGCCGCAGTGGTCAGGGTGTTCTTCAGGCTCCCACAAGGTGAAATGTTTTTGGCCACTATAGATATGGTGGCTCTGGTATCCAAAGTCCCCAGGTATTCGCGTCTCCCTAGCTGAATATGTACCCAGAACACCAAGTCCAGGGCCCCACCGGAGCGTCCCCATCAGAACTCCGCGGGACAGGTCACCTCGAACCCCTTGTTTCGCAATTTGAGGGCCATCCTCATGAAACGGCTCCTCTTCTTAGCGTTGCTGTCATCACCACCTTCATGCTCACGCTTGGCTCCTTGTTCTCGCACGGCCTGCGTCTGCGAGCGTGTGGTGGGACCAGACTGCCCTCCAGAGGGCTCGGAGTTCCCCCCTGGATTGGGGTTAGGGTTGCCTCCGTTCTTGTCCTTATTCTTGTTGTCCTTGTCTGGCTGGCGGTTAGCGCCTCTTCGTCGTCCACCTTGACTTTTGTCTTGCCCTTCTCCACGTCCTTTCGACTTGCCCTTGCCGGAGTCGTTGCCTTTGCCTTTGCCTCCACCTTTGCCAGAGCCTTTGCCAGGATCCTCACCCTTCAGCTTCGCCGACAGGCGCTGCTTGTGGTAGCACTCATCCTCGTAGTGCTTCCTCTTCCCACAGAAGGCACAGGTGATAGTACACCTGTAGTGATCCGGACTCTTCGCCTTGGCGCCGGTGTTGGTCTCCTGCTTCATCCCTTGTACTACGAAGCAGTCTCGCTGCTCACAGTCAGGGGCATGCTGCGGGTGGCCCTGCTCGTCTCTGGCATCACACCAGAAGAGCTCCCTGACGTTTTCCATGATACGGGCGTGTTTGGGGGTAGTCCCCTGCGCAGGTCTGGATCCTTGGTACCCTTTGCCATGGATTCCAGGGCCTCCACCTCCAGGACGGTAGTTGTTCAGGTGCTGGTTGCTTTCCTTCTCCAGCGCCAGCTCCGGGAGTAGTACACATCGATCCTCGTAGTGGAGGGCTCTAGCCTTGCGATCTGCCGTTGAACGGCTCTTGTCCCACAGCTCTCGAGGGAGCTTAGCCACCAACCAGAAAAGCAGGTCTTCGCTGCTGTAGGACCCGGGCGTCAATCGTCCAGCCTAGTGATCCAGGTCAGCCATTAGCTCAGAGACCCTGCCAGGTTTGGGGTTGTTGGGCAGCATGGGCAGATTCTGGATCTCGGCCCTGATGGAGAGGTTGGTTTCATAGGTCTGGTACTGCCTCTGCAAGACAACCAACACATCGGCAAAGGTGGCTAACTTAGTCACGAACTGTTTGACCTGCTTCCCCAGGTACTTGGTCTTGCAACACTGCAGGAGCAGATGGCACTTGACCCATCCACTAGCCTGGGTTTGGCCGGTCAATCAGAGAAACCGGCCAAAATTCTCAGCGAACTCGCTGAGGTCCTTGCCTGTGAACTCAGGCATGTTCACCAGGATCTTGGAGGTGGCAATAGCCTTAGCCTCCTGAGATCTGCGTCCCCCAGGGCGTCGGGTCTTCTTCTTCTTCTTCTTCTTTTTCCCACTTGGGTTCTCGTAGTCCTCTGAGTCGTCGTCCTCCGAGGGCGAAGCAGAAGTCATCAACGGCGCTTCATCATCGGAGGGATCTCCGCCTAGGTCACTAAAGCCGTAGGGCTCCACATCCACCATTGCCCTCAGGGCTGTCAGCCGCAGCCGGTCCAGCTCGGCTCTCGTAGAATTCCCCACGTGACTGTAGGGTGGCTGGGCCGTCCTCAGCACGAAAGGGCTTCTAGGTATCGCTGCAGGGGTCGGCATCGGTCGGCTCCTCAGGCTCCCCAGGGTGTTTGTCCGCCATGCCAACGGGTGGTTGGCCTGTACTCGATAGCGTGACATTCCCACTGTGGTAGGTGACGCTTGGGGCGGTATTAGGGGTTCCAGTTTATCTCAAGTCTCTTGAGTGAGGTCGCCAACGATTTTAGAGGTGGCTCCTCGGAGCACCTCGTTGATCTCGGACCGCGTCAGGGACCTGTTGGAGGATCTTCCGATCCTCTACTCCTGCTCCTGCATGACTCAGGTCCTCTTCTCGACCCACTCAAGGTTGCATACCCAGGAACATCCACATAGGCTCCCGTAGCGGGTAGAGGATGGTGATAGTCAGCCGCATACCATTGCGGTGCAGAACTGGAGGTCACCGGCTCACTGGTAGTAGTTGCTTCTGGAAACGCAGTGGTAGGTGGGTTCACACCATAGGCAGGGTAGGTAGGCATACCAGTAAAGCCTATGCCCTCAGCCATAGGCGGGTTGGTTATGGGTGTGGATGTTGCAGCAGCTGGGTCTGGAGTTGGGAGTGTGGTGGTTATAGGAGAGGGTGATGCGTGGAGGCCAGAAGCGCTTGGTGCGCCCTCGAAGGTAGGATCATTCGTCGCGTTGTGCCCTCGGTCTGCTCCTTCGTCTGCTATGCCTTCTCCAGCATCCTTCTCTCTCTCTCTCTTTCTGTTCACAGGATGGGTGTCCACCTCCTCGACAGAGAGGGCCCGGAAGGCCGACTGAAGTCCTTCCATCGAATCCTCCGCCACCTCCACTGGCCCATGTAAGGGCTCCCAAGGTACAGCTCTAGGTCCAGGTCCAGGTTCACCAGGTGCTGGCATTGCTGGTGCCTCAGGCGCCGTCCTCACGTCGGTGTCCTCTTTCTTGGTGTCCATCTTGCTTATATATGACTGATCCCGGCGCACTGGATGTACGGCACGGGGTTGCTGCCGGTACGCAGAGACAGTCTGCCTCTTGCTACCAGAAGGCTTTCTAGTGATTTCAACACTGTGTGTTTGTTGTGCCTCTCCTGCTGCTTGCTGCTGGTGTAGGGTTCCTTCTGCAAAGAACTCCCCCAAGAGGATTAGGTGGTCCTCCTGGGTATTGGTCCCGAGGCATACATCGTCGATGTGTGCTTCCATCTGGGGACCACGGGATATAAGTTCCTGCACCTTAGGTCTGCTTCGTAGGATGGACAAGATCTTGTTCATCAGCACTTGGAATAGAGCGGGTGCGTTGGCCACGCCAAACGGCATGACCTTCCACTTGAACACCCTCCCGTGAGGGGTGATGAAGGCTAGTAGCTCCTGAGCGTTGGGCGTCAGGTCCACTTGCCAGAATCCGCTCCTCTTGTCCATCTTGGTCTTGTAGCGACAGGAGGCTATCTTCTCAAGGGTAGACTCCATATTAGGAATGGACCCTGAGTGGTTCGGCGTTTTCCTGTTCAGCTCTCCGTAGTCCACTACCAGCCGTTTCACTGTAGACCCAGGTTTAGCCACTAGGAAACAGGGGCTGCAGTGTTGGGGGTAGTCCCCGTGCTTATACTCCAGGACTAGGCCAGCGTCGATACATTCTTGTATCTGGGGCTCAATCTCCTCGGCCTGCTCTTTAGGAGCTGGATAGGGTCTCCTCCGGATCTTGTGACCCAGGAACTCGGGTTTCAGCTTGAGGTCCATCTGTACCAGCTTGTCACATGAGGCTCGAGGGGGTAGTTCTCCGAACACCTCCGGATAGGTCCTTATAAGCGTCTGCACCCGCTGGTCCAATACCTTGATCTTGTTCCCCATGTCCTCGTCAGAGTGTGAGTTGCTTGCCCCCTGAGTAATAGACGTCGGGAGGTGATCCTCCACCGACTCCTCGCCCTTGGTAGTATCCGTCAACCCTTGGTAGGCATATAGTAGGTCTCGTTCAACCATCTCCGATGGACGATGGCAACATAGGCACGCTCAAGGGGGTTCACATACACATTCCTCCGAGAGGTCGTCCTCCTCTGGGGTCCTCACATGGGCACCCGGCACGCTCTTCATGAGCTTAAGATCTCCCTGCCTTTGCCAGGTGGTGA
This sequence comes from Eutreptiella sp. 'Long Island Sound 2002', assembly GCA_964036045.1. Classification (NCBI taxonomy): domain Eukaryota; phylum Euglenozoa; class Euglenophyceae; order Eutreptiales; family Eutreptiaceae; genus Eutreptiella; species Eutreptiella sp. 'Long Island Sound 2002'. The sequence goes on along the minus strand of OZ038380.1, from coordinate 92,493,512 downwards.
TCTTCTGTTCGAGGTCCTCCTTCAATTGGGATAGATCTCCCATACGTCCTTGCTTCAAAGGCCATGAGCTGCGGGTAGGCTTACCGTAGCATACCTTTTTCGCCGCCAACTTCCTCTTGGAGTCCACATACTCCCTTAGCCTGGATCGAGGGTCCAGCTCTTCGTCAACGGGGTCTTCCACCCTCATGGAGAGTAGGGGTTACAGCGGGGCGACGTAGTCGGCGTTCTCCACTTCCTCCACACAGGTCTGCACGAAGAAGGCGTTGTGCTCAGTTTCCTCATCTGAGTGGATAGAGCTAGGTAGCTCGGATAGTCAACACGCAGAGACCCCATCAGGGTCAGGTACATGGCAGGGAGAGCTGGGGGCGTCGGTGTTAGTCACGACGTATTCATCCCCTCTGGGTATAGCCTCAATAGCATCTTGAGGTCGTAGTCGATCCTTCAAGTCACCCAAGGCGAGTCCATCGCTTTCTTGTTGTATATCCTCCCAGGGGATGGAGGTAAGACCTCTGTCCACCAAGCTGAGCATACTCCCCCATCTGGGTTTGCCAATAGGCGTCTTACGCCCCAGAGGCACGTAGATGGCCTCATCAGGTAACCAAACAGAGCTGATAGTCAGCCTGTCCAGGAGGTTTCGCCAGTACTCGTTGCCCGCATGGGCTCCCCAATCGGGGGAACACAGGACCATACGGGAACTTTCCAAGGCCACCCTTGTCAGGACCTTCCCCAGTTCACTAAACCTCGGGTTCCCGTAGGCCATCCCGAAAGAGGGCCAGTAAAATTTGTAGGTGCAGTTCTCCCCCTTGCTGCAGTAAAGGTCCAGTACATGCTGCTTGTCGCTGGCGAACAACTCCACCCTCAGGTCTTCTCTAGAGTAACCCAACTCCTTCAGACCTTGGTCTAGGACTTCCCCCAATAGTTGATAGTCCTCAGTTTTGGAGGCCGCCATCATGTTCGAGGGCTCCTCCTTTGATACCCTCAGGTAGCTCAACGTATGTTCCGACTGCTCCAGTGGCACAGACTCTCTGCCACGGCCGTGGTCCACGTAGAGGAGGTAGGGCGCTTGCAGCGTCAGGGATTGTATCTGGGGCTGCTGCACGAAGAAGTCAGTCCCCAATACAAAGTCAAAGGCCTCATTGTCCATCACAAAGAACCGGTGGGCGATAGTTCAAGAGCCCATAGGTACCTCCACTTCACAGTCCCCGCAGCTGTGCACCACATGTCCATCCCCAATTCGTATAGCGGCGGTGGTCAGGGTGTTCTTCAGGCTCCCACAAGTTAAAATGTTCTTGGCCACTATAGATATGGTGGCTCTGGTATCCAAAATCCCCAGGTATTCGCGTCTCCCTAGCTGAATATGTACCCAGAACACCAAGTCCAGGGCCCCACCGGAGCGTCCCCATCAGAACTCCGCGGGACAGGTCACCTCGAACCCCTTGTTTCGCAATTTGAGGGCCATCCTCCCGAAACGGCTCCTCTTCTTAGCGTTGCCGTCATCACCACCTTCATGCTCACGCTTGGCTCCTTGTTCTCGCTGGGCCTGCGTCTGCGAGCGTGTGGTGGGACCAGACTGCCCTCCAGAGGGCTCGGAGTTCCCCCCTGAATTGGGGTTAGGGTTGCCTCCGTTCTTGTCCGTATTCTTGTTGTCCTTGTCTGGCTGGCGGTTAGCGCCTCTTCGTCGTCCACCTTGACTTTTGTCTTGCCCTTCTCCACGTCCTTTCGACTTGCCCTTGCCGGAGTCGTTGCCTTTGCCTTTGCCTCCACCTTTGCCAGAGCCTTTGCCAGGATCCTCACCCTTCAGCTTCGCCGACAGGCGCTGCTTGTTGTAGCACTCATCCTCGTAGTGCTTCCTCTTCCCACAGAAGGCACAGGTGATGGTACACCTGTAGTGATCCCGACCCTTCGCCTTGGCGCCGGTGTTGGTCTCCTGCTTCTTCCCTTGTACTACGAAGCAGTCTCGCTGCTCGCAGTCAGGGGCATGCTGCGGGTGGCCCTGCTCGTCTCTGGCATCACACCAGAAGAGCTCCCTGACGTTTTCCATGATACGGGCGTGTTTGGGGGTAGTCCCCTGCCCAGGTCTGGATCCTTGGTACCCTTTGCCATGGCTTCCAGAGCCTCCACCTCCAGGACGGTAGTTGTTCAGGTGCTGGTTGCTTTCCTTCTCCAGCGCCAGCTCAGGGAGTAGTACACATCAATCCTCGTAGTGGAGGGCTCTAGCCTTGCGATCTGCTGTTGAACGGCTCTTGTCCCACAGCTCTCGAGGGAGCTTAGCCACCAACCAGAAAAGCAGGTCTTCGCTGCTGTAGGAACCGGGCGTCAATCGTCCAGCCCAGTGATCCAGGTCAGCCAATAGCTCACAGAGACCCTGCCAGGTTTGGGGTTGTTGGGCAGCATGGGCAGATTCTGGATCTCGGCCCTGATGGAGAGGTTGGTTTCTCAGGTCGGGTACTGCCTCTCCAAGACAACCAACACATCAGCAAAGGTGGCTAACTTAGTCACGAACTGTTTGACCTGCTTCTCCAGGTACTTGGTCTTGCAACACTGCAGGAGCAGATGGCACTTGACCCATCCACTAGCCTGGGTTTGGCGGGTCAATCGGAAAAACCGGCCAAAATTCTCAGCGAACTCGCTGAGGTCCTTGCCTGTGAACTCAGGCAGGTTCACCAGGATCTTGGAGGTGGCAATAGCCTTAGCCTCCTGAGACCTGCGTCCCCCAGGGCGTCGGGTCTTATTCTTCTTGTTCTTCTTTTTCCCACTTTCACAAAATGTTTGACCGCTTGGTTGGTTTCACCTCCCGATGATTTTGCACCCAGGAAACCTTGACGATCTCAACAATGTGCAAAGCGGGGTATATGGCACCAAATCACAAACTTGAATCAATCAAAAGAACATGTTTCGGGCTAGTCGCCCCTCCTCAGCTGTAAGAGTAGAGGAAGACAAACCATTGCAAAGCATCCCACCAAAGTAATGGGAATGACAGAAAAAATAGATACAGCGAACAACAATCGAAACAGAAATCAAATATCGGGAGCACAGGCCTTCCTCAGCGCGCGCGTGCGCCACCCATGAAATAATTTCCCCAAGTTAGGCGGCGGTTGCAACGTAGCAAATAATTGTACATCCGGAAGGAAAGACAAATTATTCACAAACCCTCTCACGACTCTCGGAAAAGAAATCGGGATGGCGCTGTGATGTGGGGCACGGAAGGCGTGTATCCTTGATCTTTTCTTTGCATGTGACTTCGGGTTGATGTACTTAGGCTTGTCATTCCAAGAAAACTTTGGATTTGTGGTGAGGGAGGGGGGGTAGCCCCATCTAATGATTGCACCTCTCAGTCGCTCCCAAGAAATCTTGTAGTAGCTCTCGTGCGAGCACAATCTCAAAAAACGGATGCACTCCCCCCCCACCCAACCTTCCTTGACACTCCTTGGGGTGTTGGAGTGCCAAGGAATGTAGAGGGCCGAATGTGTGGGTTTCGAATACACACTGTGCCTAAGTGGGTGTAAGGTGATAAACAATACATCCAAAAAAGGTACGTGTGCCACCACCCCTCTTTGTAGGATGTCAAAAGTCAGGTTTGAGGGATAAATTGACTTCAAAAGGGAGTCCAAAGAGGGCTCCATATTTTTTGGATGTAACATAAGACCATCGTCGATGAATCTCATGAGTTTGATTGATGGGTGTAGATGTAGTTTTTGTCTTTCATAAAAACGAAGTACTAACGTACTCCATGTTGGTGCAGCATTAGTCCCCATCGCCCATCCCGTCAATTGTTGAAATATCCCCAACCCCGGATTTTCGAAAATGCAGTGTGTATACACCACATTTAGCAATAGTTCGCCAATGGTCAACGACTCGGTGTACTCAATACTTAGAAATCGGAAATGGACACAATGTGTTTCCCATCTCTCGCGCCCCAAAGGACTGAAAAGAAATCTCAAAAGAGAGATCTCCCCCTCGGTCAAATCCTGAGTCAACTCAGGGGTGGATCCGAACCAACCCTTGTAGAATGCAAAGGCATCATGAACATTCGTCCATGTCACATTAGTGTACATTGAGTGAAAATCAAACGATGTGACCGCATAGTCGTTCCAATTGTGTACTTGACTAAGTGTATGTACTCGGCTCACCAAGTCACACGAATCACGTAATGGGGTTGACATCTCATCATAGGAACAATCAAGCTTCAACGAAATTGTCCCTGCCACACCTAACACAAACGAAGCTGTCGTAGTGGCCCATGTTTGTAGGCCTACTACCGGTCTTCCATTCCATCGTCTTTGACATATCGTGGTTGATTTATGCGTCTTACATAATAAATAGAACACACCCAGGACCGAACTCGCTTGACATGCTAAATACGATGAAAAAATCTCCAACAACAGTCCTGACAGCATAGATAACATGAGTGTATGCAGGTGTGCTTGCCACAAATTGGATTGGACCTTCCAATATGACTTCGTCGCTTCATCTTTCCCTAAGAATTTGTATACGTTCCGTCCACTAATTGTGGAATTCATGTGTGCTTCGGCTTCCTTAATGTACACGCTCAACGGCATTAGTACGGCCAAGCCATCCTTGTCTGACTTGACGATCACATTTTCCCTACGGAAACTTTCAAGTTGATAATATTTCAATGAAACACCTCTATGAACTAAACCTCTCGAGTAATGGTGTTGGATTGAATTGAACACACGATTCTTTGAGTCCAATATCATGTTTTCAACGACAAATGCTTTGGAGCCACATCCTTCTATGATTTTATCATTGTGCATGGTACCCTTGGATCTAAAGAAATGAGGATAAGGTAGAACATCAAACAAATCCACTTCCGGTGGATGCAACATATAATGAATATCCCAAATGAGGACACGTCGCATTTCGGTGTAGGCACTTGAGAGTCGACTCATTAGCACCTTCAAAAATGAAAGGGGGTGTGGAGAAGGAACAAATTTTAAACCAAACGCCATTAACTTAGACAAATGATCGGGTATCTCGTGTACGGGCGCGCCATCAAGTGTTCTCAACGTTGATGTATTCACCGTTTTGACTGAAGCTACATCTACACCCATCAATCAAACTCATGGGATGCATCGACGATGGTTTTATGTTCCGTCCAAAAAATATGGAGCCCTCTTTGGACTCCCTTTTGAAGTCAATTTACCCCCCAAACCTGACTTTTGACATCCTACAAAGAGGGGTGGTGGCACACGTTCCTTTTTTGGATGTATTGTTTATCACCTTACACCCACTTAGGCACAGTGTGTATTCGAAACCCACACATTCGGCCCTCTACATTCCTTGGCACTCCAACACCCCAAGGAGTGTCAAGGAAGGTTGGGTGGGGGGAGAGTGCATCCGTTCTTTGAGATTGTGCTCCAATGAGAGCTACTACAAGATTTCTTGGGAGCGACTGAGAGATGCAATCATTAGATGGGGCTACCCCCCCTCCCTCACCACAAAGCCAAAGTTTTCTTGGAATGACAAGCCTAAGTACATCAACCCGAAGTCACATGCAAAGAAAAGATCAAGGATACACGCCTTCCGTGCCCCACATCACAGCGCCATCCCGATTTCGTTTTCGAGAGTCGTGAGAGGGTTTGTGAATAATTTGTCTTTGCTTCCGGATGTACAATTATTTGCTACGTTGCAACCGCCGCCTAACTTGGGGAAATTATTTCATGGGTGGCGCACGCGCGCGCTGAGGAAGGCCTGTGCTCCCGATATTTAATTTCTGTTTCGATTGTTGTTCGCTGTATCTATTTTTTCTGTCATTCCCATTACTTTGGTGGGATGCTTTGCAATGGTTTGTCTTCCTCTACTCTTACAGCTGAGGAGGGGCGACTAGCCCGAAACATGTTATTTTGATTGATTTAAGTTTGTGATTTGGTGCCATATACCCCGCTTTGCACATTGTTGAGATCGTCAAGGTTTCCTGGGTGCAAAATCATCGGGAGGTGAAACCAACCAAGCAGTCAAACATTTTGTGAAGGTTCTCGTAGTCCTCTGGGTCGTCGTTATCCGAGGGCGAAGCAGAAGTCATCGACGGCGCTTCATCATCGGAGGGATCTCCGCCTAGGTCACTAAAGCCGTAGAGCTCCACATCCACCATTGCCCTCAGGGCTGTCAGCCCCAGCCGGTCCAGCTCGGCTCTCGTAGAATTCCCCACGTGACTGTAGGGTGGCTGAGCCGTCCTCAGCACGAAAGGGCTTCTAGGTATCGCTGCAGGGGTCGGCATTGGTCGGCTCCTCAGGCTCCCCAGGGTGTTTGTCCGCCATGCCAATGGGTGGTTGGCCTGTACTCGATGGCCTGACATTCTCACCGGGGTAGGTGACGCTTGGGGCGGTATTAGGGGTTCCAGTTTATCTCGAATCTCTTGAGTGAGGTCGCCAACAATTCCAGAAGTGGCTCCTCGGAGCACCTCGTTGATCACCGACCGCGTCAGGGACCTGTTGGAGGATCTTCCTATCCTCTACTCCTGCTCCTGCATGACTCAGGTCCTCTTCTCAACCGACTCAAGGTTGCATACCCAGGAACATCCACATAGGCTCCCGTAGCGGGTAGAGGATGGTGATAGTCAGCCGCATACCATCGCGGTGCAGAACTGGAGGTCACCGGCTCACTGGTAGTACTTGCCTCTGGAAACGCAGTGGTAGGTGGGTTCACACCATTTGCAGGGTAGGTAGGCATACCAGTAAAGCCTACGCCCTCAGCCATAGGCGGGTTGGTTATGGGTGTGGATGTTGCAGCAGCTGGGTCTGGAGTTGGGAGTGTGGTGGTTATAGGGGAGGGTGATGCGTGGAGGCCAGAAGCGCTTGGTGCACCCTCGAAGGTAGGATCATTCGTCGCGTCGTGCCCTCGGTCTGCTCCTTCGTCTGCTATGCTTTCTCCAGCATCCTTCTCTCTCTCTCTCTTTCTCTTCACAGGATGGGTGTCCACCTCCTCGACTGAGAGGGCCCGGAAGGCCGACTGAAGTCCTTCCATCGAATCCTCCGCCACGTCCACTGGCCCATGTAAGGGCTCCCAAGGTACAGCTCTAGGTCCAGGTCCAGGTTCACCAGGTGCTGGCATTGCTGGTGCCTCAGGCGCCGTCCTCACGTCGGTGTCCGCTTTCTTGGTGTCCATCTTGCTTATATAAGACTGATCCCGGCGCACTGGATGTACGGCACGGGGTTGCTGCCGGTACGCAGAGACAGTCTGCCTCTTGCTACCAGAAAGCTTTCTAGTGATTTCAACACTGTGTGTTTGTTGTGCCTCTCCTGCTGCTTGCTGCTGGTGTAGAGTTCCTGCTGCTTGTTTTCAATGAGGAAAATGTTTTATTGTTGAAATACAACCAATCCAGGATAACCCAAGCCAGAGAAAAGCAAGTAGAAGAAAGTCAGGATCAAAGCATGAAGGGCGGCAGTCACAAAGAGTTAGCTAAAAACGCCTATCAACAATAGACCACAGCAATTAGCATACATTGCAACTCAGGATGAAATATTTTACATGTTTGAGAAACACTGATTGCAAAACTGCGCCAAGGGCTCATTCTCATCCACGGTGCCATCTTGAGATGTGCACTCTTTGTTCTTGGGTCCCATAGGTGCTGAGGTGGCATGGGGTGTGGCGATGAGGTCACTGCCATGTCACATGGGATATTCCTACTTGGCTAGGCTGACTGGGTATTGAACCCAGGACCTCTCAAAAAGTGGTGCCCCAGCCCCCTAGGGTGCATACCACTAGGATAGCTAAGAATTCATGAGAAAACATAGATAAATTCATAGGCTCTGCCTCCAATATATCAGTGCCTCAGCAACCCAGGAATAGATGTTTTAGTGCCTATAGCTTGGGGATAAAGGGGTCCACACCACATCCTGATTTAGTGTTTGGTTCCATAGGTCAAAATGTGTTATCACCCTTTTTTGTTGGGCCAATACTAAGATAAAAATGCCTGGGTGCTTAGAGCACCTCTAATACAACTAAAGTATACCCTAAAGCATTGGAAAAGCACTTTTTCTTACTAATCCCCATACGCCCATTTCCGGGCACTCGAAGTACGCTTGGCTTACGCCCCTGTCAACATATGGACGCTGTCTTGGAAAGTGTTTGTCAGCTGATTGCACGGATGTCGCTGTGGACAGGGTCATGCCTTGTGCACTCGTTGCCCGCGCCTTCCCTTTCGCTGTTTCCAACAAAAAAGAAAGCCCAACACCAATTATATGTCTCTTGGTATTGGTTTGGCATGCCTACGGCGCCGTGGAGAGCTGGCGTGAAGACCGTACCGTAATGCTCAGATTCCCGAAGGAGGAGCCTCCAGGCTGGGGGAAATGTACATCAACAGGCCGCTTGAAAGCCTTCAAGGTCACCGCTCAGGCGCGGGCCGGTGGTGAGGCAGCCCAGTCGGACGAAGGAGTGCAGCAAGCCGAGGGAGTACAACAAGTGCAAAGCACATCACCGTCAAAGTGGCAGATAGTGCTGCAGGCAGAAGTGGCAGCAGGAGTGCGACATGGCTACATGGGAGGGGACATTCCTGAATGGGAGGTACCACATTTACCTTGTAGCTGAGCGCCTCTGACCGTGCATGCGTCCAAAATAATGAAGAAGGTCGAAGGAAGTTTCAGTCGTTGCCAACATGGGTGAATCTCAGCCAGGGTGGTTCCACGTTGCATTCCCCTGAGGCGACCGAAAAAAAAGCGTCGACGACCAGTGCTGGCGTGCGGGGCAAAGATCCACAACCCGTTGTGTCCAGACAACGGGGAAAGAACCTTGCCGAGATTCTCTCGTCTTACAGGAAGACACAGAAGCCGAAGAAGAGACTACAAGCGAGGCCAGCAGCTAAGCAACCTCTGAAGAAGAAGGCAAAGCTGCTGCCGGGTGAGAGTTCGGAGAGTTCGGAGTTCAAAGAGACTGAAGAAGATGAGCAGGAGGAGCCGCCTTCCAGGGATGATGACGATGAAGACAAAACTCAGGAGACACAGGCTCCAGACCGAGGGGCACAGCCGCGGGCATGGCTTCCCCTCAAACAAGAGGACCAGTGGGGAGCGTGGAGAGGAGTGCCGATTTGGAAGTGGCGCCCCTGGCAATTGGAGATACCCAGAGACATCCTGCAGCAGAAGACCAAACTGGGCCGTGCCGGTACAGTCTATTGGGTCCCTGCATACTACAAGTCTGCCGTGTGGCACTCTGTGGGGGAGTATTGTGTTGCGGCCGGAAGCTACGGCAACGGAGGAGGAGTGCAAAAACGCAACGGCAGTGCCGTCCGCAACCGCTGGTGTGCCAGCTCCAAGTGCCAGGAAGAGGCAAGGGAAGGCAAAGAGGCCAAAGAAGAAGAGGAAGATGCCAACGAAGAGTTGTGGCAAGCAGGAAGAAGAAGATGCCGGAGAGGGAAACAAAGAGCATACGGAAGAGAAGGACGAGGTTGCAGTACAAGTGTCAGGCACTGAGTGGTGAGCCAGGACTGAGAAAGCTACATTGGACAGGGACACTGGGGTTGTGCGGTTCTGTTGTTGCCTGCAGGCCTGTATGTCCATTTGTAAACGCCGCGTCGCTTTCTTCGAAACAAATCTTCGTTCGAACATTCCAAGGTTTGTTCGAAGAAAAATCGTCCACATTTTGAAAACACATTTTCAGGGCATTTAGGCGGTTGCAGGCTGAATTGAAAGAACCAAACCCTCACAAACAACTGTGTTGAGCATTTTATCACAATGTTTGCAGCAAAACAGCCACCCCAAAGGCGCCAAAACAGTTCAAAAGCTTTCTTCGTTCAAAGAAATAATCTTCGTTCCAAGGTTTCGTTCCAAGAAAATACCCCCAGCAGTGGGTCTCATAGGCCCCTGCTCCGACCATCCGCATATGCCACCCACATGTGTTTTACTTGGTGGAAGTACACCTGAAGCGCCCCATCATCTTTCCCCATCTGTAGCCACATGGGCGCTTGTGTCCTGGGCTGCCGCACTCTGATCCCATGGTATCCTCCCTTGGGCCCTTGCGGTCCATTCAGCCTGCACAGGCACCTGGCGAGCGTGCATTCCGGCCTGCACTTGTCCTCCACCGCCTCCAGTCTGGCCTTCATGTGGTACCTTGCCTTGCTCACTGCCCGTCGTACCTCTTCAGCCCTACACCCCTTAATGTGTTTCACCGGCCCCGGCTGCGCCTCTCCATTTTCTATCAACACATTTTCCCACAAGGACGCCTTCCCCCTCAGCCTCTGTGCCCATCTCTGGAGCATGTCCTTTCTGTGCTTTCCGTCCCCCAGCATGTCCAGCCCCTCCGCCGCTGCCTCCTTTTGGCGCTTCTGTTTTTCTTGCTCCACCCTGCTGACTTCTGCAGTGTCCTCCCCATCCGCCTTTCCCCGTCCCACAGGTACCTCGGCATTTAGCGGCTGCCTCCATGTGGGCTCTGCCGTCCACTGGACTACCGGCTGCATCGCCTGTCCCTCCCGGCTGAGTCCCATGTGGACCTCCATGCCCTTGGCTGCCGCTGTGGTGATCACTACGTTGGACACCAGCACACTGTACTGGTATCTTGCCCCTTGCCCGTGGCGTACCTCGACTTCCACCGTCCCCCTGCCTCCCACTCCGTCATCGGGGAGGAGGATGTGAACTGCCTGTTTCCTCCACTGCGATGCCGCTGGTCACTTCGTGGCCACGGGGAATATCACCTTTGTGTCCTCCCCCGTCATCCTTTCTCCCCTGCGATACATTGCGCCCCGAATGGCCCCCACCGCCCACGTCCCCTACTCTACTCCTCCCGTCTCCCGCACCCATTCTTCTGCAACTTTGCCGAGGGCTCATATCTCGTTCCTTGCCTCTCAGACTCCCCCAGTGGTGCTATACTCTCCATGCCATCGTCCCCCGGGAACGCGTAATGCCACGTGTCCCCTGTCGAGGGCTGCACATGGTACGTGCAGTTGGCCATGCACGCCGACCCTTCATCGAGTGCCATTTTGATGGCCTCGGCTGCCTTCAGCGTTATCCCCTCCTGGAACGTATACACCACCTCCTGCCCCCAGTGTCCCTGCGTAGTGGGCGCTGGGGTCAATGCTGCCCTAGTGAAGTGTGCACGCACCCCACTTGCATACGTTTCCCCTCCTGGCAGCCCCCCCCCCCCTCCTTCCTGACCGGGACCCCCTCTCCCCGGTCCACCTGCCGCGTTATATGCCAGCCCCACCACCGCTGTCCCCCCACCGCCACCCGGTACCTACCCCTGCATCCCGGCTCTAGCCACACCATTCTGTCTGTCTGCATTTGGACTGCTCTCTCTGCCCCCTATCTGGCCCCCATGTCATCCTTGTGCTGCAGCTGTAACACCGCCTCTCCCCCTCCGGTGACCCACACGTCCAACCCTCCCTCCTGCCTTCCCTTCCATTCACCTTTTCCCGCACCTTCCGGTACCTCCTCATACTCCAACACCTGCACCTGCAGTCCTAGCACTCCTTCCAATCCTGCTCGTAGTTTCCTGTCACGTGCGGTGCCCTCCCCCACCTCCTTCCTCTCCTCTCATGGGACCCTTTTGCCCCTGGTACCGCCATCCCGCGCCTCTCTCCTAGATCGGTAGTTGGTGCACACCCCGCGACACTTGCTCCTCTGCCTGCCCTCCTTGCCCCCCGCCCCGACCTCTGCCTCTCTTCTTCCAGTTCCACCTCTAGCTCGGCTTCCTCCTTCCCCGCCGACTCGTTCCCGTCCTCTTCCTTTGCCTCCGCCACTGCCTCTGCTTCCTCTTCTTCTGGCAGCCACAGCAGTTCATAGTGTCTGCCGCCTCTTCTGCTCCACAGCAGCGCCGCTGCCGTCCGCTTTCCTTCACCAACCTGCGCCATTTTTCGATATACCCCCTTGGGTCCGCAGTCCCGGGACATGGCTATTCTGCATCCTTTGCTTTGCGGCCACCTCCCAACTTCACGTGCTCTTCCCCATATCTCCCCCTTGCGCACCTTGTCCAGGTACTGCTCCCACGTCCGTACTCCCACGTCCTGCATGACCCGCCGCGCCCGACCCAACTCTGGGGGCCGCGCCATATCCCCTTCCGTAAGTGCCTTGCGCACCTTGTCCGCCGTTGCTTGCCCGCCTGCCCCGTCCACCGCGCTGAGTGCTCAATATAGGCACTTGCCATCCCCTGGTATGACCTGTCGCCTCGCCCTGTCCGGCATTTCTTCGGGCCATTCCTGCCCGTCTTGTGCACTGACCAGTACCCTTTGTACCGTTGCTGCCACTGCGTCACTCCTCGGACCCCTGACAGTCCCCAAGAATCGCGTAGACTCGTCGCCTGGTCCACAGGATTCCTGCATCCAGTGGGGTTCCGTCCCCATACTCCACCAATGTCCTGTACCCTTCCCCGCTCCTTGTCTCCCTGTAAACCGCCACTTTGGATCCCCCCTCCGCTGCCCATTCATCCAATTCCGGTGGCCCTCCCATTCTTCTCCCCTGCATTGTTCTCTGAATGTACTTCTGCCACGATACTTCTTCCCGTGGCAGGCGTTCCTCCATCGCGCCCATATTCTGCCTACTCTCCACCCTGGTAGTCACACCTTGCCTTATCTTCTGCAGCTCTTCCTCACTGTTCGGCCTGCCCTCCAGTGCACACAATACCTCCAACATGGAGTTGGCGTCCTTCACGTACATGTGTTCTACCAGCACTCCGTCCCTTGCCTTTTCGCTCGCCCCCTCCAATGCTTCCTCTCGCCTCCTCCATGTCCATGCTGCCTTGCGTTGCTGTTCGAACTCGTTCCCTTCTGTACTCCCCACACTCCCCGCGCCACACCCCAACGGCCGACTCTCGCTGGACGCCACACTGCGCCCTCTTCCGCTTCTGACGTTTACTCTTGCCTGTGCCCCCCCGCATAAGCCTTCTCCGTCCCCTTCCCTTGCAGTACTGCTTTTCACTTCCTCCTCTTGCCTTCACACCACCTCGTACACCCTCGTCCTCCTCCAAAGGATTCCTACACTTACTCCCTTCTCCTCTCAATATTCCTGTATCTTCCTGTATCCTGCTCCATCCTTCATCTCCCTGTACACCTTCACCCTGTATCCACGCCCCATCGCCCACGCCTCAACCTCCGGTGGCCCTCCCATCCTTCTCCCTTGTATCATTTTCTGTATGTACGCCTGCCAATCTGTTTCCCCCTGCGGCGGGGGCTCCTGCATCCCCCCTGCTTTCCACCTCTCTTCGACAGCGGCGACTACCTTATCTCGCACTTCCCTCGCCTCTTCACTTGTTCCTTCGCCTCTGTCGATCACCTTCATCGCCCTCCATAGAGAGTCCGTTCCGTCGCCCTCCATACCCTGTGTCACTACACCTGATGGATCCGTTCCCCCTCCCCGTCCAACGCCCGCTCACTCTGTGCCCACGCACATGCAGTTGGTCTCCTCTGTGCCTCACTCCCGGAGCTCCCGGCCTCCCCCATCGTCGGCAGGCTGTCAACTGACTCTCTGCTCCGCACGCTGGCCTCTTCTTCGTTGTTGCTCATTGTGTGTCTCCCGCGTACACATGAGCATGCCTCTCCTCCACTGCGTGCCCGTGGTTCCCTACCCTGTCTGCCTCCAGTCGCCCTCCACGCTTGCACACCTTGCTGCCCGCCTCGGACAAAGCGAAAGAACATCACGGGCGTCCGGGGGTGCTTGTGTACCTATATGGCCCCTTGAGGACCTGTTGCGTGAGTACCGTCGCCACGACCCTTGAACGAGGCTTGTCTTCAAGTGTGCGCCACGAGCCCCGCTAGTGGGAATCTAACCCACAACTACGGCTTGTGTATCGGGGCGTCTAGCTCCTTGGGTAGTCCTCATCTGACCCGATTCCTCACGGCTTTGCCTTATACTCCTTTCCGCCACCGCCTTTTTCTGTCTTCCGTGCCTTCTTCTCTGTGTATTGGCTCTTCCCCTCCACTCACCCCTCCCGTCCTCCATCCCGTCCTTCGGTTGCAACCCCGTCCCGACCTCTGCGGTCGCTCTCCTCTGCCTCTCCTCCTCTCTGGGTCCTATTCTCCGGCTCCTGGTACTAGGTCACTCCGCCCCGGTCCCACCAGCAGGCAGGCTCTCTCTTCCGGCTGGTCCCCCAATTGCTGTGCTGTCTCCCTCTCGCTGTGCCCGTCCCTTTCCCACCCATCCAGTCTTGGTTCGCATCTCCTTCTCCACCGCTGCCGTCCCCGACCTCGTTCTCGCTCTTGTTCGCCCCGGCCGCCCTCGCACTTGTCCGCGCTCTGCCGCAGCTCTGTCGTTCCCGCTTTGTGCCATTACCGGGCTACTCGTCTCTTCCCTGGACGTTCCAGTGCGCCCTCCTGTCTCTACTTCCTTCCGGATGATCCGGTACACCTGCTCCCTCTTCCCCAGAGGATCCTGCCCGGGCTCATGGCGTTTGTTCTCCCTTCTCTGCGGTTCCCCGCACGCTCCAGTCCCGGGGGCTTGGCTCTGTAGCTTCGCTGCTTGTTCTTAGCTGGCCCCGGATGTTCCAGTCCGTGGCACCAGCCCGACATCATTCCTTCGCCTCCGTCTCCGGATGTTCCAGTCCAGGTGGCCCTGTTGGCCGGCCTGTACTTCTCCCGGATGTTCCAGTGCGTGGCACTGGGTGCATTCCCCTGGACGATCCAGTCCTGGGGCTCCTCACCTCCCTGCCCTGACTGTTCCTGTCCTGGGTTTCTGACCCCCGGATGTTTCTGTCCGCGTGGCTGCCGTCCGCCCCCCGCTCCTGACCGTTTGACCCTGCTGCCTACCTGCTATTTCCTCTTCTGCTGCTCCTGCCCGGGCTCTTTGCGCTGCTTGTGTTCCTCTCTCTGTGGCCCCCCGGATGATCCAATCCAGGTTGCCCTGGCGTTTTGTTGTTTGCTCATCATCTGCCCCGGATGTTCCAGTCCGTAGCACCGTGCCTTCTTTCCTTCTCCTTCTTGTTTTGCCGGTTGTCTCCTCCTGTGCCGCTCCTTCGTCCCCTTCTCTGCTCCCATCACGGTTCATGCTCCTCGTCTCCTCTGCGATCGCTGCGTTCTCTCTGTTCCTTGTTCTTGTTCATGCTCTCCTTGACTGGCATCCCGCTTTTCCTGCCGCCGCCGCCTCCTCCTCCCCGTGCAGCCCCGAAAGCTCCATTCCATGATCTTCTCCTGATGCTCTGTCCCATCCTTGGGTGTCCGCCCCCCGGATGCTCCAGTCTTGGCGGCCCTGTTGCCTGCCTTTTCTTTCTTCCCTGGATGTTCCAGTCCGGATTTCGTGTGCTAGTCCGCTTGCCACTGCACCCCCCCCTGGTGTTCCAGTCCACGGGGGCCGTTGCTGTGTGGCTTCTTCCTGGCCCCGGATGCTCCAGTCCGTGGCACCGTGCCAACCTTCTTTCTGTCTCTTGCTTTGCCGGTTGTCTTCTTCTGCGCCGCTCCTTCGTCCCCTTCTCTTCGCTCATAACGGTTCATGTTCTTCGTCTCCTCTCCAATCCTTTCCTTGTTCTTGTTCATGTTCTCCTTGCCTGGCCTCCCGCTCTTCTTGCCGCTGCTGCCTCCTCCTCTTTGCACAGCCCTGGACACTTGTCGCTTCTTCCCAGGTCCACTCCCTTCTTCCCCGGTTGTCCCCGTCCGGGGCTTCTGCCCCCCGGATGTTCCAGTCCAGGTGGCCCTGTTGCCAGCCCGTACGGTCTTCTCCGGATATTCCAGTCCAGGCTCCCTGTGCGTGTCCACTTGAGTCCCCGCGGACGTTCCAGTCCAGGGGACCCCGTTGCTGTGTGGCTTCTTCCGGGCCCCGGATGTTGCAGTCCGAGGCACCGTGCCTTCCGTCTTTCTCCTTCTTGCTTTGCGGGTTGTCGGTTGACTCCTTGTGTGCCTCTCCTTCATCTCTTTCTCCGCCCTCATCACGACGCTTGTTCTTCGTGTCCTCTCTCCTCTGTTCCTTGCTCTTGTTCCTGTTATCTTTGCCTTTTCTTGCCGCCGTTGCCTCCTCCTCCTTATGCAGCCCCGGACGCTCCAGTCCGGGGCCGCTTCTTCCTCGGATGTTCCAGTCCAGGGCTTCCGCCCCCCAGATGTTCCAGTCCGGGTGCGTTTCTCCCTCGGATGTTCCAGTCCAGGCTCCGTGTGCTTGTTCGCTTGACACTGCGTCCCCCCGGATGTTCCAGTCCAGGGGACCCCGTTGCTGTGTGGCTTCTTCCTGGCCCCGGATGCTCCAGTCCGTGGCACGCTGCCTACTTTCTTTGTCCTTCCCGTTTCGCCGGTTGTCCCCTTCTGTGCCGCTCCTTCGTCCCCTTCTCTTCTCTCCTCACGGTTCTTGTTTTTTGTCTCCTCTCCCTTGCGTTCCTTGCTCTTGTTCATGTTCTCCTTGACTGGCCTCCCGCTTTTCTTGCTGCTGCCGCCTCTTCCTCTTTGCGCTGCCCTTGACTCCCCTTTCCAGGGCCAGTCTCTTGGTCTCCGGTTGTCCCCGTCCAGGGCTTCTGCCCCCCGGACGGTCCAGTCCGGGTGGCCCTGTTGCCAGCCGGTACCTTCCTCCCCGGATGTTCCAGTCCGGGCTCCTTGTGCTTGTCTGCTTGCCTCTGCGTCCCCCTGGAAGTTCCAGTCCAGGGGGCCCCGTTGCTGTTTGTCTTTTTTCCGGCCCCGGATAATCCAGCCCGGTGGGCCTGTTGCCGGCCGGTTCTTTCTTCCCCGGATGTTCCAGTCTGGGTTCTGTGCGCTTCTCTGCTTGCCACTGCATCCCCCCCGATGTGGATATTCGAGTCCAGGGGGGCCCGTTGCTTTGTGACTTCTTCCTGGCCTCTGATGTTCCTGTTCGTGGCACCGTGCCAACTTTCTTTCTTCTTTTTGCTTCGCCGGTTGTCTCCTTCTGTGCTGCCCCTTCGTCCCCTTCTCTTCTCCCATCACGGTTCTCTTTCTTCGCCTTCTCTCCCATCCGTTTCTTGTTCTTGTTCATGTCCTCCTTGACTGGCCTCCTGCTTTTCTTGCCGCCGCAGCCTCCTCCTCTTTGCACAGCCCTGGACGCTCCTTTCCAGGGCTGTTCTTTCCCGGATGTTCCAGTCCCGGCTCCGTGTGCTTGTCCGCTTGCCTCTGCGCCCCCTCCATGTTCCAGTCCAGGGGGCTCCGTTGCTGTGTGTCTTCTTCCGAGCCCCGGATCTCCAGTCTGCGGAACCGTGCATTCCGTCTTTGTCCTTCTTGCATTGCCCGTTTTTGACTGTCTCCTTCTGCACCGCTCCTTCGTCCCTTTCTCCTCTCTCTTCACGGTTCATGTTCTTCGTGTCGTCTCTCCTCCGTTCCTTGCTCTTGTTCATGTTCTCCTTGCCCTGTCCTGCCCCCGCCGCTTCCTCCTCCGTATGCAGCCCTGGACGCTCGAATCCGGGGCTGCTTCTTCCCAAGATGTTCCAGTCCAGGGCTTCTACCCCCCGGATGTTCCAGTCCGGGTGCGTTTCTTCCCCGGATGTTCCAGTCCAGGTTTCGTGCGTTTTTCCGCTTGACGCTTCGTCATCCCGGATGCTTCAGTCCGGGGGGCCCCGTTGCCTCGGATGCTCCAGTCCATGGCACTGGGTTCACCCCCCCAGACAATCCAGTCCGGTAGCTGTGCTCGAATCCGCCCCGTATGCTCCAATCCGGGGCGTCATATTATCATATTATCCTTGTTGTCAGCGGCCGGTGGTGTTGTGGTGTGTGCTTCCCTGGGGTTTTTTTTCGCGCGCCCTTCGTCGCTCCTCTACCCCCGCTCCTCCTCGCTCTTCTCTACGTTCCCTCCTGTCCTCCCCCCTCCCCCTCCCCCTCCCGCCCTTTCTCGCTTCCCTCCCCTCCGCCCTTTCCCTTCCTCCCTCGGGCCCCTCTCCTCCCTCCCCCCGGCTCCCTTTCACTCCCTTTGTGGTGGCTCTGCTGGGGCACGCACTCCAGCTCCTAGTTTCTATGCACGCATGTTGCTATGTTTTCGTGCAGGCACACACGTACATTCACCTTCTTTCTTTCCTGCTCTCTCATTGTTCACTTGCTTTGCACTGTCCTCCATCACTTGTCACTGTGTCCAGTCTTGTCCCCTTGTTCCCCCTTCCTTTCCCTTGTCACATGCACGTTGTGTTGCTTTGGGGCGCTCCTTGTGTCCTCTCCTCTATGCCTGCCCTTTGCCCCCTGCCCCCTTCGCACGCATGCACGCACTTTTCGTTTGTTTGGGGCACACAGTCAAGCTCCTCCTCCTACGCATGCACTTTGCCCCCTTCGCTTTCTTGTTCCTTGTTCCCTTGTTCCCCTGTTTCACGTTCTCCCTTGCACTCTTGCCACACCTTCCTTTTCATTGTTACCACCACTTGTGCGACTTATTATTATCGTTGCCTTTATGTATTCATGTTCCATGCGATTTACCTATTTACTCTTTGGGTCATTGACTCCTTGTACCGGGCTCGGCGACTTAATGCACTCATGACACATGCTATTTATTTGTTGGGTTGTGGACTCCTTGTACTTGGCGACGCCCAAGAGTAGGCGTGTTGTCTTAATGCATTCACGATGTATCCTATTTATTCTTTGGGTTTTGGACTCCTCGTACTTGGCGACGCCCAAGAGTAAGCGTGTGGTCTTAATGCACTCATGACACATGCTATTTTCATGCTATTTATTTGTTGGGTTGTCAACTCCTTGTACTTGGCGATGCCCGAGAGTAGGCGTGTTTTCTTAATGCAGCCGGATCTGGGTGCCCCCCATCGACTGGGGGCGACACCTAGTCGGACACCCCGTGACGGGGCGGCTTTTTACATGCTATTTATTTGTTGGGTTGTGGACTCCTTGTACTTGGCGACACCCAAGAGTAGGCGTGTTGTCTCAATGCATTCATGACATATGCTATTTATTCGTTGGGTTTTGGACTCCTTGTACTTGGCGACGCCCAAGAGTAAGCGTGTGGTCTTAATGCACTCATGACACATGCTATTTACATTCTATTTATTTGTTGGGTTGTCAACTCCTTGTACTTGGCGACGCCCAAGAGTAGGCGTGTTTTCTTAATGCAGCCGGATCTGGGTGCCCCCCGTCGACTGGGGGCGACACCTAGTCAGACACCCCGTGCCGGGGCGGGTGGACACCAAGGGCCGCACCTGCTACCACGAGCCCGACATGGCCCACCTCCCAGCGGGCGCCACCCCGACAACACCAAAGAGTTGGAGCGGGAAACATGGGTAGCCCGGATGGCCTCCCTGAGCAACCTCCGGCACCACGTCCCGGGGGACATCCCCACGCCCGACGAGCAGCAGCCAGCCCCCTCCACGTACATGACCCTCATGTACAACCTGTACTACACCCTCTCCACCACCCACTACCACGCACCCACTGACCACTGGGTGGTACACGGCACCGACTCCCTCCTCCCCGCCGACTACGCCCCCCCCCCACACAACCCAGGCCCCGACACGTACACCAGGGAGGACGAGCCGGACAACCCCCACAGCTGGGGCACGTGGGGACGCAAATCCCTGGACACGCTGCTCTCCATCCGCAGCGGCTACCAGGGCCTTGGTAGGGCGATGTATTGCCTCGCCAAGTGGACCCAACGGACCTGGGGGATCCCCACGGACCGATGGGTGTGGGTGATCACGCTGCGCCCCCAGCAGAGGGAGGCCCCCCCAAACCGCAGGGGACCCACCCCCCCACGCCCCACCACCCTACAACTCTGCCCATACATGGTGGCAGCCCGCCTCATGACGCTGCTGTGGCCGGGCCCAGACACCCCCGGCGAAAACTACCCCCACCTCACAGAGGAGGACATGCCCGGCATTCAGCGATGCTTTCTCCAGACCCTCGACTACCTCCAGCAAACACACCCGCACGTCCTGGAGCAGATATGGCCACCCCCCGGGTAACCCACGTGCGCGCGCAGCCGAGACAACGCCGCCACACCAGCACCAGCACGCACGGATCACCAGGGAAAAAGCGCGCAAACGCCCGGTGCCCGAACCTGCACCCTCGTTCTCGCTACTTACAGGACCCAGCATCATACACCCGCCCCCGAAGCCTAGGACCCTCCGCCGTCTCCCACAGCCCTCTCCTCCGCCTCCGACTCCACAACCTCCACCACCACGACCACCTCATCCACCACCACCACCACGCCCTCATCCAGCACTCCAGCCCCCAGGCCGCGGGGGACACCTCCCAAACAGGCTCCCAAACCCGCCCCCACCGCGAGCAACCCCACCGCCGCCAAGGCCCACACCCCGACGAAGCCCACACCCACGACCCAGCTGAAACCCAAGACCGCCGCCAAACAGCCACCCAAACCCGTCAGCGAACCACGACCGCAACCCGCAGCCAAGCCCAAACCCAAGTCCAAACCTGGCGCCACGACGGCAGCGCGAGCCGGGCCCCCCGAGGACGTCCTCTATGACATTCCGCCCCAGCCGTCCCAGGCCCAGAGGCAGCAGCGCCCAGCACGGTGCCCCCCCACCGTCACCGACGCCGCCGCCACCACCTTCACAGCGGAGCGCGCCGCGGCCGAAGCACGACGCACCTCGTCCCGCCACCTCTCAAAGCCCGCACCCCAGGCCCACGGACCGCCCCTGACCAGGCCAGAACAACGCCAGGGTCCGCCAGCAGCGCCCCCGCCCCCCTACCAACCCTCGATGACAGCCCACATGCAGCGCATGCCCCACTACCGCCGCCGCCGCGAGTCCCCGCCCAACCCTGAGGCGGAGACCGTGCGCGGACACCCGCGGGTCAACATCCGCGCGCGCCCCCACTCCCCGCGCACCCCCACAGAACAGGACTACGAGGAATCCCCCAGGCCCGCCACCGCCACCGGTCCCCACGACCCCGTCACACCCACCCACGCCCACTCCTCCGCCCACGACCGCAGGCCCGCCCAGGGACAGTGGTGGCAGCGCTGGACCCACACGCAGCTCTGGGAGCTGCGAAAGTGGGCCGGGGGAGAGCCCTCCCTCGAGGGCCTGGTCCATCGGCCCCACAAGGGGTCTGTGGAGAACTGCCGCCTCCGGCCAGCGGGCGTGTGGATGCCGCAGGCCGCATGGTAATCCATGCTGGCTGATGCGCTCCAACCCCTGGGAGTCCACCCCCGCAACCCCCCCCGCGCCCCAGGATCACCCGTATGTCCTTAGGCGCCTGCGGGAGACCCTCCAGGAGACACAGCGAGACTGCATCCGCCTGTGGGACATCACCCAAAGCCCAGCCCCGCACAAACACACCCCCTCACCACCCCACAAGCGTCGGCGCACCGACGCCGGCGGCACCCACAGCACCCCAGGAGCCCTTCGCACCACACACCACGACGCGCCTGACCCCCCGGCCAGCGGCGCAGCCACCTAACCCCGTTACCCAGCAAACCACCACCACGGGGCGCCACGCCAGGCGCCGCCCAGAAGTCACCAAACGAACTGGACGCCGAAGGACGCCAACGCACACAACAACGGGCAGCACTACGCCCAAAGGCACCGAACCCAGGCCCGCTACCGTCGCAACAGCCTAACCGAGCCAAACCCCAAACACAAATCAAACCCGAGCCACATCCCGAAACCGCTAACCCTTGACTCCTAACCAGGCCCGCCGAGGGAACAACGTAACCACAGCCCACACCCACAGCCCACACAGCCGCCTAACCAGCCAGCTCCAGAAGCAAAGAGACACCTCACCAAACCCACCCTGACCCAAGCCCTTGTACATCAGGACGCGCGAGCCGCACCCCTGGGGCGCGACCGACGCCACAGCACCGACGACACGCGCCAGAGGACACAACACTATTGCACCGCCGCACCAGCTGCCCGTGCCTGTTCCTGCAGTGTACGCGCGGCCCTGTTTTTCTTTTTCTTAAAAAAAAAAATCAAAAAAAAAGAACCAAAATTAGGGGGGGAGGAAGAGGGACACAACCACCCATGGCACACGCGCACCGCAAACAGCGCGCACCCCGGTGAACGGGAGCCACGTAGCCCAGGACACCGCACACGCAACACAACACACCGAGCAAGCACATCGGTGAACAGGAGCCAAGTGGCCCAGGACACCGCAGACGCAACACAGCAAACCGCGCGGGCACACGGGTGAACAGGAGCCAAGCAGCCCAGGACACTGCACACACGTAGGGCGGCCGAGGGACAGGAAAGAACCAATACCCCATGGGTCGGACGCACTGGGGCGACCCAGCCGACCCACCGGGCCAGTGGCAGGAGCGGTACTCCACGGCCACTGGTCCGAGCCTGGCCAGGCTGCATCGGGGACCGTGGCAAACGTCACCCGGAGCCATGGAAGCAACCGGTGACAGGCGAGCCGGTACACAGTCCAGGAGGGGGTCACCTGCCAAGCAGAGTGGCCCCGCAACTCAAACCACAAGGGTGAGGCGGTCGTACCGTAGACTAGCGGGAGCAATACCCCTTGTGGTGAGAGATACTCCACAGGGGTGGGCAGCCCCCAGAGCTGCCGTCCAAAGGAGGGGGCATGTGGCCCTACCCATGGACACATGTGGGGACACCCTCCCACCTGGGACACATGGACCTGCTGGCCGCGACTATGCTTTCCCAAGCACATGCAGGAGCGGCTCAACAGGCACCTGACATAGGGCAGTGGGAGGGAAAGGACGTCCCCCTGGTAAGACCTTCTTCCTGCAAAGTCAAAGGAGGCATCCCGAGCTCCCGAAGATACCTACCTACCTACCTTAATGCATTTATGACATATGCTCTTTGTTTGTTGAGATGTGGACTCCTTGTACTTGGCGACGCCAAAGAGTAGGCGTGTTGTCTTAATGCATTCATAACATATGCTATTTATTCCTTGGGTTGTGGACTCCTTGTACTTAGCTACGCCAAAGAGTAGGCGCGTTGTCTTAATGCATTCATGACATATGCTATTTTATTTTGGACTCCTTGTACTTTTCGACGCCCAAGAGTAAGCGTGTTGTCTTAATGCACCCATGACATATGCTATTTATTTGAAGGGCCGTGAACTCCTTGTACTTGGCGACGCCCAAGAGTAGGCGTGTTGTCTTAATGCCTTCATGGCACATGATTTGCGTTGCGGACCCGTTGTATTTGGCGTTGCCCAAGAGGAAGCATGTGGTGTTTTCCCTTTCCCTTGTGTTCACTTTGTGTGTTGTTGGAGCATGCACTCAAGCACTATTCCCCTACGTGCGGGCACCTTGCTTTTGATTTGGAGCGTGCACAAGCCGGTTTCCTTGTTTTCTCTCTTCTTTTCTGTGTCATTTTCCTGCGTTTTCCTTTTTTTTCTCTGGCGCACGCGCGATTCTTTCTTACGCTTCCACACCTCCGGCACCACCCAGCACATCCAGGCCGCCACCCTCGTGCAGGCGGCCACCCTGGGGGAGGGCGGCCGAGACTTCCTCTTCAACACCTTCCTCCACGTCGCCCGACACGACCGTCCCCCGCTCGCCACCCCTGAGGGCGAGAGCCCGCCCCCCACAGGGAACCGAGTCTGGGTACCCCCCATGGACTGGGGGCGACACCCGTCCGGACACCCCGTGCCTGAGCGGGTGGACACGAAGGGCTGCACCCGCTACCACGAGCCGAACATGGCCCAAATCCCACCTAGTGCGACCCCCGCCGATACCAAGGCGTGGCATAGAGAGCCATGGGTCGATGAAGTTCACCCTTCTCACCTCGTCGCGCGCGCTTGGATCGTGTTCCAGAATGAAAAAAAAAAGGGTAAACCACGAGGAAAAATTTTCTGAATAGCTGAAAATAAAGCTAATTAGCATAAAAAACGCTTAGGTCAAAAACCACGCTGCAAAACGCGTGAAAACGCGACGCAAAATTTTTCGGAGTAAAATAGGTGAATAGTTAACGCCGTAAGCTTCGTAAGGCTCGTAGGACCCTAACGCCGTCCCTCTCGTCGTCTGACTTGGTATAAGCGCAAAGAGAATAGCGTCGCGAGCAGCGTGTTAAACTCGAAAGTTTTTCAGAGCTTGCCACGACCCCTCACGTCGCGCCCTGCCGCCTTATTCTTCTTCTTCTCCATGCACGTCCCTCCCCACCCTCGTGCCCATCACACCCCTTGCCCTGCAGCTCAGGTGACGGCGCTGGGGGAACGCGGTCAACCCTTAGCAATGGACACCAACACGCTCCACGACGCCACGCACAAGTACAAGGCCAAGAACATCAAGAACGACCGGTAGCACGTAAGACACTGCAGCTTACATGGTCTTGCTGCACGCGAGTGTTTTGGGTCGTGTATAATTTTCTTTTATTTCCAAGAGCAAAAAAAAAAGAGGAAAAAATATTTTAAGAAATTATGCAGCGGTCTTACAAGTAGGTACAACCACACCCACGCAGGAAGAACACCCAACAAGGCACCACGGCACCACGCGGCAGCACAGCACCACGGGGCACAGCACAGGGGAGCAGGGCACCGAGGGAGAGCGGGCCACACAGCAACACCGCAAAGGGCGGAGACGACAGGAAACACACAACACGACACCCCAGGGTGCACCCGGCACAAAGCACAGCGGCGAACAACACCACGCAGCGACACACCACAGCAAAACACACACAGCGCGGGGAGACAAGACAAAACACGGCGCCAGAAGGCACAGGACCCCAACACATAGGATTTTATGACGTCCAAAAATCCCAAAACCTGCAACATAAAAAAAAACACCCATTCAAGTAGTTAGCATGCTGTAAATTGTGTTCGTGCGATCTGTGTCCCCATACAACATGTTTTTTTGCATCCAGCAGCCTCAGAAAAGGGTTGGGGAGGTCTTCAACTGCTTGGCTGAGGCCCAAAAACACAACTTTTCACCAAAGAGCGGCCATTTTTTGCCGTTTTTTTCCATGAAAAATGGCAAATTTTGGTGCATACGCATGCTGTAAATTGCGTTTTTGTTATCTCTGTGCCCCTACAACCTGCTTGTTAGCATCCAGCACCCTCATAATAGGGTGAGGGGGTCTTCAACTGCTTATCTGAAGCTAAAAAAAACTCAATTTTTGGCCAAAAAACAACCATTTTTGGCTGTTTTTTTCATGAAAAATGGCAAATTTTGGTGCACTCATGACATCTCCCCTAAATCCACCAATACTAGAACTACTCGTTAAAAAAGGCAAATATGGCTGTTTGGAGGCAATTTTGGCACCCACCGTTCATTAATCATGAGCCAAGAGCATTTAGGGTCACATATGGTGGTTTGCCAAGGCCAAACTAACCTTAGGAACAAGGTTGAGCAATTTGAAATCTCATGATACCTCCCCTAAAGCTACTTACACGAGAATTACATGTTACAGAGGGCAAATATGGCTGTTTTAAGGCAATTTTGGCTCCCGCCGTTCATTCATCTTGAGCCAAGAGCATTTGGGGTCACAAATGGTGGTTTGCCAAGGCCCAACTAACCTAGCGAACAAGCTTGAGCAATTTCAAATCTCATGACACTTCCCCTAAATCTACTTATACTAGAATTAGACGTCAAACAGGGCAAATAAGGCTATTTTGAGGCAATTTTGGCACCCACCGTTGATATATCTTGATGCAAGAGCATGCAGAGTCACATATGATGTTTTACCAAGGCCAAGCTAACCTTGGGAACAAGGTGGAGCAATTTGAAATCTCATGATACCTCTCCTAAATCTACTTATACTAGAATTAGACGTCAAACAAGGCAAATATGGCTGTTTTGAGGCAATTTTGGCACCCGCCGTTGATACATCCTGATTCAAGAGCATTTAGGGTCACATATGGTGGTTTGCCAAGGCCAAACTAACCTTAGCAACAAGGGTGAGCAATTTGAATTCTCATGATACCTCCCCTAAATCTACTTATGCGAGATTTACAAGTTAAAAAGGGCAAATATGGCTGTTTTGGGGCACTTTTGGCACCCGCCACTCAATCATCTTGATGCACCACCATTTAGGGTCAAATATTGTGGTTTGCTGGGGCCAAACTAACCTTAGGGAGAACATTGACCCATTTGAAATCTCATGAGACCTCCCCGAAATCCACTTATGCCACTTTCTTCGTGGAAAAAGTGCCAAAAAAGGCCCGAAAAGGCGGTATTTTGGAGATATCTACCTGAATGGTTGATGGGATGACCGTCATTTGATCACAGGAGCAAGATATGATTGCGATTGGCAGATTGCGCTTCTGAAATCTGCTTAACTGCGCACAGAATTGGCACAAATCTCGCAAAATGAGCCAAAAATGCTTGCGGTGGCGGGAAAATCGCGACTGCGGCGGTTTCAGCGGTAGTCCGGCAACTGAGTTTTGGGATCTGGCGACATCATAAAATCATATGTGAAGACGACGGACAGCGCCCCAGGACACAACACAGCGCGCGGCAGCACCAAACGGAGCAAAACGAAACAACACAGCCCACAACAACGCAACGCCAGGCGGCACAACGCGCAGCAACACGCCGCAGCACAGCACCCAGGGACACACCACAGCACGCCACCGAGACACGACACCAGGAGCCACCAGGACCCAGCAGGAGACAACAGAGGACAGCCAGGCCAAACAGCAAACACACGAACACAACAGGCAACCACACAAAACACCATCCAGCCCCGCAAGGGCAAGAAAGCACCACACACAGCAACGACGCAGGCACACCAGCACAGCACCGCACAGGCAGAGCACAGAAACAGAAACAACCCGGAACCGGCCCGGAGCCCGGAACCAACAGGGAACAACAGGAAACCAGTGCCACCGGCAAGGAGAAAAACAACAGAAGAAAACAGGGCACCACAGAACAGCACCACACGGCAGCACAGCGCCACGGGACACACCACAGGGGAGCAGGACACGACAGGGAAGAGGCTGAGCAACAGCCGGACCAGACACGGGCTGCAAAGCCGACACACACCACCAAACGACAACGCCGGGCAACCAGAGCCACCAGCAGACCCCCAACAAAAGGCAGCGACACCAGGAACCAACAACACCAGCCACCAGAAACAGCACAGACAACGTGCACAGCACAATGAAAGGGCACCAGCACAGCGCAGCAAGGCACCGCACAGGGCAGAGGGGACAGGGAACACACAGCACGACACCCCAGAACACACACAGAACACACACAGCAGACGCGCAGCGGCAAGAAACAAACAACAGGCGGCAGCGACGACGCAAACAAACGACAGAGCATGACCACAGGACCACACGACAGCACAGCGCAACAGAAGACAACACAGGGCAGCGGAACACCAAGACACACGACGCCAAACCACAGGGCGGCGAGCCACGCGGCCAGACAAGGACAGCACCACGGGAACACAACACCAAGACCCACCAGGAGACAGCAGAGGAGAGCCAGGCCCAACAGCCAACACCACACAACACCAGCCAGCGCACACAGAGCAACGACCGGGACAGCACCACCGAGGCACACACGGGCACAGCCGACGGCCCAAGACACACAAACCCGGCCCGCATCGCACAGCCGGCAAAAAAAGAAGGGAAAAAAAAACAAAAAAGGGGGGGGGGGCAAGGCGCAGAGGCCCAAGGCACCCGAGGCCGGAAAACATGAAACGCCAGAGACAAGGGGGGGGGGGAGACAACAGGGGCTCAACGAGAGGGGGGGAGAAAAGGAAAAAAAAAAAACAACAACCACAAACGGGGCAACCCCAGCCCGCAGGGGGCCGAACAAGCAAAGAGCGCACCAGGACCGGCCAAAGAAAAGGTGAGGCGGACCAGAACGCGCCCAGGAGGCCGGCCCGCCCGACCCGACCAAGCAGGGCATGCACACGCACACACGCGCAGGACCCGGGCCTGGCGTCATCCGTCCCGAGAGGGGCGGTGTCGGCGTCCACACGAAACAGCCCCGGTGCATCGGCCGAGTCCCCCGTCGAAAGACGGACGGTACGGGAAACCAGACGCGTCAGTGACCGGGTCCACACACGCCAAACCACCGCAGCGCACGCAGCTCAAGACCGAAGCCTGAGGGACCGGCCAGAGACAACCCCATCGCGGGGCCCTGTACGGGTACGACGCGGAGCGCGCCCAGCGCCCTTGCCTCGGCAGGGGCCAGCGGCAGGCACAAAGAGCCCGGTTTTTGGCCAGC
This sequence comes from Eutreptiella sp. 'Long Island Sound 2002', assembly GCA_964036045.1. Taxonomy (NCBI): domain Eukaryota; phylum Euglenozoa; class Euglenophyceae; order Eutreptiales; family Eutreptiaceae; genus Eutreptiella; species Eutreptiella sp. 'Long Island Sound 2002'. Next base: position 92,465,619 of record OZ038380.1, on the reverse strand, counting down.
CTCAACGTGCCCCGCGCAGCGATCCAGTAAAGCCGGGGGCGACAGCCCCCGGGGTGGGGGAAGGCACCACGGCGACAGGAAAGCCGACTGGAAAACCGAGAGCGACCGGACCGGACGAGGCGCGGCGCACCAACGCGGGGCCACGAGGCACGCCAGAGAGGCACGCCGCCGGCCACAACCACGGTACGAGGACAGGTGCCAAGCCAAAACGGCCACCGGGTGCCGCGAACCTGGGTAGGTAGGTAGGTAGGTGCACTCGGTCGTGGAAGAACGCCCCTTGGTTCCCCCTGGCGTCGCCCCTGGGACGAACAGGAAGAGGCTCCGTGCGTGAAGAGGGGAGGCGGCTTACATCCTGCTAGACCTGACTGATGGGCCCCCAACAAAGTGTCCCCGGGCAACACCGGGAGGGCTGATCGCTGCCGGCGTGACGTGCTTGTCTTGCCAGGAGGGTGTGCCGCCGTGCTTGCGCACGTCCCCTCCTTTGGGCCTTACCCTAGAGGTTCACCAGACTTCCTGGCGTATCCCGTTCCCAAGGCATGCATGCACGTTCTTGGTACTAGGGTTCTGAGGCGCTTGGGTGTCGCACGCTCCGCCTCGAGTCCCAAAGCAGCGCAGGCCTTAGGATGCCGCCTTACCCCCGGTCTCGGGATCTCGTTTGGCCGGGTCACCTGCATTGCACGCGCTGCCTCAGTGCCCGGGCTGTGGGCACTGGGTTTCCTACTGTTGTGCGGCGTTTGTGTTTGGGTCCGGTTTGCGGTTGGGTGTGGGTTTTGCTAACCCCGCCAGTCCTGGCTGGGGTCTTGGGTGGGTGTGTTTGGGCACGGTTTGTGGTGTTGTCCCTCTTTTGCCGGCTGTTTGTGCTATTCCTGGTTGGGCTTAGGTTTCGGCCTGCTTATGGGACGTGTGTGGTTTCGTGCACGCTCCGCTTGCCCCCCGCCGTTTCCGGGTCCGGTCTGCGGTGTGGGCGTGCGTGCAGGGCCCGGGTCTCGGCTGTGCCCCGCCCTTCTTGGCTGGGTCTTCGGGGTGTGTTTTTTGCGCTTTTTTTTTCTTGGTTTGGCTTTGTGGTGTCGGTTGCTGGGTGTCCCTGTCCCAGGCTTTGTGGTCCCTGTGCCGCCATCCCCTTTCTTTCGGGCTGGGCTGCTGGCTCGGTTTTTCTTTTTCGTGGTGTGTGTCTGCATGTTTCGGTGTCCCTTTTTCCGGTGGGCTGCTGTTCCTGGCTTGGTGTTGACGGTTTTGGCTGGGTGGTCCCCCTGTGCCTCTTTGGGGGTCCAATATCTTTGGTACCTTCTGGGTGGCTGGTTTGGCCGCCTCTGGTGGTGTTGGGGGGCGGTTTGGTGGCTGTGGGCTGTTTTCGCGCCCCCCCCCCCCTCCCCCCCCTTTCTTTTTTTTTGGGGGGGGGCCTGCCTGTTCCTCCCTCTGCCCTCCCTGGGCTGGCGCACGCACTGGCCCGCATTCAGTGTGGTCTTCCGGGCTGCTGTTGGCGGTTGCGTTCTGTTTGGCCGTGTTCCGGCCCCACGGGTCGGGTGGGCTATGTACACGTTGGGCTCGGCGCCCCTTCCTGCCGGGTTAGGTCTTTGCTCTGCCGGCTGGGCGGCTGCGCCAGGCAGCTGCGTGTGGCTCTGGGTTAGGGGGCTGGGGTTGTTCGTGTCCTTTCTCCTCTGCGGTGCCAGTTTTAACCTTCTGGGTGGTCCGCCACCATTGTTGCCGGGCGCGCGGCGGCCCGGTGTGTGGCCTGCGCTGCCGGTGTGTGGCGTGCTGGTGCAGCGCCTACCCGGGTGTGCGGTGGCTTGCTTCCGTTAGTCCTTCAGGTTACAATCAGTCGTGCCGTGTTTTGCCGCTCTGTGCCGCGTCGCGTTGCGTCGTGCACTGGCGCGTTGCAATGTGGCGCGCTGTGGTGCGGTGTGCCGTGGTCTCACATTGTACCGTGGTGGGTCAGTGGAGGTCAGCCTGGCCTGTGTCGTGGTGCGGAGTGCGGGCCGGAGTGTGGCTGGCTGGTGGCTGGGGGGTGCGGTTAGGTTTTGCTCTCTCGCTGAGTACGTGCTGTGGGGGACTGGGCATGCCGCTCGGGCTGGTGGGTCAGGTAGGCGTCCGTGGGGTTGCCCTCCCTGGGGGCCTGTGCCTTGGTCCCGTGTCCTCTGGGGGTCCCGGTCCCTAGCCCTTGTCCCTGTGGCGGTGCCTTCGTCCTCTTCTGGTGCCTGTGAGGTGGCCCTTGTGGCGGCCGGGTTCGTCGCCTGGCGGTGAGGGCTTGGTGGTGCGCCGTGCGGCGGCGTTCCCTGCGGCTTCCTCTCTGGGTGTGGCCCATTCTCCCCGCGTAGGTGTGCCCTCCGTTCCCCGTGTGGTTTCTGGTGGCTGGTGGGTGTGCGCTGGTGTGATCCGTACGGCGTTCGATGCTTGCTTCGGCGGTGCATGTTGGGGGGTGCGCCCCCGGGAGTCTTGCGGCATTCGGTGGGGGTGGGGCGGCGCTGGTCCCCTCGTCGTGGTATGCCCTTCCTGGGTGTGGGTCATGGCGTTTGCCGTGGTGCCCTTTTCCTCCGTGCCTTGGTCCCCGCTCCTGCCCCTTCCTGGTGCCCTCTTGCCTGAGTGTTCCTTGGTGTCCCTTGCCCTCCCCTTGCCCTTGTCCTTCCCCTTCCTGGTGTGGCGGTGGCGGGGTGGGGAGGGGGCGCCGATGGCCGGGGCCTGGGGGTGGGTGGCCTGGAGCCATTGGCGGAGGGTTTGGGGGGTGTAGGGGGGGCGGAGGCCCTGGACCGCATCGCGGAGGAGGGCCTCCCATGCCGCTTGCGGCATGTGTGCCTCCGGGGCGGCCTCGTTGGGGTCGGCGGGGGTGCGGGTGCGCATCTCCTCGAAGGTATGCACCATGTGCACCCCATCTTGACTTCCTGCTCCCCCGGCCCACTTCACCCAGCAACGGAGCTCCTGCAAAGCGGGGGCAGACAACCAGGCGAGGTAGGTAGGTAGGTGCACTCGGTCGTGGAGAGGCGCCCCATGGTTCCCCCTGGCGTCGCCCCTGTGACGAACAGGAAGAGGCTTCGCGCGTGAAGAGGGGAGGCGGCTTACTTCCCGCTAGACCTGACTGTTGGCCCCCAACAAAGCGGCCCCGGGTTACGCCGGGAGGGCTGATCGCCGCCAGCGTGACATGCTTGTCTCGCCGGGAGGGTGTGCCCCCGTGCTTGCGCACGTCCCCTCCTTTGGGCGGAACCCTAGGGGTTCACCGGACTTCCTGGCGTATCCCGTTCCCAAGGCGTGCATGCACGTTCCTGGTACTAGGGTTCCGAGGCGCTTGGGTGTCGCACGCTCCGCCTCGAGTCCCAAAGCAGCGCAGGCCTTAGGATGCAGCCTTACCCCCGGGCTCCGGATCTCGTTTGGCCGGGTCACCTGCATGGCACGGGCTGCCTCAGTGCCCGGGCTGTGGGCACTGGGTTTCCTACTGTTGTGTGGTGTTTGTGTTTGGGTCCGGTTGGCGGTTGGGTGCGGGTTTTGTCAACCCCGTCTGTCCTGGCTGGGGTTTAGGGTGGGCGTTTTTGGGCTCGATTTGTGGTGTTGTCCCCCTAGTGTCGGCTATTTGTGGTGTTCGTGGTTGGGCTTCGGTTTCGGTCTGCTTTTGGGACGTGTGTGGTTTCGTGGGCGCCCCGCTTGCCCCCCGCCGTTTCCGGTTCCGGTGTGCGGTGTGGGCGTGTGTGCCGGGCCCTGGTCTCGCCTGCGCCCAGTCCGTCTTGGTTGGGTTGTCGGGGTGTGTTTTTTTTTTTTCTTTGCTTTGGTTTTTTCTTTTCTTTTTTTTTTTTTTTCTGGGCTTTGTGGTCCCTGTCCCTCCATCCCCTTTCTTTCGGGCTGGGCTGGTGGCTCTCTTTTTTTTTTTTTTTTTTTTTTTTTTTTCTGTCCCTTTTCCCCGTGGTCCGCTGTTACTGGCTTGGTGTTGCCGGTTTTGGGTGGGTGGTTCGCCTGTGCCTCTGCGGGGGTCCCCCTTTTTTTTTTTTTTTTTCTCTGGGGGGGGGGCCTGGCCGCCTGTGGTGGTGTTGGCGGGTGGTTGGGCGGCTGTGCGCTGTTTTCGTGCCTTTTCCCCTTCCCCCCTTCTTTTTTTTTTTTTTTTGGGGGGGGGGCTTGCCTGTTCCTCCCTCTGCCTTCCCTGGGCTGGCGCACGCACTGGCCTGTATTCAGTGTTGTCTTCCGGGCTGCTGTTTTCAGTTGGGTTCTGTGTGGCCATGTTCCGGCCCCATGGGTCGGGTGGGCTCTGTACACTGTGGGCTCGGCGCCCCTTCTTGCTGGGTTAGGTCCTGGCTCTGCCGGCTGGGCGGCTGCGCCAGGCGGCTGCTTGTGGTTTTGGGTTAGGGGGCTGGGGTTGCTCGTGTCCTTACCCCTCCGCGGTGCCGGCTGTAATCTTCTGGGTGGTCCGTCACCGTTGTCGCCTGGCGCTCTGTGGTCCCGTGTGTGGCCTGTGGTGCCGGTGTGTGGCGTGGTGGCGCGGCGCCTTCCCGGGTGTGCGGTGGCTGGCTTCGGTTAGTCCCTCAGGTTAGGGTCAGTTGTGTCGTGTTGTGCCGCTCTGTGCCGCGTCGCGTCGCGTCGTGCTGTGGTGCGTTGCTCTGTGGCGCGCTGTGGTGTGGTGTGCCGTGGTCTCGCGTGGTGCCGCGGTGGGTCAGTGGAGGTCAGCCTGGCCTGTGTGGGTCGGTTAGCTCTTCGGGAAATTCTGCTGAATGATCACGGTGTCCTTGGGGCGTGCACACTGACTCTCACCCACGGACTCAATCTTCACCGGGCCTCGCAGACAGGCAGGTGTACTCGGGGTGTAGGAAAAGCGTTCCTTCTCCAAGGCAGACAAACAGACATCAGGAGTCGGACGGTGGAGGTGGCTTCCGAACGCTGTTTGAGTGGCGAATGGCTTTCACTGCAGCTCGGCTGCGCTGGCAGGGTCCGGGTCGGTGCCGCCGGCAGGGATGAGCTCACACTGTAGGGTCAGGGGGATGTCCATATCTCCGGTGCTGGATTGCTGGGGTCCGGGGCATCGGTAGTATTCTTGGTACTTCCAGTCTTCACGGCGCTTGGAGATGGCGTTGAAGGGGGGCACCGTCCAGCAGCTCCAAAGCCTTCGCGATCGATCACAGCGTTTCGTTTCCCCTTGCGATGCTCGATATTCATCATGGACGGGATCGGTGCGCCGCCGCAGTGCCATTCCTCCACTGGACGCAACAGGTTGGTGACGGACGCCCTCACGGACGTGAGACCAGCCGAGATCAAGCCCCCGTAGCAATACTCCGCGTCAAACCGCGACGGTAGCGCAGCCCGGCCCTTATAGCCCATGGTGTGGTCGCGTGACGGTCCGTGGGGTTGCCCTCCCTGGGGGCCTGTGCCTTGGTCTCGTGTCCTCTGGGGCTGTCGTGGTGCCCTTTTCCTCCGTGTCTTGGTCCCCGTTCCCGTTCCTTCCTGGTTCTTGGGTGGTGTCCTGACCCCCTGTGGTGTCGCTTCCGGCGCCCTGTCCCTGCGTGTGCCTGCCCTCACTTGGGGCCCTTCCGTGCCCTCTTGCCTGTGTGGTCCTTGGTGTCCCTTGCCCTTCCCTTGCCCTTGTCCTGCCCCTTCCTGGTGTGGTGGTGGTGGGAGGGGCGGGGTGGGGAGGGGGCGCCGGTGGCCCAGGCTTGGGGGTGGGTGGCCTGGAGCCACCGGCGGAGGGCTTTGGGGGGTGTAGGGGGGGCGGAGGCCCTGGCCGCATCGCGGAGGAGGGCCTCCCATGCCGCTTGCGGCATGATGGTCTCCGGGGCGGCCTCATTGGGGTTTGCGGGGGTGCGGGTGCGCACCTCCTCGAAGGTATGCACCGTGTGCACCCCTCTGTGTCTTCCCGCTCCCCCGGCCCATTTCACCCAGCGGCGGAGCTCCTGCAGAGCGGAGGGAGACCACCAGGCGAGGTGGGCGGGGGCCCGGGGGGGGGAGGGGTCCGTGCCTGGGGTCCTGGAGCGGCGGGGGGAAGATGTGGACCTGAGGTGGTGGCGGGGGTGGCGGTGGCTGGGGGAGCGGGAGCGGCGGCGGCGGGGGCTGGGGGTGGAGGACGGGTACGGGCGGAGGGGGGAGCGGGAGGGGGAGGTGGACATGGGGCGGCGGTGGCGCGCTCGGTGGCGTCCGGGGGAGCGGGAGTGGTGGTGGCGGGGGCTGGGGGTGGTGGATGGGTACGGGTGGCGGGGGGAACGGGGAGCCCGGCGGGGCGTGTGGGGGGAGGGGGAGGTGGACGTGGGGCGGCGGCGGGGGGAGCGGGAGTGGTGGTGGCGGGGGCTGGGTGGCCGGTGGGGGGAGGGGGAGGGGGACATGGGGCGGCGGTGGCGCTCGTGGTGGTGCCCGGGGGAGCGGGAGCGACGGGAGCGGGGTCCCTGGGGGTCGTGGTGGTAACTGGGGGAGCGGGAGCGGCGCGAGTGGGTGGTTGAGGCGCGGTGGGAGTGTGGGCGCCGTGGGCGAGTGTGCCGTGCGGGGGGGGAGCGGGAGCGCCGCCGCTTGCGGGACCGGCCCTCGTCGCTCGAGTCGGGCCAGTCCGGAAGCGTCGGCGGCCTCTGGGGGGGCTCGCGCGGCGCTGCTTGGGGGGGGGGGTCCCCCGTCGTCCTTGGGGCCCCTTCGGCCATCGGATGGTGGCCGGGGGGGTACGGGGCGTCACGCGGTGCTGGTTGGGGGGGGAGATCCCCCGTCGTCCATGGGGCCCCCTCGGCCATCGGATGGTGGCCGCGGGGGTACGGCTGGTACGGGGGTGGTGGCTGGTACGGGGGGGGTGGGTATGCGAGCGGGGCGTTCGGCGGCTGCCATCCCGTCCGCTGGTGCTGTTGGTGTACGGGGGGTTGTGGCCCGGTGGGGTAGGGCGGTGGGCAGTGGTAGTGGTGGGGGTGGTGTTGGTAGTGGTGGTGGTGGGGCCGCTGGTGGTGATGGTGTGTGTAGTGGTGGGGTTGGTGTTGCGGGTATGGCCCATGGAGTCCTTGTGGGTATTCCGGTCCCCCTTGTGGGGGTGGGGGGTTGGGCATCGTGGGCAGTCCCCGGGGCTGCACTATGTGGTGGGCATGGAGGAAGGGTTGGGGGGCGGGCTTGACGGTGACGATGGTTGAGGGGTCCCACGTCCCTGGGTCGGTTTGGCCGGCGGTGGTGGTGGTTTGTGGGGGATGGATGACGGGGCGTTTGATGACGGGGATGTTGACGAGGGTTTGGAGGGGGTCGTGCTGGGTGGCCGTCTCCGCGGTGGTGGTGGGTGCCGGCGGGAGGGGGGCGCGGGTCGTGGTGGGTGGGGGGTCCTGGCTTGGGCGAGGGCCTGGGTGGGGGTGGTATCGGGTGGTTTTGTGTCGTTGCATATGCGGTGTTGTGTGTGGTCGCGTGGGCGCCGGCTTGGGTTTGGGGTTGGGTTTGGGGTTGGGGTCCGGTTTGGGTTTGGGGTCGGGTTTGGGGTTGGGGTCCGGTTCCAGGTTGAGGAGTACCTCTGTCCGGAGGTGTGAGGGCGTCGATGCCGGGTCGGGGGTCGTCCCGGTGGGTTGCCGGGGTGCCTGAGTCGCCTGCGTGGGGGTTGGGGGGTTGGTGCGTGCGGCCGCGGCTTTGGCTTTCGCCGTGGCCTTGAGGATGAGTTTGGCGGGGAGGGGGGGGTCGGAGGATGAGGTGGAGGAGGTGGACGAGGCTGAGGACGAGGAGGAGGTGGTGGACGCGGGTTGGGCTGTGATGCGGGCGGGCTTGCGGGCGGCGGCTTCTGCCGCGGCCACGGCGGGGAGGATGGAGGGCATGTCCCCGGGTTGTAGGTTGGGGGCGGGCGGCTGGGGGGGCCCGGTCGTGACCTGGCGGCCCGGCGGGCCGATCTGGTCGGCTGCGGCGGGGGAGGGAGGCGCGGGGCTGCGGCCTTCTCTTTCTGGGCTCGGCTGGGCCCTGGTCCTGCAATGTGCGAGGTCGTGTGGGTTTGTGTCAGCGGGGGGGAACAGTTCGCGTGGGCTGCATTCAGGGGCCGGGGGGGGTGGGCCTGGGTCCTCTGGGGTGTGTGTGGGGGGCGTGGGCGGGCCACTGGGTGGGGTGGGCGTGCCGCGGGGCGTGGGGCTCCCCTTGGCGGGTGTGTGTGGGTTGTCGAGTGTGGGGGGCGGTGAAGGGTGGCCGGTGGGTGGGTGTGTGGCGGGCGTGTGCTGGTGTTCGGGCGGGTGGGGGAGGCCCGTGTCGCGGGGCCCGGGGGTGCGCGCGATAGTGGGCGTGTGTGGGTCTCCGGTTGAGCAGCGAGAGGGGGGGGGCATGGGCGGGGATTGTGCGGGGGGTTGTGCTGCGCCGGTGTATGTGTCCGCTTGCTGCGCGCTTGCGTGGGCAGTGGTAGGCCGGGCGGTTTGGAGGAGAAGCTTGCCGTCTTCTGCTGCCGCGGCAAGGATTTCGCAGACGAGCGTTCGTATCTGGTGGACCTCTTGGTCAGTGGTGGGAAGGGGGCATGCTAGCTTTGGGCTAAGACCCGCGCGGTTGAGGACCCTGTGGATGGCGTGGTACCCGCAGGTGAGGGACTGCTGCGGCCTGGGGGGGGGGGTTTGGTCGTGTGTCCGGGCCTGCTTCGACTTGTGTGTGGGCGGTGGGGATGGCCCAAACCCAGGGCACGGTCCCCGTTGGTGGCCAGTGGCGCTGGATCCAGTGGGTTAGGCAGAGCATGGACAATCCCAGGTGGTAGCCCGCCTTCCCTGAGGTGATTTGGGCCAGGGCGCGGGCTGGGGGCGTGTCCCCTGGCTGGAGGAGACCCCTGAGGATCCTGTGCTGGGTGGTGGGGTCCCCCAGTGCCCCTGGTGGGGCGGTCTCCGGGGCGAACATGGTGTCTGTCCCCTGGATGATCCATTGCGGGCCGTGGGATGTAGCCATAGCGGCTATCACGTAGTAGTGGCCGCGCTCGAGGACTGTAACCCAGACCTCCGGCGGGGGGTGGTCACTGTCTGTAGGTGGGGGGGGGAGGTCGTCGTCCGGGGTGCGGAGGCCGGCGGCGCGGAGGGCGGTGTCGCGGTTGGGCGCGGTGGCCTGTTCCCACTGCTCCGGGTGGTTCGGGTCCGCTGGGTGGTCCGTCTCCGCTTGGGCCCGCCGTAGGCGTACGGTCCCTCGACGCGTGACGTTGCTGCCGGTGTCGTGCGTCAGGGCCTGGCCCCACTCGATGGGGGGGATCCAGATGGGCTGGCCCCGGGTGTGTTTGCGGGCTCGCCAGAGCACGAGGTCTACTATGGTCTCGTGGAGGCCGCTGCCTGGGGTGGTCAGGTCCCGGAGGGCTTTGACGGTGAGCTTGGTCCAGTCCTCTTGTAGGCGGTACCAGCCCAGGGGGGTGGTCGGGGCCCTGTCTTGGAGGGTCGCTCGGAGGAGGTCGGGGTCGCGGATGGTGGCCGGTGTGAGGGGAGGGTGTCCCGGGTCCGGGGGGGGTGGGCTGGATGGGCTGCCGGGGTCTTGCGCGTCTACGTCGATGGATGGTTGGCCCTGGCTGGGTTCGGCCGGACTGGGCGGTGCCGGGTGGCTTCTTGGGTGCGAGACGGGTCTCGGGGCGCTGTGGTGGTGCCTTGGAGACCTGTGGATGGAGACGGGGGGCGCGTGCGGGGCGCCGAGCGGGTTAGTGGACGTCTGGGTCATGCACGGCATGGTAATGGATGAGACGCTGCATGTGTTCCCTGGCGGTGGGGTCGGTGAGTTGTTCCGCGTGTGTTAGCAGGAGGTGTTTGCGGTGTACCATTTGGGCTGCTGCTCTGCGGACCGCTTCTAGCTGGAGGTGTGCTGCTGCTTCCATGGGGCTTTCCGTGTGCTTGGTGAGGTGTCGGTGCAGGGCCTGTGTCACTGCCCCTCTCATGGTGGCTTCTTTGATCAGGGGGTCCCGGAAGAGGTGTTCGGTGGCCTGGTGTGCGTGGCTGTGGGCTGGCCATCCTTCGTGTTGCCGCAGGGTTTCCGCCGGGGACCAGCCCACTAGGGTGTCCCTGTCTGTATGGAGGGGGCATTTCTTGAAGTGTTCCCAGTCCTCCGGGGTGGTGTGGTCGCATGGGCAACTGGTGTGTTCGTCGGGGACGTGGATGTGCTTGCGGGCGAGCCATCTGGCGACCCTGGTGAGGAAAGGCAGTTGCTCCCTGAGGAGCTGGATGCGTCGTTTCTGGAGGTGGGCTGGGACGTTTGCTGGGCGGAGCGCTGAGTGGTAGAGGGGGACTTGCAGTCTGTCCTGGAGCTCCTGGATATGCGCCCGGCTGTCTGCGTCGCCGAGCACGCGGGCGAGATGTTGGACGGGGTTGGGGTAGTGGTACGCTCTGTCGTGGGAGGAATAGGGGGCGTCCTCTGGTACCCAGTCCGGGGTCTGATGGGGCTCGGGTACAGGGGGCACGTGTTGGAGGTGTGTGTGGTTGCGGCCGAGGTCAGGGATCTGGAGGGCTGGTAGGTGTGTTGTGCGCTGGTGTACTGCCTGGTTGTCGACCTTACCATTTCCGTATTGGTGCCTGTGGGACTCCGGTTTCACGATGTGGAGTTGGACGTAGGGGGGAAGGCTGCGTAGGGCTTTCCAGAGTAGCAGTGCCTGGGTGCCGAGGCTCGTCGCGGTTGCTTTGTGAAGTGGTTGCCTTGCTATGCGGAGGAGCAGGTGCGTGTCGACAGTGGCGTCTACCACGAACCAGACCCGGACGATGTGCGGGGAGTGGGCGGGTAGGTGGGCCGCGACCTCGGTGATGGCGTCGGCCATGGCCCCTAGCTCCCCGTGGGAAGAGGCCCCATAGGTGGTGTGGCCCGTGTGGTGGTCCATGTGGTAGTGTTCCCCGGTGTGGGTTAGTTGCAGGGTGGCCCCCCCGGTGATGGGCGTGAGGGCGGATTCGCCTGAGGCGTCGGTGAAGAAGAGCCGGTCCGCCGGTGATGGTTGTGGGAGGCGGCATGGGTTCATGGGCAGGTAGGCGTATATGGCAAGGCCCGTGGTGAGGTGGGCTACCGGGGTTGTGGGCTGTAGGATGGGGGTGGCGTACACCCCTATTCCTTTGGAGATGATGTGCTTTGCTTGGGGGGACAGGGCTATGAGTCCCTGCTCCGGCTGTCCTTGTGTGAGGTAGGAGTAGATGTAGTGGAGGATGTAGGCTGTGTCGGGGTTTAGGTCGTGGCATGTGAGGGTTTGTGTTCGGTGCTCCGGTGTGTGGCAGGAGTGGTGGAGTGGATAGTAGGGGTGCTCGTGTTTGCCCGTTCTGCCTGGCTCGTACATGCTGTAACGGATGGCGACCCCTGCCGGGTCGGGGCGGGGGCATGTGGGTGTAGTGGTGAAGAGCCATTTGGGCGCGTGGTCGGGGTTCCATGCTACCGTGGGGTTAGTGTCGGTGCGGTGGAACCATGGGGCTATCCATGCGTAGGCCTGTGGTGGTAGGTGGGTCGTGGGGTGGGTGTGGTGGCGTGCTATGAGGTGTAGCACGGGCCATGGTGCGGTTGGTGCCTCGGGGTCACAGGCCCAACATGTGCGTGGCATGCTCTGGGAATCTTGGGGGACCTTTGGTAGGTCTCGGGCGGTCATGTGGTGTTTCGGTATGCGCCATTTTGCCCCGTGGTGGATGACGGTGGTCTGCGTGGGTTTGGCTTCATTCGGGGCTAGTAGTAGGGTTAGTGGTGGGACTGGGCCCGTTACTGGGGGGACGGGTTCGTGTTTCGATCCGGTGGGTGCGTAGGGCGGTGTCTCTGGGATGGGCCGCGGGTGTTGCCTTGTGAATTCTCGGTAGGCTTTGCGCATGTCTTTGCTGCCCGGTAGAGTGTGTCCCGCTGTTCGTGCCGTCTGTGTGAGGTAGTGGTGGAAGAGGCGGTATTGTGGCCATTCGGGAAGCTGTAGAAAGGGGGTGTGGTGTGCCCCGCTGTGGTGCAGGACCCGCATTTGGGCGAGGGTGACGTATACTACGGTGATGGAGGCCCCGACAAGGTCTATGGTGTGGATGGTGCCCTTGGGGTGGTGGTGGAGGTCCCCGCAGAGGACCGCTAGTGGCCCTTTCTCCGGGCACGTGTGGTTGGTGAGTATGGCGTGGTGTTGGGATGGGAGCAGAAGCTGCAGGTGGTTCCACAGGCGGGTGTTCATGTTGGTGGGCATGCCCGTCTGGTGGAGTACCCAGCGCGGGCATGTGTTGCGGGCCCGTTGTGCGGCTTGGAGGCGGATGGCGGTGACCTCGCGGACCTCCGGTGAGTGGTTGTGGGTCATGCGGTGAAGGAGGAGGGCGGTGTGTCTGGTATAGGCCGCTTTCACCTCGTCCCCTATGGCGTCTCCATAGTGGGGCCATGCCGCTCGGATGGCGCGGGTGGGTATGGAGGTGGGCCAGCCCCCGTGTGCTGCCCATGCCTTGGTCACGGCGCGTGTGGCCGGCTGGAGGGCGGTGGTGGGGTGTGTTAGGTGGAGTGCTTGGAAGCCTATGGAGGCGTTCAAGACCCCGGTGAGGTAGTACGCCAGGCTCTGGTGGGACAGGGAGAGGGCCTTGGCGGTCGGGGACGCATATCTGGGGAGATGGGCGAGGTGTGACTGCAACTTGGGAGGGAGGGTGGCGTCCTCAGGGTTGGCGGCCTGGACTACCCCCAGGTGGGTGGTGGTCGTCACGACTTGCATGGGGGGCCCTTGTGGCCCCAGGGTGGGAGGTGTGGCAGACCCCTTGATCATGGCCACTGACTTTGTGGGGTGGACGATGAGGTTGTTGTGGGAGAGGTAGGAGACGGTCACGTCCAGTAAGTCGTTGGCCTGTTGGGTGACCGTTGGTCCGGGGTCCGGGGCATGGGGGTCGTGTGGGGTGTGCGCGACGGTGAGGTTGGTGTCGTCCGCGAAGCCGACCAGGGGGGAGAGGAGGGGGTAGGGTGCGTAGGCCGGGTAATCCTGCTCGATTGCGAGGGCCAGGGGGAGCGTCACTAGAAGGTACAGGAAGGGGCCCTCTGCTCCCCCTTGGGGGACCCCGCTGCCTGGCTCCAGGAAGGGGGTGAGGCCTGCTCCTGTGCGGACCGTGTATTTGCGGGTGCGGATGTAGTCGGAGGTGAAGTTGTAGAAGGGGAGGCCTAGGCGTTTCCACACCGCCTCTAGAAGGAGCCAGGGGGTGTTCGGGAAGGCTCCCTTGACGTCGAGGGAGGCGATGATGAGGTCCACCGGGTCCATGTCCGCGATGGTGTCCTGGAGGAAGATGGCCTCGTGTGGGGAGCGGCCTGGGATGGCCCCCCAGAGGCTCGCTGGTATGTGGGGGTCCAGGTGGGGGCGGATGCGGCGCAGGAGGATGGTCCAGACGATTTTGACCTCCTCGACCGCACAGACTATGGGGCGCCAGTTGTCCGGGTTCGCCCAGTCCCCTTTTTTGTAGAGGGGGCGGACAACGTTTGCCCAGTCTGGTGGCAGGGGGGTCCGCCCCGTGACGATGTCCCAGAGGCGGTGGGCGAGGACGCGGAGGAGGTGGGCGGGGAGGTGGTAGTATGCCTCTGCAGGGAGGCCGTCGTAGCCTGGGGTTTTGTGTTGCCGGAGACTGTGGATGGCCTTCCGGACTTCGTGGATGGTGAAGGGGCGTTTTTCCAGGTGCCTCCTCTGGGCGTGGTTGAAGACCCGAGGGAGGCGGTCGATTTTGGCCTGGGTGTCCGGGTCCAGTGTGTCCTGGGTGGGGGTGTGTTGCCGGAGGAAGCTGTCTTGGGTGGCTTGGAGCACTGTGGCTGGGTCGTTGGTGAGGGAGCCGTCCTCCTGCCGGACCGTGGTGATGGTGCGGTGGCCGGTATCGGTCATGGCGTCGTTGAGGTGGCGGATGGCCTTGTAGGGGAGTTCGTGTTGCGCATACCGTTCGTGTTCCTGGGCGATGCGCTGTTGCCTGTGGATGTGCCACCGCTGCAGGTCCGCTCTGATTTGGGCTATGTGTGTCCTGCAGTGGTGTATCTGGCGGCGGGTTTGGGGGGTGTCGGTGTGGAGGAGGGTCGCCAGTTGTTGCTTCGCATGCCAGAGGTCATGGAGCATGTCCCCCAGGGCCGTGGGTGGTTGGTCGTCGTCTGTGTGGGGGTGTTGCTGGAAGCCGCAGGCGACGGCGGCCGTGCGCATGGCTGTGAGTAGGTCGGTGGGGTCTGGTTGGATGCGCCGGGCGCGGTCTATGGCCCTGTGATATTGGGACCAGGCGTGCTTGTCATGCAGCGGGGGCATCTTCAGGGGGGGTGGTAGGCCTTGGTCCGCATCTTTTGGGGGGCTGGGGGGAAGGTTGGGGATGGTGAGGCGGATGTGCAGGGGGCTATGGCCTGTGGGTCCCAGCGGGAGGGGTCCATATCGGGCCTCCGCTCGGATGATGGTGGTGGGGTCGCCATAGCATACGTCGATGCGGGATGGGGCGGCATCCGTTTGGTGGGGGAAGTGGGATGGTTGGCCTTCGAGGCTGGCTGTTAGGTCCACGAGCCCCAGCATTTCGATGGTGTCGCGGACTGCTTGGTCCTGGGGTGTGGCCTGTCCTCCTCGGTCCGCTGGGGTGGGGGCGGCGTTCATGTCGCCGATGATGACTGTGGGGGCGAGCATGGCCATTTGGCGGTACGCCTCGGCCAGGGCCTGGAGGAAGGGTTCCGTGGCTTCGCCGAAGGGGACGTGGGTGTTGATGACGTTGAGTTGCCATCCGTCCCCGACGACCTCATAGACACCTAGCCTCCCTGGGATGCTGAGGTGGTGGACGAGGTGGACGTGGATGCCGGTTTGGGCGTATAGGGGGGTCCCCTTGTGCCAGTAGCATTTGTACGCTTTCTGGTCCGGGGTATACATGGGGGTGGTTTCCGGGGGGTCGTCGCGCTGTAGGCCTTGTTCCTGGAAGGTGAGGAGGTGGGGGACCCACCCCGGCCCCTGTGCCATCGGGAGCTCTTGGAGGGCGGGTGTGGCGTCCTTGGAGTATGTGACGGCCGGGTGGTTGAGGTCGAGGAGGTTGACGGTGGCCTCGGTGGGGGCGGGGCGGGGCTGTGGAGGCTTGTGCCCTCGGCCCTTGCCCCGTCAGGGAGGGGGACTGGGGGTTGGGGACTTTTTGCCGGTTTGTGGGCGTTTGGGTAGGCGCGGCGGGGGGAGGCCTTGGCTCCACTCCGGGGGGAGCTCCCCAGACAACCAGGCGAGGTGGGCGGGGGCCTGGGGGGGGGAGGCGTCCGTGTCTGGGGTCCTGGAGCGGCAGGGGGAGGACGTGGACTTGTGGTGGTGGTGGGGGTAGTGGGGGCTGGGGGTGGAGGACGGGTACGGGCAAACGGGGGAACGGGAGGGGGAGGTGGCCAGTGGGCGGCGGTGGCGCGCTTGGTGGCGTCTGGGGGAGCGGGAGTGGTGGTGGCGGGGGCTGGGGCCGGTGGATGAGTATGGGCGGCAGGGGGAACGGGGAGCCCGGCGGGGCCTGTGGGAGGAGGAGGAGGTGGACGTGGGGCGGCAGTGGCGTGCCTGGCGGCCCCAGGGGGAGCGGAAGCGGTGGTGGCAGAGGCTGGGGGTGGGGGTCGTGTACAGCCGGAGGGGGGAGGGGGAGGTGGACATGCGGCAGCGGTGGCGCTCGTGGTGGCGCGCGGGGGAGCGGGAGCGGCGGTAGCGGGGTCCCAGGGGGGTTCGTGGTGGCACCTGGGGGAGCAGAAGCGGCGCGAGTGGGTGGTTCAGGCGCGGTGGCGGTGTGGGGAGTGTGGGCGCCAGGGGCGAGTGTGCCGTGCGGGGGGGAAGGGGGAGCGCCGCCGTAGCGGGACCGGGCCTCATCGCTCGAGTCAGGCCAGTCAGAAGCGTCGGCGAGTCCTCAGGGGCCTCGTCTGGTGCCGCCTGGTACTTGGGGGGGGGGGAGGTCCCCCGTCGTCCATGGATCCGCCACGTAGGGGTGTGGTGGCGGCAGCGGCTGGTGGTATGGGTCGAGTGACTGTCCTTGGCGGGGTTGGGCCCGCGGGGGCCCGTTCGGCGTGAACGTGGTGGCCGGGGGGATACGGTTCCTGGTACCGGGGGGGTGGCCTGTACGGGGGGGGTGGCCCCTGGTGGTAGGTGGGGTATGCGGGTGGAGCGCTTGGTGGCTGCCATCCCATTCGCTGGTGCTGTTCGTGCACGGGGGGTTGTGGCCCGGTGGGGTAGGGTGGCGGGCAGTGGTAGTGGTGGCGGTGGTGTTGGTGGTGGTGGTGGTGGGGCCGCCGGTGGTGGTGGCGTTGGTAGTGGTGGGGTTGGTGTTGCGGGTATGGCCCTTGGACCCCTTGTGGGTATTCCGGTCCCCCTTGTGGGGATGGGGGGTTGGGCATCGTGCGCAGCCCCTGGGGCTGCACGATGTGGTGGGCAGGGGGGGCGGATTGGGGGCCGGGCTTGACGGTGACGGTGGTCAAGGGGTCCCACGTCCCTGGGTCCGTTGGGCCGGCGGTGGTGGTGGTTTGTGGGGGATGGATGACGGGGCGCTTGGTGACGGGGATGTTGACGAGGGTTTGGACGGGGTCGTGTTGGGTGGCCGCCTCTGCGGTGGTGGTGGCTGCCGGTGGGAGGGGGGCGTGGGTTGTGGTGGGTAGGGGGTCCTGGCTTGGGTTAGGGTTTGGGTTAGGGCGGTGTCGGTTGGGTTTGTGTCGTTGTGTTTGTACTGTTGTGTGTGCTCGCGGTTTGGGTTTTGGGTCGGGCTTGGGGTTGGGGTCCGGTTCCAGGTTGAGGAGGACCTCTGTTAGGAGGTGTGAGGGCGCCGATGTCGGGTCGGGGGTCTTCCCGGTATGTTGCTGGGGTGCCTGAGTCGCCTGTGTGGGGCTCGGGGGTTCGGTGCGTGCGGCTGTGGCTTCTTTCCGTGGCCTCCAGGATGAGAGCGGCGGGGGAGGGGGGGTCGGAGGATGAGGTGGAGGGGGTGGATGAGGCTGAGGATGAGGAGGAGGTGGTGGACGCGGGTTGGGTTGTGATGCGGGCGGGCTTGTGGGCGGCGGATTCTGCTGCGGCCACGGCGGGGAGGATGGAGGGCATGTCTTCAGGCTGTAGGTTGGGGGCGGGCGGCTCGGGGGGACCGGTCGTGACCTGGCGGCCTGGCGGGCCGATCTGGTCGGCAGCGGCGGGGGAGGGAGGCGCGGGGCTGTGGCCTTCTCCTTCTGGGCTTGGCCCGGCCGGGGTCCTGCAATGTGTGAGGTTGTGTGGGTTGGCGTCCGCGGGGGGGGACAGTTCGCATGGGCTGCATTCAGGGGCCGGGGGGGGTGGGCCTGGGTCTTCTGGGGTGTGTGCGGGGGGCGTGGGCTGGCCACTTGGTGGGATGGGCGTGCCGCGGGGCGCGGGGCTCTTCTTGGCGGGTGTGTGCGACTTGTCGAGTGTGGGGGGTGGTAAGGGATGTCCGGCGGGTGGGTGAATGGCGGGTGTGTGCTGGTGTTTGGGCGGTTGGGGGAGGCCCGTGTCGCGGGGCCCGGGGGTGCGCGCGATGGTGGGCACGTGTGGGTCTCCGGGTGAGCAGCGAGAGGGGATTGTGCGGTGGGGTGTGTTGTGTCGGTGTATGTGTCCGCTCGCCGCGGCGCGCTTGCGTGGCCAGTTGTAGGCCGGGCGGTTTGGAGGAGAAGCTGGCTGTCCTCTTCTGCCGCGTCAAGGATTTCGCAGACGAGCTTGCGTATCTGGTGGACCTCTTGGTCAGTGTTCGGAAGGGGGTATGCTAGCTTTGGGCTAAGACCCACGCGGCTGAGGACCCTGTGGATGGCGTGGTACCCGCAGGTGAGGGATTGCTGCGGCCTGGGGGGGGGGTTTGGCCGCGTGTCCGGGCCCGCATCGATTTGTGTGTGGGCGATGGGGATGGCCCAAATCCAGGGCATGGTCCCCGTGGGTGGCCAGCGGCGCTGGATCCAGTGGGTCAGGCAGAGCATGGCCAATCGCAGGTGGTAGCCCGCCTTCCCTGAGGTGATTTTGGCCAGGGCGCGGACTGGGGGCTTGTCCCCTGGCTGGAGGACGCCCCTGAGGACCCTGTGCTGGGTGGTGGGGTCACCTACTGCCCCTGGTGGGGCGGTCCCTGGGGCGAGCATGGTGTCTGTCCCTTTGACGAGCCATTGCGGGCCGGGGGACGTAGCCGTAGCGGCTATCACGTAGTAGTGCCCGCGCTCGAGGACTGTAACTCAGACCTCCAGCAGGGGTCGGTCACTGTCTGTAGGTGGGGCAGGGACGTCGTTGTCTGGGGTGCGGAGGCCGGCGGCGCGGAGGGCGGTGTCGCGGGTTGGTGCGGTGGCCTGTTCCCACTGCTCCGGGCGGTTCGGGTCCGCTGGGTGGTCCTTCTCTGCTGGGTCTCTCGACGCATGACGTTGATGTAGGTGTCGTGTGTCAGGCCCCACTCGATGGGGGGGATCCAGACGTGCTGGCCCTGGGTGTGTATGCGGGCTCGCCAGAGTACGAGGTCTACGATGGCCTCCCGGAGGCCGTTGCCTGGGTGGTCAGGTCTAGGAGGGCTTTGACGGTGAGCTTGGTCCAGTCCTCTTGTATGCGGTACCAGCCCAGGGGGGTGGTTTGGGCCCTGCCTTGGAGGGTTGTTCGGAGGAGGTCGGGGTCGCCGATGGTGGCCGGTGTGAGGGGGGGCTGCCCCGGGTCCGGGGGGGGTGGGCTGGATGCGTTGCCGGGGTCTTGCGCGTCTACGTCGACGTATAGTTGGCCCTGGTTGGGCTCGGCCGGGCTGGGCGGTGCCGGGTGGCCTCTTGGGTGAGAGATGGGCTTCAGGGCGCTGTGGTGGTGTCTTGGAGGCCTGCGGTTGGAGATGGGGTGCGCGTGCGGGCCGCAGAGTGGGCTAGTGGACGTCTGGGTCATGCACGGCACAGTAATAGATGAGACGCTGCATGTGTTCCCTGGCGGTGGGGTCGGTGAGTTGCTCTGCGTGTGTTAACAGGAGGTGTTTGCGGTTTACCATTCCGGCCGCTGCTCTGCAGACTGCGTCTAGCTGGAGGTGCGCTGCTGCCTCCATGGGGCTTTCCGTGTGTTTGGTGAGGTGTGGAGCAGAGCCTGTGTAACCGCCCCTCTCATGGTGGCTTATTTCACCAGGGGATCCCGGAGGAGGTGTTCGGTGGCCTGGTGTGCGTGGCTGTGGGTTGGCCATCCTTCGTGTTGTCGTAGGGTTTCCGCCGGGGACCAGCCCACTAGCGTGTCCCTGCCTGTATGGAGGGGGCATTTCTTGAAGTGTTCCCAGTCCTCCGGGCTGGTGTGGTCGCACGGGCAACGGGTGTGTTCTTCGGGGACGTCGATGTGCTTGCTGACGAGCCATCTGGCGATCCTGATGAGGAATGGTAGTTGCTCCCTGAGGAGCTGGATGCGTCGTTTTTGGAGGTGGGCTGGGACGTTTGCTGGGCGCAGTGCTGAGTTGTAGAGGGGGATTTGCAGTCTGTCCTGGAGCTCCTGGATGTGCGCCCGGCTGTCTGCGTCGCCGAGCACGGGGGCAAGATGTTGGATGGGGTTGGGGTAGTGGTATGCTCTGTCGTGGGAGGAATAGGGAGCGTCCTCTGGTACCCAGTCCGGGGTCTGATGGGGCTCGGGTACGGGGGGTATGTGTTGGAGGTGTGAGTGGTTTCGGCCGAGGTCAGGGATCTGGAGGGTTGGTAAGTGCGTTGTGCGCTGGTGTACTGCCTGGTTGTCGACCGTACCATTTCCGTATTGGTGTCTGTGGGACTCTTGTTTCACGATGTGGAGTTGGACGTAGGGGGGGAGGCTGCGAATGGGCTTCCCAGAACAGCAGTGCCTGGGTGCCGAGGCTCGTCGCGGTGGCTTTGTGAAGTGGTTGCTTTGCTATGCGGAGGAGCAGGTGTGTGTCGACAGTGGCGTCTACCACGAACCAGACCCGGACGATGTGCGGGAGGTTGGCGGGTAGGTGGGCCGCGATTTCGGCGATGGCGTCGGCCATGGCCCCTAGCTCCCCGTGGGAGGAGGCCCCATAGGTGGTGTGGCCCGTGTGGTGGTCCATGTGGTAGTTTCCCCTGGTGTGGGTTAGCTGCAGGGTGGCCTGCTGGTGATGGGCGTGAGGGCGGATTCGCCTGAGGCGTCGCTGAAGAAGAGCCGGTCCGTCGCTGATGGTTGTGGGAGGTGACATGGGTTCATGGGCAGGTAGGCGTAAATGGCGAGGCCCGTGGCGAGGTGGGCTACTGGGGTTGTGGGCTGCAGGATGGGGGTGGCGTACACCCCTATTCCTTTGGAGATGATGTGTTTCGCTTGGGGGGACATGGCTATGAGTCCCTGCTGCCGCTGTCCTTGTGTGACGTAGGAGTAGATGTAGTGGAGGATGTAGGCTGTGCCTCGGTTTAGGTCGTGGCATGTAGGGGTTTGTGTTCGGTGCTCCGGTGTGTGGCACGATTGGTGGAGCAGAAAGTAGGGGTGCTCGTGCTTGCCTGTTCTGCCTGGCTCGTACATGCTGTAACGGATGGCGACCCCTGCTGGGTGGTGAAGAGCCATTTTGGCGCGTGGTCGGGGTTCCACACTACCGTGGGGTTAGTGTCGGTGCAGTGGAACCCTGGGGCTACCCCTGCGTAGGCCTGTGGTGGTAGGTGGGTTGTGGGATGGGTGTGGTGGCGTGCTATGAGGTGTAGTACGTGCCATGGTGTGGTTGGTGCCTCGAGGTCACAGGCCCAACATGTGCGTGGCATGCTGTGGGAGTCATGGGGGACCCGTCGTAGGTCTCGGGCGGTCATGTGGTGTTTCGGTATGCGCCATTTTGCCCCGTGGTGGACGACGGTGGTCTGCATGTGTTTGGCTTCATTCGGGGCCAGTAGTAGGGTTAGTTGTGGGGCTGGGCCCGTCACCGGGTGGACCGGTTCGTGTTTCGACCCCGCTGGGTGCGTAGGGCGGTGTCGCACGGATGGGTCGGGGGTGTTGCTTTTTGAAATCTCGGTAGGCTGCTCGCATGTCTTTGCTTCCCGGCAGAGTGTGTCCCGCTGCTCGTGCCGTCTGCGTGAGGTACTGGTGGAACAGGCGGTATCGAGGCCATTCGGGAAGCTGTAGAAAGGGGGTGTGGTATGCCCCGCTGTGGTGCAGGACCCGCATTTGGGGGAGGGTGACATATATTACGGTGATGGAGCCCCTGACAAGGTCTATGGTGTTGATGGTGCCCTTGAGGTGATGGTGGAGGTCCCCGCAGAGGACCGCTAGAGGCCCTTCTTCTGGGCACGTGTGGTTGGTGAGTACCGCATGGTGTGGGGATGGGAGGAGAAGCTGCAGGTGGTTCCACAGGCGCGTGTTCATGTCGGTGGGCATGCCCGTCTGGTGGAGTACCTAGCGCGGGCATGTGTTGCGGGCCCGTTATGCGGCTACGAGGCGGATTGTGGTGACCTCGCGGACCTCCGGTGAGTGGTTGTGGGTCATGCGGTGAAGGAGGAGGGCGGTGTGTCTGGTGTAGGCCGCTTTAACCTCGTCCCCTATGGCGTCCTCAGAGTCGGGCCATGCCGCTCGGATGGCGCGGGTGGATAACGAGGTGGGCCAGCCCCCGTGTGCTGCCCATGCCTTTGTCACGGCGCGTGTGACCGGCTGGAGGGCGGTGGTGGGGTGTGTCAGGTGGAGTGCTTTGAAGCCTATGGAGGCGTTCAAGACCTTGGTGAGGTAGTACGCCAGGCTCTGGTGGGACAGGGAGTGGGCCTTGGTGGTCGGGGATGCATATCTGGGGAGATGGGCGAGGTGTGATTGCAACTTGGGAGGGAGGGCGGCGTCCTCAGGGTTGGCGGCCTGGATTATCCCCAGGTCGGTGGTGGTTGTCACGACCTGCATGGGGGGCCCTTTTGGCCCTAGGGTGGGGGGTGTGGCAGACCCTTTGATAATGGCCACTGACATTGTGGGGTGGACGATGAGGTTGTTGTGGCAGAGGTAGGAGACGGTCACGTCGGGTAAGTCATTGGCCTGTTGGGTGACCGTTGGCCCGGGGTCCGGCGCATGGGGTTCGTGTGGGGTGTGCGCGACCGTGAGGTTGGTGTCGTCCGCGAAGCCCACCAGGGGGGAGAGGAGGGGGTAGGGTGCTTAGGCCGGGTTATCCTGCTTGATTGCGAGGGCCAGAAGGAGCGTCACGAGAAGGTACAGGAAGGGGCCTTCTGCTTCTCCTTTGGAAACCCCGCTGCCTGGCTCTAGGAAGGGGGTGAGGCCTGCTCCAGTGCGGACCGTGTCTTTGCGGGTGCGGATGTAGCCGGAGGCAAAGTTGTAGAAGGGGAGGCCTAGTCGTTTCCACGCCGCTTCTAGAAGGAGCCAGGGGGTGTTCGGGAAGGCTCCTTTGACGTTGAGAGAGGTGATGATGAGGTCCACCGGGTCCATGTCGGCGATGGTGTCCTGGAGGAAGATGGGCTGGTGTGGGGACCGGCCTGGGATGGCCCCCCAGAGGCTGGCTGGTATGTGGGGGTCCAGGTGGGGGCGGATGCGGCGTAGGAGGATGGTCCCGACAATTTTGACCTCCGTGACTGCACAGACTATGGGGCGCCAGTTGTCCGGGTTTGCCCAGTCCCCTTTTTAGTAGAGGGGGCGGACAACGTTTGCCCAGTCTGTTGGCAGGGGGGTCTGCCCCGTGACGATGTTTCAGAGGCAGTGGGCGAGGATGCGGAGGAGGTGGGCGGGGAGGTGGTAGTATGCCTCTGCAGGGAGGCCGTCGTAGCCTGGGGTTTTGTGTTGCTGGAGACTGTCGATGGCCTTCCGAAGTTCGGGGATGGTGAAGGGGCGCTTTTCCAGTTGCCTCCTCTGGGCGTGGTTGAAGACCCGAGGGAGGCGGTTGATTTTGGCCTGGGTGTCTGGGTCCAGTGTGTCTTGGGTGGGCGTGTGTTGCCGGAGGAAGCTGTCTATGCTGGCTTGGAGCACTGTGGCTGGGTCGTTGGTGAGGTAGCCGTCCTCTTGCCGGAATGTGGTGATGGTTCGTTGGCCGGTGTCGGTCATGGCGTCGTTGAGGTGGCGGATAGCCTTGTAGGGGAGTTCATGTTGCGCATACCGTTCGTGTTCCTGGGCGATGCGCTGTTGCCTGTGGATGTGCCACCGCTGCAGGTCTGCCCTGATGTGGGCTATCTGCGTCCTGCAGTGGTGTATGTGGCGGCGGGTTTGGGAGGTGTAGGTGTGGAGGAGGGTCGCCAGTTGCTGCTTCGCATGCCACAGGTCATGGAGCATGTCCCCTAGGGCTGTGGGTGGTTGGTTGTCGTCTGTGTCGGGGTGTTGCTGGAAACCGCAGGCGACGGCGGCCGTGCGCATGGCTGTGAGTAGGTCGGTGGGGTCTGGTTGGATGCGCCGGGCGCGGTCTCTGGCCCTGTGATATTGGGACCAGGCATGCTTGTCAGGCAGTGGGGGCATCTTCAGGGGGGGTGGTAGGCCTTGGTCCGCATCCTCTCGGGGGCTGGGGGGAAGGTTGGGGATGGTGAGGCGGATGTGCAGGGGGCTATGGCCTGTGGGTCCCGGCGGGAAGGGGTCCATATCGGGCCTCCGCCCGGATGATGGTGGTGGGGTCGCCATAGCATACGTCGATGCGGGATGGGGCGGCATCTGTTTGGTGGGGGAAGTGGGATAATTGGCCTTCGAGGTTGGCCGTCAGGTCCACGAGCCCCAGCATTTCGATGGTGTCGCGGACTGCATGGTCCTGGGGTGTGGCTTGTCCCCCTAGGTCGCCCGGGGTGGGGGCGGCGTTCATGTTGCCGATGATGATTGTTGGGGCGAGCATGGCCATCTGGCGGTATGCCTCGGCCAGGGCTTGGAGGAAGGGTTTTGTGGCGTCGCCGAAGGGGATGTGGGCGTTGATGACGTTGAGTCGCCATCCGTCCCGGACGACCTCATAGACACCTAGCCTCCCTGGGACGCTGAGGTGGTCGACGAGGTCGACGTGGATGCCGCTTCGGGAGTATAGGGGGGTCCCCTTGTGCCAGTAGCATTTGTACGCTTTCCGGTCCGGGGTATATATGGGGGTGGTTTCTGGTAGGTCCTCGCGTTGTAGGCCTTGTTCCTGGAAGGCGAGGAGGTGAGGAACCCACCCCCGCCCCTGTGCCATCGGGAGCTCCTGGAGGGCGGTTGTGGCGTCCTTGGAGTATGTGACGGCCGGGTTGTTGAGGTCGAAGAGGTTGACGGTGGCCTCGGTGGGGGCGGGCCGGGGCTGCTGGGGCTTGTGCCCTCGGCCCTTGCCCCGTCAGGGAGCGGGACTGGGGCTCGGGGACTTTTTGCCGGTTTGTGGGCGCTTGGGTAGGCACGGCGGGGGGAGGCCTTGGCTCCACTCCGGGGGGAGCTCCTCAGTGTATTTGGTGCCTCTGTGGGCTTTGTTCTCTTCGGTGCGGAGTCGGATGGGCTTGTCGCTGGTGACCTCCAGGGCGTGGCCTTCTGGCCTGTCTGGGGCGCTGCTTCCTTGGTCTAGCTCCTTTTGGCGGTGCCAGACCACCCGGATCTGTGGCCCCCCTGTTGTCCCCCGGGTCGCGGAGGCGGTACTGGATCATGCCCTCACACCAGATCCAGTCGCCTGTGTGGTCATTGCGGAAGGGCTGCTGGACCTTCGCGCCCTTTTCAAATCCTGGGTACGCCTCGGGCGGGGGCGGTGCTGGTTGCGGGAGGGAGGATGATGAGCATGCCTGGTCCGGGTGTGGCGGTGGTAATGATGGGAGGGAGGATGACGAGGATGCTTGGTCCGGGTTTGCCGGGTGGGTCGGGTGGGGTGCGGGGGGTCGGGGAGTCGCTGATTTTCCGGCTTGGTTGGGGGCGGGTGCGCCCCTTTTTCGTCTCGCTCGCTTGGGTGGTACTGGAGGTAGCGGGGCTGGGGGGGCGTGGGGTTTGAAGAAGGGGTGCGTTGCTTGCTGGCCTGGATCCCTCAGTGGGGGTTCTGCCAGCGTTTGCAGGTTCGCTTTCGCCTGGCTGCGCATGAGGTCGGCGAGCTTGCGCAAGGTCTCCGGGGGATCGGATGGCCATGGCAGTGCGGCCGGGCTGTCATCGAAGGGGTGGTGAAGGTGGTAGTTCCTCATGGCCTTGGCCTGCATGACCCAGGCCTCCGTGGGTTCCGGTGTGTCTGGGCCCTTGGGGGAGCCTTGGGCCCAGTAGAGTGCTGTGTGGAGGGCTTCCCAGAGGGCGCCTTCGCGGCCTGTGAGGGTGGTGGCCTGGAGGAGTCCCTGTCGGCCCCGTGGGGGGTCTTCAGGGTCTATTTCCGGGGTATAGGCCTGGGCCGCCATGAGGACCCCGTGTGCCCAGTGGAGGACCCACCATTGGGCGTCCGCTTTGAGGACGTGGATGGCGGGTTGTTGGGGGGGCGTGTCCAGGGTGTCTCACGATGCGATGGCTAGTTCTATCCTGGAGGGATGGCCCTCCGGCTTAGGAGTTGATCGATGTGGAAGGGGGTGTCGGGATCTTTGGGGCCCTGCGGTGGTGGGGGCATCGCTGGGATGGTTGTGGGGTCCCAGTGGCATTCCTGGGTGGCGAGGGTGTATAGGGCGGCGGTGATGATGTGGTGAGCTTGCCCCTCCAGGACGATGTGGCGCTCCGTGCCGAAGTCCTTTGGTAGGTGGGCTGCGGGGTGGACGGTGATGTGGGCTAGGGCGCGTTGGTGGGCCTCTTTCCCCCCGTCTGGCGCCTGCGTCCGTTTGTCCCCCGGGATGTGCTGGTGTTGGTTGTTTGGTTGCGGCGGTCCCAGGGCGAGAATTTTACTCCGTGTAGGGGGATCGCGTGGTCCCTGGACCTGTTGGGCAGGATGTATATGCCCGGGTCCCCCGGTACGGTGCCCAGGTACATGTTGCCTGTGATGGTGGGGGCCGGCAGCCGTTGGCGCAGGGGGGAGGTGCATGGGGTGGAGCAGGGTGGGTCATGGTGCTCACAGCGCGGGTGGTCGATGCCGTACGGGGTGACGTGTACGGCGAAATGTTTATGGGGCTGGATGTTGTGGAGGCGCGCCACCGCCCGTGTGTGGGAGCGCGCTTCGCTGATCCACACGGCGTCTGCCCGCGACGCTGCTGGGTTCAGGCAGTCCGTGGTGATGCCTGTGATTGTGCGGTTGTTGGTGGCATCTGACACTCTGGCGGGGGGGGCGCTGATGTGGGGGATGGTGTGGTCGTCGAGGAGGGTGCGGGCCTTGCGCATCGCATCGTGTCGGTGCCGGGCCTCCTGGGCAGGGGTGTGCATACCTGTGTGTTTGGGCTTCTTGTTGGGGCGGTCTGCTGTGCGGAAGGGGGTGGGCCAGGAGGGGGCGTGGTGGAGGGTGGGGTGTGGGAGGTCCCCCCGTGTTGCCGATGTGTACAGGGTGGCCGCGGCGGCCATTTCCGCCTGTATGGTGAGTAAGAAAAAGTCACTGCCATGTCTTTCTTGGAGGGCTTGATCCAGGCTAAGCCCCCCTTAAAACCCTTTGTTGATGCTAAGACAAACTTAAGTGTTTTTATCTCTCTTTTGTTGCCTAAAGTAC
The DNA here is from genome assembly GCA_964036045.1 of Eutreptiella sp. 'Long Island Sound 2002'. NCBI lineage: Eukaryota > Euglenozoa > Euglenophyceae > Eutreptiales > Eutreptiaceae > Eutreptiella > Eutreptiella sp. 'Long Island Sound 2002'. The sequence goes on along the minus strand of OZ038380.1, from coordinate 92,439,442 downwards.
ACTTACTCAAAGTAACTAGGGCTATGACCCTAGCCCCCCCCCATGAAGTTGACCCCTACCACTCAACTGAGCGGAGGTACCTTCCTTCATGGAGGACATACCAAAATAAAACAGGTATTCCATGCTTGTTGGCCTTGGAGGTTAGGCCTAAGTGGTCTCCCACCCCAAGACCCCTATACTCAATTGTTTCTACCACTTATTGTGGTCCTACGTTTTAACTGTTTCTGAATTCAGTTGCTTGGCCAAGTCATTTTCTGTGTGGTCCTGACATCTATGCCCCTCAGTCCTAACCAGCACCATTACACCCAAAAGAGTGCACATGAAGTGCCTAATGCAACCTCTGAGGCTAGAGTCTGACCAATTTTCATATAAAACCTTTTGTATTATCCATTTGTGATTCAATCTATGTGCATAAACCTGCTTTGTCTATCTGCAGCCCTTCTGTGTTACACTGGATTCCAAAACCAATCATTGATTCGATCCACATTCAGTCCTTGCTCTACTTGCTGCTTTGGTTTGGGGTTTTCAACTACAAAACCTGCAGGAATACATCAAAAGACCTAGGGCAAAATTCAAGGACATCTTTCCGGTAGCAGAGACAGTCCCTTGTGACCTTTCCCAACCGACCCTGAGAAGAAGTGCAGAACAAAAGCTCAACAAAAAGTTCATCATGTCCACGCCAAGCGTCAGGACCTGGCCTATCCGAACTGTCCAAGTACAAATGGGCAGCATGGCCCACCCAATGAGTGAACCACCTCACCGAGCTCCACATCATCTCAGTGGCGCATCTGGGTCCCAAGAAGATCCAGAACGCAGAAGGGCGGAAGAGAATAAGGGCCTTACCACCGAGGCCTTAGCAGCACACGGTGGAGACAGCTTCAGTCACCTCCACAGAGGTGTGGCTGCTTCAGTATCAAGATCCAATTGTCCAGCTTCATCCTCAACTGCCATTGAAGGACGTGAGGAGTATGAGAAGCTGAAGATGAAGATGGATGTGTACATCATGCATGAGGAGTACTATAAATCCATCCATGGGGAGGATGGAGAGGAGCCATTGGCTGTACATGGATCCAGACCACGTACAGATCTAGGGTCCTACGCACACTCTGGTCCTCCGTCCACTGCATCCCTGCCAAGACGACTAAGACCTGAGTATCCAACCCGAAGGGCTCCCGAAGTGGGCCCAACACGAGTCGAAGAACAACAACATCCAAGGCCAACCTACGGTGCCATGGATCAAACGGCCGAGCTGCTTGCCAAATTCCTGTCTGGATCAGAAGATTCTGATGCGACGGCCTTATCGGAGGCCATTAGGGCTAAACTGGGTATTGCAGAACCCTTACCCAAGCCTGAGTTGCTCTCTCTCTCTCCAGGGCTGAGTACCCTGGCCGAAGATCTCAAGAGATCGAGGGTCTCAAGGCTGTTGCCTAAGGTCACCTGCCCCAGCCCCTTTCACCCCCGTGCCAGGACTGTGCCTATGGCGGATCTACAGGACGTGCCTGTCACAGAGAGTGAGAGAAGAGGGCTGTCAGCCCTGGCCCCTCTTGCCGGCGTGTCGCCTTCAGGCCTAACTCCGGGGGGTGGGAAGACGGGCAGACCAATTGCCCAGGCGAACATCCAGCTGGAACTGCCGGAGTTCGACCCCAAAAATCTGCCTGAATGGGCAGAAGAATTTGGAGAGTTCCTTTTGTTGACTGGCCAATCCCATGTGGATGTGGCCACCAAATGTTCACTGCTAAAACGCTCATGCAAAAAGAAATTTTTGCAAAAACAGGTCAAACAGATTGTGAAAACCTGTTCTACTTGGGCGGAGGTACTCCTGAGGTTAGAGAAAACATTCCCAGTCTCTGAGACTGACCTCAGCGTACGCACACAGATCGAGGAGCTACCTATGCTCCCGGAGTTTCCATCCGCTGCGCGAATTTCTGAGTATGTGTGCGACTTGGAGTACTTATTTTCGAGGATGAACGTGGGCTCCTACGGAGCCACTGAGCCCAACCTGTGGCTCATGAGTAAGATCCCCGAGCGTACATGGGATGATTGCCGCTCCACCTCTGAGAGGAAGAGCAGGACCCACTCGTACGATACACTGGTGGATCTCTTGATTGAGCTAGCTCTTGAGAGAGAGAATGACTCCCACATGGAGAAATTCCTCAAGAAGCAGTTGGGACGAGGTGGTACCCCTACCCCCGAACGTGGCGAAGGGAAGGGGCATAAAAATCCCACTAACACCAACCAGGGAGGTGGTAAAGGGAGGGGCAACCTACGTGCCATGAACGAGGTTCCAACTGATGCAGGAACACCCCCCCTGTTTTACTACCGACCTGTCAATGACAAGGGGGGACCTTGTCATGCCTCTGACTGCGATCTCCGCAGTGGCTGTATGCTGCAGATGAAACGCCAGCAGCATACTAAGGATGGGAAAACTGTGACCCATCAGGACCACTTCAGGTGTACCATCACCTGTGGTTACTGTGGCAAACGTCGTCACTATGAGGACGAATGCCACATCAAGAAACACGAGAGTGACAAACTCAAGCGTCAGGAGGCGGAGCGCCAGAAGACCCAGACGCCCGCCAGAAATCCCCCTAATGGGGATAAAGGTAAAGGAGGTGGCAAGGGGGGTGGCAAAGCTGGACCCCTTAACCCCCAGAGGCGCTCATCAGCGCCCGTTGCTACACCTACTCCTGCTGCTACACCCGCTCCTGCGGCAGGTGTCCCCCAGAAGCGCCCGCAAGGGGATAACGCTACCCCTGAGGGGAATAATTCTAAGAAGAGGCGCTTGGCCTGGATGGCCAAGTCCCTCATGGCTGCAGGGGTGGATGTCAAATTCCCTGATGAGGAATAGGGGGGCGGCTCCGAAGAGGAGGACTTGGTTTTCTGGATCCCCGTGAAAATCGGGGATCAGGTTTTTCGAGCAGTGCTTGATACCGGTGCAACACTTTCCATAGTGGCCCGGCGCCTGCTTAAAACTTTCAGGAAAACTAAGACCGTGGCCATAAGAGTGGGGGATGGGCGTACCATCCATTCCCTGGGGGGGGTCGATGTGACCATATGTCTGGGCGACAAAACCGTGACCCAACACTGCAGAGTGTTGGACACTGACGCCTTTGACATCGTCATTGGCACCGACTTTCTAAGAAGGAACCCCCAGGTAAAAATGCTGTCCCTACAGCGTCCTTACTCTTTGCACTGCGACTTTGGCAGTGGGCTATTCTCCGTTCCTTTGGAGCTGTCAGGACGAAAAGAGTCTGGGCTGCGCTACGCAGCCAAGACGAACTATCGTACTGAAAACTACCAGCTGGCCCGTCATGTTCTCGAAAAAATGGTCCAGGTGGAATTGTTTGCGAGCCAACAACAGCACATCATGCAGTTGTACTGCTCAAAACAAATGAACAATCCTTTCCGTTTCCTCTGGAAAGCAATGGGCCTAGCGTATGCTAACCCTCCCTTCTCCCTGCTCGCGAAGGTTCTAACCAAGATCGCTTATGAGGGAGGAAGGGTTGTTATGTGCACCCCTGACTGGGGTTGCTCTGGTGAACATGCTAACTGGCGCCGTATGCTTGACCGAATGACCGTGGGAAGAGTGCAACTCCCCGACGGCCCCATCTATGTGCCTGAGGACTCAGACACAGCTATGCAGGCCCCTGAGTGGGCCAGTTTCCTGTCCATCATCGATGGATCTCTCAATCCTGTACCCCTGTGTGACCTGGACCAGGTGCTACTAAAAGAGGTACAGGATTGAGAGATCCATCGATGATGGACAGGAAAATGGCCCACTCAGGGGCCTGCATAGCCGTGTCTGAGTCCTCAGGCACATAGATGGGGCCGTCGGGGAGTTGCACTCTTCCCACGGTCATTCGGTCAAGGGAGGGTTAGCATACGCTAGGCCCATTGCTTTCCAGAAGAAACAGAAAGCATTGTTCATTTGTTTTGAGCAGTACAACTGCATGATGTGCTGTTGATGGCTCGCAAACAATTCCACCTGGATCTCATCCAGGTTTACCTGAAGGGCCGCCAGTCCATTTTCGAGAACATGACGGGCCAGCTGGTAGTTTTCAGTAGGATAGTTCGTCTTGGCTGCGTAGCGCAGCCCAGACTCTCCTCGTCCTGACAGCTCCAAAGGAACAGAGAATAGCCCACTGCCAAAGTCGCAGTGCAAAGAGTAAGGACGCTGTAGGGACAGCATTTTTACCCCGGGGTTCCTTCTTAGAAAGTCGGTGCCAATGACGATGTCAAAGGCGTCAGTGTCCAACACTCTGCAGTGTTGGGTCACGGTTTCGTCGCCCAGACATATGGTCACATCGACCCCCCCCAGGGAATGGATGGTACGCCCATCCCCTACTCTTATGGCCACGGTCTTAGTTTTCCTGAAAGTTTTAAGCAGGCGCCGGGCCACTATGGAAGGTGTTGCACCGGTATCAAGCACTGCTCGAAAAACCTGATCCCCGATCTTTACGAGGATCCAGAAAACCAAGTGCTCCTCTTCGGAGCCTTTTTTTTTTTTTTTCTTTTTTGTGTCATGGCCGAAAATCGTGGCCTGACCCTTTATGATCTCAAAAATCGATCTCCTGAGCACCTATCCGCCACACTTACAGGGTGTGAGTCACCTGATGACTATCTGGAACCTGCAGCTGTAAAAGAGGATGCCGACGACCAACTGTCTCAGATCGCCAGCACTATTCCCTCTGTTGATCCCAGCTGTGTTGACCTAAAACATAGTGCTTTCCTGGCCCAGCTGTTGCTAGAGGAGGTAGATCTAGAGTCAACCTCTGAACCCGCTTCCTCTGTTGGGAAACCAGTGCTACACATGCAGCCTGTGCACACAGGTGAACCCGTGGCCCGGAATGCTGATGCTCTGGCACGGCCTGCTGCTAATAACATGCCATTGTCTGAGCATGACACTCAAGAACTCCGACGGCTGTTGTACCTGAAGGCCGAAGGTATTGGGCGCCAAGAGCGGCTGCAATACCTCAGACAGACCTGGAAATACTCCATCTGGTCTGAGGAGGACGATGAGTCCTATACGCTGCCTGATCCTGAGATACCTCTAGTGTATTCTCTACACTATGGGCAGCAATGTCCCCCTGAGTGGGACGATGGTACTGTACCTGCCGAAACTGCTGATCGGCATAAAAAGAAAGAACATGGAAAAAGCAACCTCCATGCTGAGGAGGATTTCTTTCAGAAACTCGAGAGTCTTAACCTTGACCCCCGCCTGAAGAAACTGCTGATGACCTATGAGGAGGTGTTCGGCGCCTTGCCGCCTCCCCTTTCTTGTAAAAAACTGGTCCAGATGGACTTGAAATTGAAACCAGAATTCGAAAAGACGCGAGTGAGGCGTCGTCCCTATCCCGCTCCACAGGAACAGGTTGAAGAAATCGAGCGCCAGATCCAAGAATGCATTGATGCTGGCCTCGTTGAGGAGTATAAACACGGGGACTATCCCCATCACTGCAGTCCCTGTTTCCTTGTTGCTAAACCAGGGACGACTGCCCTACGTCTTGTTGTAGACTATGGTGAGGTCAACAAGAAAACCCAGAACCACTCAGGGAGTATTCCTAACATGGAAAACACCCTGGAGCGTATTGCCAAATGCAGGTATAAGACCAAACTGGACAAACGCTCTGGTGTCTGGCAGGTTGACCTAACCGCCGCAGCTCAGGAGCTGCTTGCCTTTATAACCCCTAAGGGTCGTGTCTTCAAGTGGAAGGTTATGCCTTTCGGGGTGCCTAATGCCCTAGCGCTCTTCCAGGAGCTTATGAACAAAATTTTGTACATACTAAGGCGCAGGCCTCTAGTACAAGAGTTGATTTCTCGGGGTGCAGAAATGGAGGCTCACATCGACGACGTTAGTTTGGGTACTAATACCAAAGAGGACCATGTCCTTCTCCTCAGTGAATTTTCCACGGTCTGTCAAGAAAACCATCTCCGAATCAAACTCGAAAAATGTGAGTTTATGAAAGAGGAGATGGAGTATTTGGGTTTCGACGTGGGGTATGGCTGGTGGAAACCAGCCGCGTCTAAGATGCAGCCCCTACAGGACATGCAGATTCGCGATGACCCTAAGAAGGGTCTACACGATGTGAGGAGTTTTGTGGGCGCCTGTAATTTCTATCGGCGTCACATCCACAATTTTACTTACTCCTCTGCACCCCTCACAGACCTGATCAAGAAAACTACTCCCTGGAGGTGGACCTCCAGAGAGGAAGAGTGTTTCCAGGAGTTGAAGAAGAAGATTGCCTCCTCCAACTGCCTGGGAGTGCCCCGCCCTGAGGGCGAGATAGTCCTGATCACTGATGCCAGTGATGTAGGGGGGGGAGGTACGATCTACCAATGGCAGGAGCTTAACCCCGCTGAACTAACCCACTGCCATTATCGTACTACTGGACTGAACCGTGATGGTTCGTTGAAACATGACTATCCTACCAGTGAGTGGCGACTGGTGCCACTGGGACACTGGAATTGGAAATGGAACCAAGCGCGTTCCAACTACAGCACCTATGACCAGGAACTCCTGGCCGGTATGTTGGTGCTATCGTCACGATCCCGACTCCTGGGATCTAACCCCATTGTCTGGCTGTGTGACCAGGAGCCTGTGAAGTCTTTTCAGAAGGGCCCACCACCGGAAAAAGCAAAGCTAAAACGGTGGTGGACTTACCTGAGCCAGTTCAGGCTGACAGTGCATCATATCCCCGGGATTAAGAATGAACTGTCTGACTATATATCGCGCAACAACTTCGATGCGCTTATTGGTGAGAGCTCTGAGGCGCTCGCCAAAGAGGCTTTCCAGCGTATGGATGTCCAGCTTGACCTGTCCATGCGCACTGCTGGAATCCTGGAGGGTTGGAGTCTAACCGACTATCAGTCAGAGTATGAAGAAATTCTCCAAACCCTCAGCACTCGTCTCGAACCCCGTGTCATTGACGGGCACCAGTGGTATAAAAACAATCAGTACCTCTTCTACGAGGACTGAATTGTGGTGCCTGAGGCACGACTGGATGGGTGCCTACAGTGGTCCCATCTCAGTTCTGGTCACACTGGCGCTAATCGCTCAGTGGACTTCTTCCGTGAGTGTTTCTACTCTAGTCTAACCCTGACTGAACTGAGGTCGCGTATGCAGACCATTGTGAATGCTTGTGGCTGTCATGCCAGCAAGCAGAGCGACAGTAGGGATAGGGGTCTGATCTCCAGCTTACCCATACCCTATTGTGCTAACTCTCTACTCTACGTGGATTACATCCACGGCCTACCATGCTTTGGCGGCTCTGATAGTTGCCTCGTGGTCACCTGTGGTCTATCTCGCTTCACCCGTGTGTTCCCTTGCAATAAGAAAATCACAGGTGAGCAGACTGTAAAAATGTTGGTCGAACAATGGTTCGAACCCTATGGAGCACCTAAACAGGTGCACTCTGATGAAGATGTACGCATCCGCAGTGACACTGGGTGGTACAAACGAGTGCTAAATGCCCCCAACGTGGAGGTAACCACAGGTGTGCCCTATACTCACACGTCTAACCCTCTCTGTGAGAGACAGAACCGTGCGGTGGAGCAAAACCTAAGAATCCTGATGAAACAGGAGCGCACCAAGGACTGGGTACGCCTAGTGCCCTGGGCGGTTCTGTCCATGAACTCACAGCGGAGCTCTTCTACGGGTTTCACCCCCCACGAACTGTTCCATGGAGGACAACCTGCATGGTTCTTCAAAACCCCTTTCCCTGAGGACTTCAAGAGCCCTGTGGAAGATTGGCTGGAACACAAGCAGTCTCTGGCTAACCAGGCTGGTACTAACCTGAGGCACATTTGTGACCGTGAACAGAGCCGACGGAACCGCCTACGGCGACCTGCCAGCTTCAAGGTTGGTGACCTTGTTTTGGTACACCATTCACGCCTACCCTCCTGGCCACGTAATTGCCTACAGGACCCTTACTTTGGACCCTATCGTATCATCAGGATAGATGGATCAAGGATCCATGTCAGGTGCAGTCCACGTCTGGGTGGTGAACTGCTGTGTGCACCTAAGCAGTTGAGGCACTATCACTCCCCTGACGACTTGTCTTGGGATGAGTGGCACCTCAGCGACAGTGAGATTGAACGTATAGACCTAGAGAACGCTGCCAGTCCAGAGGAGGCAAACGAACTCGAAGAGATGACTGCCGCTGAGATGGCAGTCGATGGTTACTACGTGGTTGCATGTATTGCTCGCCACGAGTATAAACAGGGCTGGAAATTCCTTACCCTGTGGGATGGCTATGGGTTGTCTGAGGCGACCTGGGAACCTATGTCAGCCTTCATACAACCAGATGGGAGTATCAACCCCATATTCCGCACTTACCTCGTTGAGAACAACGAGGGGCAGCTCCTAACCCGTGCTGAGACTATGTCCCAGCGTAAGAAGCGAAACTAATTGCCCTGTGTCAGTCCACTGACAGGTGCAGTGAGCACTCTTCTGCAGACGTGCCTGTGTATGGGTGTAAGAGCAGTTGTCACAGTTGCCCCGCATTGCATCGCAGGACAGGACCGTTAGCCCCCCGTGACAACCACTCCCTGGCCGAAGGCCATTGGTTTCTCACAGACTACTGCTTACTGAGCACTGCACTGACCCTGTCTGTGCCCTGCAGACCCATGCCTATGGTTTCCAGCGTGAGCCAGGTGGCCGCTTATCAAGATTGCAGCCATCCAGCGAGTGTTTGCCTTGTTGACCATGTGTTGCATGGGTACTGCCCTAATGTAATGACCTTGGTGAGCCAACGAAGAACGGTGGCTTACTACACCAGGGGGGAATGACAAGCAAGGTGTTATGAGGCAAGGTGTGTCTTCCCTCCTTGGGGACAAGCGAGCCCACAGTTAGGACCCCTGACTGGTCCAGACCCATGGGGTTCTACCCTTCCTTACAGGGTTTACCATACCCCTAAGTGTGCTACGTATGTCTGTATGTGTCTCACTTCTCTCCCCAGCGTGGCTCCCGGAGACCGGGCTTCGCTGACGTCGGACCGAAGGTCCTAATCAGGTACTATTACCACTCCTATGGCGCCAAATTTCTGTGCTGGCGCCTATCCTTGGGGTAAGACGGCAAGAGCCCTACCTACTAAGAGGGGAGGGGTGGCCAAGTGTGCTAAGGGCATACAAAACGCCCATTTTTGCTACAGGCCAAAAGCTAACGCACTCCCCTGCCAACGAGGAAAAGCACGCGGGACAGGAGACACCACTACACTACACTCACTAACGCCAGCACCGGCCTTCGAAGGCAGGGTGAGCACTCATCACTTGCACTCACCTCCTGCCAGGCCTGCTGACCCTAACCCCTACACACGCTACTGGGTGCTGCAGTCGAAGTACACTCAGGCCCTAATGGCCCTCCTGTGAAGAAGACAAGAGAACACAGCGCTCCTAAGCAGCTGTGGCCTAACAGGGGACGCCACAACGCGTTTCCCCTGCTAGGGCTTGGAGGGAAGGGGTGCTCTCGTTGCGTGCACAGCGCAGATGTCGTTGAGGTCGAACTGCCCTCGCCAGTACTGGCTGAGGCACAGTAATTTGATTTGTGATCAGCGCCCCTGTTTTGCTGGGGCAGAAAAATGGTAGCCGCCGAAGGCAGCTGCTGCGTGCACCAATCACCCTTAACCTCTCCCACCTGTACAACAGAGGCAAATGAAGGGGTGTTTGCGACGGAGGAACCAAGCCACACTCCAGGTATTATACCCTTCTCAGTGTGACCTATAATACACTGTTCGCAAACACGCTGACGGATCAGCTACCCCTGTCAAGCAAGCAAGCTTTAAGAAACTCCTCGGGTTCTCTTAAAGAACGTACCGGGGAGCCTCTGGGTATCCTAAACAAGGTTTACCGTGCGCAATTCGCGTGGCCTACCCTTTAATGCATCATGTGCACGCAGGGAAGGGAGGCTGAACGACTGACTCAACCAGGAGGTGAGCTCCTCCTGGGCTAACCTACCTTACTCACCATGCATCGTGTGAATGCCGAATTGAACCGAACACAAAACAAACCTAAGCGTTTTAAGCAACTCAACTTTAACGCCACGGCCGCACACGAACAAACGCTTTTTGTACTTACCTGTGAAGAAGAAAACAAGGGTAAATTTCGCATACAGGTAAAGCGTCACAGCGTGTGGATGCCTCGATTAGGCACATGCATCGCGAGCACAGCACATATTCTAACCCTACGTGCGCGCTGCGCGCTCCATTCACATCACATACCTTTCATTCCTGCTTTTACCTGTGCAGAGCACGAGAGAAGAACACCCGACCCCCCAACGAGCACAGCGTTGACAACCCTAACGTTTTGACGAAACAACCAACACGAACGCAATGCGTAAGTGTGAGGTCGCACAGACATACCTGAGAGACGGGTTGCTGAACTGCTCTGTGGTGTGGGCTTAATTTGAATGCTTGACTCTGAAGTTTATAAAAATTTTGATGCAACTGTGCAAACAGTTCCTTTAAAACTTTAAAAACTACGGCTCATACCTTCTTTTCCAAAAGCCGTTCACGCTTGCGCAACCCTCTCCTTGGAGTCCGCTTTCTTTGCGCTTGTCTGCGACTTATAATCATGTGTAAAAATGACGATTTCCCGCGTGGTTTTGTCGATTTTTAACGATTTCACTTGCTAAATCGCAACTCCTTCCGCTAAACCGCAGGAATCACTCCCTGCTGGTTACATTTTCTTTTTTTTCCAGCTCCTGGGGGTTTGTGTCCTCCATTGGGAGTATTGCTCCGCCCTGGCCTTTGGTCAGGACGTTTACTAAAACGCTGTTTATACAGCGATGGCCGTCCGCATTAGAGCGTTCGACTGTACCCTAGTGGGCAAGCACATTGGCTTTAGGGAGGGAGTCCTGGGTTCAATTCCCACTGCCCCCAAACTTTTTCCAAAAGTTTTCGTCGCACGCCGGCGACTTTTGAGGAATGCCCCATAGAAGAGCATCATTCACGGTACATTACACTGTTTTTCAAGGGTCCCTACAGTGTGATAGGCTTCTATGAAGTGATGAGGATGTTTTTGGTAGGTTTAATGCATTTTTTGAGGTAATTTTGGGAATATTTGAGCCTTTTTCCTTGGTCCTACTAGCTTCATGAATTAGTACTCCAGGGGGGAGTAAGAAAAAGTCACTGCCATGTCTCTCTTGGAGGGCTTGATCCAGGCTAAGCCCCCCTTAAAACCCTTTGTTGATGCTAAGACAAACTTAAGTGTTTTTATCTCTCTTTTGTTGCCTAAAGTACACTTACTCAAAGTAACTAGGGTTGTGACCCTAGCCCCCCCCATGAAGTTCACCCCTAACACTCAACTGAGCGGAGGTACCTTCCTTCATGGAGGACATACCAAAATAAAACAGGCATTCCATGCTTGTTGGCCTTGGAGGTTAAGCCTAAGTGGTCTCCCATCCCAAGACCCCTATACTCAATTGTTTCTACCACTTATTGTGGTCCTACTTTGTAACTGTTTCTGAATTCAGTTGCTTGGCCAAGTCATTTTCTGTGGGGTCCTGACATCTATGCCCCTCAGTCCTAACCAGCACCATTTCACCCGAAAGAGTGCACATGAAGTGCCTAATGCAACCTCTGAGGCTAGAGTCTGACCAATTTTCATATAAAGCCTTTTGTATTATCCATTTGTGATTGAATCTATGTGCATAAACCTGCTTTGTCTATCTGCAGCCCTTGTGTGTTACACTGGATTCGGAAACCAATCATTGATTCGATCCACATTCAGTCCTTGCTCTACTTGCTGCTTTGGTTTGGGGTTTTCAACTACAAAACCTGCAGGAATACATCAAAAGACCTAGCGCATAATTCAAGGACATCTTTCTTGGTGTATCGCTCGTCATGTCGGCGACGGGTGACGAGGACGTTGGGGGCTGTCAGCTCATACACCTGTGTGGTGTGGGGGAGGTGGCGGGTGACGGCGATCTTGGCGGCGTCGTTCTTGCGGGTGGTGGTGTGGGGGATGATGTAGTGGGTCGCCCATTCTTCCTGGGGTGCGTATTCTGTTGTGTCCAGCTTCAGTGGGGGGTGGAGCGGCTTCGGTGTTGGGGGCTTTTCTTGGGCCTTCGCGTGGGGCTCCACTTTGGTTTCCACCAGGTATTGTGGGCTCCACGTTTCCGGGGGCCCTACCTGTGTGGCTGCCGCTGCTGCGGCTTGGAGGAGGGCAGTTGTGTTGGTGTCCAGAGGGGGGCACCCTGGTTGGGGGGTGAGGTTGTCGTGGTCTTGGTATGCCCACCAAATGCTGTAGCCTCCTTGGGTGTTGCGGTGCGGGGTTTCGGTCTGGGTGAGGCGTACCAGAACGCACCCAGGAGGCCGGCCCGCCCAACCCGGCCAAGCAGGGCATGCACACGCACACACGCGCGGGACCCGGGCGTGGCGTCCTCCGTCCCGAAAGGGGCGGTGTCGGCGTCCACACGAAACAGCCCCGGTGCACCAGCCGAGTCCCCCGTCAAAAGACGGACGGTACGGGAAACCGGACGCGTCAGTGACCGGGTCCACACACGCCAAACCACCGCAGCGCACGCAGCCCAAGACCCAAGCCGGAGGGACCGGCCACGGACAGCCCCATCGCGGTGCCCCGAACGGGTACAACGCGCAGCGCGCCCAGCGCCCTTGCCTTGGCAGGCGCCAGCGGCAGGCACAAAGAGCCTGGTTCTCCGCCGGCCTCAACGTGCCCCGCACTGCCACCCAGTAAAGCCGGGGGCGACAGCCCCCGGGGTGGGGGAAGGCAACACTGCGACGGGAAAGCCGACAGGAGGACCGGGAGCGACCAGACCGGACGAGGCACGGCGCACCAACCCGGGGCCAGGAGGCAAACCAGAGAGGCACGCCGCCGGCAACAACCACGGCACGAGGACAGGTGCCAAGCCACAACGGCCACCGGGTGCCGCGAATCTTGGAAGCGCGCACAACACACGACGAACCGCGGCATGCGACAAAGAGCCAAGGACAGCCCGGCCCCCACGCCCGCACACCGCACCCACGGCCAGTGGGAAGCGGGCCCCGGCCGCACGCCCGAAAATAAGGGTGGTCGGGGGTGGGAGAGCGCCCATCTCCGGACGCCCCACACCCAGGCAAGAAGCGCCCCCCCCGGGCGCCCTCGTGCCGCCCCCAGAGCGCGCAAAGCCAGCTCGCAAGAGCGCGCGCTGTGGGGTTGGCGACAGGTCCCCACGCCCGCACCCCCCGCACCCACAGCCAGTGGGTAGTGGGCCCCGGCCGCACGCCCGAAAGGACGGGTGGTCGGGGGTGGGAGAGCGCCCGGCCCCGAACGCCCCACACCCAGGCAAGAGGCGCCCCCCCCGGGCACCCTCATGCCGCCCCCACAGTGCGCAAGGCCAGCTCGTAAGAGTGCGCGCTGTGGGGTTGGTGACGGGTCCCCACGCCCGCACCCTCCGCACCAACAGCCAGTGGGTAGTATGGCCCGGCCGCACGCCCGAACGGACGAGGGGTCGGGAATCAGAGAGCGCCCGTCCGCGGACGCCCCACACCCAGGCAAGAGGCGCCCCCCCCGGGCACCCTCATGCCGCCCCCACAGCGCGCAAAGCCAGCTCGCAAGAGCGCGCGCTGTGGGGTTGGTGACAGGTCCCCACACCTAGATTCCCCGCACCCACAGTCAGTGGGTAGTGGGCCCCGGCTGCACGCCCGAGAGGACGAGTGGTCGGGGATGGGAGAGCGCCCGACCCCGGACGCCCCACACCCAGGCAAGGAACGCGCTCCCCGGGCACCCTCATGCCGCCCCCACAGTGCGCAAAGCCAGCTCGCAAGAGCGCCCGCTGTGGGGTTGGTGACGAGTCACCACGCCCGCACCCCCCGCACCCACAGCCAGTGGGTAGTGGGCCCCGGCCGCACACCCGAAAGGACGAGTGGTCGGGGGTGGGAGAGCGCCCGACCCCAGACGCCCCACAGCCAGGCATAAGGCGCCCCCCCCAGGGACCTTCATGCCGCCCCCACAGCGCGCAAAGCCAGCTCGCAAGAGCGCGCGTTGTGACGTTGGTGACGGGTCCCCACGCCCGCACCCCCCGCACCCACAGCCAGTGGGTAGTGGGCCCCGGCCGCACGCCCGAACGGACGAGAGGTCGGGGTTGGGAGAGCGCCCGTCCCCAGACGCCCCACACCCAGGCAGGAGGCGCCCCTCCCGGGCACCCTCATGCCGCCCTCACAGCGCGCAAAGCCTGCACCCAAGAGTGCACGCTCTGGGTTGGTGGCGGGTCCCCACGCCCGCACCCCCCGCACCCACAGCCAGTGGGTAGTGGGCCCCGGCCGCACGCCCAAAAGGACAAGTGGTCGGGGGTGGGAGAGCGCCCGACCCCGGACTCCCCACACCCAGGCAAGAGGCGCCCCCCCTGGTCATCCTCATGCCGCCCCCACAGCGCGCAAAGCCAGCACGCAAGAGTGCGCGCTGTGGGGTTGGCGACGGGTCCCCACGCCCGCACCCCCCGCACCCACAGCCAGTGGGTAGTGGGCCCCGGCAGCGGGCCCGAAAGGACGAGTGGTCCGGGGCGGGACAGCGCCCAACCCCGGACGCCCCACACCCAGGCAAGAGGCGCCCCCCCCGGGCACCCACATGCCGCCCCCACAGCGCGCAAGGCCAGCTCGCAAGAGCGCGGGCTGTGGGGTTGTTGACAGGTCCCCACGCCCGCACCCCCCGCGCCCACAGCCACTGGGTAGTGGGCCCCGGCCGCACGCCCGAAAGGACGAGTGGTCGGGCCTGGGAGAGCGCCCGACCCCAGACGCCCCACACCAAGGCAAGAGGCGCCCCCCCCAGGGCACCCTCATGCCGCATCTGCAGCGCGCAAAGCCAGCTCGTAAGAGCGCGCGCTGTGTGGTTGGTGACGGGTCCCCACGCCTGCGCCCCCCGCAGCCACAGCAGTGGGTAGTGGGCCCCGGCCGCACGCCTGAAAGGACGAGTTGTCGGGGGTGGGAAAGCGCCCGCCCCCGGACGCCCCGCACCCAGGCAAGAGGCGCCCCCCCCGGGCGCCCTCGTGCTGCCCCTACAGCGCGCCAAGCCAGCGCGCAAGGCCAGCTCGCAAGAGCGCGCACGGTGGGGTTGGTGACGGGTCCCCACGCCCGCACCCACCCGACGGGGAGCGCGCAGCCCCAAGCCAAGTAGGGGGAAACGGGACCAGGCCGACCCCCCCCAAGCAAGCAGAACGAAGCACGGGACCGGGGCAGGACACGCGGAGGGGCACGGACCAAGTGGAACGGCTCTACCAGCGCCCAGCACCGGGACCGCGCGAGGTGCGCGCGCCACACCAACCCGGGGATGGGGGGGGGGTTCGGACGTCTCGAGAGCATGAGCGCACACACACACATAGGACACGCGGGAAAAACCAGAAAGGGCAACCGGACCGAGCCCGCGGAACGCACAGACCGCATCGAATGGCGCACCAGCGAGCGAGGATAAGGGACAGCCAGACAGGGCGGCCCGCCACACACAGCGCAAGCAGCGCGGGGCGGGCAGGGGGAAACAGGGAAGACACAACACGCAGCACCAGCCCCAACCTCCCCGAACCGGCCGCGAGCGCCGCACACACACAACTAGGGCACTGCACCCGCCAAGGCAGTAGTGGCGCATAGCGCCACGCACCAGCCCCACAGCCAGGCAGCCTCCGCACAAGCCGACGGGGGTCCCACTGGCGACAAGCCAGTAGCACGGGCCCGGCAGCGCCTGCACCCCGGGCGACCACGCATTAGAGGGGCGACGCGGTGGGTAAGCGCCCGCAGCCACGGCTGCGAATTGATGCCCTGTGAACCCGGGGGACTCCGCCACCAGGCAGGAGGTGCGTCTTGGAGGACCCCCCACTAGGACCCGGTGGGGAGGATATCACCTGGCCCGACCCGGTGGCCCCCCGGGGCCGAAAGGCGTCTAGTACCCCGAAAATCAAACCTCAAACCTCAAACCCCATGGGTCGACGGGATGGCCTCCCTGAGCAACTTCAGGGACCACGTCCCGGGCGATGTTCCCGGCCCCAACAGCCAGCAGCCAGCCCCATCCACATACTTGACCCTCATGTACCACGTACACTGCACCCCCTCCATCACTCACTACCACGCACCCACCAGCACCTGGGTGGTACACGGCACCGACTCCCCCCTCCCCGCCGACCACGCCGTGCACCAGACAGGACGAGCCAGACGACCCCCACATCTGGGGCACGCGGGAACGCCAGTCCCTGGACACGCTGCTCTCCATCCTCAGCCGCAGCCAGAACCTTGGCAAGGCGATGTATTGCCTTGCCAAATGGACCCAACGGACCTTGGAGATCCCCACAGAGCAGTTGGATGTGGAACGTCACACTGCGGTCCAAGCAGAGGAAGGCCCCCCCGAACCGCATGGGACCCACCCCCCCGCGTCCAACCACCCTGCAACTCTGCCCGTACATGGTGGCAGCCCGCCTCATGACCCTGCTGTGGCCGGGCCCAGACACCCCCACGCAATACTACCACCACCTCACGGAAGAGGACATGCCCGGCATCCAGCGATGCTTCTACAGCACACCGGACTACCTCCAGCAAACACATCCACACGTCCTGGACCTGAAGTGGACCCCCCCTGGATAACCAACTTACCCGCGCAGCAGAAACAACGCCACTACGCCACCACGTACCACACATGACACCATCGGCAGCACCAGCACCGGCACGCACACGGGAAACCAGGGACAGTGCGTGCACACACCCGATGCCCGAACCCGCACCGTTGTCCTCATTACTCACAGGACCGAGCATCTGGCGCCCGCCCCTGCCGCCCGGGACCCCCCGCTGTCCTGCATATCCGTCTCCTCTGCCTCCGACTCCACAACCTCCACCACCACAACGGCTTCCTCCGTCACCACCACAACATCCCAGTCCAGCACTCCACCACCAAAGCCGGAGGAAAACCTTCCAAACGGGACGCCAAACCCGTCCCCATCACAAGCCAGCCCCGCCACCGCCATGGCCCACGCACCGATGAAGCCCAATCCCGCAACCCGGCCAAACCCCAAGACCGCCGCCAAGCAGCCACCCAAGCCCGTCGACGCACCCGGGCCTCAGCCCGCTGCCAAGCCCAAGCCCAGGCACAAGCCCCGCGCCACGGCGACAGCGCAAGCCCAACCCGCCGAGGACATCCTCTACGTCCTCCGGCCCACGCCATCCCAGACCCGGCAGCAGCAGCGCCCTGCACCGCCCCCCCACCGTCACCGACACCGCAGCCACCACCTTCATGGCGGAGCGCGCCGCGGCCGAGGCTCTACGCACGTCGTCCCACCACCCCTCAAAGGCCACCCCCCAGGCACAGAGACCAGCCCCGACCGGACCAGAGCAACGCCAGGTCCCACAGCAGCGTCCCCAGCCCCCTACCAACCCCCGATGTCGGCCCACATCCAGCAGATGCCCCGCCACCGCCGCCACGACGGATCCCAGCCCACCCCTGAAGTGCAGACGGTGCGCGCGTACCCACGGGTGCACGCGCGCCCACGCCTCCGCTCCCCACGCACCCCCAGGGCACAGGACCACGAGGACTCCCCCGGGCCCGCCACCGCTACTAGTCCCCATGACCCCACCACACACACCCACGCCCACACCTCCGCCCAAGGCCACAGCCCTGCCGAGGGCCAGTGGTGGCAGCGCTGGACCCACACGCAGCTCTGAGAGCTGCAAAGGTGGGCAAGGGCAGAGCCCTCCCTGGAGGGCCTGGTCGGCCGGCCGCGCAAGGGGTCGGCGGAGAAACGCCGCCTCAAGCCGGCAGGGGGGTGGATGCCACAGGTCGCATGGGAAACCATGCTGGCGGATGCGCTCCACCCCCAGGGATTCCGCCCCCGCAACTCCTCTGCACCCAAGACCCCCTCTATGTCTTCAGACGCCTGCGGCAGACCCTCCAGGAGACGCGAAGAGAAGGAAGGCGCCTGTTGGACATCACCCCAAGCCGAACCCCACGCACAAATACCGCCTCGTCACCCCGCAACCGCCGACGCACAGAGACCGGCAGCACGCACAGCACCCTGGGAGCCCGTCGTGCCACACAGAATGACGCGCGTGACCCCCCTGGCCAGCGGCGCCACCACCAAACCCAAAGGGGGGATACTCCCTGGGTCACGCTCAGGCCGCACGCTGACGACGCTCCCTGCCACCCCAACAGCCCGCACACCCTCCCAAGCCGAGCCAACGACAGCAAACCGGCCCGCCGGCCGAGCCGCCCAGGGGCCAACCCAGCCCGACAACCCGCCCAACGTCACCCCCTACAGAGACCCATCGCTACCCGCTACCAGGCCAGCCACCGCCAGGGAACGTCACGCCGAACCCCGTCCAGAAAAAGCCAAGAACACCGGAAGCCAATGGACGCCGACACACATGCCAACGGGCAACCCTACGCGCCACGGCGCCGGACCCAAGCCCGCAGCCGTCAAAGCCGCCTAACCCACCACAGCCGCCCAGCCCGGGCCGAAGCCTAATCATAAGTCGAGGAACCCAAGCCAAACCCCGTAACCTCTAACCCCTGACCCCAAACCCAGCCTGCCGGGGATGCACAGTAGCCGTAGCCCACACCCACAGCCGACACGGCCGCCTAACCAGCAAGCACCAAAGCGCAAAGAGACAACCAACCAAACCCACCCTGACCCGCACCCATGTACCTCAAGACACGCGAGCCGCAGCCCTGGGGCGCGGCAGCCGAAAAAGCACCAACGACGCACACCAAGTAACGTAACACTACTGCACCGCTGCACCAGTTGCTCATGCCTGTGCCTGCAGTGTGCACGCACTGCCTTTTCCATTCTTACAAAAAAAAAAACAAAGGAAAAAACAACAAATACAGAGCAAAAAAAAAAGAAGGAAAATTGGGGGGGGGAGGGGGGACACAACCACCAACAGCACCCGCAAACCGCACACAGCGCGCACTACTGAACAGGCGCCAAATGGGCCAGAGCACCGCACACGCACATGCACCGAGAGCAGCAAACGGAGAGGACGTAACGGTATACACCCGAAGGGTCGGAGCTACTGGGGCGCCCCAGCTGACCGACCGCGCCAATGGCAGGAGCGGTACTCCAAAGCCACTGGTCCGAGCCCGGCCAGCCTGCATCGGGGACCATGACAAACGTCACCCAGAGCCATGGAAGCAACTGATGACACGCGTGCCGGCATACAGCCCAGGAGGGGGTCGCCTGCCAAGCAGCGGGGCCGCGCAACTCGAGCCACAGGGCTGAGGCGGTCGTACTGTAGACTCGCGGGAGCAATACCCCCTGTGGTGACAGATACTCCATACGGCTGGGCAGCCTCCAGAGCTGCCGCCCACAGGAGGGGGCATGTGATCCTACCCACGGACACATGTGGGGGCACCTTCCCACCCGGGACACCTGAACTGGATGGCCGCGACACTGCCTTCCCAAGCACCTGCGGGAGCGGCTTAAGAGGCACCTGACCTAGGGTAGTGGGAGGGTCGGGACGTCCCCTTGGTAAGACCTTCCTCCTGCATTGTCAAAGGAGGCATCCCGACCTCCCGAAGATACCTACCTACCTCCCTGGGGATCGCCTGGGCAGGTGCCACAGGTTTTCTACCCAATGGTTGGACACATCTGAATCGAACTACAGGATTTCGCTTTAACGAACTGGGGGCCGGATTCTCCCCGTTACACTACTCTGAGGGTGTCGACACGCACTGCAGATCATTGGACTTGGGAATGTGGTGGATGATCCTCCATATTGATATCGTGGCAGGGCAATCGACCCTGCCGGACTGAACACTGTAGACAGTCGCGCTTAATGAACGGCCGTTCGTCAGCATCCCATTCAATTACTAACCCACCGTCTTGTTCAGTCCAACCGATGTTCGTCGACTGACACACTTCGGAAGCAGGATAGGCCCATCTGCTTGAAGCGTGAGGGACAGTGTTGTACTTGCCTGGAAGGTAAACCACCTGTAGATCGAAAAGCCGCAAAAACTCGTGCCATCTAGCACGTTGTCCAGCAGGACCTGACACAGTGTTGACATGTTCTGTCAACCAATACTCAAGAGAGCGATGATCCGTCAGAAGTTCAACTATGTTTGTGCCTACCCACAATTGGTATTTTTTAACGCACAGATGATTGTGTAGCTCTCCTGCTCACAACGAGACCACTGCATTTGTCAAGGAGAAAGCGAATAATGTGCCCCAGTTTCTAAATCTTGCTGTCCTAACACTGCCCCAACCGCATACTTACTACCATCAGTCCTAATGTAGAGAGGGTGGTCAAATTTGGGTACATGCAAGGTGGCAACTTTACAAAGGGCGCTTTTAATTGTACAAACGCCTCATCGCACTGGTCGGTCAACAGAACTCGCACCCTCAAGGCATCATGTCCAGCCTCCCTACCTTTGAGTTAATCAGTAAGGGGGGCGACGTACTTGCCGTATTCCTTGACAAAAGTGTGGTAAAAATTACATCAGCCAAGAAATCCACAAAGGGCCTAAATGGTCTCAGGGCGCTTCCATTTCTGGATGGCGATGAGCTTCCCCGGACTCGGCTGGCGTGTCCTGTTCCGCAGCAAACTGCCACAAAATTTGACACTTTCAAAGAATAATTTACCCTTCTTGGGGCCGCAGATGAGCTGATTTTTGTCCAGAATGTCGAGGACTATATTCAACTATTTCTCATGCAGGTCCACAAGCTCCTGTTCCGTCAAACTGTCGCCTGCAGTGGCGATGAATATGTCGTCAATATATACGAAAACGAATTTCCGAAGCTCAGGTTGCTCTGAAAGCAAGACTTCTTTCATCATTGGTTGCAAAAAGCTCGCAGCATTCTTCAAGCCAATCGGCATGACTGTCCACTGAACAGGAGCCACTGGGCTACCCCTGCACGTCAGGGGTCTAGATGACTTCGCCAGAGACATCTGCTAAAAGCAGTCCCTTAAATCCAGGACTGAGAATAATTTCCCTTTGGCTCTCTTCACAATTTCCTCCTCAATGAGGGGTAAAGGGTGAGAATCAGCCTTAGTTTCCGCATTTAACTTTCGAACATCAACCACCATACGCCAACCATCAATACAATTCTGGTCTGCTTGGGGCGGTTTGGGCACAGTGAAGGGTGCACAACACCACTCAGAGGTCATGCATGCCTCCAACCAGCCGAAATCTTGCAGATTTCTCCAAATAATGTCGCGAAGAATCTCTTGCTCTTTGCCATCATTTTTGTACGATCATTGCTTTTCCGGTCTTGCTCCTTCCTTCAGCTCGATGAACGCCTCTCCGTGCACGCCACACACAGCGGGGTTCTTGACAAGCTTACCGGAAAGGGTTGCGTCTTTGCTTTCGGTGAAAATATTTTCTCTACCCTCATTGCAGAGTTGTCTTTCAACCTGCTGACCAGCAACCACCGTAGAGCACATTTTGGCCAGATCTCGCGAACGGGCGGGCAAAAGGCCTGTTTTTATTGACTGAAACAGGGAGGGGTCACTTCCCTCTTGCAGGTACGTCATGGATGCCTGAACCTGCTGAGCATTCTCTACATCCTCACAGAGGAAAGGGTCAAAAAAAGCTTCAAAATTGGGTTTTTTCATAAAAATGTCAGAATTTGACCTTTTTTTGGAATTTTCTTCCTCTGGACAGGTGGGAGATGCTACGCTGGATCTGGTCGTCTTGGGGTCCGGCTACAATGAGACGTCCAGAATCCACATTAGGCACCGTATCATCTCTCTCCAAAAAATCTGAAAAATTTGAATCTGACTGAGTACCATGGTCAAAACGTGATTCTGACCTATGGTCCGATGTGGAGGATCTGTCAGAGATGAGACCTCTGTCGACCAGGAATGTGACGATAGGCCGCGGCTGCTGTCGCAGGGGACCAGTGTCATCCCTAGCGTACAGCTTGATATCCTGCGGGAGGTGAATGGAGTCGACAGTCATGGCCAAAACAACCTTCCACCAGGGTTTCCAATAACAAGATGGTACCACAAGGATGCCCTGAGTGCAATGTTCCTTGATTTTCTGAACAACTTCTCCAAAAAGGTGGAAAGAGGGGTTTATCCACAGTCGCTTGTCCCACTTTACTGCGCATGCATCGTCAGCCAGGCGCTTGAAATGCTTGTTTACCTCGTTGCAAAAGGCATCCTTAGCGGGCACAAACTCGTCATTTTTCAAAAAAAAATAAGAACAGATATAATCTCGCCACTTATCCACAACGGGGTAGTTGGAGCACTTCTAATTGCGCGGTTTGGGTCACTGAGTATCCCTTGGTCGCTCCTGCAGCAAGATACTGTAGGAAGCAGTGGTGCTTACCTCACTAATCCCTTCATCCTCACCAAAAACTGTTTTCACCTTCCTACTCAAATTATGCTTTGCATTTCGGTACCCAGACTGCAGGAAACGAAAGCTCGGAGCTTCTGCCTCCCCTGATAGAACGTTTTATAGTGATTTCAACACTGTGTGTTTGTTGTGCCTCTCCAGCTGCTTCCTGTTGGTGTAGGGTTTTTGCTGCTTGGTTTTGATGAGGAAAATGTTTTATTGTTGAAATACAACCAAACCAGGATAACCCAAGCCAGAGATAAGCAAGTGGAAGAAGAACAGGATCAAAGCATGAAGGGCTGCAGTCACAAAGAGTTCGATAAAGACAGCTATCAACAATAGACCACAGCAATTGGCATTCATTGCAACTCAGGATGAAATATTTTACATGTTTGAGAAAACTGATTGGAAAACTGCCCCAAGGGCTCACTCTCATCCACAGTGCCATCTTGAGATGTGCACCCTTTGTTTTTGGGTCCCATAGGTGCTCAGGTGGCATGGCTTGTGGCGCTGAGGTCACGGCCATGTCACATGGGATTATCCTACCTAGCTAGGACGACTGGGTATTGAACCCAGGACCTCTCAAAAAGAGGTGCCTCAGCCCCCTATGGTGCATACCACTAGGATAGCTGAGAATTCATGAGAAAAAATAGATAAATTCATAGGCTCTGCGTTCAGTATATCAGTGCCTCAGCAACCCAGGAAAAGATGTTTTAGTGCTTATAGCTTGGGGATAAAGGGGTCCACACAACATCCTGATTTAGTGTTTGGTTCCATAGGTCAAAATTTTGTATCACAGATTTTGGTTGGGCCAATACTAAGAGAAAAATGCCTGAGTCGTTAGAGCACCTCTGATACAACTAACGTATACCCCAAAGCATTGAAAAAGCACCTTTCCTTACTCCCCCCTTGTGCTGTGGTGGCCACCACTGTCGCATTTTCAGGAAAAAGGGATTTTTTCTTGGCCATTCCTTGGTTTCCACATCTACTTCCACATACCTATTGCTTCCCCAACACTGGAAAAGAGCGCTTTACCATGGCCAGCGACTCTTACTGTATTGTTGATGACAATCTCCAACAGAACCCTCAGCGCTCTTGGCGCTGCCGGGGTTCCTGTGGCTTGGTGCAGTTAGAATAGGGCATGCCAAGACCATATGCATTTGCATCCCTCTCTCCAAGCTGCAGCGTAACACAACCCAACGCCAGACACTCATAGGACGCTCGAGTCTCATTGAACCTGATGGAGCCACCTGTCCTGGTACTGGAGCGACGGTGCGCTGATTTAATTGAAATTGCCCCTTGGAGGGGTCTTGATTGTGGTTCAGTCTCTTGCTGCTGCTTTTCGGCCCGAACAGCGGCCTACTCAAAGAGGCTTTGCGAGGAGGTCTGTACAACAGAGGAATGGGAGGATGACGGACGAATCCACGCAAACACGAAGCGACAACACCTAAATCCGTCAAATGACGGCCTAGAAATTTTCTGAAAGCACATACCTGAACAGAATCCAATTTTGCATCAGATGCACATTTTTATAAAATTTGTAGTCATCTCTTGATTTTTTAAATCAAAAAACCCTTACGCAGAAAAAGGCGGCGCGCAGGAGCGGCTCCTGGCGAAGCGCCGAAAAAAAAAGAATTAATAACATTATAAACATATGTTACGCAGAATGTCGAAAATGACGAAACACACATAAAGAGACTAACATAAAGATTCCACCGACATTGGCAGAAAGAACTCAAGATTCAAGATTCAAAAATCAACAGAAGGACTTCAATGAATCAGGTATACAGCACAGGTGTGCTCGTCTCTTATGCAGCATGCACATTGCTCATCTCGTGTCTCCGTGAACGTGCCTTGTAGCAGCGCTAACAAACGATAGAGAGATAGATTAGAAAGATTGCAGATGATTAGAGGTAAGTCCAGGGTGATTAGACATACACACATATGCATAGCGTCGTTTCTCGCTTGTGTCTCGCCTTCCTCCCACCTTGCCCCACTCTCCAGCGGTGAGTAAGGTAGGTAAGCCCAGGTGGAGCCATCCCCTGATGGAGTTCATGATTGTGGGTAAGATTAGGAACCAAAACAGAGGTTGACGGTATACTGGTGCATGCCTGTGCATTCACACACGCATTAAAGGGTAGGTCACGCGAAATGCGCACAGTACACCTTGTTTAGGTTACGCAGGGGCTCCACCCCACGTTCTAAAAGACAACGGGTGGAACTCTCTAAGCTTGCTTGCTTGACAGGGCCGTTTGTGGACAGCGTATTATAGGGCCATCTGAGAAGCGTATAATACCTGGAGATGGTCTTGGTTCCTCCGCTGCAAACGCTCCTTTATCCGCCTTTGCTCTTCAGGTGGGAAAGTCAGGGTGATTGGTGCAGCAGCGCTCCCTCCTTTTATCCTGCCCTGCTAAAACAGGGCGCTGATCACACAAACAAATAACTCCCCCTCTGCCTGTGCCAGCGCCAGGAGTCCAAGTCAATCGACATATGCGCTGTGCACGCCCCAAGATCACCCCTTCCCTCCAGGCCCTAGCAGGGAAACGCGTTGTGGCGTCCCTGTTAGGCCACACAAGCTTAGTAGCTCTGTGTCTTCTTGCAATCTCACAGGTGAGCCGCTAGGGCTCGTGTCTTCATCTTCAACCCAACCCAGTAGAGCGAACGTGTAGGAGTGGTAGTCCTGAGTGGGGGCTTGAACCAGTTGCAGAAGTGCTCGCCCACCAGGATGGTGCCACTGTAAGGTGTGTAGTGTAGTGGTGTCTCCTGTCCCACGTGCTTTTCCACGTGGGCAGGGGAGTGCGTTAGCTTTTGACCTTTAGCAAAAATGGGCGTTTTGTATGCCCTTAGCACACGTGGCCACGCCTCCCCTCTAGTAGGTAGGCCTTTTGCCGTCTTCCCCCATGGATAGGCGCCAGCACAGAAATTGGGCGCCATAGGAGTGGTACTAGTAACTGACTAGGACCTTCGGTCCGACATCAGCGAAGCCCGTTGATTCGGGAGCCACGCCCGGGAGAGAAGTGAGACACACACAGACATACGTAGCACACTTAGGGGTAAGGTTCAGTCCCTAGCTTGAGTCTTGGAGGCCAGCATCTCAGCGAGCCTCAGCAACTCACCAAGGTTGTTCTGGGACAAGTAGTCAACCAGAACTGAGTGTAGGCGTCCCTCAGGTAGAACAAACGCAGAGAAGGGCTCCCAGGGGGCCTTTTCGATTCCAAACCCTTCCGAGAAAGTGAGGAAGCGCCAACTCTGGCGACAGTGGTGGCGTAGGACAGACTTCACCAGGTAGAAGCCCTCCTTAGCCATCTCCTCGGCGTTCATGTCAGGGAGTTTCCCCTCCACTTCCATAGGGCTGGCAGCCCCTTGTAGGTCTAGAGCAGCAATTTCCTCGTCGTGCAGCTCCCACTTTCCCCCACAGAGGTCTTCAGGATCATAGTTGCGCCTCAGGTGTTGACTTAGCCCACGCAAAGTGCATCCTGTTTTTCACCTCAAGGGTGGCATTTGTGTGCTAAAAAAGGACGTGCGGTTTCCGCGTGTTTCCACCTGAAAACTGAGAATTAAAGAACGGAGGAATCTCATAATATATTCTTTAGGCTATCAGCGGAATGCAAGTAGTCAGAGGTATGAAAGAAACTTTTTTTTGGCATGTTGAGTGCGCGAGGCCTCACGCACTCAATTATGCAGAATGTTTATTTCCGAATGGTCCTGAATAAACAGTATTCCATGCCAAATGAGGCTCTGATGTCTTCATGGGTGCCTCATGGTGTACCGTTCGGGTCATGTCAGCAGCAAGAGTGGTCAATCAATGGACGTTTTGTACACGCCATGCACTATGTAAGGTGTAATAGATCTAAAAAGGCAGGTTGCCCTCAGTCCTTGCTAAACACACGATTTTCAGTGAGTTTACCCACAAATGAGGTGCCCAGCCTTCCATCTTTTGGGGCTGTACAACAGTTTGTCAGAAGCGCTAGGTCACAGGACCGATGAAGCAAGTGCTCTAGAGGAGGATAGTCTAATCTCTACTCTTGAGCTCACTGTTTTCACAGGATTCCAAAAGGGAGGAATCTCAAAAAGCCTTTTGGAGGCTAGCAGCAGAATGCAAGTAGTCAGAGGTATTCAAAAACCCATGCTTCTAGCATGTTGAGTGCGCGAGCCCTCGCGCACTGAGTGTTCCGCTGTGCAAGTCTTTAACCCAGATTGAATCTTGCAGTTTTGCTTTTGCTCAATCCTTGCTTCATGCCACTTCTGATGTCAAAACGTGATCTCAAAAAAGCCTGAAAATCTCACTCCAGCAGGCTGAGTGCGCGAGGCCTCGAGCACTCAGCCTCCCATAATAAGTATTCTTTCATTCGGACATGTACCGGATGTGTGAACAGCGCCCATCTTTAATAGGTTTCCAGACGATCCAAAAATTGGTATTCCTCAAATTAGCTGACAAATCTTTCTTTTTCGGGGAAAATGACCGGTAAACCCTCTGATTTTGGACTAGAGAATGGTTATTTGACACCCCTAAAAACAGCAAAAAATGGGCAAAACTGATGAAAAATGCATTTGTTGGGAGGGTTTGAAAAACTGTATTTTCGAGATGGCAAAATTTTTTTTTTTCGGTGACAAAGTCCAGGTGCTTAGGTGAAAAAAAGGGGGTGCAGTTTGCGTGGGCTAAGGTTGAGGAGCGCGCACCAGGGTCCCCCGCACGTTGTATGGTGTCCATCCACAGATAGAATCTTGTAGGGCCCGAAGTATGGGGCATCGCTGGTAGAGCGTGGCCACGCGGGTAGTCGGCTGTGGTGCACCAGCAGCCAGTCTGCCTCTCGGTAGGTGGTCGGTACTCGGTGCTTGTTCTTCTTGCTCCACTGTCGCTCCCTCACTCTCTGGAGCATAGCCCTGGCCTTGTCCACTTTCGCTTGTTGCTCTTGAAACCACTCACCCACGGAAGAGTGGGTGTCTTCTGGATAGGGGGCATGTAGGAACCATTCAGGGCGCCCTAGGAATAGCTCATGGGGCGAGTAGCCAGTCGCCAAGCTCTCTTGGGAGTTCATCATCAAGGATATGACGGGGAGTAGTCTCACGCAGTCTCTGGTGCGCTCAGTTTTGCACCATATCCTTACATTCTCCTTGAGGACACGAATCTGTCGCTCACATAGTGTGTTGCTCGTGTGAGAGTAGGGAATCCCCGTAGACACCTGGACATTGAGGGATCTGAGGACCCTCTTGCAGCAGCCGGTATCTGAGCGTACTCGTACGTCCTCATCGGAGTTGATCTCCTTTGGCGCCCCATAGACACAAAACCACTCCTCCAGGAGTATCGTGATAGTCTCCCCTCCGGTAATGTGCTTGGTACATGGGAACACCCTGGTAAACCTGGTCAACCCACAGGTTACCACGAGGGCGAAGTCATAGCCCTCGAACTTTGGCATCTCCGTGTAGTCCACGTATAGAACACTGTTCGCACAGTGAGGGATGGGCAGGGTCGAGTAGAGACCTCTGTCCCTGACATCCCCTGGTTTGCAGGACCTACACAGGCACTTGTTCACCATAGGCTGGAGGGTTTTCCGCAGTTGGTTGTCAGTCCACGTAGTGTGGAACCACTGCTTGAATAGCCTCAGGGTACGGTCAGCACCAACATGACTGCTGGACTCATGGGTCCACTTCAGCAGCGCTGGGACTCTATCACTGGGTACCATCATGCGGTCCTCGTGCCAGAGGTAGCTCTTGTCCCTCTTCCACTGATCTTGGTTGACCAGGAGGGGTTCAAGGCGTTTCTCCAGGCGCTTGTAGATATCCTGAAACTCCTTCAGGTACTCTGATTGTTGGAGTCCATCCAGGGGGCGTATCATAGTCATTTTGAGGTCCAAGTGGACGTCCATACGGCTGAACGCCTCCTTAGCCAGCGCTTCAGACCGGGCACCAATCAGGGCGTTGCGGCTGATGTAGTCGGCACACTCCTTCTTTACTCCCTGGATATGGTGTACGGTCAGCCGTAGTTGTCTGAGGTAGGTCAACCAGCGTCGTAGCTTGGCCTTCTCAGGTGGGGGAACCTTCTGAAAACTGCGGACTGGCTCTTGGTCGCACAGCCAGACCACAGGGTTACTCCCCCAACAGTCGTGCTTGTGAGGATAGCACCAGCATACCCGCGAGCAATTCCTGCTCATAGGTGGAGTAGTTTTCCCTGGCCTGGTTTCATTTCCAGTTCCAGTGGCCCAGAGGTACTAGGACCCACTTGGTGTCAGGGTAGCTGTGCTTGAGAGTTCCATCTCGGTTGAGACCTTTAGTCCCCCATTGGGAAATAGCCGAGTCGACCTCCTCCTTCTCTAGTGCTTGCCATTGGAACAACGTTCCACCACCACCCACATTGCTGGCGCCGGTCACCAGGATAATCTCCCCTTGTGCCCTAGGCACGCCCAAGCACTTAGCGTTGGCCACCTTGTCTTTGAGCTCATCAAACGCTTGTTTCTCTTGTGGGCCCCAGCGCCAAGTAGTATTCTTCTTGATCAACTCCGTCAGAATGGCGCTGGTGTAGGTGAAGATTTTGATATGGCGGCGATAGAAGTTGCACGCCTGGATGAAACTGCGTACATCATGAAGTCCTTTCTTGGAGTCTTCGTGTCGTACCTTAGCGTCCATCAGGAATTTGGCCTTAGAGGCCGCTTGGGTCCACCACCCATAGCCACCGTCAGACCACAGGTACTGCATGGTCTCCTGCATGAACTCACACTTCTCCAGCTTGAGTCGTGTGTGGTTCTCTTGGCAGACCGCAAAGAACTTGGCCAAGAGGATTAGGTGGTCCTCCTCGGTATTGGTCCCGAGGCATACATCGTCGATGTGTGCTTCCATCTGGGCCCCACGGGATATAAGTTCCTGCAGCTTAGGTCTCCTTTGTAGGATGAACAAGATCTTATTCATCAGCTCTTGGAATAGAGCGGGTGTGTTGGCCACGCCAAACGGCATGACCTTCCACTTGAACATCCTCCGCTGAGGGGTGATGAAGGCAAGTAGCTCCTGAGCGTTGAGCGTCAGGTCCACCTGCCAGAATCCGCTCCTCTTGTCCATCTTGGTCTTGTGGGGACAGGAGGCTATTCTCTCAAGGGTAGACTCCATGTTAGGAATCGACCCTGAGTGGTTCAGCGTTTTCTTGTTCAGCTCTCTGTAGCCCACTACCAGCCGTTCGGCCGTAGACCCAGGTTTAGCTACCATGAAACAGGGGCTGCAGTGCTGGGGCTAGTCCCTGTCCTTATACTCCAGGACTAGGCCAGCGTCAATACATTCTTGTATCTGTCGCTCAATCTCGTCTGCCTGCTCTTTAGGAGCTGCATAGGGTCTCGTCCGGATCTTGTGACCCACAAACTCGGGTTTCAGCTTGAGGTCCATCTGTACCAGCTTGTCACATGAGGCTGGAGGGGGTAGTTCTTCGAACACCTCCAGATAGGTCCTTATAAGTGTCTGCACCTGCTGGTCCAATAGCTTGATCTTGTCCTCCATGTCCTCGTCAGAGTGTAAGTTGCTTGCCCCCTGAGTAATAGACGTCAGGAGGTGATCCTCCACCGACTCTTCGCCCTTGGTAGTATCTTTCAACCCTTGGTAGGCATATAGTAGGTCTCGTTCAACCATCTCCGGTGGACGATGGCAACATAAGCACGCTCGAGGGGGTTCACATACACATTCCTCTGAGAGGTCGTCCTCCTCTGGGGTCCTCACATGGGCACCGCACACGCTCTTCATGAGCTTAAGATCTACCTTCCTTTGCCAGGTGGTGATCTTCCGTTCGAGGTCCTCCTTCAATTGGGATAGATCTCCTCTAAGTCCATGCTTCAGTGGCCATGAACTGCGAGTAGGCTTAGCGTAGCATAGTTTTGTCGCCACCAACTTCGTCTTGGAGTCCACGTACTCCCTTGGCCTGGATCGGGGATCCAGCTCCTCGTCCACAGAGTCTTCCACCCTCATGGAGAGTAGGGGTTTCAGTGGGGCGACGTAGTCGGCGTTCTCCGCTTCCGCCACACAGTTCCGCACGAAGAAGGCGTCATGATCAATTTCGTCATCTGAGTGGATAGTGCTAGGGAGCTCGGATAGTCCACACTCAGAGACTCCATGAGGAACAGGTACATGGCAGGGAGAGTTGGGGGCATTGATGTTAGTCACGACGTATTCATCTCCTCCAGGTATAGTCTCAATAGCATCTTGAGGTCGTAGTCGATCCTTCAATTCACCCAAGGCGAGTCCATCGCTTTCTCGTTGTATAGCCTTGACCAGAGTCGAGTCCAAGTCCTCCCAGGGGATGGCGGTAAGACCTCCGTCGACCATGCTGCGCATACTCCCCCATCCGGGCTTCCCAATAGGCGTCTTACGCCCCAGAGGCACGTAGATGGCCTCATCAGGTAACCGAACAGAGCTGATAATCAGCCTGTCCAGGAGGGTTTGCAGGTACTCGTTGCCCCCATGGGCTCCCAAATCAGGGGAAACACAGGACCATACGGGAACGTTCCAAGGCCACCTTGGTCAAGACTCTCCCCAGTTCACTGAACCTGGGGTTCCCGTAGGCCATCCCGAAAGAGGGCCAGTAAAATTTGTAGCTGCAGTTCCTCCCCTTGCTGCAGTAGAGGTCCAGGACATGTTGCTTGTTGCTGGCGAACAACTCCACACTCAGGTCTTCTCTAGAGTAGGCCAACTCCTTCAGACCTTGGTCTAGGACCTCCCCCAATAGTCCATAGTCCTCAGTTTTGGAGGCCGCCATCATGTTCGAGGGCTCCTCTTTCGATACCCTCAGGTAGCTCGAGGTGTGTTCCGACTGCTCCAGTGGCACGGACGCTCTGCCACTGCCGTGGTCGGCGTAGAGGAGGTAGGGCGCTTGGAGCGTCAGGGATTGTAACTGGGAGTGCTGCAGGAAGAAGTCAGTCCCAAATACAAAGTCGAAGGCCTCAGTGTCCATCACATAGAACCAATGGGCGATAGTTCGGGAGCCCATAGGTACCTCCACTTCACAGTCCCCGCAGCTGTGCACCACATGTCCATCCCCCATTCGTATAGCCGCGGTGGTCATGGTGTTCTTCAGGCTCCCACAAGGTAAACCTTTCGTGGCCACCATAGATATGGTGGCTCCAGTATCCAATACCGGCAGGTATTCACGTCCCCCTAGTCATATACGTACCCAGAACACGACGTCCAGGGCCCCACCGGAGCGTCTTCGTCAGAACTTCGCAGGACAGGTCACCTTGAACCCCTTGTTCCGCAATTTGCGGGCCATCCTCATGAAACGGCTTCTCTTGTTAGCGTTGCCGTCATCACCACCTTAATGCTCATGCTTGGCCCCTTGTTCTCGCTGGGCCTGCGTCTGCGAGCGTGTGGTGGGACCAGACTGCCCTCCAGAAGGCTCGGACTTCCCCCCTGGATTAGGGTTGAGGTTGCCTCCGTTCTTGTCCGGGTTCTTGTTGTCCTTGTCTGGCTGGCGGTTAGCCTCCTTCTTGTCTTGCCCTTTCCCACGTCCTTTCAACTTGCCCTTGCCGGAGTCGTTGCTGTTGCCTTTGCCTCCACGTTTGCCAGGGCCTTTGCCAGGATCCTCAGCCTCCAGCTTCGCCGACAGGCGTTGCTTGTGGTAGCACTCATCCTCGTAGTGCTTCCTCTTCCCACAGAAGGCACAGGTAATGGTACACCAGGCAAGAGGCGCCCCCCCCGGGCACCCTCATGCCGCCCCCACAGCGCGCAAAGGCAGCTCGCAAGAGCGGGCGCTGTGGGGTTGTTGACAGGTCCCCACGCCCGCAACCCCCGCACCCACAGCCACAGGGTACTGGGCCCCGGCTGCACGCCCGATAGGACGCGTGGTCGGAGGTGGGAGAGCGCCAGACCCCGGACGCCTCACACCCAGGCAAGAGGCGCCCCCCCCGGGCACCTTCATGCCGCCCCCACAGCGCGCAAAGCCACCTCGCAAGAGCGCGCGCTGTGGGGTTGGTGACGGGTCCCCACACCCGCACCCCCCGCACCCACAGCCAGCGGGTAGTGGGCCCCGGCCGCACGCCCGATAGGACGAGTGGTCAGGGGTGGGAGAGCGCCCGACCCCGGCCGCCCCGCCCCAAGGCAAGCGGCGCCATCCCTGGGCGCCCTCGTGCCACCCCCACAGCGTGCCAAGCCAGCGCGCAAGGCCAGCTCGCAAGAGCGCGCGCGGTGGGGTTGGTGAAGGATCCCCACGCCCGCACCCACCCCACGGGGAGCGCGCAGCCCCAAGCCAGGTAGGAGAAAACGGGACCGGGCCGCCCCCCCCCAAGCAAGCCAAACAGAGCACGGGACCGAGGCCGCACACGCGGAGGGGCACGGACCAAGTGGAACGGCCCTACCAGCGCCCAGCACCGGGACCGCACAATGTGCCCGTACCACACCAACCCGGGGAGGGGGGGGGGGGCGGACGCCGCAAGAGCGCGAGCGTACACACACACAAAGGACACGCGGGAGAAAACCAGAAGGGCAACCGGACCGAGCCCGCGGGACGCACAGACCGCATGGAATGGCTTACCAGCAAGCGAGGATAAGGGACACCCAGACAGGACGGCCCACCACACACAGCGCAAGAAACGCAGGGCGGGCAGGGGGAAACAGGGAAGACATAACACCCGGCACCAGCCCCAACCCCCCCGAACCGGCCGCGAGCGTCGCACACACACGACAAGGGCACTGCACCTGCCAAGGCAGTAGTGGCGCATAGCGCCACGCACCAGCCCCAGGGCTAGGCAGCCTCTGCGCCAGCCCACGGGGGTCCCACTGGCGACAAGCCAGTAGCACGGGCCCGGCAGCGCCGGCACCCCGGGCGACCACGCATTAGGGGGGCGACGCGGTGGGTAAGCGCCCGCAGCCACAGCTGCGAATTGATGCAGTGACCGGGGAGTGGCGAAAAGGGGAAGCCGGGGAGGGACAGGGCTCCGAGCCCTGTGAACCCGGGGGACTCCGCCACCAGGCGGGAGGTGCTTCTTGGAGGGCCCCCCACTAAGAGCCGGTGGGGAGGATATCACCTGGCCCGAGCAGGTGGCCCCCCCGGGCCGAGAGGCGTCTAGTACCCGCACAATCAAACCTCAAACCTCAAACCTCAAACCTCAATAGCATCTTGAGGTCGTAGTCGATCCTTCAATTCACCCAAGGCGAGTTCATCGCTTTCTCGTTGTATAGCCTGGACCAGAGTCGAGTCCAGGTCCTCCCAGAGGATGGAGGTAAGACATTTGTCAACCATGCTGCGCATACTCCCCCATCTGGGCTTCCCAATAGGCGTCTTACGCCCCAGAGGCACGTAGATGGTCTCATCAGGTAACCGAACAGAGCTGATAGTCAGCCTGTCTAGGAGGGTTTGCGGGTACTCGTTGCCCCCATGGGCTCCCCAATCGGGGGAACACAGGACCATACGGGAACGTTCCAAGGCCACCTTGGTCAAGACCTTCCCCAGTTCACTGAACCTGGGGTTCCCGTAGGCCATCCTGAAAGAGGGCCAGTAAAATGTTTAGCTGCAGTTCCTCCACTCCCTGCAGTAGAGGTCCAGGACATGTTGCTTTTCGCTGGCGAACAACTCCACACTCAGGTTTTCTCTAGAGTAACCCAACTCCTTCAGACCTTGGTCTAGGTCTTCCCCCAATAGTCCATAGTCCTCAGTTTTGGAGGCCGCCATCATGTTCAAGGGCTCCTCTTTCGATACCCTCAGGTAGCTCGAGGTGTGTTCCGACTGCTCCAGTGGCACGGACTCTCTGCCACTGCCGTGGTCCACGCAGAGGAGGTAGGGCGCTTGCAGCGTCAGGGATTGTAACTGGGAGTGCTGCAGGAAGAAGTCAGTCCCAAATACAATATCGAAGGCCTCAGTGTCCATCACATAGAACCGATGGGCGATAGTTCGGGAGCCCATAGGTACCTCCACTTCACAGTCCCCGCAGCTGTGCACCACATGTCCATCCCCCATTCGTATAGGCCCCGGTGGTCATGGGGTTCTTCAGGCTCCGACAAGGTAAACCTTTCTTGGCCACTATAGATATGGTGGCTCCAGTATCCAATACCCCCAGGTATTCACGTCCCCCTAGTCATATACGTACCCTGAACACCAGCTGCAGGGCCCCACCGGAGCGTCCTCGTCAGAACTCCGCGGGACACGTCACCTCAAACCCCTTGTTCCGCAATTTGCGGGCCACCCTCATGAAATGGCTTCTCTTGTTAGCGTTGCCGTCATCACCAGCTTCATGCTCACGATTTGCCCCCTGTTCTCGCTGGGCCTGCGTCTGCGAGCGTGTGGTGGGACCAGACTGCCCTCGAGAAGGCTCGGAGGTCCCCCCTGGATTAGGGTTGGGGTTGCCTTCGTTCTTGTCCGGGTCATTGTTGTCCTTGTCTGGCTGGAGGTTAGCGCCTCCTCCTCGTTCATCTTGGTTCTTGTCTTGCCCTCTTCCACGTCCTTTTGACTTGCCCTTGCCGGAGACGTTGCTGTTGCTTTTCCCTCCACCTTTGTCGGAGCCTTTGCCAGGATCCTCACCCTTCAGCTTCGCCGACAGGCGTTGCTTGTGGTAGCACTCATCCTCGTAGTGCTTCCTCTTCCCACAGAAGGCACAGGTGATGGTACACCTGTAGTGATCTGGCATCTTTGCTCTGGCGCCGGTGTTGGTCTCCTGCTTCTTCCCTTGGACTACGAAGCAGTCGCGCTGCTCGCAGTCAGGGGCGTGCTGCAGGAGGCCCTGCTCATCTCTGGCCTCACACCAGAAGAGCTCCTTGACATTTTCCATGCTACTTGCGTGTTTGGGGGTAGTCCCCTGTCCCGGTCGAGATCCCCGGTACCCTTTGCCTTGGCATCCAGAGTCTCCCCCTCCAGGACGGTAGTTGTTCAGGTGCTGGTTGCTTTCTTTCTCCAGCGCCAGTTCCAGGAGTAGTACACATAAATCCTCGTAGTGGAGGACTCTAGCCTTGCTCTCTGCCGTTGAACGGCACTCGTCCCACAGCTCCCGAGGAAGCTTAGCCACCAACCAGAAAAGCAGGTCGTCGCTGCTGTAGGAACCGGGCGTCAATCGTCCAGTTCAGTGATCCAGGTCAGCCAATAGCTCAGAGACCCTGCCAGGTTTCAGGTTGTTGGGCAGCATGGCCAGGTTCTGGATCTCGGCCCTGATGGAGAGGTCGGTTTCATAGGTTGGGTACTGCCTCCCCAAGGCAACCAACACGTCGGCAAAGGTGGCGGACTTAGTCACGATCTGCTTGATCTGCTTCTCCAGGTACTTGGTCTTGCAACACTGCAGGAGCAGATCGCACTTGACTCGTCCACTAGCGTGGGTTCGGCCGGTCAATCGAAGGAACCAGCCAAAATTCTCCGCGAACTCGCTGAGGTCCTTGCCTGTGAACTCAGGCAGGTTCAACACAATTTTAAAGGTGGCAATGGCCTTAGCCTCCTGAGACCTGCGTCCCCCAGGGCGCCGGGTCTTCCTCTTCTTCTTTTTCTTGTGCCCACTTGGGTTCTTGGGGTCCTCAGGGTCGTCGTTCTCCGAGGTTGAAGCGGAAGTCATCGACGGCGGCTCATCATCGGTGCGGTCTCCGCCTAGGTCACTGGAGCCATAGGGCTCCACGTCCACCATTGCCCTCAGGGCTGTCAGCCGCAGCCGGTCCAGCTTGGCTCTGGTAGAATTCCCCACGTGGCTGTAGGGTGGCTGGGCCGTCCTTGGCACGAAAGGGCTTCTCGGTATCGCTGCGGGGTCGGCATCGGTCGGCTCCTCAGGCTCCCCAGGGTCTTTGTCAGTCCTGCCACCAGGTGGTTGGCCTGTACTCCATGGGGTGACATTCCCACCGTGGAGGTTGATGCTTTGGGCGGTATCAGGGGCTCCAGCTTAGCCCGAATCTCTTGAGTGCGATGGCCAACAATTGTAGAGGTGGCTCCTCGGAGCTCCTCGTTGATCTCCGACCGCGTCAGGGACCTGTTGGATGATCTCCCTGATCCTCAACTCCTGCTCCCGCATGACCCAGGTCCTCTTTTGACCCCAATCAAGGTTGCATACCCAGGAACATCCACATAGGCTCCCGTAGCGGGTAGAGGATGGTGATAGTCAGCCGCATACCATCGCGGCGCAGAACTGGAGGCCACCCGCTCACTGGTAGTAGTTGCCTCTGGAAACGCAGTGGTAGGTGGGTTCACACCATAGGCAGGGTAGGTAGCCATAACAGTAAAGCCTGTGCCCTCAGCCATAGGCGGGGTGGTTATGGGTGTGGATGTTGCAGCGGCTGGGTCTGGAGTTTGTAGTGTGGTGGTTGTAGGAGAGGGTGATGCGTGGAGACCAGAAGCACTTGGTGCGCCCTGGAAGGTCAACTCACTCGTCCGGTCGTGCCCATGGTCTACTCCTTCGTCTGCCGTGCTTTCTCCAGCATCCTTCTCTCTCTCTCTCTTTCTCTTCACAGGATTGGTGTCTACCTCCTCGACTGAAAGGGCCCGGAAGGCCGACTAAAGTCCCTCCAGCGAGTCATCAACCACGTCCACTGGCCCATGTAAGGGCACCCAAGGTACAGCGCTAGGTCCAGGTCCACGTTCACCAGGTGCTGGCATTGCTGGTGCCTCAGGCGCCGTCCTCACATCGATATCCTCCTTCTTTGTGTCCATATTCGCCCTTCTTGCTTATATATGACAGATCTCGGCGCACTGAATGTACGGCACGGGATTGCTGCCGCTACGCAGAGACTCTCGGCCTCTTGCTACCAGAAGGTTTTATAGTGATTTCAACACTGTGTGTTTGTTGTGCCTCTCCTGCTGCTTGCTGTTGGTGTACGGTTTCTGCTGCTTGTTTTTGATTAGGAAAATGTTTTATTGTTGAAATACAACCAATCTAGGATAACCCAAGCCAGGGGTCAGCAAGTAGAAGAAGCTCAGGATCAAAGCATGAAGGGCTGCAGTCACAAAGAGTTAAATAAAGACAACTATCAACAATAGACCACAGCAATTAGCATACATTGCAACTCACGATGAAATATTTTACATGTTTGAGAGAAACTGATTGGAGAACTGCCCCAAGGGCTCACTCTCATCCACAGTGCCATCTTGAGATGTGCACTCTTTGGTTTCGGGTCCCATAGGTGCTGAGGTGGCATGGCTTGTGGCGCTGAGGTCACTGCCATGCCACACAACATCTTGATTTACTGTTTGGTTCCATAGGTCAAAATGTGTTATCAGCAATTTTGGTTGGGCCAATACTAAAAGAGAAATGCCTGGGTGCTTGGAGCACCTCTAATCCAACTACAGTATACCCTAAAGCATTCGAAAAGCACTTTTTCTTACTCTGATTCCAGAATACAGCAGCGTCCATGTCCTACAGGGGCCACCTTGTTCTTCGATAAAGATGGATGAACTAAACAAAGGTCATACTTGACGGCCGCTGTATAAATGTTATCCTCCAAGACAACATCCTCTACCTTACCTTCCTCCCATAAGTCCTGGGCGACCATGTGCACCTTCAGAAACCAACCTGTACACCCTCCTGGAAGGGCAAGACGTGAAACACCTTCCAGGTTAACATGGTGAGTTGAAGTGTCAACACATTCGTCAGGTAAGAGGTTTTCTGACTGAAGGTTCAGTTGAGTACCATTGTCATAAAGACATATGGCAACGTGTTTGTTCCCCTTCTTGTTGGTAACCCGCAAAAAGGCAAATGATTTGACGAGCTCAGTATTCATCGGGAACACCGATCTCCAGATCACATCTACCCCCATCCGCCTCAACCAGGGGTGGTCCTACAGACAGCGCTCCAATTCCATGATCGGACATTCAAGAAAACGCCTGATTGTGCGTGGGGTGGCCACACAACCTTGGCGCTTCTACTCCTGATGATCTCCCTCGTACTCTTGATGTACGGTTTCCCAAGAACTGTCCTCGTCCTTCCACTGCTCTCCCAGACCTTCTTCGCCCAGATTGCATTCTTCATTCGGGGCATCTACGCCCTCAATCATCGCATTATTATAGTAATCCTTGTCAGAACCAAGGACCTGGTGCACTGATGCACCACAACCTGAATGAGGGTTCCGCTGACTGGATGATCCTTTCCCTCGTCCACGTATTGTGCCCTGGGAGTTTCCCTTGCCCTTGCCAGCGTTCGTTCCCTTGGAATTACCCGAGAATTGGCCGATGGATTGTCCTTTTCCCTTGGAGAAACTGCCTTTTCCACCACTGCCCTTGCCGGAATGGGACTTATAGCTTCCATTTTTAAATTTATAGCGGAGAGTGCCTCTGGCTGGATTGGCCCTGGTTTTTCGTACTTCCAGAAGTCTGCTTGCCGTTACTACCTTTACCTTTCCCGCTGGGCGTCGATTTTCACCCACCTTCTTGACAGAGGGCTTGGGGGGATCTTTGCTGGCTTCTTGAGCCACTCTTTCCGCGTCGGTCTGATTCCACCAGGAATTCTCGGTGGAATGCGACTTGACACGCTTAGTGTGACCAAAAGACAAAGAAATGGCACAGTCTTTCGACTGTGTGTTGTTTACATTCTTCGCATTCCCACCTTTAGGGGGGGATTCCCGCTCAATCCCTCGTGGAATTGCTTATGATTGGCATCCACCAATTCTCTCCAACTCATCCCCCAATTTAGAGGGGTGAAGCTGAAGACCCACGGCTTTGCCACGAGGCGAGTTCCTACAAAGGGGAAACCTTGGTTAACCAATTTGTTTAAAATATCTCTGTCTTCTTTCTCCGCGAAGCCCAATCTCCGCACACCATCTTCTTGGTTTGACTTGGAAACAATACTGGGAGACCACTTTTTAGGGGCATCTCTGACCCGAAAACGGCCCATGCTCCCAGGGAATCCGGTGACCTCGGTCCACCAGGATTTCACCTTTTCATCTGATTGTTGCTGCCTCAACGAAGCAGACGTGTCTGCAGGCATTTTTGCGAAGATGATGGGTTTCAACTGGCCATCTGACAAATGTTCCCCAGCACTCTCAGCTTCATTCACCAGATTCTCAAAGGGTTACCGCTTTTTCTGAACCTCGTGGAGAGTGAGCTTCGGAAATCTTCCAGAAGGAGGTGAGGAGAGTTCGGAAGTGGTCTTCTGGCAACCTACTTCCTTTTCCCTCAAGCAGAGAGAACAGTTCACAGTAAGTGAGTGGGTTAGAGGTATCAGCCCGATCAGTGTAGGATTTAATACATGTGTCACGAATGGGGCCCTCTAAGCATTCGAGAAGAGCATCAAGCTTCTCGTCGTCCCGAAGCTTGTTCTGTAACCAGACAAGCGCGCACATTCGCATCGCGGATACATAAATGTAGCAATTGTGGCATATTCAATCCTATTTGTGCATACCTATTACTTCATTTTATGCACATTTAGATTCCCTGATGATACAATGATGCCCAGTGCCTGTGCCTGGTCCATGGTGCAGAGGCCGGAGCAACTTTTTTTGCTGATTATGGTCCTGCGGCTGCGCTACTCTGCAGCAGGCTGGCCAGGGCTATGGCCATTACGGCCTTTTTTGGACTTTGTGGCTACCCGTGCCCCTACCTTCACCTTGGGGGTTTATTGGGGTATTGGATGTTTTGAAACCTCTGCTTCACGTTCTCTGAGCCAACTGCAGGCCGTGGGACTGCAGTATGATCCATTTCATCATCCTTCCCAAGTTTGGCCCCACATCCGGCATTGGGGCCCTTTGACCCTCTTCTTCAAGGCCTCCATCCCTAACTACCTAACTGGTGAGTACCCTGATGACTAGGGCTCGGACACTGAAGGTCTGGCAGCCCCATTGTGCCGCCAAATTGGGCTATGTCGACCACCTTGGGCTCCCTGACTCCTGATATCCTTGCCAAGTATTTTGGTGTGCAGTTGGGTTGACCTTCTTACAAGTGGAGAGTAGGACATAATAATTATGTGGGTGTTTCACGCTTGTGGGCACTCTTGCATCATAGCATGCCATGGCCCTTAAGTGGCCTCTTTCTGCATCACTGTCTCGGTGGCCCACGAGTGGC
The DNA here is from genome assembly GCA_964036045.1 of Eutreptiella sp. 'Long Island Sound 2002'. NCBI lineage: Eukaryota > Euglenozoa > Euglenophyceae > Eutreptiales > Eutreptiaceae > Eutreptiella > Eutreptiella sp. 'Long Island Sound 2002'. The sequence continues at coordinate 92,399,286 of OZ038380.1, read as the reverse complement.
CTTTGCAGCTGTCCCAAAGCAGATAAAGGGGTTATTTCTTTTTTGTTGCTATGCTGTGGCCTTTGTAGGCCTTGAATTTGAGTGGTGGCCCTGAAGGGGCTTGTTTTGGATCATTGCAGGTTTTCGCCCCAAAGCAGATAAGGGGGCTAGATCTGTCGCCCAGAGAAGCCAGGCGCGCCTCCTGGGCTTTGTATTGTTTGCCGGCGGCCGTGTTTGTCCCCAGGAGCACAGCCAAGCCCCCTGGGTTGACGCTGGTGCGTGCATCCCTGTCTTTTCTTTTGGTTACGAGGTCACAGTAAGGTATACAGTGTGGCCTAGGATTAGTGTAGGATCAGTGCAGTTTCGTTGTGTTTGTTCGTCGTCATCATCGAGTTTCGTCGAGTTTCATCAACTTTCGACGCGTTCGTCGTTTCCGTCGATGAGTTTTGCTCGGTTTGGAGGTTAGGAAACTTGTCTTGTCAGTCATCCTGGGCCCCTACTGCCTTCTTTTGGCAGTTTGGTTGTTGCGCGTCATGGTGACTGGGGGGCAGGTGCCTGGGCTTGTTCGGTGTTCTAACCTCAGTTCGTCTTTGGTTGAGTCGACGTCCGTCCACTCTTTTTGGCTCTTTTCTCTTCGAGGTGGTTGGAGTAGTGCTCCCTTAGGAGCTTGGGATAAGTTTTGTGTGAAGGATTAGCTCATTGGTTGTCATTGAGGTGGTGTTTTGCATACCGCCTGCCCCGCCAAGGAATACGTCTTGCGCTTGTTTTCGCTTGCTGGTGTTTGTTTGTGCTCGCCGTGGTTGTTTGGGAGCACAGGGAGTAAGGCAGTGACAAGTAACCACCTTTTCTTTGGGGTGGGGGGGGGGCTGGGAAACCCTCCTCACACCAACATCTAATATAAGCTGCGGTAGAGCAACTATGATAACAATGACCCTAAGAGAAAATAAGAGAGGCCTTCAGCCTACGGCTGAGGCTGGGAATTTAACTGAGATAGCCTTTGGCCAAGTGCTGAGGCTCCTTTTTGGACCCTGGTTTGGACTCCCCCCAGGGAGCAAGCAGGATATTATTGCTTTGATCACCCCCACCCAGCTTCCAGCCTAGGTAACCAATCCTGAGGGCTGTGAAAAACGGTGTTAAATAACTTCCCTACACCAGAGGGAGGTGGGGAGAGGCAGGACCAGCTAATAACCTCCAGGGAACGGCACCACTGATGGTGCAGCACTGTAGGTGGCAGTGCACCCTGTGAGAGTTGGGTTGGGTGCAGACGTGCACGAGGCACTTGGACTTAAACCCCAAGTCCAAACCTCATCTAATAGATTTTGTGGGATGTTTGGTCTAGTAGGTTAGGGTGCTGCGAAGGAACCCTCCCTGCTTGTGGGTGTAACAGGAACCCTTCCAGCTTCTTAGGCGGCTCAAGTTGCAGGATATAAAACGACAGAGAGTGCCCAAAATACAGGGCCTCAAAAAACACCCAAAGAACCATATTTTGGCTAGCAAAAAATCAAGCCGTTTTTGACACACAAAATGAACTCTTATGTAAGGAATTCGGGGCTTTTCTTCGTCCTGATGGGTCCAACAAATGCATTTCTTGGGGCAATGGGCTGTTCCTTGCGCAAGATCTCGCGCAAGGAGCAGTCCATTGCCCCTCCAAAGCCACGTAATGATGGTAGAATTTAGGAATCAAGCAGGCGCCTACACTGGAGTGACATTACAGGCACCCTTGACTTGATCACATTGTACCACATATTTACGCGGGCGGACATTCAGCGCTCTAAACAAGCCTTGCAAATGTAGTTGAGGACTCAAGGAATCATTTCTAATGTCGTTGCATTCCTAACAAAAGGAGCACATAAGTTGGAGGTGTTGCACAGGGTATATCCTTCAGCATTGCTCATGATGCACACCTGCCACAAGTTATGGGGGGTGTCAAGCAAAAAAAAAAGAATCACTGGTAACACATGAGGCATGTCCACTCGAGAGATGACACTGAGCTGGACAGGGACCCTCCTTGTAGCTTTGGCTGAAGAAAAATTGATCCTTACGTTGTTGACTATAGATGAAAGTAAATTGTGCAAAGAAAATATGCATTTGAAATGCGTGGCACTTTTTTGAGCGTGTGTTTGGGCCAAAAAAAACTGATTTTTTGGAGAGAAAAATGCAATGTAGTGCAAACGACACCAATTATCAAGATGATGTTCCATACCTGGAGGAGGAAGGTGCCCTGAAGGAAGCAGTCTGCCAAGCGCAGGGGCCGACCAAGCCAAAAAAGAGTTTCTCCGCCACAGGGGGGGCAAGCTTGACGTAAATTTAAAATGACGTAACAACAATTTAGGTACTCGTTGCTTCAGTGAAGATTGTGCACAAGCGCTATCAGATGAGAACCCATCACATTGGTACAAAGAATATATCTTCTAGGCCTTTTTTTGCGCGAGGCCTCGCGCAATGACGGCTGCAATGCAGTCCAGGATCTTGAAAGTCACAACCTATACCTCTTCTTTCGGGCAGTGCAAATCAACAATCAAACCGTGGGGTGGTTGGTAAGACCACTCGGCGCTGAAGCCATCTCTCCAAAGGAAAATGAATCGGGGGAGGTTTTTGGTTTAGTAAGTTCTGCGCGAGGCCTCGCGCATGGGGCAGCCTTTGAACCACATGTTGCATATGCTTTGCATTGATATTCATTCCGCCATGCTTCTGTTTTAATGATCCTTGGTCTTGATTGCGCGAGGCCTTGCGCATAGAATTCGATCAATAAATCATTTTTCCAGGTATGCAATGAACATGAAGAACCGAAAATGATGTTGCAATCATTTTCTCTGCAGACCATGTCCATCCAAAAAACAAAGGGAACGAAAAATGTATTTATTGGCCAATTTCCGCTAAAAGCACATCATTTTCCACTGAAATCATAAGATTTACTTAGTTTTTTATAGTTTCTTTTTGTTTTCGGCTGTCCGAAAAAAGGCACAAAATGGCACAAATGGTAAGAAAGATACTTTGTTTGGACTAATATTCTGTTTTCAAAAAACAGGGCCTGTGAAAAACTATTTTTTGCATGGTCCAACTTGGGTGCATTCGCTGTGATTTTGACCATGCAACTTGAACCGCCTGTGAGCTTGTGGGTGGTCAGCACCCTAGCCTAGCCAGATGTTTAGTGGGAGCCCTCCCAGGCTTGTGGGTTATGGAAACCCTCCTAGACTTGTGCGTAGAAACTAACTTAGTTCCTAAACTCTGGTACCTAACTTCAATCCTGTGATGGTATGCATGGTATGGTATGGATATTCGGGAACGGTGTGCTGAGTGCCAGGTTCCCTTCTGCAAAGCACCGATTTCCCAGCACTGGCCATGCTCGGTTGCCAAAAGGTGAAACAAGGAAAGAGAGAAAGAGAGAGAGAGAGAGAGAGAGAGAGAAAGACCCAACGTTTGGGGCTGTGGGAAAATCAGTTTGCCCTGCCCTTGTCTGTTGGTGTTTTGCTGTCACACTGTCAGCACAGCACTGCACATCTTTGATCCACTGCACTGTCTGTCCAGTCAGCACAGTGTTACCGGCACTGCCCGCACTTGTCTGTCGTTCCCTTGGCAGTTGCGATTTCCCAGTACAGGTCTGTCACCTGGCATCGCCACTGCCATCTCAGGTCTTTTCTAACTGTTTGTACAGTTTTTGGCCTTCATCAGGGCCATCTGGGGCTGGCCGAGCCCTGCTGCAACTCACAGCCCCACCCCAAGTGGAATTGAAAAATTTTAGATCCAGGAACTTCAGTCTAGTGCCCTTGGCCCAGGGTTACAGGTGCGTGGTAGCAGTTTTTCTGCCTTTTGGCAGGGCCATTTCTCTGTTTTTGACCCACTTTGGGGTGCCGAAAGCTAAATCCCTTGTTTTGTGGAGTTTGGAGCTCAGACGTGTTCTTTGCCTCCAAAACTATGAACGGACACCGTAATCAGAGATTTTGCGGAGATCTGAGCTGGCTTGGTGGGGACATCAGAGAAGGCCCCCTTCCACAGCCAATGCTTAGCATCATCTGATCATGCATTTTTGAATCTCACATTCTTTTTTTGGAAATCAGTTCTCATTCTCAGCCAACCCCCTGAGTTTCAGCTCAGTGGGGGGGTTGCTGCGTGTTGTGCCATTTTATGGGTAGTAGAGCCACTACTAGCTCTGGGCTTCTCTTCCCATGTTCTTGTGTCTTCGTGGGGAGAGAAGCCATTTGAGCCTCCTAGGCGGCCTTCACCCCTTGGTACCTCTCGCCTGGGGGAAGTAGTTAAGTCTACACGGCCTAGGTTGCAGGAGTCCCCCTATCTCCCTTGTAGGCTCGGCCGGAATATACGGTAGTGGCGTAACCCCGTTCTCTTCTGCCTTGGGGTTGCTCTCAACCCACATTTTCTATTTCTTTTGGCACTTGCTTGTCTTGTTGTGGTTTTTGCGCCAAAGCCCCATGGTGTGCCCCCCTGGGTTGTGTCATAGTGGGGGGGTGTAACCGGACAAGCGCGCGCGTACACATCGCGGATACATAAATGTAGCAATTGTTGCATATTCAATCCTATTTATGCATACCTATTACTTCATTTTATGCACATTTAGATTCCCCGATGATACAATGATGCCCTGTGACTGTGCCTGTTCCAGTGCTTGCCAACCCACAAATTGCTCTCTGAAAAACAGCCCACCTGCGAGGATTGCAATTATATTTTGGTTGTTTTGCAATGGCTCTCAGCTTAGCCCTCACAGGGTTAAAAATGGCCTCGATTCCGCCACCACTGGCCAGGATTGAGTTAATCTGAACAGCACCTGAGGCGCCAGCGGCACCCAAAAGGCTTCAGGCCAGCAGCACCTGAGCCGCAATCATGGGATCGATGTATCCCTTCTCAGTCAAGATTTTCTTTTTTCCTTTCCTTCTGCCTCCTGAAACACGTTCAGGATTTTTCCTTTCAAAAACTCTCTCTTTTCATTCTGTCCTGGCGTTTTTCTTCTCTTCCGCTCTGGAATCTGTGGTGGGCGCGGCTGAAGAAACTTCAGTCACTGCATCGACAATGGAACTGGCAGATCCGGCAGGCAGATCCTTCGGGCGATAGGGGGGATGAGCGAACGTTTCTCCCATGATGATGATGATGAATGCTCACAAGGTGTCCATGGGCTGCTTCTCCATTTTTTTTTTACATAAGGCGTTACAGTTGTATTTGTATCATGGGCGGTTAAGACTATGTTTACAATACTATATTTGGTGAAGTGTGTGTGTGCGTGTAGTTGGTTGTGACAATTGGTGTGATGTGTGTGCGTGTGTTTGGGTGTGTGTAAGTGTGTGGCATGTGTGTGATTTCGAATCATGTGGCCCATGATGTTTCAATGTATGTGTGAACAAAGACGCCAGTGTGTGTAATCAGGCCAAAATCCAAAGTGGGTTGCTCTGGGATAGAGAATCTGGGGGCATTGAAAATCGATGCCCTGAAAAGGGGGTAAAGATATGGCGAAACTTCTTCCCATTGTTGAAAAAGAGAAACGTTTTTCCTGATTCATTGTTGACGCCTGATTCTCACTCTGATGCTGGACGATTTCTTTTCGGCACGAACAGTGGTGAGCACAGGAGATGTGGCAGGCTGTCTCAGACTGTGATGCTATTGATTCTGGTCTTCTGACCATGTCGGACTGTTTCTTAAGCCAGCTCTCGGTCGTGTTGGTGATGGGCAGATCTGGTAATTCCAGCTGCGCCACTTTGAGAAAGGCCTCTTCCAGCGCCTTCTCCAACGACCCCGCATCAACCTCCATGGTCTCAGCGGCGGTGTAAAATGGAACCGGCGGATGCTCACGGTGGAACCTGCAGTAGCAATGATGCATTTGCAGGAACCATTGATCGTAAAACTCCAATGGCTGTAGACTCTCGATTTTCTGGACTTTTAGTCTCCAGCGCTCTTGACATTCCTGTTTTCGGGTACACCGTTTCACGAAGACGGCCTGCTCGATGACATTTTTTAGCAGCAGGTGTATTTCCGGGAGCGTAGCTCTGGTTCTGGCGGGCATCTCACCTGGACCACCTGCCGTCGGCGGATCTCGTTGTACTATTATGGTTTTCTTGGATGGAGGACAAATGTCATCGTGCGGGGGGGATGAATCTCCATGAAGGGAGCCATACACTCTGCTTCGACCAGCACCCGGTGGAGGGCCACCCTGGGGTCCCGGATTCTCGACTGGGAGCAGAGATTGGGGTGGGATTAGGGATTGGGTAATGCCGAGGGCAGTCAGAGTTCTGAGGGGGAATCCCCCACTCTACGGTGAAAGTCGCAACTATGCAACATTCCACGCTGTCTTCGAGGGGATCTGGCCCTGAATTCCCACCTAGTCCGCAGATGCTTTCATCATCACTGTTCGGTGGGTGGGACTCATACTCACTGATGACAGCCTCGAGGCTAAAAGCCGCTCTGCTACCATCTAAGCTCTTCGCACTAAGAAAACTGCTCGGATCGTAGCTGGAGGGCTCAGGGCCGGCATGGGGAAGGTCATCGGAGGGCAGGTATCCCTTGTTAGCGTCCTGGCGGTATGGAGGGGTCGGTGCTGGGGCCTTACCCTTGGGGTCCATGGTATCCAAGCACGACAGCGAAGCCGATGAAGATGAGGATAACAACTTGCAAGAAATCGCAGTCTACAAGAAAATGTAGGCGGGCAATTTGGTACAAAAAATTCCAAATAATTCTTCCTGTATATTTGATAAAATAATCTGTTTGTGAAACAATATTTGGCTAATTGGGTTTGCGCACGCGCGCCGGCGTTTCCAATTAAATCATCAGAACGCCACAATCGTATCCGGAACGAACACCACAAATGATTCTGGCGTGTCCATGATATACAGGAACAGTTCCGGTAGATTTTCGGGGGCGCCGAATATATACAGCTGCGGCAATGATCTGAATCCAACCTAATGGGGGGTAGTCAACCTGAGATCTTCGCGGATTGAGGGTAGCTACACTTGCACCCACAGCCTTGCTGAGGGTAGGCCGTACCCTGGCGAGGCTTCCGAAGCTTCGACCAAGACACGGTTGCAGAGTCGAACACGGCGTGTAAGTAGGCGCTGACAACAGGTGTTCTCTACACTCGACCCAGGCTCGTGGGACTCAACCATGATTATGCTTCAGGAAACTAGCACATGGCGAGGTCCGGAAAAAAAATTTTCTTCCACTGTTTGCCCAAGCTTGGACAGTGCCTCGCCCATCCAGCTGAGTGATATCTGTTGGAGGTCTCAGGGGTGGGTAGTGTTATGGTTTCGGGCAGCAGCAGCACAGCGAGCGCGGGATCGCGCCGCGGCGCACTGCAGTCTCAAAATACATATGAAACATCGAGATGCCGGTTGCTGTGCATGATATTTCGATATCTTCGAAGAGGGTTTTTGTCTTCAGATTGTGGATTCGGTTAGAGTTGGTGCCCCGCTTAAAGATCCCGCACAAGGTTGTCGTATTTTGCAATTTCGGAGAAACAGGACAGCCTCCAAGTCAAACCACAATAGTAGCGCACAACGCACCCAAGCAGCACGTGCAACCTCTCCCCCCGCGCAAGCGCCAACGCAAGGTACCCGGCCCAAGACAATGGCACCAGGGAAGGCTCATTCGTTCATCTCTCCACCATGGTGCTCACCTCCCAACACACCACGTCAAGTCTGGCGGAGGCCCGCTGGCCCAGCCTACGTGCCATGTCACTTCCCCATGTAGCCAACATGGCACCGTTGTCCCACATCTTGGCCACGGTCTGGAGCTCGTCCCACCACAGGGAAAATCTTCAAGGGCAACGCAACATCCCTCCTTCATCCAATGCGCCATAATGCGCGCCAACAGCAACACGTAGCGCGCAACTCCCTTGTTCCCATTCCTCTGCACTGAAACGTTGTTTCCCACTTAGGCGGGGATACCTAAAAGTGAACCAGGGGCATTTTGGTGCAACACGGGTCACCATCAAATAGAGTGCCGAGGTGGGTACATATGTACTGCACCTAGGCATACCCCGCACCCTCCGTCTCACACACGCACGTGTGCATCTTGTCGTCCACGTAGGCCTCAAAAAACAAGGAATACAATTGCGCCACACCCGGAGCGCCACAGGGGGCAACCAACCGCTGCAGGGTCAAGGGCTGTCGCCGATCCTCCTACCTCCCTGGGATATAATATACGCTTGGGTCCTCTTGAAGCCTGTCAGGGCTCCTACTATCCAATGTTAACAACAACTAAGTCCTTCTTCCCGACATACTTATACGCCGGCTGACGGTTCCGGCGCGTCGCACCATTGGCTGTAGGTTTGGGTTGGGCATCCAAGGGGGCACAGAGAGGCAGCGCACGGGTGTGTATTGGGCTGGGCTTTTGGCGGGGGGGGTGGCCTGTTCGCTCTTCGGGCTTAGTTTGGGTTGGGAGGCTGGGTCAACGTTCAGTGGAATCGTCAATTCAACGTCACTGGCCTCCGTTGCTTGTTCTTCTTTCTCTTCGTCGCCCTCCTACTGCTCCACAAGACAACATGCGTGGCCGCACGCAAACCTTGTATGCGGCAATGTCGTCGTCCGACAACGCACAGAAGGGGAGTTGTTTCCCCCGTTGGTCGATCTCCTCCTCATGTTGGTACGCCTGCACCGTCACATCCCCTTGGTTGCCCTTGGTTCAAAGAATTTTGCGCACTGCCCGGCCCCATGGGCGCGTAAGGGGGAGGAGAACTCGCAGGACACCTTTCAGTCCACCTCTTCGCTCGCCCAATCATGCAAGCCCCACTCCTCCTTGTCCTCCACAACCGCAACAGTCGCGAAGTAAAAAATTCCAAACAAAACATGGCTCTGCCCGGCCCCGCTATTGTACTCCTGGAACATTGAGCGGTGTTCTTGCTGCTTCTGTACGTTCATTTTGCCTTTCCAAAAATGAACATATGGTGAGTTGAGAGCGATACTATTCCCCCTTGAAGGTATTGTTCTCTTCGTCACCCGCAGTCAACGCCGGGGGGGGGCATGTGGGGGGCAATGGGACCCCTTCTGCAGCCTCGCGCAAGGGATACACACCTAGGAGCTCGCGCCAGTGCTTTCGGGGCGGGAAACAAGAGCCTCCATGATTTTGACGTTGGCGTCAAAGGTCTCGCCCACACCAAAGTGGATAACCTTTCGGTCCTTGGGGTCCGTGATAGCGAGCACGCGCCCATCCACCATGTTGCTGACCAACTTTGCAGAAGGGTAACATATTAGGCGGCCGAAACAGGTACGCTTTTGTATCGCTTATTTTTCAAAAAAACACCGAGAAATGATGTGGGTCTTTTCACTGAATTACCCCGTTTTTATTCTCTTGATTTTTCATCACTGTTTTTTCAGTAAAAAAACTTACGTTTTTCGTGACGCTGCAACAAATGGGGCTCCTTTGTACTGCTGTGTACAATGGTATCACAATATGCAAGGACCACCCACTGTGCGTCGCACCACGTGTATGTTATTACGCCTTTTTTTCTGCAACCGATTGCGACGACTCGCAATACAAGGATTCGATTTCATTTGTTTTAGCAGCATCGAATGCGTCGAAAAATCGCATAAGGGTAATTACGACAAATAACATGCTTTTTCGAATGCGAGGCCTCGCATTCCATTTCGCATTAGTCGCAAAATGTGTAGTTTCAGGAATCGAGTGGCGAGGCCTCGCAATAATGGAACAGGAAACAAGAAAATGGACAGAGCCACCAACTACACAGCATGTGCATTCCCTTTGATGCCGCGCTGCCGCATGGGCGCCCATACAGGTCTCGCCAGCATCTCTAGTTATCATACTGTGGTCACTGCAGGCTCCACTGCCCAACAGCAATGGTGGCGGTTCGCAACTGGGTACCACACATGTGATAAACAAGAGAAATATGGGACCAGTTGAACGTTACTAGTAACCGGAAGTGCGCACGCGCGGCGGAGTTGCGCGCAAAGATCAATATGCGCGTGTCGCGTGTGCAGCGCTGTGCTGGCAAGAAATGTTATTTAACTGTAGCGTTAAAGGACCCTGTTTTTTGTGGAATTGTATAATAAAATGCACATCTTTGATTCCATCAGATGATTGTTCATGCCACGTAACATTGCGCATCGAACGAAGAGGGAGCTGGAACGGACTGTCAGGCAATTGCAACCTTTCTGTGCAACAGAACACGGGTATACCACTGCTGAATCACTATCCGCTGCCGTTGAAAAGAACAAGAGTGGAGCTGTTTTCTTTTTTGATTGCGCGCGCTTGGTGCGACTGAACCGGAAAACACGGCACTCACTACTGACGTTGAAAAGCAGACCAGAAGGCCGAGCGGCTAATCTCTTCAAGGAGGAGTTCTTCAACTTATACAAAATCTTGCGCTTGCGATGCACACCCCAGCACCAGGACGAGGACGCCCCGGGTTTTGCCTCTATCGGTCGGCAGAACAGGCGCCGGTTGCGCAGGACAGGACTGCTGCGGCTCTGAGAGGAAACCATGAAGGAAAGGTCGGCGGGAAAGATGCTTGAGACATGGCGATGGGTGGAGAATCTGCAGGATTGCGTCTGGATTGACAATTGTTACATTAAGCAGTATGGAACGCATCCAACGATCGAGGATCAGTCGCAAAATTTGACAGCCCTTTGCGTCGTTGAGATTCCGTGCCGTATTTCAGAGGACACCCAAAGATGGACGTGCTCATTGGCAGCATCAGCAGTGTGGCTGCAGCGCTTGTGAGACTGAAGCGGAGCTTTCATGGGATCGTGAGAGACATGGCCCTGCTTGCGGACAGACCTGCAGCAATACCGAGCATCAGAGCGTCCCTTGACATCGCGCCAGATCCACTACCAAATCCCGGTTGGAAACCGCTGCTGCTGAATACGCATCAGGTATCCTCATACAAGCACCTGGTTGAGGTGTTGGACTACATTGCATCCCTGTCAAACCACACACACCCCAGTATGCCCATCCTGGGTGATGAGAACATACACAAAAGATGCCTGAAGTTGCTCTACTCCGACAGAACGCAGCGGTGGAACTGGCGCGAAAAGCTGAAGAGGACTCCTGTCTTGTACGACTGCTGGCATCCCTATAAGTACCTTGTGACCAACGTGTGGCGCCGCTCTCATTCGCTGTTTGTGTACTTCCCCTTTGTCCGCCTAGCAGTGGGAAAAACAGTAGGGTCCTACCCGAAGCTCAGAGTCAGGGAGAGAACTATTGCCAGCATCCTCAAAGGAGCGCCGCATTTCTTGCGGCAGTTGCGAAGGAAATCCAACAGGTTACAGGCTGTTGCCGATCACGGTGGGACGCGATCGATCGACTCAAGAGTGAAGTATGTAAAGCAATGGTGAACCTTCTGCAGAACTGGTGTCCGCTTGTCCTCTACTGTGGATTTCTCGTGCGAAAATGCAACTAGTCTGGACGGCACCTAGGAACCGCCAACAACGCCCAAAAGGTTTTGTACTGGTGTTCGTGCTTTTGAACGAGCTCGGGAGGGCTGCAGCTGATCCTGTCGTGTACTTGTGGACCATCGGTGTTGCGTTGTTGCATTGGCAGACGTTCAACAGCGGCCTGCCAGGATTGTGCTATGGTGAGGAGTTTGGCGAAGTCATGCTCAGTCGACTTGCGTCCATGAAGGATCGACACACTTGGGCTGTCACACCCAGCGACGTGGAAGATTTGTTTGTCCAGATCTGCCTTGCAAGAATAAACAGACGCCTGCTGGTTAGTGGTTTGTCCCCTGACATTAAAACCGAGATCCGACACCGCTTGCACTCGTATGTTATTGACGACCGCCTGAGAATTCAGTACTGTCTTTGGCAGTCGGGTACCTCGACCATGGAGAGGCACTGGGAGGCTGATCCAGTTTTTCCGTCCGACCCTTACAGCGAGCCCGACATGGACACATACAGGACTGTGTTGACCGATGTTTTGCGTACATTTCTGCGGCAGCCCAGGAATTTCTGACCTGCCGTAATACGATTGATAGACAACAAGGTTCCTCTGTGGACTGATGCGCAGCGCACGAACATTTTGGACACAATCGGGGACTTTACGGATGCATAGAATCGGTTTTTGGTTGATTCCCAGCTCTGTTGTTGTTGTTGCGCGCACGCCGTTGCTTTTGGAAAAGTTTACAGTGTTTTCAGCACTGTGTTTTTGCTTTTCCTGCTGCTTGTTGTTGCTGTACGGTGTCCTGCTGCTTGTTTTGGATGATGAAAAGCTTTTGTTTGTTGAAATACAATTAAGCCAAGTCAATCAGGGATAGCCCAAGCCAATAGTATGCAAGGAGAAGGTAATTCAGGATCAAAGCATGAAGGGCTGCAGTGTAAACAGTGAAAGATGATTGGATATTCACAGAAACTACAGCTCAGGTCACAAATGAATGCATATTCACAAAGATAGCTGAAATGTTTTAGGAAAAGAGTTAGAAAACTGCCTCAGGATCACTCTCTCTCCATAGTGCCATCTTAGGAGATGTGCACTCTTTGTTTTGGGTCTCATATGTGCTGAGGTGGCATGGTATGTGGCGATGAGGTCACTGCCATGTCACATGGGATCTTCCTACTTAGCTAGGCTGACCAGGAATTGAACCCAGGACCTCTCAAAAAGAGGTGCCCAGCCCCCTAGGGTGCATACCACTAGGATAGCTAAGAATTCATGAGAAAACATAGATACATTCATAGGCTCCACTTTAGGTATGTCAGTGCTCAGTCAACTCAGGAAAAGATGTTTTACTTCACATTGAAAGGGGATCAAGGGGTCCACCCCATATCCTGATTGTGTGTTTGGTTCCATAGGTCAAACTGTGTTATCACCACTTTTGGTTGGACCAATACTAAGATAAAAATGCATGGATGCTCAGTGCATCTCTAATACAACTAGAGTATGCCTCAAAGCAATGGAAAAGCACTTTTTCTTACTCCCCCCTTGTGCTGTGGTGGCCACCACTGTCGCATTTTAGGAAAAAGGGAATTTTTCTTGGCCTTCCCTTGGTTTCCACCTCTACTTTAAAAAACCTACAGTCTCCCTCACACTGAAAAATGGGCGCTCACCATGGCTGGCGTCCTTTTGCTGCTTTGTATGTAACATATCCTCCAGAAGACTCAGCGCTCATGGCGCTGCCCGGGCTGCTGTGGCTTTGTTGGGTTAGATTGGGAGCATGCCAAACATGTGCATATGCATCCCTCCCTCCAAGACGCAGCGTCGACACAACCCAAATGCAAGACACATTATACACACTCGCATGGGTTCTCGTAAACCTGCTGGCGACCTGTGACCTGTCTTAGGGCGAAGGGAGTCGAAAGAAAATTAAAATTGCCCCTTGGTGGGGTCTTGGTTCTGCTCAGTCTCTCCAGGCACCTGCGTTCCGGCCCGAACACGGCCTACTCAGCGAGGCTGCGCGTGGGTATCTGCAGAGGCACGAATGGGAGAATTATGGACGAATCCACGCAAAAACGAAGCGACGACACCAAAATCCGTCAAATGACGGCGTAGAATTTTTCTGAAACGACACACCTGGGCAGAATCCAATTGTGCAGCAGAAGCACATTATTATAGAAATTAGAGTCATCTCTGGATTTTTTAAATCCATAAAATTCATACGCATAAAATGGCGGCGCGCAGGAGCGGCTCCTAGCGAAGCGCCGGAAAATGGAGAAATAATGGAATTATAAACGTATGTCTCACGTAGTCTAGAAAATGACGAGACACACATTAATAAAAAAACATACAGATTCCACCCGGACTAATAGAAGCTTCAAAGATTCAAGAATTCGAATATCAATTGAAAAAACTTCAATGAATCAGGTATAAACTACAGGTATGCTTGTTTCGTATGCCGCATACACATTGCTCGTCTCGTGTCTCCGTGAACGAGCCTTGTAGCAGCGCTAACAAAGATAGAACGCGATAGAGGGATTGATTAGAAAGATTGCAGATGATTAGCGGTCAGATCAGGGTGATTAGACATACACAGAAGTGCATAGCAACGTTCTTTGCGTGCGCCCCTCACTTGCTCCCACCTTGCTTCACTTTCCAGCGGTAAGTAAGGTAGGTACGCCCAGGCGGGGCCACTTCCTGGTGGAGTCAAGATTGCGACTGTGATGGGCAGGTTTGCCCAAGTGTGAAGTGCATACTCGCGCATGCACACACGCATTCAAGGGTAGGCCACGCGAAGTGCGCACGGTAAACCTTGTTTAGGCTACCCAGGGGCTCCTCGGTACGTTCTTTAAGAGAACCTGAGGAGTCCCTTAACGCTTGCTTGCTTGACAAGGGTAGCTGGTCTTCCAGCGTGTTTGCGGACAGTGCATTATAGGTCACACTGAGAAGGGTATAATACCTGGAGTGTGGCTTGGTTCCTCCGCCGCAAACGCCCTTCCATTTGCTCTTGTTTTACAGGTGGGCAGGTAGGGTGATTGGTGCAGCAGCATTTTTTATGCCCTGCTAAACAAGGGCGCAGATCACACAAACAAGTAACTCCGCTCCGCCTGTGGCAGAGCAGGGGGTCCGACTTCATCGAAATCTGCGCCTTGCACGCGAGAGCACTCCTTCCCTCCAAGCCCTAACAGGGGAAACGCGTTGTGGCGTCCCCCGTCAGGCCACAGTTCCTTAGTAGCGCTGTGTTCTCTTGCAATTTCACAGGAGGGTCGCTAGGACCCATGAGACCTTCACCTTCGCAACGCCAAGTAGAGTGTGCGTGTAGGAGTGGTAGTCCTGAGTGGGGGCTAGAGCCAGTTGCCCAGTGCTCGCCCACCAGGATGGTGCCACTGTAGGGTGTGTAGGACCTGTAGGGGGGTGTGTCACTGTCCCACTCTTTTCCTGCAATTTTAGCAGGGTTGGTGGGCTGTGACAGTGGTTAGGTCAGTGTTTTGGCCACATAGCAAACGGCGTTTTCAAGCCTTCATAGCCTTTGGCCACCCCTCCCTGTAGTAGACAGATAGGTAGGGAAAACAATACCTGGATTAGCACGCTGGGTATTCCCCCAAGGTTTTGCGCCAGCACAGAAATTGGGCGCATAGGGGAGGGGAGACCCGGGGCGTACCCCGTGGCATCAATAAGCCAACCCTCCGGGTTTAGCAAGGGCGCAGACTTGGGTATAATTAGGACACCACTTCTGCGGCTTGCTCTCAGGACCTTAGGACTAGCACACTCACACATACGCTTTGGCAGGTAAGGGTAAGGTTCAGTCCCTAGCTTTAGTCTTGGAGGCAAGCGTCTCAGCGAGCCTCAGGAACTCACCAAGGTTGTTCTGGGACAAGTAGTCAACCAGAACTGAGTTTAGGCGTCCCTCAGGTAGAACAAATGCAGAGAAGGGCTCCCAGGTGGCCTCTTCGACTCCAAACCCTTCCCAGAGGGTGAGGAAGCGCCAACTTTGGCGATAGCGGTGGCGTAGGACAGACTTCACCAGGTAGAAGCCCTCCTTAGCCATCTCCTCGGCGTTCATGTCGGGGAGTTCACCTTCAACTTCCATAGGGCTGGCAGCCCCTTGTAGGTCCAGAGCGGCGATTTCCTCGTCGTTCAGCTCCCACTCCTCCCGACAGAGGTCTTCAGGATCATGGTAGCGCTTCAGGTGTTGAGCAGCGCACACCAGGGTCCCCCCTAGACGGGGAGAACACCGCACGGTGATACGGTGTCCATCCACAGATAGGATCTTGTACGGCCCGAAGTATGGGTCATCCCTGGTAGAGCGTGGCCAGGCGGGTAGTCGACTGTGGTTCACCAGCACCCAGTCCCCCTCTTGGTAGGTGGCCGGTACACGGTGCTTGTTCTTCTTGTTCCACTGACGCTCCCTCACTCTCTGGAGCATAGCCTTGGCCTTGTCCACCTTCGCTTGTTGCTCTTGGACCCATTCACCCACAGATGAATGGGTGTCATCTGGATAGGGGGCATGTAGGAACCATGCCGGGCGCCCCATGAATAGCTCATGCGGCGAGTAGCCAGTAGCTGAACTCTCTTGGGAGTTCATCATCAAGGATATGACGGGGAGTAGTCTCACTGAGTCTCTGGTGCGTTCAGTTTTGCACCATATCCTGACTTTCTCCTTCAGGACACGAATCTGTCGCTCACATAGGGGGTTGCTCGTGTGAGACTAGGGAATCCCCGTAGACACCTGGACATTGAGGGATCTCAGGACTCTCTTGTACCAGCCAGTATCTGAGCGTACTCGTACGTCCTCGTCGGAGTTGATCTCCTTGGGCGCCCCATAGACACAAAACCACTCCTCCAGGAGTATCTTGATAGTCTCCTCCCCGGTAATGTGCTTGGTACAGGGGAACACCCTGGTAAACCTGGTCAAACCACAGGTTACCACGAGGGCGAAGTCATAGCCCCCGAACTTCGGCATCTCCGTGTAGTCCACGTATAGCACACTGTTAGCACAGTGAGGGATGGGCAGGGTCGAGTAGAGACCTCTGTCCCTGATATCCCCTGGTTTACAGGACCTGCACGGGCACTTGTCCACGATAGGCTGGAGGGTTTTCCGCAGTTGGTTGTCAGTCCACATAGTCTGGAACCACTGCTTGAACAGCCTCAGGGTACGGTCAGCACCCACATGACCACTGGACTCATGGGTCCACTTCAGCAGCGCTGGGACTCGGTCACTAGGCACCACGATGCGGTCCTCGTGCCAGAGGTAGCTCTTGTCCCGCTTCCACTGGTCTTGGTTGACCAGGAGGGGTTCAAGGCGTTTCTCCAGGCGCCGGTAGATATCCCCAAAGTCCTGTAGGTACTCCGATTGTTGGAGTCCATCCAGGGGGCGTATCATGGTCATGTTCAGGTCCAGATGTACGTCCATACGGCTGACCGCCTCCTTAGCCAGCGCTTCAGACCGGGCACCAATCAGGGCGTCGAAGTTGTTGCGGCTGATGTAGTCGGCACACTCGTTCTTCACTCCCTGGATATGGTGTACCGTCAGCCGTAGTTGACTGAGGTAGGTCCACCAGCGCCGTAGCTTGGCCTTCTCAGGTGGGGGACCCTTCTGGAAACTGCGGACCGGTTCTTGGTTGCATAGCCAGACCACAGGGTTACTCCCCAACAGTCGTGCTTGTGAGGATAGCACTAGCATACCCGCGAGCAATTCCTGCTCATAGGTGGAGTAGTTCCCCCTGGCCTGGTTCCACTTCCAGTTCCAGTGGCCCAGAGGTACTAGGACCCACTTGTCGTCAGGGTAGCTGTGCTTGAGGGTTCCATCTCGGTTGAGACCTTCCGTCCCCCATTGGGAAATGGCCGAGTCGACCTCCTCCTTCTCTAGTGCTTGCCATTGGAACAACGTTCCACCACCGCCCACATTGCTGGCGTCGGTCACCAGGATAATCTCCCCTTGTGCCCTAGGCACGCCCAAGCACTTAGCGTTGGCTACCTTGTCTTTGAGCTCGTCAAATGCTTGTTGCTCTTGTGGGCCCCAGCGCCAAGTAGTACTCTTCTTGATCAAGTCCGTCAGAACGGCGCTGTTATAGGTGAAGTTCTTGATGTGGCGGCGATAGAAGCTGCACGCCCCAATGAAACTGCGTACATCATGAAGTCCTTTCTTGGGGTCTTCGTGTCGTACCTTGGCATCCATCCGGGGTTTGGCCTTAGAGGCCGCTGGGGTCCACCACCCATAGCCAACGTCAAACCCCAGGTACTGCATGGTCTCCTGCATGAACTCACACTTCTCCAGCTTGAGTCGTGTGTGGTTCTCCTGGCAGACCGCAAAGAACTCACCCAAGAGGATTAGGTGATCCTCCTAGGTATTGGTCCCGAGGCATACGTCCTCGATGTGAGCCTCCATCTGGGCCCCACGGGATATGAGCTCCTGCACCTCAGGTCTCCTTCGTAGGATGGACAAGATCTTGTTCATCAGCTCTTGGATCAGAGCGGAGGCGTTAGCCACGCCGGATGGCATGACCTTCGACTTGAATACCCTCCCCTGAGGGGTGATGAAGGCCAGTAGTTCCTGCGCGTTGGGCGTCAGGTCCACTTGCCAGAATCCACTTCGCTTGTCCATCTTGGTCTTGTAGCGACAGGAGGCTATCTTCTCCAGGGTAGACTCCATATTGGGAATCGACCCTGAGTGGTTCAGCGTCTTCTTGTTCAGCTCTCCATAGTCCACTACCAGCCGTTTGGCTGTAGACCCAGGTTTAGCCACCAGGAAACAGGGGCTGCAGTGTAGGGGGTAGTCCCCGTCCTTGTACTCCAGTACTAGGCCAGCGTCGATACACTCTTGTATCTGTCGCTCAATCTCGTCGGCCTGCTCTTTAGGAGCTGGATAGGGTCTCCTCCGGATCTTGTGACCCACGTACTCGGGTTTCAGCTTGAGGTCCATCTGTACCAGCTTGTCACATGAGGCTGGAGGGGGTAGTTCTCCGAACACCTCCAGATAGGTCCTTATCAGCTTCTGTACCCGCGGGTCCAAGACCTTGATCTTGTCCTCCATGTCCTCGTCGGAGTGTAAGTTGCTTGCCCCCTGAATAGACGTCGGGAGTTGGTCCTCCACCGACTCTTCGCCCGCGGTAGTATCCTTCAGCCCATGGTAGGCATATAGAAGGTCTTGTTCAACCATCTCCGGTGGACGATGGCAGCATAGGCACGCTCGAGGGGGTTCACATACACATTCCTCCGAGAGGTCGTCCTCCTCTGGGGTCCTCACATGGGCGCCCCACACGCTCTTCATGAGCTTGAGATCTACCTCTCTTTGCCAGGTGGTGATCTTCTGTTCGAGGTCCTCCTTCAGTTGGGATAGGTCTCCCATACGTCGTTGCTTCAGTTGCCATGAGCTGCGGGTAGGCTTCGCGTAGCATAGCTTTTTCGCCACCAACTTCCTCTTGGAATCCACATACTCCCTGAGCCTGGATGGAGGGTCCAGCTCCTCATCCACGGAGAGTAGGGGTTTTAGTGGGGCGACGTACTCGGCGTTCTCCACTTCCTCCAGGGCGGTCTGCACGAAGAAGGCGTCGTGCTCAGTTTCGTCTTCTGAGTGGATAGAGCTAGGTAGCTCAGATAGTCCACACCCAGAGACTCCATCAGGTACAGGTACAGGGCAGGGAGAGTTGGGGGCGTTGGTGTCAGTCACGACGTACTCATCTCCTCCGGGTGTAGTTTCGACAGCATCTTGAGGTCGTAGGCGATCCTTCAAGTCACCCAAGGCGAGTCCATCGCTTTCACGTTGTATGGCCTGGACCAGAATCGGGTCCAGGTCCTCCCAGGGAATGGAGGTAAGACCTCTGTCCACCACGCTTAGGATACTCCCCCATCCGGGCTTCCCAATGGGCGTCTTGCGTCCCAGAGGCACGTAGATGGCCTCATCAGGCAACCGCACAGAGCTGATAGTCAGCTTGTCAAGGAGGGTTCGCCAGTACTCGTTGCCCCCATGGGCTCCCCAATCGGGGGAACACAGGACCATACGGGATTGTTCCAAGGCCACCTTGGTCAGCACTTTCCCCAGTTCACTGAACCTGGGGTTCCCGTAGGCCATCCCGAAAGAGGGCCAGTAAAATTTGTAGCTGCAGTTCTTCCCCTTGCTGCAGTATAGGTCTAGTACATGCTGCTTGTCGCTGGCGAACAGCTCCACACTTAGGTCTTCTCGAGAGTAACCCAACTCCTTCAGACCTTGGTCTAGGACTTCCCCCAATAGTTGATAGTCCTCAGTTTTGGAGGCCGCCATCATGTTCGAGGGCTCCTCCTTCGATAGTCTCAGGTAACTGGAGGTATGTTCCGACTGCTCCAGTGGCACAGACTCCCTGCCACTGCCGTGGTCCACGTACAGGAGGTAGGGCGCTTGCAGCGTCAGGGATTGTATCTGGGAGTGCTGCACGAAGAAGTCAGTACCCAGTACAAAGTCGAAGGCATCAGTGTCCATCACATAGAACCGATGGGCGATAGTTCTGGAGCCCATAGGTACCTCCACCTCACAGTCCCCGCAGCTGTGCACCACATGTCCATCCCCCATGCGTATAGCGGCGGTGGTCATGGTGTTCTTCAGGCTCCCACAAGGTAAAATTTTCTTGGCCACTATCGATATTGTGGCGCCAGTATCCAGTACCCCGAGGTATTCACGTCCCCCAAGTCGGATACGTACCCAAAACACCAGGTCTTGGGTGCCACCAGGGCGTCTCCGTCAGAACTTCGCGGGACAGGTCACCTCGAACCCCTTGTTCCGCAATTTGCGGGCCATCCTCATGAAACGGCTTCTCTTCTTGGCGTTGCCGTCATCACCACCTTCATGCTCACGCTTGGCTCCTTGTTCTTGCTCGGCCTGCGTCTGTGAGCGTGTGGTAGGTCCAGACTGCCCTCCAGAGGGCTCGGAGTTCCCCCCTGGATTAGGGTTGGGGTTACCTCCGTTCTTGTCCTTGTTCTTGTTGTCGTTCTGGCGGTTAGCGCCTCCTCCTCGTCCACCTTGACCCTTGTCTTGACCACCTTGACCACGTCCTTTCGACTTGCCCTTGCCGGAGTCGTTGCCTTTGGCCTTGCCTCGACCTTTGCCTGAGCCTTTGCCAGGATCTTCCCCCTTAAGCTTCGCCGATAGGCGTTGCTTATGGTAGCACTCATCCTCGTAGTGCTTCCGCTTACCGCAGAATGCACACGTGATGGTGCAACGGTAATGATCCGGCAGCTTCACTTTGGCGCCGGTGATCTTCTCCTGCTGCTTCCCCTGGACGACGAAGCAGTCTCTCTGCTCGCAGTCAGAGGCGTGCTGCAGGTGGCCCTGCTCATCTCTGGCATCACACCAGAATAGCTCCTTCACGTTCTCCATTAGGCAGGCGTGGGCGTGTTTGGGGGTAGTCCCCTGCCCAGGTCGGGACCCTTGGTACCCTTTGCCTCCAGAACCTCCACCACCAGGACGGTAGTTGTTCAGGTGCTGGTCGCTCTCCTTCTCCAGCGCCATCTCCAGGAGCAGCACGCATAGATCCTCGTAGCGGAGGGATCTAGCCTTGCGCTCAGCCGTCAGACGGCACTCGTCCCATAGCTCTCGGGGGAGCTTGGCGCACAACCAGAACAGCAGGTTGTCGCTGCTGTAGGAACCGGGCGTCAGTCGTCCAGCCCAGTGATCCAGGTCCGCCAGCAGCTCGGAGACCCTGCCAGGTTTGGGGTTGTTGGGCAGCACGGGCAGGTTCTGGATCTCGGCCCTGATGGAGAGGTCGGTCTCGTAGGTTGGGTACTGCCTATCCAGGGCAACCAACACATCGGCAAAGGTGGCGGAGTTAGTGACGATCTGCCGGACCTGCTTCTCCAGGTATTTGGTCTTGCAGCACTGCAGGAGCAGGTCGCACTTCACTCCCCCACTCGCGTGGGTTTGGCCGGTCAGTCGTAGGAACCGGCCAGAGTTCTCAGCGAACTCGCTGAGGTCCTTGCCTGTGAACTCAGGCAGGTTCACCACTATCTTGGAGGTGGCAATAGCCTACGCCTCCTGAGCTCGGCGTCCTTCATGGCGTCGGGTCTTCTTCTTCTTCTTCTTCTTCTTCTTACCCTTGGGGTCCTCGGGGTCCTCAGGGTCTTCGTCATCCGATGGCGAGGAAGAATCCATCGACGGCGGCTCGTCGTCGGAGGGGTCTCCGCCTAGATCACTGGAGCCATAAGGCTCCACGTCCACCATAGCCCTTAGGGCTGTCAGCCCCAGCTGGTCCAGCTCGGCCCTCGTCGAGTTCGTCACGTGGCTGTAGGGCGGCTGGGCTGTTCTTGGGACGAATGGACTTCTCGGTACTGCTGCAGGAGTCGGCATCGGTCGGCTCCTCAGGCTCCCCAGGGTATTCGTCAACCCTGCGGCCAGGTGGTTAGCCTGTACTCGGTGGGGTGACATTCCCACCGTCGTAGGTGACGCATGGGACGGGATCATCAGGGGCTCGAGTTTCTCCCTGATCTCTTGCGTGAGGTCGCTCACGATTTGCGAAGTGGCTCCTCGGAGCACCTCGTTGATCTCCGACCACGTCAGGGACCTGTTGGAGGATCTTCCCGATCCTCTACTCCTGCCTCCCAGAGACTCTGGTCCTCTCCTCAACCCACTCAAGGGTGCATACCCAGGTGCATACCCAGGAGCATACCCAGGAACTTCCATGTAGGTTCCAGTGGCGTGGAGTGGATGGGGATGGTCAGCCGCATACCATCGCGGCGCAGAGCTGGAAGCCACCGGCTCACTGGCAGTAGTTGCCTCAAGGAGCGCAGTGGTAGGTGGGCCCATGCCATAGGCGGGGTAGTGAGGCATGCAAGTAAAGCCTTTGCCCTCTGCCATAGGCGGGCTGGTTGTGGAAGTGGATGTTGCGGCAGCTGGGAGTGTGGTGGTTATGGGAGAGGGTGATGCATGGAGGCCAGAAGCGCTTGGTGCGCCTTCGAAGGTAGGGACATCCGTCGGGTCTTGCCCTTGCTCCTCTCCTTCGTCTGCTCCGTCTCCAGCATCCTTCTCGCTCTCTCTCTTCCTTTTTGCAGGCTGCGCCACCACCTCCTCGACGGACAGGGCCCCGAAGGCTGTCTGGAGGCCATCCAGGGAGTCCTCCGCCGTATCCACTGGCCCATGTAAGGGCTCCGCTGAAGGTACAGCGCCAGGCGCCGGCCTTGCCGGTGCCTCAGGCGCTGGCGCTGTGTTCACGTCGGCGTCCACTCTTCCTGGATCCATCTTAATCCGCCCTTCTGCTTATATTTGCCTGCTCGGAGCACTGGTTGTACGGCGCGGGGTTCGCTGCCGGTGCACAGAGACGGGCTGCCTCTTGCTACCAGAAAAGTTTATAGTGTTTTCAGCACTGTGTTTTTGCTCCTCCTGCTGCTTGTTGTTGCTGTAGGGTGTCCTGCTGCTTGTTTTGGATGATGAAAAGCTTTTGTTTGTTGAAATACAATTAAGCCAAGTCAATCCAGGATAGCCCAAGCCAATAGTATGCAAGGAGAAGGTAATTCAGGATCAAAGCATGAAGGGCTGCAGTGTAAACAGTGAAAGATGATTGGATATTCACAGAAACTACAGCTCAGGTCACAAATGAATGCATATTCACAAAGATAGCTGAATTGTTTTAGGAAAAGAGTTAGAAAACTGCCTCAGGATCACTCTCTCTCCATGGTGCCATCTTAGGAGATGTGCACTCTTTGTTTTGGGTCCCATATGTGCTGAGGTGGCATGGTATGTGGCGATGAGGTCACTGCCATGTCACATGGGATCTTCCTACTTAGCTAGGCTGACCAGGAATTGAACCCAGGACCTCTCAAAAAGAGATGCCCAGCCCCCTAGGGTGCATACCACTAGGATAGCTAAGAATTCATGGAAAAACATAGATAAATTCATAGGCTCTACTTTAGGTATGTCAGTGCTCAGTCAACTCAGGAAAAGATGTTTTACTTCACATTGAAAGGGGATTAAGGGGTCCACTCCATATCCTGATTGTGTGTTTGGTTCCATAGGTCAAAATGTGTTATCACCACTTTTGGTTGGACCAATACTAAGATAAAAATGCATGGATGCTCAGTGCATCTCTAATACAACTAGAGTATGCCTCAAAGCAATGGAAAAGCACTTTTTCTTACTCTTTTGCTCACTACTGCGTGTTCGGAATGCGAGCCCTCGCAATCGTCTTTTCAAAAAGTACTTTTTTGAGTACATGTTGTTACCTTAATGCGAGGCCTCGCAATACAAAGTAGGTAAATTCAGATAAATACCTATAATGTCGATTGCGAGCCCTCCCATCAAAGGATACAGATGTACAGTTTTCCCTTTTTACAAGCCTATTTCAACATGGCAGAGAGTTTGATGCCAACAAAAGCGGACAGAGCATCGCCAGACACGTCACAAGTACCATGCACACAGGAAACGGTGCCAGAGGAGTTCTTGAGGTTCTACAAGAAGCCTTTGCAGGTGGAGGTTGACTTCGGGAGCCTTTTGTTCGACAAGAAGAAGAATTACGGCCAGATCCGCAAGTATCAACAGAAGCGACTGGACGAGCTCAAGAGAAGTCTTATTGCTAACCCACTTGAGGAGCCCGTGACCGTGACTGCATGGCAGTCAGCAGGTACGTAACCTGGTCGCACGGTTGATGTTTCATGTGGATCCTCTTAAAACCCTGTTTCTGTCTCCAGCGGACCATCGGACCGTCATTGCAAAGCAGCACTGCGTCTGTGCGCTGAAAGAACTGCGACACCAACGTCTTGAGCAGGGACTCGACCGACCGCAGTGGATGCAAGTGGTGAAGGTCAACCTGATGAAAACAGAGAGACCAGCTGAGCTACCCAAGTATCAATCGCCGGTCAGAAGCAGGCCATCCATCTGGACATCTCCGCTGTGCCACCGTCGGAAGCCGCTGACAACTTCCTTATGCATTTGCGAGATTTGCCGGCTGGGCCTAACAAGACTGCAAGGCAACACATTCACCGAACCATCCCGAAAGCCGCGAGCGGAAGTACTTGGATTCCACCACATGTTTCCGATGATGAACTCCAAGTATGTTCCATTGTCGAATGCGAGGCCTTGCACTCCGAATATGGCTACTCATCCTCCTCATGTACAGAGTCATTCAGTCAAGGCCTTTGGACCGTTCTTCACTTGGGTGTACCGTGCGGAGGACGCAGTGGTGACGTCGCTGGATAATTTCCAGAAGATGGAAACGCCGGTGACGATGAACCAGCTGAAGTTCTTGCAGGGTCTGTAGGAGCCATCGCTCCTACAACGGGTCGCCGCCGACATCTCGAGACCAAAAACGAACATCAAGGAAATCCAGGACCGGGCCTCTGCTTACCAGAAGCAGCAGTGGATCAATGGGCATTAGGGAGGCGCGCTTGACAGCTTCATCGATCCGCCCCTAGGTATGTTTCCCTCGCAAGCAAGTAGGCAAACACGCAAACAAGGTAAACGCAACCTTTCACACGTTTACAGAGGCGAGTCCAGCAGAGAAGGTACCGTTGCACGACTGGGATGTCCTTTGGTTTCGGATCCCTTTTGTGGCTTGGCAATGGAAACCTGAGGCTCCAACGCCGCAATGGGAAACGCTCAGCAAGGCACGGTTGTGGACAGCGGTGGGAAACACTCATCCAAAGCATGGGGGAACCGGGACCGGACCACCCCCCCCAAGCACGCCAGACGGCGCACGCGACCGGGGCAGGACACGCGGAGGGGCACGGACCACGTGGAACGGCCCTACCAGCGCCCAGTGCCGGGACTACGCGAGATGCGCGCGCCACACCACCCAGCGGGGGAGGGAGCAGACACCGCGAGAGCGCGAGCGCACACACACGAAAAGGACACGAGGGGACAACCAGAAGGGCAACCGAACCGAGCGCGCGGAACGCACAGACCGCATGGCATGGCGTACCAGCGAGCGAGGGTAAGGGACACCCGGACAGGACGGCCCGCCACACGCAGCGCAGAACACGCGGGGCGGGAAGGGGGAAACAGGAGAGACACAACACCAGGTACCGGCCCGAACCCCCCCCGAACCGGCCGCGAGCGCCGCGCACACACAGACGGGACACTGCACCCGCCAAGGCAGTAGTGGCGCACAGCGCCACGCCCCAACCCCTAGGCGACAAGCCAGTAGCACGGGCCCGGCGGCGCCGGCGCCCCGGGCGACCACGCATTAGGGTGGCGACGCAGTGGGTAAGCGCCCGCAGCCACGGCTGCGAATTGATGCACTGACCGAGGAGTGGCGAAACGGGGACGCCGGGGAAGGACTGGGCTCCGAGCTCTGTGAACCCGGGGGATTCCGCCACCAGGCAGGAGGTGCGTCTTGGAGGGCCCCCCATTAGGACCCGGTGGGGAGGATATCACCTGGCCCGACCAGGTGGCCCCCCGGGGCCAAAAGGCGTCTAGTACCCGCAAAATCAAACCTCAAACCTCAAACCTCATCCAAAGCATGGGTCATGAATGGACCTTGGTTGCCTGCGTGCACGACTGGCCTCGCCCTTGACAGAAGTCAAGTCCACAGAGTCTGGAAAGGTGGACGTGGTGAACATTGAGGTCACTGGAAAGGTGGTCAAAATGCTGTGCGCCTCCTACAAAGATCCGCAAGATCCCCTGAAGTTTTTGGAGGCTCTGGACACCGACATGATCATTCTGAATGCGAATCTGGCGGACGGTGCTGATCTTGTAAGTTCTGTTGTGATGGCCAAGTTGATTGACAACCCTGAAACTGTGCTTGTGATCTACGGGGAGGTACAGCCTGTTTGGGATGCCCTGCAAACAGTTCTTGAGACGCCTGGAATTGTGGAGAACAATTACTGGTATGAAAAAGTGCAAGTGTGTTACTGGCTGAGTGGCGCAGGCAAGACAGAAAAAGGCAAAATTCAAGTAAAAGCACTAGTTCTGCTGGCCGGTGTGAATATCAAGAAAAAGGTATGTACAACGCTTTTGGATTGCGAGGCCTCACAATGCCCTTGCCATCTGGCTACTCCTCACTACAGATCCCACCATACATCGGTTCGGGTCCCCGCGAACGTGATGAACCAGGATTCATGTTCTTTGTGTTTTATACGTGGATGGCAACGCTGATGCGGACCAAAGACGGCACGAGGAACGTCATGATCTTCGATCGCGATGTGCACATGGCAGCAAGAGTGGCAACGTTGGATGAACCCCCGCAAGTTTGTTCTCTGCAATTGACCAAACAGAAGCGGTCGGATTTGGCACGGAGCTACCATCACGAGGTGACGCAGCGTGTGCAGGCGGGAATTGACGAGACCAGGTTGGCGCAGTGCGAGGTCTGGATCCAGTTCGGCATGCCCATGCGGGTTGAGGACAAGCACGTGGGGTACGCGCGTCTCGAGGTGTCCGCAGCAGGAGAACCAAGTCAGCATGCCCATGCACAAGTTGCAGACGAAAACTTGGAGGATCCTGGTGACGATGACGATGAACCGCCGCTGACAGGATCTGATCGGCGATCTCCTCGGAAGTCAGCGCACGTTCGGGCGTTCCAGGCTGGCGATGCAGATGAGGACGAGCCGAGGGCGAGGCAGGCGCCGAACCCGAAAAAGCCGAAAACCCAGGCAGCAGCTGAACCGAAGCAGACGACATTGACGCAGCCCCAGGGAGTGAAGAGGACGCTGAGCACTCCCGATCCTGGAACAGCAGTGGGCTCGACAGCGCGGAGCAAGATGTTGGCAGCGGGATTGAAGAAGAAGAAGAAGCCTTAAAGGGCGTTGCAGTCCTATTTTTCTTGATATGTTGTCTCGCATTGCGAGGCCTCGCATTCCAGATTAGGCAATTTGCCATTTCAGCTCTGTTTTCAGAAGCGTCATCTGGAGATGAAGATTATACTGACCCTAAAGCATCAGTCAGTATTGCGAGGCCTCGCATTCCGAAAGCCTCACGTGTCGACCCACAGAATGTATTGATACTCTGCATTCTGTTTTTGCTTGTTTCTGAATGCTCTGCAGCTCTGTATAATTGCAAGGAAATACGTTGTTTCATGTATCGTATTGCGAGGCTTCGCATTACAAATAGGGAAATGGTACCATTTTACAGCATTTTGGAAACCACCCGCCTAAGAAGTTCATTTTTAAGGTAGGAGAAAAAACGACAACAACAAGGAGCAAGGTTCTCTAGTTCAAGAACCCCCCAGATGTGGTGCATTTTAGAGAAAAATGGGTAAAATGGCAAACGTTGTGAGAGCTTTCTTGGAGGAAAATCATGCATTTTTGTGGGTCATTGGGCCAAAAAACTGAGTAGTCAAATTTTGTGGTAGAAAGAAGTACGTGAATCAGGCAAATTACCTATACCAAATTTGCAGATACCCCGGTACAAAAGCGTACCTGCTTCGGCCGCCTAAGAACATGTAGTACGAGCTGACAAAGACAAGGGGCGCGGTCCGAAAGCGCATTCCAACCTTGTCTCATGTAGCCCAAGCCACACCTAAGCCCAATCATATGCATATATGGGCCCGTATTGGGCGATTGTTTATACCTCACAGACAAGAGCGCGCCCCAAACCACAGTCCGAAGTCGTCTCACATAACGTAAACGACATTCAAGGCCACACCTATACATATATGGGCCCGTAATGCAACATTGTTGAGAGGTTAAAGACAACAGGGGTGCCTCGAAGGCTCATTTCAAGGTCATGTCATTTAACCCAAAAGACACTGAAACTGACTCCTATACATATCCGGCCCCGTAATGGGCCATTGTCACGGCACGGCAAAGCGGGTGGTTAAAACATATGCTCGGTTTGTTGCTTTTCAACTGTTCCTCACGCTCTTTGACCTCAGGACGCTCCTTCATCTTACGAAGGAGTTCTTCGACAAACTTGTGCGCTAAACAGGAGGACAAAGAAATGTACAACTTACAAAAAAAGGGGCAAACAAGAACATAAACAAATCTACAATTAACAAAAAAAGGCCACACAAACACAAGCGATGCATACAGGGAGATCTTGTGGTTTGACTTGGGAACTGTCCTGTTTGTCAAAAATCCCAAAATACGACAAACCCCTTTCGTACAGGATCGTACCCAATTCACAAATTCGAAGACAAAAACCCTGTTCAAAGATATCGAAGTGTTATCTACCACGTCGTTCACAGCAACTGGCATCTCGATGCTTCATATGTATTCGCAGATTGCAGTACGATCGCCCGTTTGCGCGCTCGCTGCACTGCTATTGCTTGCCTCAATAACACTACCCCCCCCTGAGACCTCGAAGAGGTCTAACTCCCCTGGACGGGCGCCGCACTGTTGAACCCTGAACAGACAGTCGCCGAAGAAAAAAATGTTTTTCTGGACCTTGACATGTGCTGGTTTCCTAAAGCATAATAATCGTTGACACCCACAGACGGGGGTCGAGTGCAGAGTATACCTGGCAAAGGCGCCTCAATCACGCCCCGTGTTCATCTTTGCCACTGACCGCGTCTTGGCTGAAGCTGCAGAAGCCTCACCAGGGTACGGCGCTACCCACAGCAAGGCTGTGGGCTCGTCGAGATACCATAACATACGGCACAGCCATTGAGGCTAAGTGCCCAGGACGCAAACAGCCAACAGGACTGTACATCTGTCGGATCAGCAGGGCATGTTAGGACAGTCAACGCCATTACCTGGCATTCTGACTATTTAATCAGCAGTCCGTGCCCCACACGAGCGTGGACGAATCATCCACAATGATTCGACATACTTCGTGCACCTGCTTCAGCGTTTTGACGCTAGCCATGAACTTGAAGGTGTCATGGCCGGTGTAGTGTTGATGGATATTGCTCTTGGGGGCACGTTTCTGAATCAGGATAGCAGATCGATGGTTGATCCATCGAAGATGGGGATCGCCAGGCCGGCCGGCGACAGGGCATTTATACTGTTATATACAAGGACATGCTCACAGGCATGAGCTCCAAAACGTCCCGGTCCCAGTGTGTGCGACTACGTCGTAAAGAACATCCAGAGGTTCGACGGCTGCCAGATGGCAGGGTTCCAAATTCGCTCCATGAGTGGTTTGAAAGGACACCGCGTCATTTCGACCAGTGGTCCTTCGATATGTTTGCTTCGAACCAGTACCAGCAGCATCACTGTGGTATAACTGACCAGTTCGCGTGTCAACTCGCCGGCACGGTGTGTCGGTGATCGGAACACTCCGAGCAACGATGATTGCACTGACGTCATCCACTCCAGCACCGAGGGCGTATGGGTCAATAATCCCGAGACTATCCGTTCGAGAGTCGGCTTGGAGTCGACTGAGGTGTTGAAGCACATACTTTCGATCGGCGGGACTGCTCTGTAAGGCAAATTGAACCGCCTCCGCAGTCACAAGGCTCGAGGCCATGTCGAAAATGAATGCGTCGGAAACTTGGTCTCGGCAGTGGACTTTGGGTCCATGGGCAGCTTTGAAGTCATCTTGAATCGGCGTCAGGTACTTGAACATTGGCACGTCGAGTTGATGTCGATAGGCGTTCCAATCCGCTGGCAGGAGTCGCAGGTCGACAGGATCCCGATGAAACGGGTCACTTGCGGGCGAACCGCCAGACTCGAGCTCCTCCCGTTCATTGACAAAAACATCTCCTCGGAAGGGGATTTGTGGACGCCAGTACTGTCTGTTTTTGTATGCGCTTTTCCAGGGGGACATGTGATTCTTCGAAGTTCCCAGGCGTCGAGTCGGATCAGTGGAGTCTTCGATAGGAAAAAGGTTGAGGTATCTTCCATTGGTCAAATGAAGAATTGCGACCCACCGAGTTTCCTTGTCGAAGTCGTAGTACCTGATTTGCCGAGGGCCAGTCTGGTAAATTGTCGCCAGCTGGACCAGATTGATGGGGGCACCTGGTGCGACCGCATTGTAGACGTAGGGACCAGTCAACTGTCCCAGTCGGTGATATTCTTGAAGCTGGACCATGGAGTCCTGGGCTCAAATTGGGGCACACTGGTACCTCTTGTACCCGATTTGAGCGGTACCTCAAATGCCTCGAAGTTTGTGTCGTCGAAGGAGC
Organism: Eutreptiella sp. 'Long Island Sound 2002'; assembly: GCA_964036045.1. Lineage (NCBI taxonomy): Eukaryota > Euglenozoa > Euglenophyceae > Eutreptiales > Eutreptiaceae > Eutreptiella > Eutreptiella sp. 'Long Island Sound 2002'. The sequence continues at coordinate 92,369,029 of OZ038380.1, read as the reverse complement.
AAGTCCCCGTTATACGCGAGAAGGGGAGCTCGGTCTCCGAATAATCAGTCATTTGTTTGGCACACCTTCCGGAGGTCTCGAATGAGTCCAAGAATCTAGATGGCGGATGGTGCCGACCAGTGCATCTTCCCTGCTGTCCAGCAGGTCGACTGCATCGGCGACATGGATCAGGTCGTCGATCCCACGGATATCCCGATGCATGCGATTCAGGCGTGCGACTTGGTCGGGAAGGTCGGTCTGCACGAGGCAGTTCCTGTACCCCGAGTTGAGTTCCTCGTGGCATTTTCAGCAGTCGACAAGGGCCTTTCGAAATTTCTGGCAACCCACTTCGATCTCCGCGTACCATTGCTAGCTAGGTGCGCTGCCAGGGCTTGCGCTTTCATTGAAGAATGTGTCAGGGGCCCTTTGCATCGTTTCAGAGGGAAACAGCGCTGTCTTGCGCCAGGCGTCTATGTCGACAACGTCGCGCAGATCGAAAATGCAGGCGTTTGTCTTTGACACAACTTCTGCGTGGAGCGGGCTCAAGAAGTGATGACCTCGTTGCTGGCCAGCCATGAGACTCGACACGATGAGGAGCACTTGCAGGTCCAGTTTGCGATATTCTCGAGTGAGTGGGTCATTTTTGTATGTCCCGAATCGGTAGGGTGGCTTCATTCTAAATGTGGTCGGATGCTGGAGTTCGTCGACAGTCTCGATTTCATGTTCGTGGTGCTCCATATAATATTACTGCCACAGCGGCTCTGGTCGACGAACCTGATCGTGGCTGGGCGGTGGACTCGACTGACTCTGCGTGGCGTAGGAATTGTCCTCGTTGCAATCATCGTAGGTACCATCATCGTAGGTACCATCATCGTAGGTGTCATCATCGTCTTCTTCCTCCGAAGTAGGAAGTGGATTGGTTCGTTTGAGTGGAAGCTTGCATTTTCGGAGCGTTCAACTCCCATGAGTGGTCTGAAGCCGGTTCGGACCCCCGTGGCCATCTCGGGGTCACTTGGGGTGTGTATCTATGTGCCGGCAAGCCGCCATTGGCTGATATCATACTCTCCCGTCCACCTGAACTAACCCGATGTGAAAGTGTGATAAGTTTGGCCATTCCGGCTACGAGCGGCCATATTCAGAACCGAGGCACCGCCAGCGGAGATTTATATATCGGATTATCAGGAATCAACAGGGTTTTATTATCATGATGTTTCCGTAATTTTTCAGCCTTTCGTTCTGATGGTCAATGTATCGGCGACCGTCAGTTGGCTCGCGATTTTGCGTTAACCGATTGGTTAACTGTTATTTCCAGATATTTTGGCGGATACTCCGTTGAAGGGGCAGATTTCATCAGCAAAGGGTTCGTTGCTTCCGCAATTTTCTAAATAAGCACTCGAAATTTTATTCTGAATTTTTCGCGATGTCGAAATCGGATTTTCGACTTCGACATCGCCGCACTTGATTTGGACTTCTTCGAGTGGTCATACTTTTTTCCCTATGCCCGAATCAGGTTTCCCTTATACTTGCCACCCATTTGACTTGGAGATATAAGGGAAACAAAAGTGAATCGTCGGACCACTTTGAAGGACCATATCTACGAGCGAGTGTGAGGAAAGAGAATGAGGAAGGTTGGGTTGCAAACGCCTTGGTCTCAACTTAATTTAGGAAGCATTAAACGCCTTTGGTGTGTACGGATGCCCGATATAGCAAGGGATAATGGTCAAGTTGGTATAAAGTGTATAAAGTATATAACTCTTGGACCGTGCAACCGAACATTTTATTGTGACTTTCGAGTGTACCGCATGAGTGTTGGGGTTGCATGGCAACTTTTCTTTGGGTTCCTACGTATTTTTAACGTGAAGTTATGTCAATGGAGGGACATGGCATATCATGGTGGGAGCCATATTTTGAGGGTATGTGTTGTATGCATGGTATATGTTTGATATGCTCACGCCCATGTTATATATCTTCGTGTGGCCGAGGAGATGGGGAGCCATACGTGACAAGCGCTTTGCCCATGTTCCAATTGTGGAATTCAAAGCGCTAGACCAAGTCTACCGCGTATGTATTGCTCATGGTATGTTTGACAAAGAGATCCATGGGTGCACTCCCATTTTCATGGGGCATGTGGATATTAGTGGCGAAGGTATCTCCATGCACCTGATTGGGGATCCAAGTGAGGGAATTGTTTGCAAATGGTTCCAATCTCTTGTGTATTGAATCATGAGCGGATATCATGGGTGAGCATAGAGATATACTATCATGACAACTTTGTATATGGTCATATTTTCATGTTTTTGACCTCAATTTTTGCTCATTTTTGCGTTTTGTGTACTTACCTGGTCAGCAAACAGCAAGAAGCCTACGGAGGGTTGAACCGTGGTATATTGTTCATATGTTGGCATATGCTTTGGAGTTGAACACCACCATATGCCAGATCAGGTACTCCATTTGGCTTGGCGCACGAGAGATTACAAGAATTGGTCTCAAAATCATGGGCTGACTTGGGCAGTGCGTGGCGCCCATATCTGAAGGGGTCTCGAGGGTAAAGTGGGGATGTACATGGGCATTGATCTTTGGTCTATATCCTCCATGAATACTAGACTTTGATTCCATGCATGCTTTGAGCCTTCGGATAAGTAGTAACTTCAATTTTCAGCATATATTTGATATATGGCCAATATGGTGTGAATTGGCAGTTTTTTGACATGTTATGAGTTCAAACTCATAGGTCATTTCTCTAAGCCCATTCGACTCCAAGTCCAACCAAGGTTATGGCAGGGTAGGGCAGGGTCCTGAGTGCCACCCTAGGCCATGACAAGCCACCTCCCTTATTGGGCTAGGATTTAGAGGCTTGGGGGTGAACACATTTTTGGGGTTTATGTAGTGACTTGAGACACATGGCATTTAGCCATCTCATTTGACCTGGTTCCGGGCAATATGTTGGTGAGTCAAGGGAAGGTCTTGAGTCCAGGGAATGAGGGGTTTATGGCTGTGAATGTGTATGTTTACCTCTTTTTCCAACTTTGCTTTATTTGTGTTCATATGCCAATTTCAGGGCTTTCTTCCTTGGTGCAATTCTTGTACATGCCCGCCATCGTGAGACCATCGATGTGCTGAACGGAAGCCCGCAGTGTGGATTGGATTATTGTTGGATTTGTGGGATCTGGTTGCTGTTCAGGGTTGGAGGAGGATTGTATTTTATTTTCTATATTTTTGGATTTTGGACCCTGGACTTTAAGAAATGCAAGCATTGATCCGGAGCAAATCAGCAGGGATTACAGGCGGAAGGGGCACAGCGGGGGCCGGTCCTGGTAGGGACCTTCTTTATGGTAGCAGAGGCTTACCTGCTGCCCCTACCTACCGCCGACCCGGGGACTTGGGCCCTCATGAGCCCTGCCCAAGTACGCCCCGGGTGAGTATTGTGGACTCGGTGGAGACCACGCCGGAGATTAGAGCCATAGAAGAACCGAGACGTTCAAGAGCATGGCGAACTCCGGAAGTTGAAGCCCGAAGAGAAGTACGACATTCGGGAAGAGGAGGACGTGACATGGAGGACCTGGTCTCCATGTGCGAGCGTCGCTGCCGAAAGGCATGTAACCTCCGCTCCGCCCCGGAGGACTCTGATGAGGATTGCCATTCAGGCAGCAGTGGAGGACGGGCCTGGCGCTACCGGAAGCGCGGGTCACCCAAGCCCGCGGCAGGGGACGCCGGGGCTATGGATACGGATCCCAGCCCGGTCAGGCTGTGGGACTCCGAGCACTCCGAGGGCTATCGGACAGCTTATGAACCACCCTCGGAGTCGGAGGAGACGGCCAGACCGCCCACAAGGGCGAACACGGCCCCCGAGCCCGCACTGCAGCACGACGCCGAGGGCTTGGAGAGGCCAGCCAGGGCCCGGACGGCACCTGTGCCCCGGCACACGGGACCAGAGACGGACGCCATAGGCGATATGCCCATGGGCGATGAGTCTGAGGTGCCGGGAACCGCGGGTTGCGCTGAATCTGGCGGAAAGCACGCTGCGTGCCACTGCGAGCACGTGTCCTTCCTCATGGGCAAGTACCCGAAGATGGGGATGGACGCCATTGTGCATCGCCTTGACCGCCTGGACAACGCCAAGGACGGTCTAGAGGAGGACGTCGCGGGGATCCTGGACGACCAGTCAGCCGCGGAGAACCACATGGAGGAGCTGCGAGCGGATCAGGCCCGGTACCGGGAGAATCTGGAGCTGGCCCTGCAGAAGCAGCAGCAAGTGGTGGACAGCCTCCTCCACTTAGTGGAGGACATGTCCGGACGCCTGAAAAGGCTAGAGGAGCGACAGCCCCTCGCCTCGGGTCCGGAGCTCCCGGCAAAGCCGGCCGCGGTAGAGCTGGTGGAGCGGGTTAAGATCCTCAGGAGCGCCATGGAGAAACCCATGGGCGGCCCTGCAGAGGCACCATACGCGCCTCCGCGTGTTGACCCGGGTGCGCTGCCGTTTGTTCCCATGTTCAGCGAATCCACAATGCTCGGGGAACACACGGCACCGGCTGGGTCCATGCAGGAAAGGGCACGTAACCACGGACCCGAGGAGCCTGACGGTACAGATGTCCCATGCCGCCCAGGATGTGCCGATCACGACGAATATGGTAGTTTATGCGGAAGAGAAGATCGAGAACAACACCATGCAGGGGCGAACCATGGGAAGCGCCGACGGACATGGTCGAGGACATCCAGGCGGAAACCTGTGGGCGAAGGACCCCAAAACGGGGATATGGACGGCCGATGGAGCAAATCCTTCCCGCATTCCGAACCCCATGGGTTCAGGCCCAACTGGACCGCAATCCATGGAGGAGAGGGATGTACGGGGAGTGTACTCACACCCCCCGGCCACAGGTGGTATCCGTCTCGGTGGAGTGGTGGCTGGAGACGTCGGAGACGCCATCAGGATTGACGACCTCAGGGGAATCAAAATCCCCTACTACGATGGCAACCCCTCCAATCTGGATGACTTCATCCTGGATTGGGAGGACTTCGCCGAGGAGGTCGTCGGCGAGATGCGGGGAGCGCCGCGGGACAAGTGGGTATGCCGGACATTCCCACACCGCCTGGCGCAGGACCTGAAGGAGGAGCTGCGGGATCAGATCCGGGAAGGACTGATCAGGATGGAGCAGGCCTGCCTCCAGTGGTTGGAGGATGAGGAGCGGGTGGACGCTCCGAATCAGAAGCTGTAGGACCTGTGGTCCATTCCACTGCCGCTGGACCGCGGTGAGTTGCGGGTCCGGGAGTGGAACCGGTATCTGCGGAAGTACCGCAGATGCCCCAAGCTGGTGGAAGACTGGAACGAGGCCAGTGAGATCCGCCACTTGCTGAAGGACGTCCTCCCCGGCAACTGGAAGAGGAGAGTGGAGGACGAGGAGAAGAAGAGGGCGAAGAAGCGCGTGGCGGTGAGGATTATGGCGGCGGAGGATACCCATGCTGGTATCATGGAGTTCTTCAGGAGGAACCTGGGCGGACCCAACCGGATGTTGGGACTCAAGAACGCCGTGTACGTGGAGGTGTTTGGAGACTCCATGGGGCAAAGGTTGCTGCGCCTCAACAACGTGGAGTGGAGGCGCGGGGAGCCGCTGAGGATGCAAGTCATCTTCGCCCGCATGAGCCTTGACGAGATCGTGAAGTACATCACGGTGGAGTTGAAGCTCAATGCGAAGAACGAGGCCCACGTGCAGGATCGACATGGTCATGGACAACGAGGCCACCGAGAGGACCGGCATCATCGGGAGATCCAGGAGGACACGGCCAACTCCGCGGAGGATGGTAGTGGGAGTGGCCAAGGCCACTGGTCCCAGGAGGATCACGAGGAGGCCCATTTCTTCGCGTTTCCTGGCGCACAACGTGAGGAACCATGGGCAGGATCGGTCCAGATGGAGCCAGGTGGGACCCAGGAAGAACAGAGAAGGACCAAGGAGGATCGGGAACCCACCGCTCTGGTTCCGAGAGTACAGGTCTCAGCACGACGGGTGCTGGGTCTGTTATGGCAAGGGAAACAACCATGCACACGACCACCGTCAGTGCAAGGTGTATGAGGCGGACAAGAAGGCCTACTTCGCCGCCCACCCCGAGAAGAAGCCCAAGGAGCAGCGGATTTCCGATTGGAAGGCGAAGGGCGGAGACGGGGGAAAAGGCCAAGGCAAAGGCCAAGGAAAAGGCGGAGGAAGAGGCTATGGTGGTGGACCTGGCCAAGACCAACGAGTGAGGTCGATCGAGGAGGTTGCTGAGGACATGCTGAGGACGTTGGAGGAACTCAAAGCCCAGCAACGTGGTGGACAAAGTCCTGGCGGATCGCAGCTGGAAGGGGCTGCGGGAAGCCAAGTCTAGAGGAGCCCCCACGGGAGTGGGACCTCGGAGGTCTCTCCTCGGAAAATCAGTGGAATCTCAGAGAAAGCGAAGGCACATGGGGTGCCGAAGAAGGCTCCAGAAAAGCCAAAACTACTGAGCCTCGCCACTCCCAACCCCTGGAGCGCCCTGCCAAGGGAAGTACATGTGGGTACGGGACATGGCAAGAAGGAAGGAGCGACCACGGAGAGCCCCGTGGACGGGCAGGACCAACCCAAGATCTACACCATCCGTGACCATACCCTTGAAGTCCTGATGCACCCGGACGTGCTAGAGTTGCATGCCGTGAGAGTCGTCCATACACCTCATGGCGACGAGCGGCAGTTGCACTTGAAAGTGCGAGTACGGTGCGGACGAGAGGAGAAGGTGGTGGATGTGTTGGTGGATACGGGTGCCCAGGTGAGCCTGGTCTGGAGAGGGTTGTTCAAGGAGGAACTCCTGCAGCCCAGCCGTAGACCGGTACGCCTGAAGGTCGCCAACGGAGAGATCATGGGTGGGGGCACCCATGAGGCCACTATCAGTATGTAATTCTGGGAACATGAGCGCTTGAACCGCCCTGATCAGGCGAAGAGAAGCACTCTATCCGGGAACTTCTATGTGGCCGACATTACCGATTGGGATATGATCATGGGGTATGACTTCATGGTGGCAAACGCCATTGGAGCCCTTCCCCCTCGTGCAACGCTGGTCCGGGAGGACGATGAATGCCTCACATGGCTGTCCACGGATTATGCATGCGGATCATCCCAATGGAATGCTGAGGAAGAGGATCGGATCGTCCAAGCGGTGCAAGCTGTGGGTGCCAAGTCCAGAGGAGACCGTGGAGTTCAGCTCACGGAGTATGGAATGGCGCCGCAGGTGTATGCCAGGATGATCCAGACGCTGGGAGCCGAAGCGCCCGGGACGGACGTCTTCGCTTCCCGGGATGCCCCACTTCTGCGGAAGTGTAGGAGGCATTGGCATCGAGGAGACTCAGCCTGGCACAGGCATTTGGGTTTGAAGGAGTGGGGACCCATGTATTGGCATGGTTCCCTGGACAATACCAGACGTACGGTGGAGAAGATCATCGCGGATAGGGCGAAGAGGATCCTGGTCATAACCGGCATAGGATCCTCCCCATGTCCGCTGGAGGGTCTCAAGTCGACGCTGGACTCCATCACCCTGAACGAGAGGTCATTCGGGCCAGAGGAGGAGTTGTTCATCGACGCCAAGGGTGTATCAATGCCCTCCCCGGGTCAAGCGTGGGGTACCAAGGCTTTCCTGGTGGATGGGGCGCAAGCCCAGCCCACAGGTGATGAAGCATTCATCCGTAGGGTGGAGGCGATGCCCATGAAGGTCATGTTTGAGCCCAAGGAGGGGACGGATCAGCCAATTGATGGCATTGACGTCCTGTCCCACGCCGAGATCGACGACGTCGTCAACTACATGCGGATGGGGATGCATGACCGTGTGGCAGCCAAGAAGAGGCGTGCCATGGTCACATCTCCGCATTGGTGGGATGACAAGATGTTGGTCACCGGCAAGTACGAGAAGGATGAGTTCGTGGCGAGAGTCATGGATCACATCGCGGACCACTAGGATGGTCCGGTCCGGTCGGACCCACCAACGTGGGGTTTTCCAAGAGTGGGAACCGGTAGCGACGAGCACCAGCCCGAGGCCGCAAATTTTCGAAGATTATCGGTGGGAGTCGAGACCCACGACGATGGAGACGGCATATCGGACGAGGAGGAGTCGGAATCGGACCCAGAAGAGGCCTATACCGCAGTGCGGTCGGTTGTATCTATACCGAAGCAGGCGGCTGAAGAGGCCCAGGAGAACCCGAAGGTCGCCGAGCTGAAGGAGAGGCTGATCAAGGCCTATCCGCGGCTATTCAGTGGCGTCGCCAACAAGAACCCTCCAGATCGTGGGAGGTTTGGTACAGCGAAGATCAAGCTGAAGCCGAACCCGAAGATCTATCGTCATCGGGAGTATCAACTTCAGGGCGATCGGGCCGAGGCCATGAAGAAGCTGTTGGCCGAGTTCATTGAGCGGGGATGGATCGAACTCTCCGACAGTGAGTGGGCCAGCCCAGCCTTCATCGTGCCCAAGAAGGGGAAGGGCGAGTGGAGGTTGGTGGTTGACTACAGAGGTTTGAACGAGCAGACCGAGCACGACTCGTACTCGCTTCCCCTGATCGACTCCATCCTCCAAGAGCAACAGAAAAAGCAGATTTTCACGGTGTTGGACCTGAAACACGGTTACCACCAGATGCCGCTACACCCGGACTCCAGACCCTGCACAGCGATGTCGACGCCGCTGGGGCCCATGCAGTGGAAAGTGGTGCCTATGGGTGCCAAGAATGGCAACGCCGCTTTTCAGCGCATGATGGAGGACCTACTCGGTCCTGTCCGGGACTGTGCTGACCCCTTCGTGGATGACATCATCATCGGGTCCGGCACGGAGAACATGACTGAGGACGAGCTCATCGACGCGCATGAGAAGGATCTGCGCCGAGTGCTCAGCGAGTTGGAAAAGCACAACATGGTGTGCAAGCCCACCAAAGCCTCACTCTTCGTGAAGGAAGTGGAGTTCGCGGGTCACGTGGTTGGTCACGGGCAACGCCGTCCCATTCCTGGGAAGCTGGCGTCCCTGCACCACTGGGAAAAGCCCCAGACCATCAGCGAACTCCGATCCTTCATGGGGTTCTGCAATTACTATTCGGGCTATGCCCCGATGTATGCAGAACTGTCCGGGCCGCTGCACAAGATGTTGCAGGTGGGCAAGTTCGATTGTCGGAAGGGGAGCAAGAAGAAGCTTGCCTGGACCCCTGAAGCTGAGGATGCGTTCAACAGCCTGAAGGAGCGACTCCTGGGGCAGTTGGGGCTGTTCCTGGTGGACCCCGACAAGGGATTCGTGCTACGGACAGACGCCTCGGACTATGCCGTGGGGGCAGTCCTCGAGCAAGTCCGGGACGACGGGACTCATGTTCCCGTGGCGTTTTGGAGCAGGATCCTGGCCGAGGGCCAACGCCGAACATGGACCGGGAGGGAGAAGGAGACATACGCCATTGTATGTGCGCTCAGGAAGTGGTCTGGCCACATCGGACTGCAGCCGGTGGTGGTTTGCACGGACCACCAGTCCCTACAGAGCTGGCACAAGGAGCATGTCGACACCCAGGACCAGCGGCAGGGAGGGCCCGATGGCACGAGACGTTCGCCAAGTTCGACCTCAGCGTCGTATACGTCCCGGGGAAGGACAACACTGTGGCAGATTGCCTCAGTCGATGGGCCTACTCTGCGGGCAAGGCTTGGATGGACATATCCAGCAATGGGGACGCCGAGGAGACCGAGGAGGCCAAGCGCATCATCGAGATGGAGAAGGTCATGGAGCAAGAGGGGGTCAAGTGCTTTGTGGTGATGGCAAATCGTACGGCCCTGGCCAAGTTCCGGGGTGCCCGCGTCCAAGCTATTCGAGAGGAAACCCTCGAGCAATGGATGGTGGCCCCTGTAGAGCTAGTCAGGTCGGTGCTCACAGAGGACTGGTCGGATGACTACGCGGCATCCGAGCACTGGAGCAAGTACTGGAATGCCGTGAGCGCCCCGTCGAACGACGAATGGCCCGAGGGCTTGACCGAGGATGGCGACAAGTTGTTCCTCAAGGACAAGCTGCTGGTGCCCGAGAACCGAGTAGTGGAGCTCATTGACTATTGGCACAACGCCCAGCTCATGCACCCTGGCCGAGACAAGATGCAGCAGGACCTGGAGTGGCGTTTTAAGTTCCCTCCGGGGTACTACGCCATCCTGGATAGGTACTGCAGCGACTGTGCCGTGTGTCGGGCCACGAAGAGCCCCAACCACTCCACAGCGGGCAACCCGGTGTATACGGTTATACCGGAGGCCCCTATGCGGTCCATAGCCATGGATGTATTCGCCATGCCTGAGGTCACCGTGGAAGGAGAGACCTACGACTGTGTCATCCTGGCGGTGGATAGGCACAGTGGGTATATCGTGGCGGTCCCTGGCAAGAAGTCCAAGAAGAAGGACAAGAAGGACAAGCATGGAGTGGGGCTGCAGGCCAAGACCGTCGCTAATGCCATGATCAGGCATTGGCTGACGATTTTTGATGTCCCAGCTGTCATCTGCAGCGATCGGGGCAGTCAATTCGTGGGGACGTGGTTCAAGACGATGTGTAAGCACATGGGGATTCGGCACGCCAAGACCGTGGCGTACCACAGCTGGTCCAATGGCCGTGCTGAAGTGGCCGGGCGGCAGATGTTCGAGAAGTTCCGCCAGCTGCACATTGACGAACCGGGCCGGAACTGGTATAACTCGCTGTGGAGAGTGCTCCAGGCGTATTACGACCTTCCGAGACCCACTGGACTGTCGCCCCATCGCATCCTGTTCCTACGGGATCGAGTGTCACGCACTCTCCCGTGGATGAACCATGGCAAAGTGGCCCGGGATGCAAACGCCATGATGGCTGAGGCGGACGACACGGCGGCCAAAGTGTGCAAGGCACTTCAGGTCGAGCATGACAAGAGGGCCAAGTACTTCAAGCAGGGAAAGGTCCAGAAGTATGCTCTCCAAGACACCGTGTGGGTGGAGCGGCACCACAAAGATGTCCTGTCCAGGCATCGGCAGGCGTCTTGGTATGTGCCGGGGGTGATCGTGCGGAAGGTCGAGCAGGATGTGTACGCGGTTCGTGTGGGGGATAACAAGATCCTGGACCGCGACCATACCCAGCTTCGTCCCCGAGCACCAGACCCCAGCGGACGTCCCGTCACCTTCGAGTTCACGGCCGGCGATGTGGACTCGGACGACGAGGGTGAGGACGACGACTTCACCGCTGAGAAGATCCTGGCGGACAAGCCAGACCCGGGGACGCCTGGGGGGAGGCTTTACAAAGTCCGTTGGAAGGGATTCGCCGCATCCAGGGATTCGTGGGAACCTCTGAGCAGTTTCGTGCCGAGGTATACCACGGTCTGGATGGACTACCTAAAGAAAAAGAATATTTCTTTGGATGTCAAGGACGTGTTGGTCCATTTGGTTGCTGCTGTAGCACCCTAATGGATCCCCTCTTGACATTTTGTTTGTTTCTGTGATTGAAGAGACGGGTGAGGGCGTTCATCCGGGGATTTTTCGGCCTTGATTGGCCATATACGCCCTTCACTCGATCTCCACACATATATTTCATTGTGGTATACTTATTTAGGTCGACCGACGACGTTTTTCTATCTTTGATCCCCTTGGTCCATGTTGTAGATCAAGTGGAGACCGGATATGGCGTAGGGCGCTGAGTATCAGTGTCCTCACCCCTCCCTTGGGGCATGGGGGACGCCTACGACGTGTGTGGGGCCTCCATGTGTCCGTGGGACATGGAAGGGAGGGGTTGGAGCCCATTGGGGTCCTCCCGTCCTCTCTTCAATGACTTCCGAGCGGGTAACAACGCTCTGAGAAGGGGGGTGAAGCCGGTCCGGACCCCCGTGGCCATCTTGGGGTCACTTGGGGTGTGTATCTATGTGCCGGCAAGCCGCCATTGGCTGATATCATACTCTCCAGTCCACCTGAACTAACTCGATGTGATAGTGTGATAAGTTTGGCCATTCCGGCTACGAGCGGCCATATTCAGAACCGAGGCACCGCCAGCGGAGATTTATATATCGGATTATCAGGAATCAACAGGGTTTTATTATCATGATGTTTCCGTAATTTTTCAGCCTTTCGTTCTGATGGTCAATGTATCAGCGACCGTCAGTTGGCTCGCGGTTTTGCGTTAACCGATTGGTTAACTGTTATTTCCAGATATTTTGGCGGATACTCCGTTGAAGGGGCAGATTTCATCAGCAAGGGGTTCGTTGCTTCCGCAATTTTCTAAAGAAGCACTCGAAATTTTATTCTGAATTTTTCGCGATGTCGAAATCCGATTTTCGACTTCGACATCGCCGCACTTGATTTGGACTTCTTCGAGTGGTCATACTCTTTACCCTATGCCTGAATCAGGTTTCCCTTATACTTGCCACCCATTTGACTTGGAGATATAAGGGAAACAAAAGTAAATCGTGGGACCACTTTGAAGGACCATATCTACGAGCGAGTGTGAGGAAAGAGAAAAAGGAAGGTTGGGTTGCAAACGCCTTGGTCTCAACTTAATTTAGAAAGCATTAAACGCCTTTGGTGTGTACACATGCCCGATATAGCAAGGGATAATGGTCAAGAGGGTATAAAGTGAGATATAAATCTTGGACCGTGCAACCGAACATTTTATTGTGACTTCTGAGTGTACCGCATGAGTGTTGGGGTTGCATAGCAACTTTCTTTGGGTTCCTACGTATTTTTAACGTGAAGTTATGTCAATGGAGGGATATGGCATATCATGGTGGGAGCCATATTTTGAGGGTATGTGTTGTATGCATGGTATATGTTTGATATGCTCACGCCCATGTTATATATCTTCGTGTGACCGAAGAGATGGGGAGCCATACGTGACAAGCGCTTTGCCCATGTCCCAATTGTGGAATTCAAAGCGCTAGACCAAGTCTACCGCGTATGTATTGCTCATGGTATGTTTGACAAAGAGATCCATGGGTGCACTCCCATTTTCATGGGGCATGTAGATATTAGTGGCGAAGGTATCTCCATGCGTCCGATTGGGGATCCGAGTGGCGGAATTGTTTGCAAATGGTTCCAATCATTTGTGTATTGAATCATGAGCGGATATCATGGGTGAGCATAGAGATATACTATCATGACAACTTTGTATTTGGTCATATTTTCATGTTTTTGACCTCAATGTTTGCTCATTTTTGCGTTTTGTGTACTTACCTGGTCAGCGAACAGCAAGAAGCCTATGGGGAGTCGAACCATGGTATGTTGTTCATATGTTGGCATATGCTTTGGAGTTGAACACCACCATATGCCGGATCGCGTACTCCATTTGGCTTGGCACACGAGAGATTACAAGAATTGGTCTCAAAATCATGGGCTGACTTGGGCAGTGCGTGGCGCCCATATCTGAAGGGGTTTCGAGGGTAAAGTGGGGATGTACATGGGCATTGATCTTTGGTCTATATCCTCCATGAATACTGGACTTCGATTGCATGCATGCTTTGAGCCTTCGGATAAGTAGTAACTTCAATTTTGAGCATATATTTGATATATGGCCAATATGGTGTGAATTGGCAGTTTTTTGACATGTTATGAGTTCAAACTCATAGGTCATTCCTCTAAGCCCATTCGACTCCAAGTCCAACCAAGGTTATGTCAGGGTAGGGCAGGGTCCTGAGTGCCACTCTAGGCCATGACACACCACCTCCCTTATTGGGCTAGGATTTAGAGGCTTGGGAGTGAACACATTTTTGGGGTTTATGTAGTGACTTGTGACACATGGCATTTAGCCATCTCATTTGACCTGGTTCGAGGCAATATGTTGGTGAGTCAAGGGAAGGTCTTGAGTCCAGGGAATGAGGGGTTTATGGCTGTGAATGTGTATGTTTACCTCTTTCCCCAACGCTGCTTTATTTGTGTTCATATGCCAATTTCAGGGCTCTCTTCCTTGGTGCAATTCTTGTACATGCCCGCCATCGTGAGACCATCGATGTGCTGAACGGAAGCCCGCAGTGTGGATTGGATTATTGTTGGATTTGTGGGATCTGGTTGCTTTTCAGGGTTGAAGGAGGATTGTATTTTATTTTCTATATTTTTGGATTTTGGACCCTGGACTTTAAGAAATGCAAGCATTGATCCGGAGCAAATCAGCAGGGATTACAGGCGGAAGGGGCACAGCGGGGGCCGGTCCTGGTAGGAACCTTCTTTAGGTCGACCCATGATTTGTTTTTGGGGGCGCTCGGCTCTCCGCTCCACGAATTGTCGACCCATGACAATCCGTTCTTGAAGGCGCTAGGCCCTCCCTTCCATGAGTTGTTGACCCATGATGATTGGTTCCATCCGGACACTGAACAGAACAAAGGGGTCAGCCGGCATATCCCGTATGGCAAGCGACATCCTGGTCTTCCTCTGGATCGAACGACTCTGTGTGTGAATGAAACCATTCCTCGCAAGAATGAACTTAGCATCAGGCTCCCAAAAGCTTGTGCATTGCTGTCGAAGGTATTCAGCGTCGTCCTGGGGAGGGCACCTGTGTTACTTACAAAGGTTGGGGTCAATGTCTGTTGGGGTCCCCCTTCCAAGGTTGATTCCAGAATAGGCCAGTTGCCCAGGGCTCGTTCAAGTATCCCCAAGCCTGTCGTGCCTCCTGACACGACGATGCGATCACTTGGTGCTACTCCGGCAAATGTCCCTCAGGAAGACACACCTTTGGGGTGGTTCGAAGCTCCTTTGCCTCCTTTCGACGAGGGGCCTCTTTTGCCTTTGGAACTACCTGCGTACACAGACTGACTGTAGTTCGGCGCCGGGAACGGTGCCAGTGCTGGACTCGGTCGGGCTGGCGCTGACGCAACTGATCGACAGCCGCGAGCTGAGGTTGATGTCTTTGGGCCTTCGGCACCGTCGCCATCGTCATAGCGATCGCCGTTGTCCCTGTCAACATCGATGATGTTCGACGGTGATGCTGGAGGGGTGGAGGTCGAGAGGAAGCTCAGGGTGTCCGAGTGGTAGAACCATAGGTTGAACGTGTCTCTGAGGCTCCAGTAGTCGATGCCTAACCCTGCATGAGTTTTCGAAAATTCACGCTGCAAAGAGGTGGAGTTGTTCAGGGTGGAGTCGAAGAAACTCAAGGTACACTGTGTCGTCCCCTAGAGCTTTACTCGACTCCCAAGACCACGTGTCGTCACCCCATTCACAGCGATACAGGAATGTGCGGCGCTTTGTGGATCCCACTCGACGTCTAGCCAGAATCTTAACCAGTCGAAAGGAAGCTCCAGTCTTGACGGGAGGCATCGGGAATTCCCACACTGGCTGTCCCTCCCGCTGGATGTGGGGCTTTATGCTGTCGCGATTAAATACGCGCAACCCATCAAACGGGACAGGGATGTCCAGTTTAACGTCCTCGCCCTTGTTGAGCACCTCAAGAACTGTATATGGGCCACACCAAACAACATCGAGTTTCCCTTTGTGTTGATACTCTGGTACCAACACCCACCATCCCTCTCCCAACACAGGCACTTGAACGTGTCAGTCCATTTGCAGGACAACATGCATTTGACGTCGACGTTCCTCAGGGAGCATAGCACACACAGAATCGAACGTACATTCAGCTGGATGCATGTAATCATTCGCGGGCCAAGATTCATGTGCATGAGAATTTGTTTTGGGAAAGGTCCAATGGAAAATGGGGTGTACGTCCCTCATCAATCTCGTACAAAGACAGTCGAAAACTGTTGGGCGTATGGTTGTTGAACTGAATCTCAGCAAACAGAAGGTCCACATCCCACTCGTTGTTGCCGAAGATGCTGTGTGTGCGCAAGCGTTGAAGGTTCGACTGGTTGCTGCGCTCCGCCAGGCCGTTGCTTTGAGGGCGGCTGGCTACCGTCTGGTGCATCTCAATTTGGAAACGCTGTACCAACTCTTTCCACGCCTGGGACTCGAACAGCTTGTCTCCATCTGAAACAATTTGTCCAGGGCATCCTTTGACTCGAATCACTCCGCGTAGGAAAACATAGACGAGGTCGTCGGCTGTCATGTCCTTGCGGCAAGGGATAAACATTCCACGTTTCGAAGACTGGAGGACCACAGTCATGATGGCATCGTGGCCTCTAGTGGTTGACGGCAGTCCTGAAACCCAATCGACAGACACACTATGCCACTTGGTGTCCCGCAACAGCATGGGTCTGGGCTGTCTGGCAGTGTCGACACGCCATGACCTAGCCAATTGACACACATCAGAACTCAAGATGTAACGATCCAAGTAATGTCAAAGATGGGAACAGACGTAATCGCGTTTTATCAATGCCATGGTGCGAAGTACTCCCAAATGGCCGTAAGAATTGGACTTGTGGTGCATGGCCACAATCGAGGTGACGAGCGTACCAGGTACAAGCAAAAGCTTGCCCATTGTCCACAAGTGGAAGAACTTACCGTCATTGAAGGAGAGCTTGTCGTGCGTTGGTGTCGTGCCGTAAGGCTTCGAACGGTGATCTCGTAGATGTGCCTCGTACGTGGGTCTTCTCGACATGCTGCTGCCCACACGGCTCTCGAAGTCAAATCCTCGCATTGATAGGGTCTGTGCACACGTCGGTGTGTACCTTTAAGACTCGAAGGGTATGATGTGTTCTGTCCGACCTTGGCTAAGGGAACTGGCTGTAGTGTACGGTCTTAGTGGGATCGACAGCGAATCAGCTTCGCCAAGGTCCGGGCATATCGACGTTCTTTGCCAAAGGTAACTCAAACGGGGCGTCCATGTCTAACTCCGAAAGGTTGTCAGTGTCAGTCGACATGTCTGGTGTCTCATTGCCAGCGCCGTTGGGGCGTGCTGCAGGCTCATACAAATCTTCTGCTGGCGCCTCGTTCGTTGGCAGTGACTCTAGTCCCTCCGGCACGACAGCTGCTTCTGAGTCCAATTAGAGAACTTGTTCAGAGTCGGCGTCAACATCAGGATCCTTCCCCACGGAGCGTCCAGTTCGGAGTGACACGTACAGGTCGTCGCATGGCTGAGGCCACACTTCATCGCCCGAGAACGAGTCCTCAAGCACGTGTAGGAACTCATGGACAGGTTCTCCTTCAGGTGGAACCCAGTTCTTGACCAAAGGTACTACGAAGGCCCGTGTAAGTGTAGCGTTCTCGATGTCTATCAATTGTCGCGAAGTCAGGCGGGAACAGGCGTCCGCTGCCGCATTCTCAGGACCCGGTACATACCGCAATGTGAGGTTGTATTCCAGGAGGAACTCGGACGAGCGTGCTTGTCCCGGTGTCAGCGGTCCAGGACATGCCTTAAGATAACAAAGGCTTTCATCGTCGGTGTGCAGATGCAGCTGTTGTGTCCTCCAAGTAGATGACACCACTGCTGGAGGGCTGGCATGATGGCCAAGCCTCCTGTTCCCGAATCGGGTATCATCTTCCGCAACATAAAGGCAATAGGTCCAAGATGTCCCTTGTAATCCCCATGTGCACATCGTTGTGCTAGCGTGGCCCCCACACAATCTTTGGAAGCATCTGTGTACAGCTGGAACGGCTGTCGGGGGTCGATGGCACTCAGATGTGTCGCATTTATCATTGCTTGTGGCAGCTTGTCGAAGGCAGCTTGGTGCACAGCTTTCCACTCCCACTCGAAGTCTGCTTTAAACATTGCGGTCAGAGGGGCCGCTACAGCCTGAAGCCCTTCGACGAATTGCTGGCAAAATCCACACAATCCGCTAAATTGGTGAACTTCGCGGACGGTGGACGGCTGAGGCCGACCTCGAATGACCTTGATCCTTTCGGGGTCCACGTGTTCTCCATCTTTATCGATGATGTATCCGCAAAAAGGAAATTGTGCCTGGAAGAACGTTGATTTATCGATGCAGGGAAAGAGTTGGTGTCGACGTAGTAGTTCATGTACCACATCGAGGTGTTGTTAGTGTTCCTCAGCGTCCTTCGAGAAAACGAGAATGTCGTCAATGTACACCCATACGAAAATCCCCAAGTAGCCTCGAAGAATGTTATTTACATAATGTTGGAATGTCGATTGCGCATTGCAGAGGCCAGGGGGCATAACAACCCATTCATAAGCCCCAGACTGCGTGTTGAAGGCTGTTTTCTGATGTGTTCGTCATGAACTCGTATCTGATGGAACGCACTGACAAGATCTATCTTTGAAAAGACGGTGGAATCCCCCAGTGTGCTCAGTATGGATTGGATCGAAGGCAAGGGGTATCGATCTCGAACAGTTCGAGTATTCAAGGCTCGGTAGTCGACTCGCATACGCCATTTACCATTTGCTTTTCTCACCAGCAGGCAACCCGCTCCATATGACTTGAGGATGGTTGAATGGGGCCAGATCGATGCAACTTGTCCAGTTGTCGTCGAAGCGCATCCAATTGACTTGGGTCCATAGTGTAAGGGTCTACCCACGGTGGATTGCCTTCAGTATTGAGGCGTATTCGGTGGTCTCTCCCAGGTCAATGCGGAGGTAAGTCTCCGAACTCAGCTCTCTCCCGATCGTAGAGACCCGCCCATTTATGTATCCGAATAGGCAACTTTGGTGGAACGGTGTCAAGCCTGTCATTGTCGCTGCTCTCTTGCATGTTGTACATTTGATCAACCGGCACTGCGGGTCGAGGCATGCAGCACAAAAAGACTTGATCACTGGTGGGATCAGCTCGACGGATCTCCCGTCTAAGCTTTGGCAACAAGATGTACTCCATTTCCATGTCGCTCCGGTCCTCATCGGTGATACCATCTTCCGTTTCGGACTCATGGAGTGTGTCAGCATCGCTCTTGGCACGTGTCAACGAGTGTAATTTGGGGTGTTCTTTGGCAGGTGGTGTAGTGCTTCCAACCGGGCTTATGTTCGAGGTACTGGATGAGAGTGTCGAAAGAAGAACCAACTTTGAAGCGGCCTGGAACTGTAGCTAGGTCGCATGCCTGGACTTGTCAAGGGACAATCGGTATGAGGCCAAACCGTGCCGTACGTCTGCATACCGTTCCTCCCAGTCGACAGTCGGGTTAGAGCTTTGAAGCCATGGTAACCCAAGCACCACATCCGGTAGAATCTCCAAAACCTTGAAGTGATGTCGAAATACGAACTCTCGTGCTCAAACATAAGCTCTCCTGTAGTATCGTACTTTAAATTGGACGCCTCCGGCGGTTACAAGGTGTCCTGGGTCGGTCAGTTTATAGAGGGGAATTCGCGCCCTCTTTGCAGTCTGCATCGACATGAAGTTACTCGTTGCTGCACAGTCGACCAATAATTCTACGCTGGAGTCAAAGGAGTCATCCTGACGTGCGCAAATGCACCGTCAAACCGTGAACAGAGTCGCAAGTTCAAGTTCGGTTCCTTTGACGTTGACACTTCCAAGTGTCGAATTGTTTTCGGATTTGTCGATACTGATGGTGGAGTTCAGGTCTTCACGAGGACTTCCGCCACCAGGTCTTCGAAGATGCCTTTTAGGCCGCCGTGGGCCGTTCCCTGCTCTTGGAGCGTGATCGAGATTGTCCCTTGCTGTCTCCACTTAGATCTCTCCGAGGCGTGCCTAGTCTTGACCCTCCAGGCTCTCTTCCTGGAGATGGTGGTCCATCCTTCTCACAGTCGCGGGCCAAGTGCCCTTGCTCACCACAGTTGTTACAACGTCAAGTTTCTCGATTATCTTGTCGATTCGACCGATCATTCGGACGTTCGCCAATGTAGGCGTGCAGCTCTTCTCAAAGCTTGCCAACTGTATCGAGATTCATGGACTCTGGCACGTTCGAAGCCATTGGAGCTGCAGCCGGAGTCGGCATAGGCTTGACGTGCGGCGTTCGCATAGGATTTGAAGGAAGCATTGTTGAAGTCGAAGTTGGTGGAACCATCATAGGCAGAGGTCCCGAAACTGCTGCAGGCGTGGTGTCTGCCATCAGTCTCGATGGGTCTTGAACCTCCTCGAGTTGATAGCCGACTGCCATGTAAGCCTCGGCGACGGTCTCCACAAGCGCGTTGAAGCGAAATGGCTTCCCTGAACGTCATTTCGAACGGACCTCGATGATGCACCGTCGGCGCATAGCGTCGTTCGACAACCCAAATCGAGAATTCACGAGGTAGCCCATCTGCAGGTCACTGGTGTTGACCTTCGACTTGATGACGCAAGTCGAAAATTCTTTAACGTAGTCTGCATGTCGAGCGAACTCACTTTCTCACAAAGTCAACATTCTTGACAGGTACACTGGCTCATGGGATATGCAATCGAAGCGCTGACCCAACACACCCATGAGCTCGAACCAGTCATCTTGTACTCGTTTCGTCCAGCTCCGATAATGCTCGACAGCGTCGCCTTTGAGGAGAAACGGTATGGTAGTGACTTGAACGAGTGGCGAAGTGATGTCTGACCGAGTGAAGGGTCGCATAAGATGCTCCTTGCAAGTTCCAAAGTTTCCTGATTCTGGCTGCCCGGAAAATAATCGAATCAATTTGCGTAGACGTTCAACTCGGCGGCGCGTGATCTCGAAGGTTGGAGCGGAAGGATTCATGGCATTCATCGGATTAGTCTGATTCATCGACTGATCAAAGAAAGGCGCTTGTAGAGGTGGTTGTTGCGCTGGAAAATGTTCTGGCGGCTGGTCCTTCGATGGTGCATGCGATGGATAACACGCAAAAGGTGGTTGTGGGTGAGGGTGTTGCGTTGGAAATGGGGAGTGCTGGAACTGCGGTTGCTGATTCGAAGGTTGCTGGTTCGAAAATTGTGCAAACTCATTGGGAAGAACGTAGCAGTGCCAAAGTTCATGTTCCAGTCAACATAGTTCACTCACTGCTGTTCGTGTGGCGTTCTCCGTCGAAGACTGCAAACCGTCAACTCTGTGGTCAGTCGCCGCAGTGGCGTTTGCTGCTGAGATTTGCAACCCATCGATGCGCTGCTCCAATTCGATGAGCTTGGTTTGAACTTCTGCGAATTTCTGCGACAAGCTGTGAAGATCACCGGTCATGCATGGAAACCACTCGCTTTCTCGACTTGCGATGTGTTCTGCGTTGAATTTTTCTAGCGAACTCGAGAACTCGTGGTGCAACTGCAAGTCGGATCAAAACAGGCAATAACGAATAAAGTGCAGCATAGCTGCGTGGTCAAAAGGTGGCTGCATTTCAGGTTGGAATCATCGACGGGGTCGAGGATTGTAACGCAGAGGTCGACGATGATGATCTCCCTGCCACCTAACTGGCTACCACTTGTTGTGGTTTGACTTGGGAACTGTCCTGTTTCTCGAAAAGCCCCAAATTACGACAAACCCGTTTCGTGCAGATTCTTTAGGCGGAGCACCAACTCGTACCCAATTCACAGATTTGAAGACAAAAACCATGTTCAAAGATATCGAAGTATTTTACACCAGTTCGTTCACAGCAAATGGCATCTGGATGCGTCATATGTATTGGCAGATTGCAGTACCATCGTGCGTTGGCGCGCTCCCTGCACTGCTGCTGCTTGAAGGCATAACAGAGATACCTCGCGCGCTTGGTGGCGCACTCTCTGCCCGGGCCTTGGGTGCACCCTCGGCGCGTAACTGCGGTCCGCCTTCGGGCAGCTAAGGCTCTTGCTATTCCTTCCTCCTTGGTGTCAACATCCGCTTCTTTGTTTCTTGGAACAATGGATCACAACGCAGAAATTGAACGCTGCGAACCATGTGACACGTCCTTTTGTGCTATAATGCTATGGTGCAATGTTGTGTAGACATGCATATCACGTTTCGCCTCGTCTCGTGGCTGCATGGAGTGGATTGAGGTGCCTGGTGAACTTAGGGGTGGGCTTGGACTCTGGGTCTTTGAGCTGTCTAAATAATGAACGGAAGGTTTGGCCTAAGCTAGCTGGGAAATGGCATGCATATTCATATCAAACGTCATATACGATTGATAATGTCGGAGATCAATTGAATTTTGATATCCTTTTGCCATTGCTCGTGTGGGTTGGCTTTTGGTTGAGGTTGCTGCGTGTTGAAGGCGATCTGGTCTTCTTCTGCAACACACAGGATACCCAGGAGGAGAAAACACGCCAATCAAGAACCATATACCAAAATTTTATTAACGGAATAGCATCCAGGATGTCCCAGCAATACACCGTTGGAGTCTCCGTGTCAGCCTGGTGCGCCTCCGGAGGCAAGGGGACTTCTTTGCCTATCTTCCTGACACGCGCTTTCCATCGCCTACTCCCACCATGAGGAAGCAATTGATGAGTGTTGTGGGACGGCGATTGGGGTGGTTGGTGGGGTGCGCTGCTTAGGTGGGAACCGGGAGCCTGGTCTGGAACCTCTGGTGCCTTCCAGTTCCAAGCAGCCGTGGCGGTGGCTTTGCGCGGCATAGTTTCCAAAATTGAAGAGCTACGGAGGGCCACGAAACTCAAATCTCTTAGACTGGCAGGCGATCCATCTGTCCCCCCTGTCAGACCTGTATTCTAACAGAAAGAAAAGGTCTTCACGCCTGTCAAGATTTG
This sequence comes from Eutreptiella sp. 'Long Island Sound 2002', assembly GCA_964036045.1. Taxonomy (NCBI): domain Eukaryota; phylum Euglenozoa; class Euglenophyceae; order Eutreptiales; family Eutreptiaceae; genus Eutreptiella; species Eutreptiella sp. 'Long Island Sound 2002'. Next base: position 92,346,660 of record OZ038380.1, on the reverse strand, counting down.
ACAGTGGATGTTTGTGCGCAATGAGGGTGGATCCTTTATGTCTACGCGTATGTCTATGCGCTATGTCCACTCAGCCGGAAATGGCAATGTAGGAGTAGCGCTTAGGACTACGAGTAGGACTAAAGGATCAGCGCACATTTCGCATGCGTATCCACTGGAGAGATGCAGTGCGTGCCATTTTAACAGATGGGCGTTTCCTGGCGCTCTGTAGCTCTTCCATTCTCAAAACTATGTCACACAAAGCCACTGCAACTGCTGCTTGGGACTGGCAGGACCCCGAGGATCCAGACCAGACTAGCGAACCCCACCCAGTACCCCCATTGCCACTCCACAACCCTCATCAGTAGGCTCCCTGTGGGTTCCAGAGGCCATGGAAGGCAAGAGCCGGCATGCTAGGCAAAAAAACAAATTGCATGCCGAGCGTACCATGCTGACGCAGAGACTCCCACGACTTATTGGTGGGACCACCCGGACGGTATGTGGTTGCAAACATTTTGGTTTATGGTTGTGCGTTTCATGTCATTTTCATCTCAATTTGCGTGCTTTCTCATTCTGCCTATTCCTTGTGTTGCAGAAGAGGATGAGATCGCCATTGACGGGGACCACCCCTTGTATGTCACCTAGTATGCACACCTTGTTGAAGAGGAACGACGACAACAACCCCAACCACAACAGCAACCGCAAGCCCACCTACAACCCGAGCTAGAAGAAGAAGAAGAAGGAGAACACGACGACGCGTAGTATCTAATGTGGCCCGAAGAACAACCACAACCACAACCACAACCACCACCACGTCATACGGCATTGGAAAAACTTCGCGGGCCATCTCATGGCGTTACCGAAATGAGCCTGTTGTCACGTGTGTGTCTGGGCGCTCCTAATTCAAAATCAAATGCCCCACAATGACCATCAATGCGTCAAAAAGGTTGTCCAATCTTTTGGGCTTCTTGAGGCAGCCCTCCTTTGTCCACGTATGGATCCCCTGTATCGGTTGTGTGGACACGATCCCCCGTGCGAACACATCCACCCGAAAACAGCGTGCCCAGCGTTGCACCTTGTCCCCCCCCCCACGTACCATTCAAATATGTACGTCAACGTGAAAAGATTGGGTCGCCAAGAATCTCAACGTTCCAGATGTGTTGCAAGGCAACAATGGAGACTTGGTGGTGTGCACGGGACGTGAGGCGCACCGATTTAGTGAAAATGTTGTGGCCAAGAACGCATTTCAGATTCTAGGCTACATTCTTGGCAATGTGCCAGTAATACCAAAAATGCTTGGCATTGGGGAAAACCGTGGCAACGGCCGCCGAGGCCTTCACACATGCATTCGTGAGCATGACCACGGGCGCGATGCCCATGGCCACCAACCAGGGGGTAAACTGGCACTCAAAGTTGCGAATTGTTTCTCCGAGCACAATGGATTGGCCGAACAGCACTGACTGCCCATAATTGTTGACCCCAAACAAAAGGCCAATGTTTACGTTATGCCTATTACTTTGATAGGTATTATCGTGAGCAATTGGATGTGAGAAGCGCCGGGCAATGGCAATTTGTTCCACGGTAATCCAGAAGACATGGGTGACTTTTTCCGGTGTCATCCTTCACAACATTGATGTACGAACCGTGTTTGTCCCGCTTTTCCTCAAGGCGAGTGACTAACTCATGGGCATCCAGGGTTGAGGAGTACACTTTATTGTCAGAGAGGTATTGCACCTGTTTGGCTGTTAGCTGTACTCCTCGCCTCCTCATGAAGTTCACCACATTCCAAGGATGCAAGAAGGATTGCCTCAAGTTCATAATGAGGTCTGCATCGTCACGTGAGAAATTTACCGGGCCAAGGAATTTTTTTGCTTGGCTGTTTGCGGTGCATGGTTATGTTGCAAGCAGTGTCTTTCGGGACTCACGGACCATACCTCACGCATGCCATCCTTTCGGCGAGAAATATATACCGAAAATGAACAACAATCGGCCTTTGACTCGCCCTACCATTCTTGGGAAGGACCCCTGATTGTGCTGCGTTACGATTGTGCTGTTTTTGACAGCCTACTTTTGGCGCAATAAAAATATGCTTGGCCTTTTTCTTTGTCACCCCAGCCATTGAGAAGATAGCCGGTTTCATCCCCTGAAGTTTCCATGCGGTCACAAACTTCTTTGTGACTAGAGCCGGCAGAGGCATGCACAACCGGCTCCCAAGTGTCACCCATCTCCGGGAATTTCATGCTGGCATCTTTGTCATCATCATCTTCCTGATCAGAGACAGCGCGCGCGCGCGCCGCCGCCGCGAAACATTCAGCTGCCAGCAGGGTTCCAATCACTGCTCTCTCTCATGACAGGCGACTGTGCTAACCGCTCCCCCGATCAGACTTCTGGTGGTCGGGCATCAAAAGTTCATAGGGGTTGGACCGCACAGAGAAAAAGCTTTAAAAACAGCGAGCGTGGGGACTGCAGAGATTCGCCTCTGTCCAACCTACAAAGACCAAATCACCTTGGTTCCCATTGCAACAGTTGCATGCAGAGGTGCAGAGTGACAAATGAGCAGATGCAACCATGTAGCCACCCGAAAACACCAGGAATTCACCCGGCCCAATGAAAAATGGCAAAAAATGGTATGACAGCCCTAACCTTAGTTAGCCCCTAGCACCGCGGGGATGGAGGGGATGTACAGTGCAAAGAAAGCCCTAACCCTAGCCCTGAGCAAGACTGAATACTGGGACTGAGCTGTCCGGGGAGGGTACATCGGGTATGACTGGTGAGGGACCTCAAGAACGATTCACACATTGATGGGTCTTGACAAAGTGAAGTTGGCTTGCAAGTGACTCTCATCACCACGAAGCCCACTTCCAAGGCTTCTTGGACTTCTGAAGGGCCAAAATGCCCCATTCCTGGCTCAAAATAGGCTCATTTCACCCGTTTGAGCACCCCAAATGGCCTAGGATGAGTTTTGGAAAAACGCCTTTTTTGACCCAATTTTCGATTCCAAAACAGCCCATTTTGAAGGCATTTGGGGATCTCTGGCGGACCAAGGTGGCCCATACAAGCTCAAAATGGTCCAAAGCCAGTTTATTTAGCGTCTCACATGGTCTAGGATCATCTTTGAGAAAAGTCATCTTTTTGGCCCTACTGGACCTTGTTGACCCATTTGGGCACCCACCTGTTGAGGCTTGAGCTTGCGGCTTTCTCCAGCCTAGTTGGCCTAGGTACGGGGTCTAGGCGTCCGTTCATGCAATTCTGAGGGTTGAAGACCACAAAAGGTGGGGGATTGAGGGTGGGGTAGGTGCCGTCAGAGTTGCATTTTGAGCCATGTAGCCACAAGATATGGCCTATTCTTGGTTTTGTGGCTGTCGGCATTTGGAGCTTCTGGGTGCCTGGTTGGGTCATTCCGGGGACATATCATGGAGCTACAGGACTTCGATGAGCTTGTTGACACAGGGAAGTCAAGCTGCACGTGAAATGTAACCACCGGTTCCCTTTGTTTGGCTGTTTTGAATGTGGTTCGAGGCTTTTTTGGCCCCAAAAATGCTTCTTTTGGCCCTGAATTGCAGTTTTGGAAACTGAGGTCCGCCACTTGCGAATCCCTTTTCTGGCTGCCATCGCTGAGTTTCTTGCTCAAACTTCGTGTGATTGTAGTTCATACCCAAAGGTATAACCTACTAAAATTTTACTGAATCTGAAGCATCACGACAGAGTTCTGCTTTTCCCCCATTTCGCGCGTGCTGCTTGCTGCTTGCTGCTTGCTGGTTGCTGCTTCCTGCTTGCTCCTTGCTGCTTGCTGCGAAACCTGGTAGGTCCACCCTAGGCACTAAAAAGGGTTATAAAAGCAAGACTGGTTCCACCAGCTTGGTGGCCCTAGCCCTAAGCCTAACCAAAGGTCCTACCCTAACCTGAAGGAGACACCTCCAAGTTGATTGTAAGACTTGTATCTATGCATAAGCTGAATAAGGCACTTATGAAGAGACATGAAAACCTCCAGGCACGAACAATGCACCCGCCTGAATGAAAAATTGCGAAAAATAGTAGGACAAACCTAATCAAGACTGAATATTGACTGAATATTGCGACCGAGCTGCTGGGGGAGGGAACATCAGCTATGACTATTGAATGATATCAAGAATGATTCACACATTGGAGGCTCTTGACAAAGTGGAATCAGCTTGGTAGTAAACCCCATCACCACGAGGTCCACTTTCAAGGGTTTTTGGACGGCCCGGAGTGCCCCAACGTGGGCTCAAAATGGGCTCATTTCACCCAATTTTGACCAATTTTTGGTCACAAAACAGCCCATTTTCAAGGCAATTTAGGATTTTTGGAGGACCGAAATGGGCCACCACAAGCTCCAAACGGGCCCAATCCACTTGTTTTAGCGTCGCACATGGTCTAGGATCATTTTTGGAAAAGTCATCTTTTTGCCCCTACCGGACCTTATTGATTCATTAAGGCACCCACCTGTTTGGCCTTGAGCTTTGAGCTTGCCGCAGCCTTGTGGGCCTCAGTACGGGGGTCTAGGCGTCCATTTGGGCAAATCTGAGGGTTGGGAACCACAAAAAGTGGGGGGTTGCGGGTGGAGTAGGAGCCCTTGGAATCACATTTCAATGAATGTAGCCAAAGATATGGCCTATTCTTTGTTTGTGGCTGTAGGCATTCCGAGCTTCCAGGGGCCTTTTTAGGGCCGTTTCCGGGACATATGATGGAATTACAGGGCCGCAAAGAGCTCGTTGACACAGAGAAGTCAAGCCGCACGTGCCTTGTATGCACCGTTTCCCTTCGTTTGGCCGTTGTGAATAGGTTCCAGAGCTTATTTGGCCCAAAAATGGCTGTTTTTGCCCCAAGACTGCAGTTTTTGAAACTGAGGACCTCGATATGCGCATGCCGTTCCCGGCCGCCGTCCTTGAGCTGCTTGTCCAAACTATTTCTGATTGTGCTACACACCAATGAGAATCATGCATCAAAATTCTACCTGAATCTGAAGAACCACCACGGAGTTCTGACTTTTTTCCATTTTGCGTGTGCTGCTGCTTGCTGCTTGTGATTTCTTGCCTTTGGACCTCGAAATACTTACCCAAAATCCAATGTTTGTTCTACTGCACGTTTTAAACTAAAATATCCAGAAAATCAAGAACTCAACCAGGAGCGATCCCAAGTGCAGCAAGACGAATACGAATCATGTTGACATAAGACTGATGGGGCTGCAGGAACAAAAACAGAGCTTAATCACTCTATTTACATGCACAGCCTTTATGCACACTTCATGCTGGTCTGGGTCACCCGTGCACTTGTTTACCTGTGTGTTGCTTTGCCTGCGACTCAGTGAAATGCTCTGCACGAATTCTGCTCCTCTGTACAAAATAGATGAACTGCAGATTTTTGAAATAATGCAACTTGGAGGAAAACACGTATCACAGATGGATTCCCCATCAGAAAATAGGTCGGAAAACATCAAGCATCAGTCCAAAAAATTTTTTCTGTAGTATCTGTCAATGACATCTGGTGACTCAGCACTTGGTAGGCAATGGCCATACCCATATCAGGGCAGGTCACACGCGCGCGCTCGGCTGGTCACGCGCTCACACACCGAAGAACACCATTTTAGGGGAAAAAATGGTAAAATATAATATTATAGTCAAAATGACCAGAATTTCACGCTGAAATCAAATATGCGGTTAGAAACTGGTCAAATGAAATCATTTTATAGAAGCCTCAAAAATACTGTCTGCTGTGGATCGTTTTTCAGATTTCATGTGGTCTGAATATGTAACAACAACTCAATGGTTGATCCAGCAACCAATGTAGCTAACAACAAAGAAAAGGAGCCACACCAACAACCCTTTAATGCTTGAAAAAATACTTAGGGTTGCCTTCAAGCAAGACATCAGGCCCCTATAGTTACAGGGCCGCGAATTCCCCAACTCTGTCCCAACTAATCAATCCAATCTAATTGAAACATGCATGCAATGAAAAATCAAAAAGGTAGTGCAAACACAACAAATGAAAGACCAAAGCCACATTGCTGACGTCCAACACCCCCCTTAGGCTGGAAGCACTTAGTGTTGGTAGGCTCTCTTCATCAGCGTCGCTGGGTTTGGTCCCGTCCTTCGAAGTGCAGGTCCGATGCACTCCAATTTGGCCTCAATCTTACTAACAATTGAGATTCTCGTCCAAATCAGCTGCATAATACAGGGCCCTTGAACTCTCAGGTCGTCTTGGCTGGGTCCTTGTCGACGCAGAAGACTTCCTTCTTAGTCTCTTCCTTCTTGCAGCTCCTTTCCAGCAGAGATGCTTGATAATCCACTTGTCCAAGTACTCAATGATGCAGAATTGGGTCCATGCTGACGGAAATTAGGGTGAGATCAGAACCGAATGACAGCTGAATGCTCGTTGACACTCGCACCACCTTGCCTGGACATGTACAGCTGGCACTTTTGAACGCTTAGCTCTTTAACATCCATCTTGGTCTGGTCCAGCACAGGGCTACCCTTGAACAAGGGTACCCCACTTGTTGTTACTTGAATCTGGCAAGCAAGTGTAGACATCTTTGTCACCCCAGTACTGCTTGTCCTCCTTGATATTGATACAACAGGACAACCTCAGGTCATACCAAGTCTTAGAGTACTGGTCCAGAACTCTTTCTTGTTGCTTGTGGTCACATTGCTCTCAGAAGTGAACTCCTCTCCTTAACTGCCCAACAGGAAACCAAGGAGACTTTTGCGTGAGTAAAACTTCCTCTTCCAACTCCCATGAAGTTTGTACCTTTCCTTCTTCGCTTTCTCGTAGTTCTTTCGTCATCCTTGGAATGATGAGACGCTGGCGCTGCAGGCGCGGCTGCGGAATCTGGCTAAAGGTCCGGCATTCCACGTAATGAAGAAGAACTCTCAGAGAAAGCTTTTGCTTCCTGTGGCCTTGCAGAGGTGCTTTCTTCAACTTCCTCGTATTCTTTATATTTTTCACTTAGTCTTCTGGCAGCTCGCATAGGAGTGTCATACTTCGGTGTCATACTTTTGTTCAGTTTTTCGTTAGCATGAACAAACGCCTTCACGGGCTCCCAAGTAGCGTCAGAGACGGGGTACCCTGCCCACTGTGTCAGGAACCTCCAGCCTTGACGATACGCCGCCTTGAGAAGCTGCTCCATGATGTAGTTGCCTTGTGACTTCATCTCACGCGTGTTGTAAAGCGGTATGCCAGCTTTGTTCTGCACCAAGTCAGCCTCGTCTTCCGGCGCCGCCGCTTCATCTGTTCCTTCGGTGCTGTCCATCTGAATGTCCTCCGCATCAGAGTCTTGATCATCAACCAACTCCAATCGATAGTAATTGAGATACTCATGCGCTACACGTACTTCACCGCCAAGTGTAGGACTGAAACGCGCCACAATGCTGCCGCCAGTTGTCCGAACAACCAAGTAGGGCCCATACCAGAGTATATCTTTCGCGCCTCCTTTAGGAACTGGCCTCATCGGGAATCTGTTGCAATGAGACAGAACGTAGTCACCAAGAGAATATTGCACAGGTTTGCGTTTCCAGTTCACACGCTTGACGCGCGCCTCTCTCCCACACTGCAAATGTTCTTGAACCTTCTGCGCTGCCTTGTTCTGATGAGAGATCCATTCTTGTACCGTGGTGTGTCCTTCGTGCGGTAGCAGCATCTCCAAATGGACTTAGGCCTTGATAGGAACAGCTCACTCCGCGAGACATTCGACTTGCCGCTTAACTTGTTGTTCATAAGGACCATGGCGTAGTCGTTCAATTGTACCCAATTCAATGTCGTCATTCATGTCCTCAGGATCCTGGGCATTTCATGGTACTCATTGCTCATACGCTCGCAGAGTTCGTTGCTTTGAGGTCCGTACGGTTGGCCAAAGCTCACTTCAACACCCATTGCTCTGAATGCGTTGAGCCAGCAGCCTTGTTCCCCCGTGAACCTGATATCTCGGTCAGACTGCATCTTCACCATCGGTTGGAAAACGAGTATGGAGTGCCTCAGTATGGCCTTGAACACGCCCTCTCCGTCAATGGTTTTCCTGCACGGCACCACTTGACAAAACAAACTCAGCGCGTCCCTAATCATCAAGGCATAGTCGTAGATCTCGCAGCGGGGTCGGTCAATAAAGTCCCCATGTGTAGAATAGGCAGCGCTCCTATGAGACCTCGGTCACCAGGGCGGTCTCTCCTGCCCTTCAAACACTCCCGGCATGTGTTATACAAGTCCTCAAACATTTTCCTCAAGCTCTTCTCTGGAACTCTTGTGTCAAAGATCTTCTTGAAACTGTTCAACCATTGCTCCCGTGAGGGGTGCCCCTTAACCTCATGTATCCATTGCACCCACGCACTGCACCCCTCGGTAGACAGGTTTGCACCTCCTTCCTCAGTAACCAACGGGTAGAGATAGACCACATAGTTCCTTGAACAATAGCCCAGCCCCCGTCCGCCAGGGCCTTCATGACAGTCGGGTACTCCTCGTCATAGTCCTTGCGACCTATTGAGTCCCACAAAGCCACCTTTGACATCCCCAAGTCCAAGTGTACATCCATTTTGGCAAACGCTTCTCAGGACAGTTGCTCAGAACTTGCTGGAATCTTGTCATCGAAACTCTCCCTTGAAAGCCAGTCGCAGAGCTCGTTCTTAAGCCCAGGGACTCTGTAAATGTTCAAGCGCAATTGTGCCAAGTAGGTCCGGCGACGCCTCAGGTTCCGGTTCTCAGGCGGGTCCCCCTTCATTACATATTCGGTAGACTCCTGATCACAAAACCAGACCAGCGGATTTGTTCCAAGCAGGCGCCCTTGCCCTGACAATACGAGAATGCCCGAGAGCAGCTCTCTCTCTTGCCAACTGTAATTAGCACGCGTTGAGTTCCACTTTGAGTTGCCAGTGTCCAATAAGGACCAGGTGCCAGCAACTTGGGTCATAGTTGTGCTTGAGTGTGCCGTCACATTTTATTCCGAGCGTCTTCTGCAGTTCCTCAGCAACTGTATAGGCCCCCAACTCAGGGCGTTTCTGCCATTGAAAAAGAGTACCACCACCGACAATTAGCGAAGCGTCGGTGATCACCACGAAGTCTTCTTTGGAGTTATGGGTTCCAAGCATGCCAATATTCCCCAACTTCTCCTTCCACTCCTGGAAGTGCTTCAGCCCCTCTTCTCCCAAGTGCCCCTTCTTGTCCTTTTTCGTCAGGTCCGTGAGCAAGTGGCTGGAGTAGGTAAAAGTTGGTACGCGCCTCCTGTAGAAATTGCACGCACCAAGAAAAGGGCGCGTATCTTTGACTCCCCATGTCTTGTCGTCCCGGATTGTGGCTTGTAGTATCGGTGCAACCTTGTCCTTCACGGGTCTCCACCGTCGCCAACCGACTTCAAAGCCCAAATAGTACAGGGACTCCATCATGAACTCGCACTTGCTGACTTTGATCTTCGTATGACACTTATCGCAGGTGCGCAGGAATTCCTCCATGAGCTTCAAGTGATCCTCAAGCGTGTCTGCACCGAGAAGAACATTGTCGATGTAACCTTCAATGACGGCTCCATGTTTCAGCGGTCTTGCACGGTGGCCTTCCTCTTCATGCGTTGCAGAACCTGGTTCATGAGCTCCTGGAACTTAGCGGGGGCGTTCCCCAGGCCTAAAGGCATAACCTTCTATTTGAAAAATGTGCCGTTCGGGGCGACAAACGCTGCCAAGTCCTGGGCCCTCTTCGTCAGGTTGAATTGCCAGAACCCGCTTCGTTTATCCAGTTTGCTCTTGTACCGACACGCTGAAGCCCTCTCCAGTGTCCTTTCGAGGCTTGGAAGAGTTCCAGAGTGCCTCTTGGTCACCTTGTTTAGCTTACCATAATGAATCACCAGCCGCTTCACAGAACTTCCGGGTTTATCGATGAGGAAACAGGGTGAGCAGTGCTTCGGATAGTCTGGCTTCGTATACTCCTCCGCCAGGTCTGATGAAACGCACTCGTAAATCTGCCTCATGATCTCCTTCGTATCTTCTGCATTGGTAAGAAGCGGTCGTGATCTTACGGAGGCTTTCAGGTGGTCATCCAGAAGCTCCAGGTCCATAGACACCACCTTCTCCACAGTTGCAGTCAGGAGCAACGGTCCAAAATCATCCTTCCAACGTCGCAGCACTTCCCTGACCCTCACCTCGTGCAGTTCCAGTGACTTTTCGAAATCATCCCCAGCCGCAAGGTTATACTCTCCGTACTCGTCTCTCTGTGCAGATTTACAAGAACAGATATGAGCGTTGACATCCACGTAAACATCTTCATCCTCCACGAAATAACTCTGGTCCTCCAACACTTCTAACACTGGGTCGTCCACAGCGTCGTCGCATGCCAGAGTCCCTTGAGAAGGGCTGTAATTGTAGTGGTTTCTCCAACGACCCTTTGCAACCTTTCTTCTCGGTTGCTCAGTGACGTCATGTATGTGTTTGTGGACCAAAGCTCGAACTTCGTCAAGTGCAGATGTTGAGCATGGCCACCCGCAAGGACTTGCTTTTCTTTTCGCTTCTGCGTCCGCAGAGGCGTCCAATTGGTATTTTGCAATTGCCTCGAACGCTAACCACTTGGCATTGGGTGGTGCAGCTTCAAAAATACAACTCTCGACGTCGTGCAAGTATTCGTTCAATATCTCTGGTTCCAACGCTTCAGCATATCTCACACAGGGTTATGGTTCGAGGAAAAAATGATGTACCTCAACTTCATTGCGGTCATACCCAGAGCAATCCTCGAACACCGCGCGTCACCTGCCGGGAGCGGAGCCGTGCCTGGCCCCACAAATACGGCGGCAGTAGGCACCCAACCCGAACAACCCCCTGGCGCCGCACACCCGCAAATGGGCCCAGCCCCAGGCCCCACAGGCCACCCCGCTCCACAACCCCAAATGCCACCCGACGCGTCCACAGGCGGCCGCCACGGCAGCCTGCCAGGCAGCGGCCACACAGGCCTACCAGGAGCACCACCCACACCATGGCACACCAAACCGGCCGACGCAGGGCCCCGCACTGGCGCCACCCAAAGGACGCCCCACACAGACACGTACCGCAACCCGGACCGACACCGGCAACACCAGGCCCTCCGGCACCGTGCGCCCCCAAGCCCAGGACCCGATCTAGAGCCCCAGTCCCCAAGCTGCGGCGACACCCAGCGTATCGGCCCCGGGGGACGATCCGCAGGCCCTGGCACAAGCTGAACCGGCATCGGAGCGGCACCACCACCCACCAGCCGGGCCAGCACAGCGGCCCACAGAAAGATCATCTCGCAGTCGCCCGGCCCCCAACCCGGGCCCGAACCCAGACCCGGACCCGCCACACCCCACCGTCCCGGCTGACATCCCGCGGTCCGCTGACCTGGAAAACCAGCCCGGATCGACGCCCGTGTCGGAAGACCACACCCGGGAGACGGCGCGACCGACGAGCGACGCAGCACCGCCACCCGCATCGCCCGCCCGGCCACAACGCGAGGAGCCCACGGTGGGCGCCGCGGAGGAAATGGGGGGAACCCCACAGCGGACAGAAGCGCCACTGCCAGCGACGGACCTACCCTGAAACGAGGAAAACCTGGCGGGGGGGCGGACCAGCCAGAAAACCAGCGTGCCAGCCCACCGGGCAGGCTCCAAACGGAAGCGGCGAGGCATTAAACGCTGGCCAATCTAGAACGGAGCCTGATTAACCAGTGCCGGACGCTGAGCATGCCGCCGCCCCCCCCCCACCATCCGCCCATGGGGCGCAACCCGCGGGTCGGGCGACGTCGCCCCCTTCCCGACCCCGGCGCATCACACCAACGCAAGGGCGCCGGCGGAGGCGCAACAGCAGGGCCCACCTGAAAGCCGCGGGAAGTCCGAGGCCCGGAAGAACCACACCCAACACACCCCAGCGTGCAGCCGACAGGGAAAGGTCCCCCAGCGGGCACAACCGCGACGAAGACTTCTTCGATGCCTTCATGGAGTCCCGCATGAGTGACCCCCACGCGGACCCACCACCGGCGGCCCAGCACATCCGCCCGGAGCCACGACGCGACTATGCGAAGGGCACACCCCTCACGGCGTCACGCCAGGCACACCTCCAGCGCAACTACACCGTGCTGGGGAAAACCCCAGCATGCTACCGCCGCGGATGACGGGCCCGCGACTGCGAGCGGGGAAGCGGACCAGGCCCCAGGCGAGCGTGGCGCCCCAGGGAGCGGGACGGGCGTGGAGGCGGGCAGCAACACTGCTACCGAGCCTACCGGCCCGCTTCCGGCGATCGCCCCGCCCTGGGGGCGGGGGCTTCTGGACTACGCGCGCTTGGAAGGCAACGCCCGCCACCCCAGCGACCGCGCGGAACAGGCGGCGGCCCAGGACCTGGGCCTATGGATCGACAGGCTCGCCACAGGGGAGCAGCTCGCCCTGGCAGTACGCATCCGATGGCTGCTTACTTCGCGGTACCGCCACCTGGCAGAGGGGGCCTGCACCATGGCAAACATCACATTCGGCCATCGGACGGGGTACACGCCCCCCGCCACCATGGACCACCCCGGCCAGTGGCACAATGTGGCCAGCCGGCTCATGGTGCATATGGGGGCCTAAAGCCCGGACGAAATGAACGGACCACAATGGCAATGGCACCAACGCGCAGCCCTGCGCATCCGTACGGCCATCCAAAGGCACAGCGTCTGAGACATCCCTGGATCCCCGGGCTACCAAGGGCGCGCCTCAGGCATCTGGTGACCCCGGTCCCAAGAGGTCCCGGAGCCCCCCAGGCAGGCAGCGCGCCGTAACTCCCCGGTTACAGCCACCAGGGGCCACCAACCGGTGTGGGTTCCTCCTCTGGCACGTGCGGAGGCCCCCTCCGACCGTGCTCCCCGCGGAGGGGCCAAGGCAGTCCTCACACCTCACGGGTGCAAGGCAGCACGCCGGAGCGGCACCAAAAGACAAGGAGACCTGGCCGCTCCGGGCGCCGCAGGCGCACGCCGCCTCTCGCAGCACGGCGAGTTGTATTCCACGAGGATACGGACAGAGGCTATGGAAGTCCCAGCGACCTCCACGCCCAACGGACATCATCTACCACCAATCTCCGACAGCGGTCCAACAGGCCCCGCACCAAGCGGGCGCACATCCCCACCATTCTCACGCCAGCCGAGCGCGAGCGACAGGCAGCACTTCACACAGACCCCGAGCCAGGCAGCAGATGGAGCGTTCAGCTCTTCCGCCACCTCCCTCCCAGGGTCGGCGGCCGGCCCGCTGCCAGGGGGACAGCACGCCACAGACACACAGCCAAGGGAACCCGCGGCCGACCAGAGGCCTGCACAAGGGGTGGGGGGACAACCCCCTCAACACCCCCCCGACTCCGCGAGCAGGGCACGATCCCATGAGACCCACTGGGGGGAATAATTTCTTCGAATGAACTTCAGTCTTCGAACGAAGATTCAAATCTTCGAACGAAGATTGGAATTCGAAGAATGTATTTGCTTTAATCGCAATTCAATTGAATCCAATCGAATCCAAGCTGCTGGGGAGAATTGCCACAAAAGCGCAGCAACAGCAGCGCACGCACCAGATTGACATCCAATTGACGCAGATTTGTGCCAGAAAGACGCAGATTTGTGCCAGAGAGACGCAGATTTGTGCCAGAAAGAAGGGTTTTTTTTGTTTTTTCAACTGATTTGTTGTATTTGTAAGGGTGTCACTGTTTGACCAATGGTGCAACTTGGAATTACACTCAAAAACGCGGTAGGCACGACTAATGCTTATAGCCAGGACGTTGAGGACGCGCTTGTGCAATTTTTCACCTCCTCCGGCCTGGGACGCCAGCTTTTACACTCAATCTACACACGAGTCAACCCAGGCGCTGACAAGCAGAGATTGAATCAACTTCTACGGTGGCACAGCAATGCTCAATGCTCGCCTGAAGAAGCAGTCGCTTTGCTTCTCGATTTGAGAATCCCTGGACGCCGCCTTCGGGTTCTATCGCGCTTTCTTTCCAAGCGTGCGGACGTAGGGTACAAACAGACTGGCCTAAGGTTTGGGAAACCAATGCCAGGCCGCCGGAGAGTCAACTTGGCTTGGAAAAAGATGAAGGAGCCCCTGCACCTTGCTGGCCACATCGACAAGAAAACGGGCATCCGAAATGTCTCCTGGCTGTTTGATCACTGGATCAAGTACGTTTTCACACAGCCTTGCCTCTATGAAACTCTACAGCCCAGCAAAGATGGGTTGGTTTTCATTGTGAATGGCGATGGTTATCCTGTAGCGGGTGTAAGGTGGACTCAGCTTACCATTCCCATCCGAAATCATGAGCATCTGGCCCGCAATGCAGCACACATTTGGGTTTTAGAGCTGGCATACTGTGGTGACTCCAATCTGAAGGATTTGCCCCGGGTCTGGAAAAAGAATCTGAGGGTGCGTTATTTCATCGAATATTGCCTTCGTTTGAACCTTCGACCGTTCGAACGAAGCTTTGCTGTCGAACGAACGTGTTTTTCAAACAAAATTTTGATTGCGCTTTGCACGCTACTAGGTCCTGCAGCGGATCCGAACTACGCGATCTGTCGTCGTGAAGGGCGCACGCTGTGCGGCAAGTGTTATGCTGGGCGGAGATTTACCGTTTTTGAAGAAGTTATTTGGACTTACTGAGCATTGTTATATACCGTCAGTTCACAACTTGGGCCTTTGGAACCCTCTCAAGAGGCAGTACGTAGTCTGTCACAGGCGCAGAACGCGCACCGGTGATGCGTCCCGACTTGGCAAGACCCCTGTCTGCAAAAGCGCTCCCGGCTGCGCTTCGAAACCTTTGCTTCAAGTACCACGACACCATGCCATTATTTGTGTTCTTCATATGCTTTGCTTGTGGAATACTTGGAAAGCCTATGCTTGTCCGCCAGCAGGGAGGCACGCAACGGTATCAATAACATGCTGAAGATTGCTCTGTGTGGTTGGCAGCTAAGTGGAACTTGTGGACCTGATGGACAAGAAACCAAGCGTTTGTTTTTTATATGGGATGGTATTGCTCATGTTTTGGGGTTGGCCGACGAGCACTTGGGTAACCAGGCTGTCATGAGGTTGCGGGACGTGATGCAACGGCTCTATCGCACCTATCAGCGCATCGACATTGACCTCCCAGCGGACTGTCGGCAGGCGGCCTGGGATTTTTGCGCACACTGTTTGCCCGATACCCGTTCTCATTATCTGATAATCTTAGAGTTCCATGTCCCCAGAATCCTAGAGGCGATAGCACGTTACGGGCTTGGGATGTACTGCCAGGACTTGGCTGAAACCACGAATGCCAAGCTAAAGGATTTCTACTTGCGGTTCACAAACAGAGGGGACAGCACCACAGATGACTACCAGCTCTCTGCTCTACTACAAACCATGGAGCATGCCTTCTTGTACACGCACTCCCATATTGTAGCTCACGGTACAACGCGCCCGATCTCCTGCCCAAACGCTGCATTGTTCGAATCTTTAATAGACAACGCCGCTCAAGGGTGCTGACAAAGAAAGACAAGGCCGATGTCGCAAGATTGGTGGCGGTATGTGTTATTCCCCAATCCCTGCAGGCTTGCGTTGTAGTCCTTCGAATTCAGTCTTCGTTTGAATCTTCGAATCCTTGAACGAACTCTCGTTCCAAGATTTTTCTTCTTTCGAATATTTGAATCTTCCTTCGAAGATAATTTTCGAATGTTTCGCGCTGTGCTCAGGAGTTGCTTCAGGCGCACGCAACTTCTGCCCCAGCGTCATGATCATCGCCAGGAAAACCTTCGCAGAGTAGTACACAACTGGCCCAGCACCCAGCGCCGCAGCGTTCAGCGGATTTGGAGCTGTCATCATCCCCTTCTCGCTGTTTGAATGGCCCGCTAGATTTTGGATCCCAGGATTCAGAAGAATATGACCCGGATTACGTGGTGGTGAACGAAGTGTTCGATGTCAGCGCCGAGTCCGACACTTGCCGCCAGATAATCGTTGAATCCGGAGTCACCCGCCCCTACCTTGACCTCATTCTAGGGAAATCCGTACCCAATCCGCAAACGCCCATTTTCGGGTACCCGAAGTATGCTTGGCTTACGCCACTGTCAACCAATGGGCGCTGTTTCGGAAAGTGTTTATCAGCGGATTGCAAAGATGCGGCTGTGGAGAGGGACTTGCCTTGTGCACCGGTCGCCCGCGCCTTCCCCTTCGCAGTCCCGAACAAAAAAGGCATTCCAACCCCGATAATACGGCTGCTTGCGCTTGTTTGGCACGCCTACGGCGCAGTGGAGAGCTGGCGTGAAGACCGTAATGTGATGCTCAGATTCCCCTCCTCAGAGCCCCCAGGGTGGGGCAAATGTACATCAACGGGCCGCTTGACAGGCGTCAAGGTCACCGCTCAGGCGTGGGGTGGTGGTGAGGCAGCCCAGACGGACGAAGGGGCGCGGCAACCCGAGGGAGTACAACAAGTGCAAAGCACAACACCGGCGAAGTGGCAGACGGTGCTCCAGGCAGCAGTCGCAGCAGGAGTGCAGCATGGCTACATGGGAGGGGACATTCCTGAATGGGAGGTACCCCTGGCGAACGGAGATACCCAGAGACATCCTGCAGCAGAAGACCAAACTGGGCCGTGCCGGTACAATCTCTTGGGTCCCTGCAGACTACAACTCTGCCATGTGGTATTCTGTGGGGGAGTATTGTGTTGCGGCCCGAAGCTACGCAACAGAGAAGGAGTGCAAAAACGCGGCGGCAGTGGCGTCGGCAACCGGTGGCGTGCCAGCTTCAAGTGCCAGGAAGAAGAAGGTGAAGGCGAAGAGGCCAAAGAAGGAGAGGAAGACGCCAACGAAGAGTGGTGGCAAGCAAGAAGAAGAAGATGCCGGAGAGGGAGACAAAGAGGATACGGAAAAGAAAGAGGAAGTTGCAGTACTAGTGTCAGGCAGTGAGTCGTGAGCCAGGACTCAGAAAGCCACATCTGACAGGGACATTGCTGGTTCTGCGGTTCTGTTGTTGCCTCTATGTGCATTTGTAGACCCGCGTCTTTTTCTTCGAAAAATATCATCGGTCGAACATTCGAAGGTTCGTTTGAAGAAAAGTCCACCAGATTTCGAAAGCACTTTTTCAGGGTATTTAGGTGGTTGCAGGCTGAATCCGAAGAACCAAACCCTCAAAAATACCTGTGTCGAGCATTTTATTGCAATGTTTGCAGCAAAACTGCCACAACAAAGGCGTTCGAACAGTTCAAAAACTTTCTTCTTTCGAAGAAATAATCTTCGTTCGAAGGTTTCGTTCGAAGAAAATACCCCCAGCGGTGGGTCTCATGGGATGACACCGGTCCCGGGCACGGGCACCAGCCACCCGACCGACTGAGCCCTTAACCCACAGGGTTCCCCACCCCAGCTGCAACAAGGCTGAATCGCCAGAGCGTGGAGGACGCACCGCAACAACGGGAGCACGACGCGAGCGGCCCAGGAGCGGACGCAGAAATGACACAGACCTCCGGCCCTCAGGAGTCCGGTGATTCACTGCACGCCGCAACGGCCTGCTCGATGCCCCAGCAGCAAGAGCCGTCCACGGAGAACGTGCCTGTGGATCACCCCAGCACCGCCCCAGGGCACGCCTCCCCAACTGGCGCCACACCGGACCAGGACCGGGAGACCATGCCCCCCCCGACCCCCCGACAACCGCAACGGAGGAACACGGGTCCCTTTGACGACGCGGAACTGAGGGCGCTCTGCGGCATCCACGCCACCGCAGCCTCGAGCGAGCTAGTGGCAGCCCTCCAGGAACACCTCCAGGGCGTCAACCCGAGCAGGCTCTTCTCCGTTGTCCCCCTGCCGCACGCCGCAACAACCGAAATCTTTGTGCGGCAGCTCCGGGTGCTTGTCACCCCCGGGACACAGATCACGGACGACCTTGTTGACGCGCCAGCCTGACCAGGGAGGCATATGCGTCCCACACCTGGGCTGCGCACACACGCTCATAGCACCACCGACGGACCCCAGCCCCGCGCCAAGCACCGGGAGCCCAAAAACGGGCCGCCCCGCCACCGAGAGCCGAAACCCTCCACATCCCACCGTACGAAAACCTGGCGGAATGAGAAAGCAGGACAGCCCGCGATAGGGGGCGTAACCTCACGAGCATGGTGGGGCGGTACCCGGAGACGGCACGTGCAGCGCCCCAACCTCGTGAAAGTGACCCCAGCACCATCGCCATGATCGTGTTGGAAAGTGGCCACTACTACCAAGTGCGGATCACCTCAAACCCGCAGGAGAGCCACTGGAGCCTGGAGGCCGTCAACTCCATGCTCCCGGCAAACACAGCCCTGCCGTACAGCCCCACCCCCCTGCCCGATGACCAGCCCCGCGACCCCCTAACGGCCATCGTGTCGGGGGCAGCCGGCACCTGGCCCCCAGGCCATGCCCTCTACTGCCTCAAACGGTGGGCCCGGCGCTGCCGGTCGCACACCAGGGACTGGACGGCGACATGGAGGTTCCACCTGGACTGCCGGCGGCAGCTGGAGGCCATCCCCCAGCGCGAGCGAACGGCGGAGACCCCCACAGCGACCAACCTGTGCCCCGTCATCGCGATCCACCAGATCCGGGCCGTTGCGATGGGCGGGCAACTGCAGCTACCATTGCACCAATAGAATAATGGAAAAGCCCTGAAATTGGCATATGAACACCAATCGAGCAAAATTGGCGAAAGAGGTAAACATACACAGTCACAGCCATAGACCCCTCATTCCCTGGACTCAAGACCTTCCCTTGACTCACCAACATATTGCCCTGAACCAGGTCAAATAAGATGTCTAAATGCCATGTGCCAAACGTTACTACACAAACCCCAAAAATGTGCTCACCCCCCAGTCTCTAAATCCTAGCCTAATAGGGGAGGTGGCTCGTCATGGCCTAGAGTGGCACCCAAGACCATGCACTACCCTGACATAAACTTGGTTGGACTAGGAATCGATTGGGCTAGGAGAATTGCCCCATACCGATGAACTCACAACATAGCAAAATTAGGCAACACAACCACTCATGCGGTACACTCAAAAGTCGCATTCAAATATTCGGTTGCATGGTCCAAGAGTTCTAAATCACTTTCTACCCCCTTGACCATTATCCCTTGCTACAGCTGGCATGTGTAAACATCAAATGCGTCTGATGCTACTGAGGTTTAGTTGAGACCGAGGCAATTCCAGCCCATATCTCAAAATTGGAGGTTCCTCGCAGTCAGCCGAAGATATGATTTTTCGAAGTGGTCTCACGAATCAGTTTTGTTTCGCCTATATCTCCAAGAACAATGAAGGAGACAATAAAATGAACGTTGATTCGTGATCGGGAAAAATGTAGGACCACTCGAAATTCATCATATCCAGTGCGGCGACCTCGAAATTGACAATCCGATTCTGAATGTCTGAAAAAATCGGATTAGATTTGCGAGTGTATAACATGAAAATTGCGGAAGCAATGAACCCTTCTCTGATGAAATATGACCCCTCATCGGGGTTTCCGCTAAAACATCTGGACATAACAGTTAACCAGCCGGTTACCGCAAAACCGCGAGCCGACTGCCAGTCGCCAATACATTGACAATCTGAACGGATAGCTGAAAAATTACGGAAACATTATGATAAAAAAACCTTGTTGATTCCTGATATTTTGATATATAAATCTCAGCCGGCGGCGCCTCGGTATCGAATATGGCCGCTCACAGCTGGAATGGCCAGGCCTATCACACCATCACATCAGGTTAGGTCAGGTGGATGGGAGAGTATGATATCAGCCAATGGCGGCTTGCCAGCCCATAGATACACACCAAAAGTGAACCAAAGATGGCCACGGGGGTCCGAACCGGCTTCTCAGAGCGTTGTATCCGCTCGGAAGTCATTGAAGAGAGGACGGGAGGACCCCAATGGGCTCCGGGCCCCCCCCGATGTCCCAAGGACACATGGAGGACCCACATACGGCGTAGGCGTCCCCCATGCCCCAAAAGAGGGGTGGGGACACTCATAATCGGTGCCCTCCGCCATATCTGGTCTCCTCTTGATCTACAACATGGACCAAGGGGATCAAAGATAGAGAAACGTCTTCGATCGACCTAAATACGTATACCACAATGAAACATATATGTGGAGATCAAGTGAAGAGGATATATGACCAATCAAGGCCCACAAATCCCTGCATTAACGCCCTCACCTGTCTCCCAAGCACAAGAACAAACAAAAGTGCCAAGGTAGATCCATCACGGTGCTGCTGCAGCCACCAAATGGACCAACACGTCCCTGACATCCAAAGAAATGTTCCTTTTCCTTGTATAATTAATCCAGACCGTAGTATACCTTGGAACAAAGCTGCTCGGAGCTCCCCCGAATTTCTGGATGCGGCAAATCCCTTCCAACGGACTTTATATAGCCTCCCCCCAGGCGTCCCCGGGTCTGGCTTGTCCATCAGGATCCTCTCGGCGGTAAAGTCGTCGTCCTCCCCCTCGTCATCAGAGTCCGGATCTCCGGCTGTGAACTCGAAGGTGACGGGACGTCCGCTGGGGTCTGATGCTCGGGGACAAAGCTGGATATGATCGCGGTCCAGGATCTTGTTATCCCCCACACGCACCGCATACACATCCTGCGCGACCTTCCGAACAATCACCCCTGGCACATACCAAGACGCCTGCCGATGCTAGTAAGAAAAAGTGTTTTTCCAATGCTCTGAGGCATATTCTAGTTGTATTAGAGATGCACTGAGCGCACAGGCATTTCTATCCCAGTATTGGACCAACCCAAAGGGGTGATAACACATTTTGACCTATGGAACCAAACACCCAATCAGGATATGGAGTGGACCCTTTAATCCCCTATCAATGTGAGGCTATTCATCTTTTCCTGAGTTGACTGAGAACTGACATATCCAGGGCAGAGCCTATGAATTTATCTATGTTTTCTCATGAATTCTTAGCTGTCCTAGTGGTATGCACCCTAGGGGGCTGGGCACCTCTTTTTGAGAGGTCCTGGGTTCAATTCCCGGCCAGCCTAGCTAAGTAGGAAGATCCCATGTGACATGGCAGTGACCTTATCGCCACATGCTCTGCCACCTCAGCACATATGGGACCCAAAACAAAGAATGCACATCTCCTGAGATTGCAGTATGGAGATTGAGTGACCATAGGGCAGTTTTCCAACTCTTTTTCAAAAGCATTTCAGCTATCTTTGTGAATATGCAATCAGATGTGCCTTGAGTTGCAGTTTCTGTGAATACTCTTTCATCTTTCACTGTTTACACTGCAGCCCTTCATGCTTTGATCCCGATTCTCTTCTACTTGCTTATCTCTTGCTTGGGCTATCCTGAATTGATTGTATTTCAGCAACTAAAATATTTTCATCTTCAAAAACAAGCAGCAGGAAACCCTACACCAGCAGCAAGCAGCAGGAGAGGCACAAACACAGTGTTGAAAGCACTAAAAAACCTTCTGGTAGCAGAGTCCCAGCGCTGCTGAAGTGGACCCATGAGTCCAGCGGTCATGTGGGTGCTGACCGTACCCTGAGGCTGTTCCAGCAGTGGTTCCACACTACCCGGACTGACGACCAACTGCGGAACACCCTCCAGCCTATCGTGGACAAGTGCCCGTGCAGGTCCTGCAAACCAGGGGATATCAGGGACATAGGTCTCTACTCGACCCTGCCCATCCCTCACTGTGCTAACAGTGTTCTATACGTGGACTACACGGAGATGCCGAAGTTCGGGGGCTATGACTTCGCCCTCGTGGTAACCTGTGGGTTGACCAGGTTTACCAGGGTGTTCCCATGTACCAAGCACATTACCAGGGAGGAGACTATCAAGATACTCCTGGATGAGTGGTTCTGTGTCTATGGGGCGCTCAAAGAGATCAACTCCGATGAGGACGTACGAGTACGCTCAGATACTGGCTGGTACAAGAGGGTCCTGAGGTCCCTCAATGTCCAGGTGTCTACGGGGATCCCCTGGTCGCACACGAGCAACCCCAGATGTGAGCGACAGATCCGTGTCCTGAAAGAGAATGTATGGATATGGTGCAAGACTGAATGCACAAGAGACTTGGTGAGACTACTCCCCGTCATATCCTTGATGATGAACTCCCAAGAGAGTTCAGCTACTGGCTACTCGCCCCATGAGCTATTCCTAGGGCGCCCGGCATGGTTCTTACATGCCCCCTATCCAGATGACACCCATTCTTCTGTGGGTGAATGGGTCCAAGAGCAACAAGCGAAGGTGGACAAGGCCAAGGCTATGCTCCAGAGAGTGAGGGAGCGTCAGTGGAACAAGAAGAACAAGCACCGAGTACCGGCCACCTACCAAGAGGGGGACTGGGTGCTGGTGCACCACAGTCGACTACCACCCTGGCCATGCTCTACCAGCGATGACCCATACTTCGGGCCGTACAAGATTCTATCACTGGATGGACACCGTATCACCCTGCGGTGTTCTCTCCGTCTAGGGGGGACCCTGGTGTGCGCTGCTCAACAGCTGAAGCGCTATTATCATCCTGAAGACCTCTGTGGGGAGGAGTGGGAGCTGAACGACGAGGAAATTGCCGCCCTAGACCTGCAAGGGGCTGCCAGCCCTATGGAAGTTGAAGGGGAACTCCCCGACATGATCGCCGAGGAGATGGCTAAGGAGGGCTTCTACCTGCTGAAGTCTGTCCTACGCCACCGCTATCGCCGGGGTTGGCGCCTCCTTACCCTCTGGGAAGAGTTCCGAGTCAAAGAGGCCACCTGGGAGCCCTTCTCTGCGTTTGTTCTACCTGAGGGACGCCTAAACTCAGTTCTGGTTGACTACTTGTCCCCGAACAACCTTGGTGAGTTCCTGAGGCTCGCTGAGACGCTTGCCTCCAAGACTAAAGCTAGGGACTGAACCTTACCCCTAAGTGTGCTACATATGTCTGTGTGTGTCTCACTTCTCTCCCGGGCGTGGCGCCCGGAGACCGGGCTTCGCTGATGTCGGACCGAAGGTCCTAGTCAGGTACTGGTACCACTCCTATGGCGCCCAATTTCTGTGCTGGCGCCTATCCTTGGGGAAGACGGCAAAAGCCCTACCTACTACAGGGGAGGGGTGGCCAAGTGTGCTAAGGGCATTCAAAACGCCCATTTTTGCTAAAGGCCAAAAGCTAACGCACTCTCCTGCCCACGAGGACAAGCACACGGGATAGGAGACACCACTACACTACACACCCTACCTACAGTGGCACCATCCTGGTGGGCGAGCACTTCTGCAACAGGCTCAAGCCCCCACTCAGGACTACCACTCCTACACGCACACTCTACTGGGTGTGGTTGAAGATCATGTCGTGGGCCCTAATGACCCTCCTGTGAAGAAGACAAGAGAACACAGCGCTGCCAAGCAACTGTGGCCTAACAGGGGACGCCACAACGCGTTTCCCCTGATAGGGCTTGGAGGGAAGGGGTGCTCTTGTAGCGTGCACAGCGTGGATGTCGATGGAGTCAAACTGCCCTCGCCACTCCTGGCGGAGGTGCAGTCAATTGTTTGTGTGATCAGCGCCCTTGTTTAGCAGGGCTAGAAAAAAATGTTATGCTGCTGCACCAATCACCCTTCCTGCCCACCCGTAAAACAAAGGCCAATGAAGGGGTGTTTGCGGCTGAGGAACCAAGCCACACTCCACATATTATACGCTTCTCAGTGTGACCTATAATACACTGTCCTCAAACACGCCCTGTCAAGCAAGCAAGCGTTCAGAGACTCCTCAGGTTCTCTTAGAGAACGTACCGAGGAGCCCCTGGGTAACCTAAACAAGGTTTACGGTGCGCATTTCGCGTGGCCTACCCTTTAATGCGTGGGTGACTGCGCGAGCATACACGAGTGGACGTTCTGGGTGTGGCAAACCTACAAATCTTACCCACAATCGCGGACTCCACCAGGGGGTGGCCCCTCCTGGGCTTACTCACCTTACCTACCGCTGGAGAGTGAAGCAAGGTGAGGAGAGAAACGAGGCGCAAGCGAAAAATGGCGCTATGCACTTGTGTGTATGTCTAATCACCCTGATCTGACCTCTAATCATCTGCGATCTCTCTAATCTAGCCCTCTATCGTTTGTTAGCGCTGCTACAAGACTCGTTCACAGAGACACGAGACGAGCAATGTGCATGCTGCATACGAGACGAGCACACCTGTGGTTTCTACCTGATGCATTGAAGTCTTTTCGTTGATTTTCGGATTCTTGGATTTTTGATTCTTCTATCAGTGTGGGTGGAATCTGTATGTTTATTTATTAATGTGTGTCTCGTTATTTTCCAGTCTACGGGAGACATACGTTTATAATCTCATTATTTCTGCATTTTCCGGCGCTTCGCTAGGAGCCGCCGTCAAACCCCAGGTACTGCATGGTCTCCTGCATGAACTCACACTTATCCAGCTTGAGTCGTGTGTGGTTCTCCTGGCAGACCGCAAAGAACTCACCCAAGAGGATTAGGTGGTCCTCCTGGGTATTGGTCCCGAGGCATACATCGTCGATGTGAGCTTCCATCTGGGCCCGGCGGGATATAAGCTCCTGCACCTTAGGTCTCCTTCGTAGGATGGACAAGATCTTGTTCATCAGCTCTTGGAATAGAGCGGGTGCGTTGGCCACGCCAAACGGCATGACCTTCCACCTGAAAACCCTCCCCTGAGGGGTGATGAAGGCCAGTAGCTCCTGAGCGTTGGGCGTCAGGTCCACTTGCCAGAATCCGCTCCTCTTGCCCATCTTGGTCTTGTAGCGACAGGAGGCTATCCTCTCCAGGGTAGACTCCATATTGGGAATGGACCCTGAGTGGTTCAACGTTTTCTTGTTCAGCTCTCCGTAGTCCACTACCAGCCGTTTGGCGGTAGACCCAGGTTTAGCCACCAGGAAACAGGGGCTGCTATGTAGGGGGTAGTCCCCCACCTTGTACTCCAAAACTAGGCGGGCGTCGATACATTCTTGTATCTGTCGCTCAATCTCGTCGGCCTGCTCTTTAGGAGCTGGATAGCGTCTCCTCCGGATCTTGTGACCCACGAACTCGGGTTTCAGCTTGAGGTCCATCTGTACCAGCTTGTCACATGAAGCTGGAGGGGGTAGTTCTCCGAACACCTCCAGATAGGTCCTTATAAGCTTCTGCACCCACGGGTCCAACAGCTTGATCTTGTCCTCCATGTCCTCGTCAGAGTGTAAGTTGCTTGCCCCCTGAGTAAGAGACGTAGGGAGGTGATCCCCCACCGACTCTACGCCCTTGGTAGTGTCCTTCAACCCTTGGTAGGCATATACAAGGTCTTGTTCAACCATCTCCGGTGGACGATGGCAACATATGGATGTTCGAGGGGTTCACATACACATTCCTCCGAGAGGTCGTCCTCCTCTGGGGTCCTCACATGGGCGCCCCACACGCTCTTCATGAGCTTAAGATCTACCTCCCTTTGCCAGGTGGTGATCTTCTGTTCGAGGTCCTCCTTCAACTGGGATAGATCTCCCATACGTCCTTGCTTCAGTGGCCATGAGCTGCGGGTAGGCTTAGCGTAGCATAGCTTCTTCGCCACCAACTTCCTCTTGGAGTCCACATACTCCCTTAGCCGGGATCCAGGGTCCAGCTCTTCATCCACGGGGTCTTCCACCCTCATGGAGAGTAGGGGTTTCAGTGGGGCGACGTACTCGGCGTTCTCCACTTCCTCCACACAGGTCTGCAAGAAGAAGGCGTCGTGCTCAGTTTCGCCGTCATGTTCGAGGGCCCTAATGACCCTCCTGTGAAGAAGACAAGAGAACACAGCGCTGCTAAGCAACTGTGGCCTGACAGGGGACGCCACAACGCGTTTCCCCTGATAGGGCTTGGAGGGAAGGGGTGCTCTTGTTGCGTGCACAGCGCGGATGTCGATGGAGTCGAACTGCCCTCGCCACTCCTGGCGGAGGTGCAGTCAATTGTTTGTGTGATCAGCGCCCTTGTTTAGCAGGGCTAGAAAAAAATGGTATGCTGCTGCACCAATCACCCTACCTGCACACCTGTAGAGCAAAGGCCAATGAAGGGGTGTTTGCGGCTGAGGAACCAAGCCACACTCCACGTATTATACGCTTCTCAGTGTGACCTATAATACACTGTCCTCAAACACGCCCTGTCAAGCAAGCAAGCGTTAAAAGACTCCTCAGGTTCTCTTAGAGAACGTACCGAGGAGCCCCTGGGTAACCTAAACAAGGTTTACGGTGCGCATTTCGCGTGGCCTACCCTTTAATGCGTGGGTGACTGCGCGAGCATGCACGAGTGGACGTTCTGGGTGTGGCAAACCTACAAATCTTACCCACAATCGCGGACTCCACCAGGGGGTGGCCCCTCCTGGGCTTACTCACCTTACCTACCGCTGGAGAGTGAAGCAAGGTGAGGAGAGAAACGAGGCGCAAGCGAAAAACGTCGCTATGCACTTGTGTGTATGTCTAATCACCCTGATCTGACCTCTAATCATCTGCGATCTCTCTAATCTAGCCCTCTATCGTTTGTTAGCGCTGCTACAAGACTCGTTCACAGAGACACGAGACGAGCAATGTGCATGCTGCATACGAGACGAGCACACCTGTGGTTTATACCTGATTCATTGAAGTCTTTTCGGTGAATTTCGAATTCTTGGATTTTTGATTCTTCTATCAGTGTGGGTGGAATCAGTATGTTTATTTATGAATGTGTGTCTCGTCATTTTCCAGTCTACGTGAGACATACGTTTATAGTCTCATTATTTCTGCATTTTCCGGCGCTTCGCTAGGAGAGAGAGGACTACAATTTTTATAAAAATGTGCTTCTGATGCACAATTCGATTCTGCTCAGGTGTGTTGTCTTAGAAAAATTCTAGGCCGTCATTTGACGGAATTTGCTGTTGTTGCTTCGCGTTTGCGTGGATTCGTCCATAATTCTCCCATTCCTGTCTGTACAGATACCCACGTGCAGCCTCGCTGAGTAGGCCGTGTTCGGGCCAAAAGGCAGCAGCCCGTAGAGACTGAGCAGAACCCAACACCCCATCAAGGGGCAATTTGATTTCTTTTAACGACTCCCTTCGCCCTAAGACAGGTCACAGGTCGCCAGCAGGACTACTGGAACCCATGCGAGTGTGTTTATTGTGTCTTGCGTTGGGTTTATGTCGCGCTGCGTCTTGGAGGGAGGGATGCACATGCACATGTTTTGGCATGCTCCCAAACTAACCCAACCAAGCCACAGGAACCCCGGTAGCGCCATGAGCGCTGAGCTTTCCGTAGGAAATGTCACAAACAAAGCAGCAAAACGGCGCCGGCCATGGTGAGCGCCCATTTTTCTGTGTGAGGGGAACTATAGGTATTTTAAAGTAGATGTGGAAACCAAGGAAAGGCCAAGAAAAAATCCCTTTTTCCTTGAAATGCGACAGTGGTGGCCACCACAGCACAGGGGGGGAGTTAGAAAAAGTGCTTTTCTAATTCTGTGAGGCATACTCTAGTTGTATTAGAGATGCACTGAGCGCACAGGCATTTCTCTCTAAGTATTGGCCCAACCAAAAGTGGTGATAACACATTTTGACCTATGGAACCAAACACCCAATCAGGATATGGGGTGGACCCCTTAATCCCCTATCAATGTGAGGCTATTCATCTTTTCCTGAGTTGACTGAGAATTGACATATCCAGGGCAGAGCCTATGAATTTATCTATGTTTTCTCATGAATTCCTAGCTGTGCTAGTCGTATGCACCCTAGGGGGCTGGGTACCTCTTTTTGAGAGGTCCTGGGTTCAATTCCCGGCGAGCCTAGCTAAGTAGGAAGATCCCATGTGACATGGCAGTGACCTCATCGCCACATGCCCTGCCACCTCAGCACATATGGGACCCAAAACAAAGAGTGCACATCTCCTGAGATGGCACTATGGAGATTGAGTGACCATGGGGCAGTTTTCCAACTCTTTTTCCAAAACATTTGAGCTATCTTTGTGAATATGCAATCAGATGTGCCTTGAGTTGCAGTTTCTGTGAATATTCTTTCATTCTTCACTGTATACACTGCACCCCTTCATGCTTTGATCCTGATTCTCTTCTACTCGCTTATCTCTGGCTTGGGCTATCCCGAATTGATTGTAGTTCAGCAACTAAAACATTTTCATCTTCAAGAACAAGCAGCAGGGAGCCCTACACCAGCAGCAAGCAGCAGGAGAGGCACAAACACAGTGTTGAAACCACTCTAAAGCTTTCTATGCCAGGACAGGACATCCTTGTGGTGCCGCTTCACCCATACAGTGTCTCTGAGAGCATATTTCCGGACTTTTCCCTGCTTGAAGTACTTGGCCCTCTTCTCATGCTCGTCCTGAAGTGCCTTGCATACCTTGGCCGCCATGTCGTCAGCCTCAGACATCATAGCATTTGCCTCCCGGGCTACCTTGCCATTGTTCAACCACGGGAGAGTGCGTGACACTCGATCCCGTAGGAACAGGATACGATGGGGCGACAGTCGTGTGGGCCCCGCAAAGGTGTGGTACGCCTGGAGTACTCTCCACAGCGAATTGTACCAATTCCGGCCCGGTTCGTCAATGTGCAGCTGGCGGAACATTTCGAACATCTGCTGCCCGGCCACCTCAGCCCGGCCATTCGACCGGCTGTGGTACGCCACAGTCTTGGCGTGCCAAATCCCCATGTGCTTGCATATCGTCTTGAACCACGTCCCCACAAATTGACTGCCCCGATCGCTGCAGATGACAGCGGGGACATCCAAAATCGTCAGCCAATGCCTGATCATGGCATTAGCGACGGTCTTGGCCTGCAGACCTACTCCATGCTCGTCCTTCTTGTCCTTCTTCTTGGACTTCTTGCCAGGGACCGCCACGATATACCCGCTGTGCTTATCCACCGCCAGGATAACACAGTTGTAGGTCTCTCCTTCCACGGTGACCCCAGGCATGGCGAATACATCCAGGACCACGGACCACATAGGGGCCTCCGGTATAGCCGTTTACACCGGGTTGCCCGCTGTGGAGTGGTTGGGGCTCTTCGTGGCCCGACGCATGGCGCAGTCGCTGCAGTACTTGTCCAGGATGGCGTAGTACCCCGGTGGGAACTTGAAGCGCCACTCCAGGTCCTGCTGCATCTTGTCCCGGCCAGGATGCATGAGCTTGGCGTTATGCCAGTGGTCAATGTACTCCTCCATTCGGTTCTCAAAGACCAATAGCTTGTCCTTGAGCAATAATTTATCCCCATCCTCGGTCAAGCCCTCAGGCCATTCGTCGTCCGACGGGGCGCTCACGGCATTCCAGTACCTGCTCCAGTGTTCGGATGCCGAATAGTCATCCGACCAGTCTTCTGTCAGCACCGACCTGACGAGCTCTACGGGGGCCACCATCCATTGCTCCAGGGTTTCCTCTCGAATAGCTTGGACTCGGGCGCCCCGGAACTTGGCCAGGTCTGTACGGTTTGCCATCACCACAAAGCACTTGACCCCCTCTTGCTCCATGGCCTTCTCCATCTCGATGATGCGCTTGGCCTCCTCGGTTTCCCTCGGCGTCCCCATGGCTGGATATGTCCATCCATGCTTTGCCAGCGGGGTAGGCCCATCGACTGAGGCAATCCCCCACAGTGTTGTCCTTCCCCGGGACGTATACGACGCTGAGGTCCAACTTGGCGAACGTCTCATGCCATCGGGCCCTCGGTGCCGCCGGTTCCGAGGGGGTGTCGACGTGCTCCTTGTGCCAGCTCTGTAAGGACTGATGGTCCGAACAAACCACCACCGGTTGTAATTCGATGTGGCAAGACCACTTCCTGAGCGCACAAACAATGGCGTACGTCTCCTTCTCCCTCGCGGTCCAGGTTCGACATTGGTCCTCGGCCAGGATCCGGCTCCAAAACGCCACGGGTACGTGCGACCCGTCGTCCCGGACCTGCTCGAGGACTGCCCCTACAGCATAGTCCGAGGCGTCCGTCCGTAGCACAAATTGCTTGTTCGGGTCCACCAGGAATAGCCCCAGCTGCCCCAGGAGTCGCTCCTTCAGGCGGCCGAACGCATGTTTGGCCTCAGGGGTCCAGGCAAGCTTCTTCTTGCTCCCCTTCCGACCATCGACCTTGCCCACCTGCAGCATCTTGTGCAGCGGGCCCGATAGTTCCGCA
Organism: Eutreptiella sp. 'Long Island Sound 2002'; assembly: GCA_964036045.1. Classification (NCBI taxonomy): domain Eukaryota; phylum Euglenozoa; class Euglenophyceae; order Eutreptiales; family Eutreptiaceae; genus Eutreptiella; species Eutreptiella sp. 'Long Island Sound 2002'. Next base: position 92,316,662 of record OZ038380.1, on the reverse strand, counting down.
TACATCCGGACACAGCCCGAATAGTAATTGCAGAACCCCATGAAGGATCGGAGTTTGCTGATGGTCTGGGGCTTCTCCCAGTGGTGCAGGGACGCCAGCTTCCTAGGCATGGGACGGCGTTGCCCGTGACCAACCACGTGACCCGCAAACTTCACTTCCCTCACGAAGAGTGAGGCTTTGGTGGGCTTGCACACCATGTTGTGCTTGTCCAGCTCGCTGAGCACTCTGCGCAGATCCTTCTCATGCGCTTCGATGAGCTTGTCCTCAGTCATGTCTTCCATGCCGGACCCGATGATGATGTCATCCACAAAGGGGTCGGCACAGTCCCGGGCAGGACCGAGTAGGTCCTCCATCTTGCACTGGAAAGCTGCGTTGCCATTCTTGGCGCCCATCGGCACCACTTTCCACTGCATGGGCCCCAGCGGCGTCGACATCGCTGTGCAGGGCCTGGAGTCCGGGTGTAGCGGCATCTGGTTATAGCCGTGTTTCTGGTCTAACACCGTGAAGATCCGCTTCTTTTGTTGTTTTTGGAGGATGGTGTCGATCAGAGGAAGCGAGTACGAGTCGTGCTCGGTTTGCTCGTTCAAACCCCTGTAATCAACCACCAACCTTCACTCGCCCTTCTCTCTCTTGGGCACGATAAAGGCTGGGCTGGCCCACTCACTGTCGGAGGGTTCGATCCAGCCCCGCTAAATAAACTCAGCCAACAACTTCTTCATGGCCTCGGCCCGATCGCCCTGAAGTTGGTACTCCCGATGACGATGGATCTTGGGGTTTGGCTTCAGCTTGATCCTCGCTGTGCCAAACATCCCACGATCTGGAGGGTTCTTGTTGGCGACGCCACTGAATAGCCGCGGATAGGCATTTATCAGCCTCTCCTTCAGCTCGGCGACCTTCGGGTTCTCCTGGGCCTCTTCAGCCGCTTGCTTCGGTATCGATACAACCGACCGCACTGCAGTATAGGCCTCTTCCGGGTCCGAGTCCGACTTCTCCTCGTCGGATATGCCGTCTTCATCGTCGTTGGGCGGGCTTCCCACCGATAATCTTCGATAACTTGCGGCATCAGCCGGGTTCTTGTCGCTACCGGCCCCCATTCTTTGAAAATCCCACGTCGGCGGGTCGGACCCAACCGGACCAGCATTTTGGTCCGCGATGTGATCCATGACCCTCGCCACGAACTCATCTCTTTCGTACTTGCCGGTGACCAACATCTTGTCATCCGAACAATGCGGGGATGTGACCATGGCCCGCCCCTTCTTGGCTGCCACATGGTCGTGCATCCCTGTCTGCATGTAGTTGACGACGTGGTCGATCTCGGCGTGGGACAGGACGTCAATGCCATCCATTGGCTGATCTGTCCCCTCCTTGGGCTCAAACATGACCCGCATGGGCACCGCGTCAACCCTACGGATGAATGCTTCATCACCTGTGGGCTGGGCTTGCGCCCCATCAACCAGGAAAGGCCGTGGTACCCCACGCTTGACCCTGGGAGGGCATTGATAAACCCTTGGCGTCGATGAACAACTCCTCTTCTGGCCCGAATGACATCCCGTTCAGGGTGATGGAATCCAGCGTCGACTTGAGACCTTCCAGCGGACATGGGGTGGATCCTATGCCGGTTATGACCAGGATCCCCTTCGCCCTATCTGCGAAGATCTTCTCCACCGTACATCTGGTTTTTTCCAGGGAGCCATGCCAATACACGGGCTCCCACTCCTTTTTCGGAATTTTTATGGAATGTTTTGGAATTTTTTTTGGAATTTTCTGGAATTTTTCTGGAATTTTTCTTTGGAATTTTTTTTGGAATTTTTTTTTTTTCGAATTTTGTGGAATTTTTGTCGAATTTTTTTCGAATTTTTTGGATTTTGTTTTTAGAATTTTTTTGGAATATTTTTTGGAATGCAGTACGATCCCGAGGTTTCCCTGGGTGAGAGTTTCCTGCACCTAATTTTTACTCATAATATTTTTAAGGCCCCAGGCAGTGGAATTTACAGGCAGGCTCAGGGCTTCTCCATGGGGACGAAGTGCGCCCCAGCCTGGGCTAACGTAGCCCTGCGCTGTTTTGAACGTCTGGGACAGAAGGCACTGCCATGCATTTTGCTGAGATTTATCGACGATGGCGCGTGTATTCACAACCGCGCCCATACGCCGCAGATCACTGCAATGCTTTCCTCTTGGTACCCCCCACACCTGCTTTTTGAGGTTTTGGCTCTGGCTGTGTCAGCGGATATCATTTTCCTGGACCTACATGTCCTGGACCTGCATGAACCGAGGTACTGTACCCATTTCAAGCCTACAAACAGTGCCACATACATCCCCTGGTCCAGCAATACCCCCCGAGGTACAAAACTTGGGTGGAGACGGGGGGAGGGGGTACATTTCCTTCGTACTAACTCCCATGAACAATATTTCCTGGCGGCTGTAAAGAGGATGAATGGGGCCTGCCGTAGGCTAGGGTACCCCAAAACGCTCTGCAGTTCCTTGCCTGTGAGTTGGTCTGAGAAGGACAGATACATGACACGAAATTCCAAAACAAAGGGTAGGAGGGTGGGTAGTTTTTTTTGAATTTTTTCGCATCCATGTGTGGAGAGTGCCATATGAGGCGTGTATTCCCCTGAAGTATGGAGATCCAATTCACAGACTGAACCAACAGATCAAACAATCGATTCCTGGGACCAAACTGTTTGCAGTCAACCGTCCACAGCCAAATCTCAGGAAGCGCTGGCACAGAGCGCTGGTAAAAACCCTGAATGATCTGGGGAATGTCCAGCCTGCTGCAGACAGTTTGTCTATGGATGCAAGCCTGTTGTTGAATTGCAGAGCAGCAGCTGAAAATGGCAACTGCAGCCAGCCTAAGCGCCGCCGCGTCGCCTGAGCAGGTCGCGCACACTGCTAAAATATCCTGTGTTTTGAATATTTGTGAATGCAATTCCTGCGCTATGCACATGTATTTTCAGTGACGTCAGTGAACCAGATGTATAATACACCAGATGGAACACGCCAGTAAATTGACGGATGTCTGCATCTGTGATACACGCACTGATGTGAGATAAAGAATGTCTTTATGAATAACCTTTGTTATCTCACCCTCAGACTGATGAGGGCCTAGTGTTGGGCCGAAACCGGTCTCGTTTTTTGGCTTTGTTTGTGGACGCTTGCATGTGAGCTGTGTGTGAAGTAGCTGGTGACCACCGCTGATTTTCTGATCGGGGACCCCTTCTGAGAATTTTCTGGCGAGAACAAGATCAAAGCTCATCCCAAAAAATTCCAAAAAAAAAATTGCGGAAAAAAAATTCTCAAAAAAATTCCAAAAAAATTCCAAAAAGAAAATTCCAAAAATACCAAAAAATTCGGAAGGAAATTCCAAACCCCAATGCCTGTGCCAGGCTGAGTCTCCTCGATGCCAATGCGTCCTACAATTGCTCAAAAGTGGGGCATCCTGGGAAGCGGAGACGTCTGTCTCGGGCGCTCCGGCTCCCAGCATCTGAATCATCCTGGCATACACCTGCGGCGCCATTCCATACTCCGTGAGCTGAACTCCGCGGTCTCCTCTGGACTTGGCACCCACAGCTTGCACCGCTTGGGCGATCCGATCCTCTTCCTCAGCATTCCATTGGGATGATCCGCATGTGTAGTCCGTGGACAGCCATGTAAGGTATTCCTCATCCTCCCGGACCAGCGTTGCACAATGGGGAAGGGCTCCAATGGCGTTTCCCACCATGAAGTCATACCCGATGATCATATCCCAATCTGTAATGTCGGCCACATAGAAGTTCCCGGATAGAGTGCTTCTCTTCGCCAAATCGAGGCGGTTCAAGCGCTCATGCTCCCAGGACTCCATACTGATAGTGGCCTCATGGGTGCCACCACCAATAATCTCTCCATTGGCCATCTTCAGGCGTACCGGTCTACGGCTGGGCAGCAGGGATTCCTCCTTGAACAACCCTCTCCGGACCAGGCTCACCTGGGCACCCGTATCCACCAAATCATCAACCACCAACTCCTCTTGTCCGCATCGTACACGCACCTTCAAGTGCAACTGCCTCTCGTCACCCTGCGGTGTATGTGCGACTCTCACAGCATGCAACTCTAGCACATCTGGGTGCATCAGGACTTCGATTGTATGGTCACGGATGGTGTAGATCCTTGGCTGGTCCTGCCCGTCCACGGGGCTCTCCGTGGTCGCTCCTTCTTTCTTGCCACGTCCCTTGCCCACATACACTTCCCTTGGCAGGGCGCTCCAGGGGTTGGGAGTGACGAAGCTCAGTGGTTTTGGCTCTTCTGGAGCCTTCTTCGGCACCCGATGTGCCTTCGCTTTCTCTAGGATTCCACTGACTTTCGGAGGAGAGGCCTCCGGGGTCCCACTCCCGTGGGGGCTCCTCTAGACGTGCCCTGCCGCAGCTCCCTCCTGCTGCGATCAGCCCAGACTTTGTCCACCACGTTGCTGGGCTTTGAGTTCCTCCAACGTCCTCATCATGTCCTCAGCAACCTCCTCGATCGACCTCACGCGTCGATCTGGGCCGGGTCCTCCACCATAGCCTTTTACTCCGGCTTTCCCTTGGCCCTTTCCTTGGCCTTTTCCACCGTCTCCGCCCTTTGCCTTCCAATCGGCAATTTGTTGCTCCTTGGGCTTCTTGTCGGGACGGGCGGCGAAGTAGGCATTCTTGTCAGCCTCGTATACCTTGCAATGCCGGTGGTCATGTGCATGGTTGTTTCCCTTGCCGTAGCAGACCCAGCAACCGTCGTGCTGTGATCTGTACTCGCGGAACGAGAGCGGCGGGTTCCCGATCCGCCGCGGTTCCTTGCGGTTCTTGTTGGACCTTGGGTCCAGGCGGTTCCACCCGGACCTGTCCTGCCCATGCTCCTTCATATTGTGCGCTACGAACGCGAAGAAGTGGGCTTCTTAATGATCCTCTCGGGTGGTCACGGTCCAGAGATTTTGGCCGTTTCCACTCCCTTCCTCTGCGGTGCCGACCGTGTCCTCCTTGACCTCTCGGTGTTGGCGATCTTCCCGATGACCTCGATGTCCATGGCCCTCTCGATCCTGCACGTGGGCCTCGTTCTTGGCGTTGAGCTTCAGCTCCACCGTGATGTACTTCACGATCTCGTCCAGGCTCATGCGGGCAAAGATGACCTGGATCCTCAGCGGCTCTCCGCGCCTCCACTCCGCGTTGTTGAGGCGCATCAGCCTTTGCCCCATGGTGTCGCCGAATACCTCCACGTAGAAGGCGTTCATCAACCCCAACATTCGGCTGGGCTCGCCGAGGTTTCGCAAGAAAAACTGCATTATTCTGGCGTGGGTGTCCTCCAATGCCATGATCCGTACGGCCACGCGCTTCTTTGCTCTCTTCTTCTCCTGGTCCTCCACCTTCTTCCTCCAGTGGCCTGGGGGGGATGTCCTTGAGCAGGTCTCGGATCTCGCTGGACTCATTCCAGTCCTCCACCAGCTTGAGGCTTCTTCGGTACTTGCAGATGTACCGATTCCATTCCCGGACCCGCAACTCCCCGCGCTCCAGCAGCAGCGGAATGGACCACAAATCCTGCAACTTCTGGTTGGGGGCGTCCACTTGCTCCTCGTCCTCCAGCCACTGGAGGCAGGCCTGCTCTGTCTGGATCAATCCCTCGTGGATCTGATCCCTGAGCTCCTCCTTCAGGTCCTGCGCCGGCGTGTGCGAGAATGTCCGACATACCTACTTGTCCCTTGGCGCTCCCTTCATCTCGCCGACACCCTCCTCGGCGAAGTCCTCCCAATCCAGGATGAAGTCATCCGGGTTGGAGGGGTTGCCATCGTAGTAGGGGATTTCGATTCCCCTGACGTCGTCAATCCTGATGGCGTCTCTGACGTCCGCAGCCACTACTCCACCTCGACGGATACAACCCGCGGCCGGGGGGTGTGAGTACACTCCCCGTACATCCCTCTCCTCCATGGAGTGCGGTGCAGTTGGGCCTGAACCCATGGGGTTTGGGATGCGGGCGGGACGTGCTCCACTGGCTGTCCATATCCCCGTAGTGGGGTCCTTCACCCACAGGTTTCCGCCTGGATGGCCTCGACCATGTCCGTCGGCCCTTCCCATGGTTCGCCCCTGCATGGTCTGGTTCCCCCCTTCCGCATAAACTGCATGGGCAGTCGTAGCGGTCGGTGGATCCTGAGCGGCATGGGACATCTGTACCGTCAGGCTCCTCAGGTCCGTGGTTGCGTGCTCTTCCCGCTTTGAGCAAGCCGGTGCCGTATGCTTGCCGAGCATTATGAATTCCCTCAACATGGGAACAAACGGCAGCGCACCCGGGTCAAAACGTGGAGGCGCGTAAGGTGCCTCTGCAGGGCCGCCCATGGTGTTCTCCATGGCGCTCCTGAGGGTCTTAACCCGCTCCACCAGCTCTGCCCTTGCCGGCCTTGCCAGGAGCTCCTGACCCGAGGCGAGGGGTACTAACTCCTCTAGCCTTTTCAGGCGTCCCGACATGTCCTCCACCAGGTGGAGGAGGCTGTCTACCACTCGCTGCTGCTTCTGCAGGGCCATCTCCAGCTTCTCCCGGTACTGGTCCTGCTCCGCTCACAGCTCCGCCATGTCTCTCTCTGCTTCCGACTGGTCATCCAGGATCCCCGCGATGTCCTCCTCTAGGTGTCCTTCTGGTTGTCCAGGCGGTCAAGGTGCTGCATGATGGCGTCCATCCCCATCCTTGGGTACTTGCCGGTACTTGGATACTTGCTCGTGGTGGCACTCAACGTGCTTTCCACCTGATCCGGCGCATCCCACGCTTCCCGGCGCCTCAGACTCCTCCACCATGGGTGTGTCGCCCATGTTATCCCGCTTTGGCTCCGTGTGCCGGGCCACAGGCGCCGTTCTGGCTCTGGTAGGCCTCTCCAACGCCTCGGCGTCATGCTCCAGGCTGGGTTTGGGGGCCGTGTGCGCCCTTGTGAGCGGTATGGCCATCTCCTCCGACTCCGAAGGGAACGCGGTCCGATAGCCATCGGAATGCTCCTCGGAATCTGCAGCTGACCACAGCCTGACCGGGCCGGGATCAGTCTCCATCGCCCTGGCTCCCGTTGCGGGTTTTGGGGACCCGCGCTTCTGGTAACGCCGGGCCCTGCCGTTGCTGCCAGTCTACTCCAACTCCTCCGCAGCGGAGCGGAGATTGGAAGCCTTGCAGAACTGCCTTTCACACATGGAGGCCAGGTCCTCCATGTCTAGCCCATGTCCTACAAGGGCTCTCCGTCCTGAGCATCTTCGCTCTTCTCGGGCTTCCAAGTCCGGCGTCGACTCCACAGACTCCACGATCTGCACCCGGGGCGTCCTTGGGCAGGGCTCATGAGGGCCCAAGTCCCCGGTGCGGCGGTAGGGGGCAGGTAATCCTCTGCTACCATAAAGAAGGTCCCTACCAGGACCGGCCCCTGCTGTACCCCTTCCACCATTTCCTGTCACTCCTATGGTCTTGCTTCTCACCAGGTTCTGCATGATCCTGCCTTATCTTGCACAATTTCCCACAAAAAATAGTAAAATATGGCTCCTTCACACAAATCCTGATCCCTTGCAATAACCAACTCCCAGATACAATAGCTCAAATCCTAATAATCCACACTGAGGGCTTCCAAGGGTGTTTGAGGTCCCGCGTTGACACTCAACAACTCCTTCCAACACACCGGAAGTCTCATGGTGCACACCGAGACACGGGCGTTGGGCATGTACATAGAAGTTTGTGGTTTGAGGTTTGAGGTTTGATTTTGCGGGTACTAGACGCCTTTCGGCTCCGGGGGTTGGGCCAGGTGATATCCTCCCCACCAGGTCCTAGTGGGGGACCCTCCAAGACGCACCCCCTGCCTGGTGGCGGAGTCCCCCGGGTTCACAGGGCTCGGAGCCCCGTCCTTCCCCGGCTTCCCCGTTCCGCCACTCCCCGGTCAGTGCATCAATTCGCAGCCGTGGCTGCAGGCGCTTACCCACTGCGTCGCCCCCCTAATGCGTGGTCGCCCGGAGCGCTGGCGCCGCAGGGCCCGTGCTACTGGGTTGTCGTCAGTGGGACCCCCTTGGGCTGGCGCAGAGGCTGCCTAGCCTAGTAGTTGGGGCGTGGCGCTATGCGCCACTACTGCCTTGGCGGGTGCAGTGCCCCGTCTGTGTGTGCGCGGCGCTCGCGGCAGGTTCGGGGAATTCGGGCCCGTACCTTGTGTTGTGTCTCTCCCGTTTCCCCCTTCCCGCCCCGCGTTTCCTGCGCTGTGTGTGGCGGGCCGTCCCGTCCGGGTGTCCCTTACCCTCGCTCGCTGGTACGCCATTCCACGCGGTCTGTGCGTTCCGCGCGCTCGGTCCGGTTGCCCTTCTGGTAGTCCCCGCGTGCCCGTCACGTGTGTGTGCGCTCGCGCTCCCGCGGCGCCCGCTCCCCCCCCTCCTGGGTGGTATGGCGTGCGCACCCTGCGCGGTCCCGGCACTGGGCGCTGGTAGGGCCGTTCCACGTGGTCCGTGCCCCTCTGCGTGTCCTGCCCTGGTCCCTTCCTCCGTCTGGCGTGCTTGGGGGGGGGCGGTCCGGTCCCGGTTCCCCCCTACTTGGCTTCGGGTTGCGGGGGTGGCGGTGGGGCGCCCCCCGGGGGGGGTTGCCTTCTACTGTTGCGAGGGGCGTCTGGGGTCAGGCGCTCCCCCTCCCCCGACTGCCCATCCACTGGGCGGGCTGTTGGGGTCCGCTATCCACGTGTTATGGGCGCAGGCGTGCGGGTGTGGGAGGCCTTCCCTGTCCCCTCGGCGTGCACGCCCTGTGGGGGCTTCGCGCCGCGGGGCGGGTCCGTGGCGTTCGTGTGCCGGGGGGCGGGCTGGGGGGGGGGGGGGGCGTGCGCCAGGCCCCCCGTTTGTGCGGCCGGGGGGGGGCCTGTAGGGCGGGGAGTCGCTCTGCATCGTTCCGTTGCTCTGTCACTGGTGTCACTGGCGTCGTTCTGTCCATGGGGGGTGTGGCCCCCCATACCACTCCGGTTTGTGCTCGCCCGCCTTCTCTGGGCGCGATCTGTGCGGCGTCCTGGCGCGTTGGCGCGGGCTCGCTTGTTCTCCGCGGCCCCTGTGGGAGCCGGCGGCTGGGGTGGGGGGGCGGGTCGCGCTCCGGCTCTTCTCTCGGGCGGGGGGGGGGACCAACCCCCCCTGCCCCGGGGGGTGGGGGCCGGGGCCCCCGCGGCCTGCGGGCCGGTGGGGGGGCTGGGGGGGGGGGCAGGTCGCGCCGCGGCCTCCCTGCCCCCCTTCTGGGTGGCGGCCTGCGGTACTCCATCCTGGCCCCCTTCGCGTCGTAGGTGCACTCCCCTCAGGCGTGCGCGTGCGGTCGGGGTCGCGGTGCTGCCCCGGGGTGGGGAGGGGTGAGGGGCGGCCCGTGGACCGCTCCCCTGGGGGCCCCTGCAGACCTGAACCCCCCCTCTGCCCTCCCATGAGTGGGCTGTGGTCATGGGAGGGTCATTTGGGGCGCGGCCCCCATACTGTTCTGGTGCGCGCGTTGCTCCAGCACGCTGGTGTGGGCTCGCCCTGCGGCCGCGACCCCCGCAGGAGCAGGTCCAGCCGCATCCCCCCCCCCCCCCGCATCGCGGTCCCTTCCGGGGGGGGGGGCGTCCCCTCGGCTCCGGGGGGACCGAGGGCCGCTCCTGTGGCTCCCAAGCTGGGGGGGGTGCGGGTCGGGCGTCGGCCTCCCTTCTGTTGTCCCCAGCGTGCCCCCCCGGGGTATGCTCGCGCCGTGGGGGTTGCCGGGCGGCCGCAGGCGTCGGGCGCGGTCCGGTCGGCCGCCAACGGGTCAGTGCGGCGGGGGGGGGGGGAGGGGGGGGGAACCCCCCCGCCCTGGTTCGCGCCCCCGTCTTCCACGGGCCGACCTCTGATAAGGCCGCACCGTTTGCGCCGTCCTTGGCGCCGCCGGTCCGCCGTCGGCCGGCAGCAGGCAGGGTGTCTGGGCGCCTGCCTCGGCCGTGGTGCCCCCGCACCCCGGGTGCAGCGGCTTCTTCGGGGGGGGTGCGGGGCCGCCATTTCTTCGGCCTGCCTCCGTACGCTCTGAGTGGGAGTGGGAGGGGGGGGGAAGAGTGTGGGGGGGCCTCTGGTCCCCTGGCCCCGCCTCCTGACGGCTGGGGGGGGGGCGGCATGGCGGTCCCGGCCCCAGGGGCCAGCCATCGGCTTGGGGGTCGCACCCTTCCCCCGTCCCCCTCTACCTAGAGCCGGACCCTCGTGCAGGCCCTCACTGGGGCCTCCCAACCCCCCCGGCTGTCGTCGCGCGGCGCTGGCCGGCCGGGGGCGGCCATGAGGGTTAGCGGTCAGCAGTTAGCGGGCTGCGGGGCAGCAGGTTCCCCCCCGCGCTCGTTGTCTCCGCCCTCCCTCGCGCGGGAGGTGGCGCGCGCTCCTGCGTACGCCGTACCGTGGGGGCGCATGTGTCGGGGGGGCCAGCTCCCCCCCCCACTTTCTCGCGTCCACCGTCTGGGCCGTCACCTGCGCCGCCGCTTTTGTGCGGGCTGGGGCTGTGGCGGCAGCGGGTTGCACCGGCGGTAGTGTCAGTGGGCGAGGGCGCTGCGTAAGGTCCGGGGGAGCCAGTTGTTGGCGTCCGCATCCGTGATGCGGAGCACCGCTCCCCCTTCCAGGAAGGCCGGCCACGTCGGCTCCCTGTCGGGCCACGCCGCCCAGATCACTGACCTGAGGACCCTCTCATGGTCCTCAGGGGCTGCCCACCCCCCCCGGGGTACCTCTCGGTTTCCTCCGTCTCTCCGGAGGAGCACGGCATCAAAGGGCCGGTTCCTCAACCCCCTGGTGGTCCCCTGGTTGGCCAAGCACAACCACCCGTACACCTCTCCCACCAGGGGGGTGGCATCCTCCCCCAGAGGGTCCAGGACCGTGCCCCAGTCCCGGTCCCTGGGCCGGGCCCCCTCTGCCCCTCGCGCCAGCTCCCCCCGCTGCCCCTGGGCCTGCGGCGCCGATGCCGCGCCCCGCCCCCCCTCCGCCGAGGCCATCCGCGCCGGCTCCGCTCTCGGCGTGGGGGGGGCTGGCTGGTGCTGGGGTCGTGGGGGTTGGGGGGGGGACGAGCTCGCCGGCGTCAGGGTCGATGTTGTAGAGGTGGTGGTGGTGGTGGTGGTGGTGGTCGGTGTGGTGAGCCGGCATCTGTCGGATGCCGGGGGGGATGCACCTCACCGGCTGCACGTCCGGCTGCGGGGGCGCCCCGCTCCCCGCCCCCCTCCCCTCGGCCCGCCCTCCCCCCCGGGCTCCCATGCCCCGTCCCGTCTGTCCCTTGGGGCCCGCGGCGCCCTTGCCCTTGCCCTTGGGCCCCTCTCCGGCCCCCTGCCCGTGCCGCGGGTCCCGCCCCCCGTCCCCCACGCCCTGGCCCTCCCGCTCGCCCACCGCCCCTCGCCCCGCTCCCTGCACCTGGGCTCCCTGCCCGCGCCCCTGCGCGCCCTTCCCGTGCCCTGGTCCCTTGCCGGCCCCCTGCCCTGAGTCGCACCGTCCACTGCCTGCGCTCTGCCCCCCCCCGCTGCTGCGCCCTTGCTCCCTGCCGCGCGTGCCCTGGCCTGCTCCTTTCACGCGCTCCTGGGCACTTCCCCTGTCGCCTCCTGCCCTCCGAGGTGCTGCATGAAGGCGTCCATCCCCATCTTTGGGTACTTGTCGATGAGGAAGGATACGTGATCGCAGTGGCACTCAACGTGCTTTCCACCTGATCCGGCGCATCCAAGGCTTCCCGGCGCCTCGGACTCCTCCACCATGGGTGTGTCGCCCATGTTATCCCGCTTTGGCTCCGTGTGCCGGGCCACAGGCGCCGTTCTGGCTCTGCTAGGCCTCTCCAACGCCTCGGCGTCATGCTCCAGGCTGGGTTTGGGGGCCGTGTGCGCCCTTGTGAGCGGTCTGGCAATCTCTTCCGACTCCGAAGGGAAAGCGGTCCGATAGCCATCGGAATGCTCCTGGGAATCTGCAGCTGACCACAGCCTGACCGGGCTGGGATCAGTCTCCATTGCCCTGGCTTCCGCCGCGGGTTTTGGGGACCCGCGCTTCTGGTAACGCCGGGCCCTGCCGTTGCTGCCAGTCTCCTCCAACTCCTCCGCAGCGGAGCGCAGATTGCAAGCCTTGCGGAATTGCCTTTCACACATGGAGGCCAGGTCCTCCATGTCTAGCCCATGTCCTCCAAGGGCTCTCCATCCTGAGCATCTTCGCTCTTCTCGGGCTTCCAAGTCCGGCGTCGACTCCACAGACTCCACAATCTGCACCCGGGGCGTCCTTGGGCAGGGCTCATGAGGGCCCAAGTCCCCGGTGCGGCGGTAGGCAGCAGGTAATCCTCTGCTACCATAAAGAAGGTCCCTACCAGGACCGGCCCCTGCTGTACTCCTTCCACCATTTCCTGTCACTCCTGTGGTCTTGCTTCTCACCAGGTTCTGCATGATCTTGCCCTATCCTGCACAATTTCCCACAAAAAATAGTAAAATATGGCTCCTTCACACAAATCCTGATCCCTTGCAATAACCAACTCCCAGATACAATAGCTCAAATCCAAATAATCCACACTGAGGGCTTCCAAGGGTGTTTGAGGTCCCGCGTTGACACTCAACAACTCCTTTCAACACACCGGTCGTCTCACGGGCGTTGGGCATGTACATAGAATTGCACCAATAGAATAATGGAAAAGCCCTGAAATTGGTATATGAACAAGCAAAATTTGGGAAAACGGTAAACATACACAGTCACAGCCATAGACCCCTCATTCCCTGGACTCAAGACCTTCCCTTGACTCACCAACATATTGCCCTGAACCAGGTCAAATAAGATGTCTAAATGCCATGTGCCAAAGGTCACTACACAAACCCCAAAAATGTGTTCACTCCCGTGTCTCTAAATACTAGCCCAAAAGGGGAGGTGGCTCGTCATGGCCTAGAGTGGCACTCAAGACCATGCCCTACCCTGACATAACCTTGGTTTGACTTGGAATTGATTGGGCTTGGAGAATTCCCCCATGCAGGTGATCTCACAACATAGCAAAACTAGGAAAATCACACCATAGTGCCCAAAATTCAATTATATACTAAAAAATGCATACGGCAAGTATTTGAATGCTCCATGCATGTGTCAAACCGGAGGGTGATATACAAGGGTGATGGAGACCAAAGGTACATGCCCAAGAATATCCCAACATTGGCTCCCAACCCCCTCCAGATATTGACATGCCATGCTTCACAAGTCAACTCACGAATTTTGGACCTGATTTTGTGAGGCCTCGTGTGCCACGCCAAAGTGACCACGTGATCTGGCATATGGTGAGGTGCAACACCGAAGCATATGCCAACATTTAAGCAACATACCATAGTTCACGGATCTCTAGGCACTTTACTGTTAGCCGACCAGTTGAGCACATAAAATACGAAAATGAGCATAAAATGAGGTCAAAAAAATGCAAATGTTGCTAAATTCAAGATAATCACAATAGTTTATAACTTCGCTCACCCATGGTATCAACATATGGTTCAAAACACAATTGCTCGGGACCATTTGCGAACAATCCACGCACTGGGATCCCCACATGGACGCATAGGGACACCTTCGAACCTCCTCACGACACGCAACATGAAAATGGGAAAGGTGATAGTGGCGCTTGTGGGCCGCTTTGTAAGCCTTCCCACATGCACTATATGTGCAGTAGACTTAGTCTAGCGCTATGGAGTACACCATTAGGACATGGGCGAAGCCTTTGCCACGTGCGACTCGATGTATCTTACTACAACCAGAGATATATAAAATGGGCGTGAGCATAGCGAAGCACATACCATGCATATAACACATACCCTCAAGATGGGCTCCCACCATGGTATGTCATGACCCACCATGGCCATAACTTCACGTTAAAAATACGTAGGAACCCAAGAAAAATTTCTATGCAACACCAACACTCATGCGGTTCACTCAAAAGTCGCATTGAAATATTCGGTTGCATGGTCCAGGAGTTATAAATCACTTTCTACCCTCTTGACCATTATCCCTCGCTACACCAGACATGTGTACACATCAAAGGCGTTCGATGCTACTCAAGTTCAGTTGAGACAAAGGCGATTCGAGCCATATCTCAAAATTGGAATCCCTCGCAGTGAGCCGGAGATATGATTTTTCAAAGTGGTCTCACGAATCAATTTTGTTTCGCCTATATCTCCAAGAAAAATGAAGGAGACAATAAGAGGAAGGTTGATTCGTGATCGAGAAAAAATGTGGGACCACTCGAAATTCATCATATCCAGTGCGGCAACCTCGAAATGGAAAATCCGATTCTGAAGATCTGAAAAAATCGGATTAATTTTGCGAGTGTATAATATGAAAATTGCGGAAGCAACGAACCCTTTTCTGATGAAATATGACCCTTCATAGGGGTTTCCGCTAAAATATCTGGAAATAACAGTTAACCAATCGGTTACCGCAAAATTGCGAGCCAACTGCCAGTCGCCGATACATTGACAATCAGAGCGGATAGCTGAAAAATTACGGAAACATTATGATAAAAAAACCCTGTTGATTCCTGATATTTTGATATATATATCTCAGCCGGCGGCGCCTCGGTATTGAATATGGCCGCTCATAGCTGGAATTGGCAAGCCTATCACACTATCACATCAGGGTAGGTCAGGTGGAGGGGAGAGTATGATATCAGCCAATGGCGGCTTGCCGGCCCATAGATACACACCCCAAGTGACCCAAAGATGGCCACAGGGGTCCGAACCGGCTTCACAGCCCGCGATCCGCATTGAGACGGAAGCCCAGGCGGCACACGCGGTCCTCAGTGCCCTCTGCAGCGTGCTCGTGCAGCGCGTGGGATGCCTTCAAGGGCCCTGAACCACCGCGAGCCGAAACCGGGAAGACACCCTCCTGAAGAGGCAGAGCAACACCGTCAGGACCGCCCCGCCCCGCCGGACGCGGCACACGCGTGCCCTGCCCACCGCAGCTAGTCACTGGCAGTGCAGCGACAAAACACTGCCGCGCACACGCCGCACGAATCCCGCATCGGCCACCCGCAAGTGAGGAGACGACACAGCAGCCCAGGGAACACCTCGTCTCGCCGGGAACCCCCACGATGGACGTCAAAACAGCGGCTGCGGAACCAACCCTGAACCGCGACGACCCCAAGCAAGCCAACCTTGCCCAGTAAGACCCCCTGGTACAACCCGACAACACGCGACCGCGCAACACACTCCAC
Organism: Eutreptiella sp. 'Long Island Sound 2002'; assembly: GCA_964036045.1. Classification (NCBI taxonomy): domain Eukaryota; phylum Euglenozoa; class Euglenophyceae; order Eutreptiales; family Eutreptiaceae; genus Eutreptiella; species Eutreptiella sp. 'Long Island Sound 2002'. The sequence goes on along the minus strand of OZ038380.1, from coordinate 92,301,518 downwards.
AAACGCCTGTTGGTCGGGCACGCTGGCGGGAAAGGCGTCAACCTGCCCGGCACATGCAGCAGACACCCAACAGATACGGGCTAGCCTTAGAAGCCCATGATGTCAAAGACGAACAATGACCCAAAGAATTCCTCCCGAATCCCTCGGGCGGGGGCGACGCTCCCCCGACCCCTGCAATCCGCCCACGCCAGAGAAGAGGACGAGGCCCGACACAGACCTGTCCTTCCACCTAACCCTCCTCTCCCACAAGCCAGGTAAACGATAGACCGGGCCAAGGTGGCAGCCAAACACACGGGACCCACGGGCTCGCGGATTACCACGGGAATGTCATCAAGAAGTCGTCAAGAACATTACTTTACAAGCCGAGGGTCAAGGGATACGTGCGTCACTGGAACCGGCGCGCACCTCCTCCGAGAAAGTTAAATGCCTGGGACGCTGGGGCGGTTTCGGCACATGTAACCTGCGAGACTGGTGCGATGGACACTTTCCTTGCAGCCCAGAAAGCTAACAGCATCAATGGACGAGAGGGAGTCCTCGACACTGACCAGCATTCCTTTCCGCCGGACCCCTAACAGGAACGCGCAAGGGGCCAAGAGCTCGCCACACGGGACCCACGAGCCCGCCGGCTCATGCTGGCAAACACGGGAACGTTGCGCCGAGCCCAGCCTGCCGCGCCGGACAGGACGCACGACACCAGAGCAAGAGCCAGGCAGCCCTAACCTCCGAACACCGCACTGCGGCACCGACACGCCAGCCACAGAACCCGCAAGACACGGCACGATATGGCACACGACAGGCAGGCAAACACGAGCGCGAGCACCGCACCACCGAGCAAGAGCTGCACCCTGGGGCTCCTATGGGGAGCACGGGGATGCACCGAGGGGGACATATGATCAGCACAAGCGCAGTTGGGAGGACGGAGAAGGGCACTGGGAAGGACCAGATGATGAATTGTGTCTGTAAAGACGCCTTCAGGGCGGGACAGGGCGTGTCGTACCGAATTTCGATACTTTTCTCAGGCGGTCGTACCAATTGTCGCCACCTTTCTCCCCCTGAGGAGTCGCCCCACCCTGACGGGGCGGCATACCGTCACAACACACTGTACCAGCCCAACGCAACTGGAACAACCGGAATTGACCCTACACGGCCGCCGTTGGGCGGCAAAGACGATGGCGTACCAACCACAGTACTGCCAACAACAGAACAACCACACGCACGGACGTCCCGAAACCGGGCACACCGCAAAGCAACATCCCCGACGGGAGACAAGTGACGTAGAAACAACTACAGCGACCACACACGGCCAGCCAGGCCAATACGGGCCACCACATAACCCAGACGGGCCAACCACTGGCGAACCAACGCCGGCGAACCAACACCACGCACCGGGCACGACCTGGTCGCAACACATCCACCGCACCGGACAGGCCAGCTGCCGCAACCCTCAGACTAAACCGGGAAGACAACGAAAACAACGTCCGACTACATCGGCCCGGGCTACACAACCTGCTACCGATCAAACTGCTGCAGAACAACAGTGCGCCGGTGCAATCTCCACTTATTGTGGAAAGAATAAATTGGAACGAAGAAAAAGACGCACCAAAAGAAAAAATAAACACCGAAATCCTTTTTACTGACCTCAGATCCCCCCCATGAATTTTTGCGCCGCTGTTTGGCGAGGTCAGCAGAAAAATTCGGATAACCAGACCTCAACGAGAACAGAGGGGAGAACCAGACAAGACAGTGAAACCCATGCGTGCTCCAAAACAACTAGCAAAGTGCATGTCGTAGGACTAGTCCAAAAGAGCCTGGACACGACGAGCAACGTCGACGAAAACAAGAGTATGTTCCAACGCGCCGAGGTATGGAGCCGCCAAGAGCATGCCGCGCCCCAACAAGCACAACGCCAAAGCAGCACGAGACCAACGCAGAGATAGACAAAGAGAGGATATACATGGTAAGCAAACACCAAACAACAACATGTAAAAGCACTTACTCTTGGGCGCCGCCAACACCAAAAAGTGAAGTCACCAAGTATACAGCATCGCGCGCTAACAACCGATGAAACCTCTCATCCCCATGCCCTTGTCTTTTTATACCATATGGTACCTACCTTACCCACGGTGCATAACAACGTGAACGACACCACAGGGCGGAGCAAACCACCGGACATGACGAAGAACCAACGCAACAAAAAGCCGCTAAGCAACACACCGCAACGAGACGTGACACAACACTATGTGTCACGAACGCACCACGACACAACAAGCAACTATGCAACGCTACACGACAACGCAAAGAACCGCGTGCCAAGACACAACACACACCCAAACGCTGCAGAAAACAACTCAAAACAACACAACAAACCTCTCATTCCCATACCCTTGTGTATTTCACCATATGGTACCTACCATGACCGTGGAGCAGAAAAACGTGACTGACACCACAGGACGAAGGACCAACGAAACAACAAGCCGCTAAGCAACACACGGCAACGAGACACGGCACAACACAATGTGCCACGAACACACCACACACACCACGACACAACAACCAACTATGCAACACCACACCACAACGCAACAAACCACACAACAACCCACAACACGACGGCGCTAGATGACACAACAATGGAACACAACCAGCAAAACTACAACACAACGCCACGCAACGCCGAGGCACAACTCACAGCAACAAGCGCGCCAACAAAATACACTACCCCAACACCAACAACTAAACAACGATACACCATAACGCAACAGGACATGCTAAACAACACAACAAACAGCCAAGTAACAACACACAACATCATGAGACAATAGCCGACGCCGCACACCAGCGTACAACCCAACGCACCAAGGCAAGACATGACAACATACTACGCATAACACCACGACACAATACAAGAACCATCTGTACACCATCCGACCTCACCATAGAACAAAACACAACACAACAGCACATAACACGGCGCCACAGAACACAACAACAACACGCAACTATCATACCAACAAAACACGCCAATAATAAGCCACACAACAACGAAAAGGGCCACAAAAACAGCCACAAAACAACGCCGCAGGACGAAAACCCATCAAAATCCACCAGGATCAACAACAACGAAACAACACAACGCAACAAACCACAAGGCAACACACCACAACGGAACGCCACAAGACACACCACCACAGCACATAACAAAACGAGACAACACCCAACACAAAGCCAACCCCAACACAACACACAAAACCGGACACCACGAAACACGCAACACAACACTACCACACAAGGAAACACAAGGCAACACAGCAACATGACAAATGACGTAACCCGAGGAGCCCACCAACCAGACGAAAGCTACACCACACCACGCTACATGACACAATACTACACCACACAACCAACCGCCACAAAACAACACACCACGCGATATGCCACAGCCAACGCCAGGCACCACATGACACCACTCAACGCCACAGGACACGACACAACACACGCTGTACCACAACGCAACGACACAACCATGCGACGACACACGACCAAAGACCATCCAACGCGGCACAACACGACGATGCGCCCACAGGACGCCGCGCCACGTCACCAACCGAAAACAATGTGCCCCACGCCACCACAACGTGACACGACGCAAGCGCACCACCTGAATCTACCCTGTATGCCGCTGCTCCTCCACATGGCTGCAGCTGACCGGCTATAAAGAGCGCAGTTGCTGCAGTTGACTACAGCGGGCAAGCAGAATCCAGGAGACGCCGACGCCAAGGGCAAGAGGTATGCCACTTACCAATCCCATCTATGATGCACACACGCACTCGACAACACGCAGCAGTATGAGGTGCACGCACAGGCGGTACCTCCACGCCCAAGTACATGGCATGCAAAGCGACCACGCACGCAATACAAACACAGGACATGATGGAGCAGGAGCACCAGGACGACGACGTTCGGGGGGAACCCGCAACGCCGAGCACGCCGACAACAACAACAACACGAGAGGGGAGACAGCGCGCGGCCGAGCACGATAACCTCGGCAGCCCCAGGAGCCGGGGACAGTCACCAAGCGCACTCCCCCCAAGCCCCAACAACACGGTATACAGGAACCAACGGCCCAATGCCGCACGGGCCATTACCCCGGCACTGCCAACACGACTGGGCCCCAAGGGGGGGAGACGACAGGAAAGGGAACGACACAACGCCAACTGGAACCGGAACCAAACCAAACCCCATCACAATGTACCGACTACAGCGCCAGCGCCACAGACCGAACCGCAAGCACCACAGCACGCCAGCGTACCCCGAGCCTTGACCGCACGGAGTATAGTCAAAACACGGACTACAGCCAGATACCACGGTGCGACACCAACCACCTCAACAGCCCCAACGACGGAGGCCAAGGGCGAGCACCAGACATACACACCCCCCGCCCTACACACACGGAGTACGACGCACAACGAGAAGAAACCCAACACACCTAAGGGCACACCGACCGCTACGCCGAGACAGCCGGCGCAACAGGGCCCCACGTGCAGAGGGAAGCCGGAGGACAGAGGGCACACCAACGGTTGGACCCAGAACAGGACCCCAACCCATCACAGCACACTGACTACAGCGACCAAACCACGAACCGAACCACAAACGCCACACCGTGTCGGCGTACCCTGAGCCACGACCGTATGGAGTACAGCGCCCAAAACACGGGCCACTGCAACACACCTCAACACGAGGCACAACACCGGCGGCTGGGTCAACGCCCTGAGGCGAGAACCACAAACAGAGACGTTGGTCACGAACACAACACAGCCAAGCACGCCAGAGGACGACACACACGAAGCACCACTATCCGTATCAAGTGGAACGTCCGGCACCGCAATGGAAACCCACTCCCGGCTGTCCACCCCTGCCGAAGCCCCTGACCCAACCCTGGAATCAGTGCCCAGTGGACTCGACGTCTCCGCGAACCACGACCCCATGGACCTAGACAACGATCCACTGCAGGACAGCATCCAACGCCTGCTGCAGGTGGCCGCAGATGCGCACCAACGACCCACATAGAGCCTGTACCGGGCACTCTACGAAACAGACCAACAGATAACGGGAACGGGAGACAATCGAAACACAGAGGCGTACATCCAGGAAGTACGAAAGGACATGCAAAACGCCCAGCAACAATCGCCGGAAGGACTAGTGGTGCAGGGAAGAGAAACCGAAACTGGAGCCTGGACGAACCTCGCAGGAGCCCCGCGCGCACAGGAGGCCCTGACCTTCATCCAAGAATCCAATGCCCCACCGCCAGCAACCCTCGAGGAAACAGTGGCAGCTGTTGTCCTGACCCTACAGAGTTGGACGCAAGGCCACACCATCGTTTGCATGACAAACGTGGCCCCCCCTATGCACGCACAACGACGTACCAACCAACAGCCGCGTCCACGGGTGAAGCCCACCTGGAATGGACACCCGAACGAGAAGATGCCGAGTACACCCTGGTGCACGCCACCCGACACGGACACAGGGCAACCGAGAACAAGGAGCCCACGACCGAGCCTGCCGGGACCCCCCAACCGAGACCGGCCCCCCGACATTGGACCCTGTACCGGCAGCTGGCCCATCCCCACACCCTAGCGGAGAGCAGTATCCAGCCCCACACAGAAGCTGCATACGTGGAACGCATGCTACAAGACTGGACCAAGTACGAAACGGAGGTCCTGCAGGGACACACGGGCCCATCGGGTACCACGTCCCGCACAACATGGGACAACGTAGTGCCAGACGAAGACATGGGGGCACTGGCTACGACTGTTCCCACCACGTTCGAAGACTGCTCAAGGCTCGACCACCCGTTTGGGGACAACAACGACCCTGCCATCACGAACGCCATCCTGGCCTACCACAGCTGGTCCACTCAGCAAAGCATCCACCTCCACACCCCGCACGATGACCCGCACGAGTGGCACCCTGTTGGACAACCAGCGCTGGAGTTCTACCTGCACGAGGATGCAACAACCGGGGCACGCAGCACCACCAGCCTTCGGCCAAGAGTGCCACAACCGATACCGGAACCACACATACCCCCCCGCCCGACAAAGCCCCAAACGCCCACGCAACACGAACACGGACCCCCGCAACAAGGGCACAGCCCGGCAGCCCACAAAAGGACCCCCCCAACGCCATGGCAACCGTCCAACAACTAGACAGACCGTCACCTCGCGTCACGTCCGAGACCACTAGCAACTACCCCGAGGGGGGAACCACACAAGGAGCACAGCAACGACATGGCCACTACTGACGGGCACCATCGATCGGAGGAAACTCCTCCCAGGAATAACAGCGATGGAGGGCATGTGCCTCCTCACATAAAACACCGAGTACAACTAACGCAGGCCATGCACCTCTTTATAACCACCCAGGGCACGGCCTCCATTGAAGGCACAACCCTGGGAGACGACGACCAAACGCCCCAGGCGAGACCCACACAAGCTATCTGGATAAACGCAATGACGGGCACCAACATTACCGTCGACCCCGACCCAGAGTGGACGGCTATCCACTATGCCCTGGACTGCGCCCAGGAGGACCCCACGCTGACGGAATGGCGAACAAAGTAGGCCACTAAAGTCAACTGCCTCGACGACATCTCCCTCGACCACACCCTCACACCACAGGCCATGGAGCCCGCGTGACGTGGCGCCCGTACACACCGGGACCCCACCAAGCACACCCTCTGGCACTACCCCACTACCATACACCCAGAAGCGGTAACCCAGATCAAAGAGGCGCTCTCTCTGGCCCTCCCGGACACCCACAAGGGCCCACCAGCCGGGGATGCTCACAATATACTGGAACTTTGCAACAGAAACCAGCATGGTTCGCCAGGTCGCCGAGCCCCCACTGCTGCCCACCGTCACGGCACTTGCCAAGGCGGCCCAAGCCATGGCGCACAGGGGGGGTGCCCCGCAGGACTGGACGCCGGACGTCCTCGTCCAGCAACGCGCCCACCACAACGCCAACAAAACACAGCAGACAGGACGCTCAATACACCCGCCAATAAGCGACAAAGACGGTAACCTCCAGTCCCACAGCCCGTGGATTGTACACTTCATACTACAAGACCACGGGGACAATCGGAAAGGCACGGAAGTACAAATCATAAACGCCCTGGCGCACACCCACCTCAGCTACACCATCCCCACCTCAAATATGCTCGTCACCTACGGTGAAGCACGGAAGTCCACGTACAGACTGCAGGCCGGCACCGAAGGCACAGCGTACACGGTGTACACTTGGGCACGATACGGAGACCTGCCAGCCCCCATCTGGCACCCGGACCCGTCTTGGCACTAACCCCTCTATGGGAGGTGAGTGCCCCGTCAGAGCATCAAATCCGTGGAGAGCAGCGCCATCGGCGCCCACGGCAACCCACCCCCCCCCAACATCATAAACTCCGCTCTCGCAACCGCCAGGATGCGTCTCATAGACACAGGGTGCCCGACTTCGGATGACACCACCCACCGCAGAACGTGTAGCACCATCAGAAGGGCCCTATCCCACGACATTGACCGCACCCAAGCCACCTGGATCGACCAAGGCTCTGTCACCATCAGGGTGGGGGGGTGGTTGAACACCCTAAACCCCCAAAAAACCTCGCAGGGTGGCAGGGCCCTACATACTCTACCCCGTGCCCCGCGGCATGGATGACCACTGCCCAGGGCTCCAGCCCGGGGATCCCTCCTGCGGGCACCCCTGCCCCCACGCCCTGTTCCAGCCATTACCCGCACAGCCCGCCCCACTCCCAGGTGTGTACCTCAACATGGTAGCAGGCGCCAAAGGGGTATACCTCCCGACGGAAGACACCACGGGCCAAGCCATCCCTCTCAATCAGGTGCACCAAATGGCCCTGGGGCCACGACTACCCAACACCCACAAACCACGGTACCCGCTGGCGAGACACGGCGCACGCGACCCCAGGCCAGTAAAACCAAACGCCCGAGGCCCCGACAAAGCGCTGCTACACCTCACCATGAAACACGCGGCCGAGCTCCCCGCCACCCTGGCGGGAGAAAAGTACTTCATCGTGGAATGCCAAACCGACGATGTCATCACCCTAGCAACCAACACCCTGGCAGCGACCACGGACGCCTGGGACGTTGCCGTGGGGCACCCCACGGCACTTGAGGACAGGGTGCAAGAACCAGAAGACACCCTGACACCGGACCTTGTGAACTATCTGGTGAACCTGACCAGCCGACCAGAGCAGCACGACCAGAAAACCAAAGTTCCGAAGGTCACTGATTGGACGCCCTTTTTTGACAGGCCCCGAGGTGCCCCCAAGGGGACACTAACATGCCACCAACACACATGGTGGGTAGCACAATGGAGCGCCACGGGTACAAAGGGTAGAGTCCACACATTCACACCAGAAGCGAATCCAGCGACCCCAGTGGCACTGGGGGACCGTTTTAAACGCTTCAGCCACCACACCAAACACCCCCGGGCGCACTGGTTGGCCCTCAAAACGGCGATGCACTGGAGAGTGGATGCCACAGCCACGGACACCGCGCTGCCCGAGACGTGGCTCACACTCACTCGCAATTTGGCAGCCTACATACGAAACCGCGGGACAGCAAAGGCAGAAAGTTGGATGTCCTGGCCCACAGACACGGAACGATCCCTCAAACTTCGCCCCACCAGCCTACAAGAACACGCAAACCAACTTCGGGGTATGCACCGAGCACGAGAGGGGCAAGGACCGGCGTACAGCACATTTCAACACCGCAACGCATCGAAGCCGGCCCACAGACCGGCACCAGAAAAACCCCAGCCCAAGCCGAGGCCCCGTCCAGGGGGAGCACACACCTCGGTTTGCAGGGCCAAACGGCCCAAACCTGAAGCAAAAGCGGCCCCAGCGCCACCACCGCCTGATCCACAACCGAAGCCAAAGCCCCAAGCGTGCCAATTCTTCATGCCGGCAGAACGTGCCGCCATGCACCCCGAATGGCCAGACGGCGCGGAAGTAAAGGGGGTGTTCGGGGCCACGCTTAGAGGGCAACCAAAGCAATTTGTCTAGTTCCGGGGCAAGATACAGGGCAGACTGGCCACACCTGGCCAACACGGCAACCTGCAGCTGAAAATCAAATGGCAAGCACTCCCGGAGTGGGGCGAAAAAGCGGAGACCTCAAACCTGGAACTCTGGGACGACAGGCAGTTCCCGGAGTGCCCGGTGCAGCTCCGCACACCCGCCAACCAGGTACCGCTGGGCACCGTCTGGACACGTGACATACCACAGGCATGGCTGGAGGAGCCGGATCTACCAGAGGAGCAATGGGTGGCAACAGCGATCAACCTCAAACTGCGCCTGGGACAATGACTACTACCACGCCGCGCCAGGGACCCCCCAGGGGCCACCAAGGCGTGCACCCACGAAGTCACAAATGCGCTCGTCACTCTCATGTCCCTCAACGAACCAGGCGCCCTGTACGACGCGGCCAAAGCTCTTGACCTACAAGACGTGCCTGTCATGGCGAAAGGCGACCCGGACATGGTGTGGCAGGAACAGGCCCTGAAAACCCAGGCAGCCCAAGCCAGCCTAAGCCCCGTCCTCACCAGGACGGGACACCAATACCACACCACTCGGGTCAAGGGAGTGCCCATATTCCACAAAAGTGAGGTCCAAGTACACGTCCACCACCACCTGGGAGTAGAAGGCCGCCTAGCCGCATATGAACTGGTGGGCCCAACGTGGCAGCTGAATGTCATCAACGTACACGTCCCCTTTGGAGACGCCACAGAGACATTCCTCAAACACCTCATGGAGGCCTACCAACAACTTGCCATGATGGAGCCCACTGTGATCATAGGAGACTTCAATGCAGCCCCGTTAGCGGACGAGCAGGGGCAGCGACAAATGCCCGAGGACACAGCGGTGCGAATGGCCATGCAATACATGGGCCTGCAGGATCTCACAGCTTCTCTACGAGGCCAGCCCTCACATCGACCACCGCAGCTGGGCTCGGCAGATTCCCGCATCTACCTTTGCTACGCGGACTCCGCAAACGTCGAGACAGCACGGGCGCAATACCACGACCTGCTGTCCAAGATCACCGGACATCGACCCCTGGAGGTACAAATTAAGGCACTCCAAGTACCCCCGGCCTCCAGGGAAGACATGGACAACGAAGAACAACCAGCCATTAGGCCACCAGATGAGCACGCCACACACAAATGGATGGTGTATTACCGCACGGTGCAGCGCATCCTGGGCCAACAAGACGAGACGGACCTCAACCTTGCCATGCGACAAGCGGCCACGGCGTGCGGCCTCTACGGACAGCACCAAACACAGGACGACGCGACCCTGCTTCAAGACCTACGGTCCCTGGTTACAGCCATATGGCGCCAGAAGCGGGCACTACACACGGCAGTGCACTCAGCCGACCTGCAAGCGCAACATGATGGCAAGGAAATCGCCGCACGGCTGGACACCACGCGCCCGCAACTCAGGGATTGGCATGTCCGTCGGGCAAAGGAGCTGGCACAAGAACACCAACGCTACTTTCAAAACCCCCTACCCTACAAGTCCTTGAAACACGTGGACAAAGTCTTGGGAGAAACGGGCCAACGAGGCATCAAGGCGGCACGCCTACAAGATGGCACAGAGACCAACGATCCCAAGGTGCTCCTTGAGGAAGTCCTCAACTGCTTCCTGCGCCAACACAACACCGAAGATGGCGAGCTGTCAGCGTACACCGAGGAACTGATATTGCACTTACCGAAACTCTACAACAGAACACAGCGACGAGACATGCACCGAACCCCGCTCACCATTCGAGAACTCGATGAGGTGTTGTACAAACGGCAACTGAGGAAAACCCCGGGGGTGGACGGACTCCCGGCCAAACTCTACCGCAGGCTCCCGCTGAACCTAGAGAGACACTTGGCCGCGCGCCTGTGGGATATCGCCATAGGGAAAACGGACGTACCACCCGACTGGGCGATCCTGGTACACCCGCTGTATAAGAAAGGCAACTGGGCGAACCCAGACAACTGGAGACCCATAGTATGTGCCACGATGGAAGCCAAACTGATATGGACTCTCATCCTCAAACTGCTGGCCCCGGCAGTGTACCGGGTCATACCGCCCACAATGTGGGGAGCCATACCGGGTAGGTCGCCATTGCAGGCCATATTTATGCAATACGCCGTGGTGGACATGGACCAGATGATCCTCATCATCACGTCCCTGGATGTCCAGGGGGCCTTTTCCTACACCCCGCACCGCCTCCTACGGGCTGTCTGGAAGCACATGGGATTCCCCTTCCAGGGCTTCCCAAAAGCATACCTCGCCACCCGCATGTACGCAATAAAAGCCGATGTGGGCACCACGCCATGGGTCCAACCCGCCAGTGGAGTCCCGCAAGGGGGTGCGGAAGGCCCATTCCTCTTCCTGCTCGTCACCCTCCCGCTGGCGTTCTACACCCGACGCACATACCCGGACATGGCACCATACCCCCTATGGACCACGCTCCTGGCATTTGCGGACGACATGGTGGTGGTGACCTCCACCGCCTGTCCATCCCTGTCAACCAGCCGGGACCCCACCAGGACCACCAAACTACTCCACGCCGTCACCAACTATCTGCAGGGCAACCAACTACTGCTACACAACGTCAAATCAGCCAGCATGGTGCACAATGCACCGCCGCACGCCCCTCCGCCCTGCAGACCCGCCCATGAACCCAGTAAACATGGCCACCTACCTGGGGGTCCAACAGGCGTCCACCACAAACGGGGTCACCCTACCACCAAACCTGATACGGCAGCTGACACGGACGCTAGTCACAGCGCGCATCGTGGCACTCTCCACCCAGTCCCTGGCATACTTCCCGCAAGCCGTGCTCAACGCCGCTATAGGGCTCCAGGCCTTACACCTAACGCACCCCCAACACATGCTACAAGTGGCCGCTACCACAGTACGGCGAGCATGGACCATCCACGGCCACCGGCCCACATCAGTACCCGCGACGGTGCGCGCAGCGTCGCCACCATACTACGGAGACAACACCAACCACCTTGTCAACAACGCGTACACAGCTCACACCGCAGCCCACCTGCACTGTCTCATGCACAACCCTGAGCCAAAGGTGCGAGAAGTCTTCACGCTGACACTGCGAGAGGCCCAGTACCATCGCAACACCTGCCCCCAATACATACTTCACCAACGGGGCCTCCCCACCAAGGTGGGGACCCGTGTATGGAACCTCCTACAACTCCTGCTACCCCACCACCAGCGTGTCCTCCAAACGAACCATCGATGCCGGGAAACTGGCCCTCTGGCGGTCCTACACACCGATTCGGGTGACAGACCAACGGCAAGCACCACCACTCTGGACCTGGTGGGCACCACCCTGCACCTCGTACCAGTCACCCCCAACCAGATGCGAGCCCCCGAAAGGGTGGGCACACACCACGTTCCATTCCTGCAACACCGGGATTGGCCCAACAAGTCTGTCCTGGAAAGTCACATGCGCAGCGCAGCCACATAAACCGGACACCCCCAGCCGACGGATTGGGAAGTACGTGAGGCGTATAACCTGTTTTGCAGCACGCACAAGCGGCCCCTGCCACCGGGCCCACCACGAGGGGACCAGGCCCAAAACGGCGGCCGGAGCAAGTGGAGTATGTACCAGGTACCACAGTGCCAGCAGTACTCCTCCTGGCGCCCAACGGACTCAAAGCCACATTGTGACCTGGCAGAGCACGCGGCAGCATGTGGATGCTGCCACCACCCACGGCTCGCCCCTTCTGTCCGCCACCACTGTTGCAAGACAAGCTGACGGGCACCCCCACCACTTGCTGGAGATGTGAACTCCAAGCACTAGCCACCCCGTGGCCCATCCTCCAGCTGCTGGCGCGCTACCCTCCCATACCAACGGCCCACGCTACCCCGGAACAACACCGCTGGCTACACACGCACCTCGAACGGGCCGCAGAGAGATACACGGCCACAGTGGCATGGGGCCCCAGCGCCGCGGCAGAATGGAGATTCCACAGGGGAACGTGGGACACCAAGCACCCCGCCATCACCTTCCCGGTGCTGGCCAAACACCGCAGCGCCACGCTGGAGGCACCCGCCTACCCGGTTAATCACCGATGCTCCCAAGTCCAGGACTGGCAGACGGTGAAGTGGACCACATTCCACCAACGGAAAGCATACCTGCTTCAATATGTGTACAGCTACCAGACCCAGGGCCACAAGGGAAACAACTACTATGTCCGCATGAACCCAGCAGCAACCGAGATCATCCGCTAGAGGGTAGGCGTGTATGCTACCCGGAGACTCGAACCAGCCGCCACCAAGCCTTCGGCCACCACGGAACAGGGGGCACGCATCCATGCCTACCAACCAACGACGCCGTGCCGCCTGCCGTACCCGGACGAACACAACACCGTCATTTTTGCAGATGCCTCTGGCACCACAAGCCTCACTCCAGCAGCTGGGGGGGCAGCTTTGGAGTTGAGAACGGACGCGACAGGCCGACCGCGCCAACACCACCTCACAGGGGCTACCATCTTTGGGGCCTCCTCTCACGGGGAACTGAAAATACTGGTGATCATCGTGGACGCAGTCAATGACACCCACCAAGAACCAGGTGACCGCACACACCATGTGTGGATCGTAGTAGACGCGGCGGTGGACTTCCAGATCATCCGCAAACTGGCCTGGCAGCCCCTGCACAAGGCAGTCGACTCTATCCTGGGCACCCAGGCCCTACACCTCTGGACAGCCTTGCAGCGCCTCCCCAAACACGCCGTCCTACACCTCATCAAACAAGAGTCTTATCGGTATAACGTGGGCAACGGGCACATAGACTTACACGCCCACAACCAGCTTGCCGAACATACGCCGGACCTATAGGACCCGCCGCTAAATGACCACATGCACACACACCTCCAACACCTGCCGCCAATCCAACACCCCGGGGAACCACGAGCCTGGGTACCGGACGATCAAATCTACAACAACACGGGACGGGCATACCACAACCTGCAACCCATCCGCACCATGGCGCACATTCGAGGCAGCTAAGCCGACAACAACCTGATGAACCACCTCCAGCATAAGCTGCGAACCGCATTATACTTCTCAGCTCTTGACCCGTCCCTGATACCGGTACACCTACAAACGCGACATGCCCAACTCTTGCTCAAACAACTGCCCCTCCTAGACAGGGTGGCACGCTGGTATGGCCGACGAGGTATAGACATACCCCGAGAATACATCATATGCCCCTGTTATCTCCTACATCCAGAGACGTGGGAACACTTCAAACACTGCCCATTGGTCCAAGGGGCAACCACCTGGCCAAATGGACGCAGAGGACACCATAACGCAACACGCCGGGTGGGGCTGGGCCGCGCCACCGGCAAATGAGGTTCGCTGCCTGATGCGGCCACAGGAGATCAAGGAAGCGGTGCTCCGGGGGGCGGTGCCACTCCAACTCTACAGGGTCATCGCCGACCACGCCCCAGAATCTAGGGCCACAATTCGTCACATGCAACTCAACGCCGTCAAGAGCGGGGTCGCACAGTTACAGCACCGCGTCCAGGTGTACGGACAAGAAGCACAACAAACGACCCACGACCGCCGTATGTATTACAACCTCCTCTTCCACTACCAACACACACAGCCAAGCGACTAATCGCACACATGGGCACACGCCAAGCGCCAAGCAACTGCCGTCACACCACCCACTACACCGCACTACACCGGAGCGCGCGCACTCCCTCCCGTATAGAGGGCCAATCGCCCCGCGAGCAATACCTCTCCTCAGGATGCCCCAAGGTGAAGCTCCACATCCGCGACCGCGAAACCCGTGCGGAGTCTGCTGGGAGGTGAACGACAAAAACAGCGCTCCGCTCTGTGGGCATGACCTTGGCTGTGGCGGCACCGAGCAGCTGCACTGATTCTGCAGCCCGTGCATCGCGAACTTGTGGTCATGCCCACTTTGCCAACGACCGCATCAGCTCTCCACAGCTCTGCCGCCACGCGAAACACAAGCCGGAGACCTCACGCTCCACAGGCAATGCACCCTGATCCGTCTGGTTGAGTGGTTGGACGTCCTCACTGACCACGACCCAACGACACCCACCCCCCCGCCCCCCCCGGCGCGCACTAACCTCGGCGCTGCCAGTCGAGGGGGCGGACCCCATGATTCACGTCCCGGAAAGCAAACATTACGACAACGCGCCACGGGGCAGTCTACCCCCCATTGGCAATCTGCCAGACAGTTGGGGCCCTCTCAGCCCCATGAACCTCAACAACTACCGCACCACCGTCGTCACCCTCACCACCCGCCTCCCGTTCGCCTTCGGCTGGCTGGTGGGGGACGCGGAATGGGCGATGGGAATCGTACGCGGCGCCCATGGCGGCAAATGGGGGAATTTCTTCCACCGCAGTGGGGACATGACCCCGGGGGCAACCGAGAGGCTGATGGCAGCCTACCTCACACGGAGGGGCATACCCCTCCCCCGCAGCCTCCAACCATTGGCACGGCACGCCGGACAGCCGCACGTCATACTGCCACGGCCGGGCAGGTACGGCAATGCAGCAATGGCCAGGATGATGGCCGGACGTGCCCGGCACCACAGCTCCTCCTCCTCCTGCCGGACAACCGCGACCATCACCACCCACCCGCCCCGGTCCCGCGCCGCAACAGCGGCTAGGGTCACGAATGTACGCGCCCTGGCAGTGCAAGGCCCAACGGCCCCCACGTCCTCTGGCCCATCCACCTCCGCCCGCCACGCACCTGTCACCATGACACACCAACAGCACGCCGCCAACGCCACGCGGACTACAGACCCTCCGGCACCATCCAAAGCCGGCACACCACAGAGCCCCCGACAAGAGCGTGCATCCAAACGGGCAGCACAACGACACCCACCACAACACCACATGGCCGCAGGGATCCAGGGACACCGGGCGTCACCTGCCGGGAGCGGAGCCGTGTCCAGCGCCAAGAATACGGGGGCGGTGAGCACCCGACCCCAGCAACCCCTTGGCACCGGACACCCGCATGTTGACCCGATCCCGCAATCCCAAACACCAGCTTGCGCGTCCACACGCGATCACCAGCCGGCAGCCAGCCCGGCAGCGGCAACACAGGCCCGCCCAGAGCCCCACCCACGCCAGGACACACCTGACCGGCCGACGGCAGGTCCCGCAAACGCGCCGCCAGAGGACCCCTCCACGCAGACACGTGCTGCTACCCGAAACCGACACCACCACCGCCCGGCACTTCGACACCGTGCACCCCCAAGCCCACCACCCCGCCGAGTGTCCAAATCCCCAGGCTCCGGCGACATCCGGCACAACGGCCCCGGGGGACCTGTCAGCCACGGCACAAGCCGAACCGGCGTCCCAGCGGCACCACGCCCCACCAGCCGGGCCGGCGGTAAGACCCACAGAACCGTTATCTCCCGGTCGCCAGGCTCCCGACCTGGACCCAGGTCCAGACCCGGCATGCACCACCGTTCCTGAGGACGCCCCGCGGTCTGCGGACCCGGGAAGCCGACGCGGGCCGCCGCCCGTGTCGGAAGGCCACGCCCGAGAGGCAGAGCGACCAGCGGACAATGCAGCCACGCCGCCCGCACCGCCAAACCCAACCACAACGCGAGGAGCCCGAAGTGGGCGCGGAGGACATGCAAAGACCCCTACAAGGCACAGCAACACCACCACCAGTGGGAGAACCTAGCGGGGGAGTAGACCAGCCAGCAATACAGCATGCCAACCCACCGGGCATGGCGACGCACGGAAGCGGCAAGGCATCAGCCGCTGGCGAACCTGGTACGGAACCTGAAGAACCAATGCCGGACACCGGGCGTGAGGCCGGCCTCCACCCACCATCAGCCCATGGGGTGCAACCCGTAGGTCGCCCGGTAGGGGTGCAGATTCGCAGCGAATTCAATTTGAATTCGCCGAATTCGCTGCGAATTCGTTCGCAGAGCGAAATCGCTGCGAATTCGGCCTGAAGTTCTTAGTACTGCGAATTCGGGGCGAATTCCCGCTGCGAATTCGCAGGCGACGGCAAAATGATCACGCGTGCGCCGTCTTTTCTCCAGATGAAAAACTAACTTTGAACTGTGCAATGCAATAATTTTTTTGACTTGAAAAAATGAAAACTATGATGATTCCGCTTCGATTGAGCCGTTGATTTTCTTGTCCGTTGCCTGCGTACCCGCTTTCGAAAACAAAATTTACTTTTGAGTTTTGAACACACCGCTGAGTCCGCCTAGCTCCCCCAAACACGGCGGTACCCTCCATTCTCCCCAGAAGTCCACCAGTTTGGAGAGAAACCCGTCCCGAACTTTTGATTTCCGACTTTTTTTTTCTAATTTTTGACAGTCAAAACGTGTTGCCCCTGGGCAACCACGCACTGTCGGGCGTGTGTGGAAGGAGAAGCAGCCGACAGCAGCCCGACGCAGCCGCAGTGAGGCCCTGGGCACCCACAACGATGTGCACGGAGCGAATGACGTGCACGGAGGTGCACCCAGCCAGCGCACCTTCTCCAACCCCCCTATAAGCTATGTACATAGCCCCTTGAAGCCCTTGCGTATCCTTGACAGCGGTACCCTCCTTACCATTCCCGGTGCCGTGTATGGTCTCTCTTAGATTACTTCAAGTCCAACGATTCAATTCAAGAATGCAATGAATGAAGGCCCGATAAGGGCAACAAGTGGTTCACATGTGATGGTTTCTGTGTGGACTGGTGATCTTGCATGCTTCGTTGCTGCTTCTTTTCCAAAAGGCATTTGAAAGAAGCAAGGAAATTTGGAATTCTTGGTTTTGATTTGCTTTATTTTTGTCAAATCGTCAAATCGGTTCAGCATGGTAAATGCAAGCAACAACAAACAACAAAAATTGCAAGGTTACGGCAGCTTTTGGAAAATCTTTTATGCGATATGGTACTGGGTAGTGGCATACCCATATGTAAACAGGTGAATTGCAACCTAGAAGGTAAATTGTAGGTGCCTATGGATTCAATCAAGCGAATCACGGAGGATTCGAATTTGAAGTAGCGAATTCGAGTTCGGAGTGGTCCACGAATTCGTGCGAATTCGGGGCAAATTCGAATTCGAGCGAATTCGTGCGAATTCGAACCTGCATCCCTATCGCGCAGGCGCCGCCACCTTGGCGGACCCAGCGCATCACACCGACGCAAGCGCACCAGGGGAAACGCCGCCACGGGACCCACCTGGAACCCGGGGCAAATCACAGACCCGGGAAACCACACCCAACACGCCCCAACGCGCGGCCGGCAGGGATGCGTCGCCCAACGAACACAACTGCGACGAAGACTCTTTCGATACCTTCATGGAGTCCTGCATGGGTGACTCCCACAAGGTCCCAACGCATGACACGGCACCACGCGTCCGCCCGGAGGAACGACGCGACCATGCGAAGGGCACACCCCTCACGATGTCACGCCACGCACACGTCCAGCGCGATTACACTGCCCTGGGGCGCACCGAGCATGCTACCGCCACGGGTGACGGGCACCCCGCCGCGAGCGGAACAGCGGACTAGACCCGGGACGGACGCGACGCCCCAGGAAGCAGGGCTCACGTGGAAGCGAGCACCAACACCGCTAGCGAGCCTACTGGCCAACCGCCGGGGACCACCCCGCACTAGGGGCGGGGACATCCAGACTACGCACGCTTGGAAGGCGACGCCAGCCACTAAAGAAGGTCTCTACCAGGACGGGCCCCTGCTGTACCCCTTCCACCATTTCCTGTCACTCCTATGGTCTTGCTTCTCAACAGGTTCTGCATGATCTTGCGTTATCCTGCACAATTTCCGACAAAAAATAGTAAAATATCGCTCCTTCACACAAATCCTGATCCCTTGCAATAACCAACTGCCAAGTACAATAGCTCAATCAAAAAAATCCACACTGAGAGCTTCGAAGGGTGTTTGAAGTCCCGCGTTGACACTCAACAACTCCTTTCAACACGCCGGTCGTCTCACGGTGCACACGGAAAAACGGGCGTTGGGCATGTACATAGAATTGCACCAAAATCAATAAAGAGGCCCTGGAATTGGCATATGAACACAAATCAAGCAAAATTGGGGAAAGATAAAAACATACACAATCACAGCCATAGACCCCTCATTCCCTGGACTCCAGAACTTCCCTTGTCTTGCCAACATGATGCCCTAAACCCAGTCAAATAAGATGGCTAAATGCCATGTGTCAAAAGTCACTACACAAACCCCAAAAATGTGTTCACTCCCAAGCCTCTAAATCCTCGCCGAATAGGGGCAGTGGCGTGTCATGGCCCAGATTGGCACTCAGGACCCTGCCCTACCCTGACATGACTTTGATTGGACTTGAAGTCGATTGGGCTTGGAGAATTGCCCCATGAAGATGATCTCACAACATAGCAAAATTAGGCAAATCACACCATAGTGCCCAATATTCAATTATATACTCAAAAATGCATACGGCAAGTATTCAAATGCTCCCTGCATGTGTCATACCGGAAAGTAATTTACAAGGGTGAAATAGACCAAACGTCCATGCCCAAGAATATCCCAACATTGGCTCCCAAATCCCTCCGGATATACACATGCCATGCTTCACAAGTCAACTCACGAATTGGAGACCTAACTTTGTGAGGCCTCGTGTGCCACGCCAAAGTGACCACGCGATCCTGCATATGGTGAGGTGCAATACCGAAGCATATGCCAACAGATAAGCAACATACCATAGTTCACGGATCTCTAGGCACTTTACTGTTAGCCGACCAGTTGAGCACATAAAATACAAAAATGAGCATGAAATGAGGTCAAAAACATGCAAATGTTACTAAATTCAAGATAAATACAATAGTATATAACTTCGCTCACCCATGGTATCAACATATGGTTCAAAACACAATCGCGCGGGACCATTTGCGAACAATCCTCCCACTTGGATCCCCACATGGACGCAAAGGGACACCTTGGAAGCTCCTGACGACACGCACCATGAAAATAAAAAAATTGATAGTGGCGCTTGTGGGTCGTTCCGTAAGCCTTCCCACATGCACTAGATGTGCGGTAGACTTAGTCTAGCGCTATGGAGCACGGCATTAGGATATGGGCGAAGCCCTTGCCACGTATGACTCCACATATCTTCCTACAAACGGAGATATGTAATATGGGCGTGAGCATAGCGAAGCACATACCATCCATATAACACATACCCTTAAAAGTGGCTCCCACCATGGTATGTCATGACCCACCATGGACATAACTTCACGTTAAAAATACGTAGGAACCCATGGAAAGTTTCTATGCAACACCAACAGTCATGCAGTACACTCGAACGTCGCATGGAAATATTCGGTTGCATGGTCCAGGAGTTATAAATCACTTTCTACCCTCTTGGCCATTCACCCCCGCTACACCAGGCATGTGTAGACATCAAAGACGTTTGACGCTCTGAAAATTAAGTTGAGACCAAGGCCTTTCCGGCCCATATCTCAAAATTGAAATTTCTCGCAGTCGACCGCAAATATGATTTTTCAAAGTGGCCTCACGAATCAATTTTGTTTCGCCTATATCTCCAAGAAAAATGAAGGAGACAACAAAAGAAAGGTTGATTTGTGATCGGGGAAAAATGTAGGACCACTCGGAATTCATCATATCCGGTGCGGCGACCTTGAAATCGAAAATCCGATCCTGAATGTCTGAAAAAATCGAATTAATTTTGCGCGTCGGTAACATGAAAATTGCGAAAGCAACGAACCCTTTTCTGATGAGAATTGACCCTTCATCGGGGTTTCCGCTATAACATCTGGAAATAACAGTTCATAAATCGGTTACCGCAAAATCGCGAGCCAACCGTCAGTCGCCGATACATTGACAATCAGAACGGATAGCTGAAAAATTACGGAAACATTATGATAAAAAAACCCTGTTGATTCCTGATATTTTGATATATAAATCTCAGCCGGTGGTGCCTCGGTATTGAATATGGCCGCTCATAGCTGGAATGGCCAAGCCTATCACACTCTCACATCAGGCTAGGTCAGGTGGATGGGAGAGTATGATATCAGCCAATGGCGGCTTGCCGGCCCATAGATACACACCCCAAGTGACCCAATGATGGCCACGGGGGTCCGAACCGGCTTCACCCCCCTTCTCAGAGCGTTGTATCCGCTCGGAGGTCATTGAAGAGAGGACGAGAGGACCCCATTGGGCTCCAACCCCCCCCCCCATGTCCCAAGGACACATGGAGGCCCCACATACGGCGTAGGCGTCCCCCATGCCCCAAGAGAGGGGTGAGGACACTCATAATCGGTGCCCCCCGCCATATCCGGTCTCCTCTTGATCTACAACATGGACCAAGGGGTTCAAAGATAGAGAAATGTCGTCGGTCGACCTAAATACGTATACCACAATGAAATATATATGTGGAGACCGAGTGAAGGGGGTATATGGCCAATCAAGGCCCAAACATCCCCGGATGAACACCCTCACCCGTCTCCCAAGCACAAAGACAATCATAAATGCCACACCTAGGATTTTATGAGGTACCGGAATCCCGTAACTGAACCGTCCAAAAACTGCCGCGATCGCGATTTACGGCCCGCCGCAACCCAATTTTGCCGAGGTTATGGTGATTTGTGCCAAATCTGTGCGCATCTGCCCCGATTTAGATAGCGCAATCGGTAATATACGACGTTATCCAGTTGCTGTGTTGAAATCACGTCGATTGCATTACTGGATGTCCAGATAAACCCAAAATACGACCATTTTTGTCCTTTTTTGCCACTTTCGGGCCATAAACGGTCATTTCGATGATGTCCTTGTGGTGTCACGAGATTTCAAATGTATCAAGTTTGTCCCTAGTGCCCTGTGAGGCTAGACAAGCAATGATTTGTGCCTGTGTCTGCCCTTTACCCAAGATAATAATCCGGAGGGTGCCAAAAAACGCCCAAATCAGCTATATTTCAACTTTTGAACACATAAATGTTGATTCAAGTGATACGGCCGTGCTTTCATGTGATTTCAAATTGATCACGTTTGTCGGCTGTGCTACGTGAGGCTTGGCAAGCAATGATTCGTGCCCGTGCATGCCCTTTACCCAAGATAATAATCCGGAGGGGGCCAAAAAACTCCCAAAACAGCTATATTTGCACTTTTGAACACATAAATGTTGATTAAAGTGATACGGTTGTGCTTTCGTGTGATTTCAAATTGATCACGTTTGTCGGCTGTGCTACGTGAGGCTTGGTAAGCAACAATTTGTGACTGTGCATGTTCTTTACTCAAGGTTATGGCCCGGAGGGTGCCAAAAAAGGCCCCAAACAGCTAGATTTGCACTTTTGAACACAATAATGTTGATTAAAGTGATGCGGTTGCGCTTTCGTGTGATTTCAAATTGATGAAATGTGTCCCTAGTGCTAGGTGAGGCTTGGCAAGCAGTGATTTGTGCCCGTGCATGCCCTTTACTCAGGGTTGCGGTCCGGATGGTGGGAAAAAACGCCCAAAACAGCTATATTTGCACTTTTGAACACACAAATGTTGATTAAAGTGATATGGTCGCGCTTTCCTGTGATTTCAAGTTGATGAAATGTGTCCCGAGTGCTAGGTGAGGCTTGGCAAGCAACAATTGGTGACCCTGCATGCTCTTTACTCAACGTTAGGGCCCGGAAGGTGCCAAAAAAGGCCCAGAACAGCTACATTTGCACTTTTGAACACATAAATGTTGATTAAAGTGCTATCGCTGCCCGTGTGTGTGATTTCAAGTTGTTCAAGTTGGTCACTAGTGCTAGGTGAGGCTAGACAATGAACAATTTGTGCCTGTGCATGCTCTTTACTCAAGAATATGAACCGGAGGGTGCAAAGAAAGGCTCAAGACAACTGTATTTGCACACACGCCATCATTAGATTTGCAAATGCTGTAATGGTCAGAGCCACACTCCTTCGGCACTGCCTGTTAGAAAAAACAAAGAGGAATCCCCCTTGTACGTGAGCACATACAAGCTGCGTTTATATGGGTTGTAAGGTGTGTCCTTCTCCCTTAAATGACCCACCAAGGGGTAACAAAACGCCCCAATAGTAACAACTTGTTGGGCCGCTGTGTGTTTCGGGTCCACATGATCTACGAGGTCTCTGAGTGTGTATTTCTGACACTGTGCTGCCTCTGATAGGAAGCACGTGTCTGCAATAGGCATGATGGTATCATCTTCACTAAGAAGACATGCCGTCGGTATGCAAAGGAACCACTGAAAATTGTTACCCTTCCCATGCATTGACACACTGCACCAAACAGAAGCAAGCCACAAATGAGTTCTGAGTTTTGCAATAGGCATGATTGTATTATCTTCATTAAGGGGACATGCCGTCGGCGTGCAAAGGAACCACTGAAAATTGTTACCCTTCCCATGCATTGACACACTGCACCAAACAGAAGCAAGCACAAATGAGTTCAAAGATCAAGATATTGTGGCATGTGCATACGTACCTAGGTAGAGTTAGCAGTTCATGGGCACCAACCGTGCCTCCGCCCAAAATGCTAGAATCAAGGCTTAAACCTCGAGAAGCACTTGCAATGCGATAGGACATTTCCAACGGGGTTTAGTCCGCCGCATGCTAACCACGCCCTTGACGTCCTGGTGAGTGTGTTCACCACCTTCGCTTGACAGCACCTAGGGAGCGTAGAGAAGGTATAAGAGGTATGATGTGTAATAGGTTGCGTATTGCCGCAACGGGAGGACGGGGTCTACAATTATGCTAACAACCTGTAGATTGCCGTGCTTCAACAAGCGTGCTTGATAATGAGCCAAGAAATAATGGCATTGCACCGTCAACCGCTCTTCCGGAAGATGCAATACCGAGAGTGGCTCGTCCCATCGCCGGTAATCACGGTCTCGTGCCTTTTGGTGCCGTGGCCCTATTTGGTCCACTGCCACACTGCAAGGGGGCAGTGTGCATTTGGCCATTAACTGTAGGGCAAGTCTCCCCAGTTCACGTAGGTAGAACTGTAGTGGCTCCTGCTGAACGGACCTACGTTGCGGAGTGACGGAGGTAACCTCCAGCCGATCAGCCTGTTTTGGCAGTAGTTCATAGACCTCTTGCCAAAACACGGGGTTTCGCAACAAATCTCGAATCAGAAAACATCGCGGCTTCCATCGATTTGGATGGCTGCCCGGCCCACGCTCTAGCGGTGGCACATACGGCGACACTTTGGTGTGCTTCTTGCATATCGCACTGAATTCTTGTATCATTCCCGCGGGCACTAGCCCGGGTGCTTGGCATCTTGGTCTTGTAACCAAAGATCTATGCCATGTAAGCCTATATTGACCACAACCTCCTTTGTACAATGTGACACATCGTACCCCACATCAAGGTCCAACTCAAAGATCTGGAAGTAGTCCGCTAGAGGGGTGGGAATGTAAGTAGCTCTCCCAAACAACCCCAATCGGGGTAATGTACAATGCGGTAACGATGTCCATCCAGTTCGCCATCCCTTGCTGCCTTTAAGACTTCTACGAGTCCCAACGGTCTATGTGTAGGTGCAAATGATTGGGATTCTCCTTCCCAATGTACTGCCCAACCCGCAGTATCGAATCCAAGCGATGGGGTTGGCGTGTAAAGGGCAAAGTTAGGCAAATGCTCACACAACCGAGCAGCTCATACGCATCAACCTTCGCCCTGTCAATATACGCACCAGGTAACGTGGGTAATCACCAGGTAGATGCAATCTGTCTCGGTTTGCTAATTGGGTGGAATGTGGGTGGTAATTGGGTGGAATCAAGCTGCACCTTTCTTGTCGACAAATGTACCCCATCTACGTTGTTCACCAATTCCTCTTTCAGCTTGGTGACTCTACCGCGGTACGCACCAATGCTCTTCTCCTTGCAAATATCAATAAACTTTGCCCATGTCACTTTTGCTGTACCATGGACAACAGATTCTCCACTACTTTCTCCGACGGCGGATTGCGTGGTGCTCTTAGTCGTGTGACAATCTGGGGTTTAAATTTTTCTTCTTGATTTGATGCTTGGGGGTGCCTTCGGATTTGCGTCTCAAGACATTCTGGCGGCTTGCGAGGTCAACGAAAAAGGTGTTGAAGCAATCAACGACACCAAGGATTGGGATCAAGGGTCAATGCGTGCTGTACTACAACGCTTCAGGCTTTGGCATACGAAGAGCAGCACCGCAAAGGAACTGTGGATGCAGTTGAAGCGTGAGATTGCAGCAGGTTTGAGGGAGCCACGCACAGTACCACTGAAGATGCCTCCCAACACCCTTATCTACAAGCCATGTTTGAGTGGAGCCAAGGCAAGTTCCAGTGGGAATTGTTGGGACTTCAATTGCAACTGCTGCGGCAAGGTTGCTTGACGACCTTGTTCGTGAGGTGACGGCCCAGGCTACCTTCGATTTGCACAAGTTCCCTTTCCAAGGCATGTACTTGAGCAGACTAAAGGCATCCTGGGAAGGGTCTCTTGGACCGTATTGGGCGGAGAAAAGAGGAGGCATCACAGTCCTTTGTAGCGCATTGTTGCAATTCAGAGACCCAGCAATTGCATTGCCAACAGCATCTGATGCACCACGGGAGGTACTGTCACACAAATTGTGTTCTGTTGACATTGCTGACCCCTTGCTCATTTTCTGAGTGTCTATTTTTTTTCGAAAGCTTTCGCTCAGGCCACTTGGCTCTTTTGCATGTGCCTCGTTTGCTTTGCTCTTGAGTCGTGGTAACCAGAGCCTCCGTTGACGCAGAGACGGTATAGAATCCAAGACGGTTTGGTGTTGCTGTGCATTGTGTACACATATGCCCCGAAATGGCTCCGTGACAAGAAGTTTCTGATTGTCCATTGCATGCATGCATACACTTGTGTGCAGAAAATATTTAGTTCCACGCCCCTGTATTTGTGATGAGTGCTTTGCCAAAAATTGTATGAACCCTAGTGCATTCAACCCATGGGAAAAACTGTAGGAATTCTGATTGGGTCGGTACATGAACTCATTGGTCAGTGTGAAATGCTGCAGTTGTTCTTCCCCAGCCCCTGCACAACCTCCTTCTGCATCCTTCTGCATCCTTCTCTCTCCCCTATATTTTCCAGGTGGTAGATGCCGAGCTTCAGCCACCATGTCGTGCCCCTCAAGTGCAGGAGGAGCCGCGGGCACTACGGGCCAGGCCAGAGCCCCCGGCAAAGCGTGATGAGGCCTTCGTGTAGAGCGAGATCCGACGCCTCACAGACGCTGCCGTGAAGGCCGAGCGCAGCCGTGCCAAGACAGACGTGACGGCAGCCCTAACCACACAGAGGAAGGCAGAGCAGACGGCCAAAGAGCTTCGGCGGGTGCAGATTGGGTTGGAGAAGGAGCGCAAGGCACGCAGCGATGAGTTGCGCAAGGCGAAGGCTCGCGCCTCGGATTTGGAGAAGGCGAACAAGGATGCCGCTGATAAGGAAGCGGGTGCATCAGCTGCCGAGGCAGCTCGCAAGGAATCGGAAGCAGCTTGCAAGGAATCCGAAGTGGTGCACAGTGGGGCGCCAAATGGAATGGGGAGGAATGGGGATGGGCAATCGGCAATTGCTTTTGACACATTTATGAAATCAGTCCTGATTTCGTACAGTAGGAATTCGATATTACTTGGCATTGATTTTTGTGTCTCGGTAAGATTGCTTTGCTGAATATTTCAATACGACAAAGGTCTGCAGATGCCACATGCGTATTTACTCAGGGCCCTTCCTGAGATTGTGCCTGTTCCTACTTCACAGCTGCCCCCTCTTGAAGTAGGGCTTAACATATTTAGTGCGTTGACGGACGCACAAGCAGTGTGTCTCAGGAAATAACAGAACACCTGTGCGGGGAGAATGTTGAACTGCACCATCCAGTGGCCGAAAAATCTGGTTCAGAGAACATCAAAATCCTGCATATCTGCCATGCCTCCCGCATGAGGCTCTGTCTTGTGCCTCCTCCTTGATATCGTCCATTTTACTTCACTTTGCCTCATTATGTATGGTAACCGCATCACTGACTGACCGCTGCATGGCAGCAAGTTGGCCTGCCAGTGTTGTCCAGGGCCCTGTTGTCTGTTGACTGTTGTCTGTTGCCTGACGTCAGTTGGAAGTCGTCAACTGTTGTCTGCTATCTGTTGTCTGTTGTTGTCTGTTGTCCGTTGTCTATCGCTCTGTTGCCGGCCGTCAGTTGAACATCGTCATCTATTGTCTTTTGTGTGTTGTCTGTTGTCGGTTTTCTGTTGCCTGCAGTTTGTTGAACGTCGTCGTCCATTGTCTGTTGTCTGTTGTCTGTTGCCTGTTGCCTGACGTCAGTTTTTTTTCAGTGCAGACCTGGAAGGACAAGATGCAGCTGCAGTGAACACATGAAGAATGGTACAGGTTGGATTTGTGTTCTCGCTTCAAAAAACATGTTTCGCAGGGTATTGGAGCAAGTTATGAAGTGTTTCCGAGCCGCCAGCACGGAAAAAAACTGCATTTTTAGCCCAAAAAATGGCCAAAAAAAGCCAGTTTTTGGCCTAAAACAGTTTGTGTGGGGCCTGAGTGGTCGGATGTAGGGCCTCCCACCCTATTTTGAGGGTGCTGAACTCAAAAGAACCTGTTTTGCCAGGTTTTGGTGCAAGTTGTTGGGTGTTTCACAGCCGCCATCACCAAAAAAACCCCATTTTTTGCCAAAAAATGGCCAAAAAAAGCCATTTTTTGGCTTCAAACAGTGTTTTTGGGGCCTGAGTGGGCAGTTGTGGGGCCTCCAACCCTATTTTCAGGGTGCTGGACTCATAGAAACGTGTTCTGCAAGGTTTCGGAGCAGGTTATCGAGTTTTTCGGAGCCGCCATCACCAAAAAAACCGCTTTTTTTGCCTCAAAATGGCCAAAAAAAAGACTTTTTTTGCCTAAAACAGTGTTTCTGGGGTCTGAGTGGTCAGTTATAGGGCTCCCCACCCTATTTTAAGGGTGCTGGACTCAGAGAAACGTGTTTTGCAAGTTTTTGGAGCAAGAGTTCGACTGTTTTGGAGCCGCCATCACCAAACAACCGCATTTTTTGCCCAAAAATGGCCAAAGAAAGACTTTTTTTGGCCTAAAACAGTGTTTTTGGGCCCTGAGTGGTCAGTTGTAGGGCCCCCCACCCCATTTTGAGGGTGCTGGACCCGAAGAGAAAATTTTTGCAAGGTTTTTGAGCAAGTTATCAATTGTTTTGGAGCCGCCATCACCAAAAAACCGCATTTTTTGCCCCAAAATGGCCAAAAAATGCCTTTTTTTGCCCAAAACAGTGTTTTTGGGGCCTGAGTGGGCAGTTGTAGGGCCCCCCAACCTATTTTGAGGGTGCTGGAGTCACAAAAACGTGATTTGCAAGATTTTGGAGCAAGTTTTCGAGTGTTTCAGAGCTGCCATCACAAAAAAAAACCGCAGTTTTTGCACAAAAATGGCCAAAAATGCCATTTTGTAGCCTAAAACAGTGTTTTTGGGGCCTGAGTGGTCACAGGTAGGGCCCCATACCCTATTTTGAGGATGCTGGACTCAGAAAAGCGCGTTTTGCAGTGTTTTGGAGCAAATGATCAAGGGTTCCGGAGCTACCATCACCAAAAAACCGCTTTTTTTGCCTAAAAAATGCCAATTTTTTGGCCCAAAACAGTATTTTTGGGGCATGAGTGGTCAGTTGTAGGGCCCCATACCCTATTTTGAGTGTGGTGGACTCAGAAAAACGTGTAATGCAAATTTTTATGGAGCAATTTATTGAGTGTTTCGGAGCCGCCATCACCAAAAAAAAACCGCATTTTTTCCCCAAAAATGGCCAAAAAATGCCATTTTGTAGCCTCAAACAGCGTTTTTGGGGCCGGAGTGGTCAGTTGTAGGGACCCATACCCTATTTTGAGGGTGCTGGACTGAAGGGAGCGCATTTTCCACTGTTCTGGAGCAAATGATCAAGGGTTCCGGAGCCACCATCACCAAAAAACCTCTTTTTTCGCCCAAAAATGCCAATTTTTGGGCCTAAAACAGCATTTTTGGGGCATGAGTGGTCAGTTGTAGGGCCCCATACCCTATTTTGAGTGTGGTGGACTCAGAAGAACGTGTTTTGCAGGGTTTTGGAGCACCTTATCGAGTGTTTGGAGCCGCCATCACCAAAAAACCGTATTTCTTGCCAAAAACAAACATGTATGGTTTGAGCTATACAAAAGCTGCTATTCGCAACTAGGTGGTGAATGTCATATTTCTCGAATACGGCCGATTTTAGATGGAATCAAGCCTGCATTGTTGATCTAGGGGCTGGAAAAATTCCAATTTGGAGGGTGGGGTGGGGGCTAACTCTGGAAAATATGCTCTTTATGGTATAATTTGACCAAAAAAGTAGTATTTCTGACTGTAGCTGGTTTTCGGATTTTTGGACCCCATAAAATCCTAGGTGAAGGGGGATCAATTACGGTGCTTTAGGAGCCACTAAATGGACCAACACGTCCCTGACATCCAAAGAAATGTTTTTTTTTTCTTAGATACTCCATCCAGACCGTAGTATACCTCGGAACGAAACTGCTCGGAGGCTCCCACGAATCTCTGGATGCGGCAAATCCCTTCCAACAGACCTTATGTAGCCTCCCCCCGGGCGTCCCCGGGTCTGGCTTGTCCATCAGGATCTTCTCGGCGGTGAACTTGTCCTCCTCACCCTCGGCATCCGAGTCCACATCGCCGGCTGTGAACTCGAGGGTGACAGGTCGTCCGCTGGGATCTGGTGCTCGGGGACGAAGCTGGGTGTGGTTGCGGTCAAGGATCTTGTTATCCCCCACACGAACCGCATACACGTCCTGCCCGACCTTCCGAACGATTACCCCCGGCACATACCAAGACCCCTGCCGATGCCTGGACAGGACATCCGTGTGGTGCCGCTCCAGCCATACGGTGTCTCTGAGAGCACATTTCTGGACTTTTCCCTGCTTGAAGTACTTGGTCCTCTTTTCATGCTCGTCCTGAAGTGCTTTGCACACCTTGGCCGCCGTATCGTCCGCCTCAGCCATCATAGCGCTCGCATCCCGGGCCACTTTGCCATGGTTCAACCACGGGAGAGTGCGTGACACTCGATCCCGTAGGAACAGGATACGATGGGGCGACAGTCCAGTGGGCCCCAGAAGGTCGTGGTACGCCTGGAGTACTCTCCACAGCGAATTGTACCAATTCCGGCCCGGTTCGTCAATGTGCAGCTGGCGGAACGTTTCGAACACCTGCCGCCCGGCCACCTCAGCCCGGCCATTTGACCGGCTGTGGTACGCCACGGTCTTGGCGTGCCAAATCCCCATGTGCTTGCACATTGTCTTGAACCACATTTCTACAAATTGACTGCCCGGATCGCTGCAAATGACAGCTGGGACAACAAAAAATGTCAGCCAATGCCTGATCATGGCATTAGCGACGGTCTTGGCCTGCAGACCCACTCCATGCTTGTCCTTCTTGTCCTTCCTCTTGGACTTCTTGCCAGGGACCGCCACGATATACCCGCTGTGCCTATCCACCGCCAGGATGACACAGTCGTAGGTCTCTGCTTCCACGGTGACATCAGGCATGGCGAATACATTCATGGCCACGGACCGCATCGGGGCCTCCAGTTTAGCCGTATACACCGGGTTGCCCGCTGTGGAATGGTTGGGGCTTTTCGTGGCCCGACACACAGCGCAGTCGCTGCAGTACTGGTCCAGGATGGCGTAGTACCCCGGTGGGAACTTGAAACGCCACTCCAGGTCCTGCTGCATCTTGTCCCGACCAGGATGCATGAGCTGTACGTTATGCCAGTGGTCCATGAGCTCCTCCATTTGGTTCCCAGGGACCAATAGCTTGTCCTTGAGGAATAATTTACCCCCATCCTTGGTCAAGCCCTCAGGCCATTCGTCGTCCGACGGGGCGCTCACGGCAATCCAGTACCTGCTCCAGTGTTCGGATGCCGCATAGTCATCCGACCAGTCTTCTGTCAGCACCGACCTGACTAGCTCTACGGGGGCCACCATCCATTGCTCGAGGGTTTCCTCTCGAATAGCTTGGACTCCGGCGCCCCGGAACTTGGCCAGGTCTGTACGGTTTGCCATCACCACAAAGCACTTGACCACCTCTTGCTCAATGGCCTTCTCCATCTCGATGATGCGCTTGGCCTCCTCGGTCTCCTCGGCGTCCCCATGGCTGGATATGTCCATCCATGCCTTGCCCGCGGGGTAGGCCCATCGACTGAGGCAATCTGCCACAGTGTTGTCCTTCCCCGGGACATATACGACGCTGAGGTCGAACTTGGCGAATGTCTTGTGCCACCGGGCCCTCCTTGCCGCCGGTCCCGAGGGGGTGTCCACGTGCTCCTTGTGCCAGCTCTGTAAGGACTGATGGTCCGTGCAAACCACCACCGGTTGTAATCCGATGTGGCCAGACCATTTCCTGAGCGCACAAACAATGGCGTACATCTCCTTCTCCCTCGCGGTCCAGGCTGGACGTTGGCCCTCGGGCAGGATCCGGCTCCAAAACACCACGGGTACGTGCGACCCGTCATCCTGGGGCTGCTCAAGGACTGCCCCTACAGCATAGTCGAAGGCGTCCGTCCGTAGCACAAATCTTTTGTTCCGGTCCAGCAGGAATAGCCCCAGCTGCCCCAGGAGTCGCTCCTTCAGGCGGCTGAACGCATCTTCGGCCTCAGGAGTCCAGGCAAGCTTCTTCTTGCTCCCCTTCCGGCCATCGAACTTGCCCACCTGCAGCATCATGTGCTGCGGGCCCGATAGTTCCGCATACATCCGGACATAGCCCGAATATAGCCCCATGAAGGATCGGAGTTCGCTGATGGTCTGGGGCTTCTCCCAGTGGTGCACAAAGCCAGCTTCCCAAGCATGGGACGGCGTTGCCCGTGACCAACCACGTGACCAGCAAACTCCACTTCCCTCACGAAGAGTGAGGCTTTGGTAGGCTTGCACACCATGTTGTGCTTGTCCAGCTGGCTGAGCACTCGGCGCAGATCCTTCTCCCGCGCTTGGATGAGCTCGTCCTCAGTCATGTCTTCCGTTCCGGACCTGATGATGATGTCATCCACAAAGGGGTCGGCACAGTCCCGGACAGGACCGAGTAGGTCCTCCATCATGCGCTGGAAAGCAGCGTTGCCATTCTTGGCGCCCATAGGCACCACTTTTCACTGCATGGGCCCCAGCGGCGTCGACATCGCTGTGCAGGGCCTGGAGTCCTGGTGTAGCGGCATCTGGTGATAGCTGTGTTTCAGGTCTAACACCGTGAAGATCCGCTTTTTTTGTTGTTTTTGGAGGATGGTGTCGATCAGAGGAAGTGAGTACGAGTCGTGCTCGGTTTGCTCCTTCCAACCTCTGTAATCAACCACCAACCTCCACTCGCCCTTCTCTCTCTTGGGCACAACAAAAGCTGGGCTGGCCCACTCACTGTCAGAGGGTTCGATCCAGCCCCGCTCAATAAACTCGGCCAACAACTTTTTCATGTCCTCGGCCCGATCGCCCTGAAGTTGGTACTCCCAATGACAATAGATCTTGGGGTTCGGCTTCAGCTTGATCCTCGCTTTGCCAAACCTCCCACGATCTGGAGGGTTCTTGTTGGCAACGCCACTGAATAGCCGCGGATAGGCATTTATCAGCCTCTCCTTCAGCTCGGCAACCTTCGCGTTCTCCTGGGCCTCTTCAGCCGCTTGCTTCGGTATCGATACCACCGACCGCACTGCAGTATAGGCCTCTTCCGGGTCCGAGTCCGACTTCTCCTCGTCGGATATGCCGTCTTCATCGTCGTGGGGCATGCTTCCCACCGATAATCTTCGGAAATTTGCGGCATCAGCCGAGTTCTTGTCGCTACCGGCCCCCATTCTTGGAAAATTCCACGTCGGCGGGTCCGACCCAACCAGACCTTCATATTGGTCCGCGATGTGATCCATGACCCTCGCCAGGAACTCATCCTTCTCGTACTTGCCGGTGACCAACATTCTGTCATCCCACCAATGCGGAGAGGTGACCATGGCCCGCCCCTTCTTGGCTGCCACACGGTCGTGCATCCCCATCAGCATGTAGTTGACAACGTCGTCGATGTCGGCGTGGGACAGGACGTCAATGCCATCCATTGGCTGATCCTTCCTTTCCTTGGGCTCAAACATGGCCCGCATGGGCACCGCCTCAACCCTACGGATGAATGCTTCATCACCCGTGGGCTGGGCCTGCGCCCCATCCACCCAGAAAGCCTTGGTACCCCACGCTTGACCCAGGGAGGGCATTGATAAACCCTTGGCGTCGATGAACAACTCCTCCTCTGGCCTGAATGACATCTCGTTCAGGGTGATGGAATCCAGCGTCGTTTTGAGACCTTCTAGCGGACATGGGGTGGATCATATGCCGGTCATGACCAGGATCCCCTTCGCCCTATCCGCGACGATCTTCTCCACCGTACGTCTGGTATTTTCCAGGGAGCCATGCCAGTACATGGGCCCCCAATCCTTCAAACCGATACGCCTGTGCCAGGCTGAGTCCCCTCGATGCCAATGCCTCCTACACTTCCTCAAACGTGGGGCATCCCAGCAGGCGAAGACATCCGTCTCGGGCGCTTCGGCTCCCAGCGTCTCAATCATCCTGGCATACACCTGCGGCGCCATTCCATACTCTGTGAGCTGAACTCCGCGGTCTCCTCTGGACTTCGCACCCACAGCTTGCACCGCTTGGACGATCCGATCCTCGTCCTCAGCATTCCATTGGGATGATCCGCATGCATAGTCCGTGGACAGCCATGTAAGGTATTTCTCATCCTCCCGGACCAGCGTTGCACGATGGGGAAGGGCTCCAATGGCGTTTCCCACAATGAAGTCATACCCCATGATCATATCCCAACTGTAATGTCGGCCACATAGAAGTTCCCGGATAGAGTGCTTCTCTTCGCCAAATCAGGGCGGTTCAAGCGCTCATGCTCCCAGAGTTCCATACTGATAGTGGCCTCATGGGTGCCGCCACCCATAATCTCTCCATTGGCCACCTTCAGGCGTACCGGTCTACGGCTGGGCTGCAAAGATTCCTCCTTGAACAACCCTCTCCAGACCAGGCTCTCCTGGGCACCCGTATCCACCAAAACATCCACCACCAACTCCTCTCGTCTGCACCGTACACGCACCTTCAAGTGCAACTGCCGCTTGTCACCCTGCGGTGTATGGACGACTCTCACGGCATGCAACTCTAGCACATCTGGGTGCATCAGGACTTCGAGGGTATGGTCACGGATGGTGTAGATCCTGGGCTGGTCCTGCCCGTCCACGGGGCTCTCCGTGGTCGCTCCTTCTTTCTCGCCACGCTCTTGCCAACATACACTTCCCTTGGCAGAGCGCTCCAGGGGTTGGGAGTGACAAAACTCAGTGGTTTTGGCTCTTCTGGAGCCTTCTCTGGCACCCGATGTGCCTTCGCTTTCTCTAGGATTCCACTGATCTTCGCAGGAGAGGCCTTCGGGGTCCCACTCCCGTGGGGGCTCCTCTAGACGTGGCCTGCCGCAGCTCCCTCCTGCTGCGATCTGCCCGGACTTTGTCCACCACGTTGCTGGGCTTTGAGTTCCTCCAACGTCCTCAACATGTCCTCAGCAACCTCCTCGATCAACCTCATGCGTCGGTCTGGGCCGAGTCCTCCACCATAACCTTTTCCTCTGCCTTTGCCTTGGCCCTTCCCTTGGCCTTTTCCACCGTCTCCGCCCTTTGCCTTCCAATCGGCAATTCGTTGCTCCTTGGGCCTCTTGTCGGGATCGGCGGCGAAGTAGACCTTCTTGTCATCCTCATATACCTTGCAATGACGGTGGTCATGTGCATGGTTGTTCCCCTTGCCGTAGCAGACCCAGCAACCGTCGTGCTGTGATCTGTACTCGCGGAACGAGAGCGGTGGGTTCCCGATCCTCCGCGGTTCCTTGTGGTTCTTGTTGAACCTTGGGTCCAGGCGGTTCCACCTGGACCTGTCCCGCCCATGCTCCTTCATATTGTGCGCTACGAACGCAAAGAAGTGGGCTTCTTCATGATCGTCTCGGGTGGTCGCGACCCAGAGATTTTGGCCGCTTCCACTCCCTTCCTCCGCGGTGCCGACCGTGTCCTCCTTGACCTCTCGGGGTTGGCAATCTTCCCGATGATCTCGATGTCCTTGGCCCTGTCGATCCTGCACGTGGGCCTCGTTCTTGGCGTTGAGCTTCAGCTCCACCGTGATGTACTTCACGATCTTGTCCAGGCTCATGCGGGCGAAGATGACCTGCATCCTCAGCGGCTCTCTGCGCCTCCACTCCGCGTTGTTGAGGCGCGTCAGCCTTTGCCCCATGGTGTCGCCGAATACCTCCACGTAGAAGGCGTTCTTCAAGCCCAACATTCAGCTGGGCTCGCCGAGGTTTCGCCGGAAAACTCCATTATTTCGGCGTGAGTGTCCTCCGATGCCATGATCCGTACGGCCACGAGCTTTTTTGCTCTCTTCTTCTCCTCGTCCTCCACCCTTCTCTTCCAGTGGCCGGAGAGGACGTCCTTCAGCAGGTGTCGGATCTCGCTGGACTCATTCCAGTCCTCCACCAGCTGAAGGCTTCTTCGGTACTTGCGGATGTACCGATTCCATTCCCGGACCCTCAACTCCCCGCGCTCCAGCGGCAACGGAATGGACCACAAATCCTCCAACTTCTGGTCAGGGGCGTCCACTCGCTCTTCGTCCTCCGGCCACTGGAGGCAGGCCTGCTCTGTCTGGATCAATCTCTCGCGGATCTGATCCCTGAGCTCCTCCTTCAGGTCCTGCGCCAGCCTGTGTGGGAATGTCCGACATACCCACTTGTCCCTTGGCGCTCCCTTCATCTCGCCGACGACCTCCTCGGCGAAGTCCTCCCAATCCAGGATGAAGTCATCCAGGTTGGAGGAGTTGCCATCGTAGTAGGGGATTTCGATTCCCCTGAGGTCGTCAATCCTGAGGGTGTCTCCGACGTCCGCAGCCACCACTTCACCGAGACGGATACCACCTGTGGCCGGGGGGTGCGAGTACATTCCCCGTACATCCCTCTCCTCCATGGAGTGCGGTCCAGTTGGGCCTGAACCCATGGGGTTTGAGATGCGGGAAGGACTTGCTCCACCGGCTGTCCATATCCCCGTAGTGGGGTCCTTCACCAACAGGATTCCGCCTGGATGGCCTCGACCATGTCCGTCGGCCCTTCCCATGGTTCGCCCCTGCATGGTCTGGATCTCATCTTCTGAAGCCGGTTCCGACCCCGGTGGCCATCTTTGGGTTACTTGGGGTGTGTATCTATGGGCCGGCAAGCCGCCATTGGCTGATATCATACTCTCCCATCCACCTCACCTAACCTGATGTGATAGTGTGATAGGCTTGGCCATTCCAGCTATGAGCGGCCACATTCACAACCGAGGCGCCGCCAGCTGAGATTTATATATTAGAATATCAGGAATCAACAGGGTTGTTTTATCATAATGTTTCCGTAATTTTTCAGCTATCCGTTCTGATTGTCAATGTATCGGCGACTGTCAGTTGGCTTGCGATTTTGCGGTAACCGATTGGTTAACTGTTATTTCCAGATATTTTAGCGGAAACCCCGATGAAGGGTCAGATTTCATCAGAAAAGGGTTCGTTGCTTCCGCAATTTTCGTGTCATAGACTCGCAAATGTAATCCAATTTTTTCAGACATTCAGAATCGGATTTTCGATTTCGAGGTCGCCGCACTGGATATGATGAATTTGGAGTGGTCCTACGCTTTTCCCCGATCACGAATCGACCTTTCTTTTGTTGTCTCCTTCATTTTTCTTGGAGATATAGTCGAAACAAAATTGATTCGTGAGGCCACTTTGGAGAATCATATCTCCTGCTCATTGCGAGGAATTTCAATTTTGAGATATGGGCTTGAAGCGCCTTGGTCTGAGCTTGATTTGGTCAGCATCAAACGCTCTTGATGTGTACACATGCTTGGTGTAGCAAGGGATACTGGCCAAGGAAGTAGAAAATGACTTGTAACTCTGGGACCATGCAACTGAATATTTTAATGCGACTTTCGAGTGTACCGCATGAGTGTTGGTGTTGCATAGAAACTTTTCATGGGTTCCTACGTATTTTTAACGTGAAGTTATGGCCATGGAGGATCATGACATACCATGGTGGGAGCCACGTTTTAAGGGTATGTGTTATATGGATGGTATGTGCTTCCCTATGCTCACGCCCATGTTGTATATCTCCGTTTGTAGGAAGATATGTGGAGTCATACGTGGCAAGGGCTTCGCCAATGTCCCAATGGTGTGCTTCATAGCGCTAGACCAAGTCTACCGCACATATAGTGCATGTGGGAAGGCTTACGGAGCAACCCACAAGCGCCACCATCAATTTTCTAATTTTAATGGTGCGTGTCGTGAGGAGGTTCGAAGGTGTCCCTATGCGTCCATGTGGGGATCCAAGTGGAAGATTGTTCGCAAATGGTCGCAAGCAATTCTGTTTTGAACCATATGATGATACCATGGGTGAGCGAAGTTATATACTATTGTAATTATCTTGAATTTGGCAACATTTGCATGTTTTTGGCCTCATTTTATGCTCATATTTGTATTTTATGTGCTCAACTGGTCGGCTAACAGTAAAGTGCCTAGAGATACGTGAACTATGGTATGTTGCTCAAATGTTTGCAAATGCTTTGGTGTTGCACCTCACCATATGGCGGATCACGTGGTCACTTTGGCTTGGCACACGAGGCCTCACAAAGTTGGGTCTCAAATTCGTGAGCTGACTTGTGAAGCATGGGATGTATATATCCGGAGGGGTTTGGGGGCCAAAGCATTTGAATACTTACCATATGCATTTTTGAGTATATAATTGAATTTTGGGCACTAATTTTGCTATGTTGTGAGGTCATCTTCATGGGGCAATTCTCTAAGCCCAATCAACTCCAAGTCCAACCAAAGTTATGTCAGAGTAGGGCATGGTCCTCAGTGCCAATCACGGCCATGACACGCCACCTCCCCTATTGGGCTAGGACTTAGAGGCTTGGGAGTGAACACATTTTTGGGGTTTGTGTAGTGACCTTTGACACATGGCATTTAGCCATCTTATTTGACTTGGTTCAGGGCATCATGTTGGCGAGTCAAGGGAAGGTCCTGAGTCCAGGGAATGAGGGGTCTATGGCTGTGATTGTGTATGTTTCCATCTTTCCCCAATTTTGGTTGATTTGTGTCCATATGCCAATTTCCGGGCTTCTTCTTTATTCTATTGGTGCAATTCTATGTACATGCCCAACGCCCGTGTCTCCGTGTGCACCGTGAGACGACCGGCGTGTTGAGAGGAGTTGGGGTCCTTCACCAACAGGATTCCGCCTGGATGGCCTCGACCATGTCCGTCGGCCCTTCCCATGGTTCGCCCCTGCATGGTCTGGATCTCATCTTCTGAAGCCGGTCCCGACCCCGGTGGCCATCTTTGGGTCACTTGGGGTGTGTATCTATGGGCCGGCAAGCCGCCATTGGCTGATATCATACTCTCCCATCCACCTCACCTAACCTGAGGTGATAGTGTGATAGGCTTGGCCATTCCAGCTATGAGCGGCCACATTCACAACCGAGGCGCCGCCAGCTGAGATTTATGTATCAGAATATCAGGAATCAACAGGGTTTTTTTATCATAATGTTTCCGTAATTTTTCAGCTATCCGTTCTGATTGTCAATGTATCGGCGACTGTCAGTTGGCTTGCGATTTTGCGGTAACCAATTGGTTAACTGTTATTTCCAGATATTTTAGCGGAAACCCCGATGAAGGGTCAGATTTCATCAGAAAAGGGTTCGTTGCTTCCGCAATTTTCGTGTCATAGACTCGCAAATGTAGTCCAATTTATTCAGACATTCAGAATC
This sequence comes from Eutreptiella sp. 'Long Island Sound 2002', assembly GCA_964036045.1. Taxonomy (NCBI): domain Eukaryota; phylum Euglenozoa; class Euglenophyceae; order Eutreptiales; family Eutreptiaceae; genus Eutreptiella; species Eutreptiella sp. 'Long Island Sound 2002'. Next base: position 92,262,657 of record OZ038380.1, on the reverse strand, counting down.
GGATTTTCAATTTCGAGGTCGCCGCACTGGATATGATGAATTTGGAATGGTCCTACGCTTTTCCCCGATCACGAATCGACCTTCCTTTTGTTGTCTCCTTCATTTTTCTTGGAGATATAGTCGAAACAAAATTGATTCGTGAGGCCACTTTGGAGAATCATATCTCCTGCTCATTGCGAGGAATTTCAATTTTGAGATATGGGCTAGAAGCGCCTTGGTCTCAGCTTGATTTGGTCAGCATCAAACGCTCTTGATGTGTACACATGCCTGGTGTAGCAAGGGATAATGGCCAAGAGAGTAGAAAATGACTTGTAACTCTGTGACCATGCAACTGAATATTTTAATGCGACTTTCGAGTGTACCGCATGAGGGTTGGTGTTGCATAGAAACTTTTCATGGGTTCCTACGTATTTTTAACGTGAAGTTATGGCCATGGAGGATCATGACATACCATGGTGGGAGCCACGTTTTAAGGGTATGTGTTATATGGATGGTATGTGCTTCCCTATGCTCACGCCCATGTTGTATATCTCCGTTTGTAGGAAGATATGTGGAGTCATACGTGGCAAGGGCTTCGCCAATGTCCCAATGGTGTGCTTCATAGCGCTAGACCAAGTCTACCGCACATATAGTGCATGTGGGAAGGCTTACAAAACGACCTACAAGCGCCACTATCAATTTTCTTATTTTCATGGTGCGTGTCGTGAGGAGGTTCGAAGGTGTCCCTATGCGTCCATGTGGGGATCCAAGTGGAAGATTGTTCGCAAATGGTCGCAAGCAATTCTGTTTTGAACCATATGATGATACCATGGGTGAGCGAAGTTATATACTATTGTAATTGTCTTGAATTTGGCAATATTTGCATGTTTTTGACCTCATTTTATGCTGATTTTTGTATTTATGTGCTCAACTGGTCGGCTAACAGTAAAGTGCCTAGAGATCCGTGAACTATGGTATGTTGCTCAAATGTTTGCAAATGCTTCGGTGTTGCACCTCACCATATGGCGGATCACGTGGTCACTTTGGCTTGGCACACGAGGCCTCACAAAGTTGGGTCCCAAATTCGTGAGCTGACTTGTGAAGCATGGCATGTATATATCCGGAGGGGTTTGGGAGCCAAAGCATTTGAATACTTACCATATGCATTTTTGAGTATATAATTGAATTTTGGGCACTAATTTTGCTATGTTGTGAGGTCATCTTCATGGGGCAATTCTCTAAGCCCAATCAACTCCAAGTCCAACCAAAGTTATGTCAGAGTAGGGCATGGTCCTCAGTGCCAATCACGGCCATGACACGCCACCTCCCCTATTGGGCTAGGACTTAGAGGCTTGGGAGTGAACACATTTTTGGGGTTTGTGTAGTGACCTTTGACACATGGCATTTAGCCATCTTATTTGACTTGGTTCAGGGCATCATGTTGGCGAGTCAAGGGAAGGTCCTGAGTCCAGGGAATGAGGGGTCTATGGCTGTGATTGTGTATGTTTCCATCTTTCCCCAATTTTGGTTGATTTGTGTCCATATGCCAATTTCCGGGCTTCTTCTTTATTCTATTGGTGCAATTCTATGTACATGCCCAACGCCCGTGTCTCCGTGTGCACCGTGAGACGACCGGCGTGTTGAGAGGAGTTGTTGGGTGTCAACGCGGGACCTCAAACGCCCTTGGAAGCCCACAGTGTGGATTACGTGGATTGGAGCTATTGTACTGGGGGGTTAGTTAGTGCAAGGGATCAGGATTTGTGTGAAGGAGCCGTATTGTACTTTTTTTTGTGGGAAACTGTGCAGGATAGGGCAAGTTCATGCAGAACCTGGTGAGAAGCAAGACCATAGGAGTGACAGGAAATGGTGGAAGGGGTACAGCAGGGGCTGGTCTTGGTAGGGACCTTCTTTATGGTAGCAGAGGAGTACCGGCCCCCTACCGCCGCACCGGGGACTTGGGCCCTCATGAGCCCTGCCCAAGGACGCCCCGGGTGCAGATGGTGGAGTCCGTGGAGTCGACGCCGGACTTGGAAGCCCGAGAAGAGCGAAGATGCTCAGGACGGAGAGCCCTTGTAGGACATGGGCTAGACATGGAGGACCTGGCCTCCATGTGTGAAAGGCAGTGCAGCAAGGCTTGCAATCTACGCTCCGCTGCGGAGGAGTTGGAGGAGACTGGCAGCAACGGCAGGGCCCGGCGTTACCGCAAGCGCGGGTCCCCAAAACCCGCGGCGGAAGCCAGGGCGATGGAGACTGATCCCGGCCCGGTCGGGCTGTGGTCAGCTGCAGATTCCGAGGGGCATTCCGATGGCTTTCGGACGCTTTCCCTTCGGAGTCGGAGGAGATGGCCATACCGCCCACAAGGGCGCACACGGCCCCAGAACCCAGCCTGGAGCATGACGCCGAGGTGTTGAAGAGGCCTAGCAGAGCCAGAACGGCGCCAGTGGCCCGGCATACGGAGCCAAAGCGGGATAACATAGGCGACACACCCATGGCAGATGAGTCCGAGGCGCCGGGAACCGCGGGATGCGCCGGATCAGGTGGAAAGCACGTTGAGTGCCACTGCGAGCACGTATCCTTCCTCATCGGCAAGTACCCAAAGATGGGGATGGACGCCATCGTGCAGCACCTCGACCGCCTGGACAACCAGAAGGACGGCCTAGAGGAGGACATCGCGGGGATTCTGGATGACCAGTCGGAAGCGGAGAGAGACATGGCGGAGCTGCGAGCGGAGCAGGCCCGGTACCGGGAGAAGCTGGAGATGGCCCTGCAGAAGCAGCAGCGAGTGGTGGACAGCCTCCTCCACCTGGTGGAGGACATGTCAGGACGCCTGAAAAGGCTAGAGGAGTTACAACCCCTCGCCTCGGGTGCGGAGCTCCCGGCAAGGCCGGCAACGGCAGAGCTGGTAGAGCGGGTTAAGACCCTCAGGAGTGCCATGGAGCAACCCATGGGCGGCCCTGCAGAGGCACCTTACGCGCCTCCGCGTGTTGACCTGGGACTTAGGCGGCTCAAGTTGCATGGTATAAAACGACAGAAAGTGCCCAAAATACAGGGCCTCAAAAAACATCAAAAGAACCATTCTTTGGCTTGCAAAAAATCAAGCCGTTTTTGAAACACCCAAAGAACCCTTATATAAGGAATTTTGGCCTTTTCTTGGTCCTCATGGATCCAAAAAAAGCATTGTTTGGGGCAATGGACTTTTCCTTGCGCGAGGCCTCCGCGCAAGCAGCAGTCCATTGCCCCTACAAAGTCAGGTAATGATGGTAGAATTGAAGAATCAAGCAGGCGCCTACACTGGAGTGACATTACAGGCACCCTTGACTTGATCACATTGTACAATATGTTTACGCGGGCGGACATTCAGCGCTCTAAACAAGCCTTGCAAATCTAATTGATCACTCAAGAAATCATTGCTAATATTGTTGCATTCCTAACAAAAGGAGCACATACGTTAGAGGTTTTGCACCGGGTGCATCCTTCAGCATTGCTCATGATGCACACCTACCACAAGTTATGGGGAGTGTCAAGCAAAAAAAAAGAGTATCACTGGTAACACATGAAGCATGTCCACTCAACAGATGACGCTGAGCTGGACAGGGACCCCTCTTGTAGCCTTGGCTGAAGAAAAACTGATCCTTCCGTTGTTGACTATAGATCAAAGTAAAATGTGCAAAGAAAATATGAATTTGCCATGCATGGCACTTCTTTGAGCGTTTGTTTGGGCCAAAAGAACAGATTTTTTGGAGAGTAAAATGCAATGTAGTGCAAACCACACCACTTATCAAGATGATGTTTGATACCTGGAGAAAGAAGGTGCCCTGGGGGGAGCAGTCCTCAAGCGCAGGTGCTGACGAAGCCCAAAAAGAGTTTTTCCGCCTCCAGGGGGGGGCAACCTTTTGGTAAATTTCAATGACTCAACGACAATTTAGGTACTCGTTGCTTCAGTGAAGGTTGCGCACAAGTGCTATCAGATGAGAACCCATCACAATGGTACAAAGAATATATTTTCTGGGTCAGGCGACGTGCGCACGTGTGACTCCGGGCGCTTGACTGACGAGATCAGACCACAGACTGTGCCGTCTATCTCATTTCGACTGGACTTCCCTTTTTTCTGTCCACTTTACGTCTTTTTAAATAATTCTCGATATTCTGACGCATCAGTCGCTTATCGCCGTGTTCTTTTTTTGTTCCGTGCTACTTACGTGTTTTCTTGGTATTGATGGCTCCAACTCAACCCAAATCCCGACCTTCTTCTGATGCCACGTCCAGGTCGAGTGGCGGATTGAAAAAAAAGACTCATGGATCTAGTATTAAGGCTCCTGACCCTCGTAACACCATTCTTGGGAAGCTAGATCCTAGTCGTATCTCCGTCCAAATTGATGTGGACTCCGCATCCACGGCTTCTATCTCGTCCATTCCTCTCCCTTTCCCTCCTCAATCAACTCAAAGTGACCCTAGTGGTCAAAGTAAACATGATGGATCTCAAAAAAAATTAACCGATAAGATATTTGTTGCCTCTTCTCCTCGCACCAACCGAGTCGGCCAACCCGCCTTGTCCCCATCCCGTAGCTCTTCCTCACCAAGTGTAGCGCCAAGCAACACTTTGGAGAGCAACACGGAAGGAAATGAAGCGGAGAAAAAAAAGGCGGGAGAAAAAAACAATGAAGAAAAAGAAGATGGGAAAAAAAAGCGGATGAAAACGGAGCGGAAACAAATAAAATTGAAGAACAAAAAAAAGCCAAAGAAAAAAAAGCGGCCGAGAGAAAGGAACCACCGAAGAGGAGTGAAGACTCGTCTACTAGGAGCAATGCACCGTCTCTTCCTTCAACTCGTGCCTCCTCCGTTGTTCCTTCTTCAAAGGCTCACCATGGACGGAGTTCCAATTTGGGAGACGATGATGATGTGTCCGTCGTTGACTTTCCCGACATAAGGCATGCCTTTACCTCTCCTTCCCCCAACAAGACACCCATCACACCTCAAAGATTGCCACACCAATCAGAACCCGGTGCACAAGATGACATGGAGATGCAAGCGTCGGTAGACCCTCTCCCCGCCCAACAAATGGCTTTGGAAAAAAATCCAATTCGGGCGCTTGCACAACGCAATTTTCGGCCAAACGGAGCCTTGCCAACCGGTTTCCCCGAGCCTCGCGACCTCACCAAGGATGTAAAAGGCGGCAAAATCCCGGTCAAAGGCCAAAACCGTTTCTCAAAAATAGATGTACTCTCATCTTCGCCTACGGTCTACCATGACACCTCGCCTCTTCCACCCACCGACCTCTTGTCAGCCTTGGTGCCCACGCCACAAATACTCCTACTTGGAGACGGGCTTCCCTATTCAGGATTCCTACGGAGTTTTTCAATTGCAGACATGACTAATTTTGAGTGGCCAAAACTCATTGGCCTCGTTTCCTTTGCCATCCTCCCAAGCTTTGCGCCCTTTCAAGATGAACCCCCGTTTTTATCTCATCGCACCATTGTTAAACAAATAGTGGCAATGTTGCGGGCGGCTAAGAGACAAGACAAACCAACCACTTTTTGGCTTGCGTATCAGGCACGTAGCAATGTGGCCGATGTTGAACTCGCCACTGTCCTAGATTGAAGAATTGACCTTGTTCCCTCGTTGGGTTTCCTATGGTTGTCCGTAGTATGCCAAGTCATCCACATGGGAACCCGCACCCCGGACTCCCACGACATCCACACCTCTCCCAGCCCTTTGGACCAACCGCTGATTATCTTTCAGCTCACTTCCGTTCCCCTACCAAAAGGTCATGTCCCACAAACCATCGGGTACTTCCCAAGGAATGTCGACTCTACACAGCACATTCCCCCGCAAGTACACACTCCACAAGCCTCTCTTTTTCAAGTACGTCTAGACGTCCCCATCGACATCACGCGGGAAGTTGATGGGGTTGAGGTGAAGTGGCACATCTCCGGCTCATTGCCGCTGATGCTGATGCTCAATGGCCTCAACCCCGACGACACGTCCACAGTATTAAAGGAGCTCACCATACCTAGGATAACTAAATCATTTTGGCCCGTGATTGTCAACTCCGCCCCTGATGGCTATCGCCTATTTGATTTTTTCGTCCCATTTAATGTCTTGGGCAATTTCTATGACGAACAGCCCGCCCTCATGGACATGGGTGTGTCGATAGGACTCCTTGATCGCTCCGTCAAGGAGTCCTCCATCATCATTACACACCAGCCCCGTTTTCAAAAGGGTGCGGCACGCAAACGCAAGTTCCCCTCGGATGAAGTCCGCACTGCCATTGAAATGAACCCCCCCCTTTTCCGCAAATTCGCCTTCCTTGTACTTCTCAACAAGTATGACGTTTTCGGTATGGTGCATGACCCCATGCTCATACAGCCTGCAGTGCAAGAAATAGAAAATCTGGGCGACATGATGTGTGTGTCTGCGCACACTAACGCTAGGATTTTCGCGAAAGACTTCGCCAGAGAGGTGGCACCCCCTTTCTCCATTGTGCGGTTCCCCCCTACGCTGGACACACGTGATGTGCTGCTGTCAGCCGCTGCCTTCGGGCCGGTTGAAGACCACCAAATGTTTCAGCAATCGGGACTGGTCATGGTTAAATACCAAGCCACACAGTCTGCTGTTGCCTCATACGGCGCTACACTGCCTGGACCAGTGTACTTCTCGTCGGGGGACACATCCAAAGATGTCAGCATGTCCCTTGCGGATCGCCTGGAACAATTTCGCCTCGCTCCCTTCCCGGATCCCTTTCTCAACGAGGCTAATCTTGCTGCCGCCACGAATGCGCTCAGCGAATTCCAAATGCCCGACATAAACTCCGCCCGTACACCCTCTCCTGTACCCACAGCACCACCCTCCGTCTCCAACTCATCTTCTTTTCTCCAGCAACCATGATGATACACCCCGACAGACTCATCGCTGCACGAAGCTACCCTCGCTGGTTTCACAGTGCCAATGGTCCTCTACCTCGGCTTGCACGACAGCCATGCTCATGAATTTGTTACAGCGACACTCTCTTGCCCTACACTACACTCATGTTGCTACTGCCATCTGCATAGCCACGCATCGCGTTCTCCGCATGCACTACGCAATCGCAGTCAGTATTACAGGAATTTGTCTGATCAGAATGTGCCAGCTACTATAGCGTCACACACCGCGTCTCGCTGCCCCCCCACCGCTGGCTCACGTTGTGACGTCTCCACCACTACAGGTCCCATCTGATGTGACATAGGTGAATCTGTCTACAGTGTGTCCTGTGCCTATCTCGAGAGGTAACAGTGCCCCCCTCCACACAGTCATCGTTCCTTTCTGTAACATTAGTGCCGTCAGATTTGCGCTCATTCGTTTAATCCGCATGCGCCAGGCTATCCTGCTCTATGCGCTTATAAGACACCCCCTATCCGCAGATTGTGGACGTCAGAGTGTTCCACCCTGCTACAATCCCGCTGCGCCGGCCTACTCCACTTCCAAACAACATCAGGGAGTGCCACCCTGCACCTCACTGAATGGATGCTTCAGCCCCGGCTCTGATGATCCATCAAGTATGCACCAGCCCTTGGGCACACCACACACACCACACGCACGCACACTCACATATGACACACTGACATTCGGTTCACTCAATGTCAGCGGCGTGGGGGTGACGCCAAACAGATTGTGTCACATACTATCCGGATTTACGCCATTGCCCCAAACCCTTTCCCATCCAAGAGTTCCGGCCCAGCTCCACCTCAACGTTGCGGGATCACGAGCGTGTGGCGATGTACTGGGGATACCATCTGCATGCCAGCTCCCCTACGTCTAAAGAAGGAGTAGCCCTCCTCATACACACCTCTATTGCACCAGCTCCTCCGCCAATACGCGTTCACATCCCTGGTAGGCTGATCTCTGCCTCCATATCACTGCACAGCGATCCCTCGATGCCCTCCCTGTCCATCGCCTCGTACTATGGGCCACACACGGCTGCCGCCAGGCTTTTGTGTGAAAAGGCCCTTGCGGGATTATCCCAGGAGTGTGCCATCATACTAGGAGATTATAACGCCATAACTCACCCCAGCCACACTACAGCCCTCCGGGCGCCCATGTGGCCTTGGCTAGTGGCAAAGGAGCGCGCCGGCACCCTGGTTGACCTCTTAACCCCGCACCACGATTCTGTCCCCTACACCAGAGTACGTCGGTATGGGGGCACCAAGAGCTATATTGACAGAGCCTATGGGTCCCGGCTGTTCCAGGCCCTCTATAAGACATCAGGGGCCCAGGTACCTGACTTCTCCGGTGTTGCCGGGATTCAGGACCATGACCCCATCCTCGTCCACACGGCGCCGTGGTCACAGCAAGTGCTCCCCGAAATGCGCTGTGCCATGTGGAACCGCCGTGATGTCACAGCATATAAAAAACGTATCGCAGCCCTGACTGCCGACATGCCTCCTACAGTCTCTGCACATGACTGCGCGCTCACATACACACAGCTCACGTCGCACATGCTGACCGCCATGCGTGAGGTTAACGCGTCTAAGGCCCCGATCACCCCTGTTCCTGAGGATCCAAGCGACTGGGCCTCTGTGATCCGGCAATTGGCCAAACAGGCCAAGCGAAGATCCAAGGTATTTTACCGCAGAGTTAAACACACCCTCTTATCGCCCCCCGCCCAATCAACACTCCCCACCCCCACACGAAAAATACAACGTATCCTCCAACGCAACACCCCATGGTCTGCGCACGCACTGTCGCACGTACCCCAGCGCCCCAGACATCAGGATGTGCCGCCCCCCACGCAAGCTACCCTGGGCCAGACAAAGTACCCCCGTACCTGCTCCACGTACTCCCCGAGGAAACATTCTGTCTGGTACACGCCTGTGTCACCCTCTGTTACGAGGAGGGCACCATCCCAGATGATTGGCTTGTTTCAGAGACTTTTTGTCTTTTTAAAGGGAAGGGTAAGTGGCAAGACCCCGACCGCTGGAGGCCCATGGCAATGAGTAATTCGATTTACCGGCTATTCATGCGATGGGTCTACTCACAGCTGTACCCCCTAATATCCCCACACCTGCACCACAGACAATTCGGCGGTAGGCAGGGTATATCCACAGCCCACGCCACACAATCTTTCCTCGATGACCTCGACAAACTAGGGCCGGTAGAGGCCATTCTGGCCTTTGATGTCTACCATGCCTTTGACAGCCCCCCGAAAATCCTGATTCGTGCCGTCCTTGACAAAATGGGAACTCCTCTGAAATTACTGCGCATAATCACCCTGGTAATGGAAAGGGGCTCCACTTTCCTCAGGGGGGCCGACCAGGAAATTTTTCGCACAACGCACGGGGTGAAACAAGGGTGTCCCCTCTCCTGTTTCCTCTTCGTCGTCGTCTTTGACATCCCCCTGCGCGTGCTCGACCAGCATGGCATCACCTTCTCTGCGTATGTTGATGACATATGCTCCCCGACCCCCCCCAAGCACAGCCAGCATCAGGCACAGCTTGTCCAGTATGCCCTCAGCCTCATCGCATGTCAGCTGAATGTGGGCAAGAGCGAGTCCCTCCCTATGCTCCATTCCCCCACTGATCTGCCTCTCCTCCCCCAATATTTGCACCCGCCATGCGCGCTTCAGGCTTCCAATGAATCGCTTTGGCAATCAGTCCCAGCCGAATTCCCGCCAGAATGGAGCTCACAGGTAAATCTTCATTTCGTCAGAGCCAGATATATCATGCATCTGGGCCATCCCCTGGCCCCGCGGCTCTGTGTCGACAGAGCGCTGTCTATCGTCCTAGAGGAACTGAGAAGCCAACTCACCGAGCTGCACTCACAACCGATCCAAGTCCTGGATAGGGTCCTCTTGGTAAACACCATGGTACTGCCACGCCTACTATACCGCACAGAATGCATACCCCTCACTGTCACACAGCTACACTCACTTAACTCGCTGATTGAAAAATTCATTTTCGGAGTGCTAGGGCTGTCTCCGTCGTTGCCAGGAAAACTCTGTACACCGACAGAAGCCATGGCCTCGGCATGGGTTACTTCCCGGTACTCCACCCCACGAGAGTTCTAGACACACTGCACCGCAATCCTTACCTCCACACCATGTCCACGCGATCCCAGCACCCACTCTCCCCATACAACACATTCAAGGCAGCGATTGCCTTACTGAACCCCAGTCCAGAAGCACAACAGCCCCCAGTGTCCACCACATGGGCCGCCAATAAGCTGATGCGCGACGCTACTGCGATTGTCCATATCGCTGGCTTGTCAGTCTACCTGGTGCCCTCACACCTCCACCCCGGGTCGGCCTACTCTGATGGCAGCAAACTCGGAAGCCCACCCTCGGCTGGTGCCGCAGTTGTCCTCAGGGATGGCAGGATAGCAGTTTGCCGAGTGCCAGGAGTTCCCAACTCCTACAAAGCAGAGCTAATTGGCGTCCTTCTGGGGTCACACCTCTCCCCTGCACATGAGAACATCCGCTTTGACTGCAAGGGAGCCATTGCTTCTGCACAAGGGCAGAAACGCCCGGTACGCCAAGCTCACTGGGTACAGGAGGTGCGCTCGTCCCTCTCCTCGAAAGGGCAAACCCTTGAGTGGGTCGAAAGCCACACGGGTGACACCCACAATGAGGCGGCCGATGAGTATGCCAAAATCGGCACAGTCCTCCCCCTCCCTGCCCCCCTGCGTCGACAGAACCCTTGGGATGTAGTCCGGCACGGTGAGCGCCTGCTACCCCCCCATAAAGTGTGGTCCCACGATTCCATTCCCTCTCACTCCCACGACTCCTTCCACCCACTCTCCTGGCGGCCACTGCGATTCAGGCGCTTGGCGTGGCACAAGTGGCTCTTCGGCTTGCAATCCCGCATGGGGTATGCCCACTATGCCACCTTCTGGAATGATGCCCCGGGCAAGGCAGACTGCCCACACTGCCACCGCCGTCACAATCTCAGTCTGCATGGTGTCCTCGCTTACTGCACCCCTTCCCACCCCCTGGTCTGCGCGTGGCTGTCCAGCTGGACTGCCAGTACCCTCGTCAAGACATAGGCGCCAGGCTGCCTGCCGCAAAGACCTCCGCATTGTAGGCCGGCTGGCAGTCCCGCGGTCCCTGTATAGATACCTCCGAGCACACCTAGGTGGACTTCGAGCTGTCCGAAAGGAAGTAGGGCACTATCAAAACAAGGTGCTGGATTCCGTCACTGCGGTCTTAGAACACGCCGTCCCGAAACGCCCCCCCAACAGACCCAACCCAATCTTCTCTGCAGACTGGACAGGCCCACTGCCACTGTGACCACCCCCTTCCCCTGCCCTCCCTCTCCTTGACAGGGAACGTCGATTCGAGGCATCTCGCTGACGAACTCGTTAATCTAACTTGGTCGTGCCCTCATGGCCTGTACATACAGATCACAGGCGACCTTCACTGTCTGTATTCTGGGCCCTCATCATGATTCAGTCCTTGCTTTGCGTTGCCCTGCTCCGAAGGCCAGTACACAGTGGAACCCCCCCCCCCCTGAGTCCTTGACTACACCCCGGGCGGCCGCGTTCAGCCTGATCGGCCTGAGCATGTCCCCCATGCCCTGCCCCTGTGTCTTTTTCTGCACTGTCATTTCTTTTTCAACCTGTCCCCTGTACTCTGTCTCTGTGTTTTTGCTTGCCACGTCACTATTTTTTCACCAACCTTTGGCAGGTTGGCCCTCACATGGCCCTTACACGCCCACATCACTGTCGTGTGAGTGGAATGCCACTCTCTCCCTCCTCCTGGCCACCGGCCCAAATCCCTCCTGCTTCTCTCTCCTGGGGAAATGCCCTGGATTGGCACCCGCGCGGACAGTACCCCCTATCACACTGCCACCACCCCCGGGTGTGGAGTGCGGGGCGACCACTTCTGTGTTATCCACATGTTCAATTATTCTGCACAAACGCAAACCCACTGTCCACAGCTCCCTTCTCCCCCCTGCTGCCCCACCCACTGACCGTGACCTGGGATGTGGGTGATACTCTGTATGATGGGCTGGCCTCCTGAGGACTCTCGAGCAGTGACTTTGGACTTGTATTACAAAAAAAAAATATATATATATTTTCTGGGCCTTTTTTTGCGCGAGGCCTCGCACAATGAGGACTGCAATACAGTCCGAGAACTTGAAAGTCACAACTTATACCTCTTTCTTCAGGCAGTGCAAATCTAACATCAAACCGTGGGGTGGGTAGTAAGACCACTCGACCCTGAAGCCGTCTTTCCAAAGGAAAATGCATCGGGTGAGGTTTGTGGTTTAGTAAGTTATGCGCGAGGCCTCGCGCATGGGGCAGCCCTTGAACCACATGTTGCATATGCTTTGCATTGATATTTCATCCGCCATGCTTCTGTTTTAATGATCCTTGGTCTTGATGGTGCGAGGCCCCGCGCATAGAATTCAATCAATAAATCATTTTTCCAGGTATGCAACGAACAGGAAAAACAGAAAATGATGTTGCAATCATCTTTTCTGCAGACCATGTTCATCCAAAAAACAAGGGGAACGCGAAATGTATTTATTGGCCAATTTCCGCTAAAAGCACATCATTTTCCACTAAAATCATCAGATTTATTTATTTTTTTAAATTTTTTTTTGTTTTCGCCCGTCTGAAAAAAGGCACAAAATGGCACAAATGGTAAGAAAGAGACTTTCTTTGGATTAATATTCTGTTTACAAAAAACAGAGCCTGTGAAAAACGTTTTTTTGAATGGTCCAAATTGGGTGCATTTGGTGTGATTTTGACCATGCAACTTGAGCCGCCTGAGATAATGCTCGGGGAGCATACGGCACCGGCTGGGTCCATGCAGGAAGAGCACGCAACCACGGACCTGAGGAGCCTGACGGTACAAATGTCCCATGCCGCCCAGGATCCACTGACCGCTATGACTGCCAATGCAGTTTATGCGGAAGAGGAGAACCAGACCATGCAGGGGCGAACCATGGGAAGGGCCGACAGACATGGTCGAGGCCATCCAGGCGGAAACCTGTGGGTGAAGGACCCAACTACGGGGATATGGACAGCCAGTGGAGCAAGTCCTTCCCGCATCCCAAACCCCATCGTTTCAGGCCCGGCTGGACCGCACTCCATGGAGGAGAGCCCCCCGGCCACAGGTGGTATCCGTCTCGGTGGAGTGGTGGCTGTGGACGTCGGAGACGCAATCAGGATTGACGACCTCAGGGGAATGCAAATCCCCTATTACGATGGCAACCCCTCCAACCTGGATGACTTCATCCTGGATTGGGAGGACTTCGCCGAGGAGGTCGTCGGCGAGATGAAGGGAGCGCCAAGGGACAAGTGGGTATGTCAGACATTCCCACACAGGCTGGCGCAGGACCTGAAGGAGGAGCTCAGGGATCAGGTCCGCGAGGGATTGATCCAGACGGAGCAGGCCTGCCTCCTGTGGCTGGAGGATGAGGAGCAAGTGGACGCCCCTGACCAGAAGTTGGAGGATTTATGGTCCATTCCGCTGCCGCTGGAGCGCGGGGAGTTGCGGGTCCGGGAATGGAATCGGTACATCCGCAAGTACCGAAGAAGCCTCAGGCTGGTGGAGGACTAGAACGAGTCCAGCGAGATCCGACACCTGCTGAAGGACGTCCTCCCCGGCCACTGGAAGAGAAGGGTGGAGGACGAGGAGGAGAAGAGAGGAAAGAAGCGCGTGGCCGTACGGATCATGGCATCAGAGGACACCCACGCCGGAATAATGGAGTTTTTCCAGCGAAACCTCGGCGAGCCTAGCCGAATGTTGGGGTTGAAGAACGCCGTCTACGTGGAGGTATTCGGCGACACCATGGGGCAAAGGCTGACGCGCCTCAACAACGCGGAGTGGAGATGCGGAGAGCCGCTGAGGATGCAGGTCATCTTCACCCGCACGAGCCTGGACGAGATCGTGAAATATATCACGCTGGAGCTGAAGCTCAACGCCAAGAACGAGGCGCACATGCAGGGTCAACAGGGCCATGGACATCGAGGTCATCGGGAAGATCGCCAACACCGAGAGGTCAGGGAGGACACGGTCGGCACCGCGGAGGAAGGGAGTGGAAGCGGCCAAGATCTCTGGACCGCGACCACCCGGGAGGATCATGAAGAAGCCCACTTCTTCGCGTGTGTAGCGCACAATACGAAGGAGCATGGGCAGGACAGGTCCAGGAGGAACCGCCTGGACCCAAGGTCCAACAGGAACCGCAAAGAACCGCGGAGGATCGGGAACCCACCGCTCTCGTTCCGCGAATACAGATCACAGCACGACGGTTGCTGGGTCTGCTACGGCAAGGGGAACAACCATGCACATGACCACCGGCATTGCAAGGTATACGAGGATGACAAGAAGACCTACTTCGCCGCCCATATCGACAAGAAGCCCAAGGAGCAACGAATTGCCGATTGGAAGGCCAAGGGCGGAGACGGTGGAAAAGGCCAAGGAAAGGGCCAAGGCAAAGGCGGAGGAAAAGGCTATGGTGGAGGACCCGGCACAGACCGACGCCTGAGGTTGATCGGAGAGGTTGCTGGGGACATGTTGAGGACGTTGGAGGAACTCAAAGCCCAGCAACGTGGTGGACAAAGTCTGAGCGGATCGCAGCAGGAGGGAGCTGCGGCAGGCCACGTCTAGAGGAGCCCCCACGGGGGTGGGAACCTGGAGGTCTCTCCTCCGAAAATCAGTGGAATCCTAGAGAAAGCGAAGGCACATCGGGTGCCGAAGAAGGCTCCAGAAGAGCCAAAACCACTGAGTTTTGTCACTCCCAACCCCTGGAGCGCCCTGCCAAGGGAAGTGTATGTGGGCAAGGGACGTGGCAAGAAAAAAGGAGCGACCACGGTGAGCCCCGTGGACGGGCAGGACCAGCCCAGGATCTACACCATCCGTGACCATACCCTCGAAGTCCTGATGCACTCGGATGTGCTAGAGGTGCATGCCGTGAGAGTCGTCCATACACCGCAGGGTGACGAGCGGCAGTTGCACTTGAAGGTGCGTGTACGGTGCGGACATGAGGAGTCGGTGGTGGATGTTTTGGTGGATACGGGTGAGCCTGGTCCGGAGAGGGTTGTTCAAGGAGGAATCCCTGCAACCCAGCCGTAGACCGGTACGCCTGAAGGTGGCCAATGGAGAGATTATGGGTGGTGGCACCCATGAGGCCACTATCAGTATGGAGCTCTGGGAGCATGAGCGCTTGAACCACCCTGATTTGGCGAGGAGAAGCACTCTATCCGGGAACTTCTATGTGGCCGACATTACAGATTGGGATATGATCATGGGGTATGACTTTATGGTGGGAAACGCCATTGGAGCCCTTCCCCATCGTGCAACGCTAGTCCGGGAGGATGAGGAATGCCTTACACGGCTGTCCACGGACTATGCATGCGGATCATCCAAATGGAATGCTGAGGACGAGGATCGGATCGTCCAAGCGGTGCAAGCTTTGGGTGCCAAGTCCAGAGGAGACCGCGGAGTTCAGCTCACGGAGTATGGACTGGCGCCGCAGGTGTATGCCAGGATGATTCAGACGCTGGGAGCCGAAGCGCCCGAGACGGACGTCTTCGCTTCCCGGGATGCCCCACGTTTGAGGAAGTGTAGGAGGCATTGGCATCGAGGAGACTCAGCCTGGTACAGGCATTGGGGTTTGAAGGAGTGGGGGCCCATGTATTTGCATGGCTCCCTGGAAAATACCAGACGTACGGTGGAGAAGATCGTCGTGGATAGGGCGAAGGGGATCCTGGTCATAACCGGCATAGGATCCACCCCATGTCCGCTGGAAGGTCTCAAATCTACGCAGGATTCCATCACCCTGAACGAGATGTCATTCGGGCCAGAGGAGGAGTTGTTCATCAACGCCAAGGGTTTATCAATGCCCTCCCCGGGTCAAGCGTGGGGTACCAAGGCTTTCTTGGTGGATGGGGCGCAAGCCCAGCCCACGGTTGATGAAGCATTCATCCGTAGGGTTGAGGCGGTGCCCATGCAGGTCATGTTTGAGCCCAAGGAAGGGACGGATCAGCCAATGGATGGCATTGACGTCCTGTCCCACGCCGAGATCGACCACGTCATCAACTACATGCGGATGGGGATGCACGACCGTGTGGCAGCCAAGAAGGGGCGGGCCATGGTCACCTCTCCGCGTTGGTGGGATGACAAGATGTTGGTCACCGGCAAGTACGAGAAGGATGAATTCGTGGCGAGGGTCATGGATCACATCGCCGACCAATATGATGGTCCAGTTGGGTCGGACCCGCTGACGTGGGATTTTCCAAGAATGGGGGCCGGTAGCGACAAGAACCCGGCTGATGCCGCAAATTTCCGAAGATTATAGGTGGGAGGTGCGCTCCACGACAATGAAGACGGCATATCAGACGAGGAGAAGTCGGACTCGGACCCGGAAGTGGCCTCTACCGCAGTCCGGTCAGTTGTATCGATACCGAAGCAAGCGGCTGAAGAGGCTCAGGAGAACCCTCAGGTCGCCGAGCTGAAGGAGAGGCTGATAAATGCCTATCCGCGGCTATTCAGTGGCGTCGCCAACAGGAACCCTCCAGATCGTGGGAGGTTTGGCACAGCGAGGATCAAGCTGAAGCCGAACCCCAACATCTATCGTCATCAGAAGTACCAACTTCCGGGCGATCGGGCCGAGGCCATGAAGAAGTTGTTGGCTGAGTTTACTGAGAGGGGCTGGATCGAACCCTCCGACAGTGAGTGGGCCAGCCCAGCCTTTATCGTGCCCAAGAAGGAGAAGGGCGACTGGAGGTTGGTGGTTGATTACAGAGGTTTGAACGAGCAAACCGAGCACGACTCGTACTCGCTTCCTCTGATCGACATCATCCTCCAAAAACAACAAAAAAAGCGGATCTTCACGGTGTTAGACCTGAAACACGGCTATCACGAGATGCCGCTACACTCGGACTCCAGGCCCTGGACAGCGATGTCGACGCCGCTGGGGCCCATGCAGTGGAAAGTGGTGCCTATGGGCGCCAAGAATGGCAACGCCGCTTTCCAGCGCATAATGGAGGACCTACTCGGTCCTGTCCGGGACTGTGCCAACCCCTTTGTGCATGACATCATCATCGGGTCCGGCACGGAAGACATGACTGAGGACGAGCTCATCCAAGCGCGGGAGAACGATCTGCGCCGAGTGCTCAGCGAGCTGGACAAGCACATCATGGTGTGCAAGCCCACCAAAGCCTCACTCTTCGTGAGGGAAGTGGAGTTCGCGGGTCACGTGGTTGGTCACGGGTAACGCCGTCCCATGCCTGGGAAGCTGGCGTCCCTGCACCACTGGGAGAAGCCTCGGACCATCAGCAAACTCCGATCCTTCATGGGGTTCTGCAATTACTATTCGGGCTATGTCCGGAGGTATGCAGAACTATCGGGGCCGCTGCACAGGATGCTGCAGGTGGGCAAGTTCGATGGCCGGAAGGGGAGCAAGAAGAAGCTTGCCTGGACCCCTGAGGCCGAAGATGTGTTCAGCCGCCTGAAGGAGCGGCTCTTGGGGCAGCTGGGGCTATTCCTGGTGGACCCGGACAGGGGATTCGTGCTACGGACGGACGCCTCGGATTACGTTGTAGGGGCAGTCCTTGAGCAGGTCCGGGACGACGGGTCGCACGTACCCGTCGCGTTTTGGAGCCGGATCCTGGCCGAGGGCCAACGTCAAACCTGGACCGCGAGGGAGAAGGAGTGGTACGCCATTGTTTGTGCGCTCAGGAAGTGGTCCGGCCACATCGGATTACAACCGGTGGTGGTTTGGACGGACCATCAGTCCTTACAGAGCTGGCACAAGGAGCAGGTCGACACCCCCTCGGGACGGGCGCAAGGAGGGCCCGATGGCATGAGACGTTCGCCAAATTGGACCTCAGCGTCGTAAAGGTCCCGGGGAAGGACAGCACTGTGGCAGATTGCCTTAGTCGATGGGCCTACCCGCGGGCAAGGCATGGATGGAGTTATCCAGCCATGGGGACGCCAAGGAGACCGAGGAGGCCAAGCGCATCATCGAGATGGAGAAGGCCATGGAGCAAGAGGGGGTCAAGTGCTTTGTGGTGATGGCAAACCGTACAGACCTGGCCAAGTTCCGGGGCGCCAGAGTCCAAGCTATTCGAGAGGAAATTCTCGAGCAATGGATGGTGGCCCCCGTAGAGCTAGTCAGGTTAGTGCTGACAGAGGACTGGTCGGATGCCTATGCGGCATCCGACCACTGGAGCAGGTACTGGAATGCCGTGAGCGCCCCGTCGGACGACGAATGGCCTGAGCGCTTGACCAAGGATGGGGATAAATTATTCCTCAAGGACAAGCTATTGGTCCCTGAGAACCGAATGGAGGAGCTCATTGACCACTGGCATAACGCCCAGCTCATGCATCCTGGTCGGGACAAGATGCAGCAGGACCTAGAGTGGCGCTTCAAGTTCCCACCGGGGTACTACGCCATCCTGGACCAGTACTGCAGCGACTGCGCTGTGTGTCGGGCAAAGAAAAGCCCCAACCATTCCACAGCGGGCAACCCGGTGTATACGGCTAAACCGGAGGCCCCGATGCGGTTCGTGGCCATGGATGTATTCGCCATGCCTGATGTCACCGTGGAAGCAGAGACCTACGACTGTGTCATCCTGGCGGTGGATAGGCACAGCGGGTATATCGTGGCGGTCCCTGGCAAGAAGTCCAAGAGGAAGGACAAGAAGGACAAGCATGGAGTGGGTCTGCAGGCCAAGACCGTCGCTAATGCCATGATCAGGCATTGGCTGACAATTTTTGTTGTCCCAGCTGTCATTTGCAGCGATCGGGGCAGTCAATTTGTAGAAACGTGGTTCAAGACGATGTGCAAGCACATGGGGATTTGGCACGCCAAGACCGTGGCGTACCACAGCCAGTCGAATGGCCGGGCTGAGGTGGCCGGGCGGCAGATGTTCGAAACGTTCCTCCAGCTGCACATTGACGAACCGGGCCGGAATGGGTATAATTCGCTGTGGAGAGTACTCCAGGCGTACCACGACCTTCAGGGGCCCACTGGACTGTCGCCCCATCGTATCCTGTGCCTACGGGATCGAGTGTCACGCACTCTCCTGTGGTTGAACCATGGCAAAGTGGCGCGGGATGCGAGTGCTATGATGGCTCAGGCGGACGACACGGCGGCTAAGGTGTGCAAAGCACTTCAGGACAAGCATGAGAAGAGGGCCAAGTACTTCAAGCAGGGAAAAGTCCAGAAATATGCTCTCAGAGATACCGCATGGGTGGAGCGGCACCACAAGGATGTCCTGTCCAGGCATCGGCAGGTGTCTTGATACGTGCCCGGGGTAATCGTTCGGAAGGTCGGGCAGGATGTGTATGCGGTTCGTCTGGGGGATAACAAGATCCTTGACCGCAACCACACCCAGCTTCGTCCCCGAGCACCAGACCCCAGCGGACGTCCCGTCACCTTCGAGTTCACAGCCGGCGATGTGGACTCCGATGACGAGGGTGAGGACGACGACTTCACCGCCGAGAAGATCCTGACGGACAAGCCCGACCCGGGGACGCCTGGAGGAAGGCTATATAAGGTCTGTTGGAAGGGATTTGCTGCATCCAGAGATTTGTGGGAGCCTCCGAGCAGTTTTGTGCCGAGGTAAACCACGGTCTGGATGGAGTATCTAAGGAAAAAGAATATTTCCTTCGATGTCAAGGATGTGTTGGTCCATTTGGTGGCTGCAGCAGCACCGTGATGGATCCACCCTGGCATTTTTGTTTGTTTTTGTGCTTGGGAGACGGCTGAGGGCGTTCATCCGGGGATTTTGGGCCTTGATTGGCCATATACCCCCTTCACTCGGTCTCCACATATATATTTCATTGTGGTATAAGTATTTAGGTCGACCGACGACGTTTCTCTATCTTTGATCTTCTTGGTCCATGTTGTAGATCAAGAGAAGACCGGAAATGGCGGAGGGCACCAATTAAGAGTGTCCTCACCCCTCTCTTGGGGCATGGGGGACGCCTACACCGTATGTGTGGCCTCCATGTGTATTTCGGACATGGGGGGGGGGGGTTGGAGCCCATTGGGGTCCTCCCGTCCTCTCTTCAATGACCTCTGAGCGGATACAACGCTCTGAGAAGGGGGGTGAAGCCGGTTCGGACCCCCGTGGCCATCTTTGGGTCACTTGGGGTGTGTATCTTTGGGCCGGCAGGCCGCCATTGGCTGATATCATACTCTCCCATCCACCTGACCTAGCCTGATGTGATAGTGTGATAGGCTTGGCCATTCCAGCTATGAGCGGCCACATTCACAACCAAGGCGCCGCCAGCTGAGATTTATATATCAGAATATCAGGAATCAACAGGGTTTTTTTATCATAATGTTTCCGTAATTTTTCAGCTATCCGTTCTGATTGTCAATGTATCGGCGACTGTCAGTTGGTCCGCAATTTTGCGGTAACCGATTGGTTAACTGTTATTTCCAGATATCTTAGCAGAAACCCCGATGAAGGGTCGGATTTCATCCGAAAAGGGTTCGTTGCTTCCCGCAATTTTCATGTTATACACTCGCAAAATTTATCGATTTTTTCAGACATTCAGAATCGGATTTTCGATTTCGAGGTCGCCGCACTGGATATGATGAATTTGGAGTGGTCCTACGCTTTTCCCCGATCATGAATCAACCTTCCTTTTGTTGTCTCCTTCATTTTTCTTGGAGATATAGTCGAAACAACATTAATTCGTGAGGCCACTTTGGCTTGGCACATGAGGCCTCACAAAATTAGGTCTCAAATTCGTGAGCTGACTTGTGAAGCATGGTATGTATATATCCGGAGGGGTTTGGGAGCCAATGTTGGGATATTCGTGGGCATGAACCTTTCATCTATATCACCCTTGTAATTTACTCTCCGGTTTGACACATGCATGGAGCATTTGATAATACTTACCATATGCACTTTTGAGTATATAATTGAATTTTGGGCACTATGGTGTGATTTGCCTAATTTTGCTATGTTGTGGGGTCATCATCATGGGGCAATTCTCCAAGCCCAATCAACTCCAAGTCCAACCAAGGTTATGTCAGGGTAGGGCATGGTCCTGAGTGCCACTCTAAGCCATGACACGCCACCTCCCCCATTTGGCTAGGACTTAGAGGCTTGGAAGTGAACACATTTTTGGGGTTTGTGTAGTGACTTTTGACACATGGCATTTAGCCATCTTATTTGACTTGGTTCAGGGCATCATGTTGGCGAGTCGAGGGAAGGTCCTGAGTCCAGGGAATGAGGGGTCTATGGCTGTGATTGTGTATGTTTCCATCGTTCTCCAATTTTGCTTGATTTGTGTTCATCTGCTATTTTCAGCGCTTCTGCTTTATTCTATTGGTGCAATTCTATGTATATGCCCAACGCCCGTGTCTCCGTGTGCACCGTGAGACGACCGGCGTGTTGAAAGGAGTTGTTGAGTGTCAACGCGGGAAATCAAACGCCCTTGGAAGCCCACAGTGTGGATTTTTTGCATTAGAGCTATTGTACTTGGGAGTTGGTTGCTGTACCCCTTCCACCATTTCCTGTCACTCCCATGGTCTTGCTCCTCACCAGGTTCTGCATGATCTTGCCTTATCCTGCACAATTTCCCACAAAAAATAGTAAAATATGGCTCCTTCACACAACTCCTGATCCCTTGCAATAACCAACGCCCAAGTACAATAGCTCAAATCCAAATAATCCACACTGAGGTCTTCCAAGGATGTTTGAGGTCCCGCGTTGACACTCAACAACTCCTTTCAACACGCCAGTCGTCTCACCATGCACACGGAGACACGGGCGTAGGGCATGTACATAGAATTGCACCAAAATCAATAAAGAAGCCCTGAAATTGACATATGAACACAAATCAAGCAAAATTGGGGAAGGATGGAAACATACACAATCATAGCCATAGACCCCTCATTCCCTGGACTCAAGACCTTCCTCTGTCTCGCCAACATGATGCCCTGAACCCAGTCAAATAAGATGGCTAAATGCCATGTGTCAAAGGTCACTACACAAACCCCAAAAAATGTGTTCACTGCCAAGCCTCCAAATCCTAGCCCAATAGGGGAGGTGGTGTGTCATGGCCTAGAGTGGCACTCAGGACCATGCCCTACCCTGACATGACTTTGGTTGGACTTGGAGTCAATTGGGCTTGGAGAATTGCCCCATGAAGATGACCTCACAACATAGCAAAATTAGGCAAATAACACCATAGTGCCCAAAATTCAATTATATACTCAAAAATGCAGACGGCAAGTATTCAAATGCTCCATGCATGTGTCAAACCGGAGAGTAATATACAAGGGTGATATAGCCCAAAGGTACATGCCCAAGAATATCCCAACATTGGCCCCCAAACCCCTCCTAATATATACATGCCATGCTTCACAAGTCAACTCACGAATTTGAGACCTAACTTTGTGAGGCCTCGTGTGCCACGCCAAAGTGACCACGTGATCTGGCATATGGTGAGGTGCTACACCGAAGCATATGCCAATATATAAGCAACATACCATAGTTCACGGATCTCTAGGCACTTTACTGTTAGCCGACCAGTTGAGCACATAAAATACAAAAATGAGCATAAAATGAGGTCAAAAACATGCAAATGTTGCTAAATTCAAGATAATCACAATCGTCTATAACTTCCTTCACCCATGGTATCAACATATGGTTCAAAACACAATTGCTTGGGACCATTTGCGAACAATCCCCCCACTTGGATCCCCACATGGACGGACAGGGACACCTTCCAACCTCCTCACGACACGCACCTTAAAAAACGGAAAATTGATAGTGGCGCTTGTGGGTCGCTCTGTAAGCCTTCCCACATGCACTATATGTGCGGTAGACTTAGTCTAGCGCTATGGAGCACACCATTAGGACATGGGCGAAGCCCTTGCCACGTATGACTCCACATATCTTCCTACAAACGGAGATATATAATATGGGCGTGAGCATAGCAAAGCACACACCATCCATATAACACATACCCTTAAAAGTGGCTCCCACCATGGTATGCCATGCCCCACCATGGACATAACTTCACGTTAAAAATACGTAGGAACCCATCAAAAGTTTCTATGCAACACCAACACTCATGCAGTACACTGGAAAGTCGCATCAAAATGATCAGTTGCATGGTCCAAGAGTTATAAATCAGTTTCTACCCTCTCGACCATTATCCCTTGCTACACCGGGCATGTGTACACATCAAAGGCGTCAGACGCTCCCCTTAAGTTAAGTTGAGACCAAGGCAATTCCAGCCCATATCTCAAAATTGAAATTCCTCGCAGTGAGCCGGAGACATGATTTTTCAAAGTGGCCTCACGAATCAATTCTGTCCTGCCTATATCTCCAAGAAAAATGAAGGAGACAACAAAAGGAAGGTTGATTCGTGATTGGGGAAAAATGTAGGACCACTCGAAATTCATCATATCCAGTGCGGCGACCTCGAAATCGAAAATCCGATTCTGAATGTCTGAAAAATCGGATTAATTTTGCGAGTGTATATCCTGAAAATTGCCGAAGCAACGAACCCTTTTCTGATGAGAATTGACCCTTCATCGTGGTTTCCGCTATAATATCTGGAAATAACAGTTAACCAATCGGTTACCACAAAATCGCGAGCCAACTGCCAGTCGCCGATACATTGACAATCAGAACGAATAGCTGAAAAATTACAGAAACATTATGATAGAAAAACCCTGTTGATTCCTGATATTTTGATATATAAATCTCAGCCGGCGGCGCCTCGGTATTGAATATGGCCGCTCATAGCTGGAATGGCGAAGCCTATCACACTATCACATCAGGTTAGGTCAGGTAGATGGGAGAGTATGATATCAGCCAATGGCGGCCTGCCGGTCCATAGATACACACCCCAAGTGACCCAAAGATGGCCACGTGGGTCCGAACCGGCTTCACCACCCCAGTGACCAAGCGGAGCAGGCGGTGGCCCAAGACCTGGGCCCATGGATCAACAGGCTCACCTAAGAGGAGCAGCTCGCTTTGGCAGTCCGCAACCGATGGCCGCTTACTTCGCGGTCCCGCCACCTCGCGGAGGGAACCCCCACATGGCAGACGTCACCTTCGGCCATCGGACGGAGCATACGCCCCCCGCCACCATGACCCACCGAAGCCAATGGCACTATGTAGCCACCCAGCACATGGTGCATATGGGGGCCTACATCCCGGATGAAATGAACGAACTACAGTGGCAATGGCACCAGCGCGCAGCCCTGCGCATCCGTACCGCCATGCAGCAGCACGACATCTGAAACATCCCTGGGTCCCCTGGCTACCAAGGGCACGCCCCAGGCCACCGGCAGCCGCGGTCCCAGGACGTCCAGGAGCCTTCCAGGCAGGCGGCGCACCGTACCTCCCCAGGACGCCCACGGGGGCCACCATCCGGAATGGGTTCCCCCTTCGGCACGTACAGAAGCCCCCCAGGACCGTTCGCCCCGCGGGGGGGGGCAGGCAGTCCTCACACCTCAGGGAGGCAAGGCAGCACGCCGCAAGAGCGCCAGGAGACAAGAGACCCTAGCCGCTCCCGCCACCGCAGCCGCACGCCGCCTCCCGCGGCACGCCGAGTTGTTTTCCATGAGGATACGGACAAAGACCATGGAGGTCCCCACGACTCCTGCGCCCAACAGACGTCATCTACCACCGATCCCCGACGCCCATCCAAGAGGCCGCGCACCGAGCGGGCGCAAATCCCAGCCATTCTCACGCCAGCCGAGCGCGAGCGACTGGCGGGGCTTCACACCGGCCCCCACTGGGCAGCAGACGGAGCGTCCAGCTCATCTGCCACCTCCCTCCCAGGGTCCGCGACCGACCCGCAACCGGAAAGACAGCACGCCACGGACACGCAGCCACGGGCACCCGCGGCCGACCAAAGGCCTGCGCATGGGGCGGGGGGACAGCCCCCCCAGCACCCCCCCCCCGCGTCCGGGGCGCGATGACACTGGTCCAGGACACGGGCAGCGACCACCCGACCAACTGGGCCCGTACACCGCGGGGTTCCCCACCCCAGCTGCAACACAGCCAAACCGCCAGGGCGCGGAGGGCACGTCAGAGCAACGGGAACACGGCGCGAGCGGCACAGGGGCGGACGCAGAAATGACGGACGCCTCCGACCCTCAGGAGTCCGATGACCCGCTGCCCGCAACCACGACCTGCTGGACGCCCCAGCAACGGGAACCCTCCACGGCGTACGTGCCGGGCGGACACCCTGGCACCAGCCCAGGGAACCCCTCCCTCACTAGCGCCACGCCGGACCGGGACCGGGAGACCATGCCCCCCCCACTTCCCCGGCCCCCGCAGCGACGGAGCACGGGCTTCTTCGACGACGCGGAACTGAGGGCGATCTACGGCATCCACGCCACAACACGCTCGAGCAAGCTAGTGACAGCCATCCGGGAACACCTCCAACACGTCAACCCGAACAGGCTCTTCGCCGTGGTCTGCCTGCCGCACGCCCCAACAACCGAAATCTTTGTGCCGCAGCTCCAGGCTCTCGTCACCCCCAGGACACGGATCTCCCACGACCTTGTTGAAGCGTGGATCTGGAGGTTCAACACCCACCAGCAGGCCCAGGGAGGCGTATGGGTCCCACAACTGGGCTGGGCACACATGATCATAGCGCCACCGACAGACCCCAGGCCCGCGCCCAGCACTGGGAGCCAGGAACGGGCCGCCCCACAGCCGAGACCCGAAACCCTCCGCATCCCACTGTACGAAGGCCTGGCGGCATGGGAAAGCAGTACAGCGCGCGACAGGGGGCGTAACCTCACGTACATGACAGAGCGGTACCCGGAGACGGCACGCGCAGCGCCCCTGCCGCGCGAACGTGACTCAGCACCATCGCCATGATCGTGTTCCAAAATGGCCACTACTACCAAGTGCGGATCATCCCGCACCCGCAGGAGAGCCACTGGAGTCTGGAGGCCATTAACTCCATGCCCCCGGCGACCACAACCCTGCCGGACAGCCCCACCCCCCTACTCGAAGGCCAGTCCCCCAACCCCTTGACGGCCATCGTGTCGAGGACGGTCGGCACCTGGCACCCAGGCCATGCCCTGTACTGCCTCTGGTGGTGGGCGCGGCGCCGCTGGCCACACACCAGGGTATGGTCAGCGACATGGAGGTTCCACCTGGACGGCAGGCAGCAGCTGGAGGTGATTCCCCAACGCAAACGGACGGCAGAGACCCCCACTGCGCCCAAACTGTGCCCCGTCTCCGCGATCCACCAGATCCAGGCGCTGGCGCTGGGCGAGCAACTGCAGCCCACCATCCGCACTGAGGCGGAGGCCCAGGCGGCACACGCGGCCCTTGTGCACGCAATCCTCAGTGCCCTCCGCAGCGCCCTCGTAAGGCGCGTGGAGAACCCCCCAGGGCCCTGAGCCACCGCGAACCGAAACCGGGAACACACCCTCATGAACACGCGGGACCGCCCCACCCCACCCGACGCGGCACACGCGTGCGATGCCCACCACAGCCGGCCACCGGCACTGCAGCGACCACGCACTGCCGCGCACACACGACGAGAATCCCGCACCGGGCATCCGCAAGGGAGGAGACAATACGGCGTCCCCGGGATAACCCCTTCTCGCCAGAGGACCCGACGAGGGGCGTCAAACCAACGGCTGCGGAGCCAGCCTCAACCACAACAACCCCGGGCGAGCCGGCCCTTCCCCAAGAAGACCCCCTCGTACAACCCGACAAAGCGCGACTGCGCAACACACTCCACCAACGCCTGTCGGTCGGGCACGCCGACGGGAAAGGCGTCCACCTGCCCGGCGCATGCAACCGACACCCAACGCATATGGGCTACCCTTGGCGGCCCATGATGTCGAACACGAACAATGACCCAAAGAATTCCTCCCACATCCACCGGGCGGGGGCCAGGCTCGCCGGACCCCCGCAACCCGCCCACGACAAAGAAAGGGAAGGGGTCCAACACGGACCTGTCCTTCCACCTAACCCTTCTCTCCGGCAAACCAGATCCATGACGGGCCGGGCCAAGGGAGCGGCCAAACATGCGGGACCCAGGGCCAGACCGATGACCACGGGAATGTTATCAAGAAGTCGTCAAGAACGTTACCTTCCAAGGCGAGAATCAAGGGATACATGCGCCGCTGGGACCGGCGCGCACCTCCTCCGAGAAAGTTAAATGCCTGGGACGCTGGGGCGGATTTGGCTCATATAGCCTGCGGGAATGGTGCGAGGGACACATTCCCCGCGGCCTAGAAAGTTACAAGCGTCAAAGAGCAAGAGGGGGGCTTCGACACTGACCAGTATTCCTTTCCTCCAGACCCCCACCAGGGGCACGCAAGGGACCAAGGGCCCCCCGCACTGGACCAGCGAGCCCGCCGGCTCATGCCGGCAAGCAGGACGGAGCGCCCCGACACCAGAGCACGAGCCGAGCCACCCTAACCGCCAAACACCGCACTGCGGCACCGACACGCCACCCACATAACCCACAAGACACAGCACCAAACGGCACATGACAGGCAGGCAGACAGAAACGCGAGCACCGCACCACCGAGCCGGAGCAGCACCCTGGGGCTCCCATGGGGAGCGCGGGGATGCACCAAGGGGGACCGAAGGGGCCTTGCCACCGACGGGGGTGTACATATGAATAGCACAGGCGAAGCTGAGAGGACGGCCGAAGGGCACTGCAAAATACCAGATGATGGGTTGTGCGTGTAACGCTGCCTCCAAGGCAGGACAGGGCGTGTCGTACCGAATTTGGAAACTTTTCCCATCGGTCATACCAACTGTCGCTATTTTTCTCCCCCACGGTGGGGGGGGCGGCGCAAAGTCAAAACGTACCATGCCGGCCCAACGCAACCAGAACATTACCAATCAACACCGACACAGACATGACAGCTACACCATCCGACCGCGCAAGCGCCCGCTGCAGCGCCAAGGAACCAACGGCGAACAAGCCTGCAATGAGGTGGCTACGACAACCGTGCACCAACAAAACCGCTGCAGCAGCCACGACGTGACCATAAACAGACCACACGCAGGCCGGCCAACACCGAACTAGCCAGGCATGCATGGGTCGAAACGGGAACGGCGTCGGACGGGTCGGCAACACCGTGGTGCGCCACGCCCGCCGACCACCACATCCAAGAACGCAACAAAACACCGCGACTCTACCGTTACGAACCCGACCAACCAACATTAACCAACCACACTACTCTACACTTGAACAAACCACGACGCAACTAACCAGCAACGAAACGGACGTGCCGGCTACACAAACAACATCCGGCTATACGACCACCGGCAGCAGCGCGATGGAACGCGCACCCACCACACTGCAGCTGCAGCCGCGACCTGACCGTCAACCCCTGCGTGCTCCTTTGGATCAGGTAGTTCACACAGTGGTTTTCCCTGGTTTAACCCGGTTGAACTCGGAAGAGGCGCGGCTGAACCGCTGAACCCCAGTTGAACCGCGGTTGAACCACCGCCAGCACTGGCGTCGGCGGCTGCTCCAGCGGCACGCGCTTTTCTAAACAAATTATTTGCATAACCACCTGAAACTGACGCGTGACGAACCTTTTTTAAAAAATGTCCGAGCACTGGCTGCAGGTGGTGAACGACCACTACAGCGGGTGGGGGGACCAACAGCTGGTGGACGACTTGTTCACCTTTTTTTGCACAGACAGCACGACGAAACACCTCTGGCAACAACTTGCTGACCGAATTGGTAACACACAGAGGGCTTTCAAACAGACAAAAAGGCCTACACAAAAAGCTGTCACAAGATCTGACGCTGTGCGCCTCATTTTGGACCTTCAGATGCCGAAGCGAAGGTATGTGGCATAATGCACACATGCCTACAAGTGGTTCAACGTGGTTCAACGGTGTGGTTGAACCCTTATCACAAATGAACAATTGTGATTGTGCTTCATGACAACGTTGTTGCCCAAAGCGTTGCCCAAAGCATATGAGTTGCAACGTGTTGCCCGCGTCACAAATGTGAATACTTTGTGGTTTGTACCATTGGACGCTTTTTGGTGCCATGACGGCAACCCATTCAACCGCAGGTTCAACCGCGCTACTTTTCCCAATTTCTCCGTTCAACCATCCCCAGGTACAAGAAGCTTATTTCGTGGGCCGATGCCAAAGAGAAGAAAACCAGTGCAAGCACCGTCCCATGGACACATTGCTTTCCGTCGTATGCACAGATGGATAAAGCTTAGTCCACGTCAAGTGAGAGACAAGTACTAAAAACGACCATAAAGGATGGAAGAGTTGGGGTTCGTTGGAATGTGGATGATTGGATACAATATATAGGTGATCAAAGGGATGTGCTAGAAGAAATGCACTTCCCACGTCTTAGGGATCATCACCCCTGTGTACTTATAGTGCGTGGTGATGGGTTTCCATGTGGAGCAAGGTCATGGTGCCAAATTGCATTTGGTTTTGCAAACCACATGCAAAAAGCACGAGCCTTGCTCTACAATTGGACCCCTGACCTTGCTCTCGTAAGTGAGCATGAAACGGATCTTGTGCGTGTCCTCTTTGGAGAGACACTAAAAAAAATACAACAAATTATTGACCGTGGCTACATGTTGCTTCGAGGGTTTTGGGTGTGAACGGTTGTCATTTTTGGAGGCGATAGCCCTTGGCTTCGGCATATACTTGGTCTATCAATATTTTCTGAAATTGGTTCATTTTATTCTTTTACGACATGGTGTAGGGAGAAAGAAAGATGGGTAGGATGTGAATAGCGACGAAGTATAAGACTTGAAGCAAAATTCCCAAAGTATAGGAAACAAGGAGTTAGTTGTGTTGGTGCAAAAAGGGTGCATCGAAAGTCCACTATTGAAAGTGGATGACCGTATAGGGTATGTCATCATGTGTGTTCTTCATCTTGTGATACGATGTGGTGAATACTTAACAACATTTGTGCGCACACGAGCCTCAATGTTGACGCTACCACAACGATCCAAGGTTCAAAGCCTCCTAAAGGACGCTAAGACCAATATTTCTTTGAAAGGCCGGTCCTTCCCCGATGGGGAAGAGACATGGCACTTGTTTGCCAATTGGTTGCACACTGCAAAGAGTTTGCGTCTAACACCACATGTCACCACTGTCGTTCAGGACATGGGGAAATTGCTAAACGCTATCTATCTGTGGACATATGATCCATTCGTCCAAGGGTGTGCACAAATTGCAAAAAGGTTTCAAAACACTATGTGTCCCCAAAACTGATCACCCTACTTGCTTTGGCTCCGCAACGAGGGGGCCATCGTATTGAGTAATTTGCAGTAAGTAAGTAAGTAAGTAAGGGCGGCCGCGTCCGCAGCCTCATCTGACATCTCCTTGTTTATTTTACATGGTGGCCGCCTCTGGCGGGAAGGAGAGCTCTGTACCATCAGTTCCCCTGGCGACCCCTGTCTCACCTCACGGCCGAGAACTTCAACCAGGTTCCCTTGGGGCATGACCGGCGGTAGGCTCCCTTCAGTCGCTGCCCTCACGGTTTCAGCTCCTTCCGGTCACCCTTTGAAGGATCCCCCGGCCTTCCCCCCCTAGCACAGCCTATTGGGCGCCTGCAGGCGGGTTTCCTGTGGATAGCCCTCGCCGACAGCGGAGCATTTCTCTCTGTCAACCACATTGCACCACTCCCCATCCCTCACGGGTTGGAGTACCCACTCGGCTCCCGGATGCACTTGGGTGTTGTCCATCCACGGCTGGAGGCCAGGGGGCGGCCTTTTCCACGTTCCCCCTGGTCCCGCTCACGCGTGAACCCACGTGTACTCAGGCCATTGACCCGGGGATCTCAAGGTCAACCCTCACCCCTGCGGACACCTCACGGCCGTCCCGGAGTTCAGGGCATTTTCCCGACTTCCGGTGGTCAGGTTCCCCATGGTTGGCCCATGGTTCACCACTCCATGGCGACTGGTTTCCCAATCCCACGGGGCTGTTGCTTGGCGCTTTCCGTCTCCCTGCCCATCCCATGTCCCATTCCCCTTTGCCTCATCCCGGCACCGGCCTGTTCCCAGCGTCCCATGGACTCCCTACCCCGTCGGGCGGTTGTGCGGCCCTAGCCACACGCCCTTCCCCGCGCCGTCCCCTTGTCCCATCATCCCGTGTTTATACCCCACCGGGTTGCCAGCAACCCTGTGGCGCGGGCCGACTGGATCCTCATCCATCCGGGGACCGCTTCGTGCGCCTAGCACGGGTCGCTCCCTTCCCGCCCCTGTCCCTTTCCCCTGTGCCGCGGCCCCGGCCTAATCCCCTGGGCTGTTGTGCGGCCCCATCCCATCCCTCATCCCGTGTTTATACCCCACTGGGCCGCCAGCAATCCTGTGGCGCGGGCCCACTGGAACCTCGTCCATCCGGGGACCGTTTCGTGCGCCTAGCACGGGTCGCGCCCTCCTGCCCTTTTCCCCTGTGCCGCGGCCGCGGCCTAATCCCCTGGGCTGTTGTGCCGCCCCATCCCATCCCTCATCCCGTGTTTATACCCCACCGCGCAGCCAGCAACCCTGTGGCGCGGGTCCTCTGGATCCTCATCCATCCAGGGACCGTTTTGTGCGCCTAGCACAGGTCGCTCCCCTCCCGCCCCCGCCCCTCTCTCCTGTGCCGCCTCCCATGCTGTCCTAGTCCCCTGGGGCCGTCGCCTGGCCCTAGCCACACGGATCCGGGTTCCATGTGCCCCTCCGCCTCTCATTCTGCTCCTTCTCCTCTCGCTTCCCGCCTCTTGCTCTTCTTGTCCTCGTTCTCCCCCTTCCCTGGTCCTTGTACTTGCTCTCCTTGCCGTTGCTTGCTGCCGCCACTTCATCTTCCTCCTGGAGCCCCGGACGCTCCCATCCAGGGCCGCCTCGCCCCCCGATGTTCCAGTCCTGGTGCGCTGCTTCCCTGGATGTTCCCTTCCGGGTTCCACGTGTTTCGCCGCTTTTCCATCTGCTCCTTCCCCTCCCGCTTCCTGACTCTCTTTCGTCGTATCCTTCCTCATCTGGTCCTTGCCCTAGTTCATGTGATCCTCGCCGTT
Source organism: Eutreptiella sp. 'Long Island Sound 2002' (assembly GCA_964036045.1). NCBI lineage: Eukaryota > Euglenozoa > Euglenophyceae > Eutreptiales > Eutreptiaceae > Eutreptiella > Eutreptiella sp. 'Long Island Sound 2002'. The sequence goes on along the minus strand of OZ038380.1, from coordinate 92,230,742 downwards.
GTTCTCCGCTACGATATCCCCCTCTTTTCGCAGCCCCGGACGTTCCAATCCCAGGCCGCCCCTTCCCCGGACGCTCCAGTCCCGGGCCTCCGCCCCCCGGATATTCCAGTCCGTGTGTTTTGCTTCCCCGGATGTTCCATACCGGGTTCCACGTGTTTGCTTCTCCTTCTCCTCCCTCTTCCCTTCTCTTGGTCTTCTCGTCCTCTCTCTCCACCGACCCTGACTCTCGTGCACGCACCCCTTACCCTTTGTCGATTCTTGCCGCCGCCGCCTCTTCTTCCTCCTGGAGCTCCAGACGCTCCTTTCCATGGCCGCCTCGCCCCCGGATGTACCTGCCCTGGTGTGCTGCTCCCCCGGTTGTCCTCGTCCGGGTTCCACGTGGTTGGCAGCTTTTCCTTTTGCTCCTTCTCCTCCCACTTCCCTTCTCTCGTCCGTCTTGTCCTTCCCCATCTGGGCCATGCTGGTCCATGCTGTTCACGTGCTCCTCGTCGCTTCTCTCCGCTGCCATTTCCTCCTCCTTCTGAGGTCCCGGATGTTCCACTCCCGGGCCGTTGCCTCCACGGATGTTCCAGTCCAGGGCTTCCGCCCCCCGCATGTTCCAGTCCGGGTGCATTGTTTCCCCAGATGATCTAGTCCGGGTTCTGTGCGCCTGCCTCCCCTTCTTCTCCCCCTTCCCGTCTCTCGTTTTTCTTGTCCTTCCTCTTCACCTTTCCTGACTCTTGTTCATGCTCTCCTTTTCGGTTCTTGCCGCCGCCGCTGCTCCTTCCTCACCGAGCCTCGGCCGCTCTCGCTTGACGATCTCCTGTGCCGCCCCATCCCGGTTGATCCTGACTGGTTGCGTTGCTTCCCCGGTTGTTCCCATCCGGGCTCCATGTGTTTGGCTGCTTCACCTTCTTCTCTTTCCCCTCCTGCTTCGCGTCTTCTCTCCTTCTTGTCCTCCCCCATCCGTTCCCTGCTCTTGTTCTCCTCTCTGTGTCTCTCCGCCGCCGTCTCCATCTCCTTGTTTGTTGCCCGGGACATTCCATTCCCGGGCCGCTTCGTCCCCGGACGTTCCAGTCCGGGTGCGTTGCGTCCCCGGATGTTCGAGTCCGCGGCACGGGGTGCACCCCCGGACGATCCAGTCCGGGGGTTTGGGCCTTGCTCCTGTCCGCCCCGGATGCTCCAATCCGGGGCGTCTTTTTGCCGTATCCTCTCCGTTGCCTTGGATCTTCCAGTCTGTGGCCCCGGGTTCCCCCCCGGACGATCCAGTCCGGGGGCTTGTGCCGTGCTCCACTCCGTCCCGGATGCTCCAATCCGGGGCGTCTTTTTGTCGTATTCTCTCCGTTGCCTCGGACGCTCCAGTCCGTGGCACCGGGTTGTCCCTCGGACGATCCAGTCCTGGGGCTTGTGCCGTGCTCCACTCCGCCCCAGATGCTCCAATCCGGGGCGTCTTTTTGACGTATCCCCTCCGTTGGCTCGGACGCTCCAGTCTGTGGCACCGGGTTCACCCCCGGACGATCCAGTCCGGGGGCTCGGGCCGAGCTCCACTCCGCCCCGGATGCTCCTTTCCGGGGCGTCATGCATCTTACTCTCTTTGCTGTCTTCGGCTCTCCAGCCCCACAGCGCGCGCTCTTGCGAGCTGGCTTTGCGCGCTGTTGGGGCATCACGAGGGCGCCCGGGGGGGGCGCCTCTTGCCTTGGTATGGGGCGTCCGGGGTCGGGCGATCTCCCAGCCCCGACCACTCGTCCTTTCGGGCGTGCCGCCGGGGCCTGCTTCCCGCTGGCCGTAGGTGCGGTGTGCGGGCGTGGGTGCCCGGCTGTCCTTGGCACCCTGTCCCGTGCCGCGGTTCGTCCTGTGTTGTGCGCGCTTTCTGGGTTCGCGGCACCTGGTCACCGTTGTGGCTTGGCACCTGTCCTTGTGCCGTGGTTGTGGCCGGCGGCGTGCCTATCTGGCATGCCTCGTGGCCCCGCGTTGGTGCGCCGCTCCTCGTCTGGTCCGGTCGCTCTCGGTGCTCCGGTTGGCTTTCCCGTCGCCATGGTGCCTTCTCCAACCCCGGGGGCGGTCGCTCCCGGCATTACTGGGTGGCTGCGCTGGGCACGTGGAGGCCGGCTGAGAACCGGGCTCATTGTGTTTGCCGCTGGTCCCCGCCGAGGCAGGGGCGCTGGGCCTGCTCCGTGTCGTACCTGTTCGGGGCCCCGCGATGGGGTTGTCCCTGGCGGGTCCCTCCAGCTTCGGTCTTGCGCTGCGTGCGCTGCGGTGGTTCGGCGTGTGTGAACCCGGTCACTGACGCGTCCTGTTTTCCGTACTGTCCGTCTTTCGACGGGGGACTCGGCCGGTGCACCGTGCTGTTTTGTGTGGACGCTGACACCGCCCCTTTTGGGTCTGAAGACGCCACGCCTGGGTTCCGCGTGAGTGTGTGTGCGTGCTCTTCTTGGCCGGGTCGGGCAGGCCGGCCTCCTGGGCGCGTTTTGGTGTGCCCAACCTTCCTCTGGCTGTTCTTGGTGCCCTCTTTGCTTGTTCGGCCCCCTCTGGGCAGGGGTGGCCCCGTTTGTGGCTGTTGTTGGGGTTTTTGTTTTTTTTCCTTTTTCTTTTCCCCTTCCCATCCCTTGTTGCGTCCCTGTTATGTCCTGCTTTGCGTGTTTTCGAGCCCCGGATGCCTTGGGCCTTGGAGTCTTGTCGCCCCCCACCCTCCCCCTCCCTTTTTTTCCCCTCCCCCCCCCCTTGTGCGCCCCGTTTTCTCCTGCTTTTCGTGTTTACTGGCCTCGGGTGCCTTGGGCCTCGGCCTCTTGTTGCCCCGACCCCCCCCCCCTGTTGTCTCTCGCTTTTCCTGCTTTCCGGCTGCCTTGGGCCTTTGCGCCGCCCCCCCCCCCTTTTTTTTGTTTTTTTTTCCCTTTTTTTTTGTTGCCGGTCATGCTGTGCGGGGCGGGTTTGTGCGTCCTGGCCGTCGGGTGTGCCCGCGTGTGCCTCGGTGGTGCTGTCCCTGTCGTTGCTCTGTGTGCGCTGGCTGGTGTTGTGTGGTGTTGGCTGTTGGGCCTGGCTGTCCTGTGCTGTCTCCCGGTGGGTCTTGGTGTCGTGCTTCGGTGGTGCTGTCCTTGTCTGGCCGCGTGGCTCGCCGCCCTGTGGTTCCGCGTGGTGTGTTTTGGTGTTCCGCTGCCCTGTGTTGTGTTGTGTTGCGCTGTGCTGTCGTGTGGTGGTGTGCTGTCGTGCTCTGCCGTTTGTTTGCGTCGTTGCCCGTGCCTGTTGTTTGTTTCTTGCCGCTGCGCGTCTGCTTTGTGTGTTCTGGGGGTCGTGCTGTGTGTTCCCTGTCCTCTCTGCCCTGTGCGGTGCTGTGCTGCGCTGTGCTGGTGCCCTTTCGTTGTGCTGTGCGCGTCGTCTGTGCTGTTCCTGGTGGCTGGTGTTGTTGGTTCGCGGTGTCGCTGCCTTTTGTTGGGGGTATGCTGGTGGCTCTTGTTGCCCAGCGTTGAGGTTTGGTGGTGTGTGTCGGCTTTGGTGCCCGTGTCTGGTTCGGCCGTCGCTCGGCGTCTTCCCTGTGGTGTCCTGCCCCCCTGTGCTGTGTCCTGTGGCGCTGTGCTGCCGTGTGGTTCTGTGCTGTGGTGCCCTGTCTTCTTTTTTTGTTTTCCTCCTTGCCGGTGACGCTAGTTTCCTGTTGTTCCCCGTTGGTTCTTGGCTCCAGGCCGGTTTCGGGTCGTTTCTGTTTCTGTGCTCGGCCTGTGCAGTGCTGTGCTGGTGTACCTGCGTCGTTGCTCTCTGTTCGGTGCTCTCTTGCCCTCGCGGGGCTGGCTGGTGTTTTGTGTTGTTGCCTGTTGTGTTCGTCTGTTTGCTGCTGGGCCTGGCTGTCCTCTGTTGTCTCCTGGTGGGTCCTGGTGGCTCCTGATGTCGTGTCTCGGTGGCGTGCTGTTGTGTGTCCCTGGGTGCTGTGCTGCGCCGTGTTGCTGCGCGTTGTGCCGGCTGGCGTTTCCTTGTTGTGCGCTGTGTTGTTTTGTTTTGCTCCGTTTGGTGCTGCCGCGCGCTGTGTTGTGTCCTGGGGCGCTGTCCGTCGTCTTGGGATCCTGTGCCTTCTGGCGCCGTGTTTTGTCTTGTCCCCCCGCGCTGTGTGTGTTTTGCTGTGGTTTGTCGCTGCGTGGTGTTGTTCGCTGTTGTGCTTTGTGCCGTGTGCGCCCTGATGTGTCGTGTTGTGCGTTTCCTGTTGTACTGACTTGAAAAAACGCTGCAAAATTTCGTTAAATTTTTTTTCTTTTTTTGGATTTTGAAAATAAAATAAAATTATACACGACCCAACACACTCGCACGCAGCAAGACCATGTACGCTGCGATGTCTTACGTGCCATCCGTCGTTCTTGATGTTCTTGGCCTTGTACTTGTGCGTGGCGTCGTTGAGCGTGTTGGTGTCCATTGCTAAGGGTTGACCGCGTTCCCCCAGGGCCGCTGCCTGAGCTTCAGCAGAAGGGGAGTGATGGGCACGAGGGTGGGAAGGGAGGTGCATGGAGAAGAAGAAGAAAAAGGCGGCAGGGCGCGACGTGAGGGGTCGTGGCGAGTTACGAAAAATTTTGGAGTTTTACGCGCTGCTCGCGACGCGTTTTTCTTTGCGCCTATGGCGAGTTACACGACAGGAGGAACGGGGTTAGGGTCCTACGAGCGTTACGGTGCTTACGGCGTTAACTATTCACCTATTTCACGTCAAAGGGGTGCAACAGGTGTGCAGTAGTTCAACTGTCGTTTCAGCGGGTTAAACGGTGCGGCTGAACCTCCTTCACCGCCTTCAGCCGTGCACAGTTGAGCGTCACCTTCCTACACACTGACTCGCGTTCCCCCACTTCTGCGGTTGACCTGCCTCCTTGCTTTCTCTGCAGTTGACCACCAGTGATGTGCCTGAGCACATGTTCGTGGTGGATCGGCATTGCCCTGGCATTGTCGTGGGCGCGCGATGGCCACCCATGCCCATCGTGGATTGCTTGGACCTGTGGTACCAGCAGATCCCTGGCGCGGCTCAAGTGGTCGAGCGCATGAGTCGTGGCGTGCAGCGGGGCTTGCGGGAACTGAGCAATGCCGGCCAGGACGGTCCTGCGCCAGAACGGCAGAGGTCAACGCCCCTGGAGTCCAGTCCAGCCGTCACCACCGCGCCCCAACCAAGTCCTGTGGCAGAGAGCTTTGAGGAGTTCCTCAAGAGTGTGTGGGACCGCCCACTTGGAGCAGGTGAAGCATCCGAGAGCAGTGGAAAGGCCCCCAAGCCTCCACGTCTTCCAGCACCACCGCCACCACAAGAGACGAGCACCCCTGGCAGCAAAGTGGTTCCGAAGTCCCTGTTTCAGTCCGCCCGGAAGGAGCTCCTCCCACCGAAGGGGACAAATGCAAAGGCTGAAGCACCGCCCACGAAGGCCCAAGCCTCTGGCGACAAGAAGCCGAATAAGAAAGCCAAAACTGGCACCGGTGCTTCCTCGAAAAAGCGGAAAATCGCCCCGGACAGCAGTGAGACGGACGAGTCAGACCCCCTATTTGATGAGCACGAATGGGCCCCAGCCGCAGAGCATATCCGAAAGAAGAAAAAGAAGAAGGTAGTTCCGGCCCCCGGATCCGGGAGTGACTCCAGCAGGCTCCCCACCGACACGGTGCAGGATGTGAAGGCCCTGGCAACTGAGTTGGCTGCAGGATCGAAGGATAGCCACGAGGAGAAAGCGATCAGGGCAGAATCAGCGCATGCGTCAGCTCTGGAGGTGTGCACGGTTCAATCGGTGAAGTGTAGTTCAACCGCACGCTTGAAACGCCTGAACCACAGTTCCACTTTTTTTTCCTTTTTGCAGAGCCCGGATCAAGCCCAACCACGAGCACTGGCGGTTGAGGGCACTCGCAAACAGCTGTGACAGCGGTTCGGATGGGCGGCCAACACGCCGATTCGATGGGTCATTGTGGACTGTCTTGATGGTGAACCACGTCTGGCCGTGGGTACCCCGGGGAAAGCCACGAAGGGGACCCCCCGGCCCGAAAGGGGGGAAGAATTGGTCTTTCTTCCCCCGCAGTGGGAGGAGGAGGGTGATGCAGCCGGGACAATGTGGTCAGCTTTTGCAGTCAAGGAAAGCACAAGCTTCAGTAACCCCCACGCTGCCGAGGAGGCGTTGAAAGAGCGCCGCGCCCAGAAACAGGAAGCGATCAATGAGGAGGGCAAGGAGACAATGGAGGACTGCCCCTCGCTCAGTCCACTCGAGGAGAAGGAGGTCAGTCCCACGCCGGAAGCTGAAGCGGAAAAGGACAGTGACAACGGGGTTCCTGTGCCGACGCCGCTGGTGATTCCAGAGCCAAAGGACACTGAGAAGCACATTCCTGTGCCTAGTCCGCCGGAGGTGCCAGAGCCAAAGGAGAGTGAAGAACAGGTGGTCAAAGAGGAAAAGGTGGGGTCTGCTGGTCCAGGGGTGCAGGAGCACCACGAGAGTGGGGAGGACTCGCCTGCAGCCCCGGTTGGTCAAGAGGAGATTGAGGAGGTTGGTGGAGCGCCGAAGGACGAGGAAATGCCTACATGTAAGCAGCAAGATAACGAAGAGGCAGCCGCAGAGGTTGGTGCACCAGTGCCTCAAGTGAAGGAAGAGCCACTCCCAAAAGACTGACTTTCACGTGCCTCAAGGGAATGAGGGGGTGGCAGTGGCGGGAGCTACATGGAGCACGGTACCGTAGGCAGTTGTGTGGGGCCGTAATGGTGCAGGGGCATCACCGTGTGCAAGTTGCAGTGCAAACGAGAAGAGATCCGGACCTGGTCCGGCGCGTGAACGCACACATCTGAAGTGTACTCCCCCAACTAACCTAGACTGCGCTCGCAGTGGTCCATGGGGTGGCCGATCATCCCATGCTTGTACATACGCATACAAAGGATGACAGTCCCCTTACGGGGGAAATAGCCCTGGGTGATTTTGTGTGGGGGGAACTGCTGACCAGTGCCCTACTTTGTGCAAATGGGCCTTCTCGTCCTGCATGGGTACGTTGGGGGCGTGATTTATTATGGGGACACATTGTGGATCCTCGATATGGGGTCATGTTTAACGCTCTTAGGCCCCACCTGCCTCTGGCGTTGTCTGGACAGCGCATTTTGCTTGTACCGTACACAGGCATTGCCTGGGGACGTCTGCCTGTGGCGATGCAGAATGATCTGGTCACGCTTGGCTTCCCAAGGTGAAGATGTGTTTTTTCTGTAGCCCTTCGTGCAACAGCGGTTGAACCGGTGAAGCCGGTGCAACCGCGCGCCTGTCCAGCGGTTGAACCACCTCGAAAGCCGGTTACATTTTAGTGCAATTCATGAGGAAACAAGCTTCTGACAATCAAGTGTAGGCTTGCATGTAATTGTTGTTCACTAAAAAGGGTGCAAAGTCCTAAAGGGAATTGAACAGGGCGCAGGGGTGTATGTCACCACGCCTAACGAAGGGTTGATGGTGAAGCCGTGCGGTTTCGCCAATACAGCCGCCACCACTGGCACCTACACCACCACCGCCGTGAAATATGATCCAAGAGAAGTAGGTCTCGAGTGTTTTGCACCAATGAGGTCAGAAGCTTTTCAAAAACATTCTTTTTAGGGGGTGTGGCATCTCTAGTGGGGCTGAAAAATAGCGGTTTTCAGGTTTCTACTTAACAATTTGTTGCCGTACCACGATAGGGGTTCAACCGTGGGGAAGCGGTAATGAAAGTGTGCGGTTGAACTCGGTTGAACCACGGTTTCACTTGGGGAATTTAAGGGTACCTGATCCAAATGAGCACGTAGGGAGACCACACGCAAGCCAACCGACATTGAACCAGCCAGGCGTGCACGGGTCGAAGCAGGAACAGCGTCCAACGGGTTGGCCACACCATGATGCGCCACGTCCGCCGACGACCATACCCACCAACCAAAAGGAACATCGTGACTCTACACTCACGCAACCGACCAACCAACATTAACAAACTACACCACACTACAATTGGAAAAACCAAGACCGAACTAGCCAGCAACGAAACGGAAGTGCCGGCTACACAAACAACATCCGGCTATACGACCACCGGCAGCAGCGCGACGGAATCCACGCCAACTAAGCCGACCATGAGGCAGCCAAGACAACCGCGCACCAACCTTACCGCAGCTGCAGCCGCGACCTGACCGTCAACAGACCACACACAAGCCGGCCAACATTGAACCAGCCAGGCGTGCACGGGTCAAAACGGTTACAAAGTCCAACAGGTTGACCACACCATGATGCGCCACGTCCGCCGACGACCATACCCACGAGCAAAACAGAACATCCTGACTCTACCATGACGCAACCGACTAACCACCATTAACAAACTACACGGAACCATTAAACGACCGACCAACCTACCATAACGACCTACTTCGCACCCCCGGCCCCCCGGGAGAGCGCGAGCTCGACCGAGTCAGGGGGCGTGAGTGTGCGCCACGGCATGCGAGTCCCGTAGCACGTGCTTCTTCAAGTCAACTCAAGCCTACTGAAAACCAACCCAGGTGGGGTCGCCTGCAGGACAGGGCCTTCGGCCTGGCTCCCGGCCCCTGGGCTCCAGACTCCTGAGGTTGATGAGGAAGTGCGATGGGACCCTGCCCCTCGTATCATCCGCCCGAAGGAGAGGAATGTGAGACTCCGGTCGAACATGGGTTACCTCTCTGGGGAGAACCCGCTGTAGGGTACTGCTCGCGGCGACCGCGCCCTTCCCCCATGTGGGGGAGCCGCTTTGTGGGGGCACGTGCAGTAGGGCCGTGGGTGGGTGAGCAAGGGCCCCTTGGTAAGACCCGCCTTGGGGGCAACCCCAGTCCCGAGACGACCTACCTACCTACCTGCAGAACAACCACCCGACAATGAACAGACCACACGCAAGCCGGCCAACACCCAACCGGCCAGACATGCAAGGGTCGAAACGGGAACGGCGTCCCATGGGCTGGTGAAGACATGCTGCGCCGAGCCCAGCGGCGACCATAGCCCTGAGCGCACCACGACGCCGACATTCCACCATTCGACAGCCGACCAACCAACCAAAACAGCCTACTTCGAACCCGCGACCCCAAGGCCACAATGGCTCACCATAACGGGCTGCGCACACGCGGACCTTCGCACGAAGGAGCCCACTGCGCACACATCGTCTACGCGATGGCCTAGGACGCGACAGCGCCGGCAGCAGCAGAAAGACCCAACGAGGAAAGCTGACCATAAGGCGGCTGACACATCCAGGCACGAACGCAACGGCTGCGGCGGCAACAGCACGACTATAAACAGACCACACACACGCCGGCCAACATCGAACCAGCCGGACATGCAAGGGTCAATGCGGGAACCGCATCCCACAGGTTGGCGACGCCACGGTGAGACAGGCCCACCGACAATACCCACGGACAGGACAGTACACCGTGACCCTACCATTACACGAACGACGAACCTACGGCAACGAACTACTTCAAGGCCCCTGCCCCCCGGGAGAGCGCAAGTGCGACCGAGTCAGGAGGCGTGAGTGTGCCCCACGGCATGCGAGTCCCGTAGCATGTGCTTCTTCAAGTCGCCTCACGCCTACTGAAAAACAACCCAGGTGGGGTTGCCTGCAGGACAGGGCCTTTGGCCTGGCTCCGGGCCCCTGGGCCCCAGAATCCGGAGGTTGATGAGGATGTGCGATGGGACCCTCCCCCACGTTTCGTCCGCCCGAAGGAGAGGAATGTGAGACTTCGGTCGAACATGAGTTACCTCTCTGGGCAGAACCCACAGTAGGGTACTGCTCGCGGCGACCGCGCCCTTCCCCCATGTGGGGGAGCCGCTTTGTGGGGGCACCTGCAGTAGGACCGTGGGTGGGTGAGCAAAAGCCCCTTGGTAGGACCCCCCTGCAGGGCAACCCCAGTCCCGAGATGACCTACCTACCTACCTTTGACCTTCGTATGACACTCATCGCAGGTGCGCAGGAGGTTTGAGGTTTGAGGTTTGATTTTGCGGGTACTAGACGCCTTTCGGCCCCGGGGGGCCTCCTGGTCGGGCCAGGTGATATCCTCCCCACCGGGTCCTAGTGGGGGGCCCTCCAAGACGAACCTCCTGCCTGGTGGCGGAGTCCCCCGGGTTCACAGGGCTCGGAGCCCCGTCCCTCCCCGGCTTCCCCGTTTCGCTACTCCCCGGTCAGTGCATCAATTCGCAGCCGTGGCTGCGGGCGCTTACCCACCGCGTCGCCCCCCTAATGCGTGGTCGCCCGGGGCGCCGGCGCCGCCGGGCCCGTGCTACTGGCTTGTCGCCAGTGGGACCCCCTTGGCCTGGCGCGGAGGCTGCCTAGCCTAGGGGTTAGGGCGTGGCGCAGTGCGCCACTACTGCCTTGGCGGGTGCAGTGCCCCGTCCGTGTGTGCGCGGCGCTCGCGGCCGGTTCGGGGGGCTCGGGCCGGTACCTGGTGTTGTGTCTCTCCCGTTTCCCCCATCCCGCCCCGCGTGTCCCGTGCTGCGTGTGGCGGGCCGTCCTGTCCGGGTGTCCCTTACCCTCGCTCGGTGGTACGCCATTTCACAGCGTCTGTGCGTTCCGCGTGCTCGGTCCGGTTGCCCTTCTGGTAGTCCCCGCGTGCCTTTTGCGTGTGTGTGCGCTCGCGCTCCCGTGGCGGCCGCTCCCCCCCCCTCTTGGTGGTGTGGCGTGCGCACCTCGCGCGGTCCCGGCACTGGGCGCTGGTAGGGCCGTTCCACGTGGTCCGTGCCCCTCTGCGTGTCCTTCCTGGTCCCTTACTCTGTCTGGCCTGCTTGGGGGGGGGGCGGTTCGGTCCCGGTTTCCCCCTACCTGGCTGTTGTTGCGAGGGGCGTCTGCGGTCAGGCGCTCCCCCTCCCCTGACTGCCCGCCCCCTGGGCGGGCTGTTGGGGTCCGCTAGCCACTTGCTTGGGCGCGGGTGTGTGGGTGTGGGGGCCCAACACTGTCCCCTTGGTCTGCATGCCCTGTCGGGGCTGCGTGCCGCGAGGGTGGTGTGGTGGGGGGGCGTCCCCGGGGGGGGGTGGCCTGCCACTGTTGTGAGGGGCGTCACGTGTCAGGCACTGTCCCTCCCCCGACCGCCCGTCCTTTGGGCGGGCTGCCGGGGCCCCCTACCCACTGGCTGTGGGTGCGGGGGGGTGCGGGCGTGGGGACCCATCACCAACCCCACAGAGCGCGCTCTTGCGAGCTGGCTTTGCGCGCTCTGGGAGCGGCAAGAGGGCGCCCAGGGGGGGGGCGCCTCCTGCCTTGGTGTGGGGCATCCGGGGTCGGGCGCTCTCCCACCCCCGAGTGCCCGCCCTCTTGGCGGGCTGCCGGGGCCCACTACCCACTGGCTGTGGGTGCGGGGGGGTGCGGGCGTGGGGACCCGTCACCAACCCCACAGCGCGCGCTCTTGCGTGCTGTGGGGGCGGGATGAGGGTGCAAGGGGGGGGCGCCTCTTGCCTGGGTGTGGGGCGTCCGGGGTCGGGCGCTCTTCCACCCCCGACTGCCCGCCCTCTGGGCGGGCTGCCGGGGCCCACTACCCACTGGCTGTGGGTGCGGGGGGGTGCGGGCGTGGGGACCCGTCACCGACCCCAGAGCGCGCGCTCTGGCGAGTTGGCTTTGCGCGCTGTGGGGGCTGCACCAGGGCGCCCGGGGGGGGGCGCCTCCTGCCTGAGTGTGGCGCGTCCGGGGTCGGGCGCTCTCCCACCCCCGACTGCCCGACCTCTGGGCGGGCTGCCGGGGCCCACTAACCACTGGCTGTGGGTGCGGGGGGATGCGGGCGTGGGGACCCGTCACCAGCCCCACAGCGCGCGCTCTTGCGAGCTGGCTTTGCGCGCTGTGGGGGCGGCACGAGGGTGCCCGGGGGGGCGCCTCTTGCCTGGGTGTGGGGCGTCCGGGGTCGGGAGGCTCTCCCAACCTCGACTGCCCGCCCTCTGGGCGGGCTGCCGGGGCCCACTACCCACTGGCTGTGGGTACAGGGGGGGTGCGGGCGTGGGGACCCGTCACAAACCCCAAAGCGCGCGCTCTTGCGAGCTGGCTTTGTGCCCTGTGGGGGCGGCATGAGGGTGCCAGGGGGGGGCGCCTCTTGCCTCGGTGTGCGGCGTCCGGGGTCGGGCGCTCTCACACCCCCGTCTGCCCGCCCTCTGGGCGGGCTGCCGGGGCCCACTACCCACTGGCTGTGGGTGCGGGGGGATGCGGGCGTGGGGACCCGTCACCAGCCCCACAGCGCGCGCTCTTTCGAGCTGGCTTTGCGCGCTGTGGGGGCGGCATGAGGGTGCCCGGGGGGGGCGCCTCTTGCCTGGGTGTGGGGCGTCCGGGGTCGGGCGCTTTCCCACCCCCGACTGCCCGCCCTCTGGGCGGGCTGCCGGGGCCCACTACCTACTGGCTGTGGGTGCGGGGGGGTGCAGGCGTGGGGACCCGTCACCAACCCCACAGCGCGCGATCTTGCGAGCTGGCTTTGCGCGCTGTGGGGGCGGCACGAGGGCGCGTGGGGGGGGGCGCCTCCTGCCTGAGTGTGGGGCGTCTGGTGTCGGGCGCTCTCCCACCCCCGACTGCCCGCCCTCCCGGCGGGCTGCCGGGGCCCACTACCCACTGGCTGTGGGTGCGGGGGGGTGGGGGCGTGGGGACCCGTCACCAACCCCACAGCGCGCGCTCTTGCGAGCTGGCTTTGTGCCCTGTGGGGGCGGCATGAGGGTGCCAGGGGGGGGCGCCTCTTGCCTCGGTGTGCGGCGTCCGGGGTCGGGCGCTCTCACACCCCCGTCTGCCCGCCCTCTGGGCGGGCTGCCGGGGCCCACTACCCACTGGCTGTGGGTGCGGGGGGATGCGGGCGTGGGGACCCGTCACCAGCCCCACAGCGCGCGCTCTTTCGAGCTGGCTTTGCGCGCTGTGGGGGCGGCATGAGGGTGCCCGGGGGGGGCGCCTCTTGCCTGGGTGTGGGGCGTCCGGGGTCGGGCGCTTTCCCACCCCCGACTGCCCGCCCTCTGGGCGGGCTGCCGGGGCCCACTACCTACTGGCTGTGGGTGCGGGGGGGGTGCAGGCGTGGGGACCCGTCACCAACCCCACAGCGCGCGATCTTGCGAGCTGGCTTTGCGCGCTGTGGGGGCGGCACGAGGGCGCGTGGGGGGGGGCGCCTCCTGCCTGAGTGTGGGGCGTCTGGTGTCGGGCGCTCTCCCACCCCCGACTGCCCGCCCTCCCGGCGGGCTGCCGGGGCCCACTACCCACTGGCTGTGGGTGCGGGGGGGTGGGGGCGTGGGGACCCGTCACCAACCCCACAGCGCGCGCTCTTGCGAGCTGGCTTTGCGAGCTGTGGGGGCGGCAAGAGGGTGCCCGGGGGGGGCGCCTCTTCCCTGGGTGTGGGGCGTCCGGGGTCGGGCGCTCTCCCACCGCTGACTGCCCGCCCTCTGGGCGGGCTGCCGGGGCCCACTACCCACTGGCTGTGGGTGCTGGGGGGTGTGGGAGTGGGGACTCGTCACCAACCCCACAGCGCGCGCTCTTTCGAGCTGGCTTTGTGCGCTGTGGGGTGGCACGAGGGCGCCCAGGGGGGGGCGCCTTCTGCCTGGGTGTGGGGCCTCCGGTGTCGGGCGCTCTCCCCCCCCCGACTGCCCGCCCTCTGGGCAGGCTGCCGGGGCCCACTACCCACTGGCTGTGGGTGCGGGGGGGTGCGGGCGTGGGGACCCGTCACCAAGCCCACAGCGCGCACTCTTGCGAGCTGGCTTTACGCGCTGTGGGGGCGGCATGAGGGTGCCCAGGAAGGGCGCCTCTTGCCTGGGTGTGGGGTGTCCGGGGTCGGGCGCTCTCCCACCCCTGACTTCCCGCCCTTCTGGGCGGGCTGCCGGGGCCCACTAACCACTGGCTGTGGGTGCGGGGGCATGCGGGCGTGGGGACCCGTCACAAACCCCACAGCGCGCGCTCTTGCGAGCTGGCTTTCCGCGCTCTGGGAGCGGCAAGAGGGCGCCCAGGGGGGGGGCGCCTCCTGCCTTGGTGTGGGGCGTCCGGGGTCGGGCGCTCTCCCACCCCCGAGTGCCCGCCCTCTTGGCGGGCTGCCGGGGCCCACTACCCACTGGCTGTGGGTGCGGGGGGGTGCGGGCGTGGGGACCTGTCACCAACCCCACAGCGCGCGCTCTTGCGTGCTGTGGGGGCGGGATGAGGGTGCAAGGGGAGGGCGCCTCTTGCCTGGGTGTGGGGCGTCCGGGGTCGGGCGCTCTTCCACCCCCGACTGCCCGCCCTCTGGGCGGGCTGCCGGGGCCCACTACCCACTGGCTGTGGGTGCGGGGGGGTGCGGGCGTGGGGACCCGTCACCGACCCCCGAGCGCGCGCTCTGGCGAGTTGGCTTTGCGCGCTGTGGGGGCTGCACCAGGGCGCCCGGGGGGGGGCGCCTCCTGCCTGAGTGTGGCGCGTCCGGGGTCGGGCGCTCTCCCACCCCCGACTGCCCGACCTCTGGGAGGGCTGCCGGGGCCCACTAACCACTGGCTGTGGGTGCGGGGGGATGCGGGCGTGGGGACCCGTCACCAGCCCCACAGCGCGCGCTCTTGCGAGCTGGCTTTGCGCGCTGTGGGGGCGGCACGAGGGTGCCCGGGGGGGCGCCTCTTGCCTGGGTGTGGGGCGTCCGGGGTCGGGAGGCTCTCCCAACCTCGACTGCCCGCCCTCTGGGCGGGCTGCCGGGGCCCACTACCCACTGGCTGTGGGTACAGGGGGGGTGCGGGCGTGGGGACCCGTCACCAGCCCCACAGCGCGCGCTCTTTCGAGCTGGCTTTGCGCGCTGTGGGGGCGGCATGAGGGTGCCCGGGGGGGGCGCCTCTTGCCTGGGTGTGGGGCGTCCGGGGTCGGGCGCTTTCCCACCCCCGACTGCCCGCCCTCTGGGCGGGCTGCCGGGGCCCACTACCTACTGGCTGTGGGTGCGGGGGGGTGCAGGCGTGGGGACCCGTCACCAACCCCACAGCGCGCGATCTTGCGAGCTGGCTTTGCGCGCTGTGGGGGCGGCACGAGGGCGCGTGGGGGGGGGCGCCTCCTGCCTGAGTGTGGGGCGTCTGGTGTCGGGCGCTCTCCCACCCCCGACTGCCCGCCCTCCCGGCGGGCTGCCGGGGCCCACTACCCACTGGCTGTGGGTGCGGGGGGGTGGGGGCGTGGGGACCCGTCACCAACCCCACAGCGCGCGCTCTTGCGAGCTGGCTTTGCGAGCTGTGGGGGCGGCATGAGGGTGCCCGGGGGGGGCGCCTCTTCCCTGGGTGTGGGGCGTCCGGGGTCGGGCGCTCTCCCACCGCTGACTGCCCGCCCTCTGGGCGGGCTGCCGGGGCCCACTACCCACTGGCTGTGGGTGCTGGGGGGTGTGGGAGTGGGGACTCGTCACCAACCCCACAGCGCGCGCTCTTTCGAGCTGGCTTTGTGCGCTGTGGGGTGGCACGAGGGCGCCCAGGGGGGGGCGCCTTCTGCCTGGGTGTGGGGCCTCCGGTGTCGGGCGCTCTCCCCCCCCCGACTGCCCGCCCTCTGGGCAGGCTGCCGGGGCCCACTACCCACTGGCTGTGGGTGCGGGGGGGTGCGGGCGTGGGGACCCGTCACCAAGCCCACAGCGCGCACTCTTGCGAGCTGGCTTTACGCGCTGTGGGGGCGGCATGAGGGTGCCCAGGAAGGGCGCCTCTTGCCTGGGTGTGGGGTGTCCGGGGTCGGGCGCTCTCCCACCCCTGACTTCCCGCCCTCTGGGCGGGCTGCCGGGGCCCACTAACCACTGGCTGTGGGTGCGGGGGCATGCGGGCGTGGGGACCCGTCACAAACCCCACAGCGCGCGCTCTTGCGAGCTGGCTTTCCGCGCTGTGGGGGCGGCATGAGGGTGCCCTGGGGGGCGCCTCTTGCCTGGGTGTGGGGCGTCCGGGGTCGGGCGCTCTCCCAGCCCCGACTGCCCGCCCTCTGGGCGGGCTGCCGGGGCCCACTACCCACTGGCTGTGGGTGCGGGGGGGTGCGGGCTTGGGGACCCGTCACCAACCCCACAGCGCGTGCTCTTGCGAGCTGGCTTTGCGCGCTGTGGGGGCGGCACGAGGGCGCCCGGGGGGGGGGGGCGCCTCCTGCTTGGGTGTGCGGCGTCCGGGGTCGCGCGCTCTCCCACCCCCAACTACCCGCCCTCTGGGCGGGCTGCCGCGGCCCACTACCCACTGGCTGTAGGTGAGGGGGGGTGCGGGCGTGGTGACCTGTCACCGACCCCAGAGCGCGCGCTCTTGCGAGCTGCCTTTGCGCGCTGTGGGGGCGGCATGAGGGTGCTCGGGGGGGCGCCTCCTGCCTGGGTGTGGGGGATGCGGGGCCGGGCGCTCTCCCACCCCCGACTGTCCGCCCTCTGGGCGGGCTGCCGGGGCCCACTACCCACTGGCTGTGGGTGTGGGGGGGTGCGGGCGTCGGGACCCGTCACCAACCCCACAGCGCGCGCTCTTTCGAGCTGGCTTTGCGCGCTGTGGGGGCGGCACAAGGGCGCCCGGGGGGGGGCGCCTCCTGCCTGTGTGTGGGGCGTCTGGGGGCGGGCACTCTCCCGCCCCTCGACTGCCCGCCCTCTTGGCGGGCTGCCGGGGCCCACTACCCACTGGCTGTGGGTGCGGGGGGTTGCGGGCGTGGGGACCCGTCAGAAACCCCACAGTGCGCCCTCTTGCGAGCTGGCTTTGCGCGCTGTGGGGGCAGCATGAGGGTGTCCGGGGGGGCGCCTCTTGCCTGGGTGTGGGGCGTCCAAGGTCGGGCGCTCTCCAACCCCCGACTGCGCGCCCTCTCGGCGGGCTGCCGGGGCCCACTACCCACTGGCTGTGGGTGCGGGGGGGTGCGGGCTTGGGGACCCGTCACCAACCCCACAGCGCGCCTCTTCGAGCTGGCTTTGCGCGCTGTGGGGGCGGCACGAGGGCGCCCGGGGGGGGGGCGCCTCCTGCCTGGGTGAGGGGCGTCCGGGGTCAGGCGCTCTCCCACCCCAGACTGCCTGCCCTCTGGGCGGGCTTCCGGGGCCCACTACCCACTGGCTGTGGGTGCGGGGCGTTGCGGGCGTGTGGACCCGTCACCAACCCCACAGCGCGCGCTTTTGCGAGCTGGCTTTGCGCGCTGTGGGGTCGGCATGAGAGTGCCCGGGGGGGGGCGCCTCTTGCCTGGGTGTGGGGCATCCGGGGTCGGGCGCTCTCCCACCCCCGGCTGCCCGCCCTCTGGGCGGGCTGCCGGGGCCCACTACCCACTGGCTGTGGGTGTGGGGGGGTGCGGGCGTGGGGACCCGTCACCAACCCCACAGCGCGCGCTCTTTCGAGCTGGCTTTGCGCGCTGTGGGGGCGGCACGAGGGCGCCCGGGGGGGGCGCCTCCTGCCTTGGTGTGGGGCGTCCGAGGTCGGGCGCTAACCCACACCCGACTGCCCGCCCTCTGGGCAGGCTGCCGGGGCCCACTACCCACTGGCTGTGGGTGCGGGGGGGTGCGGGCGTGGGGACCCGTCACCAAGCCCACAGCGCGCACTCTTGCGAGCTGGCTTTGCGCGCTGTGGGGGCGGCATGAGGGTGCGCAGGAAGGGCGCCTCTTGCCTGGGTGTGGGGTGTCCGGGGTCGGGCGCTCTCCCACCCCTGACTTCCCGCCCTCTGGGCGGGCTGCCGGGGCCCACTAACCACTGGCTGTGGGTGCGGGGGCATGCGGGCGTGGGGACCCGTCACAAACCCCACAGCGCGCGCTCTTGCGAGCTGGCTTTCCGCGCTGTGGGGGCGGCATGAGGGTGCCCCGGGGGGCGCCTTTTGCCTGGCTGTGGGGCGTCCGGGGTCGGCCGCTCTCCCAGCCCCGACTGCCCGCCCTCTGGGCGGGCTGCCGGGGCCCACTACCCACTGGCTGTGGGTGCGGGGGAGTGCGGGCTTGGGGACCCGTCACCAACCCCACAGCGCGCGCTCTTGCGAGCTGGCTTTGCGCGCTGTGGGGGCGGCACGAGGGCGCCCGGGGGGGGGTGCCTCCTGCCTGGGTGTGCGGCGTCCTGGGTCGCGCGCTCTCCCACCCCCGACTACCCGCCCTCTGGGCGGGCTGCCGCGGCCCACTACCCACTGGCTGTAGGTGCGGGGGGGTGCGGGCGTGGTGACCTGTCACCAACCCCACAGCGCGCGCTCTTGCGAGCTGCCTTTGCGCGCTGTGGGGGCGGCATGAGGGTGCTCTGGGGGGCGCCTCCTGCCTGGGTGTGGGGGGTGCGGGGCCGGGCGCTCTCCCACCCCCGACTGTCTGCCCTCTGGGCGGGCTGCCCGGGCCCACTACCCACTGGCTGTGGGTGTGGGGGGGTGCGGGCCTGGAAACCCGTCACCAACCCCACAGCGCGCGCTCTTTCGAGCTGGCTTTGCGCGCTGTGGGGGCGGCACGAGGGCGCCCGGGGGGGGGCGCCTCCTGCCTGTGTGTGGGGCGTCTGGGGGCGGGCGCTCTCCCGCCCCCGACTGCCCGCCCTCTGGGCGGGCTGCCGGGGCCCACTACCCACTGGCTGTGGGTGCGGGGGGTTGCGGGCGTGGGGACCCGTCAGAAACCCCACAGTGCGCGCTCTTGCGAGCTGGCTTTGCGCGCTGTGGGGGCGGCATGAGGGTGTCCAGGGGGGCGCCTCTCGCCTGGGTGTGGGGCGTCCAAGGTCGGGCGCTCTCCCACCCCCGACTGCCCGCCCTCTCGGCGGGCTGCCGGGGCCCACTACCCACTGGCTGTGGGTGCGGGGGGATGCGGGCTTGGGGACCCGTCACCAACCCCACAGCGCGCCTCTTCGACCTGGCTTTGCGCGCTGTGGGGGCGGCACGAGGGCGCCCGGGGGGGGGCGCCTCCTGCCTGGGTGAGGGGCGTCCGGGGTCAGGCGCTCTCCCACCCCAGACTGCCCGCCCTCTGGGCGGGCTTCCGGGGCCCACTACCCACTGGCTGTGGGTGCGGGGCGGTGCGGGCGTGTGGACCCGTCACCAACCCCACAGCGCGCGCTTTTGCGAGCTGGCTTTGCGCGCTGTGGGGGCGGCATGAGAGTGCCCGGGGGGGGGGCGCCTCTTGCCTGGGTGTGGGGCGTCCGGGGTCGGGCGCTCTCCCACCCCCGGCTGCCCGCCCTCTGGGCGGGCTGCCGGGGCCCACTACCCACTGGCTGTGGGTGCGGGGGGGTGCGGGCGTGGGGACCCGTCACCAACCCCACAGCGCGCGCTCTTTCGAGCTGGCTTTGCGCGCTGTGGGGGCGGCACGAGGGCGCCCGGGGGGGGGCGCCTCCTGCCTTGGTGTGGGGCGTCCGGGGTCGGGCGCTGACCCACCCCCGACTGCCCGCCCTCTGGGCAGGCTGCCGGGGCCCACTACCCACTGGCTGTGGGTGCGGGGGGGTGCGGGCGTGGGGACCCGTCACCAAGCCCACAGCGCGCACTCTTGCGAGCTGGCTTTGCGCGCTGTGGGGGCGGCATGAGGGTGCCCAGGAAGGGCACCTCTTGCCTGGGTGTGGGGTGTCCGGGGTCGGGCGCTCTCCCACCCCTGACTTCCCGCCCCCGGGGCGGGCTGCCGGGGCCCACTAACCACTGGCTGTGGGTGCGGGGGCATGCGGGCGTGGGGACCCGTCACAAACCCCACAGCGCGCGCTCTTGCGAGCTGGCTTTCCGCGCTGTGGGGGCGGCATGAGGGTGCCCCGGGGGGCGCCTATTGCCTGGGTGTGGGGCGTCCGGGGTCGGGCGCTCTCCCAGCCCCGACTGCCCCCCCTCTGGGCGGGCTGCTGGGGCCCACTACCCACTGGCTGTGGGTGCGGGGGGGTGCGGGCTTGGGGACCCGTCACCAACCCCACAGCGCGCGCTCTTGCGAGCTGGCTTTGCGCGCTGTGGGGGCGGCACGAGGGCGCCCGGGGGGGGGCGCCTCCTGCCTGGGTGTGCGGCGTCCGGGGTCGCGCGCTCTCCCACCCCCGACTACCCGCCCTCTGGGCGGGCTGCCGCGGCCCACTACCCACTGGCTGTAGGTGCGGGGGGGTGCGGGCGTGGTGACCTGTCACCAACCCCACAGCGCGCGCTCTTGCGAGCTGCCTTTGCGCGCTGTGGGGGCGGCATGAGGGTGCTCTGGGGGGCGCCTCCTGCCTGGGTGTGGGGGGTGCGGGGCCGGGCGCTCTCCCACCCCCGACTGTCCGCCCTCTGGGCGGGCTGCCCGGGCCCACTACCCACTGGCTGTGGGTGTGGGGGGGTGCGGGCCTGGAAACCCGTCACCAACCCCACAGCGCGCGCTCTTTCGAGCTGGCTTTGCGCGCTGTGGGGGCGGCACGAGGGCGCCCGGGGGGGGGCGCCTCCTGCCTGTGTGTGGGGCGTCTGGGGGCGGGCGCTCTCCCGCTCCCGACTGCCCGCCCTCTGGGCGGGCTGCCGGGGCCCACTACCCACTGGCTGTGGGTGCGGGGGGTTGCGGGCGTGGGGACCCGTCAGAAACCCCACAGTGCGCGCTCTTGCGAGCTGGCTTTGCGCGCTGTGGGGGCGGCATGAGGGTGTCCGGGGGGGCGCCTCTTGCCTGGATGTGGGGCGTCCAAGGTCGGGCGCTCTCCCACCCCCGACTGCCCGCCCTCTCGGCGGGCTGCCGGGGCCCACTACCCACTGGCTGTGGGTGCGGGGGGATGCGGGCTTGGGGACCCGTCACCAACCCCACAGCGCGCCTCTTCGAGCTGGCTTTGCACGCTGTGGGGGCGGCACGAGGGCGCCCGGGGGGGGGCGCCTCCTGCCTGGGTGAGGGGCGTCCGGGGTCAGGCGCTCTCCCACCCCAGACTGCCCGCCCTCTGGGCGGGCTTCCGGGGCCCACTACCCACTGGCTGTGGGTGCGGGGCGGTGCGGGCGTGTGGACCCGTCACCAACCCCACAGCGCGCGCTTTTGGGAGCTGGCTTTGCGCGCTGTGGGGGCGGCATGAGAGTGCCCGGGGGGGGCGCCTCTTGCCTGGGTGTGGGGCGTCCGGGGTCGGGCGCTCTCCCACCCCCGGCTGCCCGCCCTCTGGGCGGGCTGCCGGGGTCCACTACCCACTGGCTGTGGGTGCGGGGGGGTGCGGGCGTGGGGACCCGTCACCAACCCCACAGCGCGCGCTCTTTCGAGCTGGCTTTGCGCGCTGTGGGGGCGGCACGAGGGCGCCCGGGGGGGGGGCGCCTCCTGCCTTGGTGTGGGGCGTCCGGGGTCGGGCGCTAACCCACCCCCGACTGCCCGCCCTCTGGGCAGGCTGCCGGGGCCCACTACCCACTGGCTGTGGGTGCGGGGGGGTGCGGGCGTGGGGACCCGTCACCAAGCCCACAGCGCGCACTCTTGCGAGCTGGCTTTGCGCGCTGTGGGGCCGGCATGAGGGTGCCCAGGAAGGGCGCCTCTTGCCTGGGTGTGGGGTGTCCGGGGTCGGGCGCTCTCCCACCCCTGACTTCCCGCCCTCTGGGCGGGCTGCCGGGGCCCACTAACCACTGGCTGTGGGTGCGGGGGCATGCGGGCGTGGGGACCCGTCACAAACCCCACAGCGCGCGCTCTTGCGAGCTGGCTTTCCGCGCTGTGGGGGCGGCATGAGGGTGCCCCGGGGGGCGCCTCTTGCCTGGGTGTGGGGCGTCCGGGGTCGGGCGCTCTCCCAGCCCCGACTGCCCGCCCTCTGGGCGGGCTGCCGGGGCCCACTACCCACTGGCTGTGGGTGCGGGGGGGTGCGGGCTTGGGGACCCGTCACCAACCCCACAGCGCGCGCTCTTGCGAGCTGGCTTTGCGCGCTGTGGGGGCGGCACGAGGGCGCCCGGGGGGGGGCGCCTCCTGCCTGGGTGTGGGGGGTGCGGGGCCGGGCGCTCTCCCACCCCCGACTGTCCGCCCTCTGGGCGGGCTGCCGGGGCCCACTACCGACTGGCTGTGAGTGTGGGGGGGTGCGGGCCTGGAAACCCGTCACCAACCCCACAGCGCGCGCTCTTTCGAGCTGGCTTTGCGCGCTGTGGGGGCGGCACAAGGGCGCCCGGGGGGGGGCGCCTCCTGCCTGTGTGTGGGGCGTCTGGGGGCGGGCGCTCTCCCGCCCCCGACTGCCCGCCCTCTGGGCGGGCTGCCGGGGCCCACTACCCACTGGCTGCGGGTTTGGGGGGGTGCGGGCCTGGAAACCCGTCACCAACCCCACAGCGCGCGCTCTTTCGAGCTGGCTTTGCGCGCTGTGGGGGCGGCACAAGGGCGCCCGGGGGGGGGCGCCTCCTGCCTGTGTGCGGGGCGTCTGGGGGCGGGCGCTCTCCCGCCCCCGACTGCCCGCCCTCTGGGCGGGCTGCCGGGGCCCACTACCCACTGGCTGTGGGTGCGGGGGGGTGCGGGCTTGGGGACCCGTCACCAACCCCACAGC
Source organism: Eutreptiella sp. 'Long Island Sound 2002' (assembly GCA_964036045.1). Taxonomy (NCBI): domain Eukaryota; phylum Euglenozoa; class Euglenophyceae; order Eutreptiales; family Eutreptiaceae; genus Eutreptiella; species Eutreptiella sp. 'Long Island Sound 2002'. The sequence continues at coordinate 92,208,582 of OZ038380.1, read as the reverse complement.
GCGCGCTCTTGCGAGCTGGCTTTGCGCGCTGTGGGGGCGGCACGAGGGTGCCCGGGGGGGGGCGCCTCCTGCCTGGGTGTGCGGCGTCCGGGGTCGCGCGCTCTCCCACCCCCGACTACCCGCCCTCTGGGCGGGCTGCCGCGGCCCACTACCCACTGGCTGTAGGTGCGGGGGGATGCGGGCGTGGTGACCTGTCACCAACCCCACAGCGCGCGCTCTTGCGAGCTGCCTTTGCGCGCTGTGGGGGCGGCATGAGGGTGCTCGGGGGGGCGCCTCCTGCCTGGGTGTGGGGGGTGCGGGGCCAGGCGCTCTCCCACCCCCGACTGTCCGCCCTCTGGGCGGGCTGCCGGGGCCCACTACCCACTGGCTGTGGGTGTGGGGGGGTGCGGGCCTGGAAACCCGTCACCAACCCCAAAGCGCGCTCTTTCGAGCTGGCTTTGCGCGCTGTGGGGGCGGCACAAGGGCGCCCGGGGGGGGGCGCCTCCTGCCTGTGTGTGGGGCGTCTGGGGGCGGGCGCTCTCCCACCCCAGACTGCCCGCCCTCTGGGCGGGCTTCCGGGGCCCACTACCCACTGGCTGTGGGTGCGGGGCGGTGCAGGCGTGTGGACCCGTCACCAACCCCACAGCGCGCGCTTTTGCGAGCTGGCTTTGCGCGCTGTGGGGGCGGCATGAGAGTGCCCGGGGGGGGGCGCCTCTTGCCTGGGTGTGGGGCGTCCGGGGTCGGGCGCTCTCCCACCCCCGGCTGCCCGCCCTCTGGGCGGGCTGCTGGGGCCCACTACCCACTGGCTGTGGGTGCGGGGGTGTGCGGGCGTGGGGACCCGTCACCAACCCCACAGCGCGCGCTCTTTCGAGCTGGCTTTGCGCGCTGTAGGGGCGGCACGAGGGCGCCCGGGGGGGGGCGCCTCCTGCCTTGGTGTGGGGCGTCCGGGGTCGGGCGCTAACCCACCCCCGACTGCCCGCCCTCTGGGCGGGCTGCCGGGGCCCACTACCCACTGGCTGTGGGTGCGGGGGGGTGCGGGTGTGGGGACCCGTCACCAACCCTACAGCGCGCGCTATTGCAAGCTGGCTTTGCGCGCTGTGGGGGCGGCATGAGGCTGCCCGGGGGGGCGCCTTTTGCCTGGGTGTGAGGCGTCCGGGGTCGGGCGCTCTCCCAACCCCGACTGCCCGCCCTCTGGGCGGGCTGCCGGGGCCCACTACCCACTGGCTGTGGGTGCGGGGGGGTGCATGCGTGGGGACCTGTCACCGATACCACAGCGCGCGCTCTGGCGAGTTGGCTTTGCGCGCTGTGGGGGCGGCACGAGGGCGCCCGGGCAGGGGCGCCTCCTGCCTGGGTGTGGGGCGTCCGGGGTCGGGCGCTCTTCCACCCCCGACTGCCCGCCCTCTGGGCGGGCTGCCGGGGCCCACTACCCACTGGCTGTGGGTGCGGGGGGTTGCTGGCGTGGGGACCCGTCACCGACCCCACAGCGCGCGCTCTGACGAGTTGGCTTTGCGCTCTGTGGGGGCGGCACGAAGGCGCCCGGGGGGGGGCGCCTCCTGCCTGAGTGTGGGGCGTCCAGGGTCGGGCGCTCTCCCACCCCCCACTGCCCGCCCTCTGGGCGGGCTGCCGGGGCCCACTACCCACTTGCTGTGGGTGCGGGGGGTTCCAGGCGTGGGTACCCGTCACCAGCCCCACAGCGCGCGCTAATGCGAGCTGGCTTTGCGCGCTGTGGGGGCGGCATGAGGGTGCCCGGTGGGGCGCCTCTTGCCTGGGTGTGGGGCGTCCGGGGTCGGGAGGCTCTCCCAACCTCGACGCCCCGCCCTCTGGGCGGGCTGCCGGGGCCCACTACCCACTGGCTGTGGGTACAGGGGGGGTGCGGGCGTGGGGACCCGTCACCAGCCCCACAGCGCGCGCTCTTGCGAGCTGGCTTTGCGCGCTGTGGGGGCGGCATGAGGGTGCCCGGGGGGGCGCCTCTTGCCTGGGTGTGGGGCGTCCGAGGTCGGGCGCTCTCCCACCCCCGACTGCCCGCCCTCTGGGCGGGCTGCCAGGGCCCACTACCCACTGGCTGTGGGTGTTCGGGGGGTGCGGGTGTGGGGACCCGTCATCAACCCCACAGCGCGCGCTTTTGCGAGCTCGCTTTGCGCGCTGTGAGGGCGGCAAGAGGGCGCCCGGGGGAGCGCCTCCTGCATGGGTGTGTGGCGTCCGGGGTCGGGCGCTCTCCCACCCCCGACTGCCCGCCCTCTGGGCGGGCTGCTGGGGCCCACTACCCACTGGCTGTGGGTGCGGGGGGGTGCGGGCGTGGGGACCCATCACCAACCCCACAGCGCGCGCTCTTGCGAGCTGGCTTTGCGCGCTGTGGGGGCGGCATGAGGGTGCCCGGGGGAGCGCCTCTTGCCTGGGTGTGGGGCGTCCGGGGTCGGGCGCTCTCCCACCCCCGACTGCCTGCCCTCTGGCCGGGCTGCTGGGGCCCACTACTCACTGGCTGTGGGCGCGGGGGGGTGCGGGCGTGGGGACCCGTCACAAACCCCACAGCGCGCGCTCTTGCGAGCTCGCTTTGCGCGCTGTGGGGGCGGCATGAGGGTGGCCGGGGGGGGCGCCACCTGCCTGGGTGTGGGGCGTCCGGGGTCGGGGGCTCTCCCACCCCCGACTGCCCGCCCTCTGGGCGGGTTGCCGGGGCCCACTACCCACTGGCTGTGGGTGCGGGGGGTGCGGGCGTGGGGAGCCGTCACCAACCCCACAGCGCGCGCTCTTGCGAGCTGGCTTAGCGCGCTGTGGGGGCAGCACGAGGGCGCCCGGGGGGGGCGCCTCTTGCCTGGGTGTGGGGCGTCCGGTGTCGGGCGCTCTCCCACCCCCGACTGCCCGCCCTCTGGGCGGGCTGCCGGGGCCGACTACCCACTGGCTGTGGGTGCGGGGGGCTGCGGATGTGGGGACCCGTCACCAACCCCACAGCGCGCGCTCTTGCAAGCTGGCTTTGCGCGCTGTGGGGGCGGCATGAGGGTGCCCGGGGGGGCGCCTCTTGCCGGGGTGTTGGGCGTCCGGGGTCGGGCGCTCTCCCACCCCCGACTGCCCGCCCTCTGTGCGGGCTGCTGGGGCCCACTACCCACTGGCTGTGGGTGCGGGGGGGTGCAGGCGTGAGGAACCGTCACCGACCCCACGGCGCGCTCCGGCGAGTTGGCTTTGCGCGCTGTGGGGGCGGCACGAGGGCGCCCGGGGGGGGGCGCCTCCCGCCTGGATGTGGGGCGTCCAGGGTCCGGCGCTCTTCCAGCCCCGACTGCACGCCCTCTGTCTGGGCTGCCGGGGCCCACTACCCACTGGCTGTGGGTGCGGGGGGGTGCGGGCGTGGGGACCCGTCACCGACCCCACAGCGCGCGCTCTGGCGAGTTGGCTTTGCGCGCTGTGGGGGCGGCACGAGGGCGCCCGGGGGGAGCGCCTCCTGCCTGAGTGTGGGGCGTCCGGGGTTGGGCGCTCTCCCAGCCCCGACTGCCCGCCCTCGGGGCGGGCTGCCGGGGCCCACTACCCACTGGCTGTGGGTGCGGGGGGGTGCGGGCGTGGGGACCCGTCACCAACCCCACAGCGCGCGCTCTTGCGAGCTGGCTTTGCGCGCTGTGGGGGCGGCATGAGGGTGCCCGGGGGGGCGCCTCTTGCCTGGGTGTGGGGCGTCCGGGGTCGGGAGGCTCTCCCAACCTCGACTGCCCGCCCTCTGGGCGGGCTGCCGGGGCCCACTACCCACTGGCTGTGGGTACAGGGGGGGTGCGGGCGTGGGGACCCGTCACTAACCGCACAGCGCGCGCTCTTTCGAGCTGGCTTTGTGCGCTGTGGGGGCGGCACGAGGGTGCCTGGGGGGGGCTCCTCTTGCCTGGGTGTGGGGCGTCCGAGGTCGGGCGCTCTCACACCCCCGACTGCCCGCCCTCCCGGCGGGCTGCCGGGGCCCACTACCCACTGGCTGTGGGTGCGGGGGGATGCGGGCGTGGGGACCCGTCACCAGCCCCACAGCGCGCGCTCTTGCGAGCTGGCTTTGCGCGCTGTGGGGGTGGCATGAGGGTGCCGGGGGGGGTTCCTCTTGCCTGGGTGTGGGGCGTCCGAGGTCGGGCGCTCTCCCACCCCCGACTGCCTGCCCTCTGGGCGGGCTGCCGGGGCCCACCACCCACTGGCTGTGGGTGTTCGGGGGATGCGGGTGTGGGGACCCGTCGACAACCCCACAGCGCGCGCTTTTGCGAGCTGTCTTTGCGCGCTGTGGGGGCGGCAAGAGGGCGCCCGGGGGGGGCGCCTCCTGCCTGGGTGTGGGGCGTCCGGGGTCGGGCGCTCTCCCACCCCCGACTGCCCGCCCTCTGGGCGGGCTGCCGGGGCCCACTACCCACTGGCTGTGGGTGCGGGGGGGTGCGGGCGTGGGGACCCGTCGCAAACCCCACAGCGCGCGCTCTTGCGAGCTGGCTTTGCGCGCTGTGGGGGCGGCATGAGGGTGCCCGGGGAAGCGCCTCTTGCCTGAGTGTGGGGCGTCCGGGGTCGGGCGCTCTCCCAACTCCGACTGCCCGCCCTCTGGGCGGGCTGCCGGGGCCCACTACCCACTGGCTGTGGGCGCGGGGGGGTGCGGGCGTGGGGACCCGTCACAAACCCCACAGCGCGCGCTCTTGCGAGCTGGCTTTGCGCGCTGTGGGGGCGGCATGAGGGTGCCCGGGGGGGCGCCACCTGCCTGGGTGTGGGGCGTCCGGGGTCGGGCGCTCTCCCACCCCCGACTGCCCGCCCTCTGGGCGGGCTGCCGGGGCCCACTACCCACTGGCTGTGGGTGCGGGGGGGTGCGGGCGTGGGGACCCGTCACCAACCCCACAGCGCGCGCTCTTGCGAGCTGGCTTTGCGCGTTGTGGGGGCGGCATGAGGATGCCCGGGGGGGGCGCCTCTTGCCTGGATGTGGGGCGTCCGAAGTCGGGCGCTCTCCCACCCCCGACTGCCCGCCCTCTGGGCGGGCTGCCGGGGCCCACTACCCACTGGCTGTGAGTGCAGGGGGGTGCGGGCGTGGGGACCCGTCACTAACCGCACAGTGCGCGCTCTTGCGAGCTGGCTTTGCGCGCTGTGGGGGCGGCACGAGGGCGCCCGGGGGGGGGGGCCTCCTGCCTGGGTGTGCGGCGTCCGGGGTCGGGCGCTCTCCCACCCCCGACTGCCCGCCCTCTGGGCGGGCTGCCGGGGCCCACTACCCACTGGCTGTAGGTGCGGGGGGGTGCGGGCGTGGTGACCTGTCACCAACCCCACAGCGCGCGCTCTTGCGAGCTGGCTTTGCGCGCTGTGGGGGCGGCATGAGGGTGCCCGGGGGGGTGCCTCCTGCCTGGGTGTGGGGCGTGCGGGGTCGGGCGCTCTCCCACCCCCGACTGCCCGCCCTCTGGGCGGGCTGCCGGGGCCCACTACCGACTGGCTGTGGGTGTGGGGGGATGCGGGCGTGGGAACCTGTCACCAACCCCACAGCGCGCGCTCTTTCGAGCTGGCTTTGCGCGCTGTGGGGGCGGCACGAGGGCGCCCAGGGGGGGCGCCTCCTGCCTGAGTGTGGGGCGTCCGGGGTCGGGCGCTCTCCCGCCCCCGACTGCCCGCCCTCCCGGCGGGCTGCCGGGGCCCACCACCCACTGGCTGTGGGTGCGGGGGGGTGCGGGCGTGGGGACCCGTCACAAACCCCACAGTGCGCGCTCTTGCGAGCTGGCTTTGCGCGCTGTGGGGGCGGCATGAGGGTGCCCGGGGGGGCGCCTCGTGCCTGGGTGTGGGGCGTCCGAGGTCGGGCGCTCCCCCACCCCCGACTGCCCGCCCTCTGGGCGGGCTGCCGGGGCCCACTACCCACTGGCTGTGGGTGCGGGGGGGTGCGGGCGTGGGGACCCGTCACCAACCCCACAGCGCGCCTCTTCGAGCTGGCTTTGCGCGCTGTGGGGGCGGCACGAGGGCGCCCGGGGGGGGGCGCCTCCTGCCTGGGTGTGGGGCGTCCGGGGTCAGGCGCTCTCCCATCCCAGACTGCCCGCCCTCTGGGCGGGCTTCCGGGGCCCACTACCTACTGGCTGTGGGTGCAGGGCGGTGCGGGCGTGGGGACCCGTCACCAACCCCACAGCGTGTGCTCTTGCGAGCTGGCTTTGCGCGCTGTGGGGGCGGCATGAGGGTGCCCGGGGGGGGCGCCTCTTGCCTGGGTGTGGGGCGTCCGGGGTCCGGCGCTCTCCCACCCCCGGCTGCCCGCCCTCTGGGCGGGCTGCCGGGGCCCACTACCCACTGGCTGTGGGTGCGGGGTGGTGCGGGCGTGGGGAGCCATCAGCAACCCCACAGCGCGCGCTCTTTCGCGCTGGCTTTGCGCGCTGTGGGGGCGGCATGAGGGCGCCCGGGGGGGGGGCGCCTCCTGCCTGGGTGTGGGGCGTCCGGGGTCGGGCGCTCTCCCTTCCCCGACAGCACGCTCTCTGCACGGGCTGCCGGGGCCCACTACCCACTGGCTGTGGGTGCCGGGGGTTGCGGGCGTGGGGACATGTCACCAACCCCACAGCGCGCGCTCTTGCAAGCTGGCTTTGCGCGCTGTGGGGGCGACATGAGGGTGCCCGGGGGGGCGCCTCTTGCCTGGGTGTGGGGCGTCCGGGGTCGGGCGCTCTCCCACCTCCGACTGCCCGCCCTCTGGGCGGGCTGCCGGGGCCCACTACCCACTGGCTGTGGGTGCACGGGGATGCGGGCGTGGGGACCCGTCACAAACCCCACAGCGCGCGCTGTTGCGAGCTGGCTTTGCTGGCTGTGGGGGCGGCATGAGGGTGCCCCGAGGGCGCCTCCTGCCTGGGTGTGGGGCGTCCGGGGTCGGGCGCTCTCCCACCCCCGACTGCCCGCCCTCTGGGCGGGCTGCCGGGGCCCACTACCCACTGGCTGTGGGTGGGGGGGGGTTCGGGCGTGGAAACCCGTCACCAACCCCACAGCGCGCGCTCTTTCGAGCTGGCTTTGCGCGCTGTGGGGGCGGCACAAGGGCGCCCGTGGGGGGGGGCGCCTCCTGCCTGGGTGTGGGTCGTCCGGGATCGGGCGCTCTCCCACCCCCGACTGCCCGCCCTCTGGGCGGGCTGCCGGGGCCCACTACCCACTGGCTGTGGGTGCGGGGGGGTGCGGGCGTGGGGACCCATCACAAACCCCACAGCGCGCGCTGTTGCGAGCTGGCTTTGCGCGCTGTGGGGGCGGCATGAGGGTGCCCGGGGGGGCGCCTCTGGCCTGGGTGTGGGGCGTCCGGGGTCGGGCGCTCCCCAACCCCCGACTGCCCGCCCTCTGGGCGGGCTGCCGGGGCCCACTACCCACTGGCTGTGGGTGCGGGGGGGTGCGGGCGTGGGGACCCGTCACCAACCCCACAGCGCGCCTCTTGGAGCTGGCTTTGCGCGCTGGGGGGCGGCACGAGGGCGCCCGGGGGGGGGGGCGCCTCCTGCTTGGGTGTGGGGCGTCCGGGGCCGGGCGCTCTCCCACCCCAGCCTGCCCGCCCTCCCGGCGGCCTTCCGGGGCCCACTACCCACTGGCTGTGGGTGCGGGGTGGTGCGGGCGTGGGGACCCGTCACCAACCCCACAGCGCGCGCTGTTGCGAGCTGGCTTTGCGCGCTGTGGGGGCGGCATGAGGGTGCCCGGGGGGGGCGCTTCTTGCCTGGGTGTGGGGCGTCCGGGGTTGGGCGCTCTCCCACCCCCGACTGCCCGCCCTCTGGGCGGGCTGCTGGGGCCCACTACCCACTGGCTGTGGGTGCGGGGGGCTGCGGGCGTGGGGACCCGTCACCAACCCGACAGCGCGCGCTCTTTCGAGCTGGCTTTGCGCGCTGTGGGGGCGGCACGAGGGCGCCCGGGGGGGGGGCGCCTCCTGCCTGGGTGTGGGGCGTCCGGGGTCGGGCGCTCTCCCACCCCCTACTGCCCGCCCTCTGGGCGGGCTGCCGGGGCCAACTACCCACTGCCTGTGGGTGCAGGGGGGGTGCGGGCGTGGTGACCCATCACCAACCCCACAGCGCGCGCTCTTGCGAGCTGGCTTTGCGCGCTGTGGGGGTGGCATGAGGGTGCCCGGTGGGGCGCCTCTTGCCTGGGTGTGGGGCGTCCGGGGTCAGGCGCTCTCCCAGCCCCGACTGCCCGCCCTCTGGGCGGGCTGCCGGGGCCGACTACCCACTGGCTGTGGGTGCGGGGGGCTGCAGGCATGGGGACCCGTCACCAACCCCACAGTGCGCGCTCTTTCGAGCTGGCTTTGCGCGCTGTGGGGGCGGCATGAGAGTTCCCGGGGGGGGCGCCTCCTGCCTGGGTGTGGGGCGTCCGGGGTCGGGCGCTCTCCGACCCCCGACTGCCCGCCCTCTGGGCGGGCTGCCTGAGCCCACTACCCACTGGCTGTGGGTGCGGGGGGGCGCGGGCGGCAGGACCCGTCACCAACCCCACAGCGCGCTCTTGCGAGCTGGCTTTGCGCGCTGTGGGGGTGGCATGAGGGTGCCTGGGGGGGAGCGCCTCCTGCCTGGGTGTGGGGCGTCCAGGGTCGGGCGCTCTCCCACCCCCGACTGCCCGCCCTCTGGGCGGGCTGCCGGGGCCCACTACCAACTGGCTGTGGGTGCGGGGGGGTGAGGGCGTGGGGAACTGTCACAAACCCCACAGCGCGCGCTCTTGCAAGCTGTCTTTGCGCGCTGTGGGGGCGGCATGAGGGTGCCCGGGGGGGCGCCTCCTGCCTGGGTGTGGGGCGTCCGGGGTCGGGCGCTGTCCGACCCCCGACTGCCCGCCCTTCGGGCGGGCTGCCGGGCTGCTGTGCGTGTGTGTGCCCTGCTTGGCCGGGTCGGGCAGGGCGGGCTCCCGGGCGCGTTTTGGTGCGCCTCACCTTTTCTTTGGCCTTTCTTGCTTCGCTCCTTGCTTGTTCCGCCCCCCGGGCTGCCCTGTTTGTGGTTGTTGTTGGGGTTTTTTTTTTCTTGTTGCTTTTCCCCTTCTCCCCCTCGCTGCGCCCCCGTTGTGTCCTGCTTTGCGTGTTTTCTGGCCCCGGGTGACTTGGGCCTTAGCGTCTTGTCCCCCCCCCCCTTTTTTTTTCTCCCCTCCCCCCCCTCTGTGTGCCCCGTTGTCTGCTGCTTTGCATGTTTTCCGGCCTGGGGTGCCCTGGGCCTTGGCGTCTTGTTGCCCCCCCCCCCCTCCTTTTTTTTTGTTTCCCCCCCACCCCCGCAGGAATTCCTCCACGAGCTTCAAGTGATCTTCAAGCGTGTCTGCACCGAGAAGAACATTGTTGATGTAAGCTTCAATCACAGCTCCATGTTTCAGCAGGTCTTGCACGGTTGCCTTCCTCTTTATGCGTTGCAGAGCTTGTGTAACCAGACAAGTGCGCGCGTCGCATCGCGGATACATAAATGTAGTATTTGATTCATATTCATTATTATTTGTGCACATTCATTACATCATTCCATGTACATTCAGATTCCAAGATATGATGATGATACCCTCTGCCTGTGCCTGTTTCATGGTGCGGAGGCCACAGCTAATTTCTTCTGCTGATTACGATCCTGCTGCTGCGCTGCTCTGCAGCGGGCTGGCCAGGGCTATGGCCATTGCGGCCTTATTTGGATTTTGGGGCTACTGTTGCCCCTACCTTCAGCTTGGAGGTTTCTTAGGGTATTTGGTGTTTTTTCAACCTTTCCTTTGCCCTTTCCCAGACCACTGCAGTTGTTGAGGCTGCATTTGGATCGACTTCACCAACTTTGCCATATTTGTCCCCACATCCAGCCTTGGGGCCCTTTGATCATGTTCTCCTTGGCCTCCGTCCCTGACTACCTAACTGGTGAGTACCTTGATGACCAGCACTGGGACACTGAAGCTCTTGCTGCCAAATCTTGCGGCCAATTTGGACTATGTTGGCGACCTTGGGCTGCTTGACTCCTGGTATCCTGGGCAAGTACTTCAGTGTGCAGTCAAGTGGCCTTGCTTGCCAGTGGGGAGTGGCAAACAATAATCATGTGTGTGCTTCACACTTGTGTACACTTTTGCTGCATAGCATGCCATAGCTCTTGGGAGGCCTTGTTATGCATCATGGCATTCATGGCCCACGAGTGGCCTTTGCAGCTGCCCCAAAGAGAATGAAGGGGCTAGTTTGACTTTTGTTGCGCTGCTGTGGCCTTTTTAGGCCTTGAATTTGACCTGTGGCCTTGAAAGGCCTTGTTTAGAATTCTTGAAGGTTTTTGCCCCAAAGCAGATAAAGGGGCTAGATCCGGTGCCCAGAGAGGCCAGGCGCGCCTCCTGGGCTTGGTGTTTGTTGCCAGGCCGTGCTAGTCCCCAGGGGGACAGCCAAGCCCCCTGGGTCAATGCTGTTGTGTTCATCCTGTCTTTTTTTTTGGTTACAAAGGTTAAGGTAAGGTATACAGTGTGGGCTAGGATTAGTGTAGGATCCGTGCAGTTTTGTTGTGTTCGTTCGTCATTGTCGTCCAGTTTCTTTGAGCTTCGTCGTGTTTGGACGCGTTCGTCATTGCGTTTGTCGAGTTTTGCTCCCTTTGGAGCTTACGAAACCTGTTTTACTAGTCATTCTGGGCCCTACTGCCTTTTTTTTGGCAGTTTGGGTGTTGCTGTCATGGTGGCTGGGGGGGCAGGTGCGTGGGCTTGTTGGGTGGTCTAATATCGGTTCGCTTTTGGTTGTGTCGACGTCCGTCGACTCTTTTTGGCTCTCTTCGCTTCGAATTGTGCTCTTTTTGGGGCTTGAGATAAGTTCAGTATGAAATATTGCGTCATTGGTTGTCGTTGCCTTGAGGTGAACGGACTTTGCGCTTGTTAGCGCTTGTTGGTGTTTGTTTGTGCTCGCGGTGAGTGTTTGGGGGCACAGGAAGTAAGGCAGTGACAACTAACCACCTTTTCCCTTTGTTGGGGGGGGGCTGGAGAACCCTCCTCACACCAACATCAACCATGAGTTGCACTAGAGCAACCATTGTCACAAAGACCCTGAGAGAAAATAAGAGACGCCTTTGGCCTACGGCTGAGGCTCGAAATTTAACTGCTGCATCCTTAGGCCAAGTGCTGAGGCTCCTGTGTGGCCTCCTCCTAGGGAGTAAGTAAGTAAGTAAGTAAGCAGGGGCGGCCGCGTCCGCAGCGTTATCTGACTTCTCCTGCTTGTTTTACATGGTGGCCGCGTCTGGTGGGAAGAACAGCTCTCCACCATCAGTTCCCCTGGCGACCCCTTTCTCACCTCTCGGTCGAGAACTTCAACCAGGTTCCCTTGGGGCATGACCGGCGGTAGGTGTCCTTCAGTCGCTGCCCTCAGGGTCTCAGCTCCTTCTGGCTACCCATCGAAGGATCCTCCGGCCTTCCCCCCCTAGCACAGCCTTTTGGGGGCCTGCAGGCGGGTTTCCTGTGGATAGCCCTCGCCGACAGCGGAGCATTTCTCTCTGTCAACCACATTGCACCACTCCCCACCCCTCACGGGTTGGAGTACCCACGTGGCTCCCGGATGCACTTGGGTGTCGTCCATCCGCGGAGGCCAGGGGGCGACCTTTTCCACGTTCCCCAGGTCCCGCTCACGCGTGAACCTACGTGTACTCAGGCCATTGACCCGGGGATCTCAAGGTCGACCCTCACCCCTGCGGACACCTCACGGCCGTCCCGGAGTTCAGGGCATTTCCTCGACCTCCCGTGGCCTGGCTCTCCATGGTTGGTTCTTGGTTCACCACTCCATGGCGACATGGTTTCCCAATCCCACGGGGCTGTTGCTTGGCGCTTTCGGTCTCCCATCCCATCCCTCGTCCCGTTCCCCTTTGCCAGATCCCGTCACCAGCTCTTTCTCAGCATCCCGTGGTTTCTCTATCCCACTGGGCTGTTGTGCGGCCCGATCCCATCCGTCATCCCGTGTAGATACCCCAGCGGGACGCCAGCAACCCTGTGGCGCGGGCCCTCTGGATCCTCATCCATCCGGGGACCGTTTCGTGCGCATACCACGCGTCGCTCCCTTCCTGCCCCTGCCCCTTTCCCCTGTGCTGCCTCCCGTCACCCTTCTTGGCATATTCCCCCCGCCCCGCACCTTCCCATTCACCTGGGGCTGGTGCCGGGCCCTAGCCGCACGCCCTTCTCTGTCCCGTCCCCTTTTCCCTTCGTCCCGTGTTTATACCCCACAGGGCCGCCAGCAACTCTTTGGCCCGGGCCCACTTGATCCTCTTCCATCCCAGGACCGTTTCGTGCGCCTAGCACGGGTCGCTCCCTTCTCGTTTCCCCTGTGTCCCGTCCCGTCACCCATCTCGGCCTATTCCCCGCGTTCCGCGCCTTCCCATTCTCCTGGGGCCGCCGTGGGTCCCTAGCCACACGCCCTTCTCTGTCCCGTCCCCTTTTCCCATCATCCCGTGTTTATACTCCACCGGGCCGCCAGCAACCTTCTGGCACAGGCCCACTGGATCCTCTTCCATCCGGGGACAGTTTTGTGTGCCCAGCACTGGTCGCTCCCTTCCCTCCCCCTTCCGCTTGGTGGCGTGTTTTCTTTCGGGACCCGTGGTGGGTCCTTCTTCCTGGCCCCCGCTTCCTCCGGTACCCGTGACTCTTCCCCACATTGTCACCTGCTGTTGCTGTTTTTTCTTTTGCGCGCGCCACCCGCGATCTCTTGTCTGCCCGGTTGCTCCTTCCCGTTCCCCCGCTGCCTGCTCGCTCTGTGCTTTACGCCCTCCGGTGGTGCTGTGGGGTTTTGTTTTTTTGGTCTGCCCCCCCCTTTCCCGCGGTGCATCCTGCCTTGTGGTTCCCTCCTCCCTGCTTGCACGCATATCAGCACTGCACAGGTCATCTGGTCACGGCTTCCCGCGGTGCTCTCCTCCTGTCCCATCGCCCTCTTGGGGCGTGGCCCTTGGCGGTCCCCGGCCATGCCAGGTGGGCGCCCCCCCCTCGCGTCTCTCTCCGCTCTCCCCTCTTTTCCCTCCCCTCTCTTCTGTCTCTTGTCCGCCCTCTTACTGTTGTTCTCCTGTTCCGTGTGCTCTCCGCCGGTCGTCCAATGCACGAGGGCTGTATCTCGTGCGCTCTCACGCGCCTCAGGGCCTCGCCTTGTCCTCGGACCTGTAGGCCGACTCGGGCGGCCTCACCAGATACCCCTTCGGGGGGACTCCCCCGTCGTCCGCCCCCACCCCTCCCCTCCATCAGTTCCCTGATGGTTGGGCGGGGTGGCCGGTAGGGTTCAATGCGGGTCATCGGCATGGCGTTTCTCTGCGCGAGACGAAGTGTACCTTTGTGCCTTTGTTGGCCCCCTGCTTCCCCCTCCTCCCGTGCGCCCCCGTCCCCTCTGTTTGTCCTGCTTTGGTGTGTTGTTTTTCTTTTTTTTGTGATCCTCTTGTCGCGATCTTCGCTGCTCACTCGCGCCCTGCGTGTGCACCCTGCTCCTCTCTGTGCTACCCCTGTCTCGCCATCCCGTGCCCCCATCCCCTGCCAGGTCATGTCTCCTCTCCTATCCGCGCAGGACTTCCCGCAGCCAGTTCCGCCTGCCCTCTTGCCAGGGGCAGGGCCCGGAGGCCCTACAGCAGGGCCCCCCGCTCGACACCGCCACCACGGTACAACAAAGGGGACGCGACGGCGCTGATGGTGACGAACCGGACGTCACAAACTGCGGAGCGGTGGCCTGGATGGCAGCCTGCAGGCACCTTGCCCGAGATACCACGGGGCTCCGGCAGTACAGACCAACGGACCGCATGGCGCCGGCGTCCGCGGTCGCGGCCGTCACCATGGGTCCTGTGGCGGCGTGGCCGGCGCAACTGCTGCCCCACGTCCCCTGCCGCGACACGCAGCCCCGCCGGCCGGCCGCAACGCACGCGCTGACGGCACCCCTCACGGCGGAGCAGCTATACATCGTCGTGGCGGCATTGCTAGCGGACGGCAGGGAGAGCTTCGTCCACCACCACGGCCCGGCGCAGATTGCGGGAAGCATACAAGGGCCACAGCGCGATGCACCAGACCCGTGGCATGCCACACTTCGCAGGCGCAGCCGCGCCTGGGATGCGGGCGATGACACACCCCCACCCGGGCCTCAGCAGGGGGAGGCACTGGTGTTGCAGACGGCAGGCTACCAGGCCATCCTGCACGGCCACGCCGGAGGGTACCGGTCGCACGTCCTGGCCGGAGGCCGCTGGACTGTCTGGCACAGCACCGCCAGGCAAGGGGCATTCCCGCCCCTGCCCCACGTCGACTGGCAGCAGGGGCCCACCCAGGCCTACTATATGTCGGCGGACCCCTGGCCGCTGGCAGTCCTGCTACACACCGTCAGCGCCCCCAACAAGAGGCAGGAACCGGGGTAGGTCAACCCCCCCGCACTGGTGGAGCATCAGGAGGAGCATCTACGGGCCGCGTGGCAGGGAGACGGCATCAGGGCCACCGAGGTCCCGGATCTCCACGCGGGGCCAATCATGCACGCCCGCCCGGCGGCTACCCTGGCGGTGGCCCACCGGGAACAGCAGTACCCGCAGTGGGTGGTCTGCATGTTCAGCCCAGCGGACGCGCACATCGTCGTCTGCGACCCCGAGCGCCTGCCGGGGCCCGAAGCCGTGGTCCGCGTGGCAGACTGCACCCGCATGATCGTCAAGGCGCTACAGGAGGGCGAGCACCACGCCTTCCTGCTCCAGGTCAGGCTGAAGGACAACGCCCGGGCGGCGAGTCCGGGGGTGTGGCCAGCAGCGGCGCACCCCGCCGACCTAGAGCTCCAGCTGGCGGTCCCGACCACAGTGTACCACTGGCTACAAGCCTTCCACGACCTGCGATGGAGGGGCAAACCTGACCGCCAAATCGGCTCCACACACTGGCAAACGTGGTTGCAGGCAGACGCGCAGCGCGATGCCATCCGGGGTCTCGGGCCCGCGCCTGCGACACAAGCCCTCGATGCGGCGGCCCCAGGCCGCACACTGGCGCCACACACGGTGCCACTGGCCAACCTGCCCTTCGAACCAGCGGCGGAGGGCGCCATCCGGAAGTCGGTGCCGCTCCCCCCGGCGCGAGGGGCCACGGAGCCGACGAAATGCCCCCTGTGTGCAGAAAAGTACTCCACAAGCGGGGCAATGCTGGAACACCTGGCGTGGCACGCGGTGCACGCTGCAGCCCCGGCAGACGACAAGGAGGCGGCCTCCAACAGAGCACGGAGGTCCCCATGGCACGCCCTGTACGCCCGGCGCCCCCCGCCCCAGGCAGCTGACCACGCAGACAGCGATGAGGAGGCACCCGGGGCGGCCCCGGGGACCGGCGGTGCGGCCCGACCAGGGTCCATGTCCATCCCCGCGGGGCTGGCCCCCCTGGCCCCCCTGGCTCCCCCGGCCCCCCGGGCCCCCCTGTGGCCCCGCTGGGAACGGGCTTAGCGGATGCGGCGCACTCAGATGCCCTGGCGATGCGGGATAGCTGACTCCAGGAGGACACGGCGGGCGACGCCCTGTGGCTCCTCTCGTGGAACCTGCGCAACGGCCTCGTGCCGCCAGACCGGTCCCTCCGGGACACTCTCCGGCAGCGCCGGGGGCCGGCGGCCTGTACCGACAAGGAGCACCTCATCACCGGCATGCTACCCCAGGAGGGGGGCTTTGTTATCATGCTCCAGGAAACAGGGATCGCCACCCGAGGGCAGGAGATGCACGTGGCCGCGGCGCTCTGGGACAAGGGGTACATCGCCTTCTTCAGCAGCCGGCTGGCGGAGACGGGAGCCACCTCCACCTCGAGAGGGGGGGGGCTCCTCACCGCGGTCAGCAGCAAGTACGTGGCGGAGCACGAGGTGCTCAGCTTCACGGAAATCGTCCCCGGGAAGGCCGCGGATCTGGAGATCCGCACGGACGGGGGAGGCCTCACCCTCATCAACGTCCACGGGCCGCAAGCAGACTGCTCCCCGTGGGCGGGACGGGCGGCGTTCTGGGCCAACATACAAATGTATGCCACGGCACGCAGCCTCGGTGGGAGGCACCCGGTGGTCATCGCTGGCGACACAAACATCTACATGGATGCCGCCACCAACCCGGCCATGGAGCACTTCCGAGCGGGCTGGGAGGCCCGCGGTTTCCAGAGGGCCGCGGCAGGCGGCGAGGAGGACATGACCCCCACGCTCCACCCGTCCCGGCACAGGGTGGACACCTTCCTGGTCAAAGAGCCCCTCCTGCTGTGGTCCCTGCGAAAAAGCGTCTGGGCTCGCGGCATGGCACACCCCCAGTTGGTCGGCTCGGACCACCTCTCGGTCCGCCTGGCCCTGCCGGGCTCCTCAGTGCCGCGGGGCGCGGGGCAATGCCCACCCCCTACAGCCACACGGAGGGCCGCCTCCTCCCGTACGACGCCGAGGCCGCGCCCGTCCAACACTGGCTGTGGGCGGCGGTCATCGCCGCGCAGGATGAACCCTCCCTGGCGCCCTGGCTGGGTCCCACAGAGCAGCACGACGCGGCCGCAGTGGACAAGGTGTTCGAACACCTCCACGCGACGCATGACGCCCTGGCGCGTGTGGTGGGACGCCGGCAGCCGTCCCCGGCGGGGGCGGACCCGGCGGAGGGGGACCTCCCGGAGAGCGGAAAGCAGCTCCAGGCGGCGGTCCTCCGTTATGACACCCTGGCAGCGCGCGCGCCGCCAGCGTACCAGGCGGACGCGGCACGGCATGGCATCCGGTCCGAGGCGGCGCTCTGGCTCACGGAGGAGCTACGGGGTGTGTCGCCCGGGTTCTGCCCGACCACACAGGGCCAGCTACAGGAGGAGCTGGAGAGGCAAGCGGCCGCCCTCAAGGAGGACATTCGCCAGCTCCGCGCACTCCTGGCGCCGCCACGCCCCCGACATCGCCCAGCGATGGAAAGCCGTGCGGGGAGCCATAGAGGTAGAGGCCCCGGGCCTGTCAGGCCTCTGCAACGTGCGGGTCCCCAACACCCAAACGCTCCTCACGGAGGCCCACGACGTGATGTTCGCAGTTCGCCCCTTCTGGCGAGAACTGTATGACAAACGCCCGGTCGACCTCCCAGGCTTCCAGGCAGTCCTCGGCGGCCATGTCCCCCGGGTCCCTGAAGGGGCCTGGACACAGGTCCAGCAGTACTCCATGCAGGACCTGAAGTCCGCCCTCGACAAGGCCGATGGCAAAGCCCCAGGTCCCAACCACGTGGAGGCCCGTGTCATCAAGGCCCTCCCCGCACCAGTCCAGTGGCTCCTGGTCCACTCCTACCGGGCCATCCTCCGCGGCACCCCGCCGCCGATGCACTGGAGGGACGCGCACATCTGGCTCAGCCGCAAAGTACCGGGCTCTGCCAGACTGGACGACTACAGGCCCATAGCCCTGGGCCAGCTGGACATGAAGCTGCTCACGGGCCCCCTCACCCAGCGCATCACTGAAGTGCTCACACGGCACGGAGTGGTCAGCGACTGGCAGCAAGGGGCCCTCCCTGGCTCCAAAACAGGCCCCCCACTGTTCATGGCGCAGCGGCAGCTCCAGCGGGGAAGGCCCAACTACGTCTTCTCCTTCGACGCCGGCAAGGCCTTCGACACCGCCCCGCACGGCGCCCTCCACCTCATCCTGCGCCACCTCTCCGTGCCGCCGGACGTCATCGACCTTCTGCTCTTCCTCCACACGTGCGCCAGGCTGCGCATCGTCACCGCAAACGGGCTAACGCAGCCCGTCTACATGCTGCGCGGCGTCCGGCAGGGCAACCCCGAGAGCCCCCTGCTGTACGCGCTCCTCCTGGAGCCCCTGCTCAGGGCGCAGGGGCACCGCCTGCGCCCGCCGGGAGGGGTCGAGCACGGCCTCGTCCAGCTGGCCCACACGCTACAGCACTTTGTTGAGGGCGTGGAGGCGGTGGCCGCGTACCTGGGGATGATGGGCATGGAGCTCAACCCCCGAAAGTGCGCCATGGCCACCACGGAGGGGCTCCCGGGCCTGCAGCTGCGCCTCTGTGCCCACCTGGAAAACCCGTGGCACTGGGTACCAGCGGCGGACTCCGTCTCCTACCTGGGACTCCAGCTGCAGCTGGACGGGGAGTTCTCCCTGCAGCGCAAGCACCGGCTACGCCTGACGGCGGTGCACCACTGGTGCCTCAACACCCTCGCGCCACCGAAAGTGGTGCAGGACATCATCCTGGCGATCCTCGGGGCGGTGACGCAGTACGTCGCCCCTTTCATCGCCGACGACTCCAACACTGCACGCCACCTGGACCACATCACGGTCCAGGTCGCGAAGGACAGGGCGCGGTACGCCTTCGACGCCTCGCGGGACAGCCTGCAGGATGACCGGACCCTGGGGCTCACACGGGTGCCAACGCGGTGCCAGCAGGCAGCGGTGGCCCTCGTGGGTACACTCGTCGACCACCGCTCAACCTCCGTGCGCGCCGAGGTCACCAAGATGTTCTGGGAAATAGCCGGCGCGCACCGAATATGTCCCGGAGTGCACTACCCCGTCCCGGAGTTCGCAACTCTAGCGGGGGGCGACTGGGTTCACCGCATACCCCGGGCCCTGGCCGCCCTAGGAGTGGGGCTGTACAACCCCATCGCGTGCCCCAGGGCGGCCCATGTCCAACTACAGTCCCCGCCGAGCAACATCGTCACGCTGCGCACCGCCAAGCTGCGGCACCGCGACACGTGCCGCCTGACGGTGCCGCACACAACGCCGTGGCATGGGCACCACGGGCCACGCCACCCCTTCCCCGACAACGAAGACCCGTGGCCGACGGCGATGCGGGAATGCCTCAACCAATGCGCCGATGAACACCTCCACTATTGCCGCCGTGAGCAGGAGCCCACCAACCACCCCGGGTGGCGCGACGCCTTGGTCCACCTCTTCCACACCGGCGGCACGCGGGACCCCTGCCTGAGACTCGTCCACCCCACGAGGGCTAAGCAGGACGCCAACACCGGCCCACGGGTGACCCTGGACGGCCTGCACCTCCACGTCGGGGGCTACCGCCGCCGGGGCGGCCTATCCCCTCCTACACGGGGGGCGGCGTACCACCCGCCGGCAGCCCTCATGTACATCCTCGGCGACGTACTCGCGGAACGCGAGCACCAAGAGCCTAAAGCGGACGTGGCATGGCCCGAGCCCCTGCGCCCCCGGCCCCACGCGCCGACGCTGTTGTGGTTGGTGACCACGGACAACCAATGCACCCAAGCGACGAGGCAAGCGCAGCTCCGGGCCGAGTGGTCAATAGTGCAGGTGGGGGCAGGCCAGCCCAAACCCCGTTGGCTCCCCCGTGGCACCGCCCTGCTGGTAGCTACGGGGGTGCCGCACGACCCACACATGGCAGTGCACGCGCTGGAGGACCAGCCGGAGGACACGGGGCACCTGGTGGTGCACCAGCGCGGAGGCCCGGCGTGGCTCAAGGAACATGTGACGGCACTTCGGTCCTGGGCAAGCACGATCGCCGAAGCGGAGATCCGGCTGCACGACCACCCGGCGATCAGCCCCGGCGACACCAGGGCGCTGGGCGTGGACCAACTGACCCCCAGCCACCCCGACGTCCGGTGGCACTCCGCCGACCTCAATGCGGGGTGGCTCAGCCCAACCGGGTACTACTGGATCCCGGAGGCCTGGGGCCACACCTCTTCCGACGCGTCCGAGGGCGGACCCTGCAAACACGCCACCAGCGTCGCTCTCACCGCCGACCTCACCCGCACGTGGGCGGTGGCCATCCCGGACACCCCCTACAATACGGTGCCCACCGGCCATGGGTCCACACGGTGGACGCCGAAGTCATCCTCCACCTCCTGCGGCACGCAGATCGCGAGTGGACCACGGGGGTCCTCGCGGGCGCAGCGAAGCTGGTCAACCAGATGCCCCTGCGGTGGCTCCGGGACAGCCTGTGCGCGCGAGGGCAACACGCCGGGCACCCGTTCTGGTACGTCCGAGCCACCTCGCACCACAGTGACGCCCTACTGCACAAGGCGGACTGGGCGGCTTCCCAGGACACCGTCCTGCAGAACACGCCCCCGGACCCTGGCCACGCCAAACTCATTGTCGCCGGCCGTGACGGCCATCTCGATCTACGGCCCCCCACGATGCGGGTGCTCGGCGAAGTCGCGCAGCGGGCGCAGACCGACCATGCGCTGACGCACCGGGGACACACACCTTTGGGCGCGGCCCACGCCACAGCCTATTTCCACGCCCGGGACCTCACCGCGACAGCCACCAACCGCCAGGCGCTGCGGGCCCGAGACGGCCACACGCCGGTGCAGCGCAGGCTCCGCGTCCGTAAGGAGCGGCTCTCCGGCGTCGCCGTCGTCCCACAACCCTGCTTCCTATGCGGCGGCCCGGAGGAGACCCCGGTGCACATGCACATGGGGAGCGCCCACTCACAGCTCCTCTGGCCCCACTACCGCCAGGCGGTACATGAGGCGGCCTGCCACCTCCCAGCCTGGGACAAAGCCCTGTGGGTGGCCTCGTGGCGCTCCGCGGGCGCCACATGGACGGAAGTCTTCTGCTCTGGACTGGTGCCCGAGAACGCGGGGGCGCAGCTTTGCGCCATAGCCCGCTACGACCCGCCGGGAGGGACCTCTGTGGACGATTTCCTCCACCACATGCTCCGGCTGGGGGACTTCGCATGGGAGCTTTGCAACCACCGGCTGGAGCAACTACTCCGCGAGCCCCAAAGCGCGGCGGCCCGGGCTCACCGATGGCTCACTGCGGCGGATGGCGACCACCCTCCCCCTCCCCCGCGCCCTGACAAGGACTGCGTAGCCTCCCTCCGTGTCTTGAATGGCACTCTGGAGTGCCCGCCCCAAGAGGGCCCCCACCCGTACCAGGACCTGCCGGGGGGGTTCTCGAAGCACCTACAAGACGCCCTCTTCCCACCGTGGATCATCGGGCGCGGCTCCATGACCGCAAGGGAGGCACGCATCGTGGGTGAGGAATGGGCGCGCGAGTGGAGCCGGTGGTGCGCCACCACGCTCGCCCCGGAGACCCCTGCGCAACGATACGCCGCCATCCCGCTCGAGGGATGGGGGCCGGACACCCGGCCGAGACCCACCGTGATCCGCGGGGCGGAACCTGACCACCCGACGGAGGCGGCGACGGGGGTCCCCCTTGACGTTCCGGTTATCGGGATTGCAGGCCTGACAGAACGAGCAACCCTTCCTGACCTTCTTGATGGCGGTGTAGAGAACGATATGGTCGATTTCGAACCGGCGCTGCATGTCAAGGGCTTGCTTCTTGACCCCTGGGTGCAGCATGTGGTGGTGCCAAGCTTCACAAAGCTCGAGCACTCGGGACTCTGGTAGTAGCAGCTTACCATTCCGGTAGAGCTTGCCATCTTCCTCAGTCAGCCCCTTTGGCCACTTCTGCCCGTCATCAGGGTCGGTCACAGGCCTATACTCGGCCGCAAAGGCCTCAGACTTGGCGTAGTCGTCGGTCCAGTCGTCCTGGAGGCAAGACTCCAGGAAGAGGTGCTTGTCGGACTCAGCTCCATCAGGGGCGAGTATTCTGACCGCTCTGCCCATTCTCATTCCGAGGGGGGCATCCGCAGCCATGACGACGAAGCATTTTACACCCTCCTCCTCCATCAGGCGCTCCATCTCAATGATCCTCTTGGCTTCAGCGGTCTCAGCCTCATCGCCATGGGCAGACACGTCTGTCATGCCCTTGCTGGCGGGATAGGCCCACCTGCTGAGACAGTCCGCCACGGTGTTATCCTTTCCAGGAATATACACAACCGTGAGGTCGAACTTGGCCAAGGTCTCATGCCATCTTGCCCATCGGGAGGCGGGACCAGAGGGGGTGTCCACGTGCTCCTTGTGCCACGACTGCAGACTCTGATGGTCGGTGCAGACGGTGACGGGATGGAGGGCTATGTACCCAGCCCATTTCCTGAGAGCCATGACGATGGCATACGCCTCCTTTTCTCGGGGCGTCCACGTCCGTCTCTGGCCTTCCGCCAGGACTCGGCTCCAGAAGGCCACGGGCACGTGCCTCCCATCGTCAAGCACTTGTTCCAACACAGCGCCCACGGCGTAGTCGGAAGCGTCGGTGCGCAGGACGAACCTTCAGTCGGGATCCACGAGGTGCAGACCCACTGCGGGTAACAGCGCCTGCTTCATCCCCTCAAAGGCACGGGCGGACTCAGCTGTCCAGACCAGAGCCTTCTTGGACCCCTTGTTGGTCTCCTCTCGGTTGCCCTTGAGCATGGTCGTCATGGGGGCTGCGTACTCGGCATACATCTTGATATACCCCGAGTAGTAGTTGCAGAACCCCAAGTACGCCCGTAGCTCAGAGACCGTTTTGGGCTTTTCCCAGTGCTCAATCGCAGCCACCTTGCCAGGTATGAGCTTTCGCTGCCCGTTCCCGACTACGTGGCCAGCGAAGACCACCTCGCTTACCGCAATGGTGGCCTTGTCACTGCTGCCCGTGAGCTTGTGCCGAACCAGAAGGTCCAGCACTCGAGTGACGTCCCTCTCATGTGCCTCCAGGAGCTCCTCGTAGCTCATACTGGGCTCCCTGGACGCGATGATCACGTCGTCAACGAAGGGGTCTGCACAGTCACGCACCGGCTCAAGCAGGTTCTCCAGCATCCGCTGAAAAGCCGCATTGCCGTTGGTAACGCCCATGGGCATCACCTTCCACTGGAGAGGTCCAAGTGCAGTGCTCATGGCTGTGCAGGCACGAGACTCCTCGGCGAGAGGCATCTGATGATAACCGTGTTTCACGTCAATCACCGTGAAGATCCTCCGCCGGTGTTGTTTTTGCAGCATATCCTCAATGAGGGGCAGCGTATAGCTGTCGTGCTGCGTTTGGGCGTTCAGGCCTCGGTAGTCGACCACGAGCCGCCACTCACCGGCTACCTTCTTGGGGACGACGAAGCATGGAGAGGCCCACTCGGAGTAGCACGGCTCGAACCAGCCTCTCTCGATGAAGTCACGGAGGATCTTCTCCATGGCTGAATGGCTGCAAGCGGCCCGGGGGCCGCAAACGGGATGGACTGGGGACGTGTCCTCACTCGTCAGGACACCCGTCCCCCCCCGCATCGTCCTTCACGCCGCCAACGTACTCCGGGCCACGGAGATACACACATGGGGACACGCCGCGGCCACCGTCCGGTGGCACCCGCCAGAGGACGGGGCCGCCCAGCTCGCCGTGGCGCACTTCAAAGCTGGGGGGCCGGTATACGACGACGCCCTGTCCCGGCTGGGCGACACCCTGGGGCCCTTGCTCCTCATGCTCCCCACCAACATTGCAGCCGCGCTGCGCCATGAGCTGAACGGCTGCGAAGGGCTGCGAGTGGGATGCGAGGCAGTCGCGGACGGCAACCTGCTGGCCCTCCTCCACCGAGACACCGCGAACGGGTGCCAATGGGATGCGCTGACGCCCCACCTCGCCGGGCGCCACGTGTACATGGCAACCCTCCCCCAGGGGCACCCCCGCCCGGCGTGGGACGACCTCATCGCCGCCTTCCACGACCACAGGATTCTCCCTGACGACACGTGGCGGGAGGTCCAGCGGAAGACGCTTGGCAGGGAGTACCGGCGCCGCGTCCGCGCCCGCCTGCTGGAGATCCGGGACCCCCTCCGACAGAGGTGGGACGACCTCTGGCTCCGCCATCTCGACCCTTGTTCGCCGCCCTCCCCCCTCCCACACACCTGCTGGCTCTGCGGGGAATTGGACACGGTGTCCTCCGCAGCGTCAACAGGCGTCAACAGTTGCGCGCGGTGCGCCCAGGTGGCCGCGTGCCCCTGGCCCGAACCTCCCGCAGACCCGCGCAGGCGCACAGAGGAGGAGGCCCTGCACCGGCGCATCGAGGGGGCACACACCCCCTCACACGAAGGCACGGGCCCCGCGGGCGCTGCCCTTCTGTGGATCCACGTGCACCTGCGGGACCCCACATCCGTTGCGCACCTGTCGCACGTGTTCGCGCCCTAGCCCCCACCCGCCGCCGCCCTTTGCAGAGCCCGCAGTACCATGCCACGCCGACGGGGGGATGGGCCGGACACACCAGGGCCCGCCGCAAAGCGCAGGAGGCGGCTGTCCGGGGCCTGGTGATGGACGCGGTGGCGGAGGCGCACGAGGCGCACGCTGCCGCACGGCGTGACCTGACGGGCAGTGCGAGGGCTCTCCTCAACGAGACCGCCCTCCCGGCCGTCCGCGCCCTGAACGGAGCGGGGGCCCCTACGCTGCTCCCGGCGATGCACCGGATCGTGAACGCCGTCCAGCTGGGGCTCATCAGCCCAGAGGCGGCCCTCTACGGGCACTGGATGGAGTGGCGCGAGTCCAACCGGTCGGGCCGGCCCCTGTCCATGGGGGATACCCTGCAGCTGACGGGAGCGGGGTCCGCCATGTCCCTCCGCAGCAGCGCCCCAGCCCTGCTGCACGCCCTCAGGACACGCTAGCCCGGGAACGCGGCCCCATACCTGAACCAGGCGCGGGCCGGGTACCCGGGGGGAGTGTCCGAGCTGGATGCGGCGCTCCACCTTCTACACCCACCGGACGAGGACCTGGAGGTGGGCGAGATCACGGTGTTCTTGGAAGGCGCGGACGAGGCGTTTGCCCGCCCCCGGCCGACCAACCCGGTGTACGACGGCACCAGGCCTACCCTCCCGTACGCCATCGTATGCGAGGCGTTCCCCAGGGAGCCCACTTCGCGCCCCGCCCTCCCGCCCGCGACGCACGCGCCCCGCGGCTGGGCTAACCCAGACCTGTCCCCCCCCCTCTCCAGAACCAGGGGTGCCCACCACAGGGGGCAGGTCCTCTGGCAAGAGTCCCCTGGCACCCCCCTGCTCCTCCTCGTCGTCGCGACCCGCGGGGACCCGGGGCGGGTCCTGGGGATCACCCCCACCCACCTCTATGGGGCAGCACCCGTACCCCGCCCCCCCCTCCCGGCGCCCGCGGCGCGGGACGGAGTACACACCTTCCTGCGAACACAGGAGGTCACCGCCGTTACGGGGGTCCACCTGGTGCGGCTCCCCCTGACACCACCCGACGACCTCCGGGGGCCCAGGGCCCTGGGCCCCGCCGGAGACTGGGAGCTGTGGCGCGACGCGTGAGCCGCGTGGCTCCCCCGCCTCCCCTCCCAATGCCGATGGATGGCCGCCGGCCCCCGGCCGTGCGGGGCTGACGCCACAGCCGGCCCCCCACCCCCTCCCCCCCTCCCCCCCGCAGAGCACCGCACGGCACTGCCCACGGCACGGCACTGATGCACCAGGAGGTAGTGGGAAGGGCGCGCCTGCAACCACGCATGCCTACCAGGATAACAGTGATGGCAGACTCCGATGGCTCCCCCCAGCGGGACGACCGCCACCACCGCTGGTCCCGCTCCCGCTCCCCCGCCTCCCCGGAGTGGACGGGGGAGACCCTCGCGGAGTGCGAGGAGCGGGGGCTGGCGGGGGCGGCGGTGCTGGTCGGGCCGCCGCCGCCGGCCCAGGAGCCTGAGCCAGCCGAGGTGACCGCCCCCGCCGCCCAAGCAGCAAGCCCTGCCGCCCCGCCCCGGTAGGGGGCTCCAGACGCGCAGGAAGCGGAGACCGCAGCCCCAGCGAGCCACGCCGCGTCCCCGACCGCGGCCCCCGGCACGCCACCGACACGGGGGGTAGCCCCGGCGCAGGAAATGGGCGCATCGCCGAGAGCTGCCGCAGCCGCAGAGGAGAGCAAGGAGGGCGCGCGAGGGGTTGCGACCGCGGCCCCGGCGGGCCGCGCCACGGCCTCGGCCGGCCACGCCACGACCCCCAGCACGCCGCGAAAGCGGGGGACGGACCCGGCACGGGCCACGGGCGCCTCGCCGGCGGCCGCCGCAGCAGCAGCAGTGGGCAGGGAGAGCGCGAAGTACCGCGCCCACGCCAACCCCAGCCACACCAACACCAGCCCCCCCAAGCAGTTCCCCCCCAAGCCCTTCCCCCCGGGGCGGGCGCGGCACGTCCGCCGCCCGGCGCCTAAGCCCTCGCCGCCGGGCGTCACGCTGCCGCAGCTGCAAAGACAGCGGGACACCAGGCGCGTGATCCAGGAAGGAGGGGGGGGCGCGCAGGCAGAGCTGCGTGCCAGCCACGGGAGCGCGGAGCGGGGGGCAGGAGGCGACAGGGGAAGTGCCCAGGAGCGAGCGCAAGGAGCAGGCCAGGGCACGCGCGGCCGGGAGCAAAGGCGCAGCAGCAGGGAGGGGCAGAGCGCAGGCAGCGGGCGGCGCGACTCAGGGCAGGGGGCCGGGAAGGGACCAGGGCACGGGAAGGGCGCGCAGGGGCGCGGGCAGGGAGCCCAGGTGCAGGGAGCGGGGCGAGGGGCGGTGGGCGAGCGGGCGGGCCAGGGCGTGGGGGACAGGGGGCGGGACCCGCGGCACGGGCAGGGGGCCGGAAAGGGGCCCAAGGGCAAGGGCAAGGGCGCCGCGGGCCCCAAGCGACAGTCCGGACGGGGCATGGGAGCCCGGGTGGGAGGGCGGGCCGAAGCGAGGGGAGCAGGGAGCGGGGCGCCCCCGCAGCCGGACGTGCAGCCGGTGAGGTGCACCCCCCCAGGCATCCAACAGATGCCGGCGCACCACACCCACCACCACCACCACCACGACCACCACCTCTACAACATCGACCCTGACGCCGGCGAGCTCGTCCCCCCCCAACCCCCACGACCCCGGCACCAGCCAGCCCCCCGCCGCGCCGAGAGCGGAGCCGGCGCAGATGGCCTCAGCAGAGGGGGGGCGGGGCGCGGCATCGGCGCTGCAGGCACAGGGGCAGCGACGGGAGCCGGCGCGAGGGGCAGAGGGGGCCCGGCCCTGGGACCGGGACTGGGGCACGGTCCCGGACCCTCTGGGGGAGGAGGCCCTCCCCCTGGTGGGGGAGGTGTACGGGTGGTTGTGCTGGGCCAACCAGGGGACCACCAGGGGGTTGAGGAACCGGCCCTTTGATGCCGTGCTCCTCCGGAGAGACCAAGGAAACCGAGAGGTACCCCCGGGGGGTTGGGCAGCCCCGGAGGACCATGAGAGGGTCCTCAGGTCAGTGATCCGGGCGGCGTGGCCCGACAGGGAGCCGACGTGGCCGGCCTTCCTGGAAGGGAGAGTGGTGCTCCGCATCACGGATGCGGACGCCAACAACTGGCGCAGGTGACCGCCCAGACGGCGGACGGGAGAAAGTGGGGGGGGGAGCTGGGCCCCCCGACCCACGCCCCCCCCACGGTACAGCGTGACGCAGGAGCGCGCGCCACCTCCCGCGGGAGGGAGGGCGGAGACAACGAGCGCGGGGGGGAACCTGCTGCCCCGCAGCCCGCTAACCGCTGACCGCTAACCCTCACGGCCGCCCCCGGCCGGCCAGCGCCGCGCGACGACGGCCGTGGGGATGAAGGGCCCGAGCGAGGGCCTGCACGAGGGTCCGGTTCTAGGTAGAGGGGGGCGGGGGAAGGGTGCGACCCCCCAGCCGATGGCTGGCCCCCGGGGCCGGGACCGCCATGCCGCCCCCCCCCCCCCCCGGCCGTCAGGAGGCGGCGCCAGAGGATCAGAGGGCCCCCCCCACTCCCGCCTCCCCCTCCCACTCAGGCCCAAGAGCGGACGGAGGCAGACCAAAGAAATGGCGGCCCCGCACCACCCCCGAAGAGGCCGCTGCACCCGGGGTGCGGGGGCACCACGGCCGAGGCAGGCGCCCACACGCCCTGCCTGCTGCCGGCCGACGGCGGACCGGCGGCGTCCAGGACGGCGCAAATGGAGCGGCCTTATCAGAGGCCGGCCCGGGGAAGACGGGGGCGCGAACCAGGGCGGGGGGGTCCCCCCCCCCCCCCCCCGCCGCACTGACCCGTCGGCGGCCGACCGGGCGGCGCCCGACGCCCGCGGCCGCCCGGCAACCCCCACGGCGCGAGTATACCCCGGGGGGGCACGCCGGGGACAACAGAAGGCAAGCCGACGCCCGACGGGGCAATGGGGCGGGGGGGCGGCCCCCCCACCCGCCCCCCCGCACCCCCCCCCTGCTTGGGAGCCACAGGAGAGGCCCTCCGCCCCCCCCGGAGCCGAGGGGACGCCCCCCCCCCCCAAGAGGGGACCGCGACGCGGGGGGAGGGGATGCGGCTGGACCTGCTCCCGCGGGGGTGGCGGCCGCAGGGCGAGCCCACGCCAGCGTGCCGGAGCAACGCGCGCACCAGAACAGTATGGGGGCTGCGCCCCACATGACCCTCCCGTGACCACAGCCCACTCAGGGAGGGCAGAGGGGGGGTTCAGGTCTGCAGGGGCCCCCGGGGGAGCGGTCCACGGGCCGCCCCTCACCCCTCCGCACCCGCACCCGCACGCCGGAGGGGAGTGCGCCGACGACGCGAGGGGGGCCAGGATGGAGTACCGCAGGCCGCCACCCAGAAGAGGGGCAGGGAGGCCGCGGCGCGCCCCCCCCCCCACCCCCCCCACCGGCCCGCAAGCCGCGGGGGCCCCGGCCCCCACCCCCCGGGGCAGGGGGTGTAGGCCCCCCCCCCTGCCCGAGAGAGGAGCCAGAGCGTGACCCGCCCCCCCCGCCCCAGCCGCCGGCTCCCATAGGGGCCGCGGAGAACAAGCGAGCCCGCGCCAACGCGCCAGGACGCCGCACAGATTGCGCCCAGAGAAGGCGGGCGAGCACGAACCGGAGTGGTATGGGGAGCCACACTCCCCATGGCCAGAACGACGCCAGTGACACCTGCATTGTTGCCTGCCCAGGGAAGGCAGAGGGAAGAAACGAGGCAGAGCAACCCCCCGCCCTACAGCCCCCCCCCCGCCGCACAAACGGGGGGTCCGGCGCACCCCCCCCCCCCCAGCCCGCCCCCCTGCACACGAACGCCACGGACCCGCCCCGCGGCGCGCAGCCCCCACAGGGCGTGCAGGCCGAGGGGACAGAGAAGGGCCCCCACACCCGCACGCCCGCGCCCATGACACGTGGATAGCGGACCCCAACAGCCCGCCCAGTGGATGGGCAGTCAGGGGAGGGGGAGCGCCTGACCCCAGGCGCCCCTCGCAACAGTAGAAGGCACCCGCCCCCGGGGGGCGCCCTACCGCCACCCCCGCAACCCCAAGCCAAGTAGGGGGGAACCAGGACCGGACCGCCCCCCCCCAAGCACGCCAGACGGAGCAAGGGACCTGGGCAGGACACGCGGAGGGGCACGGACCACGTGGAACGGCCCTACCAGCGCCCAGTGCCAGGACCGCGTGAGGTGCGCACGCCACACCACCCAGGAGAGGGGGGAGCGGACGCCGCGGGAGCGCGAGCGCACACACAGGTAACGGGCACGCAAGGACTACCAGAAGGGCAACCGGACCGAGCGGGCGGAACGCACAGACCGCGTGGAATGGCGTACCAGCGAGCGAGGGTAAGGGACACCCGGACAGGACGGCCCGCCACACGCAGCGCGGGACACGCGGGGCGGGAAGGGGGAAACGAGAGAGACACAACACAAGGTACCGGCCCGAACCCCCCGAACCGGCCGCGAGCGCCGCGCACACACAGACGGGGCACTGCACCTGCCAAGGCAGTAGTGGCGCACAGCGCCACGCCCCAACCCCTAGGCTAGGCAGCCTCCGCGCCAGCCCAAGGGGGTCCCACTGGCGACAAGCCAGTAGCACGAGCCCGGCGGCGCCGGCGCTCCGGGCGACCACTCATTAGGGGGGCGACGCAGTGGGTAAGCGCCCGCAGCCACGGCTGCGAATTGATGCACTGACCCGGGAGTGGCGAAACGGGGAAGCCGGGGAAGGACGGGGCTGCGAGCCCTGTGAACCCGGGGGACTCCGCCACCAGGCAGGAGGTGCGTCTTGGAGGGCCCCCCACTAGGACCCGGTGGGGAGGATATCACCTGGCCCGACCAGGTGGCCCCCCGGGGCCGAAAGTCGTCTAGTAGCCGCAAAATCAAACCTCAAACCTCAAACCCCCCTATCCGCTGTCTCTCTGCGGGTCCTGCCTGTTATTTTCGGACCGCCCTCACTGCCTTTGCCGTGCTGTCACTCGTGTGTGACCTGCGTGTTCTACCCCTGCCCCTCTCTGTCGTCCCTACCCTTTTCCCTGGTGGCTCACCTATACTGGTGCCGCTCCTTCATTCCCCGACTCTCTCCCCATCCGGGACGCCATGGGCTCACGTTGGGGGGGGAGGGCTTTACTTTGGGACTGGATTGTGGCCCTGCTCGTGAACGGGTTGGACGCTGGCAGTTGGGATCCGACGACCGTGATGTCCCTCACGCTGCTTGCAGGAGTGCACAGTAGTCCACAGTAGCCGCTGCGGCCCTCGTAGGCCCGTCTCTCTGAGCGGCATAGATAGTGCTCCATGTCACCTCTGCCCGTTCGCGACTGTCACGACCCCATGCTTAGTATCCCCGCCAGCGCTTCTGAGAATGCAGCCCGGCTCCGTACCGCCGCTCGTCGTACTCCAAGAGCACACCAGTACATTACCCCATTCCACCTGTACTTCAGCATCATGTCAGGCTTCTCGTTCTGTGCCGCACTGCTTGCGGTACCCACGTTACTTCCCGTGTCCCGCTGCCGGGCCGCTCCGTCTGCACCCGTTGGCGCTCCCGTACTCCGCCGCTGCATCTGCTTCCGCCACGGACCCAGTTCCCTCCGCTGGGGGTTCTCGTCCGTGTCCGCCATCACTACATCCCCCACTACCGCCAGCCGTGTCCCTGCCCTTTCCTGCGCACCTGCGCCCCTCCGCGCCCTTCCTCCTCTCCTTGTGTCCTTCACACCCTCTTTTTACCATCCCCTACCTTCGCCTACTCCCCGAGTCCTCCTCTCCTGCAGCCCTCCTGGCTTCTCGTCTGCGGGTCCCTCCTGCACTCCCCTGGCACCTGGCCCCTGGCGCACCTCGGTCCGGCTTCTGCCCCGTCCTACGCCTCGCCCCCGTATCACCCCTCCCGCTGCAACAGCTCCCGCAGCATCCGAGCCCTGGGCTTCTTCCCCTTCTCCCGGGGACAGTCCAGGCTCACCCCCGGGAGCGCCTCTCCCAGCATCGTCCTCCACCGGCCCTCCTCCATCTCAGGCCCCCTTTCCCCGGACCTCCCTGCCCTGCCGACCAGGTCGCTGAAGAGGTGGGTACCCCGCCTCTCCCGCCTTCTGAGTTTCTGGTATCCTTTGCTTGTTGTTGATATTGAAAACCTTGATTGCTCTTCAAAAGATGTTTGCCCAAAACTGCAAAAAGGTAAAGTCCACGAACAAGGAACACCACAAACAGGATCAAAGTCAGATTTGTGATAACATTCTTCCAAATCAAAGCATTGTAAGCAAAGAGGGGCTGCATATAGACAAATGAGGAATCAAATATGCAACTCAAATGGTTTCATAAACAAAACAAATGATTTTATGTGAAAGCTGGCATGACTCAGGCCTCCAAGATAGCACCAAGCACTTCATGTGCACTCTTTCCGATGAAATGGAGCTGGTTAGGAATCTGGGGCATAGGAGTTAGGCCAGACACAGGAAATGACTTGGCCAAGCAACTGAATTCAGAAACAGTTACAATCTGGAACCACAATAAGTAGTAGAAACCTTTGAGTATAGGGGTCCTGAGGTGGGAGACCACTAGGCTTAACCTACAAGGCCCAAGGCATGAAGTGCCTACTTTTTTTTGGTATATTCTCCATGAGGGATGATACCTCCGCTCCTTTGAGTGGTAGGGGTGAACTTCATGGGGGGGCTAGGGTTTTAACCCTAGTTGCTGAGAAAGTGTACTTAAAGCTTCATTAGAGAAACAAAAATGTTTAAGTGGTAGTCTCAGCACTTCCTTAGGCAAAAAGGGGAGCTGTAGCCTGGAGCACGTACCCCAAGAAAGACATGGTAGTGCTTTTTTCTTACTTCCCCCTGGAGTACTAGTTAGCTAAGCTAGTAGGACGTAGGAAAAAGGCTCAAATTACCCTGAAATTACCTCAGGAAATGATGCAAACCTTCACAAAACCTCCTGATCAGTTCAGAGAAGCTGTTCACAATGCTGGTACCCTTTAGAAACAGCGTGATGTACCATGAATGATGTCCCTTCGAAGGGGCATTCCTCAAAAGTAGCTGGCGTGAGCGTAAACCTTTGGAAAAACAGTTTGGGGGCAGTGGGGTTTGAACCCATGACCTCCTCCCTAGAGTCTGCATTGCTACCCACTAGGGTGTAATCCAACGCTCCAATGCGGACGGTCATCGCTGTATAAGCAACGTATTTCAGTAATCGACCTGACCAACGGCCAGGGCGGAGCAATACTCCTGATGGAGCCCACAAAACTCCAGGAGCTGAAAAAAGAATGAAATGAGGACCAACAGGGAGTGGAACTTGTGGTTTAGGGAAAGGTTGAGCGACCTAACAAGTCAAATCGCTAAAAAGTGACGATAAGACGTTAGAAATCGTAATTTATAGGCCCAAACTCAAAGTCGCTGACAAGCGCAACAGAGCCGCGCCCAAGAAAAGGGGTTAACGGCACTACAAGGTACTCCAGTAGAGAGGTGTGTGCCGTGCCTTGACAGAGAAAAACCAAACGTTTCTGCATGGTTGCATCAAAATGTTTATAAAACATAGGGACAAACCTCAAAAACACAAACAAAAGGAAGAGCAGGCGAAAAATTCGCCTCTCAGGTATGCCAGTGTCATGACACACGTATGCATTGTGTTCGTCGTGGTTGTTTCGTTAAAACGTTGGGGTTGTCCCTGTCGTGTCTCCGGGGGGTTTGGGTGACTCCTGCATTCCCCCTGCACAGGTAAAAACAAGGTTGTAAGGTATGCTCGACGCATGGTGCACGTAGTGCGCACGTAGGGTTGGAGAGGATGAAGTGCTCGCGATGCATGTGCCGGAGTCCGACATACACACGTTGCAACGCTTCCTTGTGCATGCACCCACCTTCCCTTCTCTTCGCAGTTCCAAAGGAGAAGTGTGTGCTCGTGTTTGCGTCGTTTGTGCGTTAAAGTAGGATTGTCTAAGACGCTTAGGCTTGTTTGGCGTTGTGCCGTCGTCTCTCATTCGCCATTCCCTGTTCTACTTTTCGCAGATGACAAAACAGGCACAACAGGAAGAATCGTGCAAGCTACACGATGCAATTAAACGCTTAGGGTTGTTTATAACTCGCCATAGGGTTGTTTAAACGCTTAGGTTTGTTTTGCGTTCGCTTCACTTCGGCAGGTAAGCCCAGGAGGAGCTCACCTTCTGGTTGAGTCAGTGTGGTTACAGTGGTTTCGGTCTCGCCTCCCTCCCCTGCATGCGGCACACGATGCATTAAAGGGATTTGATAGTAGGCCACGCGCTGTGCACGCGGTAGAAACCCTTGCCAGGTTACCCAGGGCTTCACCCTACGTTCCATAAGGGAACGGGCGAGGTCCTTAAGCTTGCTTGCTTGCAACTGGGTTCAGGAACAGTGTATTATAGGGCACACTAAGAAGCGTATAATACGTGGAGTGTGTCTTGGTTCCTCCGTCTTGAACCCAGTCCATTGGCCTGTGTTGTACAGGTGGGAGGGTCAGGGTGAACTGGTGCAGTCCCTTTAGCGCTGCTAAAATATACGGCGCTGATCACACAATCAATTGACTGCGCCTCAGCCAGGAGTGGCGAGGGCAGTTCGACTCCATCGACATCCGCGCTGTGCACGCCACCTGTGCGCCCTTCCCCTCCAAGCCCTAGCAGGGAAACGTGGTGTGACGTCCCTGTAAGGCCCCAGTTGCTTAGCAGCGCTGTGTTCTCTTGTCTTCTTCACAGGAGGGTCATTAGGACGCACAACTTTATCTTCAACACCACCCAGTAGAGCGTGCGTGTAGGAGTGGTAGTCCTGCATGGGGGCTTAAGCCAGTTGCAGTAGCGCTCGCCCACCAGGATGGTGCCACTGTAGGGTGTGTAGGACCTGTAGTGCGTGTGTCACTGTCCCACCCGTTTCCTGCAATTTTAGCAGGGTTGGTGGGCTGTGGCAGTGGTTAGGTCAGCGTTTTGGCCACTTAGCAAAATGGCGTTTTCATGCCTTCATAGCTTTTGGCCACCCCTCCCTTTAGTAGTCAGGTAGGTAGGAAAAACAATACCTGGATTAGTACGCTGGGTATTCCCCCAGGGCTTTACGCCAGCACAGAAATTGGGCGCATAGGGAAGGGGAGGCCCGGGGCGTACCCCGTTGCATCAATAAGACAACCCTCCAGGTTTAGCAAGCGTGCAGACTTCGGTATAATTCGGACACCACTTCTGCAACTTGCTCTTAGGACCTCAGGCATAGCACACTCACACAGACCTAGGCAGACATGTACAGCAACCAGGTTAGGAAGGGTAGAACCCCCATGGGTCTGGACCAGTTAGGGGTCCTAACTGCGGGCAAACTTGTCCCCAACGAGGGTGAACACACCTTGCTTGTCATTCCCCCCTGGTCATTGGAATAGCTAGCCACCGTTCATCGTTGGCTCCCCAAGGTCATAATATCAGGGGAGGTCCCATGGCACACATGGTCAACAAGGCAAACACTCCCTGGTTGGCGGCAAACCTGATAAGCGGCCATCTGGCTCGCGCTGATAACCATAGGCATGGGACTGCAGGGCACAGCCACGGTTGGTGCAGTGCTCAGAGTGCTCACCGACCCTGGGAGGTTAGTTCCTCTTCTTACACTGGGACAGGGTCTCAGCCCGGGTTAGCAACTGCCCCTCGTTGTTCTCATCGAGGTAGGAACGAAAGATGGGGTTGATACTCCCATCTGGCTGTATGAAGGCTGACATAGGCTCCCAGGTAGCCTCTGATAGCCCATAGCCATCCCACAGGGTCAGGAATTTCCAGCCCTGTTTATGCTCGTGGCGTGTGCAACTCTTCTACCTTGAAGTGTATTGACCCAAAGCGGCATGCACGTCTCAACCACAAACTGCAAAGCAAATACCCCAGTTTCCGAATGCAAGTACAGGACTCCAAAGTAGCGAAGCTGAAATTGTCATAGTCCTATCATAGGGTCTTTGAACAACAACAAGCATACTAAACACTGAAATCTGAACTATCACCGTAGCTCAAACTAACGATGTCGGATCATTAACTATACTCTGAAATCGACATTCCCATATCCCAAATCCCAGATCTCGATCTAAATCTCGACTTACAATTAACTATTGCTCAGCGCGCGCGTCCCTCTTAGTGTGCACGTGCTCCGGACGGCGCCTGTTACCAAACCCATAATCCCATCCCAATAGGTCAAGAGGTCACGAGGTTAAGGGTTAATTAGCCAACTCTTTCTTGGTCCATTGCACTCCCCTCACAAAATATTACTTGGGTTGAAAAAGGGGAGTGGGGATAACCCGAGTAATGTTTGATAAAAAATGTAATCGAACAAGGAAAGAGAAGGCTTTATGCATTGTATCCCCACAAGCTCTACATACATGCTAGGCTAAGATGGGGGAGGGTGGGGGGGGGGGGGCTGGCTGGCTGGCAGGGTGGCTGATTTCATGGGTCCGACCAGGAATGTCACCAAAAATCCAGCACGGATCAAAAATCAGTTTCGTAAAATTCTGGTGGCACCTTGAGACCCAAAGCAAATTGTGGAATCATTTTCGGGTCCACCGTAGCCACCTACGCCCGTGGGTAGCCCCCACAAGTTCACCTACTCAATCTGTACCTAAGCAGGAAAAAACTGGGAGGGGGGGTCACTTGTACTCCAACCACCCATCACCAAGCAACGCCACAACCGCCAAAACACGTCGGAGGGCCGGAGCTAGGTTATGAGTGAGCGACTTATCACGGTAAAGGGAGGTGGGGAGGGGGGGGGGGGGGAACCCGTTTCGGGGGAGGTGGGATGGTAGGTTGTGAGGTAAGGCAAAAGGATGGTTAGCACATGCAAGGTCACCATAGGGAAAGGAGGCTAACCAACCTTGTATCTTGCATTTGGACTCCCGGACGCGCCACGACCCAATGGGGGTCGGTGCCTTGCGCCCGGAGCCCACCTTAGTATGAAGGGGGGGCGGGGGGGGCACATGGCACATAGCCATGTTAGCAAAGGGCCATTCCCAAATTCCTTAACGAAGAAGAAAAAGAGCTCATTAAACAAAAACGGCGCATGTGAAACACGAAAATCCAAAAATAATCGTCTTGGGAGAGAAAATATCGTTAACTAGCGTTACTCTATCGTTCAATTGAAATAGCCCAACAAAAAAATGAAAAAGATTGGACCCTTAGGGCTTGAGGTAAACGAAAAATTGTGTCTACCCACAACCCTCTCGCTTCAACTATCCCACAAAGCCCAAACTGTCGTGCCAAATCACCAACACGTCAAAACACGGCACTTGAATTGCGGACATAGGTGTGTGATGTTAGTTTGGCTGGGGGGTAGCGAGGGGGGGGCTGTTCATGAACCATGTTCCTCTGTGGAGGGGAGAAAAATTACCAATACCACACTACAACGCCACTAATAAACAACAACAAATGAGATAGGAGGATGTATGTCCAAACGTTTTATACCAGATAAAACTAACCATTGTCTTCACGTTTCATCTAGGGCTCACGTTTCGTATAACTATGCCCACACACATGTAACATGCGTTGCATGTCTAGTTACTGACACAACCGCCAAGCGGGCAATTCCACTGGCTTAAATACCTTCAAACGAAAACAACCATGAAGGCATCAGAATTCACATAGTGCTACCTCCGAAAAATTAGCTCTTCACAACCATCCTAAGGGAAAGGGAGGGAGTAGGGGTAGGGGAGTAGGGGGGGTTGATTCCACACCCCAAGCAACGCCTCTCCTTTTGGCGCTACACGCCTCGTGGGCCGGAGCTTGACGGTAG
The DNA here is from genome assembly GCA_964036045.1 of Eutreptiella sp. 'Long Island Sound 2002'. NCBI lineage: Eukaryota > Euglenozoa > Euglenophyceae > Eutreptiales > Eutreptiaceae > Eutreptiella > Eutreptiella sp. 'Long Island Sound 2002'. The sequence goes on along the minus strand of OZ038380.1, from coordinate 92,172,123 downwards.
GCGTGGAGCCAGGATGCAAAGAAAATGCGGGGGAAGGGGTGTGTTATGCCCTCGACCAACTTCACAAACATGGATCGGTAAGCCCATCCCAAGGGAATGGAGGATTAGAGAAGAAGGTCATCCCGAGAACATGGTATGAGCGGGCCCCTTGACGCGCCACGGCCCAAAGAGGCCGGTGCCTTGCGTCCGGGTACCCGACGCAACCGGAGGATACAAGGCAATTGACAAACCAGCACGACAATGGAGCTCTCCATACCTCAACGGATTGAAAATAGAGGGTGGGGGGGGGGGGGGGCAAGGTGTGCACTTGCTACTTGATACGAAAAACCGGGGGCAGGGTGGCGCTGGGAGGAAACCACGATGGGACGGCCACGCCTATGCCATCCCCGACTCCCATTGTAGGCCATTGAACCCACAAGAGTATGGCGGACCACCCTGGTAGAGCAATAACCTGTGCCCATTTCAGCCACCAACACTACAAGGCGTCACAGCCCACCATGTAGCGTCACCGAGGGAAGGGGGTTGGGGGATGGGTGAATCTACTTTTTTCGCTCCCCACACCATAAGCAACCCCACAACAAATCCCCAACAAACGGCAGCACGCAAGACCCCACCAGAGCACTTATCAAATTCAAATCTGTATGTCTATGTCGGGGGAATTGATGGTGGGGGGGGGGGGGGTGACGTATTCCAATGGATGTAGTGACACACCACAAACGTGAAAAAAAACGACGGACCACTACTCAAGGTTGGTTCCCATGCCCCCATCGGCACATCACTACGTGAGGTTCCCAGCACAATCCCCAACCAGGAATCTAACCTGGACCTTCGGTTCAACACCGACGTACTACAAGCATTATACCATCGGGGAAACAAGGTGCCAGGCAACAACCTAAAAAGTCCAAACAGACGGGACTATGCCCAGTCAGTCCAAACGACACGGCACTATGTGGAGTATGCGGGTCATCACCCCGGACTCACACTGGATGATGATGGGCCCCCCAAGCGACAGTCGGTGCTCAGGCACATGTCGCAATGCAGCAAACCCTTACAACGATTTCGGGGGGGTTACACTTCGGGGTGGACGAGGCCCCCTTCCTTACGGGCTGAACTTAATGGCAGCCAATGTGACATGGAAACAATCCTTGACACTCACGACACTCACGACACGTCATGAATTCACCGCACTGCACGGAACTCACCACACTTACTGCACGGATAAACAAATTGCCAATTAATTAATGACTGCACAAGCGTCGCACCGTAAAATTGTGGTGGAAGATGGTGTAAAATTGCTCGAAAAGAGAAAAGAGAAGAGAGAAGCCATTCACTCAAAGGTGATATCATGCAAACACATGGGGTCATAAATGCACACCATTTGTGAATCACGTGTATTGTGTGTGACCATGCGGGGTGGGGAGGGGTAGAACAACCAAAACCCAAGCCATGTCAGGTCTCCGGCCTGCACCTAACTGGAATGGTTACCTCTATTACAGTACCGGCGCTTCACAGCGCCTCCCCTCACTTACCCTGCCCTACAGGGGGAGAACCGGGGATACTAAGCCGGGATTTACCTGGCCCACTGACACCAGGGAATTTGTGATTGAATATTCAAAGTGCGGGAAGAGGGGGAGATACCGAAAACGAAATTACAAAACATACTGGCTTTTGGGCCCACCCCTGGGTGTCACCGCACCTCTGATAATGGTGCCAGCCCAATTTTAGGGCCCCTCCTCATCCCCAACACCTAAGGGAAGAACCGGAGGCACTAAGATAACCCGGGGGTACCCACCAACACTACGTTTATGGGAAAAGAACAAAGTCAGGGTCGCATGTCGCGTCCCGAAGGTCGGGGGTAAAACTAGGTACCCCTTTGTCCCCGAAAATGTCCCCTTTCCCAAAGAAAATGAACGGAGGCAGTAAATTGACCCGGGGGTATCCACCAATACTAAGTGTTGACTCCGACGCATTGACATACGGGGAGGGTGGAGTAGCTGTGGTGACGGTTGAGGGGAGAAAGGGCAATATTCCTTTGTACTTCCACACCCAGAGCGACGCCGCTGCCGGAAGTGACCCGGCGGGCCGGGGCCCGGGGTGTGGAGATGTGGTTTATTGAAGAACTCAAAGAAATAAGGGGGGTTGAAGTTGGTGTGTCGTTTAATTGTGCAATTTGTTCAGTTGGTTTGATGAAACAAATTGAAAATCATGGTGTGTTTGTTGGTGTCTTGTGATTTGTTTAAAAGTTGGAGAAGGCGGGGGGGGGGGGCTCTCAAGCGCCCATTGCAAGCGCCCACTTGGGGAGCGCAACTCAAGTGCCCACTGCAAGCGTCCACTTGAGGAGCGCTTTTGAAGCGCCCACTTGGGGAGCGCAACTCAAGCGCCCATTGCAAGCGCCCACGTGAAGAGCGCCTTGGAAGCGCCCACTGCAAGCGCCCACTTGGGGAGCGCATCTCAAGCGCCCATTGCAAGCGCCCACCGGAAGAGCGCCTTTGAAGCACCCACTGCAAGCGCTCACATGAAGAGCGCCTTTGAAGCGCCCACTTGGGGAGCGCAACTCAAGCGCCCAATGCAAGAGCCTACGTGAAGAGCGCCCAACACATGGCACTCACAAGGCGCCTCGGAGGGTTATGCTTCACAAATCAAACATACAAAGCAAGGGAAAAAGTATGGTTGGCAACCCCGATTAGCCCCGTGTGACCCAACCAAGTGAGGGTGGGGTTTGTTTTGAGGTCAGTCAAAATCAATTTTTACCCCACCACCCAATAACACCACGAGTGGTGTGGGGGTTTAAAGGAAGGATCGAGATATCATATAATAAAACATGTCAAAAAAAATCCAATCTTAAGTGTCTTCTCCTTTTTGCAAACCATGTCGTGCCTAACTAAATTGTCAAGTCCCCATAGGGCCACCAATAGAAGCAAAAAAAACTAAAAAATGAAACAAGGGTGGCTCTTCTCACTTAAAGTGAGACCAACTAAAGCCCAAGACAAGGGACTTGTATTTTGCAAAAAGCAAAAAAAAAATACTCCTTATTTGAAAACCGCCACCCAAATACCAAAAGGCTTGTCTGAGCAAAAAAATGAACTCCCCACTTGAAAGTGCAAACCCAAAAGATATTCAAAAAGAAAATAAGCCCAAGTGTTTATGGACAAACATAAGCCCAACAAAGTTCAAAAAGTGGGTGTGTGACTTGCAAGCCACTTAGATGCAAGTTGCATCTAAGCTCATTTGATCAAGGGTTGGGGGGAAAGGGGTTGCAAAAAGCACCACCCACCCCCAAAAGGTCCCTATTGCCTAGGGACACACCTTAAAACCCAACAAACAAAGTCGACACCAAAGGCGAGGAAAGTCGGTTTCAAAGTCGACACCAAAGGTGAGGAAAGTCGACTTCAAAGTCGACACCAAAGGCGACCAAAGTCGACTTCAAAGTCGACACCAAAGGCCACCAAGGTCGACTTCATAGTCCACAACAAAGGCGACGAAAGTCGACTTCAATGTCGACAGTGTGGGGCGAGTGTGTGTGGGTGTCGAATGGCGTGCAAAGTGTGTGTCGAGTGTGTGTGGGTGTCGAATGGTGTCGAAAGCGTGTTTTGAAAGTGTGGGTGGTCTAAATGGTTTCCAAAACGTGTTTCGAAAGTGTGTGTGGCAGGTTCCAGTCGTGTCGAATGTGTGTGTCCAATTGTGTTGTAAGGGTGTGATGAAGGTTGGTGTGTGTGGAATTGTGTTGAACGTGTGTGTGTTCAATTGGTGAAGGGCACATAAAAAGACAAAACCAGACCTTCACATGAACTAGCCCATTTATCTGCTTTGGGGCTAAAGGCGCCTATTGCAGGCACACCCTCCTCCACAGTGCCCAAAGGCCTTTCCTGAGTGCTTTTCAAGCACCCCACAACAAAGACCATGGGCGCCTTTCAAATTGCTGAGCGCCCCCACAGAGGCACACTCATGCATTGCTTTACCAGAAAAAAAGCCACTTGAAGCGCCCACTTGATTAGCAGCAATGTGGACGCTCCACAAACGCACCAATGACAAAGGCACCCACAGAAGAAGGCACCAGAAGAGCCGCGGTGCCACATAATGGAGACGCCAAGAGAGCCGCGGCGCAAAGAATTGATTGAATATTGGCGCCCAAGCTCGCAAAGGCGCCACACAACGGAGAGAGCCTCGGCGCCACAAATGCTCCACTTGACCAAGGCTCCCTCTTTGATAAACGGCACCTTTCTTTGAGCCCAGGCGCCACAAATGAAGGCACCTACCCATGAGAGATTTGCATAGTGAGAGGCACCAAGCACAATGGAAGACGCCACGAGAGAACCAAGGCGCCCATTTGGGGCAAAGGCGCCACGAATGAAGGAAGCTGCTCTCCATAGCGAAGGCACTCGCAAACCACCCTCTTTTCGTTTATGAATTAAACGAATGCAGAATGGCACATGCACACACAAATAGCTTCATTCAAAGCCTGAAAGGGAAACCACCTAGGACGACTTATTGAGAATGCGTCCACTTGAAGCTGTTTTACCTTCAGCGTGACCTAGGAGGTCTTATGGAGAATGCCTCCCCCCAGAAAATGTTCCCACTTGATCGAGACGTCGAAAGCCATAGGATATGACAATTTTGCAACTCCTCTACCTTGAAGTCTATTGACCCAAAGCGGCATGCACGTCTCAACCACAAACTGCAAAGCAAATACCCCAGTTTCCGAATGCAAGTACAGGACTCCAAAGTAGCGAAGCTGAAATTGTCATAGTCCTATCATAGGGTCTTTGAACAACAACAAGCATACTAAACACTGAAATCTGAACTATCACCGTAGCTCAAACTAACGATGTCGGATCATTAACTATACTCTGAAATCGACATTCCCATATCCCAAATCCCAGATCTCGATCTAAATCTCGACTTACAATTAACTATTGCTCAGCGCGCGTGTCCCTCTTAGTGTGCACGTGCTCCGGACGGCGCCTGTTACCAAACCCATAATCCCATCCCAATAGGTCAAGAGGTCACGAGGTTAAGGGTTAATTAGCCAACTCTTTCTTGGTCTATTGCAGCGTGTAATACCTGCAACCACGTAGTAGCCATCGACTGCCATTTCCTCGGCAGTCATCTCCTCGAGTTCGTCTGCCTCCTCAGGGGTGGCAGCGTTCTCCGGGTCGATACGCTCAACCTCACAGTCAGGCAAGCGCCACTCATCCCACGATAGTTCATCAGGGGAGTGGTGGTGTCTGAGTGGCTTAGGAGCACACCGCAGCTCCCCACCTAGACGGGCGCTGCACCTCACATGGATCCTGGATCCATCTATCCTGATAATACGATAGGGCCGAAAGTAGGGGTCCTTCAAACAGTTGCGGGGCCATGTGGGCAATTGTGAGTGGTGTACAAGCACCAGGTCTCCTACCTTGAAATCGGCAGGACGTCTTGTGCGGTTACGCCGGGTTAGTTCGCGGTCTCGAACGCGTTTCAGGTTAGCTCTGGCCCTGTTAGCCAGGTCCTGCCGGTGCTCCAGCCAGTCCTTAACTGGGCTCCTATAGTCCTTGGGGAAAGGAAACCACGCAGGACGCCCCCCATGGAAGAGTTCGTGGGGGGTATAGCCGGTTGAAGAACTCTCTTGAGAGTTCATGGCCAGAACAGCCCAGGGCAACAGGCGTACCCAATCTTTGGTGCGCTCCTGTTTCATCAGAATCCTCAGATTCTGCTCCACCACACAATTATGTCTCTCACAGAGAGGGTTAGACGTGTGGGTGTAAGGTACACCTGTGGTTAACTGGACGTTGGGGGCGTCCAGCACGCGCTTGTACCAACCGGTATCACTCCGGATGTGTACATCTTCATCCGAGTTGATCTCCTTAGGCGCCCCATAGGGCTCAAACCACTCCTCCACCAGGATCTTCACAGTCTGCTCTCCTGTGATCTTCTTGTTGCAGGGGAAAGCACGTGTGAAGCGGGTTGGACCACAGGTGACCACCAAACAACTATCATAGCCACCAAACTTAGGCAGACCGTGGATAAAATGCGCGTACAACAGGGAGTTAGCACAGTAGGGTATGGGGAGACTGGAGACCAGTCCTCTGTCACGGGATTTGCTCTGTTTGCTGGCGTGACAGTCACAGGAGTCCACTATGGACTGCATACGGGCACGTAGTTCAGACTGGGTTAGTGGGCAGTAGAAACGCCCACTGAAGAAAGCAGCAGACCGGTTGCACCCTGTGTGCCCGTAGCTGTGGTGTGCCCACTGCAGACAGCCGTCCAGTCGTGCCTCAGGCACAACTATGCCGTCCTCATAGTATAGGTACTGGTTATCTTTATACCAGCGGTTGCCATCTATTAGTCGTGCCTCTAGGCCATCACTCAGGGTACTGAGTACACACTGGTACTAAGCCTGGTAGTCTCTCAGGCTCCAGCCCTCCAGTACACCTGCCGTACGCATGGATAGGTCCAGCTCGACATCCATACGTTGGAACGCCTCTTTGGCCAACGCTTCAGAGCTCTCACCTAGGAGGGCGTCGAAGTTATTACGCGAGATGTAGTCGGCCATCTCGTTCTTTATACCTGGTATATGATGGACGGTCAACCTGAACTGACTCAGGTATGTCCACCATCGTTTTAGTTTCGCTTTTTCAGGTGGCGGGCCCTTCTGAAATGTCTTCACGGGCTCTTGGTCACAGAGCCATACAACAGGGTTAGTACCTAGATGACAGGATTGGGAAGAGAGCACGAGCATCGCAGCCACGAGGTCCTGGTCGTAGGTACTGTAGTTGGATCGTGCTTGATTCCACTTCCAGTTCCAGTGCCCCAGAGGCACCAGACGCCATTCATTGGCGGGATAGTCATGCATCAGGGTTCCAGCGCGGTTCAGACCTGAAGTGTGGAACTGGCAGTGCGACAACTCATTGGGGTTAAGCACCTGCCACTGGTATAGGGTACCACCCCCCCCCACGTCACACACATCCGTGACGAGTATTATCTCGCCCTTAGGGCGGGGAACCCCCCCGCAGTTGGTGGAAGATATTTTCCTCTTCAGCTCCTGGAAACAGGCCTCCTCCTTGTCGGTCCACCGCCAAGGGTTGGTCTTCTTTATAAGGTCAGTCAGAGGGGCTGATGAATACGTATAATTGTAGATATGGCGTCGGTAAAAATTGCAGGCGCCAATAAAACTCCGCACATCTTGTAGACCCTTCTTAGGGTCGTCACGTATCTGCATGTCCTGTAGAAGCTGCATCTTAGACGCGGCTGGTTTCCACCAGCCATACCCCACGTCAAACCCTAGGTACTCCATCTCCTCTCGCATAAACTCACACTTCTCGAGTTTGATGCGGAGATGGTTTTCCTGACACACGGTGAAAAACTCTTGCAGGAGGAGGATATGATCCTCTTGGGTATTAGTACCCAGGCTCACTTCGTCGATGTGGGCCTCCATCTCAGCCCCGCGGGAAACCAGTTCCTGCACAAGGGGTCTGCATCTCAGGATATATCGGATTTCGTTCATCAGCTCCTGAAAGAGAGCAGGGGCATTTGCGACACCAAAGGGCATGACCTTCCAGCGGAAGACAGGGCCCTTAGGGGTTACAAAGGCGAGCAGTACCTAGCCTGCTCGGGTTAGGTCTACTTGCCAGAAGCCACTGCCCTTATCCATCTTGGTCTTGAATCGACACTTAGCGATTCTCTCCAGGGTTTCCTCCATTTTGGGGTTTGAGGTTTGAGGTTTGAATTTGCGGGTACTAGACGCCTTTCGGCCCCGGGGGGCCACCTGGTCGGGCCGGGTGATATCCACCCCACCGGTTCCTAGTGGGGTGCCCTCCAAGACGCACCTCCTGCCTGGTGGCGGAGTCCCCCGGGTTCACAGGGCTCGGAGCCCCGTCCCTCCCCGGCTTCCCCGTTTCCCCACTCCCCGGTCAGTGCATCAATTCGCAGCCGTGGCTGCGGGCGCTTACCCACCGCGTCGCCCCCCTAATGTGAGGTCGCCCGGGGCGCCGGCGCCGCCGGGCCCGTGCTACTGGCTTGTCGCCAATGGGACCCCCTTGGGCTGGCGCGGAGGCTGCCTAGCCTAGGGGTTGGGGCGTGGCGCAGTGGGCCACTACTGCCTTGGCGGGTGCAGTGCCCCGTCCGCGTGTGCGCGGCGCTCGCGGCCGGTTCGGGGGGCTCGGGCCGGTACCTGGTGTTGTGTCTCTCCTGTTTCCCCCATCCCGCCCCGCGTGTCCCGCGCTGCTTGTGGCGAGCCGTCCTGTCCGGGTGTCCCTTACCCTCGCTCGCTGGTACGCCATTACACGCCGTCTGTGCGTTCCGCGTGCTCGGTCCTGTTGCCCTTCTGGTAGTCCCCGCGTGCACTTTGCGTGTGTGTGCGCTCGCGCTCCCGCGGTGTCCGCCCCCCCCCCCCCTCGGTGGTGTGGCGTGCGCACCTCGCGCGGTCCTGGCACTGGGCGCTGGTAGGGCCGTTCCACGTGGTCCGTGCCCCTCCGCGTGTCCTGCCCCGGTCCCTTGCTCTGTCTGGCGTGCTTGGGAGGGGGCGGTCCGGTCCCGGTTCCCCCCTACCTGGCTGTTGTTGCGAGGGGCGTCTGAGGTCAGGCGCTCCCCCTCCCCTGACTGCCCGCCCACTGGGCGGGCTGTTGGGGTCCGCTACCCACGTGCTGTGGGCGCGGGTGTGTGGGTGTGGGGGCCCAACACTGTCCTCTTGGCCTGCATGCCCTGTGGGGGCTGCGTGCCGCGGGGCTGGTGTGGTCGGGGGGCGTCCCCGGGGGGGGGTGGCCTGCCACTGTTGTGAGGGGCGTCTGGTGTCAGGCGCTGTCCCTCCCCCGACCGCCCGTCCTCTGGGCGGGCTGCCGGGGCCCCCCACCCACTGGCTGTGGGTGCGGGGGGGTGCGGGCGTGGGAACCCATCACCAACCCCACAGAGCGCGCTCTTGCGAGCTGGCTTTGCGCGCTGTGGGGGCGGCACGGGGGCGCCAGGGGGGGGGCGCCTCCTGCCTGGGTGTCGGGCGTCCGGGGTCGGGCTCTCTCCCACCCCCGAGTGCCCGCCCTCTGGGCGGGCTGCCGGGGCCCACTACCCACTGGCTGTGGGTGCGGGGGGGTGCGGGCGTGGGGACCAGTCACCGACCCCACAGCGCGCGCTCTTGCGTGCTGTGGGGGCGGCATGAGGGTGCCCGGGGGGGGCGCTTCTTGCCTGGGTGTGGGGCGTCTGAGTCGGGCGCTCTCCCACCCCTGACTGCCCGCCCTCTGGGCGTGCTGCCGGGGCCCACTACCCACTGGCTGTAGGTGCGGGGGGGTGCGGGCGTGGGGACCCGTCACCGACCCCACAGCGCGCCCTCTTGCGAGCTGGCTTTGCGCGCTGTGGGGGCGGCATGAGGGTGCCCGGGGGGGGCGCCTCTTGCCTGGGTGTGGGGCGTCCTGGGTGGGGCGCTCTCACACTCCCGACTGCCCGCCCTCTGGGCGGGCTGCCGGGGCCCACTACCCACTGGCTGTGGGTGCGGGGGGTCCGGGCGTGGGGACCCGTCACCAGCCCCACAGCGCGCGCTCTTGCGAGCTGGCTTTGCGCGCTGTGGGGGCGGCATGAGGGTGCCCGGGGGGGGCGCCTCTTGCCTGGGTGTGGGGCGTCTGGGGTCGGGCGCTCTCCCACCCCCGACTGCCCGCCCTCTGGGCGGGCTGCCGGGGCCCACTACCCACTGGCTGTGGGTGCGGGGGGGTGCGGGCGTGGGGACCCGTCACCAGCCCCACAGCGCGCGCTCTTGCGAGCTGGCTTTGCGCGCTGTGGGGGCGGCCTGAGGGTGCCCGGGGGGGCGCCCCTTGCCTGGGTGTGGGGCGTCCTGGGTCGGGCGCTCTCCCACCCCTGACTGCCTGCCCTCTGGGCGGGCTGCCGGGGCCCACTACCCACTGGCTGTGGGTGTGGGGGGGTGCGGGTGTGGGGACCCGTCACCGACCCCACAGCGCGCGCTCTTGCGAGCTGGCTTTGCGCGCTGTGGGGGCAGCATGAGGGTGCCCGGGAGGGCGCCTCTTGCCTGGGTGTCGGGCATCCGGGGACGGGCGCTCGCCCACCCCCGACTGCCCGCCCTCTGGGCGGGCTGCCGGGGCCCACTACCCACTGGCTGTGGGTGCGGAGGGGTGCGGGCGTGGGGACCCGTCACCAACCCTACAACGGCGCGCTCTTGCGAGCTGGCTTTGCGGGCTGTGGGGGCGGCATGAGGGCGCCCGGGGGGGACTCCTCCTGCCTGGGTGTGGGGCGTCCAAGGTCGGGCGCTCTCCCACCCCCGACTACGCGCCCTCTGGGCGGGCTGCCGGGGCCCACTACCCACTGGCCGTCGGTGCGGGGGGGTGCGGGCGTGGGGACCCGTCACCGACGCGCTCTTGCGAGCTGGCTTTGCGCGCTGTGTGGGCGGCATGAGGGTGCCCGGGGGGGGGGCGCCTCTTGCCTGGGTGTGGGGCGTCCGGTGTCGGGCGCTCTCCCACCCCCGACTGCCCGCCCTCTGGGCGGGCTGCCGGGGCCCACTACCCACTGGCTGTGGGTGCGGGGGGGTGCGGGCGTGGAGACCGGTCACCAATTCCACAGCGCGCACTCTTGCGAGCTGGCTTTGCGCGCTGTGTGGGCGGCATGAGGGTGCCCGGGGAGGCGCCTCTTGCCCGGGTGTGGGGCGTCCGGGGTTGGGCGCTCTCCCACCCCCGACTGCCAGCCCTCTGGGAGGGCTGCCGGGGCCCACTACCCACTGGCTGTGGGTGCGGGGGCATGCGGGCGTGGGGACCCGTCACCAAACCCACAGCGCGCGCTCTTGCGTGCTGGCTTTGCGCGCCCTGGGGGCGGCACGAGGGCGCCCAGGGGGGGGGACGCCTCCTGCCTGGGTGTGGGGCGTCCAGTGTTGGGCGCTCCCCCACCCCCGACTGCCCGCCTTCTGGGCGGGCTGCCGGGGCCCACTACCCACTGGCTGTGGGTGCGGGGGTGTGCGGGCGTGGGGACCCGTCACAAACCCCACAGCGCGCGCTCTTGCGAGTTGGCTTTGCGCGCTGTGGGGGCGGCATGAGGCTGCCAGGGGGGCGCCTCTTGCCTGGGTGTGGGGCGTCTGGGGTCGGGCGCTCTCTCACCCCCGACTGCCCGCCCTCTGGACGGGCTGCCGGGGCCCACTACCCAATGGCTTTGGGTGCGTGGGGGTGCGGGCGTGGGGACCCGTCACAAACCCCACAGCGCGCGCTCTTGCGAGCTGGCTTTGCACGCTGTGGGGGCGGCATGAGGGTGCCCGGGAGGGGGGCCCCTTGCCTGGGTGTGGGGCGTCTGGGGTCGGGCGCTCTCTCACCCCCGACTGCCCGCCCTCTGGACGGGCTGCCGGGGCCCACTACCCACTGGCTGTGGGTGCGGGGGGGTGCGGGCGTGGGGACCCGTCACCAACCCCACAGCGCGCGCTCTTGCGAGCTGGCTTTGCGCGCTGTGGGGGCAGCATGAGGGTGCCCGGGGGGGGCGCCTCTTGCCTGGGTGTTTGGCGTCCGGGGTCGGGCGCTCTCGCACCCCCGACTGCCCGCCCTCTGGGCGGGCTGCCGGGGCCCACTACCCACTGGCTGTCGGTGCGGCGGGGTGCGGGCGTGGGGACCCGTCACCAACCCCACAGCGCGCGCTCTTTCGTCCATGTTGGGGATACTCCCTGAGTGGTTCTGGGTCTTTTTATTGACCTCCCCATAGTCAACAACCAAGCGCATAGCAGTGGACCCAGGTTTAGCGACCAGAAAACAAGGGCTACAATGGCGGGGGTAGTCCCCGTGCTTATACTCCTCGACGAGGCTAGCATCTCTACACTCTGGGATCTCGCGTCCGATCTCCTCGATTTGGTCATGTGGGGCGGGGTATGGACGCCGCCTCACTACCGACCCTTCAAACTCTGGTTTGAGTTTGAGGTCCATCTGGACCAGTTTCTTACAAGACAGGGGTGGGGGCAACGCTCCAAAAACCTCCTGATACTGGTGGATGAGCTTAGTGAGACGGGGGTCGAGATTCATGCTCTCCACTTTCTCGGAAAAATCCTCCTCAGCGCGGAGGTTACTCTTCCCTTTATCCTGCTTTTTTATACGACCCACCGTTTCGGGGGGCAACTCATCCTCCCAGTCCTGGCGTTCCTGGGCATAGTGGAGGGAGTATACCAGAGGGGTCTCAGGATCGGGGAGAGTCATCTCTTCATCATCCTCCTCAGACCAAATGGAGGTTCTCCAGGTCCTCTTGAGGAGGTCCAGGCGGGTCCGTTGCTCGATACCCTCAGCCTTAGCCCAAAGGACCTGCTGTAGTTCCCGCACGTCATACCAAGAGACGGGCATGTTATTGGGTGAGGGTTTAGCGCCAGGTAGATGACCTGAGGGGCCATCAGTGGCCCTCAAAGAGAACACGGCGTGATCATTAGACCCACCACGGGCAGACTCGCCGAGATCCACCTCTTCCATGAGCAACTGCGCTAGGAAAGCGCTATGCTTCAGTGTCACAACCTCCGGATCGACCGGGGGTATTACACTGGCGATATCGCTCAGGGGGTGGTCAGCATCAGCCAGCGGAGTAGAGACTGCTGGTGTCTCCGGCTCATCGGGGCACTCACCACTCGTAGTGGTAACTGAAGAGTACTCGAATCTCTTCTTGAGATCATGGAGGGTAAGGCCCTTGTTTTCAGCCATCAACTCCTTGGGCACAACCTGATGAAGGTCACTCACGGGCACGGGGTTTGGAGCACCATCTACGATCGATAGGAAACTGCCCCATTCAGGGGTGGGCATGGTCTCCTAAGAGTCCTCAGGGACGTAGATGGGACTGTTGGGCAGTTCAGTCCTTCCCACGGTCATACGGTCCAAGAGGCGCCTCCAATAGGCTTGTTAACCTGTGGTACCCAAGTCGCGGGTGCACAGGTCCACTCTCGCTCCTTCGAGGGCGGTTTTGGTAATCACCTGGCGAGCTGGGAATAAGGGGGGTTTGCGTAGCACAACCCCATTGATTTCCAGTAAAAGCGGTACGCATTGTTTAGGTTCCGCGAACAATAGAGCTGCATCAGATGCTGCTCTTTACTCGCGAACAGTTCTACCTGAATTTCATCTAGGTCCAGCTGCAGGGCAGCCAGTCCATTTTCCAACACTGGCCGCACCAACTGATAGTTCTCAGTTCTGTAAGACCGGTTCACATAATGTAGACCGGATTCTTTTAGACCTGACAGCTTCAGAGGGACAGAGTATAGGCCACTGCCAAAATCGCAGTGAAGGGCGTAGGGACGTTGCAAGGACAGCAACTTCACCTGGGGGTTGAAGCGCAGAAAATCAGTGCCAATGACAATGTCAAAGGCGTCGGTGTCAAGCACTTTGTGTGGGGCGTCCGGGGTCCGGCGCTCTCCCACCCCTGACTGCCCGCCCTCTGGGCGGGCTGCCGGGGCCCACTACCCACTGGCTGTGGGTGTGGGGGGGTGCGGGTGTGGGGACCCGTCACCAACCCCACAGCGCGCGCTCTTGCGAGCTGGCTTTGCGCGCTGTGGGGGCGGCATGAGGGTGCCCGGGAGGGCGCCTCTTGCCTGGGTGTCGGGCGTCCGGGGACGGGTGCTCTCCCAACCCCGACTGCCCGCCCTCTGGGCGGGCTGCCGGGGCCCACTACCCACTGGCTGTGGGTGCGGGGGGGTGCGGGCGTGGGGACCCGTCACCAACCCTACAGCGCGCGCTCTTGCGAGCTGGCTTTGCGGGCTGTGGGGGCGGCATGAGGGCGCCCGGGGGGGACTCCTCTTGCCTGGATGTGGGGCGTCCGGGGTCGGGCGCTCTCCCACCCCCGACTGCCCGCCCTCTGGGCGGGCTGCCGGGGCCCACTACCCACTGGCTGTGAGTGTGGGGGGGTGCGGGCGTGGGGACCCGTCACCAACGCGCTCTTGCGAGCTGGCTTTGCGCGCTGTGGGGGCGGCATGAGGGTGCCCGGGGGGGGGGGGGGGCTCTTGCCTGGGTGTGGGGCGTCCGGTGTCGGGCGCTCTCCCGGCCCCGACTGCCCGCCCTCTGGGCGGGCTGCCGGGGCCCACTACCCACTGGCTGTGGGTGCGGGGGGGTGCGGGCGTGGGGACCCGTCACCAACGCGCTCTTGCGAGCTGGCTTTGCGCGCTGTGGGGGCGGCATGAGGGTGCCCGGGGGGGGGGGCGCCTCTTGCCTGGGTGTGGGGCGTCCGGTGTCGGGCGCTCTCCCACCCCCGACTGCCCGCCCTCTGGGCGGGCTGCCGGGGCCCACTACCCACTGGCTGTGGGTGCGGGGGGGTGCGGGCGTGGGGACCCGTCACCAACCCCACAGCGCGCACTCTTGCGAGCTGGCTTTGCGCGCTGTGTGGGCGGCATGAGGGTGCCCGGGGAGGCGCCTCTTGCCCGGGTGTGGGGCGTCCGGGGTCGGGCGCTCTCCCACCCCCGACTGCCCGCCCTCTGGGAGGGCTACCGGGGCCCACTACCCACTGGCTGTCGGTGCGGGGGGGTGCGGGCGTGGGGACCCGTCACCAACCCCACAGCGCGCGCTCTTGCGTGCTGGCTTTGCGCGCCCTGGGGGCAGCACGAGGGCGCCCAGGGGGGGGGGCGCCTCCTGCCTGGGTTTCGGGCGTCCGGGGTCGGGTGCTCTCGCACCCCCGACTGCCCGCCTTCTGGGCGGGCTGCCGGGGCCCACCAGCCACTGGCTGTGGGTGCGGGGGGGTGCGGGCGTGGGGACCCGTCACAAACCCCACAGCGCGCGCTCTTGCGAGTTGGCTTTGCGCGCTGTGGGGGCGGCATGAGGCTGCCCGGGGGGCGCCTCTTGCCTGGGTGTGGGGCGTCCGGGGTCGGGCGCTCTCCCACCCCCGACTGCCCGCCCTCTGGGCGGGCTGCCGGGGCCCACCACCCACTGGCTGTGGGTGCGTGGGGGTGCGGGCGTGGGGACCCGTCACAAACCCCACAGCGCGCGCTCTTGCGAGCTGGCTTTGCGCGATGTGGGGGCGGCATGAGGGTGCCCGGGAGGGGGGCCCCTTGCCTGGGTGTGGGACATCCGGGGTCGGGCGCTCTCCCACCCCTGACTGCCCGCCCTCTGGGCGGGCTGCCGGGGCCCACTACCCACTGGCTGTGGGTGCGGGGGGGTGCGGGCGTGGGGACCCGTCACCAACCCCACAGTGCGCGCTCTTGCGAGCTGGCTTTGCGCGCTGTGGGGGCAGCATGAGGGTGCCCGGGGGGGGCGCCTCTTGCCTGGGTGTGGGGCGTCCGGGGTCGGGCGCTCTCGCACCCCCGACTGCCCGCCCTCTGGGCGTGCTGCCGGGGCCCACTACCCACTGGCTGACGGTGCGGGGGGGGTGCGGGCGTGGGGACCCGTCACCAACCCCACAGCGCGCGCTCCTTCGTCCATGTTGGGGATACTCCCTGAGTGGTTCTGGGTCTTTTTATTGACCTCCCCATAGTCAACAACCAAGCGCATAGCAGTGGGCCCAGGTTTAGCGACCAGAAAACAAGGGCTACAATGGCGGGGGTAGTCCCCGTGCTTATACTCCCCGACGAGGCTAGCATCTCTACACTCTTGGATCTCGCGTCCGATCTCCTCGATTTGGTCATGTGGGGCGGGGTATGGACGCCGCCTCACTACCGACCCTTCAAACTCTGGTTTGACTTCGAGGTCCATCTGGACCAGTTTCTTACAAGACAGGGGTGGGGGCAACGCTCCAAAAACCTCCTGATACTTGTGGATGAGCTTAGTGAGACGGGGGTCGAGATTCATGCTCTCCACTTTCTCGGAAAAATCCTCCTCGGCGCGGAGGTTACTCTTGCCTTTATCCTGCTTTTTTATACGCCCCACCGTTTCGGGGGGCAACTCATCCTCCCAGTCCTGGCGTTCCTGGGCATAGTGGAGGGAGTATACCAGAGGGGTCTCAGGATCGGGGAGAGTCATCTCTTCATCATCCTCCTCAGACCAAATGGAGGTTCTCCAGGTCCTCTTGAGGAGGTCCAGGCGGGTCCGTTGCTCGATACCCTCAGCCTTAGCCCAAAGGACCTGCTGTAGTTCCCGCACGTCATACCAAGAGACGGGCATGTTATTGGGTGAGGGTTTAGCGCCAGGTAGATGACCTGAGGGGCCATCAGTGGCCCTCAAAGAGAACACGGCGTGATCATTAGACCCACCACGGGCAGACTCGCCGAGATCCACCTCTTCCATGAGCAACTGCGCTAGGAAAGCGCTATGCTTCAGTGTCACAACCTCCGGATCGACCGGGGGTATTACACTGGCGATATCGCTCAGGGGGTGGTCAGCATCAGCCAGCGGAGTAGAGACTGCTGGTGTCTCCGGCTCATCGGGGCACTCACCACTCGTAGTGGTAACTGAAGAGTACTCGAATCTCTTCTTGAGATCATGGAGGGTAAGGCCCTTGTTTTCAGCCATCAACTCCTTGAGCACAACCTGATGAAGGTCACTCACGGGCACGGGGTTTGGAGCACCATCTACGATCGATAGGAAACTGCCCCATTCAGGGGTGGGCATGGTCTCCTGAGAGTCCTCAAGGACGTAGATGGGACTGTTGGGCAGTTCAGTCCTTCCCACGGTCATACGGTCCAAGAGGCGCCTCCAATAGGCTTGTTAACCTGTGGTACCCAAGTCGCGGGTGCACAGGTCCACTCTCGCTCCTTCGAGGGCGGTTTTGGTAATCACCTGGCGAGCTGGGACTAAGGGGGGTTTGCGTAGCACAACCCCATTGATTTCCAGTAAAAGCGGTACGCATTGTTTAGGTTCCGCGAACAGTAGAGCTGCATCAGATGCTGCTCTTTACTCGCGAACAGTTCTACCTGAATTTCATCTAGGTCCAGCTGCAGGGCGGCCAGTCCATTTTCCAACACTGGCCGCACCAACTGATAGTTCTCAGTTCTGTAAGACCGGTTCACATAATGTAGACCGGATTCTTTTAGACCTGACAGCTTCAGAGGGACAGAGTATAGGCCACTGCCAAAATCGCAGTGAAGGGCGTAGGGACGTTGCAAGGACAGCAACTTCACCTGGGGGTTGAAGCGCAGAAAATCAGTGCCAATGACAATGTCAAAGGCGTCGGTGTCAAGCACTTTGCAGTGCTGCGTCACCTCCTCATCGCCTAGACATACAGTCACATCAACCACCCCCAGGGAATGGATGGTCCGACCATCCCCTACCCTTATGGCCACTGTTTTGGTTTTCCGGATCTTGGCTTGTTTTAGCAATCTGCGGGCCACGATTGAGAGCGTGGCGCCCGTGTCCAAGACCGCTTTGTAAACCTGATCACCTATTTTGACGCTGATCCAGAAAACCAAATCTTCTTCCTCGGAGCCGCCCCGCTATTCCCCTTCAGGGAATTTCACTTCAAAGCCCGCCGCCTGCAGGCACTTAGAGTGCCAGTTGAGGCGGCGCTTCTTGGCGTTCTCGTTTCCTTTGTCAGCGCCACCGGCGCTGGGGGTAGAGGGTACGGTTCGCTTCTCCCCAGGCTGCTCACCCTTGGGGGTGGGGCCTGGTTTTTCACCTGTGGGGGGTGCGGAGTTTCCTTGCCCTCCTCCAGGGTTACCTCCACCGGGAGTTCCCCCAGGGGGACTGCCTCCCCCTTCCTTACTGGCGTTCTTACGCTGTTCTTCCTCAGCCTTCTTTGGCTTCTCGCACTCGCGGCATTTTATGTGGCACTCATCCTCGTAGTGCCTCCTCTTGCAGCAGTAGCCAAACGTGATAGTGCAGCGGAAGAGGTCCTGGTGTTTGACCTCCTGAACATCCTTGGTCTTCTGCGTCCGCCGCAACTGGAGCATACAAGAGCTGCGTCCATCGCAGTCAGGGGCATGACATGGTCCCCCCTTGTCGTCCGTAGGCCGGCAATAAAAAAGATTGGGTGCTCCCTTGCCTTTAGCGGGGGGGGTCTCCTTCATATGCTTCAGTTCCCCTCCCTTACCCTTGCCAGGGTTAGAGTGGGGTTGTGGGGACCTCCCTCCCTGAGGCTTTTCAGCAGGGGCACCCCTTCGCAGATGTTTGCGCAGGTATTTATCCATGTGAGAGTCGTTTTCTCTCTCCATGGCGAGTTCGATCAGAAGATCGACCAACTCATCGTAGGAATGAGTCGGGGATTTCCTCTGGGACGTCTCCTTACAATTCTCCCAAGTCCTGGGAGGAATGTTACCCACGAGCCACAGATGAGGCTCTGTAGGCCCGTATGAGGAGGAGTTCATCCTCCCCATTAGCTCCTCCAGTTGCGCCACGAACTCAGAAATACGGGCAGCTGTGGGGAACTCAGGAAGTGGGGGTAGTTCCTCTATTTCCGTACGGACACTCAGGTCCGTTTCGTAGACTGGGTACATTTGTTCCAGTCTTTTAAGGAAGTCTTCCCCAACTGGAGCTCTTCCTGATGGCAGTTTTCACCTGCCGCTGAAGGAACGTTTTCTTGCACGACTTCTTGATGAGCATGCACTTGGTCCGGACCTCAGCATGTTGCTGTCCGGTGAGGCGTAGAAACTCCGAAACCTCTTCGACCCATTCGGGCAATTTTTTAGGATCAAACTCAGGGAGCTCGATCTGAAGGTTCGCTGTGGCGATGCCCTTCGTTCCCCGACCTGGTACACCAGTGTCACCTTTTCCACCTGAGGGGGGTGAGGGGTAGACAGTGGCAAGTGGCGCCAGTGCAGGCAGCCCACAGCCCTCCAACTCAGCCTCAGTAGAATCCCCAATAGTGCATACAGGAACAGTCCTCACACGAGGATGGAAAGGGCTTGGACAAGTGTCCAAGGGGGTGCTGCGGATCCCTCTGCAGCTTTTCACGCCCCGGGTCAGGAGTTCAACACCCGGGGACATGGTCGAGGGGGGCTTCTTCATTTCAGACAGCCCCAGTTTAGCCTTGAGTGCTGCAGACAGTGCACTCAAATCAGGATCTTCATCCCCAGCCCCCAGAACCCGGGAAAGGAGTTCCATGGTCTCATCCAGACCGAGTTTAGGGGGAGCCATACGTGAAGGTAAACCTGTTTCCACGCGCACGGGCTCGGGGCACAGCAAATGAGGCGAAGGTGGTCTTGGCCTCGAAGGTAACGACGGGGTAGGCTCTCTAGATATCCAGTCCTCCTTCTATTCCGAGGAGTCATTGGACGTCGTGGCGGATATTTCCCCATAAGGTGCTTCGAACCCCTCACCCCACGTGGTGCCGAACATCGAATACGCCTTCATCAGTTCTTTCTCCTGCTCCTTCCTTCCCGCTTTTCTCCAGGCTTTCACTTTGGCGGTGGTGACCTTCTCCATCGCGGCCTGGGCTTTCTTAGCGGCTAAAGAATCAGGATCAGGGGCATCCCCAGAAAGAGGTAAGGAAGATACGACAGACAGGAGGGCAGGCGCCATCGGATCCCTCCCTTCGAGGCTTCTGAGGCGTTCCCTGGGTTAACACAGGCGCCTCAGGGGCTTCCCTCATATATTTTTCTTCCGCCCCTCCTGCTTGGTGCTCCCCGCGCCAGCCAGTAGTGTCCACAACGACCGTATCATCTCTTCCGCTCAGGGACATAGCCCTGGAAGGTCCTGCTACAGGCCCTGCTGTTGGCTGGGACCTGATTGGCAGGGTCTTGGTGCTCAGTGTAACTGATGGACTCGACATTGCTGAATACGCTGTGGATTTCTTGTGCTTTAGCTCCGCCAGGGTGTAAGCCTCTGCTACCAGAAAGAGTTTCTGGTATCCCTTGCTTGTTGTTGATATTGAAAACCTTGATTGCTTTTCAAAAGATGTTTCCCCAAAACTGCAAAAAGGTAAAGTCCACGAACAAGGAACACCACAAACAGGATCAAAGTCAGAATTGTGATAGTATTCTTCCAAATCAAAGCATTGTAAGCAAAGACGGGCTGCATATAGACAAATGGGGAATCAAATATGCAACTCAAATGGTTTTATAAACAAAACAAATGATTTTATGTGAAAACTGGCATGACTCAGGCCTCCAAGATAGCACCAAGCACTTCATGTGCACTCTTTTCGATGAAATTGATCTGGTTAGGAATCTGGGGCATAGGAGTTAGGCCAGACACAGGAAATGACTTGGCCAAGCAACTGAATTCAGAAACAGTTACAATCTGGAACCACAATAAGTAGTAGAAACCTTTCAGTATAGGGGTCCTGAGGTGGGAGACCACTAGGCTTAACCTACAAGGCCCAAGGCATGAAGTGCCTACTTTATTTCGGTATAACCTCCATGAGGGATGATACCTCCGCTCCTTTGAGTGGTAGGGGTGAACTTCATGGGGGGGCTAGGGTTCTAACCCTAGTTGCTTAGAAAGTGTACTTAAAGCTTCATAAGAGAAAAGAAAAAGTTTAAGTGTTAGTCTCAGCACTTCCTTGGGCAAAAAGGGGGGCTGTAGCCTGGATCAAGTACCCCAATAAAGACATGGTAATGACTTTTTCTTACTTCCCCTCTTCCTCCCCGCCTACTTCACATAGCGGACCAGCTCTGCCACGTCCCCCGTCATCCGTCCCGCGACCGTCCCGGGCCCCCTCCGTACTGGTGGCGGCGCATACTGCCGTGGCGGTGGCGACTCCAAGTCCCAGTCCGTCGGCATCGGCTCCGTGCCCGGGCTGGCAGGCCGCGGCGCCCCCTCTGCTCCCCCTGCTCTCAACTCCTTCACCCGGCGCCGCTTCCCCCTCCCCTGCCCAGCCTCCTCCTCCTCCTCCCTGGCCCTTTTCCCGGACTGCGACCGCCCCTCCACATCCGTGGAGGGGGTGTCCCCTTCCAGGTCCGGGAGGACGCGGTGTGCCCCCCGGCTCACCGCCTCCTCCTCCTCCCGCACCCTGCGCTCCGTTGCTGCCACCTCCCTGTCCCTCTCCGCCAGCCTCGCTGCCTCCCCCCTGATCCGCTCCCATGCGCTCTCCTGCATCTCACGCTCCTGCTCGGGCGGGATAGCTGGCTGCTTGAATGGCACCAGTGGGGGGTGACCCTCCGGCCCCCCTCCCTCCCCGTGTCCTCCGCCTTCCTGTTTCGCCCTCTCCACCCTCTCCTGCTTTCTTCGAAGGTCTGCCCAAGCGCACTGCAGCTCCTACACTGCCTGCGCCTCCCCTTCTTGTGGCCTGCCTGTCCCCTCCGTCCTCCCCTCCGTCCTTACCCTTGCGTACCGTGCCCACTATGCCTGCCCTTACCGCCTTCTTCTTGTCCCGCACCCCTGCCCTGCACCGCGCTGCCTGTGTGTCCACGTCGCTGGCTCCCACTCTCTTGCTCTCCCTCCCGCTGGCCGCGGTGCCCCTCCGCCACTGCGCTGCTCTGTTCTGCCTGCCCCCCCTCTCTCCGCATCCCGCCACCCGGCCGTCCGCTGTGCTCCCCTCCCGACCCCTCCAGACCTCCCTGGCGCCCTGACCCTGTCCTCCCTGACCCCATCTCCAACTGGTAGATGGTGTCCGATTCCGGCCCCGGGGGCTGGTGACGACGGCGCTCGCGCTCCACTTGCGCCAGCACCTCGTACCGCACCGCTTGCTGGCGGCGCGCCCCCCTCTCCTCCTCCGCCCGCACCGCCGCAATGACTTGTGGGGCGACCCCGGCGGCGGCTGCTTGAACGAGCGTTGGGGCTGCGGCCACTGTCGCCCCTGTCCGCCCCCTTTTCCCCCTTTCCCTTCCCGCTGGGGCTCGCATGCCTAGCCCCTGACGTCTCCGCCTGCCCTTTCCCTCCCTTGCCTGTCCGTCCCCTCCCTCCGGTGCGTACACTGCTGTCCCCGCTCCCTGTCGCTCCTGCCGCTGGCTGTCCTCGTCTACCCTTGTCCTCCCCCCTCCTCCGCACTTCCGGGAGGATGGACTTCATGGCAGCCGCCGGCACATTGGGCGCAGCCGGCTGCCCTTGGCCCCCCTCCACTGCCATCCTCCTCGCCCCCTCCCTCTCATCCTCCGACACCACGAGGATGTTGTCGACTACCGACTCTCCCCGCCCTGCATCCCCGCCTGCCATCAACTCTGCTATGTTGAACGGGTCCGCCTGCCGCATCCCCACTGCTTGCTGCCCCTGCCCCCCCCCCTGCCCCTCAGCTTCCGCTGCCACCGGCTGTGTCCTCCCTCCACTCGCCTCTGCTTGCCCTCCCTTGTCTCCTCCCTTCCCTGTCCCTGCCGCGGCCTCCTCTTTCCTCTCCTGCCCTTCCGCTCGAGGCCCTTCCCGCTGGACCGTCTCCGGACTCTCCGGAGACGAGGGTGACGACACCTCCGCGGATGTCGCCGAGGACGTCGGTGAGGGGGGCTGCGGGGCTGAGTTCGCCTGCATGCGGGGCACCTTGACCCTCACCCCCACCAGCTCCGGCCCCCCATACCCCCTGGGTGCTCGCGGCGGCGGCGCGACCTCCGCTGCCGGCGACTAGCTTGGTCTCGGCTCGTTGGACATCTTGCTGCAGACATGGCATCGTGTCTGAGCCCTGAGCCTTGCCGCCGCTTCCCCTGCTACCCGCGCCCTACACCCGGCGACCCCCTCCGTGCCACTGTTCGCGCACCCTACGTGTGTTGTGCTCTTGGTGCACCGCTGTTCCTCTCCCCCGTCCACGCGTCCGCGTACTGTGGATGCTTCCAGCCGGCCGTTAGCCTCGTACTGGACCTTCTCGTCCTCGTCCCCGCACCCCTTGCCACGCTCCTCTTGTCTGCGTGTGTCTCTTGGTACCCGCTCCTTCTTCCTGCCTGGCGTTCCCCGTTCTTGTGCCCGCTGGGCCATCAACTCTCCACCTCGCCCCGGTCCGCTTCTCCGGGGCCTTCTCTGCGCCTGTGGTCGCTCAGCGGCTCAGTGCGCCCATTCCCGGATGTTCCAGTCTGTGTGACGGGCGACACTGCTTCCTCTTTCCCTCTGGTCCCTGGCGGCCCCAGCTGTCCCCCTTTGAGGCAACACCGTTCACCCGTCCTGCCCTCATAACTGCCGGATTCTCTTTCGTCTGCGGGCCACGAGGTGCTCTCTCTGCTCCTCTCCTTCTCTTTCCTCCACTTCTTTGCCAGTCGGGCTGCTTCCGCACTTCCATCTCCGTGATTTGTGAGCTGTACCTGATCAACGCCATCTCCACCAGTTTGGTGACCTGATCACGCATGTCTTCCGCCCGCGCCTCCAACTGTGCCTTTCTGCACACCATGCGTTCCTGTAGATGCTAGTCTCCTGAGGGAGGCCATGTCTGCCTGCGCATCCACCACCACGAACCTACGGCAACGAACTACTTCATACCCCGGCCCCCCTGGAGAGCGCAAACGCGACCGAGTCAGGAGGCATGAGTGTGCGCCATGGCATGCGAGTCCCGTAGCACCTGCTTCTTCAAGTCGCGTCACGCCTACTGAAAACGAACCCAGGTGGGGGTGCCTGCAGGACACAGCCTTTGGCCTGGCTCTGGGCCCCTGGGCCCTGGAATTCGGAGGTTGATGAGGATGTGCGATGGGACCCTCCCCCACGTATTGTCCGCCCAAAGGAGAGGAATTTGAGACTTTGGTCGAAGATGAGTTACCTCTCTCGGCAGAACCCGCAGTGGGGTACTGCTCGCGGCGACCGTGCCCTTCCGCCATGTGGGGGAGCCGCTTTGTGGGGGCATGTGCCGTAGGGCCGCGGGTGGCTGAGCAAAAGCCCCTTGGTAAGACCCCCCTGCGGGGCAATTCGTCCACGGGCTTCAAGTGATCATCAAGCGTGTCTGCACCGAGAAGAACATTGTCTATGTAAGCTTCAATGACGGCTCCATGTTTCAGCAGGTCTTGCACGGTTGCCTTCCTCTCTATGCGTTGCAGAGCCTGTGTAACCAGACAAGCGCGCGCGTCGCATCGCGGATACATAAATGTAGTATTTGTTGCATATTCAATATTATTTGTGCACATTCATTACATCATTCCATGTACATTCAGATTCCAAGATATCATGATGATGCCCTGTGCCTGTGCCTGTTTCATGGTGCGGAGGCCACAGCAAATGTTTTTGCTGATTACGGTCCTGCTGCTGCGCTACTCTGCAGCAGGCTGGCCAGGGCTATGGCCCTTCCGGCCTTATTTGGATTTTCGGGCTACTGGTGCCCCTACCTTCAGCTTGGAGGATTCTTGGGGTATTTGGGGTTTTTCAACCTTTCCTTTGCCCTTTCCCAGACCACTGCAGTCGTTGGGGCTGCATTATGATGGACTTCACCAACTTTGCCACCTTTGGCCCCAAATCCAGCCTTGGGGCCCTTTGATCATCTTCTCCTTGGCCTCCATCTCTGACTACCTAACTGGTGAGTACTTTGATGACCAGAACTGGGACACTGAAGCTCTTGCTGCCAAAATTTGCGGCCAAGTTGGACTATGTTGGCAACCTTGGGCTGCTTGACTCCTGGTATCCTGGGCAAGTACTTCAGTGTGCAGTTAAGTGGCCTTGCTTGCCAGTGGGGAGTGGCAAACAATAATCATGTGTGTGCTTCACACTTGTGAACACTTTTGCTGCATAGCATGCCATGGCCCTTGAGAGGCCTTTTTATGCATCATGGCATTCATGGCCCACGAGTGGACTTTGCAGCTGCCCCAAAGCAGATAAAGGGTCTAGTTTGACTTTTGTTTCGCTGCTGTGGTCTTTTTAGGCCTTGAATTTGACTGGTGGCCTTGAAAGGCCTGGTTTTGAATTCTTGAAGGCTTTTGCCCCAAAGCAGATAAAGGGGCTAGATCCGGTGCCCAGAGAGGCCAGGGGCGCCTCCTGGGCTTGGTCTTTGTCGCCAGGCCGTGCTTGTCCCCAGGGGGACAGCCAAGCCCCCTTGGTCGACGCTGTTGTGTTCATCCTGTCTTTTCGTTTGGTTACAAGGTTAAGGTAAGGTATACAGTGTGGGCTAGGTTTACCGTAGGATCCGTGCAGTTTTGTGTTGTTTGTTTGTTGTCGTCGTCGAGTTTTGCCGAGGTTTGTCGAGTTTCGACGCGTTCGTCGTTGCGTTCGTCCCTTTGGAGCTTACGAAACCCGTTTTACTAGTCATTCTGGGCCCTAGTGCCTTTTTTTTTGGCAGTTTGGGTGTTGCTGTCATGGTGGCTTGGGGGGCAGGTGCGTGGGCTTGTTTGGTCGTCTACTCTTGGTTCGTTTTTGGTTGTGTCGACGTCCGTCGACTCTTTTTGGCTCTCTTCGCTCCGAATTGTGCTCCTTTTGGGGCTTGAGATAAGTTTGATGTGAAAGAATGGGTCATTGGTTGTCGTTGCCTTGAGGTGGTTAGTTGGGTACAACCCACCCCACCAGGGAACGGACTTTGCGCTTGTTAGCGCTTGTTGGTGTTTGTTTGTGCTCGCCGTGAGTGTTTGGGGGCACTGGAAGTAAGGCAGTGACAACTAACCACCTTTTCCTTTGGATTGGGGGGGGCTGGGGAACCCTCCTCACACCGACATCAACCATGAGTTGCACTAGAGCAACATTGATCACAAAGACCCTGAGAAGAAATAACAGAACCCTTCGGCCTACGGCTGAGTCTGGGAATTTGGCTGACGTAGCCTTAGGCCAAGTGCTGAGGCTCCTGTTTGGCCTCCTCCCAGGGAGCAACAGGTTATTCATTGCTTTGATCACCCCCACCCAGTTTCCAGCCTAGGTAGCGAATCCTGGGGGATGTAAAAAACTGTGTTAAAAAACTTCCCTACAAAAGAGGGAGTTGGGGAGAGGCAAGACCAACTAAGAGCTTCCTGGGAGAAGGATCACTGATGGTGCAGCACTGTAGGTGGCAGTGCACCCAGTGAGAGTTGGGTCGGTTGCAGACGTGCACGAGGCACTTGGACTTAAGCCCCAAGTCCAAACCTCATCCAATAGATTTTATGGGAAGTTGGGTCTAGTAGGTTGAGGTGCTGCGAAGGAACCCTCCCATCTTGTGGGTATAACAGGAACCCTCCCAGCTTGTGGGTAATCAACACCCTAGCCTAGACAGATGTTTAACAGGAACCTTCCCAGCTGGTGGGTATAACAGGAACCCTCCCAGCTTGTGGGTAGAAAGTAACTTAGTTCCCAAACTCTGGTGCCTAGCTTTAATCATCTGATGGTAAATATTTTTCGGAACAGTGTGCTGACTGCAACTTTCCCTGCTGCAGACACCGAGTTCCGGGCATCGGCCTTCCTGGGTTGCCAAAGGAGAGAGGGAGAGGGAGAGAGAAGAGAGAGAGAGGGAGAGAAAGAAAAAGAGAGAGAGAGCGAGAGAAAGAGTCATTGTTTGGTGCTGTGGGACAATCAGTTTGCCGTGCCTTTGTTTGTTCCAGTTTTACTGTCAGTCAGTCACACTGTCAGCACAGCACTGCATCCTTGATCCACTGCACTGTCTGTCCAGTCAGCACACTCTTTCTGGCACTGTCCACACTTGTCTGTCCTTCCCTTGGCAGTGGCCATTTCTCAGATACAGGTTTGCCACTTGGCGTCGCCACTGCCATCTCTTTTTACACTGACCATCTCAGGTCTTTTCCAGCTGTTTGTACAGTAATGGCCTTCGTAAGGGCCATCTGGGTCTGGCAGAGCCCTGCTGCCACTCACAGCCCCACCTCTAGTGGAGTCGAAAAATTTTAGATCCAGGGACTTCAGTTTAGTGCCTCTGGCGCAGAGTTACAGGTGCCTGGTAGCAATTTTTCTGCCTTTTGGCAGGGTCGTTTCTCTGTTCTTGGCCCACAGAGCAGGTCAATCCTGCCAATCAAAACCCACTTTGGGGTGCCAAAAGCTAAATCCACTGTTTTGTTGAGTTTGGAGCCCAGCCTTGTTTTTTGGCTCCAAAACTATGAACGGACACCCTAATCAGAGATTTCTGGAAACGTCTGAGCTTGGTTGGTGGGGACATCAGAAAGACACCCCCTCCAGAGCCCATGATTAGCATCATCTGACCATGCATTTCTGAATCTTGTATTTTTATTTCAGAAATCAGTTCTGATTTTCAGCTAGCCCCCTGAGTTTCAGCTTAGTGGGGTTGCTGAGTGTTGTCCCTATGTGTGGGTAGTAGAGCCACTACTAGCTCTAGGCTTCTCTTCCCGTGTTCTTGTGTTTTGGTGGGGAGAGAAGCCATGTGAGCCTCCTAGGCGGCTTTCACCCCTTGGTACCTCTCGCCTCGGGGAAGTAGTTAAGTCTACACGGCCTAGGTTGCAGGAGTCCCCCTATCTCCCTCGTAGGTTGGGCCGGAATATGCCGTAGTGGCGTAACCCCATTTTCTTCCCCCTTGGGGTCGCTCTCAACCCACATTTTCTATTTTATTGGCACTCGCTTGTCTTGTTGTGGTTTTTCGGCCACGGCCCCATGGTGTGCCCCCCTGGGTTGTGTCTTAGTGAGGGGGTGTAACCAGACAAGCGCGCGCGTCGCATCACGGATACATAAATGTAGTATTTCTTGCATATTCAATATTATTTGTGCACATTCATTAGATCATTCCATGTCCATTCAGATTCCAAGATATCATGATGATGCCCTGTGTCTGTGCCTGTTTCACCTGGTTCCTGAGCTCCTGGAACGTGGCGGGGGCGTTTGCCAGGCCAAGAGGCATAACCTTCTATTTGAAAACTTCGCCGTTCGGGGCAACAAACGTCAACAAGTCCTTGGCCCTCTTCGTCAGCTTGACTTGCCAGAACCAGCTTCGTTTATCCAGTTTGCTCTTGTACTGACACGCTGAAGCCCTCTCCAGTGCCCTTTCGAGGCTTGGAAGAGTTCCGGAGTGTCTCTTGTTCAGCTTGTTTTAGCTTACCATAATGAATCACCACCCGCTTTGCAGAACTTCCGGGTTATTGATGAGGAAACAGGGTGAGCAGTGCTTCGGATAGTCCGTCTTCGTATACTCCTCTGCCAGGTCCGATGAAACGCACTCATAAATCTGCCTCATGACCTCCTTCGTATCTTCTGCATTTGCAGAAACCGGTCGTGATCTCACGGAGGCTTTCAGGTGGTCATCGAGAAGCTCCTCGTCCATAGACACCAACTTCTCCACAGTTGCGGTCGGGAGCAACGGTCCAAAAACACCCTTCCAACGTCGCAGCACTTCTCTTACCCCCTCATCGTGCAGTTCCAGTGACTTTTTGCAATCATCCTCAGCCGCAAAGTTTGACTTCCCGTACTCGTCTCTCTGTGCAGATTTACAGGAAGAGATAAGAGCGGTTACATCCACGTAAACATCTTCATCCTCTACCAAATAACTCTCGTGCTCCAACACTTCTAGCACTGGGTCGTCCACAGCGTCGTCGCATGCCAGAGTCCCTTGGGAAGGGCTGTAGTTGTAGTGGTTTCTCCAACGACCCTTTGCAACCTTTCTTCTCTCTTGCTCAGTGACGTCGTGTATGCGTTTGTTGACCAAAGCTCGAACTTCGTCAAGTGCTGATGTTGAGCATGACCACCCGCAAGGAGTTGCTTTTTTTTTTTTTCTTTTTTTATAAACACAAGGCCAAAGTCCAAGAGTCCACGTCCAAACTCAGGAAGGGTGAGCCCATCATACAGAAGTGACCCCATCCCATTGGGTCAGGGTCAGGCATGTGGGTCGCGGACAGGGAAGAGGAAAATGGGCACAAGCAGATTTTTACGTAAAAGAATACATGGATGGCGACATGCGAGCAAACGCCCCTTCTCAGGGCCCCGGGGGACCAAGAATCATGCGGGGGTGCCAGGCATGTGGGCTACAGCCTGAGGAGAAGCCCTGGGAGGGAGGACAGTGCAAAAGACACGCACTGTCTGGGCAAGGTATGCTGGGGGGGGGGGGGGGGCAGCGCTGATGGCGTATGTTGCGTGGACTGTATGGGGCTGCGGGTGGGGACAGTGCAGAAAACTGATTTAACGTGGGTAGCTGTGACACTATTGGGCTGGGGGGAGGGGGGGGGGCTGGGTGTGCGCCGGCGCCACAGGGCTCCGGCAGGCCCCAGCGTCAGACACGGGGGAGTCACAGCCACAGGCTAGGTCCATTCAAAAGCGCAGCCAGGGGGTACATCTGTCATGTGTCATCCATCGGCGGCGTGCAGAACGAAGGCAGCGTGAGCATCACTGTGATGACAAAGCATGTACAGTCGCGGCGGAAACTGAGTAAAGTACAGCGCCCTGGCGGCATGAGCACCACTTAGTTTAAGAGAGGGCAGCCAATGCAGCTTCAGGTGGTTGCCTGTGAAGATAGGGGGGAAGGGGGGCAGGGGGGCAAGGAGGACCATTGCAGGGTAGTGACACCGTGCGGTTTGAGCACACACGCATGCAGAGGGCGAGAGGGGGTCAGCATAGGCTCAGGGGCTGGGACCAATCAGCGGGGCTGAAGGGATTGGGCCGTGCCCGGGGCTTGGTGGGGACCGAATCGGCCAGAACCGCGGTGACATTATCCAGCACATGCTGCTGGAAGTGCCTGACGGTCTTCCGCGCCTCGCGCGGTCCCCCAAGTCTGGTCTTAAGGAAGCGGTACAGGGACTGAGGGATGGCCAGTCTGCCAACGATGCGAAGGTCCTTGCGCTGGGCGGACCGGCGCCACGTCAGGACCTCTGATCTTACCGTCCAAGAGGAGAGCCAAGCAGCAACCAGTGGGTGGGTCTGTGTGCAGAAGGCCAGTGTGCCGTGCAGGCTCTGGTTGTGGAAGCGGTGGCAGTGGGGGCAAGGGTGCTTGACGGGTGCGTCGGTCCAGAAGGTGGCATAGTGCGCGTACCCCAGGCGGGACTGCAGGCCAAAGAGCCACTTGTGCCATGCCAGCCTCCGGAAACGCAGGGGCCGCCAGGACAAGGGGTGGAAGCCTTCGTGGGCGTGTGTGGGGAACAGACCATGGGTCCACACTTTATGGGGGGGCGCCATGCGTTCACCGTGTCGGACCACATCCCAGGGGGTCACCCTTGTCTGTGGGGGGGGCAGGGGGAGGGCCGTACCGACTTTGGCATACTTGTCCGACATTTCATTGTGGACTTTTCCAGTGTGCCCTTCAACCCACTCCAGACCTTGGCATTTAGCCAGGATGGAAGTGCGTACTTCCTGCACCCAAGATGCCTGCCTGACTGGCCGGCGCGCGCTCTGCGCAGATGCAATGGCGCCCTGGCAATCCAGTCGGATGGTGCCCCCTACTTCCGAAAAATGGGAGCCCAGGAGCATTCCTACTAACTCCGCTTTATAGGAATTTGGGTCACCAGGCACTCTGCACACGGCAATGCGGCCATCTTTCAGCACAGCGGACGCCCCAGATGAGGGCGGTTGACCCATCTTGCTGCCGTCCGTGTAGGTGGCTGGCGGCTGGCATTGCGGGGGTAAAAGGTACACTGTAAGCCCGCCTACGTGGGCCACCTCGACGGCGTCGCGCTGTAGTTGTTGAGCTGCCCACGTAGTGTGTACGGGTGGCTGGCGAGGGTCGGGGTCAGGGTTGAGAAGGGAGACAGCGGTGATGAAGGCATGGTATGGGGAGACAGTGGTGTGGGGGGACGTGGAGAGTGTATGTAGTCGCTGATTGCGGTGCAGCGAGTCCAGTACCCTAGTGGGGTGCAGGATTGGAAAGTATCCGAGGCCAAGGCCACGACTACGATGCGTGTAGAGTGTTTTCTTGGCGACGAGGGACGGAAGACCCATGACGCCGAAGATAAACTTTTCCAACAGGGAAGTGATGGACATTAGCTGCGAGGCGCGGAGTGGATTGCACTCTGTGCGATAGAGGAGCCTCGGTAACACCATAGTGATGACTAAGAGGACCCGGTCAATCACTTGAATGGGTTGGGAGTGCAGCTCATTTAACTGGGCTTTCAGCTCTTGCAGCACAACCTCAACGCAGGCGTCAGGGCAGAGGCAGGGGGAGAGAGGGTGGCCCAAATGCATGAGGTAGGGGGCACGTGCAAAGGTGTGCAGTACCTGTACACTCCACTCTGGCGGGTACGGCGCAGAGACGGTGTACCATGGCGACGGACTGGCAGCCTGAACGGGGGAGGGTGGGTGCAGATACTTGGGGAGGGTGGGCAGGACAGGGGGCAGGGGTTGCGTGTGAAGAGATTCGCTTTTGGTGACGTTCACCTGGCAAGCAATCAGACTGAGGGCGGTCCGTACGACCTCGGCAACGTGCTGGCTCTGGCCATACGGCGCGGGGGAGCATATGTCGTCGACATAAGCCGAGAAAGGGATGCCGTGTTGGTCTAACACTCGCAGGGGGATTTCAAAAACAACGACAAACAAAAAACAGGAAAGGGGGCAGCCCTGCTTGACGCCATGTGTCGTCCTAAACACTGTCTCCTCCGCTCCTCGTAAGAATGTGGACCCTTGCTCCATTACCAGGGAGATTATTTGCAGTAATTTGGAGGGGGTCCCCATTCGGTCGAGTACACCTAGGATAAGAGCTTTGGGTGGACTGTCAAAAGCGTGATAGACGTCGAAGGCGAGTAGGGCTTTCTTGTCCCGTATGGAGTCGATGGCATCCAGAAAAATTTGTGTGGCATGTGCTGTGGACGTGCCCTGTCTGCCGCCGAATTGGTTGGGGTGCAGGTGGGGGGACACTAAGGGGTAGAGCTTTGGAGTAAACCCAGCGCATAAAAAGGCGGTAGATAGAATTGCTCATGGCAATTGGTCTCCACCGATCCGGGTCTTGCCACTGGCCCTTTCCTTTAAACAAACAAAATGTCTCTGAGACCAGCCAGGGCTGTGGTAAAAGGCCTTCAGAGTAACAGAGGGAGATACAGCTGTGAACTAACTTGAAGACGGGGTCGGGGAGAATGTGCAGTAGGTACGGCCGGACTCCGTCCGGTCCGGGAGATTTTTTCCTAGACGCACGGGCAAGGGCACGCAGTTCACTGAAGGTGGGGGGGGGGGGGTCGCACAGTCGTGCTCTTTGGGGTATGAGGTCTAAAGCGTGAGAGGACCACTGCGTGTTCGGTTGCAATATACGTTGTATTTTCCTGGTGGGGGTGGGGAGTGTAGACTGGGCGGGGGGGGTGAGGAGGGTATGCTTGATGCGGCGGTAGAAGGTCTTGGACCTTCGCTTGGCTTGTTTGGCCAGTTGGCGTACTACAGACGACCAATCACTGACATCGTCAGAGGCTGGCGGGGAAGGTGGCCTCTGCGAGTTAACCCGGCGCATGGCAGTGAGCATGTGTGAGCACAGTTGTTGGTATGTGTGTGCAGTATCACTGGCAACGGTGGGGAGAGGCAATGCAGCTGTGGCTGCAGATATGTCACGGCGGAACCGCGATACATCCCTACGGTTCCACTGGGCGCAGCGCGCCTCAGGGATATGGGGCTGCGCCCAGGGTATAGTGTGGATTAGTATGGGGTTGTGGTCCTGAATGCCTTTGACCGAGGAAAAGTCTACTACCAGGGCACCAGAGGTCTGAAAGAGTGCACCAAACAGCCTCGTGCCGTATGCGCGGTCAAGGTAGCTGCGCGTGCCCGCATAGCGACGCACCCTGGTGTATGGGGTGAGCGTCTGGTGTGGGATCAAGAGGTCAGAGAGCGAGCCGGCCCGTTCTTTGGCAATCAGCCACGGCCACAGGGGTGCACGGAGGGCTGTGGTATGGCCGGTATGTGTCACAGCATTGTATTCACCTAAGATAATAGCGCACTCGCGGGCAAGGCGATCGAGATGTCTCTCACAGGATGGCCGCTCCCTAGACGTGTGGGGACCGTAAAAGGACGCTACAGTGACAGGGGGCATCGACGGGTCGTTGTGTAGTTGCAGGGAGGTGGTGACGAGCCTCCCGTCAATGATGGTCTTCATAGTGGGCCTGTGTGGTGCGATGGAAGTATGTACAAGCAAGGCTACTCCGGCCTTTCTGGAGGGAGAGCTGTGTAGCAGGTGATATCCCCAGTACATAGCCACTCTCTCGTGGTCCCGCAGGGAGGACGAGGCACTGGGCCGGAATTCCTGCAAGGATAATGTGTGGGGGAGGGGGTGAAAACCGGCCAGTAAATGACATAGGCGGTTCGGTGTGATTTCGACACGGCCGACATTGAGGGCGCCAAATGTGAGTGTGGGGTGTGTAAGCGTGCGCGTGAGGTGTGTGGTGGTTGGGGGTGGGCCCATACTTGTGGGTGCATCAGAACCAGGGTTGACTGAGTCGTCCCGGATGTGGCGCGTCGAGTCGACCGGCCGGGCAGGCCCTGTGGGCGAGCAGTGTTTTATAGTGGCACACACCAGTGTGAGGGTGGTCAAGCGGGACAAAAGATAAACGACGGTGGCGAGCATGCGCAAGATGCCTAGCACAGCCAAGGAGGTCACCGTGGGACAAGCCAAATTACAACCTTGCAGGTGAGTTGGCTCCCGGTTATTTCCTATAGCTCCATCTGGTGGCAACTGCAGACGAAGTGCAGCGGTGGGGTTGGGGGCAGTGGGGTGGGGCTGGGTATGTGGGGGCAGCACTGTGTGACGCACCGGCGGGCGTTTTCCGTGGCATGCGCGAGGTGTGACACCGAGGATAGTGCACATAGCAAGGGCCGACAACGTGGAAACTGCGACGGAGCAGATGACCTGTTGTGCTACTCGGAGATTGTGGTGGGCGCTGATGACCACTGCAGCGAGGTGGCACCAATAAAAACACATTTCGGAACCTGCATACCATTGTTTGAGGATCGACCCCAGCTCTGCATAGGAGGATGCAGTCCACCTGGCATCATGTACGAGTGTCTGCAGAGGTACAGGAAGACGTTGGAGGGCAGTGGGGGTGAAGCAAGCAAGGGCAGCGTTCACCTCAGGGGAGTTTTGCGTTTCAGTGAGGGGGAAAAGTACGAGGGGAGGCATCGTCCTCAGCTGGCGGCATGGCACTAACATCGTCGATGGTTCTCTTGCTCTGACCAGTCATACGGTCGTCCTCCTCCTGTTCTGCGGCTGGAGGGGAAACCGACAGGGGGGGTGAGACAGGTAGTGCACCAGATGGGGGAGGGAGGCCCACATTAATGTCCGGAAGGGAGAAGGAGGGCAGAGCATTAGGTACCGCCGCGAGATTGGACTCATTCAGTGCTGCCGTGGGCAAGCTACTTAGGTCAAGACACTGCAACCTTTCCTCAAGTGAGAGGGCTGTGTCGGTGGCAAGGGACCCTGATGTGAGGAAAACTGGTCCTGGCAGTGTGGAGCCGTAGGCTGCAGTCGCGGACTGCGGCGCCTGGAAACTTACCAAAAGCAATCCAGCTTGCTGGAACAGCTGGTGCGAGGTGACTGGCCCAAATACGGACACTGCATGCAGCACATCGGCAACACTGTAGGAGGGTGAAAAGCGCACCAAGACATGAGGGGGCTGCACCGTGCGTACCACATCCTTAGCACGTAGGCGTTGGTGGGTAGTCGCAGAGATGACCAGGAGATCACCAAGGTTTTCGATCTCTTGGATCGCTGGTTGCAGGAGTATTTCGTCCTACACCATGCGAAAAAAGATCGTATTTGTTTAAGAAGGTGATGAACTCGAATTTCTTCCTCAAATGAGGATTCATGTCTATGGCATCGCGGAATTCATTGGCAGGCATTTTTTTCTTCCGCTGCGCACCGGGTTTGAATGGTGGCTGGTGGGTAACTATGATACTACAACTCTTGATGGAGGAGTGTAGTAGGGCAAAAGAAACCCCCATATCTGCTAAGGCCTCTTCCTCCTCGTAGAACCTAGCCATGATATCCATAGGGACATGGAAATCAAAAACTTTGTACCCATCGGGAGCCGAACTAACGGTCACCGGCCAGTGGTTTTTGGTAATGCGCGGTACTGTAATGTTGCGCAAGACGGTGGAACCGTCGTCCGGTGATAAACCGTTGATAAGCAACATCAAGGGTAGTGTACCGCTGATGTGCCAACGGGTCTCCGTACCATCAATGTCCCGCACAATGTCTTGGGGCACATCCAAGCGGATTTGGAAGTTGGTCGAGGTGGGTGTGAAAAGCGGCCAGGTGTGCCCATCGACAGAAACGGCAGGTACTTGTGCTCGGGGGTAATATTCTACCACCTTGGGAATGTGGTCCTTAGCCAGAGGTTTTGAAGTCAATTGAAAAATGATCAATGGGTTGTCGTTTGGAGTGGGGAGATCCTCAATCAGTCGAGTGACTGCAGCGCGTTGGGCGAGGTGGATGACGGGGCATACAACGGACAAATTTAGGTACGGCAGGGAGGGGATAAGATCTATCCGGCGATCCAAAATGGTCGCAAGATCAGAGTCCGCAACGTTTGTGCGGGATGGGTAGGCAAGCCAAAACATTGTTTGTTTGTTTTGCTTTTTCGATTCGCGCAAAACGTTGACTAATTGTTTCACGATGGTCTTATGTGAAAGAAAGGGACTATCATCCTGAAAGGGGGCGAAGGCGGAAAGCATGAGGAACGATACTGTGCCGATTAGTTTGGCCGAATCAAAGCCCGGCATGTCCGTGACGGAAAACGATCGCAGGAAGCCGGGGTATTGTAGGCCATCCCCACTCAATAGGATTTGGGGCGGTGGTGAGAGTGCCCTGAGTAAGTCCGTGGGTGGAAGGGGAGAAGTGTCCAAGTACAATGGGGGCGTGGCCGAAAACTGGTCTACGTTTGAAAATCTTGATTGTCCACGAATTTGCACTTTGCCGGACTGAACATCGTCGGTCAAGTCCCTGGCCTCGGGAAAGCCATTTGGCAAGGTTCTTTGTGATTGGAAGGTGCGTGCAAACCTTATGGGGTTCATGGGAAGGGGAGCGGACAGACCGGTATCGGAGGCTAGAGTAAACGAAGCTTGGCTTAGCGCATTGCGCGGTGGAATATGATGGCGAGTATCAACTTGCTCGTTGGCACTACGCAAGAGAGAAGGTGGTCCATAGCCCAAACCGTCGGGGTTTCTCTCTAAGGCGCATCGATACAATTCTTTATACCCGTTTGAGGGCCGGACACGTTTGGAGTACGGGGTCTCGTTGGCGGCAGCGGCTATTGATTCATGAGGGTCTGCGATAGAGTGGCCAAGGAGAGAGTCGTGTTCCGAATCGAAAGACACGTCTATCCTGTCTACATAGGCCATGTCTTCGTCCTCTTGAGAGAGGGCGGGAGGTCCCTTTGTGGGTGTTGGGCGAACGAACACGCTTGTGGCTTTTTTTTCCTCGTCTTTTTTTTCCCCGCCTTTTTTTTCCCCGTCTTTTTTTTCCCCGTCTTTTTTTTCCCGACTCATGTCATCACTTGGATGAGAAGTTGTTGCATGCGCATGATCTTTTTTTTCACTTCCGACATTTTTTTGAGCCCAAGCTTGGGCTATGACGCCTTTGGCACGAAGCGGTTGGGGCGCAATGAAATGGGAACCATGAGAGGAGGCCTCTTGTGGGTTAGCACCAAGACTCCGTGCTCCATATGAGACGTATGAGGATTGAGAAGCAGCCTTCTCGGTGCGGGCATGTGCTT
This sequence comes from Eutreptiella sp. 'Long Island Sound 2002', assembly GCA_964036045.1. Classification (NCBI taxonomy): domain Eukaryota; phylum Euglenozoa; class Euglenophyceae; order Eutreptiales; family Eutreptiaceae; genus Eutreptiella; species Eutreptiella sp. 'Long Island Sound 2002'. The sequence goes on along the minus strand of OZ038380.1, from coordinate 92,136,002 downwards.
GCATTGCGTCACCCATATGCGCCATTATGTTAGGCAAGCTTGAGCGTGGGGTCACCTTTTTTTTGGCCTCACTGGAAGAGACTCTTTCGGTGAAATGGAGCGAGAGCGAGTGGCATTGTCTCTTGGGGAGACCGACCTTTGTGAGAACCTTGAAGCGGCGGAAACCGAGTTACGCTCTTGGGAACTGCGAAGCGCCTTTCCACTCGCATTGGTCGTTGAGGGTTGCTGATTCATGATGCAAATTCAAAAGTGCGTGAAACCGGAAATCAAAGGTCTCAGTATAATTGGAAGGTTCCGAAACCGTAACAAATGGTATAAAAAAACGGAACCTGCACGGAAAAGGAAAAGTCCTGTCAGATTAGCAGGCGTCAGAAAGATCGGCCCACAAATCGCACGCGCGCACGTCGGATGAGTTTTTCTCTTCGCTTCTGCGTCCGCAGAGACGTCTAATTGGTATTTTGCAGTTGCCTCGAACGCTACGCACTTGGCATTCGGTTGTGCAGCTTCAAAAATACAACTCTCGACGTCGTGCGAGCATTCGTTCAATATCTCCAGTTCCAACGCACCGTCATATCTCACACAGGGTTGTGGTTCGAGGAAAAATTGATGTACCTCAACTTCAATGCGGTTGATGTCAGCTTCGTATCCCGCTCCGAGGTCTGGTGCCATTTCAGAAACTTGAGCTTCCATTGCCACTTCAGTGTCTCGTGCACCGCAATCAACTTGTCTTCCATCGTTCCAGACGGTTGGACCTTCCACTTCACAGGTTTCCCGTTCGCCTCCTTCTTCATCTGGTTCTGAAGCTTCTGGAACTTCCTCCAGCGTTAAGCGTTTGTCTTTGTGATCATTGGCAGGAGTTGGGGAAACGGCCATATGAGGTGTATCCACTCCTTGTCTTTTTTCCAAGTCACTCACACATTGTCGTCGATTTACTCTGTGTAATCACTTGCAAATATGCGAGTCCAAATCACTCAATGGTATTGACCCATCAGAAGCATCTATGTAAGACGCAATAGAGCCCCAACCTGGAGCTGGTAAGGGGGTCTTGGCCCCATCGGGCACATACAAAGGCACATCCGGTAGAGGTACTCAGATTTCGGTCCGTCTGTCCAGTAGAGGTCGCCACTTCGCTGCTTCTGCCGTCTGCCCCTAGTCAGGTGTGATAGCTACCACCTTAGCACGATCCAGTACGGCTTTGGTGAGCATCTTCAGGATATGAGACCATGGTGGATTTCCCCAGCAGAGTCCGAGGGGTGACCAATCATACCCGTAACAGGAATTGAATGGTGTGCAATGCAAAGTTTCGGTGTTGTTTCTCGGATTCGTATACAGATCCACAGTGCATACCAGGTCTCCCATCTCTGCAACTGCTTGTGCCTTAAGTTCTGGTAGCACCCGGTAAGACTCCCGCTTCCCATAACGAAGTGAGTGTTGCCTTTCACTTGACAGACCATGCTCCTCATGATCTGGGGAGGACCCCCCTCAGAACCTTCAGGCGGTACCAGGTCCACTTGCTGGGTCTCAGGGTTCCACACGATCAGTTCAGAGGGTGTAAACAGTATTCCCACAAAAGCTTCAGGGTTCTCTCGAAACAAATTCATCCCATTGCATACATCAAAGGCACTCGTGTCCATGAAGATGCAGGTGTGCTTGAATCCAAAATATTTCAGAACAATCTCGACATCATTCTACCCTTTGCTGTAAGTATAAGTCCGATCGCCAGTCGTAACAGCACAAACATTTTTCCTTCTCGGATCACTCAAGATCCTTGAAGCAGCGATAGAACCCGTCGCTCCAGTATTGAGGGCCCCACGGTAATTGGTCCCCTCAAGGTCGACTGTTAGTCATATTGTGAGCCCCTCCTTTGCTGCCAACCTCAGCAGTTCCACGATTCTGTCCACCTCTGCAAACTGCAGCTCTCGCTTCCTCTTCTTTGCTGCAGGGTCCTCATCTTTCTCCGTGCAGAATGGAGCGGGCTTGATTGCCGACTTGGGCTTTGCTGCGGGTTTGACAGGTTTGTCGTTCGCGAACTCAGGACGGTTCCTCATCTCGGATAAGATCTTCCTTGCATCTTCTTCTGAGAACCCTTGATGCTTCAGAAAGACCTTGAGTCTCTCAAATTGCTGCTGCTTCTGATATTTGAAGCAGTGGTCAGAATAGTGACTTCTTTTCCCGCAGTGCTTGCATGGAATCCTCGCCTTGAACTCAACAATCAAGGTCCCAGCATCCAGTAATCGAGACTTCCCAGTACCACGGCCGCCAACCGAGCCTTTGCCACGGCCTTTGCCTCCTTTGCCTCTTCCTTTGCCCTTTTCTCCTGTTTCAGATACTCGGAGCTCTGCAACAACTTTCTTCGGCGTCTTCAAAAACTTTTCGAGGTCCCTGGAGCCCTTGGAGCTGGAGGGCCAGGACGAGTTGGAGGCGACTTCTGTGGATGACGTGCCTTCCGAAATCTTGTTCTTGGCTTTCTACCTGTTTGTGCTCGCTTTGCCCGCAGCAATGCCTCTTTTCATAGCGAGGTGCTTGAGTACCAGTGATAACTCCGCACGCTCAACCATGAGATCAGCCAGCTCCTGATACGTATGCATCCGCCTGAAGAGATCTTGGTCCTTGGTCCACTCAGCGAACTGTTTGTCATTGATCTTGGATGCCAGATGCAACACCTTCTGTTGTTCACTCAGGGCCCCAGAACTGAGCTTATTGAAGTTCCGATCGAGATCGTGAAGGAGCTTGGCGACGGCTTCTGGCTTCGGATCATATGGCAGGTGCTGTACCTTGTAAATTTCTCCAATCAAGCTCAGATCCCTCTCGACGTGAGGGTAGAGCTTCTGCAGACTCCCACGAAAATATTCCAGACTCCTCGAGGATTCCAAGACTTTAGAAACTCGGTTCTGTAGATCTTTGTGTTTGATACCCTGCACGATCAGATTCGCTTTCACTCGTGATTTCTCATTCGCCCTTCCCTTCAGAAACAAATACCTGCCAAATCTTTCTGCGAAGGCCTCCACATTCAGGCCGTTGAAGGAAGGGATTTCCATTTTGATCCCGCTCGTGTTGTCATCTTCGGAATCATTGGCCCAAATGTGAGCGGGGGAACCCTCGCGTACCTCGATCGACCGATCGAAGGCAGCGTTCTCTAGAGTCACAAATGGACTCCCCAAAGGCTTCGTACCGACCATCTTGACGCCAAGCTTCTTCACCTCCGTCTTGGTGTGGTTTATCTCCTCTTGCAGCTCAGCCATCTTGTCCAGGACCAGCTTGAGCTCAGGGGTAGATAGATCACGCGAAGGTGCTTCCGACTCAGTTTCAACGACGGTCTTACTGAATGACACTTTCGACTTACCTTTGGTTCTGCGCAACCGCTTCGCCTTGATCTCCTCAACCTTTTGCTTCACGCACTCCACGAACGCACCTTCCATGTATTCGTTCATCCATGAATTGATCTCTCCAATCTGACTCTCAGTCAAGTCTTCCATCTCGTCAAGCACAGTATGATATTTGTGCTTGCTGGTACTTTTCTCTTGCGGCACATAACACTTGCCATCGAAATGAACGCCAGCTTCTACTTCGACGCTCCCGTCACCACAATCAATGTCTTTTTCGAGTTCGGGGATCCTGGGACAAAAATCGGTGGCGTCTTACCTGTCTGGCGGATGGTCCACGCCACCATGACGTTGTTCGTCAACCGTAGCGCAATCGTCAACACCACCACGACTTCGTTCGTCAACCATGGCGTGATCGTCTGAACTCATCCATGGATCAGGTGTGGCAGAATCACTTGAAAAATCTCCTTTGCTGAAAGGTTCTGCAGGTTGTAAGAGAGTGCTTAATTGATCATAGTAGGCCTCCTCCGCAGCTGTGGGCGCTCGCTTCCGACCAAGCAAATATCCTCTCATGGCTTTCAACACGGTCTCCGCTTGTGCTCGTTCGTCGTCGTGAGGAAGTGGTTCAGTGATAGGTTCCGCAACCTCGCTTGCGCTTGACCCTTTGACATACATTGTGGGTTCGGTCGACTTACCTTTTGATCATTCGTCATCGGTCTTCGCTGTTGACGGCGCTGCAGCTTCTTCCTCAGGTTCGACTGGTTCTTCAAAAACTTCGACGGGCGATCCCTGTGTTGTCTTCTCCTTTTCGGCCCCATCATCATTTGTCGCTGTACTCGTGCTTTTTCGTCGATCGTCCATACTTGATAGATAGATGCAACTCAGCGCCATGTACTCCTGTGTCTGCTACCACTGTGAATTCTTCCCTTTGGACCTTGAAATACCATCCGCAAATCCAATGTTTGTTCTACTGCACGCTTTAAACCAAAACATCCAGAAAATCAAGAACTCAACCATGAGTGATTGCAAGTGCAGCAAGAGGAATATGAATCATGTTGACATAAGACTGATGGGGCTGCAGTAACAAAAATGAGCTTAATCACTCTATTTACATGCACAGCCTTTATGCACAATTCATGCTGGTCTGGCTCACCTGTGCACTGGGTTACCTGTGTGTTGCTTTGCCTGCGACTCAGTGATATGCTCTGCAGAACTTCTGCTGCTCTGTACAAAAAAGATGAAATGCAGATTTTTGAAATCATGCAACTTGGAAGAAAACAAATATCACAGATGGATTCCCCATCAAAAAATAGGTAGAAAAGCATCAAGAATCACTCCAAAAAAACTTTCTGTGCTATCTGTCATTCACATCTGGTGACGCAGCACTTGGTAGGCGCTGCCCATACCCATGTCAGGGCAGGTCACGCGCGCGCGCTCGGCTGGTCACGCGCTCACGCACGCAAAAACACCACTTTAGGGCAAAAAATGGTAAAATACAATGTTAGACTCAAAATGACCGGAATTTCATGCTAAATTCAAATATTTGGTTAAAAACCGGTCAAATGAAATCGTTTCGGAGAAAACTCAAAAATACTCTCTGCTGTGGATCGTTTTTCAGACCTTATGTAGTCTCAATATATAATAACAACTCAATAGTTGTTCCATCAACCAGTGTAGCTAACAACAAAGAAAAGGGGCCACAGCAACAACCCTTTAATGCTTCATATACTCCTTAGGGGTGCCTTCAAGCAGAACATCACTCCCCTTTGGTTAGAGGTTCGCAAATCCCGCGACTCTGTCCCAACTCATCAATCCAATCTAACTGAAACAGGCATGCAATGGCAAATCAAAATGCTACTGCAAACACAACAAATGAAAGACCAAAGCCACATTGCTGACTGCCAACACTGCTGCCGCTGCTAAACCTGGTAGGTCCACCCTAGACACTAAAAAGGGTTATAAAACCAAGACCGGTTCCACCAGCTCGGTGACCCTAGCCCTAATCAAGACTGAATATTGGGACCGAGCTGGTCAGGGGGGAACATCAGCTATGACTGGTGAGGGACATCAAGAATGATTCACAGATTGATGGCTCTTGATAAAGTGAAATCAGCTTGCAAGTGACTCTCATCACCACGCGGCCCACCTTCAAGGCTGTTTGGGAGTCTGGAGACCTCAAACAAGGCTCAAAATGGGCTCCTTTCACCGGTTTGTGCAGTCAGAACGGCCTAGGATGAGGTTTGGAAACACGTGTTTTTGACCCATTTTTGACCCATTTTTGGTTCCACAAGAGCCCATTTTCAAGGCATTTTGGGATTTTCGGAGGTCCAAAATGGGCCACCACAAGCTCAAAACGATCAAAAACCACTTGTTTTAGCATTGCACATCGTCTAGGATGATTTTTGAGAAAAGTCATCTTTTGCCCCTACTGGATTCTGGTGACCCATTTGGGCACCCACCTGTTTTGGCTTGAGCTTGCAGCTTGCCGCAGCCTAGTAGGCCTAGGTATTGGGGTCTAGGCGTCCGTTTGGGCAATTGGGTGCAGGGGTGGAAACCATAAAAAGTGGGGGTTGTGGGTGGAGCAGGTGCCCTCGGAATCGCATTTTGAGCCATGTAGCCAAAGATATGGCCTATTCTGGGTTTTGACTATCGGCATTTGGAGCTTCTGGGGGCCTTTTTGGGCCGTGTCCGGCACATATCATGGAGTTAGGGGGCTGTAAAGAGCTTGTTGACACGACAAAGTCAAGCTGCATGTGGAACGTACCCACCGTTTCCCTTCGTTTGGCCGTTTGGAATGTGTTCCAGGGCTTTTTTGGCCTCAAAATGGCTGTTTTTGGCCCCAAACTGCAGTTTTTGAAACTAAGGCCCGCCACTTGCGAATCCCATTCCTGGCCGCCACCGTTGAGCTTTCTGCTCAATCTTCGTGTGATTGTAGGTCACACCCGTAGGTATCATCGGGCAAAATTTCACACAAATCTGAAGACTCACGACGGAGTTCTGATTTTTACTCATTTCGCGCGTGCTGCTTCCTGCTGCTTGCTTGCTGCTGCTAAACCTGGTAGGTGCACCCTGGACACCAAAAAGGGTTATAAAACCAAGACTGGTTCCACCCGCTCGGTAACCCGAATCAAGACGGAATATTGGGACCGAGCTGGTGGGGGAGGGAACATCAGCTATGAGTGGTGAGGGACATCAAGAATGATTCACACATTGATGGCTCTTGACAAAGTGAAATCAGATTGCATGTGAACCCCATCACCATGAGGCCCACTTTCAAGGCTTTTGGGACTTCTGAGGGGCCAACATGTTCCAAAATGGGCTCAAGATGGGCTCATTTCACCCGTTTGTGCAACCCAAATGGTTTGGGATGAGGTTTGGAAACATGTGCTTTTGACCCATTTTTGACCCATTCTTGGTCCCAAAACAGCCCATTTTCAGGGCATTTTGGGATTTTCGGAGGACCAAAATCCGCCACCACAAGCTCAAAATGGTCCAAAAACACTTTCTTTAGCGTCGGACATGGTCTAGGATCATTTTTGACAAAAGTCATCTTTTTGCCCCTACTGGACCTTGTTGACCCATTAGGGCACCCACCTGTTTGGGCTTGAGCTTGCAGCTTGCCGCAGCCTAGTGGGCCTAGGTATTTGGGTCTGGGCGTCCGTTTGGGCCATTCTGAGGGGTGGAAACCACAAAACGTAGGGGGTGGCGGGTGGTGTAGGTGCCCTCGGAATCGCATTTTGAGCCATGTAGCCAAAGATATGGCCTATTCTTGGTTTGTGGCTGTCCGCATTTGGAGCTTCTGGGGGCCTTTTTGGGCCGTTCCTGGGACATATCATGGAGTTAGAGGGCCGCAAAGAACTCGTTGACACGGGGAAGTCAGGCTGCATGTGGATGGTACTCACCGTTTCCCTTCGTTTGGACGTTTTGAAGGTGTTCCAGGGCATTTTTGGCCCAAAAATGGCTGTTTTTGGCCGTAAAATGCAGTTTTTGAAATTGAGGTCCGCCACTTGCGAATCCTGGTTCAGGCCGCCAGCGTTGAGTTTCCTGCTCAAGCTTTGTGTGATTGTACTTCACACCCATAGGTTTTATCGACCGAAATTACATACAAATCCGAAGCACCACGACGGAATTCTGTTTTTTGGCCATTTCGCGCGTGCTGCTTGCTGCTTGCTTGCTTGCTTGCTTGCTTGCTTGCTGCTGCTAAACCTGTTAGGTCCACCCTAGACCCTAAAGAGGGTTCTAAAACCAAGACTGGTTCCACCAGCTCGTTGACCCTAACCCTAACCCAAACCCTACCCTCACCTGGAGGGGACACCTCCAAGTCGATTGGAAAACTTGCTTCTATGCATAAGGTGAATGGGGCACCTATGAAGAGACATGAAAACCAACAAAACTCGCACCAGTTGGAATAAGGAAATGCGCTTCCATTCAACCGCATCCCATGTTTTGGAGTTGGGGATGCAACAACACGGAACGCTCCACCAAGCCATTCCAATGTTGCAGCTGCTGAGGAGAAAGCACCGCAAATGTGCCATGTTAGGTATATTGATGAATATCGGCATTCACTTGTTGTAATCCATACCGAAGACCTTGTGCCAACATGTCTCTCACATTGCGCATTTGAGGCAAAAGAGCTGAACCCAGACAGAGAAGGGGCCACCCTTGGGGCCATTAGAGGAGGTCTTGCAGAAGCACAAGAAGCTGTAAAGGTGGGTTGAGGACCATAAACATTCATTGCTATACTTGTCAGTGGTTCATATGATTGTGACGGGCTGCTTAATGTTGAAGAAGTACAAGGTGATGAAGAAGCGGGGTTTGTAGGCCGTGTTTGTGATGGGGTTGCCGTCTTGGCAGCTTGCGTCCCATCTTCTCTGTCCTCCACCCAATCGACTTGCTCGTCATCTTTTCCGATAATTTCAAAACGTTGGGCGGTGGGCCTGAATTTCCTAATTTGGTCCATGCTCCTAGAATGAATGCGTTCTTCATTGGTCTTTTCCATCCATCGCGGGTGCATTGCTTGGAAAACGCTCCTGCGTTTCCGAAAAGCATGGTAAAGTTCTGCCAAAAGTTCTTGTTCCTCATCTGTGAAGCTTCCCGGTGTCACTGTACAACCCATGAGCGCAACATATGCCGCTTGACTGTCCAGATGTGTTGATCGCTTGAGGCATTGCGGAGGCCGAGTGCGCTTCTGGTAGTGGACAGCATTAGGTCGTCATCGTAGACAATCTGCCATACTGGCAACGGCAATGGGCGACGCACTTGATGAGCTGGCACCGTCGACAACGGGTGAGGCACTTCCCGAACTAACATCAACCGGTTCGGGAGAGGGAACACCCACGGCTTCATCAACAGATTGTGGGTCATCGTGCACTGAGATAACCTGTGAAATGATAACCTCTGAAATGGCATCCAACGGATTGGCATCGAGTAGCGGGTCAACATTCTCCATCAACTCTTCCACATGGTTTTCAGCTCTTTCATGTTCATGAACAGAAACATCGACATCTTCAATGGATTCCGCCTCCTGTAACCAACGATTGAGTTCCTGGATGGTACCTTCTATTGTTGTGGTTTGAACTGGCAACTGTCCTATTTCTCGAAAATCTCAAAATGCGACAAACCTCTTCTGCGCAGGATCCTTAGGCGGAGCACCAATTCATACACACTTCACAAATTCGAAGACAAAAACCCTGTTCAAAGATATGGAAATATCATACAGCACTTCGCACACTGCAACTGGCCTCTCAATGCTTCAGATGTATTCACGGACTGCAGTGCGATTGCGACTGCGACTGCAACTGGCGCGCTCGCTGCGCTGCTGCTGCTCAAAACCGTAACACTACCCCCCCCTGAGACCTCAAAGAGGTCTCACTTGTTTGGGTGGGCGTCCGCTAGAGAAACTAAATAGACAGGGCACACGAAAAAAACATTTTTCTGGACCTCGGTATGTGCTGGCTTCCTGAAGCATAATAGTGGTCGAAACCTACAGACTTGGATCCAGTGTATGGTATACCTGTGCTCACCGCCTTATTCACACGCCGCGTTCCACTTTGTCACGGCTGCGTCGTGGCTGAAGCTGCAGAAGACAACTTCGCCAGGCACATGCACGGGCGCTACCCACAGCAAGGCTGTGGGCTTGTCGAGATACCATGACATTGGGCACAGCTATCGAAGCTGAGGGCCCAGCAAACAAACAACCAACAGGACTATACATGTGTCGAATCGACAGGGCATATTAAAGCAATCTACACCATTATTGGCGTCACAACTGTCAAATCAGCCATTACTTGGCATTCCAACTGTCGAATCAGCAGTCCGTGCCCCACTCGAATGTGGACGAGCCATCCACCTGAAGTCGACATACTTCGTGCACCTGCTTCAGCGTCTCCACGCTAGCCATGAACTTGAAGGTGTCATGGCCCGTATAGCGTCGACCGATATCAATGGTTGAGCAAACGAAGATTGCGATTGCCAGGCCGGCCGTCGACTGTGCACTTGTACTGGAATACGAAGACATGCTCACGGGCAAGAGCTGGAAACCGTCCTGGTGTCAACGTCTGCCACTTGGTCGTGAAGAAATCCCAAAGGTTCAACGGCTGCCCAACGGCAGGGTTCCACAAATCCATTCGATTGGTGGTCTCGAAGGACAAAGCGTCATGTCAACCGGTGGTCCATCGCTATGATTGCTCTGAAACGGTACCAGCGGCCATGCTGTGGTAGAATTGACCAGTTCGCGAGTCGACTCGCCACCACGGCGTGTCGGCCGAGTGCCTATCGGTCAATGATCTGGAGCCTGCTGGTGCGAGAGTTTGCTTGGAGTCAACCGGGGTGTTGATGCACATACTGGCCATCGGTGAGAGCGCCCTGCAGAGCAAATTGAGCCGCTTTTGCAGTCACAAGGCTCGAAGCCGTGTCGACAATAACCGCCTCGACGACTTGGTCACAGAAGCTGACGTTGCGTCGATGAGCAGCAATAAAAAAAATTTGATCAGGAAAATCCTGTGGTGGGGTCGTCTGTCGTTCCATTAGGAGGGGCGTGGTGTTCCGAAACTCCTGTAACTCCAACTGCTCGGACTCAAACACTGATGGCAACAGCGGCAGCACCAATCAAGACGATCACGTGCAAATACAGACTGCCGTGTCAGTGAATTGAATTTTCCAGAGTCAAATTTACATATGAATAAAAGTACGCGTTTGGCCCCGACGGGGGGCCTTATCAACCTGTAGTCATGAAAGTCAGTATGAACAGGCGGGACGCAAAAATGTGTCTGCATACCCTGCTTGACACTATTTAGGGTATAGGGTTAGGGTTGACTCTGTCAATCCCCTAATGCAACCCTTCCAGTGTGCAGGTTCAAATCAGAAACTCATGGCTGGGTACACGGAGCTTTCGGATTTACCCGAATAGGTGAGGAGGAAAGAAGAGATGGCGAAGCAATAGCACTACACAAGGCCCATATATGGGGATTGTGTAGTGCTAGCTGAGCCAGCGGACAATATCCTGCTCTGTTCCACCGATCATATACGCTGGTTGCCATGTGCCAGCAGCCAAGTCACACAGCAAATTCACCATGTGTTCAAAATCGGCTTCTTCCCGTGCTTGTAATTCTGGTCGTCTCAGTGTCTTGTTTTTCCATGAAAGGAAAACTTGGCGTAGAGACAGTGCCGGGCGTAAGGTCACATAGAATCGCAAATTGGGAAGAATCGACCGCATCCGAGATTGAACGGTGCGTATAATAGATTAAAACAATATCGGGAATGCAGAGTGATGTGGTGCACGAATGATGTGTATGATGTCCTTTGTTTCTGGTCTTTCACATGGTTTCATATATCGATCTCGGTCATGCCATGCAACTGGTAACGGGGTGTATGCCGAAGCAGGATATCCCAACCTCTTCAGCGCCTCAACGAGATAATTCACACAGATGTGAAAATATTGTACATGTGAGCATATTCTGAGAAACCGGATCAGTTCGCCTTTGATCCATCCTAGTTTGATGGATCTAGGATGGTTTGATGTCCACGGTATATAACAACACATGTGTGTGGGCTTGAAAGAAATCGTAGAGATCAGTTTGTGTAACCTGATGATCTGTATATCCAAGAAAATGATGTTTTCCATGGGCTCCATGGGCATGCAATATTTGCCCGACCCCAGGTTCGTGCCAACTACGGATGCCGCATACTTTCCCTTGGAAAAAAATCTGAACCCCGCACCACCGGCGCGCAAGAAAGGGGGCGGGAAAGGCAAGGGCAAGGGCAAGGGCACGGCAAAGAAGTGATGGATGCAATCTGAGTGACATTGTGCGAAGACAAGGGGTGCGCTCCGTTGGGTTGTTGTGTCCTTGGCACGTGGTGCAATGGGGTCATGCATGGGGTTTTTTTTAACCATGTCAAAACCTTCAGAGTTCGCTGCGGCTCGCCGTGGCTGCATATTTTCATGAGGGGGGCACATGTATACCCCTTTGTGGCTTTTGGTGGCTCCGTGTGGCACACTGTGGTTACTGCAGCCCACCTGTGGACTACTGTGGCTTTTTGTAGCTCACTGTGGTTTCACCCCGCACACTTGTGGCTACCTATCACCCAGCACACTCACTATGCCCCTTAACTACAATGCATTGAGCTGGGACCTGAAGTATGTACAGAAAAATTTCTGTCACTCTCCTCTTGGCTGTTTAGCCTCAGAGCTGCTGGGTAGAGTGTGAAGACCTTTCACAGTTTCTTGTGGAACACAAAGTCCTGCGCCAGCCTTGCTGTGCATTGCTGCACGAAAACTACAGAATAAAAAAATAAGCCATCAGAGGTGATATAATGTGTGCATCAGGACGAGGAAAAAGTAAAATCGGACGAAAGAAAGCTGGTATAGTTGATTGCCTGTGTGTAAAGTGGATGTTATCATATCGTGGACAAAGAGGACAAGACATTCTGAATCAGCAGATACGAGCAACCAGAAAACTGCAACAGGAAGAGGAAGGTTGACACGATTTCTTGAATCACAATCCAGTACTTGACTCAGGTCGCAGCCCTGCCAATGCACAGTGCTGTTTCTTACGCGTCTCAAAGAGGCACTAATGGTTATATGACAGCAGAGAAGCTGATTGGCTGGTCACCAAGCCATTAATGCATCTGGCACCAGGCAAGTGGACGCCTCTCCAGCCCCTGCAGGGCATAGGGAAAAATAGACAAAAAACAGAAGGCACACAGCCTGTGCTAGAACCCGACGATACTTGTTATACTGAGTTTGGGTTAACCCCATTCTCTCTGAGGAACTCCCTCAGCGTTGGGGACGAAAAATTGTAGGGACTGCTGGTGTTATCCTTGAAGCACGCTTGTTTCCTGGCATGCTTGTTGAGGATCACAAACTGCTGCCTCGTCTCATCCAAGTTGTCAGTTATGTAGAGCGCATAAGAGCTTGCATATGCTGGCAAAGGTGATATGGCCGCGGGATTGGGTTGCACGACTGCTCGAGTTGCAAGCTTGACAGTAGTCAGTTCCTGGGATTCAGGGGAAGGTCGTACAATGCTGCGGGTCCGGCCGAGGTTGGCAGCATGTGATGGTGCTTCATGTGTGTTTGCTTCTTCACTGGGTGTTGAGGAGTGGGACGATGAATCCAGTGTCGGCGTTGAAACACAGTCTGGCGAAGAGGAGTGACCGTCTCCTGACAGATGCGAAGATTCGTGGAAGTTGTGGAAGTCAACCTCGGCGTGCCTTTTAGCTGCATCAGGGACTTCGGAAGCAGGTTTGCCATCAGGAGCTTTCGTGAACTGTGTCCCCATGTCTTCCTCACAATCCACCAACCAGTCCAGATGCTGTGAGACAGTGCATGTAGGCTTCTGTGCACCATGGTAATTTACTGTTATCGCTGTCGACCAAGTAGAACTCTCAGTATCGGTATCAGCGGAGTCGTCTCCCCAGAACCTTCCGCGGACCTCTGTGGAGCACGAGGAAGATTCCAGACTAGGCTCGGAAGAATAGGCAGAAGGGACGTTGTCCGGCTCAGGTTCAGGCCTGTGAGAGAGCTGCCGTGGATCTGCTGCTAGGTTGTTTGGTCGAACCTCCAAAATGATTGTCTTGCCATCTCGAGGCAGGGCCTCCGCGGGCGGTACAGGGCCGTAGCTCAACGTTTCGTTCTGTTGGGGCTCCTTCCATTCCGTTCGGGGCAAAGAGCGATGTTGGATAACAGCATTGGTCCTGATGAGGTGATTAGAGTGAAGAAATTTGGTCAACAACGGCAGTGGGTGCTGGTACAAGCAGCACGATAAGCTATGAAACGCACAATCCCCTTGCCATAGAGATCTTATATTCTGCGAATGTCGCTGGCCGGCGCGAAGCAAAGCTCTCATTCGTTCTGACGAGTCATGTGCTCGAACATTCGAAGCTGATGATTGCAGCGAGTCATACATTTGTGCATCAACACTCTTGCAATCTTGATGCCATGCGGAGAATTCTCAATTTAGCCGGTGTTCATACTGACGAGTCCAAGGTAGGGCAATGGCTATGAGTCTAGTTCTCCACGACAGGCGGTCGTGGAGCTGTGCTGCTTCACGGTGCTATTGTCACCTAGGAGCGGTGTGAAGCTCGTACTCATAGCTTCTGCTACTGCACTGCACGGGCCTGTTTGGTTATCGTCTTCATTCAGCCCACAGTCCTGACACCGCACTGACCAATATGTAACGGTTGTTTGTAATGTAGTAGGACCAGGTACGGCTTGGCGACGGCTCTCACTGGTCTCACTTGGGTCTGAATTTTTGTACCGGATTTTGTGCATGGAGGAGGTACATTCCGTGACATGGCGCAATGGTGCATTCAGTTCTTCAGGCTTCTCATCGGCTTTGCTGAAGTCATTTGTTTCTGGTTCTTCGCTGTGCGTAATGCTGCGAGGCGCTGATATTGGACTTTGCGCAGCGCTTTCCTTGGGCGAAGGTGCAGGAGGACGCACGGAAAGTCTTATCCGGTCGTGACAGGGACTTAGCGTAGTCTCAGCGGCATAGTTGGTATCATATGGGCGATGAGTGAACGGCTGTTGTGGCTGGATTGTGCTTGCAACGGCATAGTTTGGCTGTGTTGCTGCGGCAGATGGTGGCGACAGTGTGAAAGTGTTGCCCGTCGCTCCATTTAAACTATGACCTGTGGGCAAGTGATGATATTTGCAGAAGCAGAACAATCGGCACGACTCTTGATACCAACAGATCGGACGGGGACGCGAGTTCAGCAACGGTGGTAACGGTGACAAGAGTGTCGTCAATGGTGGCAAAAGGCTCAGTAATAGTGGATACAGTTGCTCCGGCTCTGCGCAGATGGGACACGCCGTCATGGTTGCTCGTAACTACTGTCCAACTCCTCAGCGGGCTGGGGCTCAGAAGGAAAAAGTCGCAGAACTGCTCAAAATACAAGCAAAACCCACTAACAGCGTAGGAGGACGGCGCAGACGTTCTTATGGCTGCCAGGATAATGTCTTCTCGAGCTGGAGGATACGGAGCGATACTGTCGGGTGTCTGCTGCTGATCGTCGATCCGATGAACAGGGCTTTGCAGAACTCGCTGGTGCCTGTGGGCCAGGAGTGATCCATCAACAGTAAACTGCAGACATCGAAACAACATAGACACTCAGAAGGTGAGGGTCACGCATGCTGTTAGAGGGCACATGGGGGCCCCTACTGCACCCCTCCCTGCACTGCAATGGATTGAATATGGCCCCACTCGGGGGCGAATGTCAAGGGGCGCGCTGCCACCATGCGTCTTCCCCTTGGCAGGTGGGGCGTCGGGGTCATGCATGGGGTTAGAGGGCACATGGGGGCCCGTACTGCAGCCCCCGCTCCCCTCGGGCTTGGTTTGGGCCGGGGGGCCGGGGGTTGAGGGGGTGGGTCGACGTCCACTGGAATACTCAATTCCTTTTCAATGTGCACCGGGGCCTTCCGCTCCTCTTCTTTGTGCTCGCTCCCCTCCTCGTTTTTCGCCTCCTCCCCCTCCTCCTCTTCGGCCTCCTCTCCCTCCTCCTCTTCGGCGTCCTCCCCCTCCTCCTCTTCGTCCTCCTCCAACCTCTGTCCTCCCACAGAAACATGCGCGCCCTCAAATGCTGCCAGGCGTGCCTTGTAGTCGGCGACGTTGTTGTCCAACCACGCAGGGAGGAGGAGATGTTCTGCCCGCTGGTACGCCTCCTCCCGATGTTGATGTGCCCGCACCCTCACATCCAGCAAGTCCCCCTTGTCGGAAAACGTTTTGCGCACCGCCCGGCGCAATGGGTGCGCAAAGGGGAGGAGGAGCTCACAGGGCAGCTCGCACTCCACCGCTTCGTTTGCCCATGCGGGCAAACCCCACCTCAAGCTCGTGTCACCTAACCCAAACAACACCCAAACCCACTCTTAAACATATATGGGCCCGTAATGGGCCATTGCTAAGACCTCAAAGACAGGAGGCGCGCTCCCCAACCCCACTCAAAGCTCGTCTCACCTAACCCAAACAACACCCAAACCATGTTCTAAACATATATGGGCCCGTAATGGGCCATTGCTAAGACCTCAAAGACAAGAGGAGCGCTCCCCAACCCCAATCCAAGCTCTTGTCACCTAACCCAAACAACACACAAACCCACTTCTAAACATATATGGGCCCGTAATGGGCCATTGCTAGGGCCTCAAAGACAAGAGGCGCGCTCCCAAACCCCAGTCCAAGCACGTGTCACCTAACCCAAACAGCACCAAAACCCGCTCCTATACATATATGGGCCCGTAATGGGCCATTATCACGGCACGGCAAAGAGGATGGGAAAGGCACATACCTGACTACTTTTTTCTCCTTTTCATCACGCTCTTTGGCTTCCCGGCGCTCCTTCATCCTCCCAATGAGCTCGTCCATACCCTATCTGGCAAAACACACAAACAAACAAATGTATAATGTGCGGAAGAAAAAAGGGGCAAATAAGAACACCAAAAAAAAAGCAAAATTGACAAAAAAAAAGGACAAGCAAACAAGTGACGCCACGAGGGAGATACCTCGCTCGCCTGGTGGCGCACCCTCCGCCCGGGTCTTGGGTGCACCCTCGGCGCGTGGCTCCGACCCGCCTTCGCGCGAAAAGCGTCTCTCCTCCCAGTCCTTCCTCCTCTGCTCCACTGTTGCTGTAAACAAGAGATGACAAACGGTGAACGAATGGAACCATGGAACACTTGCTATGGAGCAATGGTGCGTAGCGGTGCATACCACATTCCACCCCGTCTCGTGGTTGCGGGGAGTGCTTTGGTGTGCCCGGTGGAGTTGGACTTGGACTTGGAGGCCAACAATGTCGGCAATGAACTCAATGTTGATCTCCTTTTGCCATTGCGCGTGTGGGTCGGCTTCACCTTCGTCTTTTTCTTCTACTTGTGTTTGTGGTTGTGGTTGTGGTTGTGGTTGAGGTTGCTCTTTGGGCCATGCCGAATTCCATGGGTCTTCGCCTTTCGTCTTTATTACTTCTTGCCCTTCTTCTCCTTCTTTTTTTCGTTGCGCTTGCAGTTGGAGTTGGTTGCGTTGTTGTTCATCAAGGCCGGCATACCAATTAATATGCCCGTGCTCGGCCCCGACAAAGGCAATCTCATCCTCTTCTGCAACACAAATAATGGGTAGGACGGATGTGAAAGCACGCATTTTGCATGAAAATGACATGAAAAGCACAACCATAAACCGAGATGTTTGCAACCACATGCCATCCGGGTGGGCCCACCAATATTTCGTTGGGGTCTCCGTGTCAGCATTGTACGCCTAGAAAGATGTCGTTGATCAATGCCCTAGAGATTTTGATGAAATCCTGCAGGTTTTGATGTTGAAAAGCCAAACCAAAGCAGCAAGTAGAGCAAGTAGAGGATGTGGATCGAATCAACGAATAGTTTTCCAATCCTGTGTACCACAGAAGGGCTGCAGATAGACACAGCAGGCTTAAATACAAAGATTCAATCACAAATGGATAAAACAAATGATTTTAAGTGAAAGCTGGCCCAACTCTAGCTTCCAAGTTAGCATCAAGCACTTCATGTGCACTCGTTTGGGTGAAATCAGGTTGGTTAGGAATATGGGGCAAGGGAGTTAGGCCGGACACAGAATGTGACTTGGCAAAGCAACTGAATTCAGAAACAGTTAAAAGGTACAACCACAATCAGTGGTAGAAACAATTGAGTATAGGGTCTTGGGGTGGGAGACCACTAGGCTTACCCTCCAAGGCCTTAGGCATGAAATGCCTATTGTATTTCGGTATAACCTCCATGAAGGAAGATACCTCCCGTCAGTTGAGTGGTAGGGGTGAACTTCATGGGAGGCTAGGGTTATAACCCTAGTTACTTTGAGAAAGTGTACTTTAGGCTTCAAAAGGGAGATAAAAATACTTAAGTAAGTCTTGGCATCAACAAAAAAGCTTTAAGGGGGGGCTTGGCGTGGATCAAGCCCTCCAAGAAAGACATGGCAGTGACTTTTTCTTACTCCCCCCTGGAGTACTAGTTGATCAAGCCAGTCGGACCAAGGAAAAAGGCTCGAATATTCCCAAAATCACCTCAGAAAATGCATTAAACCTACCAAAAAAATCCCCATCAGTTCATAGAAGCCTATCACACTGTAGGTACCCTTGAAAAACAGTGTAATGTACCGTGAATGATGTCCTTTCGATGGGGCATTCCTCAAAAGTCGCCAGCGTGCGACGAAAACATTTGGTAAAAATTTTGGGGTAGTGGGGTTTGCACCCAGGACTCCCTTCCTAGAGCACACATGCTTGCCCACCACGGTACAGTCAAACGCTCTGATGCGGACGGCTACCGCCGTACAAACGGCGTTTTTGTAAACATCCTGACCAAGGGCCAGGGCAAAGAAATACTCCCAATGGAGGACACAAATCTCCAGGAGCTGAGAAAATTAGAAAATGGAATCAACAGGGAGTGAATCCTGTGGTGTAGCAAAATGGGTAGCGATGTAAGAAGTCAAATCGCTAAAATTTGACAAAACGACGTTAGAAATCGTCATGTTTAGAGTAAAACCTAAAGTCGTAGACAAGCGCAACAGAAGCGGGCTCCAGAAAAAGGGTTGCGCAAAGGTAAACGGCTCCAGAAGAAGAAGGTATGAGCCGTAGCTTTCAAAGTTCTAAAAGAAATTTTTGCACAATTGCATCAAAACTTTTATAAACTTTAGGGAAAAGTATTGAAAATGAACCCACACCACAGAGCAGGTGGACAACCCACCTCTCGGGTATGCCAGTGTCACTTCTCACGTATGCATTGCGTTCGTGTTGGTCGCTTCGTTATAACGTTAGGGTCGTCACCGCTGTGTTCGCTGGGGGTTCGGGCCCTTACCCTCTTTTGCTCTGCAAAGGTCAAAACAGAAATGTAAGGTATGCGAAGCAAATGGAGCGCGCAGCGCGCACGTAGGGTTCGGGAGCGCGCAGCGCGCACGTAGGGTTAGAGTATGCGCTGTGCTTGCGATGCATGTGCCTAAATCAGGCATTCACACAATGTGTCGCTTTCCCTATGTCCCAATCCACCCTTGTCCTCTCGTCACAGGTAAGAAAAGAAAGTGCTTGCTCGTGTTCGTGTTGCCGCAGCGCTAAAATAGGGTTGGTTCAAACACTTAGGCTTGTTTTGGGCTGTGCAGTGCGCCACTCTCTGTCATTCTTCTGCAGGGAACAAAGTCCAAAGAGCATGCATGACACACAATGCATTAATCGCTTAGGGTTGTTTATAGTTCGCTGTAGGATTGTTTAAGCGCTTAGGGTTGCTTTGCGCTCGTGTCATCCTCGGCATTCACATGATGCGTGGTGAGTAAGGTAGGCAAGTCCAGGAGGAGCTCACCTCCTGGTTAAGTCACGCTGAATAGCTGAAAATAAAGCTAATTAGCATAAAAAACGCTTAGGCCAAAAAGCGCGCTGCGAAACGCATAAAAACGCGACAAAAAGTATTTCGACGTGAAATAGGTGAATAGTTAGCGCCGTAAACACCGTAACGCTCGTAGGACCCTAACGCCGTATCTCTCGTCGTCTAACTAGCCATAGGCGCAAGAAAAAGTGCGTCGCCAGCAGCGCGCAAAACTCGAAAATGTTTTCTAAGCCGCCGCGTTGCTTCGCCCTGCTTCCTTTCATTTTCTTTCCTTCTCCATGCACCTACCTCCCCTCCCTCCTGCCCCCCCTCACCCCTTTCCGTCAGCTTAGGCGACCAGCCCTGGGGGAAACGCGGTCAACCCCTTGCAAACAAGAACACCCTCCCCCACAACACATCGCCATACGTACATCAGCAAAATGACCTTGGTATTGCTGCCTGCCTGCGTACGTGAGTTGGGTAGAGTATAATTTTGTTTTATTTTATTGTATCTTATTTTTATTTTCAAAAACTGTAAAATGGTTTTTAGAGGAAAAACGAACACCCGCAGGACAGCAAAACGCACAGCACACCCCAGCAGCACGGCACCACAAGGCGACACAGCACCACAGAACACAGCACGGCACAGCAAGACACCACGACGCACCACAGCAGCACCACCACACAACAGAACGCCAAGGGAGGCACCACAACACACAGCGACACACCACAGCACGAGGCACCAAGGACAGCGCAGACAAAACCGGCACCGAACATCACGACGTGCAGCGCAACACGGCACCGCACACACCAGCAAACAAAAACGGACAACAGCGCGCGACAGCACGGCACCACACGGCAACACAGCACCACAGAACACGGAACACAGCGCAGGGGAACACGGCACCACAACGACCCACATCGCAGTGCAGGGCAGCAAGCCACGCGGCCAGGCAGGAGCAACGGAAACAAGGCACGCCAAAAGAAAACAGCAGCAGGCAACCAGATTCAGCAACGAACAGGCGGTAACCACAAGCAACAACACACAGCAACAGCCAGCGCGAACGAAACAACACGGGAAGCAGGCAACCAGACCCAGCGAGGAACAGCCGGGGGCACACGACTGGGGCACAGAACACCAGCCAAAGAAAAGCACAGCGCACCACAGACGGCGCCAAAGAGCAACACAGCGGCACACCGACCACAGAAAAAAGCAAAACGGACAGCAGGGCACCACAGCACGCCGCCACACGGCAACACAACGCCACAGCACACACGACACAGCACGGGGGGGCGGGACGCCAAAACAAACCAAAGCACACAGCAGGGCGGCGAGTCACGCGGCCAGGCAGGACCACCCCCGCCGAAGCACACCAGCGAAAAACAACAGCGGGCAACCAGACTCAGCAGCGACCAGACCCGCAACCGCACGCAACAACACACGGCACCAGCCAGCGCAAACGAAGCAACAGGGCAGCACCACCAGGAAACGACGCAGACGGCAGCCCCGGCACACAGCGCACGCACCACACGCACGGCCGCACACGGAGAAGGAAAAAGGAACCCGGCCAGGCGGATCAGAGACCAAGAGCACCAAGAGCGCCCGGAACCAGGGGAAAGCGGGAGGGCAAAACAACAAGGGAAAAAAAAAAGAAGAAGAAGAAAGAAAAGAAGCAGAAGAGAGAGACGGGAGACAGAGCACCAAGGCTCAGGGCACCCAGGGCCAGAAACAACGGAAACGCCGAGACAAGGGAGGCGCGAAGAGGAGGCACAAAAAAATGAGAACACAACAGACAAAAAAAGGGGGGGGGCGGGAATGGGGTGGGGGGCGGAACAACAAAGCGCCAAGGCCCAGGGCACCAAAAGCAACAACACAAAGGACCGCAGGGAGGGTGCAGGAGGGGGAATGGACCCAAAAACAAAGAAAAGAGAAAAAAACCAAGACGGGGGGGGGAGAACGGACCAAAAACAAAGAGCGCCAAGGCCCAAGGCACCCGGGGCTGGGAGGCACGAAAAGCCAGAAACCGCGGGGGCGCGAGAGGGGGGGGGGGGGCAGAAAGGGGACAAAGAAAGGAAACAAAGAAAACAAAAAACAAACCCGAAGCGCAGGCAAGCCCAGCCCGGAGGGGGCCGAACAAAGAAGAAGGACAAAGCGGCCACAGGACAAGGTGAGGCGCACCAGGACGCGCCCAGGAGAGGCCCGCCCGACCCAGCCAAGAGGAGGACGCACACACACACGCGCGGGACCCGGGCGTGGCGTCCTCCAGCCTGAAAGGGGAGGTGTCGGCGTCCACATGAAACACCCCCAGTGCACCGGCCGAGTCCCCCGTCGAAAGACGGACGGTACGGGAAACCGGACACGTCAGTGACCGGGTTCACACACGCCAAACCACCGCAGCACACGCCGCCCAAGACTGAAGCTGAAAGAACACGCCAGGGACAACCCCATCGTGGGGCCCCGTACAGGTACGACGCGGGGCGCGACCAGCGCCCTTGCCTCGGCAGGGGCCAGCGGCAGGAGGCGCCCCCCCTGGGCGCCCTCGTGCCGCCCCCACAGCGCGCAAAGCCAGCTCGCAAGAGCGTGTCCTGTGGGTTTTGTGACGGGTCTTCACGCCCGCAGCCCCCGCACCCAAAGCCAGTGGGTAGTGGGCCCCGGCCGCATGCCCCAAAGGACGAGCGGTCGGGGGTGGGGGAGCGCTTGACACCGGACGCCCCACACCCAGGCAAGAGGCGCCCCCCCCGGGCGCCCTCGTGCCGACCCACAGCGCGCAAAGCCAGCTCGCAAGAGCGCGTCCTGTGGGTTTGGTGACGGGTCTTCACGCCCGCAGCCCCCGCACCCACAGCCAGTGGGTAGTGGGCCCCGGCCGCACGCCCCAAAGGACGAGCGGTCGGGGGTGGGAGAGCGCCCGACCCCGGAAGCCCCAAACCCAGGCAAGAGGCGCCCCCCACGGGCGCCCGCGTGCCGCCCCCACGGCGCGCAAAGCCGGCACGCAAGAGCGCGCGCTGTGGGTTTGGTGACGGGTCCCCCTGCCTGCAACCCCCGCATCCACAGCCAGTGGGTATTGGGCCCCGGTCGCACGCCTCAAAGGACGAGCGGTCGGAAGTGGGAGAGTGTCGGATCCCGGACACCCCACACCCAGGCCAGAGGTGCCCCCCCTGGGCGCCCTCGTGCCGCCCCCTCAGCGCTCAAAGCCAGCTCGCAAGAGCGCGCGCTGTGGGCTTGGTGATGGGTCCCCACGCCCGCACCCCCCGCACCCACAGCCAGTGCGTAGTACGCCCCGGCTGCACGCCCCACAGGATGAGAGGTCCGGGGTGGGAGAGCGCCCGACCCCGGTCGCCCCACAGCCTGGCAAGAGGCGCCCCCCCCCGGGTGCCCTTGTGCCGCCCCCACGGCGCGCAAAGCCAGCTCGCAAGAGCGCGCATTGTGGGGTTGGTGACGGGTCCCCACGCCCGCACCCCCGACACCCACAGCCAGTGGGTAGTGGGCCCCGGCCGCACGCCCCAAAGGATGAGCAGTCAGGGGTGGGAGATCGCCCGACACCGGACGCCCCACACCCAGGCAAGAGACGCCCCCCCCGGGCGCCCTCGTGCCGCCCCCTGGGCGCGCAAAGCCAGCTCGCAAGAGCACGCCCGGTGGGGTTGGTGACAGGTCCCCATGCCCGCACCCCCCGCACCCACAGCCAGTGGGTAGTGGGCCCCGGCCGCAGGCCCCAAATTACGAGTGGTCGGGGGTCGAAGAGCGCCCGACCCCGGACGCCCCACACCCATACAAGAGGTGCCCCCCCCCGGGCGGCCTCGTGCCGCCCCCACAGCGCGCAAAGCCAGCTCGCAAGAGCGCGTCCTGTGGGTTTGGTGACGGGTCCTCACGCCCGCATCCCCCGCACCCACAGCCAGTGGGTAGTGGGCCCCAGCCGCACGCCCCAAAGGACGAGCGGTCGGGGGTGGGAGAGCGCCCGACCCTGGACGCCCCACGCCCAGGCAAGTGGTGCCCCCCCTGGGCGCCCTCGTGCCGCCCCCACAGCGCCCAAAGCTAGCTCGCTGTCTATCTCGTTATCCATCATCATTAAAATCCCACAATTTTGTCATAAGATTCCTTGTGTTTTGAATACCCCACAGAATCCCAACCACGAGAGGGACACGACAATGAACACGGCTCAAAGTCGAAGCATACCCATCATGACATGTGTGATCGTAATTCCATTGAATACGTATTATAAGAACCCTGAAATGCAAGTGGTTGACGAACTCGGGAGTTCATTTCAAGACAGAATGTTTATCTACACCAACTGAATGCAATTGTACCTCGTAATCATCAAACAGTCGAATTCTGAACTTTGTAAATAATTCTATCTCCGCAACACTGGCGTATGCATGCAGCACTGGCGACCTGTCTATAATTCCGCTCCGCTGTACTCCCGATCTGCGAACGGATGTCTGTTGCTGTCCCTCTGCACTCTGAGCCTCGAGCCACTTACACTCCCCTCCCAAAACTGTTGCACCAGTGGGGAAGCAACTGTCTGATACCTGGGTTGCGCTGTCCAAATATTCCTGCCCCACAGTGGCGAGACAGGTGAAGGATTGTGCAGGGTGCATGAGCAGGAACTCCTGGCACCACCTCCTCTCAGTGAACGAGTAAAAAAAAATGGCAGACCATGCCCACTGTCGCAAAACCATCAATACAGGTACCCACTGGCCTACACCACCTGACTGACACCAGCAGTCACTGTGAAATCGCGATCAAGAAGATATAAAATGGATGGCCGGAAGCTGGCCCTGACTTGAAGTACACTGGACCTGCAACTGACACACAGAGCAAAAGCATAACGTCCCAGCAGAAGAACAGCCTGGCTGCAATGCCCACAGCGACCACACAATGCATGATGGCAGTGAAATTAATTAACTGACATGCTTCACTTCCTTAACTGGACTCAAGATTCACTCTGGAGGCTCCACTTGATTGAGCATCCTGCAAAAGAGAAGAAAGCAGACTGATGAGGGGGGGAACAGCACATACAACATACAACATGAATATGTACATGTGTCATCGAGGGAACCACTCGCCCAGTCTATGCGTATGGATATATTCCTCCACTCGCTCATCACTGTTACCAACGAACCCAGATGCGTCCTCGTCTGTCCGATCTGAATAACCTTTCCATGTGACAACAAGCACCAACTTTCTACCCCGTCCCCGGCCCACAAAGTGATGATCCACCACCTGTTGGACTACATATGTATCATCAGTGGGTGGAATAGGCTTCTGTGAATAAAAACCGCAGGGCACGGAACGGCCTTCCCAATCCTGAATGTAAGGCTTCAGGCGATCAGTCTTCAGGATCTGGAACCCACTGGCTTCTCGCCCTTCATTGGTAATGACGTCATACCTGTCGCCTCCCACCAACCGATGAACCTCGTATGGCCCTTGCCAGATGCGCTTCAGTTTGTCGAAGCGACGATCATCCGGGCGCACCTTGACCCACACTTTATCCCCTTCCTGAAATCTCTGGGCCTTATACTTGGCTGTCAAATCCTTGGTGAGGCGATCATGAATTGCTGTCAGACGGTCACAGGCCTCTTTGCGTTCAGCAGCCACCCGCTGAAAAAATTGAATAGTGTCTTCCGCCCCATCTCCGGCACGAACGGCGGCACATCCCCAAAGCCCACTGGATCCCTCCCAAAAACAATGCGATGGGGGGAGTAGGGGGCGATGAGGCCTGGCAAATCGTTCAAACCCCATACCGCCAGTGGCAAGGCCTGAACCCATTTGCCTGGTCTCTGACTCAAAAATTTGCACAGTGCCATCACAACTGCTTTCACTGCCGCTTCCGCCTGCCCATTGGAGGTGGGGTAGTAAATAACGCTCTGGTGCTGCTCAATGCCCGACAGCGCACATAGATGTCTGGTGAACTCAGAGGTTATGATACTCTGATTATCAGCAAATACACGAGCAGTTAGACCCATAACAAATACCACACGCTCCAAAAAGAGCTCAGCTGCTTTACGACTGTCCAACCCACTTTTAGTAGTGAGGTTGGCCAACACGTAGCCTGACAGTCTACATACAACAACCATACAGTAGTCGTATTTTAGAGTATTGTGCTCAGTCTGCGGAAGATCAACAAAATCAATGGACAGGCTGCTAAAAAAATCAGAAGGCACGGGAAAATGATCAACACTCCCAGGCTGTTTCCCCGTGCGTGGCTTGGTTTGCTGACATACTGCACAGGCCCCGCAGACCTCTTTAACCTGCTCTTCTAATGCTGCCTTAGTTAACCCATGGAAATGAAATTTGCGATCAACCAACAGTAAAGTCTTCTCCACGCCACCATGCACGTATGAGTGGCAGGCCAGAATGACTTGCTGAATCAGGGAAGCTGGAACTGCATATTTACCCTTGTAGCGAATACGTCGCTTGTACAGCCCAAAGCTTTCAAGCGCAGCAGGCGGTCGAACCGCTGGGTCATCCTGGCGAAGGGCGGCGTAAACCCCAGACCAATATGGATCTGCCTGATACTCAGCAGTCCAATCTGAAAAGAGCACACTCACTTCAGGGGGCACTGTTAAGTTCCGCACCTTGTGAGGTCAGGGGACAACGGCCCTTCAAAAGGTGGCGTGTTGGCCCACAGCGCATCAGAGACACAGGCATAAGCAGAGAGCAACCCCTGATGGGACCAATCCTGCTCTCTGAGATTTCTGTACATGGCTTTTACCTGTTTTTTCTGACTGCCACACATGCAGGAGGGAGCAGCGAACCTGTCTCGCAGATTTCGCAGCCGGCTGTCCTGAATATCGCTAGAAATCCGCTCCTCCTGATGGACCCTTTGAAGAGCACAACAAACAGATGGGGCTGAGGAAGTGCGTGGGTGCAGACAATCATGCGCAGGAAACGCATGCCTGACCTGTCTGTACCATGTACCATACTGCTGGCAAAACTCAGCACTGATGCCCCGTGCCATCTTTGAATCTGCCCATAAGCGCTCCTCACGCTCATCGGCCTCCCAACCTGCAACATCCTCTTTACTGCCCATTATGGACACATCGGGCGCTGCATGCGCCGCAGGATATGCCCACCTGCTCAGGACGTCTGGCACAGTCTGATCCTCACCCCGGATATACACAATTTCCAGCTGAAACTTCGCCAGAGACTGGTGCCAGCGTCCTCTACGTCCAATGGGGCCAGAAACTGTATCAAAATCCTCCCTCGTCCAAGTCTCTAAACTCTGATGGTCTGTCAAAACCTTGACTTTGACCTGCTGTCCCGCCAGCCAGCTACGAAACTTGTAAAGCGTAGCTACAATCGCAGAAAAGTTTCCTTTTCCCTAATGTGCCATGCTCGCTGCCCCTTACCGGGATCCCCTTGCAATTTTCGCGAAAAAAATGCAACTGGGCGCAGCGGGCAGGAACATGTCATTTCATCAGGGCAAGCACAGGTTTTCTGCTCCAGCGCAGCACCAATTGCATACTGTGAGCTGTCACACCGAACCCTAAACGGTCCGTCCAACCTGGGCAAAAAAAGGTCCGCAGCCGACTTCAGCTGCGACACTATCTCATAAAAGCAGGCCCGCATCTCATCAGTCCGAAAAATTTCATTTTTGAACTTGCAGATCTCCTGCGGCGTCATGCCCTTCCTGTCCTTTGCTGGAAATTGCGCCCTCAGAGACTGGGCCATCTGATTTTTTCCCTTCTTCGTGAGTTCCAGGCCCCCGAGCGAATCAGTGAGAGGTGCTGTAAGATGACCAAAACGGTCAATGTAAACTGCATACCATTGCACAAAGCCAAGAAAGGCCTTCATGTACATTGGCGTGCAGATCATATCTGGGGTCCAGCGTGCAATGGCTGCAGTTTTACCTGGATCCACAGTACGACGACCCTTCATCAATATCTGACCACAAAACCGAACCCTACGTACAAATAACTGAAACTTGGAAGGCTTGATAGTGAGACATGCACGTTCCATGATCTCAAAAAACTGCCAAATCTCCTGAACGTGCCTCTCCAAGCACTCCTCCGTAGGGGGCACATCAAAATCAGGATTATCCTCACTATCAGGCGTCCCATGGCAGACATCATCTATATAAGGCTTAGTGCCATGCGCATCCGTAAAATCCTGAAATACTCGACAAATCATCCGCTGATACGCCTGTGGGGCTGTTTTGAGACCCATGGGGAAAACCGTCCATTGGTACAAACCCCATGGCGTCACAAATGCAGTGTAGGCACGGGAGCTTTCAGCCAAATGCATCTGGTGAAAACCATCCTCCAAATCAAAGATGGACCAGATGGCATTTTTGGCTTGTTAAATTCACAGATCGACGACGGGCAGTGGGTACTGCTCCCCATCGATCTGTGAATTTAAATAGCGATAGTCGATAACTAACCGCCATTTACCCCCTGGCTTTGGCACACAGAAAGCTCTGGCTCTCCATGCTGATTGGGATTGCTCTAACATGCCCCGTTTAAGAAATTTTGCAATCAGCTCCCTGTAGGCTGTATCTCTTACTCCTACAGTGCGATACGGCGCCACTCGCTGCGGCACTGCACCCTGTTTCAGGTGTATAACTGCTATGGAGTCCTCTGGGCTACCTCTGAGCGAGGGATCTACATCCAAAATCTTGTCTGGAAACTCGAAAATATTTTTAAAGCGTTCGATCAAGCGCTCCGGATAATCAGCACACCTTGGGTCTTGCATATCAGATTCAACAACTGATCGCAGCGACCTCTCTTCCAACTGAAAAAAATCAGGAGATTCAGGATGCAAAACAGAAAGGTGCGCAGGCTTAATATTCTAAACTCCCCTCAGTAATTCTCCCTTCCCTTTGCGAGCAGGGCGCCTGTATTTCCTGCCCCTGTTGGGCAAAACTGCATTAGAACCCTCTACATCTGAGTGGCCACTGCTCAACTCAGGCAAGTCTGAGTTATCCTCCCCAGAGACCTGCTCCAGACCAGTCTGCGAACACTGCTCACAGTGTCCACATGCCCGGGAACACACCAAGTGTCTGTGTTCGCCTTCGCCTACTGGGCCAGAATCATCCTCCCAGCGTTTGTCATGGGATTTAGCATCACGCAGGCCCATAGCGTCAAACAGGACGACCCTAGTCGTCCGGTTGGCAGGCTGCTTATATACAATGCCACTGTCATCACAATATATTGGGATGGTGCGATCCAAGTCCCATCAGTCCACTGCTGCCTCCCCCATCTGCCAGAACCGAGACTGGTGCTTCTGCACAGGGAGCAACATAATGCCCCTGGACTGGTGGAGCAAAATTTTATCGACGGTCTGCTGCAGTAAAAAATGAGGGCAGTGGAGCCAAAAAAAATAATGGGTGTGGTCTCCCTTGTCCTGAGAACCATATGACCAATCCTGAATCAGGGCATCGGCCTTAACATCCCAATGCTTTGGAAACAGTGCTGTTTGCCTGCTCGAAAAGGCATGAATGAACTTAGAATCCTGCAGACCTGCCCATGCCAATATTTCATCACGGACGGCCGGCAACAACATCTGTCGCCCGGCTGCATACATGTACGAACCTTGCTGCCGTACCCGCTTATAAAGCTTAATACGGCGCTGCATGGGAGTAAGATGCACTTTGTTACATTGCTCAGAGAAACGGGTACGCAATTTTTCAGATAGCAGGGACGTGGTGCCAGCTGCTCTGTCCAACAGAGGATCCGGCGTTGCATCAACCCCCCCCCCCAGTGACAGAGCGGGCTGCTGACAACAATGTCCACACAGTTCATACAAATCACACTTGCAAAAATGGTGCAGATTCCGCGAATGCTCTGCCAATGTCTCTGTAGGCTGTTGATTCCACTCCAGCTTTTTATCTCGGGCCTGCCAGGGCCCTGAGTACTGCTGGCAGTGACCCCACCCCACAGCGAACGAGTCTGGAGGTATGTCACCACTCATGGACTGGACTATTGTAGGAGGGAGCCCAGAATCAGACTCCTCGTCACTAACGCCTTGCTCTGATGGCTCATCCCCTGAGTAGTGCTGCTCTCGCACCAACGCAGGATCAGGCAAACCGCCATCCGCACTCCGCACGCACACACACGCATGAACACACTCTGTGCACCTGTCGCGTCCCTGTTCATGTGTCTGCTGTACCCCATGTGGTTGCATCCTTGTCTGCTCGTCTGTGGGACCTAAATGGAGACAGAGGAGAGCTGCAGAACAGGACACAGCTGCAGCAGCCGTAATGGCAGGTAGAAAACGTGTGACATACATGGCCGCGACAGAAGCAACTGTCGTGCCCTTTGTGTGAACCAAAAGTGATGCCTGTCGTGGCAGCGATTCATCCTCGCTGTCAGACGCCAAATTAATAAATCGTGCCACATAAGACTTTGTCCTGCTGGGCTTCTTGCCGCTGACCGCAAGGGCCCTGCAGGAACATTGTATTGATATACACGAACAATGCTGGGCCGTGCGGTTCTTTGTACCACACAGCGCATCAACCAATAGATCCCTCGTTGGATCCACCCTCAGGCCATAGGCCTTACAAACCGGGTAGCCTGCAATTAGGTGTTCATGCACATCCGCCTTGTACACAAATACCCGTTCAGAGACCACCTGCACAGGCTGATTGCTACAATCCTGTATCTGCACACTGAGGTCTACCACAGCCCCATGTGTGCCACCATTTATGCGCTCCCCATTAGCCACAGTGATGCGTAAGGGACAACGCGCCAATTCAAGGGCCCTGCCCTGAAAAAAGGCCTCTGGCGCCAGAGCCAGAACCTCAGATCCCAAACCAGTCAGCATGCAACTACTGAGCTCCTGCGATGTGCCGCCAAAAGATTTAACCCTGACGCGTACCACTAGCTCAGTAAGAGACTGTTTCACATCAGCCTGTGTGCGGTGCCTGACATGCTCCTGCTTGCCGCGCCTAATTACAGCCACTGGCTGCCACCAATTCCGGCATGAGTGCAATGCCCTGGTCCACGTGGACAGCGTCACAGAGGTAACAGACCGCATCCCAGTGAACTCAGGCTCCGGTCATGAGAAAAAGCCACAGAAGCCAATTCAGCAAAAGAAGGTGCAGTGTGTGAATCAGTGGATGTCGCCACACTGCGTACCCCCCCCACCCCTTTAGCCATACTTTTCCCCTGACGCCTCTAACTTGTAGTAGGCTGTGGGTTGGGGCTGGGGGACTGTGCGCCCGCGCCATTACCTCCAGTACCCACCTGACCCTGCAAATTGCGGTGCTGTGCTGACTGAGACACCAGCTTTGGACAGTCCGTAAACCTGTGTTCAGGTGCACCAGAAGAGACGCATAGTCCCTTTTTTTTTTTTGGCATGGCGGTTTCCCCCCCAAAGTGTAACAACAAACAAAGAGACACATAGTCCCTTGTCTAGCCGCGCCTTTGTCTCGGCAGCAGCTTTTTCAAGGGCATGATTGCGACCACGCTGACCACCATATTTGGCACCATTCCCGCCATTCTGTTTATCCTCCTGACGGTTACCGCCACCAGCTTGCCGACGGTCAGTGCCACCACCATTGCGCCTGTCAGAACCACCGCCAGACCCATTCTTGCTGCCGCCAGACTTGCGATCGCCATCATCAGGTTTTCTGGGCCACTGTTTTCGCCTTTTACCAGGCGTCCCATTTTTCTGGTCTGCCTGTTTTATCCTGCAGTCTGCGGCTCGATGTCCTTTATTTCCGCAAAACAAGCAGGCGTCTGAGGGAACTTTGGAAAAATCAATAGACGCAGAACGCGACCTATTGCCTTTTTTTTGCTCTGTACCCCTGCCGCGCATCTGTCGCAAGTCTGCCTCAGACTCCCCTTTATCAGCCTCCATGGCCACATCCCTGTTAGAGCACCAGGAAAGCTCATACTGGATGAGCTGGTGCGCTCCCTGATGCGAGAGCTCCACCCCTTTGAGTTATTCATATTTCTAGAGCTCGTCGAGGTCGTCCTGGTACCCCCCGTGCCGGTGCGGTGCGTCCGTGAAGGCTTCATTTGCTTCTAGCGCGGTGACTGGGGCTGGTTGCTGTGTAAAAGGGTCCATTCCAGGACCCATCATTCATATGCCTCCAGTGTCTTTTTTTGCGGTGGCTGTGACTTACGCCATTTTTTCCTATACATGCGCCGGGAAACATTTTTCATGGGTTTCATGATATTCGTCCAGATATCTTTATAACTCTATCCCATGAACAAATGAAGTTGGGTGTAGAGGGAGCCTAGGGATTCCGGAAGT
Source organism: Eutreptiella sp. 'Long Island Sound 2002' (assembly GCA_964036045.1). Lineage (NCBI taxonomy): Eukaryota > Euglenozoa > Euglenophyceae > Eutreptiales > Eutreptiaceae > Eutreptiella > Eutreptiella sp. 'Long Island Sound 2002'. The sequence continues at coordinate 92,104,681 of OZ038380.1, read as the reverse complement.
GCGGTCAGCAGAATTTAGGCCAGGGTGTCTGAGCCACAGCGTTTATACCAATATTGGTGAAAACCCTGCCATTGAGGTTCAAAAATGGGGCGAGAAATCTGTTTAGCATCCCAGCTCGGTCTCTTCAATATTTGCATCACTTCCCGTCAGGTTTCATCACTCAATGCCTCTACATCAGGCCTACCCTTCCCTATTTTCCCAAACAATCCCCGCAGTTTAACATCGGGTTCTTGCTCTGGGGAATCGTTACCTTGGGAAACGGCTGCCAAAAAATCAGCCATGGGGAAGTCCACTGAAGCCTGTGTAGTTCCCGGCATATCAAAAGTAGCTTCTGTGCTATCATCCTTAAAGAGAGAGGGAACGGGTCGACCACCTTTCCCATATGAGCCCATGGTGGAGGCATCCAGCGTGTACGGGCTGGCATGCATACAAGAGGCACCTTTGCCCTTGACCCAAGAAAGATCAGAGAAAGGGTGATCACTAGGCGACCAACGTGAAACACCAACCCAACGTGATGGCGGCTTGCGGTCCTTGGCCACCGACTTTCCTTCCCCTTCTGAATCAGAGTCCCAAGAGCGAAAGCGCACACCTATGTGACCGTCATCATCACCGTCCGTTTCGTCCCCTTCCTCGTTAGCCACCGCTTCGCCGGCGACCCACTTCTGATATACCTCCTCAAGAGCCGCGACCTTGACTTGCAAAGTTGCAAAACTCTGAGAAGATAATGATGAGAGGGCATCCAGCTGCGATCGCATTGAAGAAAGGGTGGATTCGAACGACGAGGCAAGATCACATGTGCAAGAAACCTGCGGGATTAAATCAAGACAATTGATTCGGGCCCCGCGTCGTTTGACGTCATCCTGACGCCAACCTGACGCTAAATTATCCTGACGCCTTCCTGACGCATCCTGACGCATCCTGACGCGCTTCTGACGCCAACACCTCTACCCTGACACACATGTGACGCTTGCCTGACGCCATGCTGACGCATCCTGACGCCATCCTGACGCCATCCTGACGCCATCCTGACGCATCCTGACGCATTCCTGACGCCATTGGACTATCGTGACGTTCCCCGACGCCATCCTGACGCCATCCTGATGCCCCAACATCAAAAATTTCGTCCACCAGACAAACACATTCCCATTTCTGACCAGCCTGATGACAGTTGAGGATGAACTCCTCAATTTAAGTCTTAGCCAGTTGTGCTGCCTGAAGCATCAATCCAGGCAGTGGACAGCGCAGAGAGAGACAAAGCAGATCCGCAGATTTGGCTGCAGCAAATTTCGAAAACTGTGCGCGAACGTGGCCACTTGAATCTGACTGGACGGCATATGGTCCTAAAGCCATCACGATGACCAAGCGTTCTGAAACAGGAGCCTTCTCAAAAGTTTCTTGGAAAGGCAGAAGCCCAGCAACTATGTCTACCACCCTGGTAAGCTGCTCGCACATGCGCTGTTGCGCGCTGACACACAACGAACACACAGACAGCGCGCTGACACCCAAAAGACACAGAAATGACACACAGACAGCGCTGACTCACAAACGACACACAGACAGCGCGCTCATCAATACCTTGGATAGCTTTTGCTCCGCTTCGCCCCTCAACTGCACTTCAGTCATATCCACCTCAGCAGCTCGACGTTGGTTGTGTGCCTTATCCATTTCGACGTCGCGCCTCCTTTGCTCTTCTTGCGTCAGCAAACGTTCTAAGTCACGTCGCATCTTTTTTCCAGTTTCCTGCCAGATTGAGGCTTGAGATTCTGCGACTTGTCTCATTGCCTTTTCCCTGTCACCCTCCGCTTCGATCCTTTGACGGTACTGCTCCTCCTCCGTCAGTTGGGCCTGTAATGTCACACAACAATACGGCAGGAGTGAACGAGGTTTCCGAGAGCTCCGGTGTACACCAATAGATATGATTCGCTCCTGGACTAACGCAGGACAATCTGATTACGGGTAAATTGTGACCTCATGCTTGACCTGAATGAACTTCTTCCCACTCTTTTGACTTCTTCACTCTTCCTCCTTCATGAAGTTCCTGACTGTAGCAATGATGGGCGTTGTGTATAAATGGCAGGGACATAATCTGTGAAAAGTTGTAAATTGCATACCTGTGAACAATCTTCTTGTAAGCCATTTTCTTCTTTTCTGGATTCGCTGCCGTCATGCCCGCTGCCCGCTGTTCACTTCAACCACCTTTATCTCACAAAGGAAAGATATTTTTCTGTTCAAAAAACAATTTTCGGCATTTCCTGCCATAAAGCCTTCTAAAAGATGTTCAAATATCTCATTAGGTTTGTACCCTGTACAACATTTTTTCTTTTATGTGTAATCTATTTCTGGTAAGTATCAACCTCGGAGGCCTGATTGACACCCTGAGATGCCATCAGGTCCTGGTTGCGCCATCCTGACGCTATCCTGACGCTATCCTGACGCTATTCTGACGCCATCCTGACGCCACCATAATATCATGACGCCACCCTGACGCCATCCTGACGCCACCCTAACGCTCCCTGACGCCATCCTGACGCTATTTTTGGCGTTTTTCTGACGCCATCCTGACGCATCCTGACGCAACCTGACGCCATCCTGACGCCAAACTACCCATCATCCTGACGGCATCCTGACGGCCATCCTGACGCATCCTGACGCCATCCTGACGCCATCCTGACGGCATCCTGACGCCATCCTGACGCCATCCTGACGCTATCCTGACGCTATCCTGACGCCATCCTGACGTCTTTACGCGCAGGGCCCGAATCAAATCCCGTAACTCATCAAGAGCCATGCACAATTGACGAATGTGAGTCACATGCTGCGACAATTGCACACGACACGAGCAATAAATACTACAATCAGGGCCATGAGAAGTGTGGACACCTCCTTACGATTCCACTTCAGCCAATTCACTCTCGACCCTCGTAACTTGGGTTTGCAACCTCTCTAAAGAATCAGAAAAAATTGTCCGATCAGCTCTCACTCTATCCACCTCACGTTGCAAAGAGGCAATTGATGCCCGGCACGGAAATGACAAATCACAATCATGATTAGCAGGCATTGAGTCTCGAAGGTTCGCGACTTCCCTTTGAAATGACTGAAATTTAGGAAGCAATGGAAGTAGTGTTGCAAGTGCTGTTTCGGCGCGTCGCACCAAACCCTCAACGCTCTCAAACCTTTTAAGCGAGTCATGCACGGGCAACTCAACATGCATACAAAGCGTGTGAACTCGTGAGGAGAGGGATTCCATGGCGATCGTTGTTTCATCCCAACCACTCTCAAGCTGAGAAGATCAAAGTTCCCATTGTTTGACCATTGAATTCACCTTGAAAAATCAAATCATATTGATCCTTTCGACGTTGCACCAACTCCATGTGTTGTTGCAAACGGCCGTCATATTTTTGTGACATCCGCTCTTCCATTTGTTGTATCATGAGTGTTACCGTGTGTGTCGTGAGGGGAGTTGCTTGTTTAATTTCTTGACGCAAAGAAGCATTCTCCCTTTTCAAACATTCAACCTCCTCATCCAATGATTGTACTTGTGTGGACAAAGTGGCCACCGTGCCATCAATAGCCACAAGGGCAGGCACTAGTGGCTCCAAAGGCATCAAAGCTTGAACATGTTGACAAACATTCTCATATTCACGCCAATCCTTCTCAAAATTTGAAACACGATCCCAATTCTCCGTGAGACCGTGCACGCGAACTTCAAGTGAACCAACACACTCAAACTTTTGATGGATAGTCTCAATTCGTGTCGCCAAGGAACCCAAACGTTGCTCCACATCACTTGCCGTCCTACCATAATCTCCAACTCGTGCCAATTTTTGATTGATGGCCTTGATATCCTTCTCCATTTTCACCAATGGCGGATCGAGGAGACTATCACTAGGGCTCCCCGTCAAGGATTTCCCGGTGACTGCCTTGAAATTAGTGTACAACCAATAAGTTTACTTGGCACGTGTGTCAATACATTTGCCATGTGTGGCGAGGTCTTGAGTCAATCTGCGCAAATCATCATCATGAGAAGTGAGCATTGGGACAACAAGTTCACGAAAGACATGCATGTGACCATTCCACAACCGCATGAGAGTTTGGTAAGCCTCACACAATGGGCGATCTCGAACATTGCATTCATGCAATCCTTGAGTTATTCGTGCCATGTAGTCAAAGGCGGTGTCCATTGTGAAACGCATTTCATCATGAACTTGCTCATGTTGCGACACTCGATGATTTACTTCATTGGTAAGGACCACCAATTCACCACGGCATTGCTCCATGATTTGTATCATTTGATGTGAACGATCCGGTACGCTCGAGAAGTGAAAAAATTCATGAGGATTGCCACTCTTGTCCAACCACCTCTCTTGTTCTATCACCACCGAGGCATGTTGAGTAATCTTGGAGAGTTGTTGACGAATTTTGCACCATGGGCTTCATCATAATCATCACGAATCGTCAACTCTCCCGGTAATGCAAACTCTACTGCCGGCGCAAAAGCTTTTAGATCCTCCATGGTGTTACCTCGCGCTACCATGTCTATCTCGTTATCCATCATCATTAAAATCCCACAATTTTGTTATAAAATTCCTTGTGTTTTGAATACCCAACAGAATCTCAACTACGAGAGGAACAAGACAATGAACACGGCTCATAGTCGAAGCATACCCATCATGACATGTGTGATCGTAATTCCATTGAATACCTATTGCAAGAGGCCTGAAATGCAAGTGGTTGACAAACTCAGGACTTCATTCCAAGACAGAATGTTTATCTACACCAACTGAATGCGATTGTACCTCGTAATCATCAAACAGTCGAATTCTGAACTTTGTAAATAATTCTATCTCCGCAACACTGGCGTATGCATGCACCACTGGCGACCTGTCTATAACTCCGCTCCGCTGTACTCCCGATCTGCGAACGGAAGTCTATTGCTGTCCCTCTGCACCCTGAGCCTCGAGCCACTTACACTCGCAAGAGCGCGCCCGGTGGGTTTGGTGACGGGTTCCCACGCCCGCACCCCCCGCACCCACAGCCAGTGGGTATGTACCCTTTGTGAACGGCCGTTAAGTGGCCGTTTGAATAATTGCGTGAATTTCACGTGAATTTACCCAAATTTTGAGGTTTTTGGGGGAAAATGCCATATTATTGGTTCATTCCGAGGGATTTGAGGGGCCAAAATTCCTCCCCTAGCTTCGTTCCGCATCATCCAATGAAGGTCCCGCCCCAAAAGCATTCATCATGTCCGAACCGTGCCAAAGACGAGAGGTGCCGAAACCCGGCAAGCCTGTAGCCGATTCACGGCCGTGAATTCACGTGAATTCGTACGAAATTCGCACGAATTCGCACGAATTTCGTACGAATTTCGTACGAATTTCACGTGAATTCACGTGAATTCATACCAATTTCACCCTTGTGCACCCCCTCGTTTGTCCTAACACCCGGGGTACCTCCCCCCCCAAACACCCCTGCAGGCACCCTGGCTACAGGCAACATGTGCACATGTGTGTGGGTGTGCCTTTGTGTGGGGTGTGTGGGTTTGTGTGGGTTTGTGTATGGTTGTATGGTTGGGTTTGCATGTGGGTGGATGCGTGACTTCCTGTTTGTTTTTACGTGCGGGCGTGCGTCTGTGTGTTGGTGTGTGTGAGGATGTGGGGGCCACCCGACCACATACGCACACAAACCCGTCCCAAACCTCACACCAACACCCACACACCCACACACAGAACCACGAACCCATGGATGCACACCCACACACAAACACACACCCACGCGCACAAACCAATCAACATTTGATTTGTTATGTGTGTTCTAGTGTAGAACAAATCTAGGCTAGAATGATTCCTGTTCTAGTCTACGTTCTAGCTAGATGTTGTAGGCTAGAACGCCCTCGCGATGTCGTTTTAGGCTAGAACGAAATTGTGCGTGGTAGCGTGTATCTAGGGATCTACAAAACAAATTGTTCAATATCCAATGTGTGCAACAAATAGCAGTGACAAGACAAATTGGGGCCGATTTGTACGAATTTGCACGAAATTCGCACGAAATTGGTACGAAATTCGTACGAAATTCGTACGAATTCGTACGAAATTCGTGCGAATTTCACATTCTTGTGAATCTGTGAATCTAGCGTGAATTTATGCATGAATTTGGGTGCGTGAATTTCACATTCACGGCGACCTCACCAAATGTGTTGAACCATGCGGCTACTTCAAAACTGTAAACTGCACACATTTGTTGGATCTTACTTTGGGCGAAGATAGCACGACAAAAGCACACGATAGCACCAAGTTACGAGCAAAACACAGCAAAAATAGGTGAAATTCACGGTACTGTGAATCTCGGATTCAAACGGCCGGGTCACGAAGGGTACATAGTGGGCCCCGGCCGCACGCCCCAAAGGACCAGCGGTCGGGGGTGGGAGAGCGCCCGACCCCGGACGCTGCACACCCAGACAAGAGGCGCCCACCCCCCCCAGGCGCCCTCGTGCCGCCCCCACAGCGCGCAAAGCCAGCTCGCAAGAGTGCGCGCTGTGGGTTGCCCCAAGGGGGGCACACAACCCCAAGCCAGCCAAACGGAGCACGGGACCGAGGCAGGACACGCGGAGGGGTGCGGACCGCGTGGAACGGCCCTATCGGCGCCCAGCACCGGGACCGCGCGAGGTGCGTGCGCCACGCGGACCCAGGGAGGGGCGGGGGGGCGCGGACTCCGCGAGAGCGCGAGCGCACGCACACGCAAAGGACACGCGGGGAATACCAGAAGAGCAACCGGATCGAGCCCGCGGAACGCACAGACCGCATGGAATGGCGTACCAGCGAGCGAGGGTAAGGGACACCCGGACCAGACCGCCCGCCACACACAGCGCGGGAAACGCGGGGCGGGAAGGGGGAAGCGGGGGGGACACCAAGCCCGGCACCAGCCGCAACCCCCCCGAACCGGCCGCGAGGGCCGCGCACACACGACCAGGGCACTGCACCCGCTAAGGCAGTAGTGGCGCACCGTGCCACGCACCAGACCCACGGCTAGGCAGCCTCCGCGCCAGCCCAAGGGGGTCCCACTGGCGACGAGCCAGTAGCACGGGCCCGGCGGCGCCGGCAGCCCGGGCGACCATGCATTAGGGGAGCGACGTGGTGGGTAAGCGCCCGCAGCTACGGCTGCTAAGCGATGCACTGACCGGGGAGTGGCGAAATCGGGAAGCCGGGGAGGGATAGGGCTCCGAGCACCGTGAAACCGGGGGACTCCGCCACCAGGCAGGAGGTGCGTCATGAGGGGCCCCCCACTACGACCCGGTGGACAGGATATCACCTGGCCCGACCTGGTGGCCCCCCAGCGCCGAAAGGCGTATAGTACCCGCAAAATCAAATCTCAAACCTCGCACCTCCTGGTTGAGTAACGCTGAGATTGGTTGTGGTGGTTAAGATTAGGAGTAAAGACATCCCTGTGCATACCTGTGCATGCATGTGGCGCATTAAAGGGTAGGCCACGCGTGTTGCGCACGGTACAACTCTTGTTTAGGTTACCCAGGGACTCGACCCTACGTTCTTTGATAGAACAGGTGGAGTTCCTTAAGCCGACTTGCTTGTAACAGGGTAAGAGGACAGTGTATTATAGGGCAGCCTAAGAAGCGTATAATACGTGGAGGCTGTCTTGGTTCCTCAGCCGCCTACCCTGTTCATTGGCCTTTGCTTTGCAGGTGGGCAGGTGAGGGTGACTGGTGCAGTTCCTTGCCGCGCGAAAACATGCGGAGCAGATTACACAAACAACAAACTGCAACTCAGCCGTGGGTGGCGAGTGCAGTCCAACTTCATCAACATACACGCCGTGCACGCATACTGAGCATCCCTTCCCTCCAAGCCCTGACAGGGAAACGCCTAGTGGCGTCTCTGTTAGGCGACAGTTGCTTAGTAGCGCTGTGTTCTCTTGCTCTCTCACAGCGGGGTCAATACGACCCGCCACCTCTTTGACAGCAACCTCAAGTAGTGTGTGTAGCTATTAGGGTCAGCAAGCCTGGCAGGTGTTGAGTGCAAGTGATGAGTGTTCACCGTGCCTTCGAAGGCTGGTGCTGGTGTTAGTGAGTGTAGTGTAGTGGTGTCTCCTGTCCCGCGTGCTTTTCCACGTAGGCAGGGGAGTGCGTTAGCTTTTGGCCCTTAGAAAAATGGGCGTTTGCTATGCCCTTAGCACACATGGCCACCCCTTCCCTCTAGTAGGTAGGGCTTTTGCCGTCTTCCCCCAAGGATAGGCGCCAGCACAGAAACTGGGCGCTATAGGAGTGGTAATAGTACCTGATTAGGACCTACGGTCCGCCGTCAGCGAAACCCGGTCTCCGGGAGCCACGACGGGGAGAGAAGTGAGACACACACAGACATACGTAGCACACTTAGGGGTACAGTAAACCCTGTAAGGAAGGGTAGAACCCCATGGGTCTGGACGAGTCAGGGGTCCTAACTGTGGGTGCGCTTGTCCCCAAGGAGGGAAGACACACCTTGCTTCATAACACCTTGCTGGTTATTCCCCCCTGGAGTAGTAAGCCACCGTTCTTCGTTGGCTCCCCAAGGTCATTACATGAGGGCCGTTCCCGTGCAACACATGGTCAACAAGGCATACACTCGCTGGGTGGCTGCAAACCTGATAAGCCGCCACCTGGTTCACGGTCGAAGCCATAGGCATGGGACTGCAGGGCACAGACACGGTAAGTGCAGTGCTCTAAAAGCAGTGGTCTGAGTAAAACCAAAGGCCTTCGGCCAGTATGTGGTTGTCACGGGGGGCTAACGGTCCTGTCCTGCGATGCAATGCGGGGCAACGGTGACAACTGCTCTTACACAGACACACAGATACATCTGCACAAGAGAGCTCACTGCCCCTGCAAGGTTAGAAGACAGTCACTAGACTGACACAGAGAAATCAGCTTTTCTTTTTACGCTGGGACAGAGTCTCAGCACGGGTTAGTAGCTGTCCCTCGTTGTTCTGAACGAGGTAGGAGCAGAAGATGGGGTTGATACTCCCATCTGGTTGTATAAAGGCGGACATGGGTTCCCAGGTCGCCTCAGATAGCCCATAGCCATCCCACAGGGTTAAGAATTTCCAGCCCTGTTTATACTCGTGGCGAGCAATACCTGCAAACACGTAGTAACCATCGACTGCCATCTCATCGGCAGCCATCTCTTCGAGTTCGTCTGCCTCCTCAGGGCTGGCAGCGTTCTCTAGGTCGATTCGCTCGACTTCACCGTCGCTGAAGCGCCACTTATCCCACAACAAATTGTCAGGGGAGTGATAGTTCCTCAAATGTTTAGGCGCACAAAGCAGTTCACCACCTAGACGTGGACAGCATCTGACATGGATCCTAAATCCATCTATCCTGACGATACGATAGGGCCCAGAATAATGGTTGTGTAGGCAGTTACCTGGCCAGGAGCGTAGGCGTGAATGGTGCACCAAAACAAGATCACCAACCTTGAAGCTTTCAGGTCGCCGTAGGCGATTCGGCCGGTTCAGTTCACGGTCACGGATGTGTCTCACGTTAGTCCCAGCCTGGTTAGCCATAGACTGCTTGTGTTCCAGCCAGTCTCCAACAGGGTTCTTGAAGTCCTCAGGAAAGGGGGTTTTGAAGAGCCAAGCAGGTCGTCCTCCATGGAACAGTTTGTGGGGGGTGAAACCCGTAGAAGAGCTCCTCTGAGAAGTCATGGTCAGCACTGCCCAGGGCACTAGGCGTACCCAGTCTTTGGTACGCTCCTGCTTCATCAGGATTCTCAGGTTCTGTTCCACCACACGGTTTTGTCTCTCACAAAGAGGGTTAGACACGTGGGTATAGGGCACACCTGTGGTTACCTCCGCGTTGAGGGCATTCAGCACTCGTTTGTACCGCTCAGTGTCACTGCGGATGCGTACATCCTCATCAGAGTGCACCTGCTTAGGTGCCCCATAGGGTTCGAACCATTGTTCGACCAGCATTTTCACATTCTGCTCACCTGTGATTTTCTTATTGCAAGGGAACACACCGGTGAAGCGAGACAGGCCGCAGGTGACCACTAGGCAACTATCATAGCCGCCGAAGCGAGGTAGGCCTTGGATGAAATTCAAATAGAGAAGAGAGTTAGTACAATAGGGTATGGGTAAGCTGGAAATCAGTCCCCTATCCCTACTGTCGCTCTGCTTGCTGGCATGACAGCCATGTAACTACGAAGCCAACCCCAGATACTGTACATTCGCCAACTCCTGGTCAACTCCATGTCGAGAGCATTCAACTTGCTTGTACTTGTGCACTGTGTTGTTGCTACGCCTTGTGCATGAAACGTGAGGAACTATTGATATTTTACAGCTTTTGGTTGCGTTGCTTTGTTGTTATGATGCAATATGTGGGTTTTTTGGGTCGAAGCCAACTTTTTGGAAGCCAAGTCAAAGTTGGCGCGCCAACTTGGCAGTTGGCGCGCGCCAACTCAAGAGTTGGCGCGCAAACTGCCAAGTTGGCGCGCCAACTTGGCGCGCCAACTCTTGAGTTGGCGCGCCCCAACTCCGGTTTTGCGCGCGCCAAGTGCCCCATTCTTCCTCTTCCTTTGCACTCTTTATGCATTCCCTTTCCCTTTTCAGGCATTTCACGTTATCATGCCTCCAAAGCAACCCAAGAACAAGCTGCTGCGCGAGCAGCTGAAGGCGGCGGAGGCCGCCCGCAAGAGGGCACAGGACGCGCTCACCGGTGAGCGCGCCTTGTGGGAGCGGCGGGAGAAGGGGTGGGAAAAGCAGAGGGGGGAGTTGCAGCAGCAGGTGACCGCCACGGCGCAGGTGCGTGCAGTTGGGGGGGGGGCAGAGGGTAGTGCCGACCCCGACCATGGGCAGCATGTGCTGTAGCTGCAGGCAGCGGCAGTGGAGTTGCACTCTGCACTCAGCGCCCAACGCCATGTGGCCATCAACATGGGAGTCAAAGAGGCGAGCCTCACGGAGCTGAAGGGCCTGCTGGACAAGCACCCGGTTGCGCACCTGCTTGACCCCAAGCGCAGGCGGGCAGAAGAGAGCGAGGGGAGTCAGAGTCAGGGCAGCAAGCGGTCGAAGAAATGAGCAGGCACTGGCTGGGCATGGTTTTGGCGCGCGCCAAGTGGTAAGTTGCCGCGCCAAATCCTGATTTGGCGTGCGCCAACAGGGGAGTTGGCGCGCGCCAAATGGGAAGTTCGCGCGCCAACTTGCCACTTGGCGCGCGCCAACTCAGGACTTGGCGCGCGCCAACTGACGAGTTGGCGCGCGCCAAATCCTGAATTGGCGCGCGCCAACTGCCTGCCAACTGTGTGCCATCTGTGTGCGAACGTGCAACAACGTTCCGTTGCATGATCCAACCCGCCTGCCACGTCCTCACGTGCCGCAGGTCTTTGTTTGTGCACCATGCAGCGGCCCTTTGAGCAGTAGGCGCCCTCAAACTACCGCGACAGGCGCGCGCGGCTGGCACGCCTTCGCGAAGTCGTGGGGGAGAATTTGGGCCCACATTGGGGGATCACACGCGGAAGGGGTGGGGGGAAGTGATCCGCTCAGATAATCTGGACTGGGGGTTATATAATAAAAAAATTTCGGTTTGGGTGTCGTCGTGGACGAAGCAAAGGAGGTACATAGAGAATGAGGGGGTCTTCGTCCAGGCTGAACAAGGCATGTGACCTCTATATATGATTTATATGATTGATTTGACAGCTTCTTGCACATTCGCAGTCTTTTGCACATTAATCAAAAAAAGATGGAACAATGCTTTCTTCGTGCCAAGTGTGCACGGGCAGGTGAGGGACGGAACTTCCAGTGACAACAATGGTATGCAAGTCGATGGTTTGATCGGTGGGGGGACATTAGGCGCGCCAACTTGTGAATTTGCGCGAGCCCAGGCCCGGGAAGCCAACTTTGGGACTTTTGTACCGTGTAGGAGTGTTTTCAGCACGAGGGGGGCATGAAACCCGGGTTTTTTCAGGGTAAGAAGTTTCCATTTACACCAAAGAGGAGGAACGAAACCCTAGGTAGCCAGTGTAACAACATAATAGACACCCGCCATGATTTGGCTGCATTCCGAAGCAAGTTGGCGAATGTCTCTTGGCTTCGTAGTTACACACAAGCATCTACAATGGTCTGCATACAAGACCTCAGTTCAGTCAGGGTTAGACTAGTGCAGAAACACTCGCGGAAGAAGTGCACTGAGCGATTAGCACCAGTGTGACCTGAGATAAGATGGGACCACTGTAGGCACCCATCAGATTGGGCCTCAGGTACGACAAAACGGTCCTCGTAGAAGAGATACTGGTTGTTTTTATACCACTGGTGCCCGTCTATGACACGGGGTTCTAGAGGAGTGTTGAGGGTCTGAAGCATTTTTTTATACTCTGACTGATAGTCGGTTGGGCTCCAACCCTCGAGGATTCCAGCAGTGCGCATGGACAGGTCAAGCTGGACATCCATACGCTGGAAAGCCTCTTTGGCGAGTGCTTCAGAGCTCTCACCTATAAGCCCATGGAAGTCATTGCGCGATATATAGTCAGACAGTTCATTTTTTATACCAGGGATATGATGGACTCTCAGCCTCAACTGGCTCAGGTAAGTCCACCACCGCTTTAGTTTTGCTTTCTCCGGTGGTGGGCCCTTCTGAAAGGACTTCACTGGTTCCTGGTCACAGAGCAAGACAACAGAATTAGATTCCAAGAGTCAGGACTGTGACCAGAGCACCAACATACCGGCCAGGAGTTCCTGGTCATAGGTGCTGTAATTGGAACGCGCTTGGTTCCATTTCCAGTTCCAGTGTCCCAGTGGCACAAGCCGCCACTCACTGGTAGGGTAGTCATGCTTCAAGGAGCCATCCCGCTTCAGTCTGCTAGTACGATAATGCCAGTGAGTTAGTTCAGCTGGGTTGAGCTCCTGCCATTGGTAGATCGTTCCACCCCCCCTTACATCACTGGCATCAGTGGTCAGGACTATCTCGCCCTTAGGGCGGGGTACTCCCAGGCAGTTGGAGGAGGCAATTTTCTTCTTCAATTCCTGGAAACCCTCCTCCTCTCTGGCGGTCCACCTCCAGGGAGTAGTTTTCTTGATTAGGTCACTGAGGGGGGGCAGAGGAGTAGGTAAAATTGTGGATGTGACGCCTATAGAAGTTACGGGCGTTCACAAAAGTCCTCAACTCGTGTAGACCCTTCTTAGGGTCATCGAGAATCTGCATGTCCTGCAGGGGCTGCATCTTAGACGCGGCTGGTTTCCACCAGCCATACCCGACGTCGAAACCCAAATACTTCATCTCCTCTTTCATGAACTCGCATTTTTGGAGATTGATTCGGAGATGGTCTTCTTGACAAACAATGAAAAATTCACGGAGGAGAAGGACATGGCCCCCTTTGGGTATTGGTACCCAAACTCACGTCATCGATGTGGGCCTCCATTTCTGCACCCCGAGAAATCAACTCCTGTACTAGAGGTCTGCACCTCAGTATGTAACAAATTTTGTCCATCAGTTCCTGGAAGAGTGCTGGGGCATTAGCCACCCCGAAAGGCATGACATTCCACTTAAACACACGACCTTTAGGGGTTATAAAAGCCAGCAGTTCCTGAGCTGCGGCGGTTAGGTCTACCTGCCAGAAACCACTGCGTTTGTCTATTTTGGTCTTGTAACGGCATTTGGCAATACGCTCCGGGGTATTTTTAAGACGTCACAAATTTCTCAGTGCGGAGCCAGTGATACTATCATACAAAGCCAGAAGCTAATGTACAAAGTCATGGACTCGCATAACCCACGGGCCCCAAAGGCGCCCAGCGGTGTCATGTCGGAGCGGCGGCGGTAACTGAGGGGCATTGGGGACCCGCTGGCAGGTGTAGGAATGAGTAATTGAAGGGCAGCACGACTTCAGAGCCGCGCAGCTTGTATTGCATGCACCGAATACGTATGACATACGGAGGGAGGCACATAGGAGCGTTAAGGGTGCGGACACAGGGAGCGATGCATGGAACCGGAGGGGCGCCGTAGGCGCCACAGACGAAGTAAAAGACTTGAGAGAATGATGTGAGGGAGATGTCAAGGCGCTGCCTATAGCGTCTTAATTGTCGGGAGTTCCGAGGTGAAAAGGGGGGGGATAAGCGGAAATTCTGTCGGTCTGGACCCTGAAGAAACGCATTTTGGGATGTCCCAGCGCTTGGTTGATGGGAATTGAGCTGATAATTGAATTCAGCACCCCCGAATTAGGGGGGGTGGATACCTGAAGTGCCCTGCCGGGCTCATGAGATGAAAAAACCCATTTTTGGCACCGTTTGAGGGGGGTGGATAAACAGAAATTCTGTCGGTCTGGACCCTGAAAAACGCATTTTAGGATGTCCCAGCGCTTGGTTGATGAGAATGAGCCTCACAATTAAATTCAGCACCCCCAAATTAGGGGGGGTGGGTACCTAAAGTGCCCTCCCGGGCTCACGAGGTGAAAAAACCAATTGTCGGCACCGTTTGGGGGGGGGGGCGTGGAGAAACGGAAATTCTGTCGGTCTGGACCCTGAAAAACGCATTTTGGGATGTCCCAGCGCTTGGTTGATGGGAATTAGGCTGATAATTGGACTCAGCACCCCCAAATTAGGGGGGATGGGTACCTGAAGTGCCCTGCCGGGCTCACGAGATGAAAGAACCCATTTTTGGCACCGTTTTGGAGAGGGGGTGGATAAACGGAAATTCTGTCTGTCTGGACCCTGAAAAATGCGTTTTGGGATGTCCCAGCGCTTGGTTGATGAGAATGAGCTTCATAATTGGATTCAGCACCCCCAAATTAGGGGGGGTGGGCACCTGAAGTGCCCTGCCGGGCTCACGAGGTGAAAAAACCCATTTTCAGCACCGTTTGGGGTAGGGGTGAATAAACGGAAATTCTGTCGGTCTGGACCCTGAGAAACGCATTTTGGGATGTCCCAGCGCTTGGTTGATGTGAATTAGGCTCATAATTGAATTCAGCACCCTCAAATTAGGGGGGATGGGTACCTAAAGTGCCCTCCCGGGCTCACGTGGTGAAAGAACCCATTTTCAGCACCGTTTGGGGGGGGGGTGGATAAGCGGAAATTCTGTCGGTCTGGACCCGGAAAAATGCATTTTGGGATGTCCCAGCGCTTTGTTGATGAGAATTAGGCTCATAATTAAATTCAGCACCCTCAAATTAGGGGGGATGGGTACCTAAAGTGCCCTCCCGGGCTCACGAGGTGAAAAAACCCATTTTCAGCACCGTTTGGGGTAGGGGTGGATAAGCGGAAATTCTGTCGGTCTGGACCCTGAAAAACGCATTTTGGGATGTCCCAGCGCTTTGTTGATGAGAATTAGGCTCATAATTGAATTCAGCACCCTCAAATTAGGGGGGATGCGTACCTAAAGTGCCCTCCCGGGCTCACGTGGTGAAAGAACCCATTTTCAGCACCGTTTTGGGGGGGGGGGTGGATAAACGGAAATTCTGTCGGTCTGGACCCGGAAAAATGCATTTTGGGATGTCCCAGCGCTTGGTTGATGAGAATTAGGCTGACAATTGAACTCAGCAACCCTAAATTAGGGGGGGTGGGTGCCTGAAGTGCCCTCCCGGGCTCACGGGGTGAAAGAACCCATTTTTGGCACCGTTTGGGGGGGGGGGGTGGATGAACGGAAATTCTGTCAGTCCGGACCCTTAAAAACGCATTTTGGGATGTCCTAGCGCCTGGTTAATGAGAATTAGCCCCATAATTGAATTCAGCATCCCCAAATTAGGGGGGGTGGGTACCTGAAGTGCCCTACCGGGCTCACGAGGTGAAAAGACCCATTTTCGGCACCGTTTTGGGGGGGGGAGGGGGGGCAAGCGGAAATTCTGTCGGTTTAAACCCTGTAAAACGCATTTTGGGATGTCCCAGCGCTTGGTTGATGAGAATTAGGCTGATAATTGGACTCAGCACCCCCAAATTAGGGGGGATGGGTACCTGAAGTGCCCTCCCGGGCTCACGAGGTGAAAGAACCCATTTTCGGCACCGTTTTGGGGGGGGGGGGGGCGTGGACAAACGGAAATTCTGTCGGTCTGGACCCTGAAAAACGCATTTTGAATTGTCCCAGCGCCTGGTTGATAGGAATTCGCCTCATAATTGAATTCAGCACCCCCAAATTAGGGGGGTTGGGTACCTGATTTGCCCTACCGGGCTCACGAGGTGAAAAAACCCATTTTCAGCACCGTTTGGGGGGGGGGGGGACAAACGAGAATTCTGTCGGTCTGGACCCGGAAAAATGCATTTTGGGATGTCCCAGCGCTTGGTTGATGAAAATTAGGCTGATAATTGAACTGGGCACTCCCAAATTAGGGGGGGTGGGTACCTGAAGTGCCCTCCCGGGCTCACGAGGTTTGGTACCCGGGGGGGGGGGGGTAGAGGTCACATCAAATTCAGTTCTTTATGCTTCACGAACAAATGTAGCTGATTGGAAGGGCGGTTGAAGGATGCGTGAATGACGTATGTATGTTGTCGACTGGCTGACTGATTGACCGAGTAGTAGGCGAGATTAGAGTGAGAGTGCGTGATTTTTAAGTGGATGCCCGCGGAAAGTGGTGGAGGACTCGAGGCGGTCGGTGGGGACGGCTGGAATGAGGTGGACGCTGTAGCCCCATATTCGAAGTTGTGTCGAGCTGCGTAGAGCGTAGTGCTGAACGTCTTGGTACCCGCTGAGAGGTGGCGGAGAACTCGAGGTGGTCGGTGGGAACGCCTTTGATGAAGTGGACGATGTAGCCCCGTTTGGTCGAAGCTTTGCCGTTGTCGTAGTGCTGCGTGAAGTGGCCTGTATGAGATCCTGCGGAGGAGGGTAGGACGCGGACGGGGAGGGGTGCGGGAATGGTGCTGACGGGCCCGAGATAAGAAGCGGCTAATCGCCAGGCTGACGCCTCCGCCCGTCTTTTCGGGCGGGCTTACGTGGGAGTACCGTTTGGCAGGGGCGGCTAAACGCCAGGCTGTCGCCTCCGCCTGTCACTTCAGGCGGGCCAGAGTGGGCGGCTTAGTAGCCAGAGCGTCTCCAGCGGTCGTTTCCGCTGGGCCCACGTGTGCGCGGATGAGGGCGCCACTGTTGTCTGCCGGTGCTATCCATGCTGTCGACGTGGTGGGCACGGTGACCGTCCTGCACGGAAGATGGTTGTGCGTAGGTCTTTGGGGCGACGGGTCCTGTAGCGAGAGGAGGGGGGGCGGGGAAGGGTGGAAGGGGTTGGAACTCCGTTGGCTTTGGAGGCGTAGGCGGCCGATAGGAGCCATAGTGCAGGGGTTGCTGCGGCGAGGACAGAGGGGCGCCTTGCTGGTTGAGGTACGGCTGGGATGGCCTGACGTTCACGTCGTCATCCAGATGGACCATGAGGGACCCGGGCTGGACTTTGTAGGGGGCTTGTGGCGGCCGGGGCGCAGATGTCGCGAGCCACTTTGGATCGCGCTGGATGGTGTCTTCTTGTTTTTCTGCTTGGGTTTCCTCGGTAACCTTCCGGCCTATGTTGACCTTTAGCCTCTTGGGCACCGGCATAGCGCCAGGGCTGCGCGTGCGCTTTAGTTCATCTTGGAGCCTACGTACCTTTTTCCGTAGCCTCTGGTTTTCTCTTTCCGTGGTACGATCCGATGGCCCTCTAGCTTGTGGCTGCGGTGTGACTGGAGGCAAGTACGGGACCGGCATAGGCATCATAGGCATGAAAGGAGGCATGGCCGGCTGCATGGGCATCGGTGAGACCCATGGGGCAAAGGGCATGCCATACTGCGGGCCCGATGGCTGGGGCCAAGCGGGCTGGCTTTCCGGGCGTTCCCAGGGAGCGCGCGGCTCATAGCCCTGCGATTCCTCTCCCGAGGATGACCTCACCGAGCTCCGGTCGGTGGAGGGGGAGCGGGATCGGGATCATTCATCCGACGGAGATGGTGATCTACGTCCCATGTTTATGCTATGTGGAGAGTGATCAGGGAGGTTGTTGGGCTTGGGGAGGGGATTGGGACTGGAAAAAGCGCAGGATGGTATTATGGGGTGCCGCCGCGGGTTTGGGGGGGATCCCTCTTCTTGGGGGGGGGCAGGAAGTGCTTTGGCGTCTTTTGTTCTGCGGTCTCGGCTTTGGCTTGCTCGGAACATCATTAAGTGTAGAAGGGAGGGGGGATGGATCAGGATGCGTGATAGCTGCAGGAGAGTAAGACGTGCTGTAAACTCCATGGTGTTGGAAAAACGTGTTGGGGCCTTGCCCCACTATACGGTCTGGGGGGGGCTGGTCCCGGAGCCATTCAAGGTAGCTTTTAATAGCCGAGGTGAAGCGAGTGCGTCTGGCAGGCATCGTGTCCCATATAAGCGCTCTTGCCTTTGATTCCTGTTGAGGGGCGAGGGTGGAGATCATTTTGTTCAACAGGGACTTGGGGACTAAGGAGCGTACAAAGAGCCTTTTCACCCACCAGGGGCACTCAAGGAGCCAGTTTCTAACAGCCGGGATGAGCCGGGCAGCCCAACTAAGGATGACGTTTTCACGATGACTGTGAGTGAGGTCACAAAAGGCGAGTCTGGACGCCGGATCCTGGGGGTGGTAGCGGCAGCACGCATTGCAGTAGTAGCTGGTAGTATCGAAAAAGGGGGGCTGGTCTTTGACTCCTTGGACACCTAAAGCCCATTTAGTGGCGAACGAACTGAACCACGAGTGGTGTGCAACCCAGTCGAAAGAGAGTTTAGTGTGAATGTTGAGGTGGTCGTGCTTTGGCAGGAGGTTCTTTCGGTGCGTATTGCCGCACTTTCCGACGACAGGCTTGTTTTTGTATGTAATACCCACTAGGGGGGGGGGGTGCAAATGGGGAGGGGTCACCACGAAGCTGAGCGCACACCATTTGGCTAACGTGTCGGCCAACTCGTTTCCATGAAAACTGACGTGTGCCTTAATCCAATAGGGGGTCCATGAGAAATGTATGTACAGCTGTAGGTCCTCCAGGATGGAGGCCCAAGTTCCGTGGTTGGACGTGGAAGGGAGGGGGAGAGACTTCCCAAGCACTTTGTCTGCAATTCGGACCACCTGGCTATTATCAATACATATGCCAATGCTTCCCCTGAACCCGGTTTTTATGAGGTGCCGCAAGAACTGTACTAATGCCCAGAATTCGGACTCTTCGGATGTATCGTAGGGGCAGGGAAATGCATAGGCTTTTGTGGTGTCCTGGTGGGCCACTACAGCCGCTGAGCCTACTTTATCCCCGTTGGAGGAGAAAGCAGAACCATCGAGGTAAGCCCACACGGAGTGCAGTTGCACTGGTAGCCGTCGTGCTTCAGCCAGGGCAGTGCAGCCCCACTGCTGAAGTGTTTCTGGGTCTGTTGGGACTACTTTAGTGGGAACCGTCAAGCTGACACCCAGGTCATCCGTGGATTCTACTGTAAGACCCATGGGAGGAGGGATGCGCATGGGAGGTAGGAAGGCAAGGGGGGGACACAAAGATTGGTGTGTTGGGTCTGGGTACTGAGGTGACGGAAGAGTGGGGGGTGGGGTGAGGGTGAAGTAGTCGTGGTCGGTTAGCACCGCCTCGGATTTGTCGACCTCGAAACTTACGATTGTGGAACTGGGGCGGTGGTGAACAGTGCCAGTATGGTATTCTTCTCCGAAGGGGACGTACACTGTTTCTCCTTCCTTTAGCACCGATATTTTGCAGGGGTTGAGTCGTCCAAAGCCGTGGACCCTGTACCCTAGAGCATCGACGCTAGCGCCGAAGTTTTCTTGGAGGATATTTGGTTCAGGCGACATCAGGGCTTCAACCACGCCTTTTTGTGTTTGGGGGGGGCCATCTCCTATGTAGTAGTGCATGCCATAATTGAAAATTTGGGCATGGTATGAGAGGCGAAAGTGGGCGAGATTGTAACCGGACTTCTGTTTGGGCTGATAGATGTCTTTCGCTGATGTGTTGGCTGGGACTTTCCCGTGCTTGGACAAGTTTTTCCATATGAGTTTGTGGAGCAATTCGATGTTGTCTTCGGGGAGGGTGCTCGCCAGTAGTCAGAAAAGGAGTGTGGGGATGAGCTGGCAATTTGTAGGGGAGGTGAGTTCGGTCATGGTCAAATTGAGGGGGGAGAGTCTGTCGAAAAAGGACCTGACGTTATTCGCAAGCAAGCTGTACAGCTCGTTGGGGTCTTCCGAAGTGAAAAAATAGACACCAAGGTATTTGTAAAATTTGTAGGGTTGGCCCGTATCAGGATCTATTGTGCTCAATTGCGAGCCCGCAGAAGATTCGATGGTGGTCTGTGGAGCGCTGTAGAGGGCATGAAGTTGTGTTTTGGACACATTCATGTCCATACCAAAGGCCCAAGCCGTGGTGTCGAAGAAGTTAAAAATCATTTCCATGTCCTTTGTTGAATTGCTTCGGAAAAGAATGTCGTCGACAAAAGCATGCAAGCTGGAGTGGGGGGATTGAAGTGAAAGCTGGTCGATGTTAAAAAGTAACACATTGATGAATAAAATGAATAAGGTTGGACTTGCCGGGCACCCTTGACGGACACCACGTTGGAGTTTGTAGCTTGAATGAGGGGTGCCGTGTACGACTGGTTTATCAACAGGATTGGAATAGAGATTTTTAAAAGCCTCGATCATGGAGTCGGGTAATTGGTAGGCTCTTAGGACCGACCATAGCGTTTCATGCGGGACACTGTTGAATGCCTTGTTAAAATCAATGTACAGATGATAGGCCGGGCCTCCCATTTGTATATTGCGGGCTACTACATCGTAGATGTGGTCACCACATCTGTGATTTTTGAGACCCCCATGTTGGCTTTTGTGAATGAGAGACAATTTCTCTGAAAATTGTACGAGCTGGTCATTGAGAAAAGCAGCTGTCAACTTTTGGAGACTTTGGATGAGGCAGATAGGGCCATAATTCTGGGGGTCTCTGGGGTCTCCTTTTTTGAATAAAAGTGCGAGAAGGGCATGTGACCATTCAGGGGGGGCGGTGTTCTTGAGGACAGAAGTAGGAAGATCCGGCAAGTTTCAGAACATAGTAGTTCAAACCATCTTCTCCCGTGGCCTTTGTGGAAGGGCCACGGTTCAGTTTGTTCTGGAGCCACTCGTCGGTGATTTCAGGAAGAGGGAGAGCCGTGGTTTCTTTGGGGCAGCTGGGGAGGTGGCGGGTTAGATTACGCACAAGGTCAGGACATGGGTGGAAATTGGGATCGCCTCCGAGGTTGGCCATTGCTTCGGCAAAAATCTTTCCAACTTGAGCTGGTTCAGAGGCCACCGATTCGTGTTCGGATGTCTCCCATAATGTTACTCTGTCCCTGGTAGGGGGGTTGAGTGTGTCTTGAACCGTTTCTTTGATCCTCCTATGCCGTACCAGAGAGAAGTGTAAGCGCTTTTTCTGCTTTTCTTGTATTTTCTTTCTCCACTTTACTGCGAGTCGCTGCAGAGCATCCAGAGCTGTTGAGCGGTTGCTTCCTATCGAGGGTAGGGATGAGCAAGCTTTGGCAAATTCCTTTTCGATTTGTGTAGCTCGGTGCTTTTGGTGGGGGGCGGTTATGCTGTGGTATGCCCGGGAAATTTGTTGGAAAATATGATTGGCATGTGACGACCATTCTTCCTGGGAGAAATGGGACGGGGGATTGTTTTCCACCCACTCGGTCAGCGGTTGGATGGATGTTTGGAATGCTTGGGTTTCTTTTGAAGTGAGGCCACGGAATCTGGTGGGATTATGCATATCAGCATCGTCTAGAGGGGTGAGGGGTAGCTGCGCAACAGCGTCCACAGGATAATGGTCGGATGTTTTGTCTTGAAGGATGGATGCACTATGGAGGGAGATTCCAAAGTGGGCCAAAATGTCTTCTGAGAAAAAAATGTAGTCATTGCGAACTTGGGAGCTGTGTATGTTGTTGGGGTATCGTGTGTAGCTTTTGCTATCTGGGTGAAACATGCGAAAGCTATCCTTTATGTCGCCATCAATGAGCACATGTTCCCGAAGCCACGGCCAAAAATTTGGAGTGACCGCCGTGGTGTCGATTTGTTGAACAGCACAATTGAAATCGCCGGCCAACACAAAATTGGGAAAGATGAGCAGCAACCTGTCCAAGTCCTTTGCTATGGCTTCCCTTGCAGAAGGGTCATCAGGTGGAGCATATATCGACGCAATCAAGAGAGGGTGCATTCCTGGTAGATGTAAGGCAACCGCACAAATAAGCCCACCGGTCGTATGAACCTCGACTTTAGCTGCGAAATCAGACACCTTGGACCCAAGTACAATGGTCGCTCCCCATTTTTTGTCCGGATGTAATGAAGAAAAGGTTTTTATATCCTGATTCTTAGAGTTCCATACAAAGGGAAGGTCCGGCTTTCGGATGGTTTCGCTTAGGCAGACGACATCATACCCTTCGTGGAGCCACGATATGATTAAGCCTTCCAGTTTCTTTGTTTTCCTTGTGTTGTGAGAAAGGAAGCGCATGAATTTGGAAGTAGTTTTTGGCGGGGACGGGGTGGGTGGTTGAAAGGGAAAGATGGTAGGTGGGGGTGAGCGGATGTTACTGACTTCGTCACCTTTAGCCGAAGTACTCGTAAGACCTTCTGGGATTGTACGAGGTTGGGAGGCTTGAGTTGAATTCTCGAACCACTCGTTCAAAGCATCCTTTGTTTCAGAGTGAAGAGATTGGAGGAAGGGCGGCGGGACGGTTTCACCAAGTTTATGACTAGGCGTGGTTTGAACAGCACTGGCAAAGATGGCAGGCACAGGAAGGGAATCGGGCAATACGGTTCTCAGGGATCGGATGGGAGACGGTTGCGGGGGTGGTGGATTCGTGACTTGGGGTTGAGGGTGCGTGGTGGCGAGGGAGTGGGGGCTCGGATTGTTTGCTCTTGAAAATTTGACCGAGTATTTGCGGGCGGGGCGGGCGTGTTTCGTTCTCTGTATGTAAGGTGCATAGAGGTCATGGGTTTTCAGGGCTTTGGTGAGGAAGTTATGACCCGCTCGTCAGGGTCGGTGCAGATTGAGGCATTTGGTGTTTTGCTTTGATGAACGTTTGCCACATGGAGCTTGTCCACTCGATGTTTTTGAACGGGAGGTGGGTTCCCAATTCTTGCATGTGAGCCTCATTTGACTCTTTCCTCTCAAATTGCCCACTCGGCTTGTTTGGGGATTTTGGATCATAGCCGAGACCTGCGTTGTGTATTTGCCTAGTGTGGCTCGAAAAATCGGGCTTGCCTTGAGTGATTTGTGTGAAGTCCGTTTGAATGATGTTAAAAACATCATCTAGTGACTTTAACCAAACGCACTCTTCGTTCACTTTGAACTTTTGCCACGCAGAGGGGTAGGGGTCGTCACCCAGTGTCATCGTCATGAGGGATGGGGCTGTCTCGTGGTCGGTGTCATCAATCGCAAGGGACCCCCATCCTCGATGGGTGACGGATCTTCGGGACAGGTGTTTGGGATCTTGCAGAGAGGAACCGTGCGGGACATGTGATTTCAAGATGACCATCACTTCTTTAAGGTTCACCGTTGTTTCCTCTATTTGCACCGTGGTTGCTTCAATGATGATCCATAGAATGAATGCCGTGAGCCCTTTTGCTTTTTTGGTTGCTTGAGCTTCTACATCAATGCCCCACATCCATGTCATGTCAGTGTGCGTTGGAAGGCCACCGATCACTTTGCCACCTCGGTCTCGAATCAGTAATGATACCTCTTGCTTTTCATCTTCTTGTTCTGTTTGGTCTTTTTGTCTTTGGCTGCCCTTGTCATCCACATTTTCTTCGGGAGGGCCCTTCTCTCCTTTTGGCTCCTTTGGAATAAGGGCGGGACCTTGCAAGATACTTTTCATTTGCTCATCCGCCCCAAGCTTGATGCCAGCCCGTATGATCATGAGCATTTCATCGTTTGCCTCGTTTTCGTGTCCTTGAGTTTTTGCTTCTTCTTTCATCTCTTCGATGAGCTTGTCTCTTGCTAGGTTGTTGGGACCTTTCCTTCCCGCAAAGGAGATGCCATCTACATTGAGCCCGTCGCAGAGATAGACGCTGTTCGGAGAGTTGTAGTGGATTTCATATACCTGCTTTGTGAAGATGGAGGCTGCGGGCCGGCGTGCATAGGTTTTTTCAAATAACCCAAAGGCTGCGGCGGTGAGGAGGATATCCAAGTGGGTAGTTGCCTTGTTAGCCTCAACCAATGCCACTGAGTCACTCTTGAGTTTCTCTAGCTCGTTTAGGAGATTGAACTTGGGAGCTTGTTCCTTTATAGGTTGATCATTGGCGTCGTGTGTTACGGCGAATGGTTTCATTGTATGGGCATTGACACAATACAACCCGGCTTGGATCAGAGACCAGTACACTTTGAGTGTGGGTGACTTTGCCTCGAAAGTGTCATGGAGCATTGAGTTGTCAAATGCTAAGAGCACCGACCAAGGTGTCCGGGGGCACAGACCTATACAAGCTCCATAAACGGTTGAATTCTTGGCCATGTCGATGAGCTCTTGCATGGGAATGCGGCCTTTGTCATTCCTTGCGGTCTTCACCCTTTTCGTGGCAATGGCATAGACAACCGTATAACCCTGAGCATCATTTGGGAGCGTGAGGAATAGTGGAAACGCAAATGTTGGCTCGGCTTTGTCCTTGGTGAGAGAGATGATGTCTTTAGCACAAGACAAAGCGTCATCTTTGGACATCTCTATGTCCACACGGGCGTAGTTGTTTCCAAGAAGGGATGCCTTTTGCCATTTTAAGGACCCTCGTTGGAATGCCGCATTTTCCGAAGTTACGGTGACATCATCCGGGGCTCCCCCATAATTTTTGTTGAACCATTGGTAGGCATCCTCATGGACTGGTTGTTGGTCGAGTTGACCTAGAGCTACTGCCGAGAGTGAGACCCTGAGGTACGTGGGAGGTTGATCCGGGACTTGATGTACTTTGCGGATTTTTGCTCGTGAGAGGGTGCGGAAACTTTCCCTTTCGGGGGCTTGTAAAATGGTGGTGATGTGTTCTTGTCGTTGAGGCTGGAATGCATATCGAGGGCCCGCGTTGTTGACAAACAAGAGAATAAGGTTCCTATCCGCAGCCGTGTTGGAAGGTCGTAGCTCAACCTCTTGTTCCGTTACAAAGGCCCGATTTAGGTGCACATTGCTATAGATCTTGACATTTTCGATGAAGGGTGCAAATTTTTGGATGGAGTTTCGGTAATCGAGGAGCATGAGATTGGCCGGAACGCATCGGTCGTCAAACCCGGGTAGTGCAACAACCCCTTTCACGTTCTGAGGTGTGGAGGAGAGCGCGAGCACAAAATCATCGACATCTTTTTGCATAGTGGGAAGATTGTCTTCTTTGGCTTGTTCGTAGTTGTTGTCTGTGCAAGGTACAAAATAGAAAGACCGAAGATTTGGGTTGTTGAACATCTCAATTATGGATTGAGCTCGGTTTTGGCCCCATGCGATCGATGGGGATAGGCTGATAGGCTTTGTGGCAATTAGACTGTTAGCCATTGAATCGTTGAAAGGATAATTCACCTCGTCTACCCCTCCGGCACAAAGCGTGAAATCTGTTTTTGAATGCGCATACTTCAATGCTTCCAGAGGAGGAGTGTAGTGGGCCGTGTTGTAGGTCTTTTGATGCACCGTTATCCAGTCCTGCCCTCTTTTGCCCATGGGAAGGCTGGGGACTAGATCCTTTAGAGGACGATCGTCTTTGTTGTTGGGGACGGGAAATGCGCTGTTTGAGTTATCCATTGGGAGAAATCGAGCGGCTTTTGCGTCTTTGGACTTGCTTGTTGAAAATGAAATACAAGTTGTCTTTTCGAAGATGGTGGGTAGGTGAAATTGTAGAAATCCCCGGAATCTGAATACTGCCCAATGAACGATTTGGATGCTTGAGTAATTCCACAGGGATGCAGTTATTTGCGATGGGTCATGCCCAGGACCCCAAATCCATTGTCCATTTTTCTGAATCGCGAAAAAAAATAGACACTCAGAAAGTGTGTTATACGCTCCGGGGTATTTTCCATGTTAGGAATACTCCCTGAGTGGTTTTGGGTTTTCTTGTTGACCTCACCATAGTCAACAACCAATCGGAGGGCAGTCGATCCTGGTTTAGCAACCAGGAAACAGGGACTGCAGTGATGGGGGTAGTCCCCTTTCTTATACTCTTCCACGAGGCCAGCATCAATACATTGCTGGATCTGGCGCTCGACTTCTTCAACCTGTTCCTGAGGAGCGGGGTAGGGACGACGCCTCACTCGCGTCTTCTCAAATTCAGGTGTCAGTTTCAGGTCCACATGGACCAGTTTTTTACAAGAAAGGGGGGGTTGCAAAGCGCGGAACACCTCCTCATAGGTTAGGAGCAGTGTCTTCAGTCGGGGGTCAAGGTTAAGACACTCAATTTTCTGCAGGAAATCCTCCTCAGCATGGAGGTTGCTCTTTCCATGCTCTTTCTTTTTCTGCCGATCAGCAGTTTCGGCAAGTACTGAACCATCGTCCCACTCAGGGGGACATTGCTGCCCATAGTGCAGAGAATACACTAGGGGTGTCTCAGGGTCAGGCAGCGTGTAGGAATCATCCTCCTCCTCAGACCAGATGGAGGATTTCCAGGTCTGTCTGAGGTAATGTAGCCGTTCTTGGCGCTCAATACCTTCGGCCTTCAGGTACAACAGCCGTCGGGGTTCCTGAGTGTCATGCTCAGACAGTGGCATGTTATTAGAAGCAGGCCGCGCTAGAGCATCAGGATTCTGGGCCACGGGTTCACCTGAGTGCATATGCTGCACCTGCACCACCGGTTTCCCAACAGGGGAAGTGGGTTTTGAGGTTGATTCTAGATCTACCTCCTCCAGCGACAGCTGGGCCAGGAAGGCACTGTGTTTTAGTTCAACACAGCCGGGATCAACACGAGGGATAGTGCTGGCGATCTCAGACAGTTGGTCGTCAGCATCCTCCTTTACAGCTGCAGGTTCCAAATAGCCATCGGGAAATCCACACCCTGTAAGTGTGGCTGTTAGGTGCTCAGGAGATGGTTTTTCGACATCAGAAAGAGTCAGGCCACGATCTTCGGCCATGACCTCTTTCAGTAGCACCTGATCCAGATCACACAGGGGTACAGGATTGTAGGGATGCAGGTTCGAATTCGCACGAATTCGCTCGAATTCGAATTCGCCCCGAATTCGCACGAATTCGTGGACCATTCCGAACTCGAATTCGTAACTTCAAATTCGAATCCTCCGTGATTCGCTTGATTGAATCCATAGGCACCTACAATTTACCTTCTAGGTTGCAATTCACCTGTTTACATATGGGTATGCCACTACCCAGTACCATATCGCATAAAAGATTTTCCAAAAGCTTCCGTAACCTTGCAATTTTTGTTGTTTGTTGTTGCTTGCATTTACCATGCTGAAACGATTTGACGATTTGACAAAAATAAAGCAAATCAAAACCAAGAATTCCAAGGTTCCTTGCTTCTTTCAAATGCCTTTTGGAAAAGAAGCAGCAACGAAGCATGCAAGATCACCAGTCCACACAGAAACCATCACATGTGAACCACTTGTTGCCCTTATTGGGCCTTCTTTCATTGCATTCTTGAATTGAATCGTTGGACTTGAAGTAATCTAAGAGAGAGCATACACGGCACCGGGAAAGGTAAGGAGGGTACCGCTGTCAAGGATACGCAAGGGCTACAAGGGGCTATGTACATAGCTTATAGGGAGGTTGGAGCAGGTGCGCTGGCTGGGTGCAGCTCCGTGCACGTCATTAGCTCCGTGCACATCGTTGTGGGTGCCCAGGGCCTCACTGCGGCTGCGTCGGGCTGCTGTCGGCTGCTTCTCCTTCCACACACGCCCGACAGTGCGTGGTTGCCAAGGGGCAACACGTTTTGACTGTCAAAAATTAGAAAAAAAAAGTCGAAAATCAAAACTTCTCCAAACTGGTGGACTTCTGGGGAGAATGGAGGGTACCGCCGTGTTTGGGGGAGCTAGGCGGACACAGCGGTGTGTTCAAAACTCAAAAGTAACTTTTGTTTTTGATAACGGGTACGCAGGCAACGGACAAGAAAATCAACGGCTCAATCGAAGCGGAATCATCATAGTTTTCATTTTTTCAAGTCAAAAAAATTCTTGCATTGCACAGTTCAAAGTTAGTTTTTCATCTGGAGAAAAGACGGCGCACGCGTGATCATTTTGCCGTCGCCTGCGAATTCGCAGCGCGAATTCGCCCCGAATTCGCAGTACTAAGAACTTCAGGCCGAATTCGCAGCGAATTCGCTCTGCGAACGAATTCGCAGCGAATTCGGCGAATTCAAATTGAATTCGCTGCGAATCTGCATCCCTACAGGATTGAGAAATCCATCGACAATGGATAAGAAACTGGCCCTCTCAGGGGCCTGCATAGCTGTGTCTCAGTGCTCAGGCAGGTAGATGGGACCGTCAGAGAGTTGCACTCTTCCCACAGTCATTCGGTCCAGCATACGGCGCCAAAAAGCGTGTTCACCTGAGCAACCCCAGTCAGGGGTGCACATGATAACCCTTCCTCCCTCATAAGCGATTTTGGTTAGAACGTTCCCGAGCAGGGAGAAGGGAGGGTTAGCACACGCTAGGCCCATTGCTTTTCAGAAGAAACGGAAAGGCCTGTTCAAATGTTACGAGCAGTACAACTGCATGATGTGCTGTTGTTGGCTCGCGAACGATTCTACCTGGTTCTCATCCAGGGTTACCTGAAGGGCCGCCAGTCCATTTTCAAGAACGTGACGGGCCAATTGGTAGTTTTCAGTACGATAGTTAGTCTTGTCTGCTCAGCGCAGCCCAGACTGTTTTCCTCCTGACAGCTCCAAAGGTACGGAGAAGAGCCCACTGCCAAAGTCGCAGTGCAGAGAATAGGGGCGCTGGAGAGACGGCATTTTTACCTGGGGGTTTCTTCGCAGCAAGTCGGTACCAATGATGATGTCAAAGGCGTCGGTGTGCAACACTCTGCAGTGTTGGGTCACAGTTTCGTCGCCAGGACAAATAATCACATCAACTCCCCCCAAGGAATGGATGGTACGCCCCTCCCCTACTCTTATGGCCACTGTCTTAGTTTTCTTGAAAGTCTTTAGCAGGCGCCGGGCCACTATAGAAACTGTTGCGCCGGTGTCAAACACTGCTCGAAAAACTTAATCCCCAATTTTCACGAGGATCCAGAAAACCAAGTCCTCCTCTTCGGAGCCGCCCCCCTACTCCTCAGCAGGGAGTTGACATCCACCCCTGCAGCCATGAGGGACTTGGCCATCCAGGCCAGTTGCGTCTTCTTGGAGTTATTCCCCTCAGGGGAGGCTTTATCCCCCTGTGGGCGCGTCTTGGGGTCACCTTCGGCAGGTGAGGGAGTAGTAGCGGGCGCTGATGAGCGCCTCTGGGGGTTAGGGGTTCCACCTTTGCCACCCCCCTGGCCACTTGCTTTACCACCTTTATCCCCATTTCGGGGAGTTCTGGTGGGTGTTTGGTTCTTCTGGCGTTCAGCCTCCAGCCGCTTGAGTTTGTCACTCTCTCAAAGATTTTATGTGACATTCGTCCTGGTAGTGATGACGTTTGCCACAATAACCACAGGTGATGGTACACCTAAAATGGTCCTGATGGGTCACAGTTTTCCCCTCTTTGGTGTGTTGCTGTCGTTTCATCTGCAGCATGCAACTACTGCGGTGGTCGCAGTTGGGGGCATGGGATGGTCCTCCCTTGTCATTGACAGGTTTACAGTAGAACAGAGGGGGTGTACCTGCTTCAGGTTTAACCTCATTCATGGCACGCAGGTTACCCCTTCCTTTACCACCTCCCTGGTTGGCGTTAGTGAAGCGGTACCCAGAACCTATGGCCCATGGCCCGGAGGCCTGTGAGCCATCACACCCGTGCGGAAGCCGTTGACACCGGCTGTCAGCGGGATATCCCTGTTCTCTAACCCGCGAAATCTGGAATCCGATTTCTAACCAATAAATCGATTTAGAATTACCATAATTTTATTGTCTTGGGCGATTTTCAGTCGGAAATCGGTGAAATACCCGATTTCTACCGCGATTTCTAATTGTCGTGAAATCGCCGCCTGATGTCGCCTGTTCGCGCGCTTTCGTCGCTTCTCCGTGGCGAGTTTGTGAAAGAATTTTCTCGAGTATCTTTGAGGTTCTAAGAGAACTTAAGGGCTGAATGTAGAGGGTTTTTAATGTACTTTAATGTGGTGTGTTTACCAGAATTTTTCGCCATTGCGTCTTCGAGAAAATCAGCGCGCAAGCTTTTCCGTCGATCGCTCGAACTCATGGTTCTCAAGGACCATGAGTTAGGACGGAACCCTACATTCCCCCCCTATGCCTTTCATCCATGCCCCTCTCACGTGGGCATATCACTTTGTATAGGGAAGCGGGCAATGGCGATGTTTTAGGCAGCCTAATGGTTTCGCAAACCAAAGTCGTTTGCGTGCGCAAACGCTAACTTTGTGGCCTTGTGAGCATGAACGTTAATAACCCAACACAATCATCACAAGACCAAGAGCCCTAGGCCATTTTCGTTTTTCGAGCCAATTCAACGATGGCTCCACACAATTCAATGCGTACCAAAAGTCTATTTTCGAGAGAGGGCAAGTTTTGGTCGAAAATTAGGCCAAAATGGCCAAACCCCCGAGGCTCGTACTCGGAGCGTGTGGGGAGTTGAGCCTAGAACTAAAACAATATGTAAAGTAGAGACCACAAAGAACATCGTGGATGGCTTGGTTGATTTTTACAACCTTGTGATCTATTTTTTCTAATTTCGCCTTGTGAGCACGCGTGCCATACTGCCTCTTTGCACACGCGCTCATATCCAAGCACTAACGGCACGAGTGGGTGGAGACAATCTAACCATAGTGGGCATATTTGAAGGGACCTACTATGGGCCTACTCCAAGAACGTTTACTCATATTTTTGCTCCTCAGGGTCCCAAAGATATGTTCATGCCAATGTCGCCGATATATGCACTTTTTCTCATAAATAGTGTGCTTCAAGGATTGAGGTGTTAAAAATGCTTCCATTATGCTTTGAACCTCAACCCTTGTTGCAAAAGGGAAGCAAAGCTTCGGTTTGCATCCATGCAAAAGCTCAAGGCTCCTTTCTCTTGTGATACGGAGATACGATTTTCGGAGGGAGCACTTTTGGGTGAATTTTGGCCGTTTTGCCCAGAATGGCCACAAACCCCTTCTCCCCCTGATTTCGCCCCCGAGGTTGCGTGCGCCACTTGACCAAGGGTAAGGGCAATTTCGAGAGGGCACATAAACCCGCATCGAATGGGGTGTTTCCCCATGTGGCCTCTCCTCTTGAAGGGAGATTTGTGAGTCACCCAATTCGGGGTATGTTGCCATTCTCCCCCATTTGTGTGTCACTTTCTCTCCAACGGGGAAAATAGCTAGAGGCGACCATGAGGGTTGGCAAGCGGCATATATTCGGACCTAAGTCCTATATGTCAATAGCATCTTTGGTTGAAAGGATCCTCGCCGTGGCCATGGAGATATGGAATCATGAGTGCGGGCCATTTTGGCCAAATTTCGCTGTTTTTGCCATTGTATGCCATATTGGAAGTACCATATCGCCATGGGGCACGGGATCTAGCCAGGAGGGAAGGACGAAGATTGTAGCATATGACCAAGGGTTGAAGGCCATTGAGTTTCGTATTTGCTCCTCCGGCTCATCCAGAGTTATTCAGCTTTTGGTGCGATCCATGATCTCCCCCTTTGCACCGCATGCTGCTTTCTGCCCCATCCGCGTGTTCATCCCCTCCATGAACAGCAAGCAGCCAGTGTGACAGCAAGCCATAACCCAGGGCATGGGACCAAAGGGGATATCAAGGGTTGTGAATCAAGGCTTGGCGCGTCAATATCGCCAAGGTTTCCTACCCTGGACGGTCGACCGAGACGACCGATTTTGCCATTTTGGCAGTTGTGGACCCAATCTGGATTGTCACCTCGCCGAGTGGCATGGAGATCTTTGAGAGCCAAGGACATGAGAGTCTCAGTTGGACTCCCAGTGGATGGCATATGGAATGGCGGATCAAATCTCCTAGCCGGCGTGGAGATATACCATTGGGGATACCCCCGATTTTGGCTCATTTTGAGCAGCCAAAATGACCCCCTTTTGGGACCCCAATTTCACCCCCCCCCCCGTGTGGTCAATTGGCGGCCCCATATCTCTATGCCAATGTGAAGTCCGGACATATTTTCAGTTTGTGCACTCGGATTAAGGTCCTAGGTCCTGTCTCCTATCCTGTGAGCCATTGGCCCTGCCCTGGCCGGGCGAATCACCCGTGGGAATGACGCCAATTTTGGTGATTTTGGCATCATGACCCCACTTGATGAACCCGTGGTGCCCTGATGCCGGAACTTCAGAGGGAACCAGGTTGACCGAGGGCTCCAAGGCGTTCGTACGCGAAGGGCATAGGGTCAGTTGCCTCGTCCCTGCCTCTGGCGGGTCCAGACAAGGGGTCAATTTTGGAGTTTTTTTAGCTAATATCAGTTTTGGCTGAAACAGCCCATTTTCAGCTACCAACTCCTAGGCGATAATGGCGGGGCCATATCTCTGGCTCAGAGTGGAGTTGGGACCTGCTGTAAGGGAGCATAGGGGGCCACTATCTGTTGGCTTTGGAGCCACTTGGTTCCCAGGAACTCGCCTGTGGCTGGGCGGGACACCTCCCCTATTGGCAGGGTTTCAGGGTCCGGACTGAGCAGGGCATGGGTGGTGTTTGAGCCCCCGCCCCCACCAGCCACTGGGTAGGTCGGACCTGGGATTGGGATACGAGTTGGGACTGAGTGTCTATTGTCCTGTGATGCCCTTACCCCAGTCCAGTCTTAACCCCATGTGTACATATCCTGATGTGTTGCTGTACATACTTTTGTTCCCTCGTTGCGGAGTGGCAAGGATCCTGAAACGCTTTGTCACATGACACGAGCGTAATGATGCCCCTGTGAGCGCAGTGCTTTGCCTGCCTGCTTGCTTGTGCGTGTCCACCGCAGCGTCCCGTGGCCAGGCCCCCAACGGGAACGCGTCAAAAGCGTTTCACCGCTGCGGGATTACCCAGCCCTCGCGTGCCACTCGGGGCCTTCGAGGGGTACGAGCAGCACCCCAACCCCGAGGACTCCAAGACCATCACGGAGCCCGCAGCGCCGCCCAGAACATCGCCCTGAGCGATCACGGAAGCGCCGCGACCGTGAAGGAGGTGGACAGACCAGGACTCCCACATCAGCGAGTCCCATCGGCCGACCAGTACCGGCCGCACTCCCAGTCGCGTCAACCACCTCCACAACCACACTGGAGCAACCGCTTCAACAACCACCAAGGACCTCAAGACCAAGTACGCCCCCCGCTGCCATGGTAAACTGGCAAGAAGCGGGCAAGACGTGGCCGCGGCCCCACCCCCATGCGGTGCGCCTACTGCGTGGGTTGGGGTGGGACCAGCACTACCGCCACAGCCACCCCCAGTGCGAAGGCGGCATGCCTGGGAGCTTCGAGCTCCGCGATGACATGGGCCCCGACCGCCTGCAGGCAGTCGAAGACTGGCTGCAGGTGGAAGGGTTTGCCTTCCGCTTCCGCCAGAAGCGCTGGAGGGTCTGCACCCGGCCAGACAGGCCCGGCGAAGGGCTGCGCCCCGACGGGATAGAGGAGGACGAGAACTCCAACGAGTACCCGTCGGGCGCCACGATCAACATCTCCATGTAGGACATGATCGAAAGGAAGTTCCCGGAGCCGGGGACCGAGCGCACGCTGCAGGGAAGCACCAGCAGCAGCGCTTCTCCGGGGAAGGAGAAGCGGTCCGCCGGGGACAGGAAGCGGGACCGGAAGTGGCGGGAGTACCAGG
Organism: Eutreptiella sp. 'Long Island Sound 2002'; assembly: GCA_964036045.1. NCBI lineage: Eukaryota > Euglenozoa > Euglenophyceae > Eutreptiales > Eutreptiaceae > Eutreptiella > Eutreptiella sp. 'Long Island Sound 2002'. The sequence continues at coordinate 92,070,967 of OZ038380.1, read as the reverse complement.
AATCCCTGGCCGCCGAAGCCGCCCAAGGCGCCAGGGGCGGAACCCCAGCCCACAGCCCCCAACGGGCCGGTGGCGTTCACCACCCCGGCCACACCACCCTTGGCGACTTCCTCCAAGTCGCCAAGCAGGCCAAGGCCAAGCCCCGTCAGCTGCACCTGAGGAAGTCAGGCCCCAGCAGCGACGTGGAGTCGGCCCACCGCGGGAGGATGCCAGCCGACCAAGCCAGCTCCAGCAGCAGCGTCGCTCCCGGCCAACGGGATGTGGCGCGCGCCTGCGAGCGCGCCTGTGGGGTGCCCTGCAACCTTCGGGTTGCCCGGCAACGGGCCACGCAGCAGAGCGGTACCGTGGAGGGCGCCGTCGGCATCGCCCAGGAGGAGGCCACGGATTGGGGCAGAGGCATGGCCTTCCACGCCTCGACCGTCCCGGCCATCGCGGCCGGTCTCACGGCTGCGGCCGCCCATGAGGCAGGTAGGTGGGTAGGTGCACTTGGTCGTGGAGAGGCGCCCCATGGTTCCCCCTGGCGTCGCCCCTGTGACGAACAGGAAGAGGCTCCGCGCGTGAAGAGGGGAGGCGGCTTACATCCCGCTAGACCTGACTGTTGGCCCCCAACATAGCGGCCCCGGGCAACACCGGGAGGGCTGATCGCCGCCAGCGTGACGTGCTTGTCTCGCCGGGAGGGTGTGCCCCCGTGCTTGCGCACGTCCCCTCCTTTGGGCGGAACCCTAGAGGTTCACCGGACTTCCTGGCGTATCCCGTTCCCAAGGCATGCCTGCACGTTCTTGGTACTAGGGTTCCGAGGCGCTTGGGTGTCGCACGCTCCGCCTCGAGTCCCAAAGCAGCGCAGGCCTTAGGATGCAGCCTTACCCCCGGTCTCTGGATCTCGTTTGGCCAGGTCACCTGCATGGCACGGGCTGCCTCAGTGCCCGGGCTGTGGGCACTGGGTTTCCTACTGTTGTGCGGCGTTTGTGTTTGGGTCCGGTTGGCGGTTGGGTGTGGGTTTTGTTAACCCCGCCAGTCCTGGCCGGGGTCCTGGGTGGGTGTGTTTGGGCACGGTTTGTGGTGTTGTCCCTCTAGTGTCGGCTGTTTGTGGTGTTTGTGGTTGGGGTTCGTTGTCGGCCTGCTTATGGGACGTGTTTGGTTTCGTGGGCGCCCCGCTTGCCCCCCGCTGTTTCCGGTTCCGGCGTGTGGTGTGGGTGTGTGTGCTGGGCCCGGGTCTCGGCTGTGCCCAGCCCTTCTTGGCTGGGTTGTCGGGGTGTGTTTTTTGCGCTCTTTTTTTTTCTCTCTTTTTTTTTCTGGGTTCTCCCGTCCCAGGCCTTGTGGTCCCTGTCCCCCCATCTCCTTTCTTTCGGGTTGGGCTGGTGGCTCTCTTTTTTTCTTCTGCTTGTTTCGGTGTCCCTTTTCCCGGTGGGCCGCTGTTCTTGGCTTGGTGTTGCCGGTTTTGGGTGGGTTGTCCCCCTGTGCCTCTTTGGGGGTCCTGTCTTCGGTGCCTTCTGGGGGGGGGTTTTGGCCGCCTCATGTGGTGTTGGCGGGCGGTTTGGCGGTTGTGGGCTGTTTTCGCGCCTTTTCCCCCTCCCCCCTCCGTTTTTTTTTGGGGGGGGGGCTTGCCTGTTCCTCCCTCTGCCTTCCCTGGGCTGGTGCACGCACTGGCCTGCATTCAGTGTTGTCTTCCGGGCTGCTGTTTTCAGTTGCGTTCTGTTTGGCCGCGTTCCAGCCCCATGGGTCGGGTGGGCTATGTACACGGTGGGCTCGGCGCCCCTTCTTGCCGGGTTAGGTCCTGGCTCTGCCGGCCGGGCGGGTGCGCCAGGCGGCTCCTTGTCGTTCTGGGTTAGGGGGCTGGGGTTGTTCGTTTCCTTTCCCCTCTGCGGTGCCGGTTGTAATCTTCTGGGTGGTCCGCCACCGTTGTTGCCAGGCGCGCTGTGGCCCTGTGTGTGGCCTGCGGTGCTGGTGTGTGGCGTGCTGGTGCGGCGCCTTCCAGGGTGTGCGGTGGCTGGCTTCGGTTAGTCCTTCAGGTTAGGGTCAGTTGTGTCGTGTTAAGCCGCTCTGTGCCACGTCGCGTCGCGTCGTGCTGTGGCGCGTTGCACTGTGGCGCGCTGTGGTGCGGTGTGCCGTGGTCTCGCATGGTGCCGCTGTTGGTCAGTGGAGGTCAGCCTGGCCTGTGTCGTGGTGCGGAGTGCGGGCCGGAGTGTGGCTGGCTGGTGGCTGGGGGGTGCGGTTAGGTGTGGGTGTCTCGCTGGGTCCGTGCTGTGGGGGCTCGGGCGTGCCGCTCGGGCTGGTGGGTCGGGTAGGTCGATCGCGTGACGGTCCGTGGGGATGCCCTCCCTGGGGACCTGTGCCTTGGTCCCGTGTCCTCCGGGGGTTTCGGTCCCTAGTCCTGGCCGCGGTGGCCGTCCCTTCGTCCTCTTCCGGTGCCTGTGAGGTGGCCCTTGTGGTGGCCGGGGTCGTCGCCTGGCGGTGAGGGCGTGGTGGTGCGCCATGCGGCGGCGTCCCCTGCGGCTTCCTCTGTGGGTGTGGCCCGTTCTCCCCGTTTAGGTGTGCCCTCCATTCTCCGTGTGGTTTCTGGTGGCCGCTGGGTGTGCGCTGGTGTGATCCGCACGGCGTCTGATGCTTGGTTCAGTGGTGTGTGTTGGGGGGTGCAACCCCGGGTGTCGTGGGGTGTTTGGTGGGGGTGGGACGGCGCTGGTCCCCCCGTCATGGTATGCCCTTCCCGGGTGTGGGTCGTGGCGCCTGCCGTGGTGCCCTTTACCTCCGTGCCTTGGTCCCCGCACCCGCCCCTTCCTGGTTCTTGGGTGGTTTCCTGCCCCCATGTGGTGTCTCTTCCGGCGTCCTGTCCCTGTGAGTGCCTGCCCTCACTTGGGGCCCCTCCCTGCCCTCTTGCCTGAGTGCTCCTTGGTGTCCCTTGCCCTTCCCTTGCCCTTGTCCTGCCCCTTCCTGCCGTGGTGGTGGCGGGAGGGGCGGGGTGGGGAGGGGGCGCCGGCGGCCCAGGCCTGGGGGTGGGTGGCCTGGAGCCACTGGCGGAGGGCTTGGGGGGTGTAGGGGGGGCGGAGGCCCTGTACCGCATCGCGGAGGAGGGCCTCCCATGCCGCGTGCGGCATGATGGCCTCCGGGGCGGTCTCGTTGGGGTTTGCGGGGTTGCGGGTGCGCACCTCCTCGAAGGTATGCACCATGTGCACCCCTTCGTGCCTTCCCGCTCCCCCAGCCCACTTCACCCAGCGGCAGAGCTCCAGCAGAGCGGGGGGAGACCACCAGGCGAGGTGGGCGGGGGCCTGGGGGGGGGGAGGGGTCCGTGCCCGGGGTCCTGGAGCGGCGGGGGGAGGACCCGGACCTGCGGTGGTGGCGGGGGTGGCGGTGCCTGGGGGAGCGGGAGCGGCGGTGGCGGGGGCTGGGGGTGGAGGACGGGTACGGGCGGAGGGGGGAACGGGAGGGGGAGGTGGACATGGGGCGGCGGTGGCGCGCTTGGTGGCGTCCGGGGGAGCGGGAGTGGTGGTGGCGGGGGCTGGGGGTGGTGGATGGGTATGGGCGGCGGGGGGAACGGGGAGCCCGGCGGGGCGTGTGGGGGGAGGGGGAGGTGGACGTGGGGCGGCGGTGGCGTGCCTGGCAGCGTCCGGGGGAGGGGGAGCGGTGGTGGCGGGGGCTCGGGGTGGGGGTCTTGTATGGCCGGTGGGGGGAGGGGGAGGTGGACATGGGGCGGCGGTGGCGCTCGTGGTGGTGCCCGGGGGAGCAAGAGCGACGGGAGTGGGGTCCCGGGGGGTCGTGGTGGCACCTGGGGGAGCGGGAGCGGCGCGACTGGGTGGTTGAGGCGCGGTGGGAGTGTGGGCGCCGTGGGCGTGTGTGCCGTGCGGGGGGGGAGCGGAAGCGCCGCCGTTTGCGGGACCGGGCCTCATCGCTCGAGTCGGGCCAGTCAGGAGGCGTCAGCGGCCCCTGGGGGGCTTCGCGTGGTGCCGCCTGGTACTAGGGGGGGGGGGGGAGGTCCCCTATCGTCCATGGACTCGCCACGTAGGGGTGTGGTGGCGGCAGCGGCGGGTGGTATGGGTCGGGTGACTGTCCTTGGCGGAGTTGGGCCCGGGGGGCCCCTTCGGCGTGGACGTGGTGGCCGGGGGGATACGGATACGGTTCCCGGTACCGGGGGGGTCGCTGGTACGGGGGGGGTGGCCCCTGGCGGTAGGTGGGGTATGGTGGCTGCCATCCCATTCGCTGGTGCTGTTCGTGCACGGGGGGTTGTGGCCCGGTGGGGTAGGGCGGCGGGCAGTGGTAGTGGTGGGGGTGGTGTTGGTAGTGGTGGTGGTGGGGCCGCTGGTGGTGGTGGTGTGGGTAGTGGTAGGGTTGGTGTTGCGGGTATGGCCCATGGACCCCTTGTGGGTTTTCCGGTCCCCCATGTGGGGGTCGGGGGTTGGGCATCGTGGGCAGTCTTCGGGGCTGCACTATGTGGTGGGCAGGGGGGGCGGGTCGGGGGCCGGGCTTGACGGTGACGGTGGTCCAGGGGTCCCACGTCCCTGGGTCGGTTTGGCCGGCGGTGGTGGTGGTTTGTGGGGGATGGATGAAGGGGCGCTTGGTGACGGGGATGCGGACGAGGGCTTGGACGGGGTCGTGCTGGGTGGCCGCCTCTGCGGTGGTGGTGGGTGCCGGTGGGAGGGTTGCGGTGGGTGGGGGGTCCTGGCTTGGGTGAGGGTCCTGGTGGGGGTGGTGTCGGTTGGGTTTGTGTCGCTGCGTTTGTGGTGTTGTGTGTGCTCGCGTGGGCGCCGGCTTGAGTTTGGGGTCGTGTTTGGGGTTGGGGTCCGGTTCCAGGTTGAGTAGTACCTCTGTCCGGAGGTGTGAGGGCGCCGATGTCGGGTCGGGGGTCGTCCCGGTGCGTTGCCAGGGTGCTCGAGTCGCCTGTGTGGGGGCTGGGGGGTCGGTGCGTGCGGCCGCGGCTTTGGCTTTTGCCGTGGCCTTGAGGATGAGGGCGGCGGGGAGGGGGGGGTCGGAGGATGAGGTGGAGGAGGTGGACGAGGCTGAGGATGAGGAGGAGGTGGTGGATGCGGCTTGGGTTGTGATGCGGGCGGGCTTGCGGGCGGCGGCTTCTGCTGCGGCCACGGCGGGGAGGATGGAGGGCATGTCCTCGGGCTGTAGGTTGGGGGCGGGCGGCTAGGGGGGCCTGGTCGTGACCTGGCGGCCCGGCGGGCCGATCGCGTCGGCAGCGGCGGGGGAGGGAGGCGCGGGGCTGTGGCCTTCTCCTTCTGGGCTTGGCTGGGCCCGGGTCCTGCAATGTGCGAGGTTGTGTGGGTTGGCGTCCGCGGGGGGGAACAGTTCGCGTGGGCTGCATTCAGGGGCCGGGGGGGTTGGGCCTGGGTCCTCTGGGGTGTATGCGGGGGGCTTGGGCGGGCCACTGGGTGGGGTGGGCGTGCCGCTGGGCGCGGGGCTCCTCTCGGCGGGTGTGTGTGGGTTGTCGAGTGTGGGGGGTGGTGAGGGGTGTCCGGTGGGTGGGTGTGTGGCAGCGTGTGCTGGTGTTCGGGCGGGTTGGGGAGGCCCGTGTCGCCTGGCCCGGGGTTGCGCGCGATGGTGGGCGTGTGTGGGTCTCCGGTTGAGCAGCGAGACGGGGGGGGCAGGGGGGGGGATTGTGCGGTGGGGTGTGCTGTGTCGGTGTATGTGTCTGCTCGCCGCGGCGCGCTTGCGTGGCCAGTTGTAGGTCGGGCGGTTTGGAGGAGAAGCTTGCCGTCTTCTGCTGCCGCGACAAGGATTTCGCAGACGAGCTTGCGTATCTGGTGGACCTCTTGGTCAGTGGTGGGAAGGGGGTATGCTAGCTTTGGGCTAAAACCCGCGGGGTTGAGGACCCTGTGGATGGCGTGGTACCCGCAGGTGAGGGACTGCTGCGGTCTGGGGGGGGGGGGTTTGGTCGTGTGTCTGGGCCCGCTTCCACTTGTGTGTGGGCGGTGGGGATGGCCCAAACCCAGGGCACGGTCCCCGTGGGTGGCCAGCGGCGCTGGATCCAGTGGGTTAGGCAGAGCATGGCCAATCCCAGGTGGTAGCCTGCCTCCCCTGAGGTGATTTGGGCCAGGGCACGGGCTGGGGGCTTGTCCCCTGGCTGGAGGACGCCCCTGAGGACCCTGTGCTGGGTGGTGGGGTCCCCTGCTGCCCCTGGTGTGGCAGTCTCTGGGGCGAACATGGTGTCTGTCCCTTGGATGAGCCATTGCGGGCCGGGGGACGTAGCCGTAGCGGCTTTCACGTAGTACTGGCCGCGCTCGAGGACTGTAACCCAGACCTCCGGCGGGGGGTGGTCATTGTCTGTAGGTGGGGGGGGGAGGTCGTCGTCTGGGGTGCGGAGGCCGGCGGCGCGGGGGGCGGTGTCGCGGGTTGGTGCGGTGGCCTGTTCCCACTGCTCCGGGCGGTTCGGGTCCGCTGGGTGGTCCGTCTCCGCTGGGGCCCGTCGTAGGCGTACGGTCCCTTGACGCGTGACGTTGATGCCCGTGTCGTGCGTCAGGGCCTGGCCCCACTCAATTGGGGGGATCCAGACGTGCTGGCCCTGGGTGTGTTTGCGGGCTCGCCAGAGTACGAGGGCTACGATGGTCTCATGGAGGCCGCTGCCTGGGGTGGTCAGGTCCTGGAGGGCTTTGACGGTGAGCTTGGTCCAGTCCTCTTGTAGGCGGTACCAGCCGTTGGGGGGGGTCGGGGCCCTGTCTTGGAGGGTTGCTCGGAGGAGGTCGGGGTCGCGGATGGTGGCCGCTGTGAGGGGGGGGTGCCCCCGGTCCGGGGGGGGTGGGCTGGATGGGCTGCTGGGGTCTTGCGCGTCCACGTCGATGCTTGGTTGGCCCTGGCTGGGCTCGGCCGGACTGGGCGGTGCTGGGTGGCTTCTTGGGTGAGAGATGGGCCTCGGGGCGCTGTGGTGGTGTCATGGAGGCCAGCGGATGGAGATGGGGGGCGTGTGCGGGGCGCGGAGTGGGTTGGTGGACGTCTGGGTCATGCACGGCATGGTAATGGATGAGACGCTGCATGTGTTCCCTGGCGGTGGCGTTGGTGAGTTGCTCCGCATGTGTTAACAGGAGGTGTTTGCGGTGTACCATTTGGGCCGCTGCTCTGCGGACTGCCTCTAGCTGGAAGTGTGCTGCTGCCTCCATGGGGTTTTCCGTGTGTTTGGTGAGGTGTCGGTGCAGGGCCTGTGTCACCGCCCCTCTCATGGTGGCTTCTTTGACCAGGGGATCCCGGAAGAGGTGTTCGGTGGCCTGGTGTGCGTGGCTGTGGGTTGGTCATCCTTCGTGTTGTCGCAGGGTTTCCGCCGGGGACCAGCCCACTAGCGTGTCCCTGCCTGTATGGAGGGGGCATTTCTTGAAGTGTTCCCAGTCCTCCGGGGTGGTGTGGTCGCACGGGCAACGGGTGTGTTCTTCAGGGATGTGGATGTGCTTGCGGGCGAGCAATCTGGCGACCCTGGTGAGGAATGGTAGTTGCTCTCTGAGGAGCTGGAAGCGTCGTTTTTGGAGGTGGGCTGGGACGTTTGCTGGGCGCAGCGCTGAGTGGTAGAGGGGGATTTGCAGTCTGTCCTGGAGCTCCTGGATGTGCGCCCGGCTGTCTGCGTCGCCGAGCACGCTGGCGAGATGTTTGATGGGGTTGGGGTAGTGGTATGCTCTGTCGTGGGAGGAATAGGGGGCGTCCTCTGGTACCCAGTCCGGGGTCTGATGGGGCTCGGGTACAGGGGGCACGTGTTGGACGTGTGTGTGGTTGCGGCCGAGGTCAGGGATCTGGAGGGCTCGTAGGTGTGTTGTGCGCTGGTGTACTGCCTGGTTGTCGACCTTACCATTTCCGTATTGGTGTCTGTGGGACTCTTGTTTCACGATGTGGAGTTGGACGTAGGGGGGAAGGCTGCGAAGGGCTTTCCAGAGCAGCAGTGCCTGGGTGCCGAGGCTCGTCGCGGTGGCTTTGTGAAGTGGTTGCCTTGCTATGCGGAGGAGCAGGTCTGTGTCGACAGTGGCGTCTACCACGAACCAGACCCGGACGATGTGCGGGGAGTGGGCGGGTAGGTGGGCCGCGATCTCGGTGATGGCGTCGGCCATGGCCCCTAGCTCCCCGTGGGAGGAGGCCCCATAGGTGGTGTGGCCCGTGTGGTGGTCCATGTGGTAGTGTCCCCCGGTGTGGGTTAGCTGCAGGGTGGCCCCCCCGGTGATGGGCGTGAGGGCGGATTCGCCTGAGGCGTCGGTGAAGAAGAGCCGGTCCGCTGGTGATGGTTGTGGGAGGCGGCATGGATTCATGGGCAGGTAGGCGTATATAGCAATGCCCGTGGCGAGGTGGGCTACTGGGGTTGTGGGCTGCAGGATGGGGGTGGCGTACAACCCTATTCCTTTGGAGATGATGTGTTTCGCTTGGGAAGACAGGGCTATGAGTCCCTTCTCCGGCTGTCCTTGTGTGAGGTAGGAGTAGATGTAGTGGAGGATGTAGGCTGTGTCGGGGTTTAGGTCGTGGCATGTGAGGGTTTGTGTTCCGTGCTCCGGTGTGTGGCAGGAGTGGTGGAGCGGATAGTAGGGGTGTTCGTGCTTGCCCGTTCTGCCTGGCTCGTACATGCTGTAACAGATGGCGACTCCTGCTGGGTCGGGGCGGGGCCATGTCGGTGTAGTGGTGAAGAGCCATTTGGACGCGTGGTCGGGGTTCCATGCTACCGTGGGGTTAGTGTCGGTGCGGTGGAACCATGGGGCTACCCATGCGTAGGCCTGTGGTGGTAGGTGGGTTTTGGGGTGGGTGTGGTGGCGTGCTATGAGGTGTAGTACGGGCCATGGTGTGGTTGGTGCCTCGGGGTCACAGGCCCAACATGTGCGTGGCATGCCCTGGGAATCATGGGGGACCCGTGGTAGGTCTCGGGCGGTCATGTGGTGTTTCGGTATGCGCCATTTTGCCCCGTGGTGGATGACGGTGGTCTGCGTGGGTTTGGCTTCATTCGGGGCCAGTAGTAGGGTTAGTGGTGGGACTCGGCCCGTCACCGGGGGGACGGGTTCTTGTTTCGATCCGGTGGGTGCGTAGGGCGGTGTCGCTGGGATGGGTCAGGGATGTTGCTTTGTGAATTCTCGGTAGGCTGTGTGCATGTCTTTGCTTCCCGGTAGAGTGTGTCCCACTGCTCGTGCCGTCTGCGTGAGGTACTGGTGGAAGAGGCGGTATTGTGGCCATTCGGGAAGCTGTAGAAAGGGGGTGTGGTGTGCCCCGCTGTGGTGCAGGACCCGCATTTGGGGGAGAGTGACGTATACTACGGTGATGGAGGCCCCGACAAGGTCCATGGTGTGGATGGTGCCCTTGGAGTGATGGTGGAGGTCCCCGCAGAGGACCACTAGTGGCCCTTCCTCTGGGCACGTGTGGTTGGTGAGTATGGCGTGGTGTGGGGATGGGAGGAGAAGCTGCAGGTGGTTCCACAGGCGCGTGTTCATGTTGGTGGGCATGCCCTTCTGGTGGAGTACCCAGCGCGGGCATGTGTTGCGGGCCCGTTGTGCGGCTTGGAGGCGGATTGCGGTGACCTCGCGGACCTCCGGTGAGTGGTTGTGGGTCATGCAGTGAAGGAGGAGGGCGGTGTGTCTGGTGTAGGCCGCTTTCACCTCGTCCCCTATGGCGTCCCCATAGTGGGGCCATGCCGCTCGGATGGCGCGGGTGGGTATGGAGGTGGGCCAGCCCCCGTGTGCTGCCCATGCCTTGGTCACGGCGCGTGTGGCCGGCTGGAGGGCGGTGGTGGGGTGTGTCAGGTGGAGTGCTTGGAAGCCTATGGAGGCGTTCAAGACCCCGGTGAGGTAGTACGCCAGGCTCTGGTGGGACAGGGGGAGGCCCTTGGTGGTCGGGGACGCATATCTCCGGAGATGGGCGAGGTGTGATTGCAACTTGGGAGGGAGGGTGGCATCCTGAGGGTTGGCCGTCTGGATTACCCCCAGGTGGGTGGTGGTTGTCACGACTTGCATGGGGGGCCCTTGTGGCCCTAGGGTGGGAAATGTGGCAAACCCCTTGATCATGGCCACTGACTTTGTGGGGTGGACGATGAGGTTGTTGTGGGAGAGGTAGGAGACGGTCACGTCCAGTAAGTCGTTGGCCTGCTGGGTGACCGTTGGCCCGGGGCCTGGGGCATGGGGTTCGTGTGGGGTGTGCGCGACCGTGAGGTTGGTGTCGTCCGCGAAGCCCACCAGGGGGAAGAGGAGGGGGTAGGGTGCGTAGGCCGGGTAATCTTGCTCGATTGGGAGGGCCAGGGGGAGCGTCACTAGAAGGTACAGGAAGGGGCCCTCTGCTCACCCTTGGGGGACCCCGCTGCCTGGCTCCAGGAAGGGGGTGAGGCCTGCTCCAGTGCGGACCGTGTATTTGCGGGTGCGGATGTAGCCGGAGGTGAAGTTGTAGAAGGGGAGGCCTAGGCGTTTCCACACCGCTTCCAGAAGGAGCCAGGGGGTGTTTGGGAAGGCTCCTTTGACGTCGAGGGAGGCGATGATGAGGTCCACCGGGTCCATGTCTGCGATGGCGTCCTGGAGGAAGATGGCCTCGTGTGGGGACCGGCCTGGGATGGCCCCCCAGAGGCTTGCTGGTATGTGGGGGTCCACGTGGGGGCGGATGCGGCGTAGGAGGATGGTCCAGACAATTTTGACCTCCGTGACCGCACAGACTATGGGGCGCCAGTTGTCCAGGTTTGCCCAGTCCCCTTTTTTGTAGAGGGGGCGGACAACGTTTGCCCGATCTGGTGGCAGGGGGGTCCGCCCCGTGACGATGTCCCAGAGGCGGTGGGCGAGGATGCGGAGGAGGTGGGCGGGGAGGTGGTAGTATGCCTCTGCAGGGAGGCCGTCGTAGCCTGGGGTTTTGTGTTGCCGGAGACTGTGGATGGCCTTCCGGACTTCGTGGATGGTGAAGGGGCGTTTTTCCAGTTGCCTCCTCTGGGCGTGGTTGAAGACCCGAGGGAGGCGGTCGATTTTGGCCTGGGTGTCTGGGTCCACTGTGTCTTGGGTGGGGGTGTGTTGCCGGAGGAAGCTGTCTTGGGTGGCTTGGAGCACTGTGGCTGGGTCGTTGGTGAGGGAGCCGTCCTCCTGCCGGACCGTGGTGATGGTGCGGTGGCCGGTGTCGGTCATGGCGTCGTTGAGGTGGCGGATGGCCTTGTAGGGGAGTTCATGTTGCGCATACCGTTCGTGTTCCTGGGCGACGCGCTGTTGCCTGTGGATGTGCCACCGCTGCAGGTCTGCCCTGATGTGGGCTATCCGTGTCCTGCAGTGGTGTATCTGGCGGCGGGTTTGGGGGGTGTCGGTGTGGAGGAGGGTCGCCAGTTGTTGCTTCGCATGCCAGAGGTCATGGAGCATGTCCCCCAGGGCCGTGGGGGGTTGGTCGTCGTCTGTGTGGGGGTGTTGCTGGAAGCCGCAGGCGACGGCGGCCGTGCGCATGGCTGTGAGTAGGTCGGTGGGGTCTGGTTGGATGCGCCGGGCGCGGTCTATGGCCCTGTGATATTGGGACGAGGCATGCTTGTCATGCAGCGGGGGCATCTTCAGGGGGGGTGGTAGGCCTTGGTCCGCATCCTCTGGGGGGCTGGGGGGAAGGTTGGGGATGGTGAGACGGATGTGCAGGGGGCTATGGCCTGTGGGTCCCAGCGGGAGGGGTCCATATCTGGCCTCCGCTCAGATGATGGTGGTGGGGTCGCCATAGCATACGTCGATGCGGGATGGGGCGGCATCTATTTGGTGGGGGAAGTGGGATGGTTGACCTTCGAGGTTGGCTGTCAGGTCCACGAGCCCCAGCATTTCGATGGTGTCGCGGACTGCCTGGTCCTGGGGTGTGGCCTGTCCCCCTCGGTCCGCTGGGGTGGGGGCGGCGTTCATGTCGCCGATGATGACTGTGGGGGCGAGCATGGCCATCTGGCGGTATGCCTCGGCCAGGGCTTGGAGGAAGGGTTCCGTGGCTTCTTGGAAGGGGACGTGGGTGTTGATGACGTTGAGTTGCCATCCGTTCCCGACGACCTCATAGACACCTAGCCTCCCTGGGACGCTGAAGTGGTGGACGAGGTGGACGTGGATGCCGGTTTGGGCGTATAGGGGGGTCTGCTTGTGCCAGTAGCATTTGTACGCTTTCTGGTCCGGGGTATATATGGGGGTGGTTTCTCGGGGGTCGTCGCGTTGTAGGCCTTATTCCTGGAAGGTGAGGAGGTGGGGAACCCACTCCGGCCCCTGTGCCATCGGGAGCTCCTGGAGGGCGGTTGTGGCGTCCTTGGAGTATGTGACGGCCGGCTGGTTGAGGTCGAGGAGGTTGACGGTGGCCTCGGTGGGGGCAGGCCGGGGCTGTGGAGGCTTGTGCCCTTGGCCCTTGCCCCGTCAGGGAGGGGGACTGGGGTTCGGGGACTTTTTGCCGGTTGGTGGGCGTTCGGGTAGGCGCGGCGGGGGGGGGCCTTGGCTCCACTCCGGGGGGAGCTCCCCAGTGTATTTGGTGCCTGTGTGGGCCTTGTTCTCTTCGGTGCGGAGCCGGATGGGGTGGGCGCTGGTGAGCTCCAGGGTGTAGCTTACTGGCTTGTCCGGGGCGCTGCTGCTTTGGTCTAGCTCCTTCTGGCGGTGCCAGCACACCCGGATCTGTGGCCCCCCGTTGTCCCCCGTTCCTTGAGGCGGTACTGGATCGTGCCCTCACACCAGATCCAGTCGCCTGTGTGGTCGTTGCGGAAGGGCTGTTGGACCTTGACGCCTTTTTCGAATCCTGGGTATGCTTTGGGCGGGGGCGGTGCTGGTGGCGGGAGAGAGGATGATGAGGATGCCTGATCCGGGTGGGGCGATGGTAGTGGTGGGAGGGAGGATGACGAGGTTGCTTGGTCCGGGTGGGGCGTTGGTAATGGTGGGAGGAAGGATGACGACGATGCTTCGTCTGGGTTCGCCGGGTGGGTCGGGCGGGACGCAGGGGGTCGGGAGGTCGCTGCTTTTCCGGCTTGGTTGGGGGCGGGTGCGCCCCTTTGTCGTCTCGCTCGCTTGGGCGGGACTGGAGGTAGCGGGGCTGGGGGGGCGTGCGGTTTGAAGAAGGGGTGTGTTGCTTGCTGGTCCGGATCCCTCAGTGGGGGTTCTGCCGGTGTTTGCATTTTCGCTTTCGCGTGGCTGCGTATGATGTCGGCGAGCTTGCGCACGGTCTCGGGGGGATCTGTTGGCCATGGCAGTGCGGCCGGGCTGTCGTCGGGGGGGTGGTGTAGGTGGTAGTTCCTCATGGGCTTGGCCTGCATGACCCAGGCCACTGTGGGTTGCGGTGTGTCTGGGCCGTTGGGGGAGCCTTGAGCCCAGTAGAGTGCTGTGTGGAGGGCTTCCCAGGGGGCGCCTTCGCGGCCTGTGAGGGTGGTGGCCTGGAGGAGTCGCTGCTGGCCCCGTGGGGGGTCTTCCGGGTCTATTTCCGGGGTATAGGCCTGGGCTGCCATGAGGACTCCGTGTGCCCAGTGGAGGACCCACCATTCGGCGTCCGCTTTGAGGATCCAGATGGCGGGTTGTTGGGGGGGCGTGTCCAGGGTGTCCCACAATGCGATGGCTGTTGCCATCCTGGAGGGGTGGAGGTGTGGGGTGGCCCTGCGGCTTAGGAGTTGATCGATGTGGAAGGGGGTGACGGGATCTTCGGGGCCCTGCGGTGGTGGGGGCATCGCTGGGATGGTTGTGGGGTCCCAGTGGCGTTCGTGGGCGGCGAGGGTGTACAGGGCGGCGGTGATGATGTGGTGGGCTTGCCCCTCCAGGACAATGTGGCGCTCCGTGCCGAAGTCCTTTGGTAGGTGGGCTGCGGGGTGGACGGTGATGTGGGCTAGGGCGCGTTGGTGGGCTTTTTTTCCCCCGTCTGGCGCCTGTGTCCGTTTGTCCCCCGGAATGTGCTGGTGTTGGTGTTTTGGTGGGGGCGGTCCCAGGGCGAGGGATTCTACACCGTGGAGGGGGATGGCGTGTTCCCTGGACCTGTTGGGCAGGATGTATATGCCCAGGTCTCCAGGTACGGTGCCCAGGTACAGGTTGCCCATGATGGTGGGGGCCGGCAGCGGTTGGCGCAGGGGCGAGGTGCATGGGGTGGAGCAGGGCGGGTCATGGTGGTCACACCGGGGGTGCTCGATGCCGTACGGGGTGACGTGTACGGCGAGGGGTCCAACGGCGCGCTGGAGTTTGTGGGGTTGGTTGTTGTGGAGGCGCGCCACCGCCCGTGTGTGGGAGCGCCCTTCGCTGATCCACACGGCGTCTGCCCGCGACGCCGCTGGGTTCAGGCAGTCCGTGGTGATGCCTGTGATCGTGCGGTTGTGGGTGGTATCTGACACCCTGGCGGGGGGGGGCGCTGATGCGGGGGATGGTGTGGTCGTCGTGGAGGGTGCGGGCCTTGCGCCTCGCATCGTGTCGGTGCTGGGCCTCCTGGGCGGGGGTGTGCACACCTGTGTGTTTGGGCTTCCTGTTGGGGCGGTCTGCTGGGTGGAAGGGGGTGGGCCAGGAGGGGGCGTGGTGGAGGGTGGGTTGTGGGAGGTCCCCCCGTGTTGCCCATGTGTACAGGGTGGTCGCGGCGGCCCCTTGCGCCTGTATGGTGTATCGCTCGTCGTGTCGGCGATGGGTGACGAGGACGTTTGGGGCCGTCAGCTCATACACCTGTGTGGTGTGGGGGAGGTGCCGGGTAACGGTGATCTTGGCGGCGTCGTTCTTGCGGGTGGTGGTGTGGGGGATGATGTAGTGGGTCGCCCATTCGTCCTGGGGGGGTTGTTCCGTCGGGTCTAGCTTGAGTCGGGGGTGGAGCGGCTCAGGTGTTGGGGGCTTGTCTTGGGCCTTCGCGTGGGGCGCCACTTTGGTTTTGACCAGGTATTGTGGGCCCCAGGTTTCCGGGGCCCCTACCTGTGTGGCTGCCCCTGTTGCGGCTTGGAGGAGGGCGGTTGTGTTGGTGTCTAGAGGGGGGGGGCCTGTTCGGGGGTGAGGCAGTCGTGGTCTTGGCATGCCCACCAAATGGTGTAGCCTCGTTGGGTGTTGCGGTGCGGGGTTTGGGTCTGGGCTTGCTGGATGGATAGGGCGGTCTTGATGTCCTCCGCTGCTTGTGGGTTTATGGGTGTGGCGTACGCCCATACTCCCGGGGCGTGTATGCCGTGTGGTGCTTGGCCTACTCCTCGTATCGGGTGTAGGGTGTGGTGGGTGCGTGTGAGCCCTAGGTGTTCTTGGAGGAGGTCCCCCGGGATGTTCTCCCACCGTTGCTGCCAGGTGTGTGTATGGTCGTTGGGGGCGGGGTAGGTGATGACGATGGCTTGCCATGGGGTGGGGCCTGGATGTACCGTCATAGGTGCCGACGATGCTTGCGGGGGTATGTGGACGGCGTGGACGGGGGCTCCTGTTACGGGGTCTCCCTCCGTGGGTGTGATCGTGGCATCGCCTTGGACGGTGAGGAGGAGATGGTGGCGGTCCGTCGGTAGTGCCCAGGTGGTGGTGGGCTCGGTGATCGAGTGGAGGCGGATGGCCTGGAGCCCCGGTGTGATTTCGTCCCATCGGAGTGTGCCGTTGTGGACCGCCCATTCCTGTGGCAGTCTCGAAACCTTTTTCGGTCTGGGGTGGTGCGGTGTTGTGGGGGGAGCTCCATTGTGGTGATGGGGTGGGTGAGGGGCTCTGTGCGAGGTTGGTCTTGTGTGGTTGGTGGTGATGGTGCCTCGGGCATCTCTTCGTCCAGTTGCTGTGGGGCTTTCGCCTCCTGGAGTTCTGCGCTGATGGTGATGCCGGGACCTCAGAGGGAACCAGGTTGGGTGAGGGCTCCAGGGAGTTCGTACGCGAAGGGCATAGGGTCAGTTGCCTCGTCCCTACCTCTGGCGGGTCCGGACGAGGGGTCAATTTTGGAGTTTTTCGAGCTAATATCAGTTTGGGCTGAAACAGCCCATTTTCAGCTACCAACTCCTAGGGGATAATGGGGGGGGCATATCTCTGGCTCAGAGAGGAGTTGGGACCTGCCGTTAAGGGAGCATAGGGAGCCACTGTCCATTGGCCTTGGAGCCCCGCCCCTACCAGCCACTGGGTGGGTCGGACCTGGGATTGGGATACGAGTTGGGACTGACTGTCTATTGTCCTGTGATGCCCTTACCCCAGTCCAGTCTTAACGCCATGTGTACATATCCTGATGTGTTGCTGTACATACTTTTGTTCCCTCGTTGCAGAGTGGCAAGGATCCTGAAACGCTTTGTCACATGACACGAGCGTAATGATACCCCTGTGAGCGCAGTGCTTTGCCTGCCTGCTTGCTTGTGCGTGTCCACCGCAGCGTGCCGTGGCCAGGCCCCGAACGGGAACGCGTCAAAAGCGTTTCACCGCCGCGGGATTACCCAGCCCTCGCGTGCCACTCGGGGCCTTCGAGGGGTACGAGCAGCACCCCAACCCCGAGGACTCCAAGACCATCACGGAGCCCGCAGCGCCGCCCAGAACATCGCCCTGAGCGATCACGGAAGCGCCGCGACAGTGAAGGAGGTGGACAGACCAGGACTCCCACATCAGCGAGTCCCATCGGCCGACCAGTACCGGCCGCACTCCCAGTCGCGTCAACAACCTCCAAAACCACACCAGAGCAACCGCTTCAACAACCACCAAGGACCTCAAGACCAAGTACGCCCCTCGCTGCCAAGGTAAACTGGCAAGAAGCGGGCAAGACGTGGCCGCGGCCCCACCCCAGTGCGGTGCACCTACTGCGTGGGTTGGTGTGGGACCAGCACTACCGCCACAGCCAGCCCCAGTGCGAAGGCGGCATGCCTGGGAGCTTCGAGCTCCGCGAGGACATGGGCCCCGACCGCCTGCAGGCAGTCGAAGACTGGCTGCGGGTGGAAGGGTTTGCCTTCCGCTTCCGCCAGAAGCGCTGGAGCGTCTGGACCCGGCCAGACAGGCCCGGCGAAGGGCTGCGCCCCGACGGGATAGAGGAGGACGAGAACTCCAACGAGTACCCGTCGGGCGCCACGATCAACGTCTCCATGTGAAACATGATCGAAAAGAAGTTCCCGGAGCCGGGGACCGAGCGCACGCTGCAGGGAAGCAGCAGCAGCAGCGCTTCTCCGGGGAAGGCGAAGCGGTCCGCCGGGGACAGGAAGCGGGACCGGAAGTGGCGGTAGTACCAGGAATCCCTGGCCGCCGAAGCAGGCCAAGGCGCCAGGGGCGGAACCCCAGCCCACAGCCCCCAACGGGCCGGTGGCGGTCACCAGCCCGGCCACACCACCCTTGCCGACTTCCTCCAAGTCACCAAGCATGCCAAGGCCAAGCCCGGTCAGCTGCACCTTAGGAAGTCAGGCCCCAGCAGCGACGTGGAGTGGGCTCACCGCGAGAGGATGCCGGCCGACCAGGCCAGCTCCAGCAGCAGCGTCGCTCCCGGCCAACGGGACGTGGCGCGCGCCTGCGAGCGCGCCTGATGGGTGCCCTGCAACCTTCGGGTTGGCCGGCAACGGGCCACGCAGCAGAACGCTACCGTGGAGGGCGCCGTCGGCATCGCCCAGGAGGAGGCCACAGATTGGGGCAGAGGCATGGCCTTCCACGCCTCGACCGTCGCGGCCATCGCGGCCGGTCTCACGGCTGCGGCCGCCCATGAGGCAGCGACTCCCCAGGTCAAGGGTGAGGTGCCGGCAGCCGCCGAGGAAGCCCGCCTGACGCAGGAGGCCATTGCCTGCAAGGAGGCCGAGGTGAAGGCGCTGGAGGAGGCGCTTGCCCAAGAGAGGGCAAAGAAGGAGGCGGAGGAAAGGGCCCACGCCGAAGCAACGGCCAAGGTCCAGGCGGACGCCGCCAGGAAGGATGCCATCGGGGCCGCGCGACGGAAGGTCGCTGAGGAGAGGGCCAGGACGGAGGCGGAGCTGGCAGCGTTGGAAGCTGGGAAGGCTCGGCTGCAGCAGACCCGGGAAGCCGAGGCTGCTCGGGCCCGGGAGGAGGCCGAAGAGCGAGCTGCCGCAGCCACGGCCGCCGCAATGGCGGAGGCGGAGGCCAAGCTCCGCCGCGAGACTCCCCCGGGAGGATCCCGAGTGGAGACCCTTCGAGAGCTTTTCGAAGGGGACGCCTCCTACAAGATGGCGCTGGATCCGGAGGAGGTGGACACGGGCAGCAGTGGGAGCAGTGGCCCCACTGCCTACCAACCGGGAAAGGGTAAGGGGAAGACCCCCGAGAGGTCACGGAGGCCAGCGGGCGGACACCTTCATGACTCCGACCCCTTCTTCACCGCCAGCGACGGGGATGAACGGGGCCGCCGACATCGCCGAGGAGTGGTTGACGGAGGATGCGGAGACGTCCCCATGGAGCCGGAGGGTGAGAGTGAGGATCTCCCTCCTCCCTACCGGAGCTCGGAGTCTTCCGCGTGCGGGACCGAGAAGCCCAGGTGGGGCGACATGGACGAGGATGATGACATGGACTTCGACTACACGAAGAAGCCCCCATCCTCGGACCCACCGAGGCGACCCAGCGGAGACCCACCGGGACCCCCTGGCGGAGGACCATCAGGACCCCCTGGAGGACGCCCAGCAAGTGGACCCCCTGGAGGCGGACTACCGGGCAAAGGAGGACCTACTGGACCGGGCGGACCCGGCGGAGGCCCTCCTGGAGGGCCCCATGGGGACCCCGACGACCCACCAGGGAACAGCGACCCGGATGCCACCTGGCGGTGGATTATCCACCTTCGCAGGAGGGTCCAGTCCCTCGAGCGTGAGGTAGACACGGGCAAGGGCGAGATGACTCGCATCGCCAGGGTCGCCGCGGCCGCACAGAAGGAGCTGGACATCGCCAAGACGGAGATGGTCAAGATCCCCAAGGTCGCCACCGCCACCCAGAGGGAGCTGGACATCGCCAGGGGCGAGCCCAGGATGCTGAACAAGGTCATTAACGGCCTGCAGCAGAGGTTGGACGCGCTGGAAGGCCGTGGGAGCGTCAGAAGCGACCACCCACCCCTGGAGTCTGGCTCGTCAGACGACGGCTGGGGACCTGGACCAGGTCCAGGCAGACCCCACGCCCCCGGCGGAGCCCCCAGGAAACGCCCCAGCGCCAGTGCCCCCTCTCTCAGCGCCCCCTCTCACCACAGCGCGGGCCGCCACAACGAGCGCGTGCCGCCCGGCAGTGGCAGTGAGGAGTCGCGTGATGAGTGGCTCAGGGCGGAGTACCACAACCGCCGTGCTCCACCGCGGACAACGGTACGCCCCCGACGCCCCGCACCAGCCCCGGAGCCAATCCCAATGGCTGGTGGACGTTATGGTGGACTCAGGGATGAGGTCCCCGGAGGGGACGTGGAATGGGATGTCGGCGGAGGTGACGAAGACCTGGAGGAGTTCGGCATTACCCCGCCGCGTGGTGTACGACGGGAGGCCGCTGAACGCAGCCGCCGGCGCCGTGATGAGGAGGCATACATGGAAGGAGTACGGCGTGAACATCTAGGTTCAGCGTACATGAAGGAAACCACGGCGTGGCCACACGAATACCGTGGAGGAGATGGAAGTGGCGGCCGTGGGAGTCCGTGGGAGAGGCCGATGGGAACCTCGGTCGACCTCGCGGCCGGCGTTCATGGTCTCTAAAGCCGCGGATGCCGCCGTGATGGAAGACCTGAAGGACATCAAGCCCCCCATGTACGATGGCAACCCCCTCAACCTCGACCGCTTCTTGGAGAAGCTCGACGATCGGGGGGTCGCCGTCACTGAAGACATGGATCCCGCAGATGCGGAGAGATATGTCTCCAAACAGTTCAGGTACCGCCTGCCGGAAGTGCTCCAAGAGCTATACTTCGTGGCGACCAAGGAGGGGAGAATCAAGACCCTCAAGGAAGCCAAGAAGTGGCTCAACGAGCAGGAGCGGCTGGACACTCCGCAGGTGGCTGCCAAGCGGTGCAAGTCAATTAAGCTTCAGCATGATGGTCGGGAGATCCGCCTACGGGATTGGCGAGAATTCCGAGGGCAATACACCCTCTTCCGCCGCAACGTGGAGGACTGGAACGAGGGTGACGAGCAGGCTCGCCTGCTCTCCATGCTGCCGGAAGCATGGATCAAGAGAGTCACCAAGGAGGAAGCCAAGAGGGCCAAGTCCAACCACACGGTCAAGATGATGCTCCCCAAGGAGTATCATACGAATGTGGTGCCCTGGACAAGGAAGAACGTGGCCTGGGATGTCAAACGGCACTCCCTGCGGAACGCTCTCCTCATCACCGTCTCGGGCGATCGCGAGAAGACCGCGATGTGGCGCCTTGATGAGTGTGACGTGAGCGGCCAGACCATCCGTTTGCATGCCATCCCGGGGCGGATGAGCTGCGACGAGATCCTGGAGTGGGTTGGAAAGGAGGTACTCAAGGAGTACCGGAACCTCCACCACACCCGCGGGTTAAGGCCCGGCGACCATGACGTCAACTACGTTGGCGAGGGGCCTGGCGGGGAAGCTGTCATGGACCCAGCGGGAGCCGATGGCGATGAAGCTCTCGTCGACGATGACGACGACGATGAGCCCGCCGAGATGGCCGTTTGTGCCTTCGTGGCCAACAACCTGAGCGCGGGGAGCAACCAGGGAAGCTGGAAGCCCCTGCAGCAGGGTTGGAAGAGAAAGGAGAAGAAGGATCTCCGCCGCATTGGCAACCCTCCGCTGTCCTTTGGGGAGTTCATACGAGCTCACCCTCAGGGCTGTTTCGTGTGTTATGGGAGGAAGCAAGGCTTCAACCATGACCACCGGACATGCCCCATCCACCAGGCCGACACGGAGGCCTACAAGAAGGCGCACGGGTCGAAGAAGCGTGCACCCGCGTGTATCCGGGAGACCAAGGTGGAGGTCGACAAGGACGAGCTCTCCAAGCTGATGTCGGTGGGGACCGAGTTGGCCAAGGAGATCCAGGAGATCAAGAGGAACTGGGTCCCCAGGTCGGACAACAAGAACAAGGAGAACAAAGAGAACGGCAAGAAAGAGGACAAGGACGAGAAGGGTAGGAAAAGGGGAAAGAAGAAGGGTGTCAACGAGGTTGATGCGGAGGAGAGTACCCCTACTACCACCACTACCGACGCCCCTTAGCGGAGCCCCTGCAGCCAAGGGCCCCAGCTAGGGCGGTCGCAGGATGGTGTCGTGGGAAGCGCCACACCATCCCAGTCGGGAAACGATAAGCACAAAGGGACTGCCGCGGGCCGAAGGCCCGGTCCGGCACCCAAAGCGAAGGACAGTCGCGTTGGAGGGGTGAGGGCAAGTGAAGGCACGAACCCTTGCACCCGTACATCCTTCGCGACCAAGAATGTATTTGATGTGCTTCAAGATCTATCTGAGAGTATCGGAGGATCACCCGGACCGCAGCTGGATGCTGCAGATGGGCAGCCTGAGCCCATTGTCCACGACCTGCACCAGTCGCTTGTTGAGCTTCTGGAACGGCCGGAGATCCTGAGCTTGCACGCCGTGCGCCGTGTGGGGCGCGAGCGGCAGTTGCACCTTAAGGTCCGTGCCTTATGCGGGGAAGTGGAGAAGGTCTTCGACATGTTGGTCGACACGGGAGCTCAGGTCAGCTTGGTCAAGACTGGCCTACTTCCGCCAAAGTGTTTGACCGACAGTCGGAAACCTGTCAGGCTGAAGGTGGCGAACGGCCAGTACATGGTGGGAGGCACGAAGGAAGCGGCCATTGGGCTGCAGTTCGTGAACCACCGTGAGCTGAGCCGCCCGGACCTCGGCAAGGAAATCCTCCTGCAAGGTCGTTTCTACGAGGCCGAGATGGACTGGTACATGATCGTTGGGTACAACTTCATGATGGAGACGGACTCCGGCATTCTCCCGGCCCAGGCCTCAATTACCCTGTACCAGGACGACCAGCTCTGGTGGCTTTCGTCACCTGAGCACCATGTGGAGTGCCAATGGATCCACCCGGAACGCAATCAGCTTGAAGTCGCCGCACTGGGCACTGAGCCAACTGGGCCAGCAAACCAGGAGTACGGCGTAATGCCGGAAGTGGCGAGCCGAGTGGTTGCGGACCTGGGAGCTTCAGATCTGGCCCTGGATGCGTTCTCTTCAGGAACCTCCGCCCATCTTCGGGTTTGTGAGAAGTACTGGAGCGCCCAGGACTCCGCGTGAAAGAAGCACTGGGGTCCGCATCAGGGTTTGATGTGGACCCATTGCCCCCGATGGGACATTCCAAGGGCGATAGCGAAGATTCGCAAGGACCGCTCCAAGGCAGTGCTGGTTATTCCTATGGGATGCACCGAGGAGGAAAGCACCCGACATTGGGTGGTCTCATTGACCAACATGACCTTAAACAAGGTCGTCCTACCGGCTGGAGAGAGTGTCTATCAGGACGCTAAGGGACAGCCCATGCCACCCCAGAGAAGGCCAACGGAATTCCACTATGTGGATGGGGGCCTTGATCAGGCCGACACCACGGACTTCGTGTGTGTCAACCGCATCGTAGCGGAGCAATGGAGGCAATGCTTTGCGGTTCCCCCTGTTGACGTCGGAGAATCCGAGGACCCCCTCACGGAAGAGGAGTTGGATCTGGTTCAGGGGTATATGGATCGGCCCTTTCACGACTGGGGAAGCCAGCGTGAGGGCAAAGGGTAGGACAAAGCCTGGTGGGAAGTGGACTCCATCGTCTCTGGTTCCTATGATGGGGATACCTTCGTAAGGAGGGTACTGGACCACATGTCCAGCCAGGACGAGCCAATCGGCGGGAACCCGCCCACCTATGGTGACTTGTTCCGAGGCAAGAGCAGAGATGGCCCTTTGGGCCACCTGGGAAGACCACCTGAGCCGAAACCGAGTGGGGTCGCTACCCCTCAGGTAAGCTCAGTGGTCCAGGTGCCCGAAAAGCCAAGGCGGAGTCCGATGATTGCCCCAAGATCCAGGCATTGAGGGCCAGGCTGAAGCAGAAGTATGGCGAGACCTTCTTCAGCGGAAAACCTGTGTTTCCCCCACCGGTGCGTGGACCGTATGGCGAGGCCAAGATACGACTGAAACAGGACCCCCGTGTGTATCGACACCGGGAGCTCGCTCTAAGGGGCGAGAGGAAGGAGGCCATGGAGAAGATCCTCCGTGATTTCATCGAGAGAGGCTGGCTTGAGCCGTGCCACTCCGAGTGGGCCTCCCCGTGCTTCGTCGTCCCCAAGAAGGTGGCCGGTGAGTGGCGGCTCATGGTCGACCACCGCGGCCTAAACGCCCAAACGCAGCATGACAGCTATACGCTGCCCCTCATTGAGGACATGCTGCAAAAACAACACCGGCGGAGGATTTTCACGGTGATTGACCTGAAACACGGTTATCATCAGATGCCTCTCGCAGAGGAGTCCCGTGCCTGCACAGCCATGAGCACCCCACTTGGACCTCTCCAGTGGAAGGTGATGCCCATGGGCGTTACTGACGGCAATGCGGCTTTTCAGCGGATGCTGGTGAACATGCTTGAGCCGGTGCGTGACTGTGCGGGCCCCATTCGTGGACGACGTGATCATCGCGTCCGGGGACCCCAGTATGAGCTACGAGGAGCTCCTTGAGCCTCATGAGAGGGACATCACCCGAGTGCTGGACCTTCTGGTTTGGCACAAACTCACGGACAGCAGTGACAAGGCCACCATTACGGTAAGCGAGGTGGTCTTTGCTGGCCACGTAGTGGGAACGGGCAGCGAAGGCCCATACCTGGCAAGGTGGCTGCGATCGAGCACTGGGAAAAGCCCAAAACGGTCTCTGAGCTACGAGCGTACTTGGGGTTCTGCAACTACTACTCGGGGTATATCAAGATGTATGCCGAGTATGCAGCCCCCATGACGACCATGCTCAAAGGCAGCCGAGAGGAGACCAAGAAGGGGTCCAAGAAGGCTCTGGTCTGGAATGATGAGTCCGACCGTGCCTTTGAAGGGATGAAGCAGGCGCTGCTATCCGCTGTAGGTCTGCACCTCGTGGATCCTGACCGAGGGTTCGTCCTGCACACCGACGCTTCCGACTACGCCGTTGGCGCTGTGTTGGAACAAGTGCTTGACGATGGGAGGCACGTGCCAGTGGATTTCTGGAGCCGAGT
Source organism: Eutreptiella sp. 'Long Island Sound 2002' (assembly GCA_964036045.1). NCBI lineage: Eukaryota > Euglenozoa > Euglenophyceae > Eutreptiales > Eutreptiaceae > Eutreptiella > Eutreptiella sp. 'Long Island Sound 2002'. Next base: position 92,047,105 of record OZ038380.1, on the reverse strand, counting down.
CCTGGCGGAAGGCCAGAGACGGACGTGGACGCCCCGAGAAAAAGAGGTGTATGCCATCGTCATGGCTCTGAGGAAATGGGCTGGGTACATAGCCCTCCATCCCGTCACCGTCTGAACCGACCATCAGAGTCTGCAGTCCTGGCACAAGGAGGACGTGGACACCCCCTCTGGTCCCGCCTCCCGACGGGCAAGATGGCATGAGACCTTGGCCAAGTTGGACCTCACGGTTGTGTATGTTCCTGGCAAGGACAACACCGTGGCGGACTGTCTCAGTAGGTGGGCCTATCCCGCCAGCAAGGGCATGACAGACGTTCCTGCCCATGGCGATGAGGCTGAGACCACTGAGGCCAAGAGGATCATTGAAATGGAGCGCCTGATGGAGGAGGAGGGTGTTAAATGCTTCGTCGTCATGGCTGCGGATGCCCCCCTTGGAACGAGGATGGGCAGAGCGGTCAGAGCACTCGCCCCTGATGGAGCTGAGTCCGACAAGCACCTCTTCCCTGAATCTTGCCTCCAGGACGACTGGACCGACGACTACGCCAAGTCTGAGGCCTTTGAGGCCGAATATAGGGCTTTGACCGACCCTGATGACGGGCAGAAGTGGCCAAAGGGGCTGACTGAGGAAGACGGCAAGCTCTACCGGAATGGTAAGCTGCTGGTCCCAGAGTCCCGAGTGCTCGAGCTGTGTGAAGCTTGGCACCACCACATGATGCACCCAGGGGTCAAGAAGCAAGCCCTGGACATGCAGCGCCGGTTTGAGATGGACCAGATCAATATCTACACCGCCATCAAGAAGGTCAGGAAGGGTTGCTCGGTCTGTCAGGCCTGCAATCCCGATAACCGGAACGTCAAGGCGGAAGCCCAATGGACCCCGGTCCCTGACCAGCCCATGGGGAGCGTGGCCATGGACGTCTTCTCCATGCCCGAAGTTCACATAGGCAAGGAGACTTTTGACTGTGCGGTCCTTTGTGTGGATCACCACAGCGGTTACGTAATAGCCGTTCCGGCACGCAAAAAGGGGTTGCTTGCCAAGGAAGTGGCAGTCATGATGATTCGTCATTGGCTGACCGTCTTTGACATCCCCCGCACCATTTGCAGTGACCGATGGCCCCAGTTTACTGGTGGCTGGTTCAAGGCCATGTGTTCCCTCATGGGAATACGACATGCCCAGAGCGTCACCTATCAACCGGGCTGAAGTGGCTGGACGGCAGCTGTTCGAGAAGCTGCGCAAGATTCACATCACCAATCCACGTCGGAACTGGTTTGAGGAGATGTGGCCCGCTCTGAAGGCCCATCATGACACCCCCACTCCGGGTGGTTTGTCCCCTCACCAGATTCTGTTCGGCAGGGACCCCCTTGGTTGGGGACTTCCCTTGTCTGGTGATGGTATGGCCATGGATGCCAAGGAATTCTTTGCGCGGCAAGAGGCAACGGCGCGAGACATCCGCCAGCAGCTCGAGGGGGAGCATGCTGAGCGTCAGAAGTCCGCCCCGAGCTCGACAGCGCAAAAGCTCAGGGTGGGAGACCCGGTGTGGGTGATCAGACCCCGCCCTATGGGCACCCACCGCACCAAAACCTGGTTCACACCCGGAGAGGTGGTCTGCAGGATTGGTGAGGACACCTACCGCATCAAGGTGGGTCACGGACAGTTCTGGGAGCGCCACAAGAGTCAACTCCGTGTGCGGGAACCCGACCTCCGTGGCCAGCATGTGTCCCTGGACCATGCCGCACATGAGGCGGATTCGGACGACGACTATGCTGAGCAGGACGACTATACCGTCGAGAAGATCCTGGCTCAGCATCCGAACGCCTCGGCACCCGGAGGCCTGGGGTTCAAGGTTCGTTGGCGAGGCTATGGGCCCTCCCACGACACCTGGGAACCCGTCTCCTCGTTCGTGCCGCGGATTAACACCCCTTTCATGGACTACATCCGCAAGCACAAGACCAAGATCCATGTCTCGGACTTGGCAGCACTCACCCGGGCGATTGCAGCCAAGGGCGCCTGATCACCGCTCTGAGCTCTCCCCTGATGCAGTTTGAGCGCTTGTTAGGTCGACGGATCGTCCCTTACTTGCTTGCTCTCTTCCATCTTTCGGTGACCTGCCATCATACTGGCCATATACCCCCCCCTGCTGAGTCTGGGGGAGGATGGTCCCTCTCTTCCATTTCTATTCGTCACTCTCCGCCTGCTGAATCCTTGGGAAACCAGGCAGGGCAACTGACCTTCACATTTTCTGAGGTCTTAGGGACTTGAAGCCCGTACAACGTTGCGCAACGGATGCCGCTGTAATCGGCATTGCGATTCTTTGGTGTGTGGTCTGGTCCCATGGCACTTGCGGGATCCAGACCAGTCTACGTGTGTCTGCAGACTATATATGGCCTGAACTCAGGCGTTTTCCTGTCAAGCCTCCTGCATATGCCTTATCCTAACCGGGGCGTGGTTTGGCGCTCTGTCCAGAGTGTGTTTACACGCCTATTACCCCGTTTATTGCTTACTTTTCTGCCCCCCAGGATATGTGCATCTGTATGTTGCGTATTATCAGCCCATCAGCGCCTATGGACTGTTTTTCCCCCCGAGGGGATGCGAATCGAAATACGCAGGCGCCTTGAGTCGCCGTGTACATGCTCTAACATAAGGTCCAGCCTGCACCAGTACCTAAGTACAGATTCTTCTGTTTGAGTGCCCGTGATACCGTGTGCCCTAGTGGCTGTGATGTGCTGAGATCCTGATGGCGCCAGGCGGGAAGCCCAGTTGCCTGACTACACTCCCAGCGGTCCGCCACTGTCAGTCCCAGTGTGAGCCTACCGACTCGCAAACGCACTTGCAGTCGGGTGGCGACCTCCGGTGTCCTGACCTCAGTCAGTCTGCCTGGGAAACTGGTTGTTTGAGGAGTCGACGCCCCCCCCCAGACTGCATGGGGACTCCCCAATGCATGGCCCTCGTGGTAATGGGGCGAGAGAAAAGATGGCCTTGATGCCCGATCCCTTATGGAGGAGCTCGTTCGACTTTACCACTCTGGACTCGTGTCGTGGATATGGACATGGTGCGCCCAAGGAAGGACCTGTGGGGACTCTCCACCAGACTGCGGCCTTGGGAAACCTGGGGTCGCCTGATGGATCTTTGTGGTCGCTTTCAACCTGTGGGACCACCTCGGTCGTCGTGTGACGCCTATGTTGGCCGTGTATGCCACTGCCACTGTGGGAGTGACCGTCGCAGCCGGCACCCGGTGCGCCTGGTATGGGTTAACGGGTCCTTTGGATGCCGAACAATCGCCGCCAGGACCCGGGACTTGATACTTGATACTATACTTGCAGCTACTAACAGCTACAGCACCGTACCTGTCTTACTGTGGGATTGTACTGGGCAGCCTAACCCGCAAATCGGCCTGAAGTGAGGATGTGACACCCCCCCCTTCACGGGATGGCCCTGGGTACCCGCTGCCATGCTTGGGTGTTATCGAGCCCCCCCCAGGGTTTGCTCTAAGGGGGGGGGGGTGAAGCGGTACCCAGAACCTATGGCCCATGGCCCGGAGGCCTGTGAGCCGTCACACCCGTGCGGAAGCCGTTGACACCGGCTGTCAGCACGATATCCCTGTTTTCTAACCCGCGAAATCTGGAATCCGATTTCTAACCAATAAATCGATTTAGAATTACCATAATTTTATTGTCTTAGGCAATTTTCAGTCGGAAATCGGTGAAATACCCGATTTCTACCGCGATTTCTGATTGTCGCGAAATCGCCGCTTGATGTCGCCTGTTCGCGCGCTTTCGTCGCTTCTCCGTGGCGAGTTTTGTGAGGGATTTTTCTCGGGTACCTTTGAGGTTTTAAGAGAACTTAAAGGGCTGAATCTAGAGGGTTTCTAATGTACTTTCATCTGGTGTGTTCACCAGAATTTTTCGCCATTGCGTCTTCGAGAAAATCAGCGCGCAAGCTTTTCCGTCGATCGCTCGAACTCATGGTTCTCAAGGACCATGAGTTCGGACCGAACCCTACATTCCCCCCCTATGCCTTTCATCCATGCCCCTTTCACGTGGGCATATCACTTTGTATAGGGAAGCGGGCAATGGCGATGTTTTAGGCAGCCTATGGGTTTCGCAAACCCAAGTCGTTTGCGTGCGCAAACCCTAACTTTGTGGCCTTGTGAGCATGAACGTTAATAACCGAACACAATGCTTACAAGACAGAAACCCCTAGGCCATTTTCTTTTTTCGAGCCAATTCAACGATGGCTCCACACAATTCAATGCGTACCAAAAGTTTTTTTTCGAGAGAGGGCAAGTTTTGGTCGAAAATTAGGCCAAAATGGCCAAACCCCGGAGGCTCGTACTCGAAGCGTATGGAGAGTTGAGCCTCGAATCAAGGCAATATGTAAAGTAGAGACCACGAAGAACATCGTGGATGGCTTGGTTGATTTTTACAACCTTGTCATCTATTTTATATAATTTCGGCTTGTGAGCACGCGTGCCATACTGCCTCTTTGCACACGCGTTCATATCCAAGCACTAACGACACGAGTGGGTGGAGACAATCTAACCATAGTGGGCATATTTGAAGGCACCTACTATGGGCCTACTCCAAGAACGTTTACTCATATTTTTGCTCCTCAAGGTCCCAAAGATATGTTCATGCCAATATCACCGATATATGCACTTTTTCCCATAAAGAGTGTGCTTCAAGGATTGAGGTGTTAAAAATGCTTCCATTATGCTTTGAACCTCAACCCTTGTTGCAAAAGGGAAGCAAAGCTTCGGTTTGCATCCATGCAAAAGCTCAAGGCTCCTTTCTCTTGTGATACGGAGATACGATTTTTGGAGGGAGCACTTTTGGGTGAATTTTGGCCGTTTTGCCCAGAATGGCCAGAAACCCCGTCTCCCCCTGATTTCGCCCCCAAGGTTGCGTGCGCCACTTGACCAAGGGTGAGGGCAATTCGGAGAGGGCACATAAACCTGCATCGAATGGGGTGTTTCCCCATGTGGCCTCTCCTCTTGAAGGGAGAGTTGTGAGTCACCCAATTTCGGGTATGTTGCCATTCTCCCCTCTTTGTGTGTCACTTTCTCACCAACAGGGAAAATAGCTAGAGGCGACCATGAGGGTTGGCAAGCGGCATATATTGGGACCTAAGTCCCATATGTCTAAAGCATCTTTGGTTGAAAGGATCCTCGCCGTGGCCATGGAGATATGGAATCATGAGTGCGTCCCATTTTGGCCAAATTTCGCTCTTTTTGCCATTGTATGCCATATTGGAATTACCACATCTGCATGGGGCACGGGATCGAGCCAAGAAGGAGTGGCCAATATTGTAGCATATGACCAAGGGTTGAAGGCCATTGAGTTTCGTATTTGCTCCTCCGGCTCTTCCGGAGTTATTCAACTTTTGGTGCGATCCATGATCTCCCCCTTTGCACCGCATGCTGCTTTCTGCCCCATCCGCGTGTTCATCCCCTCGTTGAACAGCAAGCAGCCAGTGTGACAGCAAGCCATAACCCAGTGCATGGGACCAAAGGGGGATATCAAGGGTTGTGAATCAAGGCTTGGGGCGTCAATATCGCCAAGGTTTCCTACCCTGGACGGTCGACCGAGACGACCGATTTTGCGATTTTGGCAGTTGTGGACCCCATTTGGATTGTCAACACGCCGAGTGGCATGGAGATCTTTGAGAGCCAAGTACATGAGAGTCTCTGTTGGACTCCCAGTGGATCGCATATGGAATGGCGGATCTGATCTCCAGGCCGGCCTGGAGATATACCATTGGGGATACCACTGATCTTGGCTCATTTTGAGCAGCCAAAATGACCCCCTTTTGGGACCCCAATTTCACCCCCCCCGTGTCGTCACTTGGCGGCCCCATCTCTCTATGCCCCTGGGGATTCCTGACCTATTTGCAAATTTGGCACTCAGATCCAGGTCCCAGGTCCTGTCTCCTATCCTGTGAGCTATTGGCCTTGCCCTGGCCGGGCAAATCACCCGTGGGAATGACGCCAATTTTGGTGATTTTGACATCATGACCCCACTTGATGAACCCGTGGTGCCCTGATGCCAAGACCTCAGAGAGAACCAGGTTGGGTGAGGGCTCCAGGGAGTTACCACCCGAAGGGCATAGGGTCAGTTGCCTCGTCCCTACCTCTGGCGGGTCCAGACAAGGGGTCAATTTTGGAGGTTTTCGAGCTAATATCAGTTTGGGCTGAAACAGCCCATTTTCAGCTACCATCTCCTAGGGGATAATGGCGGGGCCATATCTCTGGCTCAGAGAGGAGTTGGGACCTGCCGTTAAGGGAGCATAGGAACCCATGTCGGTTGGCCTTGGAGCCCCTTGGTTCCCAGGAACTCGCCTGTGGCTGGGCGGGACACCTCCCCTATTGGCAGGGTTTCAGGGTCCGGACTGAGCAGGGCATGGGTTGTGTTTGAGCCCCCGCCCCCAGCAGCCACTGGGTGGGTCGGACCTGGGATTGGGATACGAGTTGGGACTGAGTGTCTATTGTCCTGTGATGCCCTTACCCCAGTCCAGTCTTAACCCCATGTGTACATATCCTGATGTGTTGCTGTACATACTTTTGTTCCCTCGTTGCAGAGTGGCAAGGATCCTGAAACGCTTTGTCACATGACACGAGCGTAATGATGCCCCTGTGAGCGCAGTGCTTTGCCTGCCTGCTTGCTTGTGCGTGTCCACCGCAGCGGCCCGTGGCCAGGCCCCCCACGGGAACGCGTCATTAGTCGGATTTTTAGGTCCTTTCCCTTCGCCACGTTCGGGGGTAGGGGTCCCAACTCGACCCAAGTGCTTCTTGAGGACTTCTCCATGTGGGAGTCATTCTCCCTCTCAAGAGCTAGCTGGATCAGCAGGTCCACCATGTCGTCGTACGAGTGGGTACGACTCCTCCTCTCAGAGGTAGCGCGGCAATCATCCCAGGTACGTGAAGGGATCTTACTCATGAGCCACAGGGGGGGCCCAGTGGCTCCATAGGAACCTACCTTCATCCGTGTAAAAAGATACTCTAGGTCGCACACGTATTCAGAGACTCGCGCAGCGGAAAGAAACTCAGGGAGCATAGGTAGCTCCTCTATCTGTGTGCGTACACTGAGGTCAGTCTCATAGACTGGGAAGGTTTTCTCCAGTCTTTGGAGCACCTCGGCCCATGCTGAGCAGGTTTTCACAATCTGTTTCAACTGTTTCTGCAAAAAGCTCTTTTTGCTTGAGCGTTTCAGCAGTGAACATTTAGTGGCCGCATCCACATGGGATTGGCCAGTTAGCAAAAGAAACTTAGCAAATTCTTCTGCCCATTCAGGCAGATTTTTTGGGTCGAACTCCGGCAATTCGAGCTGGATGTTCGCCTGTGCAATCAGTTTGCCACCCTTGCCACCCCCTCGGGTTAGGCCTGAAGGGGGGGGGGGTACGCCGGCAAGGGGTGCCAGGGCTGATAGCCCTCTTTTCTCAGTCTCTGTCACAGGCACGTCCTGTAGTTCAGCAATAGGGACTGTCCTAGCGCGAGGATGAAAACGGCTGGGGCAAGTGACCTTGGATAGCAACCTGGACACCCTTGATCTTTTGATATCGTCAGCCAATGTGCTCAGTCCGAGTGAAGGTGAGAGTAGTGCTGGCTTGAGTAAGGGTTCGGTGATACCCAACTTTGCCTTGACAGCTTCTGACAGGGCTGTCACATCCGGGTCTTCATATCCGGATAGGAGCTTTGCCAGAAGTTTGGCCCTGCGATCCAGAGCCCCATGGGTTGGCTCTAGGTGGAGAGGATCCAGGCTCTTCTCAGCCGCCCTTGAGGTTGTCGGCAGGTCTGGATGCCATGCTCTCGGGTACTCGTGTACTCTTGGTCGTCTCGGTAGTGATACTGTCTCCGCTATATCTGAAAGATGGCCCCGAATAAGGGAAGGACCCCATCTCTGTTTGGGGCGGAGACCCGAGGGCTTCAAGAGGTACTTCTCCATCTTCCCCCCTGATGGACTTGTGGTACTCCTCGTGGAGCATATACTCGTCCATCCTCCTTCATAGGTCCTCTTGTTCTTCAGCACCCCCAAACGCCGTAGAAGAAGAGGCCGGGCAGGCCGACCTGGCGATGGAGGCGGCGACTCGCCTGCGGAGATGTTGCAGGCTGTCATCACCATGGGCCCTTAAGGCCTCCATGGTTATAGGGATTGTTCTGGGTCGATCTTGATTCGCCCTTCTATGCTCTGGATCTTCCTGAGACCCAGATGCAGCTCTGAGTGGCGGTTTACTCTTCGGGTGGGCTACACTGCCAAGTTGGACTTGTACACTTCTGATCGGCCAGGTTCTGGGGGACAGTTGAGTGGACATGTTCAATGTGCTTTTCAATGTGCCCTTCTTGTGCTTCTGCTCAGAGTCGGTTCGAAAGGTACCCAGGGCTTGCCTCTGCTACCGGAAAGATGCCCTAGAGATTCTGATGAAATCCTACAGGTTTTGATGTTGAAAACCCAAACCAAAGCAGCAAGTAGAGCAAGTAGAGGATGTGGATCGAATCAACGAATAGTTTTGAAATCCAGTGTAACATAGAAGGGCTGCAGATAGACAAAGCATGCTTAAATACAAACATTCAATCACAAATGGATAAAACAAATGATTTTAAGTGAAAGCTGGCCTGACTCTAGCCTCCACGTTAGCATCAAGCAGTTCATGTGCACTCTTTTGGGTGAAATCAGGTTGGTTAGGAATATGGGGCAAAGAAGTTAGGCGAGACACAGAATATGACTTGGCCAAGCAACTGAATTCAGAAACAGTTAAAACGTAGAACCACAATAAGTGGTAGAAACAATTGAGTATAGGGGTCTTGGGGTGGGAGACCACTAGGCTTAACCTCCAAGGCCTTAGGCATGAAATGCCTATTTTTTTTCAGTATAACCTCCATGAAGGAAGATACCTCCGCTCAGTTGAGTGGTAGGGGTGGACTTCATGTGGGGCTAGGGTTATAACCCCAGTTCCTTTGAAGAAGTGTACTTTAGGCTTCAAAAGAGAGATAAAAATACTTGAGTAAATCTTGGCATCAACAAAAAGGGTTTTAAGGGGGGGCTTGGCCTAGATCAAGCCCCCCAAGAAAGACATGGCAATGACTTTTTCTTACTCGCCTCGGGGGCAATGTGTTTTCCATGCCTTCCTTCCCAACTCTTCTCTTCCATCGAGCCTTGGATCCATGGGGGGGCAGCTGATGAGGGTCGTGGGGCGGCGATGGGGGTACTGGGTGGGGTTCGCTGATTGGGTAGGGACCCGGAGCCTGGCCATTGGCCTTGGGGTCATTCCAGTCCCAAGCAGCAGTGGCAGTGGCTTTGGCAAACATAGTTTTGCGAACTGAAGAACTACAGAGCGCCAGGAAATGCGCATCCCTTAAAACGGCAGAGATGCATCCGCCCCCCCCTGTCAGAAATGTGCTACGATAGAAGGAAAAGGTCTTTACTTCTGTCAAAATTTGACAGTGGATGCGCGTGCGCAATGTGGGCAGATCCTTTAGTCCTATGTGTAGTCCTAAGCCATAGTCCAGGATGATTGCCGCTCGCGTAAGTACCGGTATATACGAGCGGTATATACCGATGTGCCAATATATACCACGGTATATACCGCGGTATATACCAGCCGCCGCAGCAGTATATACCACAGTATATACCACTGCTGACAAATTCGAATTTTGAATTTCTACACCAATTTGAATTTCATTTTTGATGTTTTCCTTTTTTCTGTCACAACTCGGAATGAATATTCGCCCACTGATTTTGCTACTTGTGTGTTCCTTATGTTTGGGCACACATTCCCATCCCAGACGCTTTGATTGGAAATGCTGTGATGTTGTCCGTGAAACTCATGGACGCACCATTGGCAAGATTGGTGTGCTAATTACCAATCGACCACGTGGAGCACCTGCCTATTACGTATTGCACTCGGAGCAAATCTAAAATTGGAAGCCTGTGTGTCTTGACTGCCGTGGCCGTGCAAAAAAACACGGGAGGTCAAAGCATGTGGTTTGCATGGCAAGCGAAAACTGTACTTTGCTTCACCCTCGCTATAGTTGTCCTACATGCAGCACATCAGCATCTACCAAGACAGCCACTGTATGTTCAATGAGGGAGCAATGGCCATAAGAGGTGGTGGATGGGATTTCATTCATCCTAACACCCGATAGTGGCGTAGACGTCACTTTATTTAGTATAGTTCTGGAAGGCCTAGTGCGAGGTGTGCCCACAAGGACAACAGCAAACCTGATCTCGGCGATGTACAACACGAATTTCAAATTTGTGTTGAACATGTTGCAACAACCAATGACGTATGCCAATTGGGGTGCACCGCCGGGAACAAATTTGCGCATTGACATGTTGTATCAATACTCCAAATCGAACAACGGATTTTGGCACAATTGCTTCACGCAAATCGATGCGGCAAAATTGTCGGCGGACCACACGTACAAAGTGGCAAAAAAGATCAAGGTAAAAATCGACGGTCAACATCGTGGACAATACTAAACTTGTTACTTTGTTATGAATGAACTGGGCATGCTGATGGCATGGTGATTTTGCTCTGATGCCACTGTTCCGCAAAACATTTTAGACGACTTGCCCTAGGGACTAATGTCCAAGTTGAAGAAGTCCACGTTGACCGGTGCTGCCAGGAACAATTTTCGCACGATTTGTTGCCCGGTTGCCATGTGTGCTTGGGGCCTTATTATGCCGTGGTTGACATGGTTCCCTTCATTTCTAATCCAATCGCTCACCTTTCTTAGTCATACAGGAGCCGCCCTTTCAGGTGAGTGTCTTCTCCATCCCTCTTTACTTGAGTGCTGTTTGGGCTCCAATCCTTCACTTGATTGGCAACCATACCCGTAGTCCTGCATAGCCGTTCCCGACTGTGACGCCCTTCAGCGCCAGCGCCTCATCGACTGTCGAGTCATCCCAAAAATTCCCCCACCAAGCTGTTCCGCCGGGAGCCCCACCCAGCCCTTTATCATTATCACCCCATCCAAGTGGAGGCCTTGCCTAAGCGCTAGTCCTGCATACTGGGGTTACAAAGTGATTTACAGTAACAGCGCCGGAATCCATCTGCAATATTATTTTTGAAATTTACATTTACAGTATGCGGTGCTGAGCATTATTATTTACTTTACATTTACATTTACATTTTACAGATGATTTGTGTGTACTCTGCTGAGAGGGAGTAGGGGAATTTGCCGAACTCCGGGCATTTTCCGCCCCATGGGTCACATTCGCGTCAATTTCTCCATTTTTTTTGGGAGCTGCTGGATTTTTCAGGATAGATGTACAGATTGAGAGCCGAACTCTCGATTGAGGTAAAAAATCCAGATTTGGTGCTAAAAATGGCCAGATCAAACGGTGGGAACACAGCGCCCTCAAGAGATGCGCTTAATGCGGGACTTGCCAAATGCCAAGCATATCCGCCACAGGTCACAGTCACGGCTTGTTTGGGCGCTACATAGCACCGAATCTGATAAATTGTGGTTCTGCGGGTAGCTACGGACCCATGCTAGGTAGGAGTGACGGATCACGTAGGTTTTTTATGGTTGGGCCCTTTTTTTTTCTTCGGCACTAACGGTACCTCGTGCTTTTCACTACGGTTTTCTTGTTTTCCTACTCTAGCGGCCAGCTCGCTGGGGTACGACTTGGCAAACATGGGTTCGGTTCCAGTGCTTGCACGGGAAGAAAGCTTGTTGTGCACTCGCCGATGCCCATTTTCAGCAGCGATCGGTGCGCGAGGCGGCCTGAGCAGTCACTGAGCACAGTTCGGGGCAGCAACAGGGGCACTACCTCCAGCTGGGGGGGGGGGGTGTTGCCTTAAGGCGACTTAACCAATCATTGCGTGCCGTTGAGGCGCCTCATGGCGACTTAAGGCGCCGCGGCGCCGAAATAAGGGCGCTGAGAGTGCGTGCCCTGCCGCCGCATAACAAGCAGCCGCCAGCAAGGTTGGAACCACCGCTCTCTCCCATCGTAGGCGGCTATGCTGACCGCTCGACCAATCAGGCTGCTGAAGAATCTGCATCAAATTTTCATAGGGCTTGGACCTCACAGAGGAAAAATTTCAAAAAAAGCGAGCGAGGCGAATGCACAGATTCGCCCCTGTCCAACGTGCAAAGACCAAGGTAGGTAGGTAGGTGCACTCGGTCGTGGAGAGGCGCCCCATGGTTCCCCCTGGCGTCGCCCCTGTGACGAACAGGAAGAGGCTTCGCGCGTGAAGAGGGGAGGCGGCTTACTTCCCGCTAGACCTGACTGTTGGCCCCCAACAAAGCGGCCCCGGGCTACGCCGGGAGGGCTGATCGCCGCCAGCGTGACATGCTTGTCTCGCCGGGAGGGTGTGCCCCCGTGCTTGCGCACGTCCCCTCCTTTGGGCGGAACCCTAGGGGTTCACCGGACTTCCTGGCGTATCCCGTTCCCAAGGCGTGCATGCACGTTCCTGGTACTAGGGTTCCGAGGCGCTTGGGTGTCGCACGCTCCGCCTCGAGTCCCAAAGCAGCGCTGGCCTTAGGATGCAGCCTTACCCCCGGGCTCCGGATCTCGTTTGGCCGGGTCACCTGCATGGCACAGGCTGCCTCAGTGCCCGGGCTGTGGGCACTGGGTTTCCTACTGTTGTGTGGTGTTTGTGTTTGGGTCCGGTTGGCGGTTGGGTGCGGGTTTTGTTAACCCCGTCAGTCCTGGCTGGGGTTTAGGGTGGGTGTTTTTGGGCTCGATTTGTGGTGTTGTCCCTCCAGTGTCGGCTATTTGTGGTGTTCGTGGTTGGGCTTCGGTTTCGGCCTGCTTTTGAGACGTGTGTGGTTTCGTGGGCGCCCCGCTTGCCCCCCGCCGTTTCCGGTTCCGGCGCGCGGTGTGGGCGTGTGTGCTGGGCCCGGGTCTCGCCTGTGCCCAGTCCGTCTTGGCTGGGTTGTCGGGGTGTGTGTTTTTTTTTTTTTTTCGCGCTTTGGTTTTTTCTTTTCTTTTTTTTTATTTTTTTCTGGGCTTTGTGGTCCCTGTCCCTCCATCCCCTTTCTTTCGGGCTGGGCTGGTGGCTCTCTTTTTTTTTTTTTTTTTTTTTTTCCGTGTCCCTTTTCCCCGTGGTCCGCTGTTACTGGCTTGGTGTTGCCGGTTTTGGGTGGGTGGTTCCCCTGTGCCTCTGCGGGGGTCCCCCTTTTTTTTTTTTTTTTTTTTCCTGGGGGGGGGGGGCCTGGCCGCCTGTGGTGGCGTTGGCGGGTGGTTGGGCGGCTGTGGGCTGTTTTCGTGCCTTTTCCCCTTCCCCCCCCCTTTTTTTTTTGGGGGGGGGGGCTTGCCTGTTCCTCCCTCTGCCTTCCCTGGGCTGGCGCACGCACTGGCCTGTATTCAGTGTTGTCTTCCGGGCTGCTGTCTTCAGTTGCGTTCTGTGTGGCCATGTTCCGGCCCCATGGGTCGGGTGGGCTCTGTACACGGTGGGCTCGGCGCCCCTTCTTGCTGGGTTAGGTCCTGGCTCTGCCGGCTGGGCGGCTGCGCCAGGCGGCTGCTTGTGGTTTTGGGTTTGGGGGCTGGGGTTGCTCGTGTCCTTACCCCTCTGCGGTGCCGGCTGTAATCTTCTGGGTGGTCCGTCACCGTTGTCGCCTGGCGCGCTGTGGTCCCGTGTGTGGCCTGTGGTGCTTGTGTGTGGCGTGGTGGCGCGGCGCCTTCCCGGGTGTGCGGTGGCTGGCTTCGGTTAGTCCCTCAGGTTAGGGTCAGTTGTGTCGTGTTGTGCCGCTCTGTGCCGCGTCGCGTCGCGTCGCGCTGTGGTGCGTTGCTCTGTGGCGCGCTGTGGTGCGGTGTGCCGTGGTCTCGCGTGGTGCCGCGGTGGGTCAGTGGAGGTCAGCCTGGCCTGTGTGGGTCGGTTAGGTCTTCGGGAAATTCTGCTGAATGATCACGGTGTCCTTGGGGCGTGCAAACTGACTCTCACCCATGGACTCAATCTTCACCGGGCCTCGCAGACAGGCAGGTGTACTCGGGGTGTAGGTAAGGCGTTCCTTCTCCAAGGCAGACAAACAGACATCAGGAGTCGGACGGTGGAGGTGGCTTCCGAACGCTGTTTGAGTGGCGAATGGCTTTCACTGCAGCTCGGCTGCGCTGGCAGGGTCCGGGTCGGTGCTGCCGGCAGGGATGAGCTCACACTGTAGGGTCAGGGGGATGTCCACATCTCCGGTGCTGGACTGCTGGGGTCCGGGGCATCGGTAGTATTCTTGGCACTTCCAGTCTTCACGGCGCTCGGAGATGGCCTTGAAGGGGGGCACCGTCCAGCAGCACCAAAGCCTTCGCGATCGATCAAAGCGTTTCGCTTCCCCTTGCGGTGCTCGATATTCATCATGGACGGGATCGGTGTGCCGCCGCAGTGCCATTCCTCCACTGGACGCAACAGGTTGGTGACGGACGCCCTCACGGACGTGAGACCAGCCGAGATCAAGCCCCCGTAGCAATACTCTGCGTCAAACCGCGACGGTAGCGCAGCCCGGCCCTTATAGCCCATGGTGTGGTCGCGTGACGGTCCGTGGGGTAGCCCTCCCTGGGGGCCTGTGCCTTGGTCCCGTGTCCTCTGGGGGTGTCGGTCCGTAGTCGTGGGTGCCGCGGCCGTGCTTTCGTCCTCTTCCGGTGCCTGTGAGTTGGCCTTCGTGGTGGTCGGGGTCGTCGGCTGGCGGTGAGGGCTTGGTGGTGCGCCGTGCGGCGGCGTTCCCTGCGGCTTCCTCTGTGGGTGTGGCCCGTTCACCCCGTGTAGGTGTGCCCTCCGTTCTCCGTGTGGTTTCCGGTGGCCGGTGGGCGTGCGCTGGTGTGATCCGCATGGCGTCCGATGTTTGCTTCGGTGGTGTGTGTTGGGGTGTTTGGTGGGGGTGGGGCGGCGCTGGTCTCCCCGTCGGTGTGGGTCGTGGCACCTGTCGTGGTGCCCTTTTCCCCCGTGTCTTGGTCCCCGTTCCCGCTCCTTCCTGGTTCTTGGGTGGTGTCCTGACCCCATGTGGTGTCGCTTCCGGCGCCCTGTCCCTGCGTGTGCCTGCCCTCACTTGGGGCCCTTCGGTGCCCTCTTGCCTGTGTGGTCCTTGGTGCCCCTTGCCCTTCCCTTGCCCTTGTCCTGCCCCTTCCTGGTGTGGTGGTGGTGGGAGGGGCGGGGTGGGGAGGGGGCGCCGGTGGCCCAGGCTTGGGGGTGGGTGGCCTGGAGCCACCGGCGGAGGGCTTGGGGGGTGTAGGGGGGGCGGAGGCCCTGGACCGCATCGCGGAGGAGGGCCTCCCATGCCGCTTGCGGCATGTTGGCCTCCGGGGCGGTCTCGTTGGGGTTTGCGGGGGTGCGGGTGCGCACCTCCTCGAAGGTATGCACCATGTGCACCCCTTCGTGCCTTCCCGCTCCTCCGGCCCATTTCACCCAGCGGCAGAGCTCCTGCAGAGCGGAGGGAGACCACCAGGCGAGGTAGGCGGGGGCCCGGGGGGGGGAGGGGTCCGTGCCTGGGGTCCTGGAGCGGCGGGGGGAAGACGTGGACCTGCGGTGGTGGCGGGGGTGGCGGTGCCTGGGGGAGCGGGAGCGGCGGCGGCGGGGGCTGGGGGTGGAGGACGGGTACGGGCGGAGGGGGGAGCGGGAGGGGGAGGTGGACATGGGGCGGCGGTGGCGCGCTCGGTGGCGTCCGGGGGAGCGGGAGTGGTGGTGGCGGGGGCTGGGGGTGGTGGATGGGTACGGGTGGCGGGGGGAACGGGGAGCCCGGCGGGGCGTGTGGGGGGAGGGTGAGGTGGACGTGGGGCGGCAGTGGCGTGCCTGGCTGCGTCGGGGGGAGCGGGAGTGGTGGTGGCGGGGGCTGGGTGGCCGGTGGGGGGAGGGGGAGGGGGACATGGGGCGGCGGTGGCGCTCGTGGTGGTGCCCGGGGGAGCGGGAGCGACGGGAGCGGGGTCCCTGGGGGTCGTGGTGGTACCTGGGGGAGCGGGAGCGGCGCGAGTGGGTGGTTGAGGCGCGGTGGGAGTGTGGGCGCCGTGGGCGAGTGTGCCGTGCGGGGGGGGGGCGGGAGCGCCGCCGCTTGCGGGACCGGCCCTCGTCGCTCGAGTCGGGCCAGTCCGGAAGCGTCGGCGGCCTCTGGGGGGGCTCGCGCGGCGCCGCTTGGGGGGGGAGGTCCCCCGTCGTCCTTGGGGCCCCTTCGGCCATCGGATGGTGGCCGGGGGGGTACGGGGCGTCACGCGGTGCTGGTTGGGGGGGGAGGTCCCCCGTCGTCCATGGGGCCCTTTCGGCCATCGGATGGTGGCCGCGGGGGTACGGCTGGTACGGGGGTGGTGGCTGGTACGGGGGGGGTGGGTATGCGGGCGGGGCGTTCGGCGGCTGCCATCCCGTCCGCTGGTGCTGTTGGTGTACGGGGGGTTGTGGCCCGGTGGGGTAGGGCGGTGGGCAGTGGTAGTGGTGGGGGTGGTGTTGGTAGTGGTGGTGGTGGGGCCGCTGGTGGTGGTGGTGTGTGTAGTGGTGGGGTTGGTGTTGCGGGTATGGCCCATGGAGTCCTTGTGGGTTTTCCGGTCCCCCTTGTGGGGGTGGGGGGTTGGGCATCGTGGGCAGTTCCCGGGACTGCACTATGTGGTGGGCATGGAGGAAGGGTTGGGGGCCGGGCTTAACGGTGACGATGGTTGAGGGGTCCCACGTCCCTGGGTCGGTTTGGCCGGCGGTGGTGGTGGTTTGTGGGGGATAGATGACGGGGCGCTTGGTGACGGGGATTTTGACGAGGGTTTGGAGGGGGTCGTGCTGGGTGGCCGTCTCCGCGGTGGTGGTGGGTGCCGGCGGGAGGGGGGCGCGGGTCGTGGTGGGTGGGGGGTCCTGGCTTGGGCGAGGGCCCGGGCATGGGTGGTATCGGGTGGTTTTGTGTCGTTGCGTATGCGGTGTTGTGTGTGGTCGCGTGGGCGCCGGCTTGGGTTTGGGGTTGGGTTTGGGCCTGGGGTCCGGTTTGGGTTTGGGGTCGGGTTTGGGGTTGGGGTCCGGTTCCAGGTTGAGGAGTACCTCTGTCCGGAGGTGTGAGGGCGTCGATGCCGGGTCGGGGGTCGTCCCGGTGGGTTGCCGGGGTGCCTGAGTCGCCTGTGTGGGGGTTGGGGGGTTGGTGCGTGCGGCCGCGGCTTTGGCTTTCGCCGTGGCCTTGAGGATGAGTTTGGCGGGGAGGGGGGGGTCGGAGGATGAGGTGGAGGAGGTGGACGAGGCTGAGGACGAGGAGGAGGTGGTGGACGCGGGTTGGGCTGTGATGCGGGCGGGCTTGCGGGCGGCGGCTTCTGCTGCGGCCACGGCGGGGAGGATGGAGGGCATGTCCCCGGGTTGTAGGTTGGGGGCGGGCGGCTGGGGGGGCCCGGTCGTGACCTGGCGGCCCGGCGGGCCGATCTGGTCGGCTGCGGCGGGGGAGGGAGGCGCGGGGCTGTGGCCTTCTCCTTCTGGGCTCGGCTGGGCCCGGGTCCTGCAATGTGCGAGGTCGTGTGGGTTGGTGTCAGCGGGGGGGGAACAGTTCGCGTGGGCTGCATTCAGGGGCCGGGGGGGGTGGGCCTGGGTCCTCGGGGGTGTGTGTGGGGGGCGTGGGCGGGCCACTGGGTGGGGTGGGCGTGCCGCCGGGCGTGGGGCTCCCCTTGGCGGGTGTGTGTGGGTTGTCGAGTGTGGGGGGCGGTGAAGGGTGGCCGGTGGGTGGGTGTGTGGCGGGCGTGTGCTGGTGTTCGGGCGGGTGGGGGAGGCCCGTGTCGCGGGGCCCGGGGGTGCGCGCGATAGTGGGCGTGTGTGGGTCTCCGGTTGAGCAGCCAGAAGGGGGGGGGCATGGGCGGGGATTGTGCGGGGGGTTGTGCTGTGCCGGTGTATGTGTCCGCTTGCTGCGCGCTTGCGTGGGCAGTTGTAGGCCGGGCGGTTTGGAGGAGAAGCTTGCAGTCTTCTGCTGCCGCGGCAAGGATTTCGCAGACGAGCGTTCGTATCTGGTGGACCTCTTGGTCAGTGGTGGGAAGGGGGCATGCTAGCTTTGGGCTAAGACCCGCGCGGTTGAGGACCCTGTGGATGGCGTGGTACCCGCAGGTGAGGGACTGCTGCGGCCTGGGGGGGGGGTTTGGTCGTGTGTCCGGGCCTGCTTCGACTTGTGTGTGGGCGGTGGGGATGGCCCAAACCCAGGGCACGGTCCCCGTGGGTGGCCAGTGGCGCTGGATCCAGTAGGTTAGGCAGAGCATGGACAATCCCAGGTGGTAGCCCGCCTTCCCTGAGGTGATTTGGGCCAGGGCGCGGGCTGGGGGCGTGTCCCCTGGCTGGAGGAGACCCCTGAGGATCCTGTGCTGGGTGGTGGGGTCCCCCACTGCCCCTGGTGGGGCGGTCTTCGGGGCGAACATGGTGTCTGTCCCCTGGGTGATCCATTGCGGGCCGTGGGACGTAGCCATAGCGGCTATCACGTAGTAGTGGCCGCGCTCGAGGACTGTAACCCAGACCTCCGGCGGGGGGTGGTCACTGTCTGTAGGTGGGGGGGGGAGGTCGTCGTCCGGGGTGCAGAGGCCGGCGGCGCGGAGGGCGGTGTCGCGGTTGGGCGCGGTGGCCTGTTCCCACTGCTCCGGGTGGTTCGGGTCCGCTGGGTGGTCCGTCTCCGCTTGGGCCCGCCGTAGGCGTACGGTCCCTCGACGCGTGACGTTGCTGCCGGTGTCGTGCGTCAGGGCCTGGCCCCACTCGATGGGGATGATCCAGATGGGCTGGCCCCGGGTGTGTTTGCGGGCTCGCCAGAGCACGAGGTCTACTATGGTCTTGTGGAGGCCGCTGCCTGGGGTGGTCAGGTCCCGGAGGGCTTTGACGGTGAGCTTGGTCCAGTCCTCTTGTAGGCGGTACCAGCCCAGGGGGGTGGTCGGGGCCCTGTCTTGGAGGGTCGCTCGGAGGAGGTCGGGGTGGCGGATGGTGGCCGGTGTGAGGGGGGGGTGCCCCGGGTCCGGGGGGGGTGGGCTGGATGGGCTGCCGGGGTCTTGCGCGTCTACGTCGATGGATGGTTGGCCCTGGCTGGGTTCGGCCGGACTGGGCGGTGCCGGGTGGCTTCTTGGGTGCGAGACGGGTCTCGGGGCGCTGTGGTGGTGCCTTGGAGACCTGTGGATGGAGACGGGGGGCGCGTGCGGGGCGCGGAGCGGGTTAGTGGACGTCTGGGTCATGCACGGCATGGTAATGGATGAGACGCTGCATGTGTTCCCTGGCGGTGGGGTCGGTGAGTTGTTCCGCGTGTGTTAGCAGGAGGTGTTTGCGGTGTACCATTTGGGCCGCTGCTCTGCGGACCGCTTCTAGCTGGAGGTGTGCTGCTGCCTCCATGGGGCTTTCCGTGTGTTTGGTGAGGTGTCGGTGCAGGGCCTGTGTCACTGCCCCTCTCATGGTGGCTTCTTTGATCAGGGGGTCCCGGAAGAGGTTTTCGGTGGCCTGGTGTGCGTGGCTGTGGGCTGGCCATCCTTCGTGTTGTCGCAGGGTTTCTGCCGGGGACCAGCCCACTAGGGTGTCCCTGTCTGTATGGAGGGGGCATTTCTTGAAGTGTTCCCAGTCCTCCGGGGTGGTGTGGTCGCATGGGCAACGAGTGTGTTCGTCGAGGACGTGGATGTGCTTGCGGGCGAGCCATCTGGCGACCCTGGTGAGGAAAGGCAGTTGCTCCCTGAGGAGCTGGATGCGTCGTTTCTGGAGGTGGGCTGGGACGTTTGCTGGGCGGAGCGCTGAGTGGTACAGGGGGACTTGCAGTCTGTCCTGGAGCTCCTGGATGTGCGCCCGGCTGTCTGCGTCGCCGAGCACGCGGGCGAGATGTTGGACGGGGTTGGGGTAGTGGTACGCTCTGTCGTGGGAGGAATAGGGGGCGTCCTCTGGTACCCAGTCCGGGGTCTGATGGGGCTCGGGTACAGGGGGCACGTGTTGGAGGTGTGTGTGGTTGCGGCCGAGGTCAGGGATCTGGAGGGCTGGTAGGTGTGTTGTGCGCTGGTGTACTGCCTGGTTGTCGACCTTACCATTTCCGTATTGGTGCCTGTGGGACTCTTGTTTCACGATGTGGAGTTGGACGTAGGGGGGAAGGCTGCGTAGGGCTTTCCAGAGTAGCAGTGCCTGGGTGCCGAGGCTCGTCGTGGTTGCTTTGTGAAGTGGTTGCCTTGCTATGCGGAGGAGCAGGTGCGTGTCGACAGTGGCGTCTACCACGAACCAGACCCGGACGATGTGCGGGGAGTGGGCGGGTAGGTGGGCCGCGACCTCGGTGATGGCGTCGGCCATGGCCCCTAGCTCCCCGTGGGAAGAGGCCCCATAGGTGGTGTGGCCCGTGTGGTGGTCCATGTGGTAGTGTCCCCCGGTGTGGGTTAGCTGCATGGTGGCCCCCCCGGTGATGGGCGTGAGGGCGGATTCGCCTGAGGCGTCGGTGAAGAAGAGCCGGTCCGCCGGTGATGGTTGTGGGAGGCGGCATGGGTTCATGGGCAGGTAGGCGTATATGGCAAGGCCCGTGGCGAGGTGGGCTACTGGGGTTGTGGGCTGTAGGATGGGGGTGGCGTACACCCCTATTCCTTTGGAGATGATGTGCTTCGCTTGGGGGGACAGGGCTATGAGTCCCTGCTCCGGCTGTCCTTGTGTGAGGTAGGAGTAGATGTAGTGGAGGATGTAGGCTGTGTCGGGGTTTAGGTCGTGGCATGTGAGGGTTTGTGTTCGGTGCTCCGGTGTGTGGCAGGAGTGGTGGAGTGGATAGTAGGGGTGCTCGTGCTTGCCCGTTCTGCCTGGCTCGTACATGCTGTAACGGATGGCGACCCCTGCCGGGTCGGGGCGGGGGCATGTGGGTGTAGTGGTGAAGAGCCATTTGGGCGCGTGGTCGGGGTTCCATGCTACCGTGGGGTTAGTGTCGGTGCGGTGGAACCATGGGGCTATCCATGCGTAGGCCTGTGGTGGTAGGTGGGTCGTGGGGTGGGTGTGGTGGCGTGCTATGAGGTGTAGCACGGGCCATGGTGCGGTCGGTGCCTCGGGGTCACAGGCCCAACATGTGCGTGGCATGCTCTGGGAATCTTGGGGGACCTTTGGTAGGTCTCGGGCGGTCATGTGGTGTTTCGGTATGCGCCATTTTGCCCCGTGGTGGATGACGGTGGTCTGCGTGGGTTTGGCTTCATTCGGGGCCAGTAGCAGGGTTAGTGGTGGGACTGGGCCCGTTACTGGGGGGACGGGTTCGTGTTTCGATCCGGTGGGTGCGTAGGGCGGTGTCTCTGGGATGGGTCGCGGGTGTTGGTTTGTGAATTCTCGGTAGGCTGTGCGCATGTCTTTGCTGCCCGGTAGAGTGTGTCCCGCTGTTCGTGCCGTCTGTGTGAGGTACTGGTGGAAGAGGCGGTATTGTGGCCATTCAGGAAGCTGTAGAAAGGGGGTGTGGTGTGCCCCGCTGTGGTGCAGGACCCGCATTTGGGCGAGGGTGACGTATACTACGGTGATGGAGGCCCCGATAAGGTCTATGGTGTGGATGGTGCCCTTGGGGTGGTGGTGGAGGTCCCCGCAGAGGACCGCTAGTGGCCCTTTCTCTGGGCACGTGTGGTTGGTGAGTATGGCGTGGTGTGGGGATGGGAGCAGAAGCTGCAGGTGGTTCCACAGGCGGGTGTTCATGTTGGTGGGCATGCCCGTCTGGTGGAGTACCCAGCGCGGGCATGTGTTGCGGGCCCGTTGTGCGGCTTGGAGGCGGATGGCGGTGACCTCGCGGACCTCCGGTGAGTGGTTGTGGGTCATGCGGTGAAGGAAGAGGGCGGTGTGTCTGGTATAGGCCGCTTTCACCTCGTCCCCTATGGCGTCTCCATAGTGGGGCCATGCCGCTCGGATGGCGCGGGTGGGTATGGAGGTGGGCCAGCCCCCGTGCGCTGCCCATGCCTTGGTCACGGCGCGTGTGGCCGGCTGGAGGGCGGTGGTGGGGTGTGTTAGGTGGAGTGCTTGGAAGCCTATGGAGGCGTTCAAGACCCCGGTGAGGTAGTACGCCAGGCTCTGGTGGGACAGGGAGAGGGCCTTGGTGGTCGGGGACGCATATCTGGGGAGATGGGCGAGGTGTGACTGCAACTTGGGAGGGAGGGTGGCGTCCTCAGGGTTGGCGGCCTGGACTACCCCCAGGTGGGTGGTGGTCGTCACGACTTGCAATGGGGGGCCCTTGTGGCCCCAGGGTGGGAGGTGTGGCAGACCCCTTGATCATGGCCACTGACTTTGTGGGGTGGACGATGAGGTTGTTGTGGGAGAGGTAGGAGACGGTCACGTCCAGTAAGTCGTTGGCCTGTTGGGTGACCGTTGGTCCGGGGTCCGGGGCATGGGGGTCGTGTGGGGTGTGCGCTACGGTGAGGTTGGTGTCGTCCGCGAAGCCGACCAGGGGGGAGAGGAGGGGGTAGGGTGCGTAGGCCGGGTAATCCTGCTCGATTGCGAGGGCCAGGGGGAGCGTCACTAGAAGGTACAGGAAGGGGCCCTCTGCTCCCCCTTGGGGGACCCCGCTGCCTGGCTCCAGGAAGGGGGTGAGGCCTGCTCCTGTGCGGACCGTGTATTTGCGGGTGCGGATGTAGTCGGAGGTGAAGTTGTAGAAGGGGAGGCCTAGGCGTTTCCACACCGCTTCTAGAAGGAGCCAGGGGGTGTTCGGGAAGGCTCCCTTGACGTCGAGGGAGGCGATGATGAGGTCCACCGGGTCCATGTCCGCGATGGTGTCCTGGAGGAAGATGGCTTCGTGTGGGGAGCGGCCTGGGATGGCCCCCCAGAGGCTCGCTGGTATGTGGGGGTCCAGGTGGGGGCGGATGCGGCGCAGGAGGATGGTCCAGACGATTTTGACCTCCGTGACCGCACAGACTATGGGGCGCCAGTTGTCCGGGTTCGCCCAGTCCCCTTTTTTGTAGAGGGGGCGGACAACGTTTGCCCAGTCTGGTGGCAGGGGGGTCCGCCCCGTGACGATGTCCCAGAGGCGGTGGGCGAGGACGCGGAGGAGGTGGGCGGGGAGGTGGTAATATGCCTCTGCAGGGAGGCCGTCGTAGCCTGGGGTTTTGTGTTGCCGCAGACTGTGGATGGCCTTCCGGACTTCGTGGATGGTGAAGGGGCGTTTTTCCAGGTGCCTCCTCTGGGCGTGGTTGAAGACCCGAGGGAGGCGGTCGATTTTGGCCTGGGTGTCCGGGTCCAGTGTGTCTTGGGTGGGGGTGTGTTGCCGGAGGAAGCTGTCTTGGGTGGCTTGGAGCACTGTGGCTGGGTCGTTGGTGAGGGAGCCGTCCTCCTGCCGGACCGTGGTGATGGTGCGGTGGCCGGTATCGGTCATGGCGTCGTTGAGGTGGCGGATGGCCTTGTAGGGGAGTTCGTGTTGCGCATACCGTTCGTGTTCCTGGGCGATGCGCTGTTGCCTGTGGATGTGCCACCGCTGCAGGTCCGCCCTGATTTGGGCTATCTGTGTCCTGCAGTGGTGTATCTGGCGGCGGGTTTGGGGGGTGTCGGTGTGGAGGAGGGTCGCCAGTTGTTGCTTCGCATGCCAGAGGTCATGGAGCATGTCCCCCAGGGCCGTGGGTGGTTGGTCGTCGTCTGTGTGGGGGTGTTGCTGGAAGCCGCAGGCGACGGCGGCCGTGCGCATGGCTGTGAGTAGGTCGGTGGGGTCTGGTTGGACGCGCCGGGCGCGGTCTATGGCCCTGTGATATTGGGACCAGGCATGCTTGTCATGCAGCGGGGGCATCTTCAGGGGGGGTGGTAGGCCTTGGTCCGCATCTGCTGGGGGGCTGGGGGGAAGGTTGGGGATGGTGAGGCGGATGTGCAGGGGGCTATGGCCTGTGGGTCCCAGCGGGAGGGGTCCATATCGGGCCTCCGCTCGGATGATGGTGGTGGGGTCGCCATAGCATACGTCGATGCGGGATGGGGCGGCATCCGTTTGGTGGGGGAAGTGGGATGGTTGGCCTTCGAGGCTGGCTGTTAGGTCCACGAGCCCCAGCATTTCGATGGTGTCGCGGACTGCTTGGTCCTGGGGTGTGGCCTGTCCTCCTCGGTCCGCTGGGGTGGGGGGGGCGTTCATGTCGCCGATGATGAATGTGGGGGCGAGCATGGCCATTTGGCGGTACGCCTTGGCCAGGGCCTGGAGGAAGGGTTCCGTGGCTTCGCCGAAGGGGACGTGGGTGTTGATGACGTTGAGTTGCCATCCGTCCCCGACGACCTCATAGACACCTAGCCTCCCTGGGACGCTGAGGTGGTGGACGAGGTGGACGTGGATGCCGGTTTGGGCGTATAGGGGGGTCCCCTTGTGCAAGTAGCATTTGTACGCTTTCTGGTCCGGGGTATATATGGGGGTGGTTTCCGGGGGGTCGTCGCGCTGTAGGCCTTGTTCCTGGAAGGTGAGGAGGTGGGGGACCCACCCCGGCCCCTGTGCCATCGGGAGCTCTTGGAGGGCGGTTGTGGCGTCCTTGGAGTATGTGACGGCCGGGTGGTTGAGGTCGAGGAGGTTGACGGTGGCCTCGGTGGGGGCGGGCCGGGGCTGTGGAGGCTTGTGCCCTCGGCCCTTGCCCCGTCAGGGAGGGGGACTGGGGGTTGGGGACTTTTTGCCGGTTTGTGGGCGTTTGGGTAGGCGTGGCGGGGGGAGGCCTTGGCTCCACTCCGGGGGGAGCTCCCCAGTGTATTTGGTGCCTGTGTGGGCCTTGTTCTCTTCGGTGCGGAGCCGGATGGGGTGGGCGCTGGTGAGTTCCAGGGTGTCACCGAGTGGTTTGTCCGGGGCGCTGTTGCCTTGGTCTAGCTCCTTTTGGCGGTGCCAGATCACCCGGATCTGTGGCCCCCCGTTGTCCCCCGGTCCCTTGAGGCGGTACTGGATCGTGCCCTCACACCAGATCCAGTCGCCTGTGTGGTCGTTGCGGAAGGGCTGTTGGACCTTCGCACCTTTTTCGAACCCTGGGTACGCTTTGGGCGGGGCCTGTGCTGGTGGCGGGAGGGAGGATGATTAGGATGCCTGGTCCGGGTGGGGCGGTGGTAGTGGTGGGAGGGAGGATGACCAGGATGCTTGGTCTGGGTTCGTCGGGTGGGTCGGGTGGGATGCGGGGGGTCGGGAGGTTGCTGCTTTTCCGGCTTGGCTGGGGGCGGGTGCGCCCTTTTGTCGTCTCGTTCGCTTGGGTGGGACTGGAGGTGGCGGGGCTGGGGGGGCATGGGGTTGGAAGAAGGGGTGCGTTGCTTGCTGGTCTGGATCCCTCAGTGGGGGTTCTGCCGGTGTTTGCATTTTCGCTTTCGCGTGGCTGCGTATGATGTCGGCGAGCTTGCGTACGGTCTCCGGGGGATCTGTTGGCCATGGCAGTGCGGCGGGGCTGTCGTCGAAGGGGTGGTGTAGGTGGTAGTTCCTCATGGCCTTGGCCTGCCTGACCCAGGCCTCTGTGGGTTCCGGTGTGTCCGGGCCGTTGGGGGAGCCTTGAGCCCAGTAGAGTGCTGTGTGAAGGGCTTCCCAGGGGGCGCCTTCGCGGCCTGTGAGGGTGGTGGCTTGGAGGAGGCGCTGCTGGCCCCGTGGGGGGTCTTCCGGGTCCATTTCCGGGGTATAGGCCTGGGCCGCCATGAGGACTCCGTGTGCCCAGTGGTGGACCCACCATTGGGTGTCCGCTTTGAGGATGTGGATGGCGGGTTGTTGGGGGGGGGTGTCCAGGGTGTCCCACGATGCAATGGCTAGTGGTATCCTGGAGGGGTGGAGGTGTGGGGGGGCCTTGCGGCTTAGGAGTTGATCGATGTGGAAGGGGGGGACGGGATCGTTGGGGCCTTGGGGCGGTGGGGGCATTGCTGGGATGGTTGTGGGGTCCCAGTGGCGTTCGTGGGCGGCGAGGGTGTACAGGGCGGCGGTGATGATGTGGTGGGCTTGGCCCTCCAGGACGATGTGGCGCTCCGTGCCGAAGTCCTTTGGTAGGTGGGCTGCGGGGTGGAGGGTGATGTGGGCCAGGGCGCGTTGGTGGGCCTTTTTTCCCCCGTCTGGGGCCTGTGTCCGTTTGTCCCCCGGGATGTGTTGGTGTTGGTGTTTTGGTGGGGGTGGTCCCAGGGCGAGGGATTCCACACAGTGGAGGGGGATGGCGTGTTCCCTGGACCTGTTGGGCAGGATGTATATGCCCGGGTCTCCCGGTACGGTGCCCAGGTACATGTTGCCCGTGATGGTGGGGGCCGGCAGCGGTTGGCGCAGGGGCGAGGTGCATGGGGTGGAGCAGGGTGGGTCATGGTGCTCACACCGGGGGTGGTCGATGCCGTACGGGGTGACGTGTACGGCGAAGGGTCCAACGGCGCGCTGGAGTTTGTGGGGTTGGATGTTGTGGAGGCGCGCCACCGCCCGTGTGTGGGAGCGCCTTTCGCTGATCCATACGGCGTCTGCCCGCGACGCCGCTGGGTTCAGGCAGTCCGTGGTGATGCCTGTGATCGTGCGGTTGTGGGTGGTATCTGATACCCTGGCGGGGGGGGCGCCGATGCGGGGGATGGTGTGGTCGTCGTGGAGGGTGCGGGCCTTGCGCCTCGCTTCGTGTCGGTGTTGGGCCTCCTGGGCGTGGGTGTGCACACCCGTGTGTTTGGGCTTCTTTCTGGGGCGGTCCGCTGTGTGGAAGGGGGTGGGCCAGGAGGGGGCGTGGTGGAGGGTGGGGTGTGGGAGGTCCCCCCGTGTTGCCCATGTGTACAGGTTGGTCGCGGCGGCCCCTTCCGCCTGTATGGTGTATCGCTCGTCGTGTCGGCGACGGGTGACGAGGACGTTGGGGGCCGTCAGCTCATACACCTGTGTGGTGTGGGGGAGGTGGCGGGAGACGGTGATCTTGGCGGCGTCGTTCTTGCGGGTGGTGGTGTGGGGGATGATGTAGTGGGTCGCCCATTCATCCTGGGGGGTGTGCTCCGTCGGGTCTAGCTTGAGCGGGGGGTGGAGCGGCTTCGGTGTTGGGGGCTTGTCTTGGCCCTTCGCGTGGGGCGCCACTTTGGTTTCGACCAGGTATTGTGGGCCCCAGGTTTCCGGGGCCCCTACCTGTGTGGCTGCCGCTGTTGCGGCTTGGAGGAGGGCGGTGGTGTTGGTGTCTAGAGGGGGGGCCCCCGGTTGGGGGGTGAGGGTGTCATGGTCTTGGTACGCCCACCAAATTGTGTAGCCTCGTTGGGTGTTGCGGTGCGGGGTTTGGGTCTGGGCTTGCTGGATGGATAAGGCGGTCTTGATGTCCTCCGCTGCTTGTGGGTTTATGGGTGTGGCGTAGGCCCATACTCCCGGGGCGTGTATGCCGTGTGACGCTTGGCCTACTCCTCGTATCGGTTGTAGGGTGTGGTGGGTGCGTGTGAGCCCTAGGTGTTCTTGGAGGAGGTCCCCTCGGATGTCCTCCCATCGTTGCTGCCAGGTGTGTGTGTGGTCATTGGGGGCGGGGTAGGTGATGACGATGGCCTGCCAAGGGGTGGGGCCTGGATGCACCGTCATAGGTGCCGACGATGCTTGCGGGGGTATGTGGACGGCGTGGGCGGGGGCTGCTGTTACGGGGTCTCCTTCCGTGGGTGTGATCGTGGCATCGCCTTGGACGGTGAGGAGGAGGTGGTGGCGGTCCGTCGGTAGTGCCCAGGTGGTGGTGGGCTCTGCGATTGAGTGGAGGCGGATGGCCTGGAGGCCCGGTGTGATTTCGTCCCATCGGAGTGTGCCGTTGTGGACCGCCCATTCCCGCGGCAGGTCTCGAAACCCGTTTCGGTCTGGGGTGGTGCGGTGTTGTGGGGGGAGCTCCATTGTGGTGATGGGGTGGGTGAGGGGCTCTGTGCGGGGTTGGTCTTGTGTGGTTGATGGTGATGGTGCCTGGGGCATGTCTTCGTCCAGTTGCTGGGGGGCTTTGGCCTCCTGGAGCTCTGCACTGATGGCGGCGAAGACATCTCGGAGGGTGGGGGAGGCGGGGGGGTTGGGTGCCGGATCGTCCCAGGTGATGTGGTATTCCTCCGGGTTCTCGGGGCTTTGCTGTACGGTGATGGTGGCTGTGGCGTCGTCTTCAGGTGTCCATCGGTGCGGATTGTGGTCGAGGGGGTGGAGGGTGACGGTGTGGCGGTGTTTCCAGCTGTGGAACGCTAGGAGGGCGTGGAGGCCGTGTCTGGTGTCCCCGGGCGGGCGGGGGTAGGTTTCGGCTGCTGCCTCCAGGAAGGCGTCCGCGGTGCCTTTCCAGGTGTCGTCCCAGAGAAGGTCTTCCTCTGTGCCCCACTCGTTGTCGTACCCTTTCTCCTGCTTCCACCCCTGGAGGGTCGCGTGGTCCTCAGGGAGGTCTCGTTGGACGGACTGGTAGTACTGCTCGGCGTCCATGGGGGCTAGGGTGCTGGCCAGCGTGGCGTAGATGTCCTTTGGGGGGGGGTGTGGTGGGGGCGTGGCGGCGCGGCCGGGGTCGGGCTCCTCTCGCTGGTGTTCCGCGTTCCGGTCTGCGGTGCACGCGGGGGATATGGGGCGTGGTGGCATGGGGTGGTCGGGCTCTTGCGGTTCCGTGGGTTGCTGGTGGGCTTGTGGGCGCGGGGCCGTGGCTGCCAGTAGGTGTCGGATGGCCGGGAGGATGTCGAAGTCGTCTTCCCAGCAGTGGGCTGGAGCGCACGCCCTGTTAGGGGAAGCGGGGGGGGGCGTGTTGCGGAGCGGTGTACGATACGGTGGGCGACGCGTGCGGGTGGTGGCGTGCTCGCTCTGCCGTTCTGTTTCCCGCGGGCCCTGACCTTGGGGGTGGTGGTGTTGGTGATGTTGGTGGTGAGGGTGGTGTGGGCGCCGGAGTGGATGATTGTGTCGGTGGCGGCGCTGTTGGTGAGGGTGGTATGGGCGTTAGAGTAGATGAAGCTGGTGCTGGGCTATGGTTGATGGTGGTTAGCTGGTGGGTCAGCTGTTGTCGCTGTCGTCGTCGCCGGTGCTGTTGGTGTCTCTGATGACGAGGTGATGGTCGGTGAGCATGGCGTGGGTGACGTATGGGCGTATGTGGTGTTGTCGGCGGTAACGTTTGTGGGCCGGATGTGGCGGTGGTGGTGAGGGTGCTGTAGATGTCGGGTGGTGTGGCCCACGTCGCCTCCTGTGGTGGAGGTGTGATGGGTGCCGTGGTGGTGTCGGCGATGGTGGGGTGCCGCGGGTGGTGTATTGGTTGTTGGTGGTGGAGATGTTCCTGGTTTGTGGGTAGTCCCTGTTCGGCGGTGGTGGTGTTGGTGGTGTCGGTGCACGTTGAGGCCGTTGGCGACGCCGGGGGTTCCTGGTCTCGCGTGGGGTGGTGGTGGCGGTGGTGAGCGTAGGCGGTGCCATGGCGGTGGTGCCATTGACGGTTCAGCCGGGCGTGCTGGTGCCGGTTTCGGGTGTAAGTGTGGTTCGGGGTGCGGCGTTGGTGGGTGGCTTTGACGGCGGGTGGCGTGACTGGTGGGTGGCAGCGGTAGGGGGGTGTCGGTTGTTGGTGAGGCTGTCGTTGTCGGTGTCCCGGTTGGTGCCGGTGACGGTGTCGCTGGCCGTGCAGATGGTGGGGGGGACTCGTACCCTGGGGTTGCCGTGGCGTTCGGTCGACGGTGGTGCTTCCGGTGGTGTTCGTGTGAGTTGGCCGGGAGTGGTGTCGGCGTTGCTCTGGCTGGTGCCGTGTGTGCGGGCTGTGTGAATTTTGCGTCCGGGGTCGGTGGCGTTGGTGACGGTGGTGTGTTGGGGGTCGGCGCCGGTGGTGACGGTCCGATGGTGAGGGTGCCGGGGACGTTGGGTGGGTCCGCGCTGTTGGGCCTTCTCCTTGCCATTCCTGGCAGAGGGTGCTGGCGGTGGTGTCGCTGGTGGCGAGGGTGTGGTGGTGTTGCTGTGGTGTTTTGTGCTGCTTGGGTGGGTGGTGGGGACCCCTGGTTGATGTGGACGATGCTCCGGCTGATTTCGATGCGGTGGGTGCGATGGCGTGTGGCGTTGCTGTTTCTACCCTTGGTTGGGGGCCTGGTGGGCGGCGCTGGTGGCGTTTGTTCGCCAGCCGTGGTGGTGTCCTTGGTGGTGTCGTCGATGGGGGCGCCCTAGGTGTTACTCTGTGCCGGGGTCGTGGTGGTGGTGTTAGGGGTGTTGTGGGTGACGGTACCTTGGTTCGTCGTTGGTGGGGTTGGCGCTGGTGTGTCTCGCGGTGGTCCGGTGGCCTGTGTGCCGGTGTTCGGTGGTTCCGGGCGTGCCATTCGTAGCTGGTGTTTGGCCGGTCTGTGGTCCTGGTGGTGTCGGCTGTCCGTGGGTCCGTAGTGACAGGTGTTGCTGCGGTTGCGGTTTAGGGTGACCTTGCTGCGGTTGGGTGGTGGTGTCGCCGTGTTGCCGCTGTCGGTGGTGCCGGTGTTGGCGTTGGTGGGGGTGCTGCCGGGGGAGCTGTGTGTGTTGGTGTTGTAGGGTGTTGTAAGTGCTGCCCTGGCGGTGTTTCGACGGCGGAGGGGGGACCTCGCCACTCCTGGCGGAGGTTCCCACGTGCGTCGTTGGCTGGTGGGTTGGCCTTGGCCCCCTCGGTGTCCTTGCTGCCGATAGTGTCTCACCGGGATGCGGGATGGGGGATGCTCCGGGTTGCTGTCGGTGAGGTCGCACTGCCGGTGGCGCCGTCGGTGGTGCCGGTGGTGAGGTCGTTGCGGGCGCTGCTATGGTTTACGGTGTCTCTGATGTTGTTGATGCTGCTGGTGGTTGGTGTGGGTCTGTGTGTGGTTTGTCAGTGGCTGCTGCTGGTGCTGGTGGTGGTTCTGGGTGCGGGCCGGTGGGTGGCGCGGTTGGAACGCCTTGGGTGTAACTTGGCCGCTGGGTGGTTTCTTGTGTTGGTCCGTTGTTGGTTCCAGTCGTCCCCGTTGGTGAGGGTGTTGTGGTGTTCGGTTTGGGTGTTGGCGGCGGTGCAGGTGTGGGTGTCGCAGTTCCTGGCCCTGGGTCTGGGCGTGGCCGTTCGGGTGTTGCTGGGTGTGGGCGTTCGCCTCTCCTGGCTGAGGGCTCGGTGGCGTTCGTTCGCCAGCCATGCTGGCGTCCTTGGTGACGCCGTTGGTGGGGTTGCCCTAGGTGGCGGGGCCGTGGTGGTGGTGTTGGGGGCGTTGTAGGTGACGGCACCTCGGTCCGTCGTTGGTGGGGTTGGTGGTGGTGTGGATAGTGCCGTGGGTGTTGGTGGCGTTGGTGTTGCCGAAGGCGAGGGTGCCTTATGTGTTACTTGGTGGTTGGCGTGTGTTGTGGTGGTCTGTTGGCGTTGGCGTTGTTGGTGTCGGTGCTGGGCGCGGCCTGTGTTTGGGTGGTCGGCGGTTCCGGGCGTGCCACTCGTGGCCGGCCGTCGCGGTGTTGGTGACGGTGCTGGCGAGGGCGCCGCCGGTGGAGCTGTGGCCGATGTGGGCGCTGCGGGTGTTGCCCTGGTGGATGGTGGTGTTCTGACGGCGGGGGTGGGACCTCGCCACTTCTGGTGGAGGTACCCATGGGTGTCGCTGGCCTG
The DNA here is from genome assembly GCA_964036045.1 of Eutreptiella sp. 'Long Island Sound 2002'. Taxonomy (NCBI): domain Eukaryota; phylum Euglenozoa; class Euglenophyceae; order Eutreptiales; family Eutreptiaceae; genus Eutreptiella; species Eutreptiella sp. 'Long Island Sound 2002'. Next base: position 92,015,869 of record OZ038380.1, on the reverse strand, counting down.
TGTGTTGGCTCCCTTGGTGTTGTTGATGCCGATGGTGTCGTACCGGGCGGTGTTGCCGTGTTGCCGTGTTGCTGTTGACGCTCTGGTTTGTCGGTGCTGAGGCCGTACTGCCGGTGTCGGTGTCGGTGATGCCGGCGGTGAGGTCGTTGTGGGCGTCGCTATGGTTCTCGGCGTCTCGGACGCTGCTGATGCTGGTGGTGGTTGGCGTGGGTCTGTGTGTGGGTGGTCAGCGGCTTGCGTTCAGGGCGGTGGTCGGTTTCTGTGGCTCTGTCTGGGGGGGTGTGCAGTAGGTGGTGTGGTCTGCTGGTGCTGCTGTTGGTGTAGGTGGCGTAGGTGTTGCTCCGGGTGGTGTCGTGGGTGAGGGTGGTGTTGGCGGCGCCGGTGGTGTGGGTGTCGCCGGGGACTGCATGGTGGTTCCGGGCGCGTGCCCTCGCTTCCCCTGGCCGGGGCTTGGTGGTTTGTTGGCTCACCGGCTGTGGTGGTTTCGGTGTCCTCCGGTGGCAGAGGTTGCTGGTGGCGACGCTGATGGCGGGGTGTTGCCGGCGATGGTGTGCTTGATGTCGTTGGCGTGGGTGATGTAGGTGCTGGAACCGGCGGTGGCATGCGTAGGTGTCGTAGACCAAATCACCTTGGTTTTCATTGCAAGACATGCATGCAGAGATACAGAGTGACAAATGAGTAGATGTAACCATGTAGCCACCCCAAAACACCAAGAATGCACCCGACGCAATGAAAAATGGCGAAAAATGGTATGAGAACCCTAACGCTAGCCCAGACCCCAGCCCTAACCCTACCCTCACCTGGAGGGTACACCTCCAACTTGATTGCAAGACTTGTATGAAGAGGTACAGATTGACAAATGAAGAGATACAACCATGTAGCCACCCCAAAACACCAAGAATGAACCCCCCCCATTGACAAATGCCGAAAGATCATACGACAGCTGAAGCCGTTTCGGACCCCCGTGGCCATCTTTGGGTCACTTGGGGTGTGTATCTATGGGCCGGCAGGCCGCCATTGGCTGATATCATACTCTCCCATCCACCTGACCTAGTCTGATGTGATAGTGTGATAGGCTTGGCCATTCCAGCTATGAGCGGCCACATTCAATACCGAGGCGCCGCCGGCTGAGATTTATATATCAAAATATCAGGAATTAACAGGGTTTTTTTATCATAATGTTTCCGTGACTTTTCAGCCATCCGTTCTGATTGTCAATGTATCGGCGACTGGCAGTTGGCTCGCGATTTTGCGGTAACCGATTGGTTAACTGTTATTTCCAGATATTTTAGCGGAAACCCCGATGAAGGGTTAAATTTCATCAGAAAAGATTTCGTTGCTTCCCCAATTTTCATGTTATACACTCGCAAAATTAATCCGATTTTTTTAGCCTTTCAGAATCGGATTTTTGATTTCGAGGTCGCCGCACTTGATATGACCAGATTCGAGTGGTCCTACATCTTCCCCTCTACACGAATCAACGTTCCTTTTGTTCTCTCCTTCATTTTTCTTGGAGATATAGGGGAAACAAAATTGATTCGTGGGGCCACTTCGAAAAATCATATCTCTGGCTCACTGCGAGGAATTCCAATTTTGAGACTTGGGTTGGAACTGCCTTGGTCTCAACTTAATTAAGAAAGCGTCAAACGCCCTTGGTATGCACACCTGCCCGTGGTATCAAAGGATCATGGTCAAGAGAGTAGAAAGGGCTTTACAACTTTTGTACCATGATACCGAATATTTTAATATGGGTTTCAAGTGTACCGCACGAGTGTTGGTGTTGCATAGAAAATTTACTTGGGTTCCTACATATTTTTAACGTGAAGTTATGTGCATGGAGGGTCATGACATACCATGGTGGGAGCCATATTCGAGGGTATGTGTTATATGCATGGTATGTGCTTCGCTATGCTCACGCCCATTTTATATATCTCCGGTTGTAGGAAGATACATGGAGTCGCACGTGGCAAAGGCTTCGCCCATGTCCTAATGGTGTGCTCCATAGCGCTAGACTAAGTCTACCGCACATATAGTGCATGTGGGAAGGCTTACAGAGCGACCCACAAGCGCCACTATCAATTCTCCCATTTTTGTGGTGCGTGTCGTGAGGAGGTTCGAAGGTGTCCCTATGCGTCCATGTGGGGATCCAAGTGGGGGGATTGTTCGCAAATGGTCCCAAGCAATCGTGTTTTGAACCATATGTTGATACCATGGGTGAGCGAAGTTATATACTATTGTGAGTATCTTGAATTTAGCAACATTTGCATGTTTTGGACCTCGTTTTATGCTCATTTTTGTATTCTATGTGCTCAACTGGTCAGCTAACAGTAAAGTGTCTAGAGATCCGTGAACTATGGTATGTTGCTTATATGTTGGCATATGCTTCGGTGTTGCACCTCACCATATGCTGGATCACGTGGTCACTTTGGCAAGGCATCACGAGGCCTCACAAAATTAGGTCTCAAATTCGTGAGTTGACTTGTGAAGCATGGCATGTGTATATCCGGAGGGGTTTGGGAGCCAATGTTTGGATATTCTTGGGCATGGACCTTTGGTCTATATCACCCTTGTATATTACTCTCCGGTTTGACACATGCATGGAGCATTTGAATATTTGCTGTATGCATTTTTGAGTATATAATTGTATTTTGGGCACTATGGTGTGATTTGCCTAAATTTGCTATGTTGTGAGGTCATCTGCATGGGGCAATTCTCCAAGCCCAATCGACTCCAAGTCCAACCAAAGTTATGTCAGGGTAGGGCATGGTCCATTGAGGCCCCTATGCGGTCCGTGGCCATGGATGTATTCGCCATGCCGGAGGTCACCGTGGAAGGAGAGACCTACGACTGTGTCATCCTGGCGGTGGATAGGCACAGCGGGTATATCGTGGCGGTCCCCGGCAAGAAGTCCAAGAGGAAGGACAAGAAGGACAAGCATGGAGTGGGGCTGCAGGCCAAGACCGTCGCCAACGCCATGATCAGGTATTGGCTGACGATTTTTGATGTCCCAGCTGTCATCTGCAGCGATTGGGGCAGTCAATTTGTGGGGACGTGGTTCAAGACGATGTGCAAGCACATGGGGATTCGGCACGCCAAGACCGTGGCGTACCACAGCCGGTCGAATGGCTGGGCTGAGGTGGCCGGCCGGCAGATGTTCGAGAAGTTCCGCCAGTTGCACATTGACGAACCGGGCCGGAATTGGTATAATTCGCTGTGGAGAGTTCTGCAGGCGTACCACGACCTTCCGGGGCCCACTGGACTGTCGCCCCATCGTATTCTGTTCCTACGGGTTCGAGTGTTACGCACTCTCCCGTGGTTGAACCATGGCAAGGTAGCCCGGGATGCGAGTGCTATGATGGCTGAGGCGGACGACACGGCGGCCAAGGTGTGCAAAGCACTTCAGGACGAGCATGAGAAGAGGGCCAAGTATTTCAAGCAGGGAAAGGTCCAGAAGTATGCCCTCAGAGATACCGTATGGGTGGAGCGGCACCACAAGGATCTCCTGTCCAGGCATCGGCAGGCGTCTTGGTATGTGCCGGGGGTAATCGTTCGGAAGGTCGGGCAAGATGTGTATGCGGTTCGTGTGGGGGATAACAAGATCCTTGACCGCGATCACACCCAGCTTGGTCCCCGAGCACCAGACCCCAGCGGACGTCCCGTCACCTTCGAGTTCACAGCCGGCGATGTGGACTCGGATGACGATGGTGAGGATGACGACTTCACCGCCGAGAAGATCCTGATGGACAAGCCAGACCCGGGGACACCCGGGGGGAGGCTATATAAGGTCCGTTGGAAGGGATTTGCCGCATCCAGAGATTCGTGGGAGCCCCCGAGCAGTTTCGTTCCGAGGTATACTACGGTCTGGATGGACTATCTAAAGAAAGAGAACATTTCTTTGGATGTCAAGGACGCGTTGGTCCATTTGGTGGCTGCTAAAGCACCGTAATGGATCCCCCTTGGCATTTATGTTTGTCTTTGTGCTTGGGAGACGGCAGGTGGCGTTCATCAGGGGATTTTGTGCCTTGATTGGCCATATACCCCCTTCAGACGGTCTCCACATATATATTTCATTGTGGTATACGTATTTAGACTGGTCGACGACGTTTTCTCTATCTTTGATCTCTTGGTCCATGTTGTAGATCAAGAGGAGACCGGACATGGCGGAGGGCACCAATTATGAGTGTCCTCACCCCTCCCTTGGGGCATGGGGGACGCCTACGCCGTATGTGGGGCCTCCATGTGTCCTTCAGACATGGGGAGGGGGGGGTTGGAGCCCATTGGGGTCCTCCCGTCCTCTCTTCAATGACTTCCGAGCGGATACAACGCTCTGAGAAGGGGGGTGAAGCCGGTTCAGACCCCCGTGGCCATCTTTGGGTCACTTGGGGTGTGTATCTATGGGCCGGCAAGCCACCATTGGCTGATATCATACTCTCCCATCCACCTGAGCTAGCCTGATGTGATAGTGTGATAGGCTTGGCCATTCCAGCTATGAGCGGCCACATCCAATGCCGAAGCGCCGCCGGCTGAGATTTATATATCAAAATATCAGGAATTAACAGGGTTTTTTTATCATAATGTTTCCGTGACTTTTCAGCTATCCGTTCTGATTTCCAATGTATCGGCGACTGGCAGTTGGCTTGCGATTTTGTGGTAACCGATTGGTTAACTGTTATTTCCAGATATTTTAGCGGAAACCCCGATGAAGGGTTAAATTTCATCAGAAAAGGGTTCGTTGCTTCCGCAATTTTGATGTTATACACTCGCAAAATTAATCCGATTTTTTTAGCCTTTCAGAATCGGATTTTTGATTTCGAGGTCGCCGCACTTGATATGACCAGAGTCGAGTGCTTCTACATGTTCCCCTCTACACGAATCAACGTTTCTTTTGTTCTCTCTTTCATTTTTCTTGGAGATATAGGCGAAACAAAATTGATTCGTGGGGCCACTTCGAAAAATCATATCTCCGGCTCACTGCGAGGAATTCCAATTTTGAGACTTCGGTTGGAACTGCCTTGATCTCAACTTAAATAAGGAAGCGTCAAACGCCCTTGGTATGCACACCTGCCAGTGGTATCAAAAGATCATGGTCAAGAGAGTAGAAAGGGCTTTACAACTCTTGGACCATGATACCGAATATTTTAATATGGGTTTCAAGTGTACCGCACGAGTGTTGGTGTTGCATAGAAAATTTCCATGGGTTCCTACGTATTTTTAACGTGAAGTTATGTCCATGGAGGGTCATGACATACCATGGTGGGAGCCATATTTGAGGGTAGGTGTTATATGCATGGTATGTGCTTCGCTATGCTCACGCCCATTTTATATATCTCTGGTTGTAGGAGGATACATGGAGTGGCACGTGGCAAAGGCTTCGCCCATGACCTAATGGTGTGCTCCATAGCGCTAGACTAAGTCTACCGCACATATAGTGCATGTGGGAAGGCTTACAGAGCAACCCACAAGCGCCACTATCAAATTTCTCATTTTCATGGTGCGTGTTGTGAGGAGGTTCGAAGGTGTCCCTATGCGTCCATGTGGGGATCCAAGTGGGGGGATTGTTCGCAAATGGTCCCAAGCAATCGTGTTTTGAACCATATGTTGATACCATGGGTGAGCGAAGTTATATACTATTGTGAGTATCTTGAATTTAGCAACATTTGCATGTTTTTGACCTCGTTTTATGCTCATTTTTGTATTCTATGTGCTCAACTGGTCGGCTAACAGTAAAGTGTCTAGAGATCCGTGAACTATGGTATGTTGCTTATATGTTGGCATATGCTTCGGTGTTGCACCTCACCATATGCTGGATCACGTGGTCACTTTGGCGTGGCACACGAGGCCTCACAAAATTAGGTCTCAAAATCGTGAGTTGACTTGTGAAGCATAGCATGTGTATATCCGGAGGAGTTTGGGAGCCAATGTTGTGATATTCTTGGGCATAGACCTTTGGTCTATATCGCCCTTGTATATTACTCTCCGGTTTGACACATGCATGGAGCATTTGAATATTTGCCGTATGCATTTTTGAGTATATAATTGTATTTTGGACACTATGGTGTGATTTGCCTAATTTTGCTATGTTGTGAGGTCATCTGCATGGGGCAATTCTCCAAGCCCAATCGACTCCAAGTCCAACCAAAGTTATGTCAGGGTAGGGCATGGTCCTGAGTGCCAGTCTGGGCTATGACACGCCACCCCCCCCTTTGGGCTGGGATTTAGAGGCTTGGGGGTGAACACATTTTTGGGGTTTGTGTAGTGTATTTTGACACATGGCATTTAGCCATCTTATTTGACTTGGTTCAGGGCATCATGTTGGCGAGTCAAGGGAAGGTCTTGAGTCCAGGGAATGAGGGGTCTATGGCTGTGATTGTGTATGTTTCCATCTTTCCCCAATTTTGCTTGATTTGTTTTGATATGCCAATTTCAGGGCTTCTTTATTGATTTTGGTGCAATTCTATGTACGTGCCCAACGCCCGTGTCTCCGTGTGCACCGTGAGACGACCGGCGTGTTGAAAGGAGTTGTTGAGTGTCAACGCGGGACCTCAAACACCCTTGGAAGCCCTCAGTGTGGATTATTTGGATTTGAGCTATTGTACTTGGGAGTTGGTTATTGCAAGCAATCAGGATTTGTGTGAAGGAGCCATATTTTACTATTTTTTGTGGGAAATTGTGCAGGATAGGGCAAGATCATGCAGAACCTGGTGAGAAGCAAGACCATAGGAGTGACAGGAAATGGTGGAAGGGGTACAGCAGGGGCCGGTGCTGGTAGGGACCTTCTTTATGGTAGCAGAGGATTACCTGCCCCCTACCGCCGCACCGGGGACTTGGGCCCTCATGAGCCCTGCCCAAGGTCGCCCCGGGTGCAGATTGTGGAGTCCGTGGAGTGGACGCCGGACTTGGAAGCCCGAGAAGAGCGAAGATGCTCAGGACGGAGAGCCCTTGTAGGACATGGGCTAGACATGGAGGACCTGGCCTCCATGTGTGAAAGGCAATGCCGCAAGGCTTGCAATCTCCGCTCCGCTGCGGAGGAGTTGGAGGAGACTGGCAGCAACGGCAGGGCCCGGCGTTACCCGAAGCGCGGGTCCCCAAAACCCACGGCGGAAGCCAGGGCGATGGAGACGGATCCCAGCCCGGTCAGGCTGTGGTCAGCTGCAGATTCCGAGAAGCATTCCGATGGTTATCGGACCGCTTTCCCTTCGGAGTCGGAGGAGATGGCCAGACCGCCCATAAGGGCGCACACGGCCCCCGAACCCAGCGTGGAGCATGACGCCGAGGCGTTGGAGAGGCCTACCAGAGCCAGAACGGCGCCTGTGGCCCGGCACACGGAGCCAAAGCGGGATAACATGGGCGACACACCCATCGCGGAGGAGTCCGAGGCGCCGGGAACCGTGGGATGCGCCGGATCAGGTGGAAGGCACGTTGAGTGCCACTGCAAGCACGTATTCTTCCTCATCGGCAAGAACCCAAAGATGCGGATGGATGCCATCGTGCGGCACCTCGACCGCCTGGACAACCAGAAGGACGGCCCAGAGGAGGACATCGCGGGGATCCTGGATGACCAGTCGGAAGCGGAGAGAGACATGGCGGAGCTGCGAGCGGAGCAGGACCGGTACCGGGAGAAGCTGAAGATGGCCCTGCAGAAGCAGCAGCGAGTGGTGGACAGCCTCCTCCACCTGGTGGAGGACATGTCGGGACGCCTGAATAGCATAGAGGAGTTACAACCCCTCGCCTCGGGTCCGGAGCTCCCGGCAAGGCCGGTAACGGCAGAGCTGGTGGAGCGGGTTAAGACCCCCAGGAGCGCCATGGAGAAACCCATGGGCGGCCCTGCAGAGGCACCTTACGCGCCTCCGCGTGTTGACCCGGATGCGCTGCCGTTTGTTCCCATGTTCAGCGAATCCAAAATGCTCGGGGAGCATACGGCACCGGCTGGGTCCATGCGGAAAGAGCACGCAACCACGGACCTGAGGAGCCTGACGGTACAAATGTCCCATGCCGCCCAGGATCCACCGACTGCTACGACTGCCCATGCAGTTTATGCGGAAGAGTAGATCCAGACCATGCAGGGGCGAACCATGGGAAGGGCCGACGGACATGGTCGAGGCCATCAAGGCGGAAACCTGTGGATGAAGGACCCCACTACGGGGATATGGACAGCCGGTGGAGCAAGTCCTTCCCGCATCCCAAACCCCATGGGTTCAGGCCCAACTGGACCGCACTCCATGGAGGAGAGGGATGTACGGGGAGTGTACTCACACCCCCCGGCCACAGGTGGTATCCGCCTCGGTGGAGTGGTGGCTGCGGACGTCGGAGACGCCATCAGGATTGACGACCTCAGGGGAATCAAAATCCCCTACTACGATGGCAACCCCTACAACCTGGATGACTTCATCCTGGATCGGGAGGACTTCGCCGAGGAGGTCGTCGGCGAGATGAAGAGAGCGCCAAGGGACAAGTGGGTATATCGGACATTCCCACACAGGCTGGCGCAGGACCTGAAGGAGGAGCTCAGGGATCAGATCTGCGAGGGATTGATCCAGACGGAGCATGCCTGCCTCCAGTGGCTGGAGGACGAGGAGCGAGTGGACGCCCCCAACCAGAAGTTGGAGGATTTGTGGTCCATTCCACTGCCGCTGGAGCGCGGGGAGTTGTGGGTCTGGGAATGGAATCGGTACATCCTCAAGTACCGAAGAAGCCTCAAGCTGGTGGAGGACTGAAATAAGTCCAGCGAGATCCGACACCTGCTCAAGGACGTCCTCCCCGGCCACTGGAAGAAGAAGGTGGAGGACGAGGAGAAGAGGAGAGGAAAGAAGCGCGTGGCCGTACGGATCATGGCATCGGAGGACACCCACGCCGCAATAATGGAGTTTTTCCGGCGAGACCTCGGCGAGCCCAGCCGAATGTTGGGGTTGAAGAACGCCGTCTACGTGGAGGTATTCGGCGACATCATGGGGCAAAGGCTGACGCGCCTCAACAACGCGGAGTGGAGGCGCGGAGAGCCGCTGAGGATGCAGGTCATCTCCGCCCGCACGAGCCTGGACGAGATCGTGAAGTACATCACGCTGGAGCTGAAGCTCAACGCCAAGAACAAGGCCCACGTGCGGGATCGACAGGGCCACCGACATCGAGGTCATCGCGAAGATCGCCAACACCGAGAGGTCAAGGAGGACACGGTCGGCACGGCGGAGGAAGGGAGTGGAAGCGGCCAAGATCTCCGGCCCGCGACCACCCGAGAGGATCATGAAGAAGCCCACTTTTTCGCGTTCGTAGCGCACAATATGAAGGAGCATGGGCAGGACAGGTCCAGGTGGAACCGCCTGGACCCAAGGTTCAACAAGAACCGCAACGAACCGCGGGGGATCGGGAACCCGCCGCTCTCGTTCCGCGAGTACCGATCACAGCACGACGGTTGCTGGGTCTGCTACGGCAAGGGGAACAACCATGCACATGACCACCGGCATTGCAAGGTACATGAGGCTGACAAGAAGGCCTACTTCGCCGCCCATCCCGACAAGAAGCCCAAGGAGCAACGAATTGCGCATTGGAAGGCAAAGGGCGGAGACGGTGGAAAAGGCAAAGGAAAGGGCCAAGGGAAAGGCGGAGGAAAAGGCTATGGTGGAGGACCCCGCCCAGACCGACGCGTGAGGTCCATCGAGGAGGTTGCTGAGGACATGTTGAGGACGTTGGAGGAACTCAAAGCCCAGCACATCGGGTGCCGAAGAAGGCTCCAGAAGAGCCAAAACCACTGAGTTTCGTCACTCCCAACCCCTGGAGCGCCCTGCCAAGGGAAGTGTATGTGGGCAAGGGACGTGGCAAGAAAGAAGGAGCGAGAACGGAGAGCCCCGTGGACGTGCAGGACCAGCCCAGAATCCACACCATCCGTTACCATACCCTCGAAGTCCTGATGCACCCGGATGTGCTAGAGTTGCATGCCGTGAGAGTCGTCCATACACCGCAGGGTGACGAGGGGCAGTTGCACTTGAAGGTGCGTGTACGGTGCGGACAAGAGGAGTTGGTGGTGGATGTTTTGGTGGATACGGATGCCCAAGTGAGCCTGGTCCGGAGAGGGTTGTTCAAGGAGGAATCCCTGCAGCCCAGCCGTAGACCGGTACGCCTGAAGGTGGCCAATGGAGAGATTATGGGTGGTGGCACCCATTAGGCCACTATCAGTATGGAATTCTGGGAGCATGAGCGCTTGAACCGCCCTGATTTGGCGAAGAGAAGCACTCTATCCGGGAACTTCTATGTGGCCGACATTACGGATTGGGATATGATCGTGGGGTACTACTTCATGGTGGGAAACGCCATTGGAGCCCTTCCCCATTGTGCAACACTGGTCCGGGAGGATGATGAATGCCTTATATGGCTCTCCACGGACTATGCATGCGGATCATCCCAACGGAATGCTGAGGAAGAGGATCGGATTGCCCAAGCGGTGCAAGCTGTGGGTGCCAAGTCCAGAGGAGACCGCGGAGTTGAGCTCACGGAGTATGGAATGGCGCCGCAGGTGTATGCCAGGATGATTCAGACGCTGGGAGCCGAAGCGCCCGAGACGGACGTCTTCGCTTCCCGGGATGCCCCACTTTTGAGGAAGTGTAGGAGGCATTGGCATCGAGGAGACTCAGCCTGGCACAGGCATTGGGGTTTGAAGGAGTGGGGGCCCATGTATTAGCATGGCTCCCTGGAAAATACCAGACGTACGGTGGAGAAGATCGTCGCGGATAGGGCGAAGGGGATCCTGGTCATGACCGGCATAGGATCCAGCCCATGTCTGCTGAAAGGTCTCAAGTCGACGCTGGATTCCATCAGCCTGAACGAGATGTCATTCGGGCCAGAAGAGGAGTTGTTCATCGACGCCAAGGGTTTATCAATGCCCTCTGCGGGTCAAGTGTGGGGTACCAAGGCTTTCCTGGTGGATGGGGCGCAAGCCCAGCCCACGGGTGATGAAGCATTCATCCGTACGGTTGAGGCGGTGCCCATGCGGGTCATGTTTGAGCCCAAGGAGGGGACGGATCAGCCAATGGATGGCATTGACGTCCTGTCCCAGGCGGAGATCGACCACGTTGTCAACTACATGCGGATGGGGATGCACGACCGTGTGGCAGCCAAGAAGGGGCGGGCCATGGTCACATCTCCGCATTGTTTACGATGACAAGATGTTGGTCACCGGCAAGTACGAGAGAGATGAGTTCGTGGCGAGGGTCATGGATCACATCGCGGACCAAAATGCTGGTCCGGTTGGCTCTGACCCGCCGACGTGGGATTTTCCAAGAATGGGGGCCGGTAGCGACAAGAACCCGGCTGATGCCGCAAATTTCCGGAGATTATCGGTGGGAAGCGCGCCCCACGACAATGAGGACGGCATATCGGACGAGGAGAAGTCGGATTTGGACCCGGAAGAGGTCTATACCGCAGTGCGGTCGGTTGTATTGATACCGAAGCAAGCGGCTGAAGAGGCCCAGGAGAACCCGAAGGTCGCCGAGCTGAAGGAGAGGCTGATAAATGCCTATCCGCGGCTATTCAGTGGCGTCGCCAACAAGAACCCTCCAGATCGTGGGAGGTTTGGCACAGCGAGGATCAAGCTGAAGCCGAACCCCAAGATCTATCGTCATCGGGAGTACCAACTTCAGGGCGATCGGGCCGAGGCCATGAAGAAGCTGTTGGCCGAGTTTGTTGAGCGGGGCTGGATCGAACCCTCCCACAGTGAGTGGGCCAGCCCAGCCTTTATCGTGCCCAAGAAAGAGAAGGGCGAGTGGAGGTTGTTGGTTGATTACAGGGGTTCGAAGGAGCAAACCGAGCAGGACTCGTACTCGCTTCCTCTGATCGACACCATCCTGCAAAAACAACAAAAAAAGCGGATCTTCATGGTGTTAGACCTGAAACACGGCTATCACCAGATGCCGCTACACCCGGACTCCAGGCCCTGCAAGGCGATGTTGACGCCGCTGGGGCCCATGCAATGGAAAGTGGTGCCTATGGGCGCCAACAATGGCAACGCCGCTTTCCAGCGCATGGTGGGGGACCTACGCGGTCCTGTCCGGGACTGTGCCGACCCCTTTGTGGATGACATCATCATCGGCTCCGGCACGGAAGACATGACTGAGGACGAGCTCATCGGAGCGCATGAGAAGGAACTGGGCCAAGTGCTCAGCGAGCTGGACAAGCACAACATGGTGTGCAAGCCCACCAAAGCCTCACTCTTCGTGAGGGAAGTGGAGTTTGCGGGTCACGTGGTTGGTCACGGGCAACGCCGTCCCATGCCTGGGAAGCTGGCGTCCCTGCACCACTGGGAGAAGCCCCAGACCATCAGCGAACTCCGATCCTTCATGGGGTTCTGCAATTACTATTCTGGCTATGTCCGGATGTATGCGGAACTATCGGGCCCGCTGCACAAGATGCTGCAGGTGGGCAAGTTCGATGGCCGGAAGGGGAGCAAGAAGAAGCTTGCCTGGAGCCCTGAGGCCGAAGATGCGTTCAGCCGCCTGAAGGAGCAACTCCTGGGGCAGCTGGGGCTATTCCTGGTGGACCCAAACAAGGGATTCGTGCTACGGACGGAGGCCTCGGACTATGCTGTAGGGGCAGTCCTCCAGCAGGTCCGGGATGACGGGTCTCACGTACCCGTGGCGTTTTGGAGCCGGATCCTGGCCGAGGGCCAACTTCGAACCTGGACCGCGAGGGAGAAGGAGACGTACCCCATTGTTTGTGCGCTCAGGAAGTGGTCTGGCCACATCCGACTACAACCGGTGATGGTTTGCACGGACCATCAGTCCTTACAAAGCTGGCACAAGGAGCACGTCGACATCCCCTCGGGACCGGCGGCAAGGAGGGCCCGGTGGCACAAGACGTTTGCCAAGTTCGACCTCAGCGTCGTATATGTCCTGGGGAAGGACAACACTGTGGCAGATTGCCTCAGTCGATGGGCCTACCCCGCGGGCAAGGCATGGATGGACATATCCAGCCATGGGGACGCCGAGGAGACGGAAGAGGCCAAGCGCATCATCGAGATGGAGAAGGCCATGGAGCAAGAGGGGGTCAAGTGCTTTGTGGTGATGGCAAACAGTACAGACATGGCCAAGTTCCGGGGCGCCCGAGTCCAAGCTATTCGAGAGGAAACCCTCGAGCAATGGATGGTGGCCCCCATAGAGCTAGTCAGGTCGGTGCTGACAGAAGACTGGTCGGATGACTATGCGGCATCCGAACACTGGAGCAGGTACTGGAATGCCGTGAGCGCCTCGTCGGACGACGAATGGCCTGAGGGCTTGACCGAGGATGGAGATAAAAAATTTTTCAAGGACAAGCTATGGGTCCCTGAGAACCGAATGGAGGAGCTCATTGACCACTGGCATAACGCCCAGCTCATGCATCCTGGTCGGGACAGTATGATGCAGGACCTGGAGTGGAGTTTCAAGTTGCCACCAGGGTACTACGCCATCCTGGACAAGTACTGCGGCGGCTGCGCCTTGTGTCGGGCCACGAAGAGCCCCAGCCACTCCACAGCTGGCAACCCGGTGTATACGGCTATACCGGAGGCCCCTATGCGGTCCGTGGCCATGGATGTATTCGCCATGCCCGAGGTCACCGTGGAAGGAGAGACCTACGACTGTGTCATCCTGGCGGTGGATAGGCACAGCGGGTATATCGTGGCGGTCCCCGGCAAGAAGTCCAAGAAGAAGGACAAGAAGGACAAGCATGGAGTGGGGCTGCAGGCCAAGACCGTTGCCAACGCCACGATCAGGCGTTGGCTGACGATTTTTGATGTCCCAGCAGTCATCTGCAGCGATCGGAGCAGTCAATTTGTGGGGACGTGGTTCAAGACGATGTGCAAGCACATGGGGATTCGGCACGCCAAGACCGTGCCGTACCACAGCCGGTGGAATGGCCGGGCTGAGGTGGCCGGCCGGCAGATGTTCGAGAAGTTCCGCCAGTTGCACATTGACGAACCGGGCCGGAATTGGTATAATTCGCTGTGGAGAGTTCTCCAGGCGTACCACGACCTTCCGGGGCCCACTGGACTGTCGCCCCATCGTATCCTGTTCCTACGGGATCGAGTGTTACGCACTCTCCCGTGGTTGAACCATGGCAAGGTAGCCCGGGATGCGAGTGCTATGATGGCTGAGGCGGACGAAACGGCGGCCAAGGTGTGCAAAGCACTTCAGGACGAGCATGAGAAGACGGCCAAGTATTTCAAGCAGGGAAAAGTCCAGAAGTATGCCCTCAGAGATACCGTATGGGTGGAGCGGCACCACAAGGATGTCCTGTCCAGGCATCGGCAGGCGTCTTGGTATGTGCCGGGGCCAATGTTTCGGAAGGTCGGGCAAGATGTGTATGCGTTTCGTGTGGGGGATAACAAGATCCTTGACCGCGACCACACCCAGCTTGGTCCCCGAGCACCAGACCCCAGCGGACGTCCCGTCACCTTCGAGTTCACAGCCGGCGATGTGGACTCGGATGACGATGGTGAGGCTGACGACTTCACCGCCGAGAAGATCCTGATGGACAAGCCAGACCCGGGGACACCCGGGGGGAGGCTATATAAGGTCCGTTGGAAGGGATTTGCCACATCCAGAGATTCGTGGGAGCCCCTGAGCAGTTTCGTTCCGAGGTATACTACGGTCTGGATGGACTATCTAAAGAAAGAGAACATTTCTTTGGATGTCAAGGACGCGTTGGTCCATTTGGTGGCTGCTAAAGCACCGTAATGGATCCCCCTTGGCATTTATGTTTGTCTTTGTGCTTGGGAGACGGCAGAGGGCGTTCATCCGGGGATTTTGGGCCTTGATTGGCCATATACCCCCTTCACTCGGTCTCCACATATATATTTCATTGTGGTATACGTATTTAGACTGGTCGACGACGTTTTCTCTATCTTTGATCCCCTTGGTCCATGTTGTAGATCAAGAGGAGACCGGACATGGCGGAGGGCACCAATTATGAGTGTCCTCACCCCTCCCTTGGGGCATGGGGGACGCCTACGCCGTATGTGGGGCCTCCATGTGTCCTTGGGACATGGGAGGGGGGGGGGTTGGAGCCCATTGGGGTCCTCCCGTCCTCTCTTCAATGACTTCCGAGCGGATACAACGCTCTGAGAAGGGGGGTGAAGCCGGTTCGGATCCCCGTGGCCATCTTTGGGTCACTTGGGGTGTGTATCTATGGGCCGGCAAGCCGCCATTGGCTGATATCATACTCTCCCATCCACCTGAGCTAGCCTGATGTGATAGTGTGATAGGCTTGGCGATTCCAGCTATGAGCGGCCACATCCAATGCCGAGGCGCCGCCGGCTGAGATTTATATATCAAAATATCAGGAATTAAAAGGGTTTTTTTATCATAATGTTTCCATAATTTTTCAGCCATCCGTTCTGATTGTCAATATATCGGCGACTGGCAGTTGGCTTGCGATTTTGCGGTAACCGATTGGTTAACTGTTATTTCCAGACATTTCAGCGGAAACCCCGATGAAGGGTTAAATTTCATCAGAAAAGGGTTCGTTGCTTCCGCAATTTTCATGTTATACACTCGCAAAATTAATCCGATTTTCTTAGCCTTTCAGAATCGGATTTTTCATTTCCAGGTTGCCGCACTTGATATGACCAGATTCGAGTGCTTCTACATGTTCTCCTCTACACGAATCAGCGTTCCTTTTGTTCTCTGCGTCATTTTTCTTGGAGATATAGGCGAGACAAAATTGATTCGTGGGGCCACTTCAAAAGATCATATCTCCAGCTCACTGCGAGGAATTCCAATTTTGAGACTTCGGTTGGAACTGCCTTGATCTCAACTTAATTTAGGAAGCGTCAAATACCCTTGGTATGCACACCTGCCGGTGGTATCAAAAGATCATGGTCAAGAGGGTAGAAAGGGCTTTACAACTCTTGGACCATGATACCGAATATTTTAATATGGGTTTCGAGTGTACCGCACGAGTGTTGGTGTTGCATAGAAAATTTCCTTGGGTTCCCACGTATTTTTAACGTGAAGTTATGTCCATGGAGGGTCATGACATACCATGGTGGGAGCCATATTTGAGGGTATGTGTTATATGCATGGTATGTGCTTCGCTATGCTCACGCCCTTTTTATATATCTCCGGTTGTAGGAAGATACATGGAGTCGCACGTGGCAAAGGCTTCGCCCATGTCCTAATGGTGTGCTCCATAGCGCTAGACTAAGTGTACCGAGTAAGAAAAAGTGCTTTTCCAATGCTTTGAGGCATACTCTAGTTGTATTAGGGATGCACTGAGCATCCAGGCATTTCTATCTTAGTATTGGCCCCACCAAAAGTGGTGATAACACATTTTGACCTATGGAACCAAACACCCAATCAGGATATGGAGTGGACCCCTTAATCCCCTTTCAATGTGAAGCAAATCATCTTTTCCTGAGTTGACTGAGTACTGACATATCCAGGGCAGAGCCTATGAATTTATCTATGTTTTTCCATGAATACTTAGCTGTCCTAGTGGTATGCACCCTAGGGGGCTGGGCACCTCTTTTTGAGAGGTCCTGGGTTCAATTCCTGGTCAGCCTAGCTAAGTAGGAAGATCCCATGTGACATGGCAGTGACCTCATCGCCACATGCCCTGCCACCTCAGCACATATGGGACCCAAAACAAAGAGTGCACATCTCCTGAGATGGCACTATGGAGATGGAGTGACCATGGGGCAGTTTTCCAACTCTTTTCCAAAACATTTCAGCTATCTTTGTGAATATGCAGTCCGATTTGACCTGAGTTGCAGTTTCTGTGAATATCCTTTCATCTTTCACTGTTTACACTGCAGCCCTTCATGCTTTGATCCTGATTCTCTTCTCCTTGCACACCTCTGGCTTGGGCTATCCTGGATTTACTGTATTTCAGCAAACAAAAGCTTTTCATCTCCAAAAACAAGCAGCAGGAAACCCTACACCAGCAGCAAGCAGCAGGAGAGACAAAAACACAGTGTTGAAACCACTATAAACGTTTCTGGTAGCAAGAGGCAGACTGTCTCTGCGCACCTGCAGCAACCCCGCGCCGTACATCCAGTGCGCCGAGTACAGTCACATATAAACAGAAGGGCGAACGAAGATGGACACAAGGAAGGAGGACGCCGACGTGAAGACAGCGCCAGCGCCTGAGGCACCGGCAAGGCCAGCACCTGGTGAACCTGGACCTGGACCTAGCGGCGCTGTACCTTCGGAGCCCTTACATGGGCCAGTGGAAGTGGCTGAGGACTCGTTGGATGGACTCCAGACGGCCTTCAAGGCCCTCTCAGTCGAGGAGGTGGTCACTCAGCCTGTGAAGAGGAAGAGAGAGAGCGAGAAGGATGCTGGAGACGAAGCAGACGAAGGAGAGGAACAAGGGCAAGACCTGACGAAAGACCCTACCTTCGAAGGCGCACCAAGCGCTTCTGGCCTCCACGCATCACCCTCTCCAACAACCACCACACTCCCAATTCCACACCCAGCCGCTGCAACATCCACTCCCATAACCAACCTGCCTATGGCAGAGGGCACAGGCTTTACTGGCATGCCTCCCTACCCCGCCTATGGTATGGGCCCACCTACCACTGCGCTCCCTGAGGCAACTACTGCCAGTGAGCTGGTGGCTTCCAGCTCTGCGCCGCGATGGTATGCGGCTGAATATCCCCATCCACTACCCGCTACTGGAACCTATGTGGATGTTCCTGAGTATGCACCTGGGTATGCAACCTTGAGTGGGTTGAGGAGAGGACCTGAGTCTCTTGGAGGCAGGAGTAGATGTTCGGGGAGATCCTCAAACAGGTCCCTGACGCGGTCGGAGATCAACGAGGTGCTCCGAGGAGCCACTTCAAAAATCGTGGGCGACCTCAGTCAAGAGATCCGAGAGAAACTGGAGCCCCTGATGATACCGGCCCAAGGGTCACCTACCACGGTGGTAAAGTCACCCCACCGAGTACAGGCCAACCACCTGGCGGCAGGGTTGACAAACACCCTGGGGAGCCTGAGGAGTCGACCGATGCCGACCCCTGCAGCGATACCGGGAAGTCCTTTCGTACCGAGAACGGCCCAGCCGCCCTACAGCCACGTGACGAACTCTACGAGGGCCGAGCTAGACCGGCTGGGGCTGACAGCCTTGAGAGCAATGGTGGACGTGGAGCCTTATGGCTCTAGTGATCTAGGCGGAGACCCCTCCGCTGATGAGCCGCCGTCGATGACTTCTGCTTCGCCCTCAGAGGACGATGACCCGGGGGACCCCGAGGACCCAAGGGGGAAGAAGAAGAAGAAGAAGAAGAAGAAGAAGACCCGACGCCCTGAGGGACGCAGGTCCCAGGAGGCGAAGGCTATTGCCACCTCCAAGATCACGGTGAACCTGCCTGAGTTCACAGGCAAGGACCTCAGCGAGTTCGCTGAGAACTTTGGCCGGTTTCTCCGATTGACCAGCCAAACCCACGCTAGTGGGCGAGTCAAGTGCGATCTGCTCCTGCAGTGCTGCAAGACCAAGTACCTGGAGAAGCAGGTCAGGCAGATCGTGACTAACTCCGCCACCTTTGCCGATGTGTTGGTTGCCCTGGAGAGGCAGTACCCGACCTACGAAACCGACCTCTCCATCAGGGCCGAGATGCAGAACCTGCCCGTGCTGCCAAACAACCCCAAACCTGGCAGGGTCTCTGAGCTGTTGGCTGACCTGGATCACTGGGCTGGACGACTGACGCCCGGTTCCTACAGCAGCGACGACCTGCTGTTCTGGTTGGTGGCCAAGCTCCCTCGAGAGCTATGGGACGAGTGCCGTTCGACGGCGGAGCGCAAGGCTAGATCCCTCCGCTACGAGGATCTATGCGTGCTACTCCTGGAGCTGGCTCTGGAGAAGGAGAGCGACCAGCACTTGAACAACTACCGTCCTGGTGGTGGAGGTTCTGGAGGCCATGGCAAAGGTTACCAAGGGTCCCGACCTGGGCAGGAGACTACCCCCAAACACGCCCACACCCGTATCATGGAGAACGTTAAGGAGCTATTCTGGTGTGATGCCCGGGACGAGCAGGGCCACCTGCAGCACGCCCCTGACTGCGAGCAGCGAGACTGCTTCGTTGTACAGGGGAAGCAGCAGGAGAAGAACACCGGCGCCAAAGCAAAGGTGCCGGATCATTACAGGTGCACCATCACGTGTGCATTCTGCGGGAAGCGGAAGCACTACGAGGATGAGTGCTACCATAAGCAACGCCTATCGGCGAAGCTTAAGGGTGAAGATCCAGGCAAAGGTGGAGGCAAAGGCAAAGGCAACGACTCCGGCAAGGGCAAGTCGAAAGGACGTGGTCAAGGGCAAGACAAGGGTCAAGGTGGACGAGGAGGAGGCGCTAACCGCCAGCCCGACAACAAGAACAAGGACAAGAACGGAGGCAACCCCAACCCTAATCCAGAGGGGAACTCCGAGCCCTCTGGAGGACAGTCTGGTCCTACCACACGCTCACAAACGCAGGCCCAGCAAGAACAAGTAGCCAAGCGTGAGCATGAAGGTGGTGATGACGGCAGCGCTAAGAAAAGGAGCCGTTTCATGAGGATGGCCCAAAAATTGCGGAACAAGGGATTCGAGGTGACCTGTCCCGCGGAGTTCTGACGGGGACGCTCCGGTGGCACCCAAGACCTGGTGTTTTGGGTACGTATCCGACTAGGGGGACGCGAATACCTGGGGGTATTGGACACTGGCGCCACCATATCTATAGTGGCCAAGAAAACTTTACCTTGTGGGAGCCTGAAGAACACCATGACCACCGCTGCTATACGCATTGGGGATGGACATGTGGTGCACAGCGGCAGGGACTGTGAGGTGGAGGTACCTATGGGCTCCCGGACTATCGCCCATCGGTTCTATGTGATGGACACTGAGGCCTTCGACTTTGTACTGGGGACTGACTTCTTCGTACAGCACTCCCAGATACAATCCCTGACGCTGCAAGCGCCCTACCTCCTCTACGTAGACCACGGCAGTGGCAGAGAGTCTGTGCCACTGGAGCAATCGGAACATACCTCGAGTTACCTGAGGCTATCGAAGGAGGAGCCCTCGAACATGATGGCGGCCTCCAAAACTGAGGACTATCAACTATTGGGAGAAGTCCTAGACCAAGGTCTGAAGGAGTTGGGTTACTCTCGAGAAGACCTGAGTGTGGAGTTGTTCGCCAGCGACAAGCAGCATGTACTGGACCTTTACTGCAGCAAGGGGAAGAACTGCAGCTACAAATTTTACTGGCTCTCTTTCGGGATGGCCTACGGGAACCCCAGGTTCAGTGAACTGGGGAAGGTGCTGCCAAGGTGGCCTTGGAACGTTCCCGTATGGTCCTGTGTTCCCCCGATTGGGGAGCCCATGGGGGCAACGAATACTGGCGAAACCTCCTGGACAGGCTGACTATCAGCTCTGTTCGGTTACCTGATGAGGCCATCTACGTGCCTCTGGGGCGTAAGACGCCTATTGGGAAACCCGGATGGGGGGGTATGCTGAGCGTGGTGGACGGAGGTCTTACCTCGATCCCCTGGGAGGATCTGGACCCGACTCTGGTCCAGGCTATACAACGAGAAAGCGACAGACTCGCCTTGGGTGACTTGAAGGATCGCCTACGACCTCAAGATGCTGTTGAGACTACACCCGGAGGAGATGAGTACGTTGTGACTGACACCAACGCCCCCAACTCTCCCTGCCATGTACCTGTTCCTGATGGAGTCTCTGAGTGTGGACTATCTCAGCTACCTAGCTCTATCCACTCAGATGACGAAACTGAGCACGATGCCTTCTTCGTGCAGACCTGTGTGGAGGAAGTGGAGAACGCCGAGTACGTCGCCCCACTGAAACCCCTACTCTCCATGAGGGTGGAAGACCCCGTGGACGAGGAGCTGGACCCTCGATCCAGGCTAAGGGAGTATGTGGATTCCAAGAGGAAGTTGGTGGCGAAAAAGCTATGCTACGCGAAGCCTACCCGCAGCTCATGGCCACTGAAGCAAGGACGTATGGGAGACCTATCCCAATTGAAGGAGGACCTCGAACAGAAGATCACCACCTGGTAAAGGGAGGTAGATCTTAAGCTCATGAAGAGCGTGTGGGGCGCCCATGTGAGGACCCCAGAGGAGGACGACCTCTCGGAGGAATTTGTTTGTGAACCCCCTCGAGCGTGCCTATGTTGCCATCGTCCATCGGAGATGGTTGAACAAGACCTTCTATATGCCTACCAAGGGCTGAAGGACACTACCACAGGTGAAGAGTCGGTGGAGGACCACCTCCCGACGTCTATTAATCAGGGTACAAGCAACTTACACTCTGACGAGGACATGGAGGACAAGATCAAGGTATTGGACCCGCGGGTACAGAAGCTTATAAGGACCTATCTGGAGGTGTTCGGAGAACTAGCCCCTCCAGCCTCATGTGACAAGCTGGTACAGATGGACCTCAAGCTGAAACCCGAGTTCGTGGGTCACAAGATCCGGAGGAGACCCTATCCAGCTCCTAAAGAGCAGGCCGACGAGATTGAGCGACAGATACAAGAATGTATCGACGCTGGCCTAGTCCTGGAGTACAAGGACGGGGACTACCCCCTACACTGCAGCCCCTGTTTCCTGGTGGCTAAACCTGGGTCTACAGCCAAACGGCTGGTAGTGGACTACGGAGAGCTGAACAAGAAAACGCTGAACCACTCAGGGTCCATTCCCAATATGGAGTCTACCCTGGAGAAGATAGCCTCCTGTTGCTACAAGACCAAAATGGACAAGAGGAGCGGATTCTGGCAAGTGGACCTGACGCCCAACGCACAGGGACTACTGGCCTTCATCACCCCTCAGGGGAGGGTGTTCAAGTGGAAGGTCATGCCGTTTGGCGTGGCTAACGCACCCGCTCTATTCCAAGAGCTGATGAACAAGATCTTGTCCATCCTACGAAAGAGACCTAATGACGCGTTCCCGTGGGGGGCCGGCCACGGGACGCTGCGGTGACACGCACAAGTGAGCAGGCAGGCAAAGCACTACGCTCACAAGGGCATCAATACGCTCGTGTCATGTGACAAAGCGTTTCAGGATCCTTGCCACTCTGCAACAAGGGAACGAAAGTATGTACAGCAACACATCAAGATATGTACACATGGGGTTGAGACTGGACTGGGGTAAGGGCATCACAGGACAATAGACACTCTATCCTAACTTGTATCCCAATCCCAGGTCCGACCCTCCCAGTGGCTGGTTGGGGCGGGGGCTCAAACACAACCCATGCCCTGCTCAGTCCGGACCCTGAAACCCTGCCAATAGGGGAGGTGTCCCGCCCAGCCACAGGCGAGGCTCTGGAAATCAAAGAAGTCCAAGGCCAACCGACAGTGGCTCCCTGAGCTCCCCCAACAGCAGGTCCCAACTCCTCTCTGAGTCAGAGATATGCCCCCGCCATTATCACCCAGGAGTTGGTAGCTGAAAATGGGCTGTTTCAGCCCAAACTGATATTAGCTCCAGAATCTCCGAAATTGACCCCTCGTCCGGACCCGCCAGAGGTAGGGACGAGGCAACTGACCCTATGCCCTTCGAGTACGAACTCACTGGAGCCCTCACCCAACCTGGTTCCCTCTGAGGTCCCGGCATCAGGGCAACAAGGATTCGTCAAGTGGGGTCATGATGCCAAAATCACCAAAATTGGCGTCATTCCCACGCGTGGCTCGCCCGGCCAGGGCACGGCCAATGGCTCACAGGTTAGGAGGCAGGACCTGGGACTTCTATCTGAGTGTACAACTTGAATTTAGGTCCGGGCTCCCTGTGGGCATAGAGGAATGGGGCCGCCAATTGACCACACGGAAGGGGGAAATTGGGGTCCCAAAATGGGGTCATTTTGGCTGCTTGAAATGAGCCAAAATTTGGGCTGCTCCCAATAGTATATCTGCACGCCGGCTTGGAGATCGGATCCGCCATTCCACACGCGATCAACCGGGAGTCCAACCGAGACTCCCATGCCCTTGGCTCTCAAAGATCTCCATGCCATCTGGCGTGGTGACGATCCCAATTGGGTCCACAAATGCCAAAATGGCAAAATTGCCCACACTCACTTTGGGCTAGCGCCTTAACGAGGGTTGCTCCGCTTCGCCCACGTGGCGTGCGAGCCATGGGGACCAATATACATAACACCCATGTCATATATGGTCCATTGGTCCATGCGTCCGGCGTGCACGGGTGGGCTCAACATAGTGCGCGGCGGGCAGCAAAAGTGGAAAATTGCTCAAAATGGCCAAAAATACGCACACTCATGGTTAGGGCAAATGAGGCACATGACTGACTTGGACCGGAGTGTGACATAGGATTGGTATCAAGTCCTTTGTGTCCAACATATCTTTTGGGCGTCGCCCAACTCCTCCGGTTTTGGGAATGGCAGGGTCGCCAAGTGAGCCCATGATTTGGGATAGTCCCAAATCGCCAACATGGCGGCCACGGTATGCCAAGCCCAAGAGGCGTTATTCGCCGGGTCCAAGATATGTTGGGCACCAAAGTATGTACCCTCAGAAAATACACGGGTCATGATGTCAATTGAGCGCAACGTTGAGATACAAGGTCGCCACTTGACATCATGACGGGCCAAAAACGGCAAAATTGGCACAAAGACACACAAAAGTGCCTTGAAAGGCGCACAATTATATTATAATATCTTAGGTTTGGATCGTGCAATCAACTAATCCTTCTAAACACAATGACTTGACACCAATGACCTCCGATTCCACGTATGTGCTCCACTTGGGGCGCTTTGAAAGGTTACGAGCGCTACTTCCCAAGTGGGCACATGAAAATGTGGAAAATTGCAAAACACACACCTTGCTCCCAACGCATCGCTTCGGGATCGCCACACAAGCTTCCCTTCACGAGGGTTAGGCTTGCAATTGATCGTAGGGAGTATGGAGCAGGGGCTTGCACAATATGAGGTCCATTGGCGGGCTTGGCTTGGAGCGATGGACCCGCCAAATTGGCACGCAACACAACACAAGGCACATACTCCATATTGCCCAAAAAGGTAGCTCCCCCCACGATATGTCATGCCCCTCCAAGGGCATAACTTTGTGTCAATCGCTCATAGGAACTCAAGGAGAGTTCCTATGCAACACCAACACTCGCGCGCTACACTCGAAAGTTATCTTGACGCAAGCAATATCATGGCCATAGAGTTACAACGCAAACTCTACCCTCTTGACCATGATCCATTACACTAGCGCGCACGTGTGGAGACGCAAGGCATATGATGCTTCTTAAATTACGTCGGGAGTATTGTGAGGACATCCCACGTTTCCTTATTGTCATTCCTCGCAAGCAACACGAGATATGACCTTCACAAGTGGCCTCACGAATCAACTTTGTTTTGCCCATATCTTTAAGACAAATGGAGGGCAGGATAAAAGGAAAGTTGATTCGTGCATAGGGAAGCACGTAGGTCCACTCGAAAGAGGTCAAATCAAGTGCGGGGATGTCGAAGTCGAAAATCCGATTTCGACATCCTGAAAAATTCGGATTAAGGTTGCGAGTGTAGAATGTGAAAATTGCGGATGCATCAACGCAATTCCTGAAGACTTTAGAGCCTTCGTCACGGATAGCTTTAAAATTTCCATTATAAACAGTTAAACTTGCGGTTACGGTAAAGTCGCGATCCAACCGCCAGCAGTCAAAACAGTGAATATCACAACGGAAGCGTAAAAATTGACGGAAACAATATGAAAATAAAACCCTGTTGATTCCTGATGTTCTGATATATAAATCTCCGCTGGCGGTGCATCGGTTGCCGATGCGGGGCTTTACGGCACGGAACACGCTCCCACCGGGCTCGCACCGGGCGTCAACAGGCGCCTTCCGTACATGGGGTTAGTGGACCGGAGACCGGTCTTCCCTTCCGTACATGGGGTTAGTGGACCGGAGACCGGTTGTATGCCCTAACCTAGCCATGGGGTTCTGGGTACCGCTTCACCCCCCTCCTTAGAGCAAACCCTGGGGGGGGTTCGATAACACCCACGCATGGCAGCGGGTACCCAGGACCATCCCCTGAAGGGGGGGTGTCACATCCTCACATCAAGCTGATTCCCAGGTTAGACCGCCCAAATCTCACAGTAAAACAGGTATGATGCTGTAATTGATAGTAACTGCAGGTATAGTATCGGGATCCACGAGGTGCAGACCCACTGCAGATAGCAGCGCCTGCTTCATCCCCTCAAAGGCACGGTCGGACTCGGCTGTCCAGACCAGAGCCTTCTTGGACCCCTTCTTGGTCTCCTCTCGTTTGCCCTTGAGCATGGTCGTCATGGGGGCTGCATACTCGGCATACATTTTGATATACCCCGAGTAGTAGTTGCAGAACCCCAGGTACGCCCGTAGCTCAGAGACCGTCTTGGGCTTTTCCCAGTGCTCAATCGCAGCCACCTTGCCAGGTATGGGCTTTCGCCGCCCGTTCCCGACTACCTGGCCAGTGAAGACCACCTCGCTTACCGCAATGGTGGCCTTGTCACTGCTGCCCGTGAGTTTGTGCCCAACCAGAAGGTCCAGCACTCGAGTGACGTCCCTCTCGTGTGCCTCCAGGAGCTCCTCGTAGCTCATACTGGGGTCCCCGGACGCGATGATCACGTCGTCCACGAAGGGGTCCGCACAGTCGCGCACCGGCTCAAGCAGGTTCTCCAGCATCCGCTGAAAAGCCGCATTGCCGTTGGTAACGCCCATAGGCATCACCTTCCACTGGAGAGGTCCGAGTGGAGTGCTCATGGCTGTGCAGGCACGGGACTCCTCGGCGAGAGGCATCTGATGATAACCGTGTTTCAGGTCAATCACCGTGAAGATCCTCCGCCGGTGTTGCTTTTGCAGCATGTCCTCAATGAGGGGCAGCGTATAGCTGTCGTGCTGCGTTTGGGCGTTCAGGCCGCGGTAGTCGACCATGAGCCGCCACTCACCGGCAACCTTCTTGGGGACGACGAAGCACGGAGAGGCCCATTCGGAGTGGCACGGCTCGAGCCAGCCTCTCTGGATGAAGTCACGGAGGATCTTCTCCATGGCCTCTTTCCTCTCGCCCCTCAGGGCAAACTCCCGGTGCCGATACACACGGGGGTCCTGCTTCAGTCGTATCTTGGCCTCGCCATACGGTCCACGTACCGGTGGAGGGAACACAGGCTTCCCGCCCAAGAAGGTATCCCCATACTTCTGCTTCAGCCTGGCCCTCAATGCCTGAATCTTGGGGCAATCGTCGGACTCCGCCTTGGCTTTTCCGGGCACTTGAACCACGGAACTTACTTGAGGGGTAGTTACTCCACTCGTCTTCGGCTCAGGCGGTCTTCCCAGGTGGCCCAAAGGGCCATCTCTGGTCTTGCCTCGGAATAGATCGCCGTAGGTGGGTGGGTTACCCCCGATTGGCTCGTCCTGGCTGGACAGGTGGTCCAGTACCCTCCTTACGAAAGTATCTGCATCGTAGGAACCAGAGACGATCGAGTCCACTTCCCACCAGGCTTTGTCCTGGCCTTTGCCCTCACGCTGGTTTCCCCAGTCGTGAAAGGGCTGATCCATATACCCCTGAACCAGATCCCACTCCTCATCAGTTAGGGGGTCTTCCGATTCCGATTCTTCGATGTCAGCAGGGGGAACCGCAAAGCATTGCCGCCATGGCTCCGCTATGATACGGTTGACACACACGAAGTCCGTGGTGTCGGCCTGATCAAGGCCCCCATCCACATAGTGGAATTCCGTTGGCCATCTCTGGGGTGGCATGGGCTGTCCCTTAGCGTCCTGATAGACACTCTCTCCAGCCGGTAGGACGACCTTGTTTAGGGTCATGTTGGTCAATGAGGCTACCCAATGTCGGGTATTTTCCTCCTTGGTGCATCCCATAGGAACAACCAGCACTGCCTTGGAGCGGTCCTTGCGAATCTTCGCTATCGCTCTTGGAATGTCCCAACGGGGGCAATGGATCCACATCAATCCCTGATGCGGACCCCAGTGCTTCTTCCACGCGGAGTCCTGGGCGCTCCAGTACTTCTCACAAACCCGAAGATGGGCGGAGGTTCCTGAAGAGAACGCATCCAGGGCCAGATCCGAAGCTCCGGAGTCCGCGACAACTCGGCTCGCCACTTCCGGCCTTACGCCGTACTCCTGGTTTGCAGGACCAGTTGGCTCAGTGTCCAGCGCGGCCACTTCGAGCTGATTGCGTTCGGGGTGGATCCATTGGCATTCCACATGGTGCTCAGGTGACGAAAGCCACGAGTGTTGGTCGTCCTGGTACAGGGTCATGGAGGCCTGGGCAGGGAGGACGCCGGAGTCCGTGTCCATCATGAAGTCGTACCCGACGATCATGTCCCAGTCCATCTCGGCCTCGTGGAAGCGACCGTGCAGGAGAATTTCCTTGCCGAGGTCTGGGCGGCTCAGCTCACGATGGTTCACGAACTGCAGCCCAATGGCCGCTTCCTTCGTGCCTCCCACCATGTACTGGCCGTTCGCCACCTTCAGCCTGACAGGTTTCCGACTGTCGGTCAGACACTCTGGTGGAAGTAGGCCAGCCTTGACCAAGCTGACTTGAGCTCCCGTGTCAACCAACACGTCGAAAACCTTTTCCACTTCCCCGCATAGAGGACGGACCTTAAGATGCAACTGCCGCTCGCGACCGACACGGCGCACGGCGTGCAAACTCAGGATCTCCGGCCGTTCCAGAAGCTCAACAAGCGACTGGTGCAGGTCGTGGACAATGGGCTCAGGCTGCCCATCTGCAGCATCCAGCTGCGGTCCGGGTGATCCTCAGATACTCTCGGAAAGATCTTGTAGTACATCAAACACATTCTTGGTCGCGAAGGACGGACGGGTGCAAGGGTTCGTGCCTTCACTTGCCCTCACCCCGCCTCCGCGACTGGGTGCCGGACCGGGCCTTCCGCCCGCGGCAGTCCCCTTGTGCTTATCGACTCCCGACTGGGATGGTTCGGCGCTTCCCACGTCACCATCCTGCGACCGCCCTAGCTGGGGCCCTTGGCTGCAGGGGCTCCGCTAGGGGGCGTCGGTTGTGGAGGAAGGGGTGTTCTCCTCCGCATCAACTTCGTTGACGCCCTTCTTCCTTCCCCCTTTCTTACCCTTGTTCTTGTCCTTGTCCTTGTTCTGGTCATTCTGGTTGTTCTCCTTGTTCTTGTTGTCCGACCTGGGGACCCAGTTCCTCTTGATCTCCTGGATCTCCTTGGCCAACTCGGTCCCCTGCGACACCAGCTTGGAGAGCTCGTCCCTGTCCACCTGCACCTTGGCTTCCCGGATACCCGCGGGCACACGCTTCTTCGACCCGTGCGCCTTCTTGTAAGCCTCCGTGTCGGCCTTGTGGACGGGGCATGTTCGGTGGTCATGGTTGAAGCCTCGCTTCCTCCCATAACACACGAAACAGCCCTGAGGGTGAGCTCGTATGAACTCCCCAAAGGACAGCGGAGGGTCGCCAATGCGGCGAGGGTCCCTCTTCTCCTGCTTCCTCCAACCCTGCTGCAGGGGCTTCCAGTTTCCCGGTTTGCTCCCCGCGCTCAGGTTCTTGGCCACGAAGGCACAAACGGCCACCTCGGCGGGCTCATCGTCGTCGTCATCGTCGACGAGAGTCTCATCGCCGCCGGCTCCCGCTGGGTCCATGGCAGCTTCCCCGCCAGGTCCCTCGCCAACGTAGTTGACGTCGCGGTCGCCGGGCCTCAACCCGCGGGTGTGGTGGAGGTTTCGGTACTCCTTGAGTACTTCCTCGCCAACCCACTCCAGGATCTCGTCGCAGCTCATCCGCGCCGGGATGGCCTGCAGACGGATGGTCTGGCCGCTCAACTCACACTCGTCAAGGCGCCACATCGCGGTCTTCTCGCGATCGCCCGAGACGGTGATGAGGAGAGCGTTCCGCAGGGAGTGCCGTTTGACATCCCGGGCCACGTACTTCCTCGTCCAAGCCACCACGTTCGTATGATACTCTTTGGGGAGCATCATCTTGACCGTGTGGTTGGACTTGGCCCGCTTGGATTCCTCCTTGGTGACCCTCTTGATCCATGCTTCCGGCAGCATGGAGAGCAGGCGAGCCTGCTCGTCACCCTCGTTCCAGTCCTCCACGTTGCGGCGGAAGAGGGTGTATTTCCCTCAGAAGTCTCGCCAATCTCGTAGGCGGATCTCCCGTCCATCATGCTCAAGCTTGATGGACTTCCAGCGCTTGGCAGCCACCTGCGGAGCGTCCAGCAGCTCCTGCTCCTTGAGCCACTTCTTGGCTTCCTTGAGGGTCTTGATTCTCCCCTCCTTGGTCGCCACGAAGTATAGCTCTCCGAGCACTTCCGGCAGGCGGTACCTGAACCGTCTGAAGACATATCTCTCCGCATCCGTGGGAGGCAGGTCTTCAGTGACGGTCAGCCCCCAATCGTCCAGCTTCTCCAAGAAGCGGTCGAGGTTGAGGGGGTTGCCGTCGTACATGGGGGGCTTGATGTCCTTCAAGTCTTCCCACACGGCGGCATCCGCGGCCTTAGAGACCATGAATGCCGGCCGCGAGGTCGACCGAGGTTCCCATCGGCCTCGCCCACGGACTCCCACGGCCGCCACGTCCATCTCCTCCATGGAATCCCTGTGGCTACGCCATGGTTCCTCCATGTACGCTGAACCTAGATGTTCACGCCGTACTCCTTCCATGTACGCATCCTCATCACGGCGCCGGCGGCTGCGTTCAGCGGCCTCCCGTCGTACACCACGCGGCGGGCTGATGTCGAACTCCTCCAGGTCCAGGTCCAGGTCCTCACCTTCGCCGACATCCCACTCCACGTCTCCTCTGGGGACCTCATCCCTAAGTCCACCATGACGTCCACCAGCCATTGGGATTGGCTCCAGGGCTGGTTTGGGGCGCCGGGGGCGTACCGGTGTCCGCGGTGGGGCACGGCGGTTGCGGTACTCCGCGCTGAGCCACTCATCACGCCAATCCTCACTGCCACTGCCGGGCGGCACGCGCTCGTTGCGGCGGCCCGCGCTGTGGTGAGATGGGGCGGTAAGAGAGGGGGCACTGGCGCTGGGGCCACCCCCTGGGGGCTCCGCCGGGGGCGTGGGGTCTGCCTTGACCTGGTCCGCGTCCCCAGCCGTCATCCGACGAGCCAGACTCCAGGGGTGGGTGGTCGCTGCCGACGCTCCCACGGGCTTCCAGCGCGTCCAGCCTCTGCTGCAGGCCGCTGATGACCGTGTTCAGCTGCCTGGTCTCGGCCTTGGCGATGTCCAGCTCTTTCTGCGCGCGCGCGGCGACCTTGGAGATGCGAGCCATCTCGCCCTTGCCCGTGTCTACCTCGCACTCGAGGGAAAAGACCCTCCTGCGGAGGTAGACAATCCACCGCCAGGCGGTATCCGGGTCGCTGTTCCCTGGTGGGTCGTCGGGGTCCCCAGGGGGTCCTCCAGGAGGACCTCCGCCGGGTCCGCCCGGTCCAGGGGGTCCTCCCCCGCCCGGTGGTCCGCCTCCAGGGGGTCCACTTGGTGGGCGTCCTCCAGGGGGTCCTGATGGTCCTCCGCCAGGGGGTCCCGGTGGGTCTCCGCCGGGTCGCCTCGGTGGGTCCGAGGATGGGCGCTTCTTCGTGATGCCGAAGTCCATGTCGTCATCCTCGTCCATGTCGCCCCACCTGGGCGTCTCGGTCTCGGAAGACTCCGAGCTCCGGTAGGGAGGAGGGAGATCCTCATCCTCACCTTCCGGTTCCATGGGGACGTCTCCGCCTCCTCCGCCCGTCCAAGCCACCACTTGGCGATGTTGGCGGCCTCGTTCATCCCCGTCACTGGCGGTGAAGAAGGGGTCACTGTCGT
Organism: Eutreptiella sp. 'Long Island Sound 2002'; assembly: GCA_964036045.1. Taxonomy (NCBI): domain Eukaryota; phylum Euglenozoa; class Euglenophyceae; order Eutreptiales; family Eutreptiaceae; genus Eutreptiella; species Eutreptiella sp. 'Long Island Sound 2002'. The sequence continues at coordinate 91,985,147 of OZ038380.1, read as the reverse complement.
GGGGGTGTCCACCCGCTGGCCTCCGCGGCCTCTCGGGGGTCTTCCCCTTGCCCTTACTCCGTCGATGGGCGGTGGGGCCACTGCTCCCACTGCTGCCCGTGTCGGCCTCGTCCAGCGTCATCTTGGAGGAGGCGTCCCCTTCGAAAAGCTTTCGAAGGGTCTCCACTCGTGATCCTCCCGGGGAAGTCTCGCGGCGGAGTTTGGCCTCTGCCTCCTCCATTGCGGCGGCCGTGGCTGCGGCAGCTCGCGCTTCAGCTTCCTCCCGGGCGCGAGCCGCTTCGGCTTCCCGGGCCCGCTGCAGCCGAGCCTTCTCCGCTTCCAACGTCGCCAGCTCCGCCTCCGTCTTGGCCCTCTCCTCAGCGACCTTGCGTCGCGCGGCCTCGATGGCGTCCTTCTTGGCGGCGTCCGCCTGGGCCTTAGCCATCGCTTCGGCGTGGGCCCTTTCCTCCGCCTCCTTCTTTGCCCTCCCTTGGGCAAGCGCCTCTTCCAGCGCCTTCACCTCGGCCTCCTTGCAGGCAATGGCCTCCTGCGTCCGGCGGGTTTCCTCGTCGGTTGCCCTGATCCGGGCAGCCACTGCCTCATGGGCGGCCGCAGCCGTGAGACCGGCCGCGATGGCTGCCACTTTCGAGGCGTGGTAGTCCATGCCTCTGCCCCACTCGGTGGCCTCCTCATGGGCGATGCCGACGGCGCCCTCCACGGCAGCGTTCCGCTGCGTGGCCCGTTGCCGGGCAACCCGAAGGTTGCAGGGCACCCCACAGACGCGCTCACAGGAGCGCGCCACGTCCCTTTGGGCGGGAGCGGCGCTGCTGCTGGAGCTGGCCTGGTCCGCCGGCATCCTCTCGCGGTGGGCCGACTCCACATCGCTGCTGGGGCCTGCTGGGGCCTGCTGGGGCCTCAGGAGCAGCGGACGGGGCTTGGCCCTGGTCTGCTTGGCGACTTCCATGAATTCACCAAGGGTGGCGTGGCCGGGGTGGTGACCACCATTGGCCCGTTGGGGACTCGGGGCTGGGGTTCCGCCCTTGGCGCCTTGGGCGGCTTCGGCGGCCAGGGACTCCTGGTACTCCCGCCACTTCTGGTCCCGCTTCCTGTCCCCGGCGGACCGCTTCTCCTTCCCCAGAGAGGCGCTGCTGCTGCCCCGCAGCCTGCGCTCGCTCCCCGGTTCCGGGAGGTTCTTTTCGATCATGTCCCACATGGAGACATTGATCGAGGCGCCCGACGGGTACTCGTTGGAGTCCTCGTCCTCCTCAATCCCGTCGGGGCGCAGCCCTTCGCCGGGCCTGTCCGGCCGGGTCCAGGTCCTCCAGCGCTTGCGGCGGAAGCGGTACTCGTACCCTTCCGCCCGCAGCCACTCCTCCACTGCCCGCAGGCGGTCCTCCCCCATGTCCTCGCGGAGCTCGAAGCTCCCGGGCATGCCACCTTCGCACTGGGGGTGGCTGTGGCGGTAGTGCTGGTCCCAAACCAACCCACGCAGCAGGCGTGCCGCATGGGGGTGGGGCCGCGGCCACATCCTGCCGGCTTCCTGCCAGTTTACCATGGCAGCGGGGGGCGTAGTTGGTCTTGAGGTCCTTGGTGGTCACTCGTTGCGCTCAACGAACTGGTTCTGGTGGTGTTTGTTGAGGCGGGTGATGCAGCACTGGACTGGGTGTGCGGCTGGTGCTGGTCAGCCGGTGGTTGTGGAGGTGGTTGACGCGGCCTTGCTGGTCGGCCGATGGGCCTGGTCTGTGAACCTCCTTCACGGTCGCGGCGCGGTCAGGGCGATGCTCTGGACGGCGCTGCGGTCTCCGTGACGAACTCGGCGCTGTCGCTGGGCGGCGCTGCGAGCCGCAGCGCTGCGCTGCGAGGTGCTGCGCTGCGCTGCGAGCTGCGAGCTGCGAGCTGCTGCGCCGCGCTGCTCGGGGTTGGTGGCCCCGAGTGGCACGCGAGGGCTGGGTAACCCCGCGGCGGTGAAACGCTTTTGACGCGTTCCCGTGGGGGGCCGGCCACGGGACGCTGCGGTGACACGCACAAGTGAGCAGGCAGGCAAAGCACTACGCTCACAAGGGCATCAATACGCTCGTGTCATGTGACAAAGCGTTTCAGATTCCTTGCCACTCTGCAACAAGGGAAGAAAAGTATGTACAGCAACACATCGGGATATGTACACATGGGGTTGAGACTGGACTGGGGTAAGGGCATCACAGGACAATAGACACTCTATCCTAACTTGTATCCCAATCCCAGGTCCGACCCTCTCAGTGGCTGGTTGGGGCGGGGGCTCAAACACAACCCATGCCCTGCTCAGTCCGGACCCTGAAACCCTGCCAATAGGGGAGGTCTCCCGCCCAGCCACAGGCGAGTTTCTGGGAACCAAAGAAGTCCAAGGCCAACGGACGATGGCTCCCTGAGCTCCCCCAACAGCGAGTCCCAACTTCCCTCTGAGCCAGAGATATGGCCCCGCCATTATCACCCAGGAGTTGGTAGCTGAAAATGGGCTGTTTCAGCCCAAACTGATATTAGCTCCAGAATCTCCGAAATTGACCCCTCGTCCGGACCCGCCAGAGGTAGGGACGAGGCAACTGACCCTATGCCCTTCGAGTACGAACTCACTGGAGCCCTCACCCAACCTGGTTCCCTCTGAGGTCCCGGCATCAGGGCAACACGGATTCGTCAAGTGGGGTCATGATGCCAAAATCACCAAAATTGGCGTCATTCCCACGCGTGGCTCGCCCGGCCAGGGCAAGGCCAATGGCTCACAGGTTAGGAGGCAGGACCTAGGACTTATATCTGAGTGTACAACTTAAATTTAGGTCCGGGCTCCCTGTGGGCAGAGAGGAATGGGGCCGCCAATTGACCACACGGAAGGGGGAAATTGGGGTCCCAAAATGGGGTCATTTTGGCTGCTTCAAATGAGCCAAAATTGGGGTTGCTTCCAATTGTATATCTGCACGCCGGCTTGGAGATCGGATTCGCCATTCCACACGCGATCGACCGGGAGTCCAACCGAGACTCCCATGCCCTTGGCTCTCAAAGATGTCCATGCCATCTGGCGTGGTGACGATCCCAATTGGGTCCACAAATGCCAAAATGGCAAAATTGCCCACACTCACTTTGGGCTAGCGCCTTAACGAGGGTTGCTCCGCTTCGCCCACGTGGCGTGCGAGCCATGGGGACCAATATACATAACACCCATGTCATATATGGTCCATTGGTCCATGCGTCCGGCGTGCACGGGTGGGCTCAACATAGTGCGCGGCGGGCAGCAAAAGTGGAAAATTGCTCAAAATGGCCGAAAATGCGCACACTCATGGTTAGGGCAAATGAGGCACATGCCCGACTTGGACCGGAGTGTGACATAGGATTGGTATCAAGTCCTATGTGTCCGACTTATTATCTGGGCGTCGCCCAACTCCTCCGGTTTTGGGAATGGCAGGGTCGCCAAGTGAGCCCATGATTTGGGATAGTCCCAAATCGCCAACATGGCGGCCACGGTATGCCAAGCCCAAGAGGGGTTATTCGCCGGGTCCAAGATATGTTGGACACCGAAGTATGTACCCTCAGAACATACTTGGGTCATGATGTCAATTGAGCGCAACGTTGAGGTACAAGGTCGCCAATTGACATCATGACGGGCCAAAAACGGCAAAATTGGCACAAAGACACACAAAAGTGCCTTGAAAGGCGCACAATTATATCATAATATCTTTGGCTTGGATCGTGCAATCAACTAATCCTTCTAAACACAATGACTTGACACCAATGACCTCCGATTCCAGGTATGTGCTCCACTTGGGGCGCTTTGAAAGGTTACGAGCGCTACTTCCCAAGTGGGCACATGAAAATATGGAAAATTGCAAAACACACACCTTGCTCCCAACGCATCGCTTCGGGATCGCCACACAAGCTTCCCTTCACGAAGGTTAGGCTTGCAATTGATCGTAGAGAGTATGGAGGAGGGGCTTGCACAATATGAGGTCCATTGGCGGGCTTGGCTTGGAGCGATGGACCCGCCAAATGGGCACGCAACACAACACAAGGCACATACTCCATATTGCCCAAAAAGGTAGCTCCCCTCACGATATGTCATGCCCCTCCAAGGGCATAACTTTGTGTCAATCGCTCATAGGAACTCAAGGAGAGTTCCTGTGCAACACCAACACTCGCGCGCTACACTCGAAAGTTATCTTAACGCACGCAATATCATGGCCATAGAGTTACAACGCAAACTCTACCCTCTTGACCATGATCCATTACACTAGCGCGCACGTGTGGAGACGCAAGGCATATGATGCTTCCTAAATTACGTCGGGAGTATTGTGAATCCTTATTGTCATTCCTCGCAAGCAACACGAGATATGACCTTCACAAGTGGCCTCACGAATCAACTTTGTTTTGCCCATATCTTTAAGACAAATGGAGGGCAGGATAAAAGGAAAGTTGATTCGTGCATAGGGAAGCACGTAGGTCCACTCGAAAGAGGTCAAATCAAGTGGGGGGATGTCGAAGTCGAAAATCCGATTTCGACATCCTGAAAAATTCGGATTAAGGTTGCGAGTGTAGAATGTGAAAATTGCGGATGCATCAACGCAATTCCTGAAGACTTTAGAGCCTTCGTCACGGATAGCGTTAAAATTTCCATTATAAACAGTTAAACTGGCAGTTACGGTAAAGTCGCGATCCAACCGCCAGCAGTCAAAACAGTGAATATCACAACGGAAGCGTAAAAATTGACGGAAACAATATGAAAATAAAACCCTGTTGATTCCTGATGTTCTGATATATAAATCTCCGCTGGCGGTGCATCGGTTGCCGATGCGGGGCTTTACGGCACGGAACACGCTTCCGCCGGGCTCGCACCGGGCGTCAACAGGCGCCTTCCGTACATGGGATTAGTGGACCGGAGACCGGTCTTCCCTTCCGTACATGGGGTTAGTGGACCGGAGACCGGTTGTATGCCCTAACCTAGCCATGGGGTTCTGGGTACCGCTTCACTAAGGTGCAGAAGCTCATATCCCGTGGTGCCCAGATGGAGGCTCACATTGACGATGTATGCCTCGGGACCAATACCCAGAAGGATCACCTAATCCTCTTGGGTGAGTTCTTTGCGGTCTGCCAGGAGAACCACACACGACTCAAGTTGGAGAAGTGTGAGTTCATGCAGGAGACCATGCAGTACCTGGGGTTTGATGTTGGCTATGGGTGGTCGACCCCAGCGGCCTCTAAGGTCAAACCCCTGATGGATGCCAAGGTACGACACGAAGACCCCAAGAAAGGACTTCATGATGTACGCAGTTTCATTGGGGCGTGCAACTTCTATCGCCGCCACATCAAAAACTTCACCTACACCAGCGCCGTTCTGACGGACTTGATCAAGAAGAGTACTACTTGGCGCTGGGGCCCACAAGAGCAACAAGCGTTTGACGAGCTCAAAGACAAGGTAGCCAACGCTAAGTGCTTGGGCATGCCTAGGGCACAGGGGGAGATTATCCTGGTGACCGACGCCAGCAATGTGGGCGGTGGTGGAACGTTGTTCCAATGGCAAGCACTAGAGAAGGAGGAGTTCGACTCGGCCATTTCCCAATGGGGGACGGAAGGTCTCAACCGAGATGGAACCCTCAAGCACAGCTACCCTGACGACAAGTGGGTCCTAGTACCTCTGGGCCACTGGAACTGAAAGTGGAACAAGGCCAGGGGGAACTACTCCACCTATGAGCAGGAATTGCTCGCGGGTATGCTGGTGCTATCCTCACAAGCACGACTGTTGGGGAGTAACCCTGTGGTCTGGCTGTGCGACCAAGAACCGGTCCGCAGTTCCCAGAAGGGTCCCCCACCTGAGAAGGCCAAGCTACGGCGCTGGTGGACCTACCTCAGTCAACTACGGCTGACGGTACACCATATCCAGGGAGGGAGGAACGAGTGTGCCGACTACATCAGCCGCAACAACTTCGACGCCCTGATTGGTGCCCGGTCTGAAGCGCGGGCTAAGGAAGCGTTCAGCCGTATGGACGTCCACTTGGACCTCAACATGACGATGATACGCCCCCTGGATGGACTCCAACAATCGGAGTACCTGAAAGAGTTTGGGGATATCTACAAGCGCCTGGAGAAACGCCTTGAACCCCTCCTGGTCAACCAAGACCAGTGGAAGAGGGACAAGAGCTACCTCTGGCACGAGGACCGCATTGTGGTGCCTAGTGACCGAGTCCCAGCGCTGCTGAAGTGGACCCATGAGTCCAGCGGTCATGTGGGTGCTGACCGTACCCTGAGGCTGTTCAATCAGTGGTTCCACACTACGTGGACTGACGACCAACTGCGGAAAACCCTCCAGCCTATCGTGGACAAGTGCCCGTGCAGGTCCTGTAAACCAGGGGATATCAGGGACTGAGGTCTCTACTCGACCCTGCCCATCCCTCACTGTGCTAACAGTGTTCTATACGTGGGCTACACAGAGATGCCGAAGTTCGGGGGCTATGACTTCGCCCTCGTGGTAACCTGTGGGTTGACCAGGTTTACCAGGGTGTTCCCATGTACCAAGCACATTACCGGGGAGGAGACTATCAAGATACTCCTGGAGGAGTGGTTTTGTGTCTATGGGGCGCCCAAGGAGATCAACTCCGACGAGGACGTACGAGTACGCTCAGATACCGGTTGGTACAAGAGGGTCCTGAGATCCCTCAACGTCCAGGTGTCTACGGGGATTCCCTACTCGCACACGAGCAACCCCCTATGTGAGCGACAGATCCGTGTCCTGAAGGAGAATGTACGGATATGGTGCAAAACTGAACGCACCAGAGACTGGGTGAGACTACTCCCCGTCATATCCTTGATGATGAACTCCCAAGAGAGTTCAGCTACTGGCTACTCGCCCCATGAGCTATTCCTAGGGCGCCCGGCATGGTTCCTACATGCCCCCTATCCAGAGGACACCCATTCTTCTGTGGGTGAATGGGTCCAAGAGCAACAAGCGAAGGTGGACAAGGCCAAGGCAATGCTCCAGAGAGTGAGGGAGCGTCAGTGTAACAAGAAGAACAAGCACCGAGTACCGGCCACCTACCAAGAGGGGGACTGGGTGCTGGTGCACCACAGTCGACTACCCGCCTGGCCACGCTCTACCAGCGATGACCAATACTTTTGGCCGTACAAGATTCTATCAGTGGATGGACACCGTATCACCGTGCGGTGTTCTCCCCGTCTAGGGGGGGGGCCTGGTGTGCGCTTCTCAACACCTGAAGCGCTACTATGATCCTGAAGACCTCTGTGGGGAGGAGTGGAGGCTGAACGACGAGGAAATCGCCGCTCTGGACCTACAAGGGGCTGCCAGCCCTATGGAAGTTGAGGGTGAACTCCCCGACATGAACGCCGAGGAGATGGCTAAGGAGGGCTTCTACCTGGTAAAGTCTGTCCTACGCCACCGCTATCGCCAGGGTTGGCGCTTCCTCACCCTCTGGGAAGGGTTTGGAGTCGAAGAGGCCACCTGGGAGCCCTTCTCTGCGTTTGTTCTACCTGAGGGACGCCTAAACTCAGTTCTGGTTGACTACTTGTCCCAGAACAACCTTGGTGAGTTGCTGAGGCTCGCTGAGACGCTTGCCTCCAAGACTAAAGCTAAGGACTGAACCTTACCCTTACCTGCCAAAGTGTATGTGTGAGTGTGCTATTCCTAAGGTCCTGAGAGCAAGCCGCAGAAGTGGTGTCCTAATTATACCCAAGTCTGCACGCTTGCTAAACCTGGTGGGTTGGCTTATTGATGCCACGGGGTACGCCCCGGGTCTCCCCTCCCCTAAGCGCCCAATTTCTGTGCTGGCGCAAAACCTTTGGGGAATACCCAGCGTACTAATCCACGTATTGTTTTCCCTACCTATCTGTCTACTACAGGGAGGGGTGGCCAAAAGCTATGAAGGCATGAAAACGCCGTTTTGCTAAGTGGCCAAGACACTGACCTAACCACTGCCACAGCCCACCAACCCTGCTAAAATTGCAGGAAACGGGTGGGACAGTGACACAAGCACTACAGGTCCTACACACCCTACACTGGCACCATCCTGTTCGGCAAGCACTGCTGCAACTGGCTGAAGCCCCCACTCAGGACTACCACTCCTACACGCACACTCTGCTGGGTGTTGTTGAAGAACATGTCGTGGGTCCTAACGACCCTCCTGTGAAGGAACAAGAGAACACAGTGCTGCGAAGCAACTGTGGCCTAACAGGGGACGCCACAACGCGTTTCCCCCTGCTAGGGCTTGGAGGGAAGAGGTGCTCTTTTTGCGTGCACGGCGCAGATGTCCATGAAGTCGGACTCCCTGCTCTGCCACAGGCAGAGGCGGAGTTACTTGTTTGTGTGATCTGCGCCCATGTTTAGCAGGGCATGAAAAAAATGGTATGCTGCTGCACCAATCACCCTACCTGCCCACCTGTAAAGCAAAGGCCAATGAAGGGGTGTTTGCGGCGGAGGAACCAAGCCACACTCCACGTATTATACGCTTCTCAGTGTGACCTATAATACACTGTCCGCAAACGTGCTGTAGGATCAGCTCCCCTGTCAAGCAAGCAAGCGTTAAGGGACTCCTCAGGTTCTCTTAAAGAACGTACCGAGGAGCCCCTGGGTAGCCTAAACAAGGTTTACCGTGCGCACTTCGCGTGGCCTACCCTTTAATGCGTGTGTGAATGTGCGAGCATGCACGAGTGGCTTGGGCAAACCTGCCCAACTGAACCTCAATCACGAACTCCACCAGGGGGTGGCCCCACCTGGGCTTACTCACCTTACCTACCGCTGGAGAGTGAAGCAAGGTGAGGCAGAAAATGAAGCACAAGCAAAATTGTCGCTATGCATCGGTGTGTATGTTCTAATCAGTGCAACAAAAAGGGAGGTTGGTGCTGTAAGAGCAGTTGTCACAGTTTCCCCGCATTGCACCGCAGGACAGGAGCGGTAGCCCACCGTGACAACCACTCCCTGGCCGAAGGCCATCTGTTTTTTCCCTAATCTCACCTCTAATCATCTGCAATCTTTCTAATCTAGCCCTCTATCGTTGTTAGCGCTGCTACAAGACTCGTTCACGGAGACACGAGACGAGCAATGTGTATGCGGCATACGAGACGAGCATACCTGTAGTTTATACCTGATTCATTGAAGTCTTTTCGTTGATTTTCGAATTCCTAGTTTTTAGATACTTCTATTAGTGTGGGTGGAATCTGTATGTTTATTTATTAATGTGTGTCTCGTCATTTTCAAGACTACGTGAGACATACGTTTATAATGCCATTATTTCTGCATTTTCCGGCGCTTCGCTAGGAACCGCTCCTGCACGCCGCCTTTTTATGCGTAGGAATTTCTTGATTTAAAAAATCTAGAGATGACTATAATTTTTATAAAGATGTGCTTCTGATGCACAATTGGATTCTGCTCAGGTGTGTTGTCTTAACAAAATTTTAGGCCATCGTTTGACGGATTTTGGTGTCGTCGCTTCGCTTTTGCGTGGATTCGTCCATAATTCTCCCATTCCTGCCTCTGCAGATACCCACCCGCAGCCTCGCTGAGTAAGCCGTGTTCGGGCCGAAACGCAGCAGCCTGGAGAGACTGAGCAGAACCCAAGACCCCACCAAGGGGCAATTTAATTTTTTTTTGACTCCCTTCGCCCTAAGACAGGTCACAGGTCGCCAGCAGGTTTACGAGAACGTATGCGAGTGTGTATATTGTGTCTTGCGTTGGGTTTGTGTTGCGCTGCGTCTTGGAGGGAGAGATGCACATGCACATGTTTCTGCATGCTCCCAAACTAACCCAACCAAGCCACAGGAGCCCCGGCAGCGCCATGAGCGCTGAGTCCTCTGTAGGAAATGTAACAAACAGAGCAGCAAAAGAGCGCCAGCCATGGCGAGCGCCGATTTTTCTGTGTGAGGGAAACTATAGGTATTTTAAAGTCGATGTGGAAACCAAGGAAAGGCCAAGAAAAAATCCCTTTTTCCTAAAATGCGACAGTGGTGGCCACCACAGCACAAGGGGGGAGTAAGAAAAAGTGCTTTTCCAATGCTTTGAGGCATACTCTAGTTGTATTAGGGATGCACTGAGCATCCGGGCATTTCTATCTTAGTATTGGCCCCACCAAAACTGGTGATAACACATTTTGACCTATGGAACCAAACACCCAATCAGGATATGGAGTGGACCCCTTAATCCCCTTTCAATGTGAAGCAAATCATCTTTTCCTGAGTTGACTGAGTACTGACATATCCAGGGCAGAGCCTATGAATTTATCTATGTTTTTCCATGAATACTTAGCTATCCTAGGGGTATGCACACTAGGGGGCTTGGCACCTCTTTTTGAGAGGTCCTGGGTTCAATTCCTGGTCAGCCTAGCTAAGTAGGAAGATCCCATGTGACATGCCAGTGACCTCATCGCCACATGCCCTGCCACCTCAGCACATATGGGACCCAAAACAAAGAGGGCACATCTCCTGAGATGGCACTATGGAGATAGAGTGACCATGGGGCAGTTTTCCAACTGGTTTCGAAAACATTTCAGCTATCTTTGTGAATATGCAGTCCGATTTGACCTGAGTTGCAGTTTCTGTGAATATCCTTTCATCTTTCACTGTTTACACTGCAGCCCTTCATGCTTTGATCCTGATTCTCTTCTCCTTGCACACCTCTGGCTTGGGCTATCCTGGATTTACTGTATTTCAGCAAACAAAAGCTTTTCATCTCCAAAAACAAGCAGCAGGAAACCCTACACCAGCAGCAAGCAGCAGGAGAGACAAAAACACAGTGTTGAAACCACTATAAACTTTTCTTACCGCACATATAGTGCATGTGGGAAGGCTTACAGAGCGACCCACAAGCGCCACTATCAATTTTCCCATTTTCATGGTGCGTGTCGTGAGGAGGTTCGAAGGTGTCCCTATGCGTCAATGTGGTGATCCAACTGGAGGATTGTTTGCAAATGGTCCCAAGCAATTGCGTTTTGAACCATATGTTGATACCATGGGTGAGCGAAGTTATATACTATTGTGATTATCTTGAATTTAGCAACATTTGCATGTTTTTGACCTCATTTTCTGCTCATTTTTGTATTTTATGTGCTCACCTGGTCGGCTAACAGTAAAGTGCCTAGAGATCCGTGAACTATGGTATGTTGCTTATATGTTGGCATATGCTTTGGTGTTGCACCTCACCATATGCCGAATCACGTGGTCACTTTGGCCTGGCACACGAGGCCTCACAAAATTAGGTCTCAAATTCGTGAGTTGACTTGTGAAGCATGGCATGTGTATATCCGGAGGGGTTTGGAAGCCAATGTTGGGATATTCTTGGGCATGGACCTTTGGTCTATATCACCCTTGTATATTACTCTCCGGTTTGACACATGCATGGAGCATTTGAATATTTGCCGTATGCATTTTCCAGTATATAATTGAATTTTGGACACTATGGTGTGATTTGCCTAATTTTGCTATGTTGTGAGGTCATCTGCATGGGGCAATTCTCCAAGCCCAATCGACTCCAAGTCGAACCAAAGTTATGTCAGGGTAGGGCATGGTCCTGAGTGCCACTCTAGGCTATGACACGCCACCTCCCCTATTGGGCTAGGATTTAGAGGCTTGGGAATGAACACATTTTTGGGGTTTGTGTAGTGACTTTTGACACATGGCATTTAGCCATCTTATTTGACTTGGTTCACGGCATCATGTTGGCGAGTCAAGGGAAGGTCTTGAGTCCAGGGAATGAGGGGTCTATGGCTGTGATTGTGTATGTTTCCATCTTTCCCCAATTTTGCTTGATTTGTGTTCATATGCCAATTTCAGGGCTTCTTTATTGATTTTGTTACAATTCTATGTACGTGCCCAATGCCCGTGTCTCCGTGTGCACCGTGAGACGACCGGCGTGTTGAAAGGAGTTGTTGAGTGTCAAGGTGGGACCTCAAACACCCTTGGAAGCCCTCAGTGTGGATTATTTGGATTTGAGCTATTGTACTTGGGAGTTGGTTATTGCAAGGGATCAGGATTTGTGTGAAGGAGCCATATTTTACTATTTTTTGTGGGAAATTGTGCAGGATAGGGCAAGATCATGCAGAACCTGGTGAGAAGCAAGACCATAGGAGTGACAGGAAATGGTGGAAGGGGTACAGCAGGGGCCGGTCCTGGTAGGGACCTTCTTTATGGTAGCAGACCCTAGCCCTAACCCTAGCCCTAACCCTAACCCAAACCCTACCCTAACGTGGAGGGGACACCTCCAAGTTGATTGCAAGACTTGAATCTATGCATAGAGTGAATAAGGCACCTATGAAGAGACATGAAAAACAACAAAACTCGCACCAATACGAATAGCGAAATGCGCACCCATTCAACCGGAGCCCATGTTTTGGAGTTTAGCATGCAACAACACGGAATGCTCCACCAAGCCATTCCAACGTTGCAGTTGCTGCGGAGGAAGCACGGCAAAGGTTGCATGTTGTGTATATTGTTGAATATCGGCATTCACTTGTTGTAATTCATACCGAAGATGTTGTGCCACCATGTCATTCACATTGAGCATTGGAGGCACTTGGCCAAAAGAGCTGAACCCAGACATAGAAGGGGCCACATGTGGGGCCATGGGAGGAAGTCTCGCAGAAGCACAAGAAGCTGTAAAGGTGGGTTGAGGACCGTGAACATTCATCGCTACACTCGTTATTGCTGGATATGGTGGTGATGGGTTGCTTAATGTTGAAGAGATACAAGGTGAAGAAGAAGCGGATGTTAATGGCGGTGTTTGTGATGGGGTTGCCGTCTTGGCAGATTGGTTCGCATCTTGACTGTCCTCCACGGTATCAACTTGCTCATCATCTTTTCCAATAAGTCCACAACGTTGGGCGATGGGCTTGAATTTCCGAAGTTGGTCCATGGTCCTAGCATGAATGCCTTCTTCCTTGGTCCGTTCCATCCATCGCGGGTGCATTGCTTGGAAGACGTTCCTGCGTTTCCGGAGAGCATGCTAAAGTTCCACCCAAAGTTCTCGTTCTTCATCTGTGAACCCCCCCGGTGTCAGCGTACCACCAGTGAGCGCAACAAATGCTGCTTCATTCTCCACATGTGCTGATCGCTTGAGACATTGCGGAGGCCGGTTGCGCTTCTGGGAATGGACAGCATTAGGTCGTCGTTGTAGACGATATGCCATGCTGGCAACGGCAATTAAGGTTCGGAATTGGCTTGCACCAAAAATAACCAGTTTGAAACGATTATTTTACCACAAATAATCGGTATTTGCGATTATTTTCCTAAAAAAACCGATTCAATCCGATTATTTTGCGCAAAATGACCAATTGATTGCGAATTATTTGTTTGATTTTCCATCAAATTTTGTATCTCTGTGATTTCACCCTTGCGCCTTTGAGTTGTTGTGTTATTCCACTGTGGTTTGATTTCCCGTCCATTTCTGTATCTCTGTGAGTTTAATGTTGCACCGTTGAGCTGTTGCTTTTTCCCAGGGTGGTTTGATTTCCCATCCAGTTTTGCAACTCTGTGATTCCAGCCTTGCACCTTTGAGTTGTTGTTCCTTCCCATTGTGCTCCCCACCCATGCCAATAAAGAATAATCAATAAAACATAACCAACAAGCACAATGCACAAGCTGTCTTGTGAACTATCCTCCACAAGTCTGCACCACTTTCGTTGCACCTTTGCTTACTTTACCTGGATTCAGACCCATTCAAATCCTTCCACCACGCACAATTCTGCACATTGGTTCAGTCATGGGCTGCACTTGGTGACAGTGCCATGAGCTGCAACAAATGATTAGTGTACAAGCGTTGTTCGAATTGCTTCAAGCAGGTGGAAAAGGCCTTAGGGCCGCACACCAGGGCCAACCTTCACCAACATATATGCCAGTTTTGACAGCCGATAGATCAGGATCGGGCTTCATGGTCTTGTCACCCTTCTTCCAACCAGCTGGGCAAACTTCGTCAGCGTGAGCGTGCGAAGCGCAGCAAAAAGCAAGGAGCACAGCAGAAAGGGGAAGGAGGAGGCGGGCACGTCGACGAACTCCTCGTCGAACATGGCTCTTGCAGTAAAGTCAGGAGCCTCCGTGCCAACAAAGTTCAAGCAGCCTGCATTGCACACTGGGCTTCGGCGTTGTGGTACTTCAGAGCCTTCGCCTGCACTGCGCGTTCATTCCACGCACACTGTTAGCAGCGTAAGTATGATTCGATGGCGCACGTTAGGAATCATACGTTACGTTACGCGTACTATACGCCGTAGGAAACAACCCTGGGCATGTCTTGTCCTGCCGTGTCGTGTCGTGTCATGTCTTGTCGTGTCGTGTCGTGTTTTGTCGTGTTGTGTCGTGTTGTGCTGTGTTGTTTTGCGTTGTGTTGTCTTGTGTCGTGTTTTGTCGTGTTGTGTTGTCCTGTGTTGTGTTGTGCGGTGTATGTATGTGTGTATGCATAAACAATTTCATGGCAGAGGGCAGCAAAAGTAAACAAGGAAAAAAACAAGCATAGGAAACAACCGCAAACACGACAAAGGAACCTTCATTGCAAGGTGCCTTGATCTCAATCTTCACCTTGATGTTGATCTTGATTGCGCTTCCCGGGGGTCTTGACGTCCTGATCTACATTTATCCCCAGTCGGCACCTAGAAGAGACGGAGGGGGAAGGACCAGCAAAAGACACACAAAGAAAAGTGGTTCTACTACGTGTCTCCCCCAACGTGTAGTGGGAGGGGTCCGCGTTTCGCGGCGTCATCGAGATGTTGCTGATGACACTGGTTCCTTTAAAAAGAAAAAACGCAGTGCAACACATCATACTTTCTGGTTTCTTCCGCCGTTCAGCGAACGTTGCCGTCTGCAGCAGCGACTCCCCTGTGCGGCGCCGCTGCGACGCAAAATAATCCATTCGATTTCCAGGCGGGTAGCAAAATAATCGATCGATTGCAATCATTTTTTTCTGGATCGCCGATAATTGGCGATTAATTGATTAATCGATTCATCGCCGAAATCGATTCCAAACCTTAACGGCAATGGGCGGCGCATTGGATGAGGTGGCGACGTCAACAAAGGGTGAAGCACTTCCCGAATCAGAGTCCACCGGTTCCGGAGAAGGAACAAGCACGTCTTGATGAACCAAATATGGGTCATCCTCCAATGGAATAACCTCCGAAATTGCATCCAACGGATCGACATCGAGTAGCGAGTCAACATTCTCTATCAAGACTTCCACATCGTTTTTCGTTCCTTCATGTTCATCAACATAAACATCGACAACTTCAATGGGTTCGGCCTCCTGTAACCAACGATTGAGTTCGTGCATGGTACCTTCTATGTCATCTTCTTCGCTCGTGACGTCAACATCTTCATTGTTTTCCGCATTTTCCAAACCCAAATCAAATTCAATATGTTCAACAACCTCATTTCGAGCCACAGCCACGATGCCATTCTCATCTTCGTTGTCATTGTTGCATGCACAATGGTTCCAAACTCCAAAATTGGGACATTCAGAGGGCACTGGAAACCCAGCGGCGGCAGCATGCTCGGGAATTCCGTAAAGAAGTCCTTGACCATCATTCTCACAAATCTTGTAGTTCCTGGCATGAAAATACAACATGAAAAGCATATGTGCCACGGCAATTACTTGTCTACCTCTCCATAGTGCTCTGCGCATCCAGCGGTGTAGTCCTTCATTTGGTTGTGTTCCAGTCCCAAGGTAGTCTAAACAGCGCTTCCGGATATGTCTCTTGGCAGCCGCAACGGCACCCTTCACCAATAGGGTAATGACGCCCGTCTCCTCAAACGTTTTCATCCAATTGTCCAAACGGTCCTCACACTCATCACGCGTGGCTGGGCCTTGCAATATATTTTGCAGCTTCCCAATTGCTGACCAACCAAACTGGTGCCTCTTGTTAACACTACGGGCTAGCCGTTGGACCACATGAAACGTGTCTTGATAAACTGTGCAATTCGGACCAAATATGGATTGAATCCATCCACGATCTTTGCAGCAGTCGTCGGTGACAAATATTACGACTTCTCCCGCTCTTTGCGCCAAGTCTTTCAGGTAAGGTGTGGCCGTTTCATGCTTCTGGTCACGGCAAAGACACCAAGTCATAACATGACCCAACTCGTTGAGAGCAATGTAAAGGGCGGAATACTGCGGTCTCCACTTCCAACGCATGCCCGTCGCCGTGCGAATGCGTTCCCAGTATCCCACGTTCACCACAACTTTGAAGGTGTGATCAGCCCATAACCGGCAAGCAGGAAGGATGGCCATTTGGCTGCGGTAGAAGTGCTCCACTTTCCAAAACCGTTCGGACATCGCTCTTCGTAAGGTGTCATCGGAGGGGACATGCCCTATACTCTTCAATATTTCCGTATCTGCCGCGAATGAAATTGTGCACGCTCCATTTGCCAGGAACCTTTTGTTGTACTTCTTGAACTACATTTCGCATCGTGTAGCATCTTCACCATAGCGGCGACCAAGTTGGAAACAAAATTCTCGGAATGATTGCCCGGACATAACGGCGTCCTGCAACCAGTTCACAACATCAAAACTGATCCCAAATTCGTCGAGGATGAGGTACGGAGAGTACATAGCCGCGAGCTTGCTGAGTTTGCTTCGATGAGCCACACAAGTTTTCACTACACATTGCTTGTTGGGGCAAATGTAGTTAAAGCTGAATAGCAAGTGAGCGAATGGGAGGCCATACAGGCGGAACGTACGGTGGTACCAGCTATCGGTGTTGGTGTCTCTTTTCAGCTCGCTGTTGCATTGCGTACACCAGCATGATGTTCCCATTTGGCCAATCGGGCCGAAGCACACAACAGCCGGAAGGCAGAAACTCTCCAAGTTGCGTCCCCATGTACGTGTCACCACAGGGTACGGAGTATTCTTTCCAAGTGTACTACGAACACGGCGAAGAGCATGAAGACCACTTGGACTGATCTTGTACCCTTCCCTGGCTCCAGTCTTACCCCCAACGGCCAATACTGAACGTATACCACAGGTTGCAATTAATAAAATCTTGAGTATCATTTTGGCACCTAAGAACACCATGTGAAGCAAATAGGTTATTATTATTATTATTATTATTATTATTATTATTATTATTATTATTATTATTATTATTATTATTATTATTATTATTATTATTATTATTATTATTATTATTATTATGATTATTATTATGATTATTATTTTTATTATCATTCAGTATTGGTTACATGAAGGTTTAAATTTAATTTGGTTGTGTAAGGTTAACTTAAATTATGTCATTACAAGTTATATGGAGTTTTACATTTAAAATTGTGCACATAGCTACAAGCAAAGTCAACAGGTGGTTGACAGTTTTGCTGTAGTTTTGCTGGTAGTATTGAGCCTGGCGTAGGTTCGATTCCTGATTCGGGCATCAGTGCTGGATCGCTCGCCGATCGCAGCGATCGGCGCCGATCGCTGCCATCAGTGGAGCGATCGCTGCCGTCAGCAGAGCGATCTGACATTGTTCCCAGAGGGATTCGAACCTTAAGTTATAACTAGCAATCGGCCTGCGCAAATGCGCGGGTTGCAAACAAAATTTATAGAGTGATAGGGCTGTGTCCTCACAGTTGGGTATCCAGCCTACGTGGTGATCCTATCAGGGTTCTCACTGGTCCCATGGGTACGGATGGCAGAGGCTCCGCATTGATGTTGTTGTCGGCCCATCACTCACGGTATGAGACGTTGAAGTTGGATGGCATGTACGTTGTGAGCTGTGGAAGATCTCAGTCCAATATTTCCGGCCAAACGATGTTTTCAATGACTCGATAGTTGTTTGCGTCAACCTACAAATCCGCTGCTGTCCATACTTTGATAGCGCTTGAATTTCCGCAGCGCGATAGAGCAACATAAACTTGACCATGTGAAAACGGTCGGGTTGCCAATAACAGACCCACTTTGGAAAGCGTCTGACCTTGGCTTTTGTTAATGGTCATACAGAAGGCTAACTTTACAGGAAATTGGCGACGAATGAATTTGATAGGGAGATCATCATCATCAGATACTGTGAGATGAATCCGGGGTATGCAGACGGAGTTTCCTTTGTGTGTTCCTGTTAGCACCGTTGCTTGGATTGTGTAGCGAAGACACGAAGTAACACTCAATCGGGTGCCGTTCATAAGGCCAGCAGCACGATTCAAGTTGCGGATGAGTATTATTGGTGCTCCAACCTTAAGATTGAGGCGATGTTGTGGCATTCCTGATGGGAGTAACGTGTTTAAGAACTCGTTTGGGTAAATGTTGGATAGGGCCTCAGAATCTTCACCAAAATAATCAGCTGACTCATAAACATGTAAATCACCGGGCAATGATTCAGGAATCACAGCATTAATTGTGTCCGCCGTTTCGTTTTTGTGTGTCAAGATACAACGGTAATGAGATGCCTGTCCTGCTGAAAAGGTAGCATCAACCAAACTGCGACAATTATCGCCATTTTGTACCATGTGGGTAGGTAAAGGGAGTGGATTGGGAGTGGTGCCATCACCAACTTGTAGAAGCCAATTGGCAAATTTTGCCTGTTCGCGGGCATCTTCATTCACCATTGCTTGTTGTACGCGGACATTCTCAGTCAACACAAATTGTTAAAATTTTTTCCACAAATAGGAACGTTTCCAAGTGGCATTGATAATAGCAGCGCGATTCCCCTGCCTTACAACAGGCAAAATTTGTCGCCAATCGCCTCAGGCAACAAAGAGCTTACCTCCAAATGGTATAGTAGGTTCATCCATGAGATCTTGAAGAAGTTCGTCAACCACTCGAAGAGCATCTTTGTGAGCCATAGGAGCCTCATCCCAAATGATGATATTTGCTTTACGAATGATAGCAGCACGTTCCGATTGTTTAGAAATGCTCGAATAACCACCAATTGCTGTAGGTATGCCCATGCGCGAATGCGCAGTAGTGCCGCCGTCCAAAAGCAAAGAAGCAATTCCAGATGTTGCCATCGCTAGAGCAATATAACCCTGACTACGAACATAAGCCAGAAGCAAATTCAAGACAAATGATTTGCCAAATCCTCCGGCACTTTGTAGAAAAAAGGCCCTTGATATGCTGACCACATTCATGGCGGAAACAATTGTTGAATAAAAATTTTGTTGGCCTTTGTTAAGCAAAGGTTCATCACAGGCGACTCTTTGTGTAAGCTTGGCACGGTCATAATCCAATTCCCGCCTACAAAGCAAAGATATGGTGTTCCGGCCAGGATTTGTAGGCATAGGCATTCCAGAGCAGTGTTGCAAAGACTTTCCTTGGCCACGCAGAATTTGTTTCAACTCCCACAACCCCATGTTTTCAATTACCGCATCCAAAGGCATAGTGTTGCTGGTGAATTCTTGTTGAAGTTGATAAACAATGTCCTCTAGCATGGATGCTTTGTGATTGCACGATAAAGAATATGGATCTTGGGGAGAGTTGAACTCAAGTATTGTGACGAATAATCGACGCAAGCTTGCTGGCGATTGTGACAACGCAGCTTCTCGTAAACAATTATTCCACTCGGTGTCATCATTCAGTAGGCCTCTTTGGCGACATGCTTCATGAAACGAAGGATGTACAACACCATTGTAGGTTCGTAGATCTTGGAAGCTTGTTGCACCGGAGACATGGTTCAACAGTAGGCGTAGAAAATAGCGCTCACCAGCAGATGGTGGCACAAAGTACATGCGACCTATATTTTGGCCAACGTTTCGCTTGCGTGGACACCACTCGCGTCCAGCCAACGTACTCTTGTAAACAAATTGTTCAACATATTCGGAGTACAACAAATGCCGCCCTTCGGGATATTTGACATTGGCTTCCAACCAGGCTGTCAAAGTAGTTGTTCCGCCTTCCTCAGCTAACTGTTCCAAGTCTTCCCTTTCTGCTTGGCTGTTGAAAACCATAGATTGCTCTTGTGGAAGATGCACTTGTAGAAGAATGACACTGGGAGAGTTGTTATGTAGATCAAACCCAAAGATGCGCCACGTCGCTTCACTTGTGGAGATATATCGCCCATCAATAAACATTGCGATCTCGTCCTCATCTTCAACCACAAGGCTCACCCGGTCATGACCCTTGTAAATGTATTTATGCAAATACTTGACACTCTGCACGGAAGCGCAAAATTCCACATTGATATGGCATTTGAAGCGTAGTGACAAAGCAGGGTTGTACGGTACAACCCATCTATTGTCCAAAATGATTCCAGAACGGGTACGTACCGTGCGACCATTGTTGCGACGGCGATACAAAGGATATCAATTATCGTTGTCCATTGTTTCCTCCCTGAATTCTTTTGGATATCCATTTTTGCAAACTTCTTCTTGCGATAACATTGACGGATAGCGCTAACAGGTGGTTCTGGGAGTAGTTAGAGGCGGTTAGCGCCCGCTCGGCCAACTGAACAGCCAGAATCGGCGAAGATGCAACCGTACTGCACACCGATCGATGCGCCTCAAAAGTGCGCATACATCTGTGTAATTAGAAAAAAAATGCCGCCTTGTAGCATAAATTCTTTTCTGCGATGCGCACACGCGCGTCGCCGCCAGGCCCGCGCCTGGACACGACCAGTCTGAAAATAATAGAAACTAGCCTCTAGCCCGCGCAAATGCGCGGGTAGAAAATTTGGTGCTAGCATCCAATTTTTTATGGTAGATGTTGTTGGCTTCAGCGTTTAAGTTCATGGCTACATTTAGATTTGAATTTTCATTCTACACTAATCGTACACTGATGGCAACATTTTACACTCACGGCTATACTCATGGCTACCTCTTGCTCTCATGGCCACACTCCGGGCTACATTTTATGCGCACCGCTACTTTCAAGGTTACATTCAAAACGCATGGCTTCACCCATGGCTACATTTTACGCTCATGGCTCCATTTTACGTCTGGTTACACGTACGGCTACATTTTGCACTCATGGCTACAGTCATGGCTACATCTTACACTCATGCCTATGCCCACTTATGCCTTAGGTCATGGTTATATTTTACGCTCATGGCTACACTGAGTGCTACATATTACACTCATGGCTACACTCACCCACGAGTACATTTTGCACTCATGGTGGTAGGTACAGTTACTTTAACAATTACTTTTACAGCATACCCTTTACATGATACCTTTTACAGAATAGCATTTACACATAGGGCTACACGTAGGGCTACATTTCACACCAACGGCTACACTCATGGCTACATTTTACACTCATGGCCACGCTCGGTGCCACATTTTACCTTCATGGCTACACTGACCCATGGCTACATTTTGGAATAGTGGTTGCAAATACAATTACTTTTACGGATACAGTTACCGCATACGCTTTACTAAAATTGAAACGGTACATGATAGGTAGGTAGGTAGGTGCACTCGGTCGTGGAGAGGCGCCCCATGGTTCCCCCTGGCGTCGCCCCTGTGACAAACAGGAAGAGGCTCCGCGCGTGAAGAGGGGAGGCGGCTTACATCCCGCTAGACCTGACTGTTGGCCCCCTACAAAGCGGCCCCGGGCAACACCAGGAGGGGTGATCGCCGCCGGCGTGACGTGCTTGTCTCGCCAGGGAGGTGTGCCCCCGTGCTTGCGCACGTCCCCTCCTTTGGGCGGAACCCTAGGGGTTCACCGGACTTCCTGGCGTATCCCGTTCCCAAGGCATGCATGCACGTTCTTGGTACTAGGGTTCCGAGGCGCTTGGGTGTCGCACGCTCCGCCTCGAGTCCCAAAGCAGCGCAGGCCTTAGGATGCAGCCTTACCCCCGGTCTCCGGATCTCGTTTGGCCGGGTCACCTGCATGGCACGGGCTGCCTCAGTGCCCGGGCTGTGGGCACTCGGTTTCCTACTGTTGTGCGGTGTTTGTGTTTGGGTCCGGTTTGCGGTTGGGTGTGGGTTTTGTTAACCCCGCCAGTCCTGGCTGGGGTCTTTGGTGGGTGTGTTTGGGCACGGTTTGTGGTGTTGTCCCTCTAGTGTCGGCTGTTTGTGGTGTTCGTGGTCCGCGTTCGGTTTCGGCCTGCTTATGGGGGGTGTGTGGTGTCGTGCGCGCCCCGCTTGCCCCCCGCCGTTTCCGGTTCCGGCGTGCGGTTTGGGCGTGCGTGCTGGGCCCGGGTCTCGGCTGTGCCCAGCCCTTCGTGGCTGGGTTGTCGGGGTGTGTTTTTTGCGCTTTTTTTTTTTGCTGGGTGTCCCTGTCCCGGGCCTTGTGGTCCCTGTCCCCCCATCCCCTTTCTTTCAGGCTGGGCTGCTGGCTCTTTGTTTTTTTTCGTGGTGTGTGTCTGCATGTTTTGGTGTCCCTTTTCCCAGTGGGCCGCTGTTCCTGGCTTGGTGTTGCCGGTTTTGGCTGGGTGGTCCCCCCGTGCCTCTTCGGGGGTCCTGTCTTCGGTGCCTTCTGGGGGGGGGGTTTGGCCGCCTCTGGTGGTGTTGGCGGGAGTTTTGGTGGCTGTGGGCTGTTTTCGCGCCCCCCCCCCCCTCCCCCCTCTGTTGTTTTTTTTTTTTGGTGGGGGGGGGGGCTGCCTGTTCCTCCCTCTGCCTTCCCTGGCTGGCGCACGCACTGGCCCGCATTCAGTGTTGTCTTCCAGGCTGCTGTTGGCGGTTGCGTTCTGTTTGGCCGTGTTGCGGCCCCATGGGTCGGGTGGGCTATGTACACGGTGGGCTTGATGCCCCTTCTTGCCGGGTTAGGTCCTGGCTCTGCCGGCTGGGCGGCTGCGCCAGGCAGCTGCTTGTGGCTCTGGGTTAGGGGGCTGGGGTTGTTCGTGTCCTTTCCCCTCTGCGGTGCCGGTTTTAACCTTCTGGGTGGTCCGCCACCGTTGTTGCCGGGCGCGCTGTGGCCCCGTGTGTGGCCTGGGGTGCTGGTGTGTGGCGTGGTGGCGCAGCGCCTTCCCGGGTGTGCGGTGGCTGGCTTCGGTTAGTCCTTCAGGTTAGGGTCAGTTGTGTCGTGTTGTGCCGCTCTGTGCCGCGTCGCGTCGCGTCGTGCTGTGGCGCGTTGCACTGTGGCGCGCTGTGGTGCGGTGTGCCGTGGTCTCGCGTTGTGCCGCGGTGGGTCAGTGGAGGTCAGCCTGGCCTGTGTTATGGTGCGAAGTGCGGGCCGGAGTGTGGCTGGCTGGTGGCTGGGGGGTGCGGTTAGGTGTGGGTGTCTCGCTGGGTCCATGCTGTGGGGGCTTGGGCGTGCCGCTCGGGCTGGTGGGTCGGGTAGGTCGATCGCGTGACAGTCCATGGGGTTGCCCTCCCTGGGGGCCTGTGCCTTGGTCCCGTGTCCTCGGGGGGTTTCGGTCCCTAGTCCTGGTCGCTGTGGCGGTGCCTTCGTCCTCTTCCGGTGCTTGTGAGGAGGCCCTTGTGGCGGCCAGGGTCGTCGCCTGGCGGTGAGGGCGTGCTGGTGCGCCGTGCGGCAGCGTTCCTTGCGGCTTCCTCTGTGGGTGTGGCCCGTTCTCCCCGTGTAGGTGTGCCCTCCATTCCCCGTGTGGTTTCTGGTGCCTGGTGGGTGTGCACTGGTGTGATCCGTACGGCGTCCGATGCTTGCTTCGGCGGTTTGTGTTGGGGGGTGCGCCCCCGGGAGTCGTGGGGTGTTCGGTGGGGGTGGGGCGGCGCTGGTCCCCCCGTCGTGGTATGCCCTTCCTGGGTGTGGGTCGTGGCGTTTGCCGTGGTGCCCTTTTCCTCCGTGCCTTGGTCCCCGCTCCCGCCCCTTCCTGGTTCTTGGCCGGTTTCTTGCCCCCATGTGGTGTCTCTTCCGGCGTCCTGTCCTGAAGCGGTAGCGGCAGAGTCTCCCTACCGCTACCCGCTGTGGCTCACACGTGCGCTGAATAGCGCAATTTATGACGTAAAATGGGATTACGAAGGCTACAGAGCAATAGCGAGGATTGCCGTTTTTTATGTTGAAATAGCAGTTTTTTATAATAAATTTATGCTTTTATGCCTCATTTTGTAATTATTCGCGAGATTTCACTGTTTTCCCGTGTTTTCACAAACATCTATGTAGATTTGAAAGGCCTGTGGCTAACGCCTTAGAACAGTTTAAGCAACTTAAACCGACTCACGAAATGTTCGATTCTTGCAGAAATTGCGGTGCTTTGCAAGGGGTCCAAGAAAACGCTTCAAAACTGTTCTAACAACCCTGAACAGGGACAGCCGCCGGCCGCAGCGCATCGCAGCGCCAAGGAGCGGCGCCAACACGCGCTGAAGCCAGAAGGCGCTGGGCGCAGCGCCAGTCAGCACCGCAACGTGGCCCTCAGCCGCAGCAAGCCATGTATATATGGGGCAGATCAGCCCCTGGCACACGCACCTGCACTTGTACAGTACAGTGCACGGTGCCTGGGTAAGGCACGAACTGACACAGCAACATGGATTTGACGCTGAGTTACAGTGCTGTGTGCGTGCCTGTCCTGTTGCTTGGTTTTTGAGAGCATGGTGGTTTTCGGGAAACTGAAAACTTTTGCCAGGTTTTCGAAACAAACGAGGCAGGCCACCCAAGGCCTTTTTCTGAATCTTTTCCTAGTGTGGCAAAGCAGGTTTTTGCCTGAGGGTAGTATTGGTGCTCCCCACCGGACACCTAGGAAGAGGCTACCTCTGGGGTTTGTTTTTCCCCTTGGGGGATAAACAAACCTTTAAGTAGGGGGGTGAAACGGTAGCGGCAGGGTCTCCCTACCGCTACCCGCTGTGGCTCGCACGTGCGCTGAATAGCGCAATTTATGACGTAAAATGGGATTACGAAGGCTACAGAGCAATAGCGAGGATTGCCGTTTTTTATGTTAAAATAGCAGTTTTTTATAATAAATTTATGCTTTTATGCCTCATTTTGTAATTATTCGCAAGATTTCACTGTTTTCCCGTGTTTTCACAGGCATCTGTGTAGATTTGAAAGGCCTGTGGCTAACGCCTTAGAACAGTTTAAGCAACTTAAACCGACTCACAAAATGTTCGATTCTTGCAGAAATTGCGGTGCTTTGCAAGGGGTCCACGAAAACGCTTCAGTCCCTGTGAGTGCCTGCCCTCACTTGGGGCCCCTCCGTGCCCTCTAGCCTGAGTGCCCCTTGGTGTCCCTTGCCCTCCCCTTGCCCTTGTCCTCCCCCTTCCTGGTGTGGTGGTGGCGGGAGGGGCGGGCTGGGGAGGGGGCGCCGACAGGGCCAGGCCTGGGGGTGGGTGGCCTCGAGCCACTGGCGGAGGGCTTGGGCGGTGTAGGGGGGGCGGAGGCCCTTGACTGCATCGCGGAGGAGGGCCTCCCATGCCGCTTGTGGCATGATGGCCTCCGGGGCGGCCTCGTTGGGGTCGGCGGGGGTGCGGGTGCGCACCTCCTCGAAGGTATGCACCATGTGCACCCCATCGTGCCTTGCAGCTCCCCCGGCCCACTTCACCCAGCGGCGGAGCTCCTGCAAAGCGGGGGCAGACCACCAGGCGAGGTGGGCGGGGGCCTGGGGGGGGGAGGGGTCCGTGCCCGGGGTCCTGGAGCGGCGGGGGGAGGACGTGGACCTGCGGTGGTGGCGGGGGTGGCGGTGCCTGGGGGAGCGGAAGCGGCGTTGGCGGGGGCTTGGGGGTGGAGGACGGGTATGGGTGGAGGGGGGAACGGGAGGGGGAGGTGAACATGGGGCGGCGGTGGCGCGCTTGGCGGCGTCCGGGGGAGCGGGAGTGGTTGTGGCGGGGGCTGGGGGTGGTGGATGGGTATGGGCGGCGGGGGGAACGGGGAGCCTGGCGGGGCCTGTGGGGGGAGGGGGAGGTGGACGTGGGGCGGCGGTGGCGTGCCTGGCGGCGTCGGGGGGAGCGGGAGCGGTGGTGGCGGGGGCTGGGGGTGGGGGTCTTGTATGGCCGGAGGGGGGGGGGGGAGGCGGACATGGGGCGGCGCTGGCGCTCGTGGTGGCGCCCGGGGGAGTGGGAGCGGCGGGAGCGGGGTCTTGGGGGATTGTGGTGGCACCTGGGGGAGCGGGAGCGGCGCGAGTGGGTGGTTGAGGCGCGGTGGCGTTTTCCCGAGTGTGGGCGCCGTGGGTGAGTGTGCCGTGCGGGGGGGGAGCGGGAGCGCCACCGTTTGCGGGACCGGGCCTCATCGCTCGAGTCGGGCCAGTCAGAAGGCGTCGGCGGGTCCTGGGGGGCTTCGCGTGGTGCCGCCTGGTACCCGGGGGGGGGGGTCCCCCATCGTCCATGGATCCGCCACGTAGGGGTGTGGTGGCGGCAGCGGCTGGTGGTATGGGTCGAGTGACTGTCCTTGGCGGGGTTGGGCCCGGGGGGCCCCTTCGGCGTGGACGTGGTGGCCGGGGGGATACGGATACGGTTCGTGGTACGGGGGGGGGGGCTGGTCCGGGGGGGTGGCCCCTAGCGGTAGGTGGAGTACGCGTCCGGAGTGCTCGGTGGCTGCCATCCCATTCGCTGGTGCTGTTCGGTTTGGTGCTAGCATCCAATTTTTTATGTTAGATGTTGTTGGCTTCAGCGTTTAAGTTCATGGCTACATTTAGATTTGCATTTTCATTCTACACTAATCGTACACTGATGGCAACATTTCCCACTCACGGCTATACTCATGGCTACCTTTTGCTCTCATGGCCACACTCCGGGCTACATTTTATGCGCACCGCTACTCTCAAGGTTACATTCAAAACTCATGGCTTCACCCATGGCTACATTTTACGCTCATGGCTCCATTTTCCACCTCGTTACACGTACGGCTACATTTTGCACTCATGGCTACAGTCATGGCTACATCTTACACTCATGCCTGCGCCCACTTATGCCTTAGGTCATGGTTACATTTTACGCTCATGGCTACACTGAGTGCTACATATTACACTCATGGCTACACTCACCCACGAGTACATTTTGCACTCATGGTGGTAGGTACAGTTACTTTAACAATTACTTTTACAGCATACCCTTTACATGATACCTTTTACAAAAAAGCATTTACACATAGGGCTACACGTAGGGCTACATTTCACACCAACGGCTACACTCATGGCTACATTTTACACTCATGGCCACGCTCGGTGCCACATTTTACCTTCATGGCTACACTCACCCATGGCTACATTTTGCAATAGTGGTTGCAAATACAATTACTTTTACGGATACAGTTACCGCATACGCTTTACTAAAATTTAAACGGTACATGATAGCTTTTACATGCTCGCTTTAAGGTTTGGGTTCCCAACTTTGCATTTGTGCTTTAGGTTGACGTGGTCAATATCACATGTTGTGTGCAACACGGGTGTACCGCACCAATGATGGAAGGAAGTTAGTCAAACATCTTTGATGTAGAGATACTTTTACACTCACAGTTGCCCTCACTCAGGGCTACACGTGCCACTTTCTGAACAAATCCGCACACGGCTACGGCCAGGTTGCCCCTGGTATTTTCAGAACGTAGAGCAATGTGAGGTCCAACCTCTTTTTTTTTTTTTGGTTAGAGGTGGGTTAGCGTTCCTTACGTTTAGAGGTCTTGCGCACCTTAAGGAGCTTCCGAACCCTCTGCTTTGCGGTTAAGGGTCGTGGTCCGCGAGAGTAAGAAAAAGTGCTTTTCCATTGCTTTGGGACATACTCTATTTGTATTAGAGATGCACTGAGCATCCATGCATTTTTATCTTACTATTGGTCCCACCAAAATTGGTGATAACACATTTTGACCTATGGAACCAAACACCCAATCAGGATATGGAGTGGACCCCTTAATCCCCTTTCAATGTGAAGTAAAACGTCTTTTCCTGAGTTAACTGAGAACTGACATATCCAAAGTAGAGCCTATGAATTTATCTATGTTTTTCCATGATATCCTAGCTATCCTAGTGGTATGCACACTAGGGGGCTGGGTACCTCTTTTTGAGAGGTCCTGGGCTCAATTCCTGGTCAGCCTAGCTAAGTAGGAAGATCCCATGTGACATGGCAGTGACCTCATCGCCACATACCATGCCACCTCAGCACATATGGGACCCAAAACAAAGAGTGCACATCTCCTGAGATGGCACTATGGAGAGAGAGTGACCATGGGGCAGTTTTCTAACTCTTTTCCCAAAACATTTCAGCTATCTTTGTGAATATGCATTCATTTCTGACCTGAGTTGCAGTTTCTGTGAAGATCCAATCATCTTTCACTGTTTACACTGCAGCCCTTCATGCTTTGATCCTGATCTTCTCCTCTTTGCACACTTCTGGCTTGGGTTATCCTGGATTGACTCTATTTCTGCAAAACAAAGGTTTTCATCTTCCAAAACAAGCAGCAGGAAACCCTACAGCTACAGCAAGCAGCAGGAGAAGCAAAAACACAGTGCTGAAAACACTATAAACTTTTCTGGTAGTAAGAGGCAGCCTGTCTCTGTGCACCGGCAGCAACCCCGCGCCGTACAACCAGTGCTCCGAGTACAGGCAAATATAAGCAGAAGGGCGGACTAAGATGGATCCAAGAAAGGAGGACGCCGACGTGAAGACAGCGCCAGCGCCTGAGGCACCGGCAAGGCCGGCACCTGGCGCTGTACCTTCGGCGGAGCCCTTACATGGGCCAGTGGATGCGGCTGAGGACTCCCTGGATGGCCTCCAGACGGCCTTCGGGGCCCTGTCGGTCGAAGAAGTGGTCTCTCAGCCTCAGCCTGTGAAGAGGAAGAGAGAGAACGAGAGCGAGAAGGATGCTGGAGAAGGAGCAGAGGAAGGAGAGGAACAAGGGCAAGACCCGACGCATGACCCTACCTTCGAAGGCGCACCAAGCGCTTCTGGCCTCCACGCATCACCCTCTCCTTTAACCACCACACTCCCAGCCGCTGCAACATCCACTTCCTCAACCAACCCGCCTATGGCAGAGGGCACAGGCTTTACTGGCATGCCTCCCTACCCCGCCTATGGTATGGGCCCACCTACCACTGCGCTCCATGAGGCAACTACTGCCAGTGAGCCTGTGGCTGCCAGCGCTGCGCCGCGATGGTATGCAGCTGATTATCCCCATCCACTACACGCTACTGGAACCTATGTGGATGTTCCTGGGTATGCTCCTGGATATGCACCTGGGTATGCACCCTTGAGTGGGTTGAGGAGAGGACCCGAATCTCTGGGTGGCAGGAGTAGAGGATCGGGAAGATCCTCCAACAGGTCCCTGACGCGGTCGGAGATCAACGAGGTGCTCCGAGGAGCCACTTCAAAAATCGTGGGCGACCTCACGCTAGAGATCGAGGAGAAACTGGAGCCCCTGATGATCCCGTCCCATGCGTCACCTACGACGGTGGGAATGTCACCCCACCGAGTACAGGCTAACCAGCTGGCGGCAGGGTTGACAAATACCCTGGGGAGCCTGAGGAGCCGACCGATGCCGACTCCTGCAGCAATACCGAGAAGTCCATTCGTCCCGAGAACGGCCCAGCCGCCCTACAGCCACGTGACGAACTCGACGAGGGCCGAGCTGGACCAGCTGGGGCTGACAGCCTTAAGGGCTATGGTGGACGTAGAGCCTTATGGCTCTAGTGATCTTGGCGGAGACCCCTCGGATGACGAGCCGCCGTCGATGGATTCTTCTTCGCCCTCAGATGACGATGACCCTGAGGACCCCGAGGACCCCAAGGGTAAGAAGAAGGAGAAGAAGAAGAAGAAGACCCGACGCCCTGAAGGACGCCGAGCTCAGGAGGCGAAGGCTATTGCCACCTCCAAGATAGTGGTGAACCTGCCTGAGTTCACAGGCAAGGACCTCAGCAAGTTCCCTGAGAACTTTGGCCGGTTCCTACGACTGACCGGCCAAACCCACGCTAGTGGGCGAGTCAAGTGCGATCTGCTCCTGCAGTGCTGCAAGACCAAGTACCTGGAGAAGCAGGTCAGGCAGATCGTAACTAACTCCGCCACCTTTGCCGATGTGTTGGTTGCCCTGGAGAGACAGTACCCAACCTACGAAACCGACCTCTCCATCAGGGCCGAGATCCAGAACCTGCCCGTGCTGCCCAACAACCCCAAACCTGGCAGGGTCTCCGAGCTGTTGGCTGACCTGGATCACTGGGCTGGACGACTGACGCCTGGTTCCTACAGCAGCGACGACCTGCTGTTCTGGTTGTGCGCCAAGCTCCCCCGAGAGCTATGGGACAAGTGCCGTTTGACGGCTGAGCGCAAGGCTAGATCCCTCCGCTACGAGGATCTATGCGTGCTGCTCCTGGAGATGGCGCTGGAGAAGGAGAGCGACCAGCACTTGAACAACTACCGTCCTGGTGGTGGAGGTTCTGGAGGCAAAAGGTACCAAGGGTCCCGACCTGGGCAGGGGACTACCCCCAAACACGCCCACGCCCGTCTAATGGAGAACGTGAAGGAGCTATTCTGGTGTGATGCCAGAGACGAGCAGGGCCACCTGCAGCACGCCTCTGACTGCGAGCAGCGAGACTGCTTTGTAGTCCAGGGGAAGCAGCAGGAAAAGAACACCGGCGCCAAAGCGAAGCTGCCGGATCATTACCGCTGCACCATCACGTGTGCATTCTGCGGTAAGCGGAAGCACTACGAGGATGAGTGCTACCATAAGCAACGCCTATCGGCGAAGCTTAAGGGGGAAGATCCTGGCAAAGGCTCAGGCAAAGGTGGAGGCAAAGGCAAAGGCAACGACTCCGGCAAGGGCAAGTCGAAAGGACGTGGTCAAGGTGGTCAAGACAAGGGTCAAGGCGGACGAGGAGGAGGCGCTAACCGCCAGCCCGACAACAAGAACAAGGACAAGAACGGAGGCAACCCCAACCCTAATCCAGGGGGGAACTCCGAGCCATCTGGAAGGCAGTCTGGTCCTACCACGCGCTCACAAACGCAGGCCCAGCAAGAACAAGGAGCCAAGCGTCAGCATGAAGGTGGTGATGACGGCAACGCTAAGAAGAGGAGCCGTTTCATGAGGATGGCCCGCAAATTGCGGAACAAGGGGTTTGAGGTGACCTGTCCCGCGGAGTTCTGACGGGGACGCTCTGGTGGCACCCAAGACCTGGTGTTTTGGGTACGTATCCGACTAGGGGGACGCGAATACCTGGGGGTATTGGACACTGGTGCCACCATATCTATCGTGGCCAAGAAAATTTTACCTTGTGGGAGCCTGAAGAACATCATGACCACCGCCGCTATACGCATGGGGGATGGACATGTGGTGCACAGCTGCGGGGACTGTGAGATGGAGGTACCTATGGGCTCACGGACTATCGCCCATCGGTTCTATGTGATGGACACTGAGGTCTTCGACTTTGTACTGGGTACTGACTTCTTCGTACAGCACTCCCAGATACAATCCCTGACGCTGCAAGTGCCCTACCTCCTCTACGTGGACCACGGCAGTGGCAGAGAGTCTGTGCCACTGGAGCAGTCGGAACATACCTCGAGTTACCTGAGACTATCAAAGGAGGAGCCCTCGAACATGATTGCGGCCTCCAAAACTGAGGACTATCAACTATTGGTGGAAGTCCTAGACCAAGGTCTGAAGGAGTTGGGTTACTCTCGAGAAGACCTAAGTGTGGAGCTGTTCGCCAGCGACAAGCAGCATGTACTGGACCTATACTGCAGCAAGGGGAAGAACTGCAGCTACAAATTTTACTGGCCCTCTTTCGGGATGGCCTACGGGAACCCCAGATTCAGTGAACTGGGGAAGGTGCTGACCAAGGTGGCCTTGGAACGTTCCCGTATGGTCCTGTGTTCCCCCGATTGGGGAGCCCATGGGGGCAACGAGTACTGGCGAAACCTCCTGGACAGGCTGACTATCAGCTCTGTTCGTTTGCCTCATGAGGCCATCTACGTGCCTCTGGGATGCAAGACGCCTATTGGGAAGCTCGGATGGGGGAGTATGCTCAGCGTGGTGGACGGAAGTCTCACCACCATCCCCAGGGAGGACCTGGACCCAACTCTGGTCCAGACTATACAACGAGAAAGCGATGGACTCGCCTTGGGTGACTTGAAGGATCGCCTACGACCTCAAGACGCTGTTGAGACTACACCCGGAGGAGATGAGTACGTCGTGACTGACACCAACGCCCCCAACTCTCCCTGTCATGTACCTGTTCCTGATGGAGTCTCTGAGTGTGGACTATCTGAGCTACCTAGCTCTATCCACTCAGAAGACGAAACTGAGCACGACGCCTTCTTCGTGCAGACCTGTGTGGAGGAAGTGGAGAACGCCGAGTACGTCGCCCCACTGAAACCCCTACTCTCCATGAGGGTGGAACACCCCGTGGACGAGGAGCTGGACCCTCGATCCAGGCTCAGGGAGTATGTGGATTCCAAGAGGAAGCTGGTGGCCAAAAAGCTACGCTACGCGAAGCCTACCCACAGCTCATGGCCACTGAAGCAAGGACGGATGGGAGACCTATCCCATTTGAAGGAGGACCTCGAACAGAAGATCACCACCTGGCAAAGGGAGGTAGATCTCAAGCTCATGAAGAGCGTGTGGGGCGCCCATGTGAGGACCCCAGAGGAGGACGACCTCTCGGAGGAATGTGTATGTGAACCCCCTCGAGCGTGCCTATGTTGCCATCGTCCACCGGAGATGGTTGAGCAAGACCTTCTATATGCCTACCAAGGGCGGAAGGATGCTACCGCGGGCGAAGAGTCGGTGGAGGACCACCTCCCGACGTCTATTCAAGGGGCAAGCAACTTACACTCCGACGAGGACATGGAGGACAAGATCAAGGTATTGGACCCGCGGGTACAGAAGCTTATAAGGACCTATCTGGAGGTGTTCGGAGAACTACCCCTCCAGCCTCATGTGACAAGCTGGTACAGATGGACCTCAAGCTGAAACCCGAGTTCGTGGGTCACAAGATCCGGAGGAGACCCTACCCAGCTCCTAAAGAGCAGGCCGACGAGATCGAGCGACAGATACAAGAATGTATCGACGCTGGCCTAGTCCTGGAGTACAAGGACGGGGACTACCCCCTACACTGCAGCCCCTGTTTCCTGGTGGCTAAACCTGGGTCTACAGCCAAACGGCTGGTAGTGGACTATGGAGAGCTGAACAAGAAGACGCTGAACCACTCAGGGTCCATTCCCAATATGGAGTCTACCCTGGGGAAGATAGCCTCCTGTCGCTACAAGACCAAGATGGACAAGCGAAGTGGATTCTGGCAAGTGGACCTGACGCCCAACGCACAGGAACTACTGGCCTTCATCACCCCTCAGGGGAGGGTATTCAAGTGGAAGGTCATGCCATTTGGCGTGGCTAACGCACCCGCTCTGTTCCAAGAGCTGATAAACAAGATCTTGTCCATCCTACGAAGGAGACCTAAGGTGCAGGAGCTCATATCCCGTGGGGCCCAGATGGAGGCTCACATCGACGATGTATGCCTCGGGACCAATACCCAGGAGGATCACCTAATCCTTTTGGGTGAGTTCTTTGCGGTCTGCCAGGAGAACCACACACGATTCAAGCTGGAGAAGTGTGAGTTCATGCAGGAGACCATGCAGTACTTGGGGTTTGACGTTGGCTATGGGTGGTGGACCCCAGCGGCCTCTAAGGCCAAACCCCTGATGGAGGCCAAGGTACGACACGAAGACCCCAAGAAAGGACTTCATGATGTACGCAGTTTCATTGGGGCGTGCAACTTCTATCGCCGCCACATCAAGAACTTCACCTATACCAGCGCCGTTCTGACGGACTTGATCAAGAAGAGTACTACTTGGCGCTGGGGCCCACAAGAGCAACAAGCGTTTGACGAGCTCAAAGACAAGGTAGCCAACGCTAAGTGCTTGGGCGTGCCTAGGGCACAGGGGGAGATTATCCTGGTGACCGACGCCAGCAATGTGGGCGGTGGTGGAACGTTGTTCCAATGGCAAGCACTAGAGAAGGAGGAGTTCGACTCGGCCATTTCGCAATGGGGGACGGAAGGTCTCAACCGAGATGGAACCCTCAAGCACAGCTACCCTGATGACAAGTGGGTCCTAGTACCTCTGGGCCACTGGAACTGGAAGTGGAACCAGGCCAGGGGGAACTACTCCACCTATGAACAGGAATTGCTCGCGGGTATGCTGGTGCTATCCTCACCAGCACGACTTTTGGGGAGTAACCCTGTGGTCTGGCTGTGCAACCAAGAACCGGTCCGCAGTTTCCAGAAGGGTCCCCCACCTGAGAAGGCCAAGCTACGTCGCTGGTGGACCTACCTCAGTCAACTGCGGCTGACGGTACACCATTTCCAGGGAGTGAAGAACGAGTGCGCCGACTACATCAGCCGCAACAACTTCGACGCCCTGATTGGTGCCCGGTCTGAAGCGCTGGCTAAGGAGGCGTTCAGCCGTATGGACGTACATCTGGACCTGAACATTACCATGATACGCCCCCTGGATGGACTCCAACAATCGGAGTACCTGAAAGAGTTTGGGGATATCTACAAGCGCCTGGAGAAACGCCTTGAACCCCTCCTGGTCAACCAGGACCAGTGGAAGAGGGACAAGAGCTACCTCTGGCACGAGGACCGCATTGTGGTGCCTAGTGACCGAGTCCCAGCGCTGCTGAAGTGGACCCATGAGTCCAGCGGTCATGTGGGTGCTGACCGTACCCTGAGGCTGTTCAAGCAGTGGTTCCACACTACGTGGACTGACGACCAACTGCGGAAGACACTCCAGCCTATCGTGGACAAGTGCCCGTGCCGGTCCTGTAAACCAGGGGATATCAGGGACAGAGGTCTCTACTCTACCCTGCCCATCCCACACTGTGCCAACAGTGTTCTATACGTGGACTACACGGAGATGCCGAAGTTCGGGGGCTATGACTTCGCCCTCGTGGTAACCTGTGGGTTGACCAGGTTTACCAGGGTGTTCCCATGTACCAAGCACATTACCGGGGAGGAGACTATCAAGATACTCCTGGAGGAGTGGTTTTGTGTCTATGGGGCGCCCAAGGAGATCAACTCCGATGAGGGCGTACGAGTACGCTCAGATACTGGCTGGTACAAGAGGGTCCTGAGATCCCTCAATGTCCAGGTGTCTACGGGGACTCCCTACTCTCACACGAGCAACCCCCTACGTGAGCGACAGATTCGTGTCCTGAAGGAGAACGTCAGGATATGGTGCAAAACTGAACGCACCAGAGACTGGGTGAGACTACTCCCCGTCATATCCTTGATGATGAACTCCCAAGAGAGTTCTGCTACTGGCTACTCGCCCCATGAGCTATTCCTAGGGCGCCCGGCATGGTTCCTACATACCCCCTATCCAGAGGACACCCATTCTTCTGTGGGTGAATGGGTCCAAGAGCAACAAGCGAAGGTGGACAAGGCCAAGGCTATGCTCCAGAGAGTGAGGGAGCGTCAGTGGAACAAGAAGAACAAGCACCGAGTACCGGCCACCTACCAAGAGGGGGACTGGGTGCTGGTGCACCACAGTCGACTACCCGCCTGGCCACGCTCTACCAGCGATGACCCATACTTCGGGCCGTACAAGATTCTATCTGTGGATGGACACCGTATCACCGTGCGGTGTTCTCCCCGTCTAGGGGGGGCCCTGGTGTGCGCTGCTCAACACCTGAAGCGCTACTACGATCCTGAAGACCTCTGTGGGGAGGAGTGGGAGCTGAACGACGAGGAGATCGCCGCTCTGGACCTACAAGGGGCAGCCAGCCCTATGGAAGTTGAAGGTGAACTCCCCGACTTGAACGCCGAGGAGATGGCTAAGGAGGGCTTCTACCTGGTGAAGTCTGTCCTACGCCACCGCTATCGCCAGGGTTGGCGCTTCCTCACCCTCTGGGAAGGGTTTGGAGTCAAAGAGGCCACCTGGGAGCCTTTCTCTGCATTTGTTCTACCTGAGGGACGCCTAAACTCAGTTCTGGTTGACTACTTGTCCCAGAACCACCTTGGAGAGTTGCTGAGGCTCGCTGAGACGCTTGCCTCCAAGACCAAAGCTAGGGACTGAACCTTACCCTTACCTGCCAAAGCGTATGTGTGAGTGTGCTATTCCTAAGGTCCTGAGAGCAAGCCGCAGAAGTGGTGTCCTAATTATACCCAAGTCTGCGCCCTTGCTAAACCTGGAGGGTTGGCTCATTGATGCCACGGGGTACGCCCCGGGTCTCCCCTCCCCTATGCGCCCAATTTCTGTGCTGGCGCAAAACCTTGGGGGAATACCCAGCGTGCTAATCCAGGTATTGTTTTCCCTACCTATCTGTCTACTACAGGGAGGGGTGGCCAAAAGCTATGAAGGCATGAAAACGCCGTTTTGCTATGTGGCCAAAGCACTGACCTAACCACTGCCACAGCCCACCAAACCTGCTAAAATTGCAGGAAACGGGTGGGACAGTGACACGCGCACTACAGGTCCTACACACCCTACAGTGGCACCATCCTGGTGGGCGAGCACTGGGGCAACTGGCTCAAGCCCCCACGCAGGACTACCACTCCTACACGCACACTCTACTGGGCGTTGCGAAGGCAAAGATCTCGTGGGTCCTAGCGACCCTCCTGTGAAATGACAAGAGAACACAGCGCTGCTAAGCAACTGTGGCCTGACAGGGGACGCCACAACGCGTTTCCCCTGCTAGGGCTTGGAGGGAGGGAGTGCTCTCGCGTGCAAGGCGCAGATGTCGATGAAGTCGGACTCCCTGCTCTGCCACAGGCGGAGCGGAGTTACTTGTTTGTGTGATCTGCGCCCTTGTTTAGCAGGGCATAAAAAAGGCTGCTGCAGCAATCACCCTACCTGCCCACCTGTAAAACAAAGGCAAATGAAAGGGCGTTTGCGGCGGAGGAACCAAGCCACACTCCAGGTATTATACCCTTCTCAGTGTGACCTATAATACACTGTCCGCAAACACGCTGGAGGACCAGCTACCCTTGTCAAGCAAGCAAGCTTTAAGGGACTCCTCAGGTTCTCTTAAAGAATGTACCGAGGAGCCCCTGAGTAGCCTAAACAAGATTTACCGTGCGCATCTCGCGTGGCCTACCCTTCAATGCGTGTGTGCAGGCACGAGTATGCGCGAAGGTGTAGGGCAAACCTGCCCATCTCAACCACAATCTCGAACTCTACCAGGGGGTGGCCCCACCTGGGCTTACTCACCGTACCTACCGCTTGAGAGAGAGAGCAAGTGAGGGGCGCACGCGAAGAACGTTGCAATGCACTTGCGTGTATGTCTAATCACCCTGATCTGACCGCTAATCATCTGCAATCTTTCTAATCAATCCCTCTATCGCGTCCTATCGTTGTTAGCGCTGCTACAAGGCTCGTTCACGGAGACACGAGACGAGAAATGTGTATGCGGCATACGAGACGAGCATACCTGTAGTTTATACCTGATTCGTTGAAGTCTTTTCGATTGATTCTTGAATTCTTGAATTTTTGAAGCTTCTATTAGTGTGGGTGGAATCTGTATGTTTATTTATTAATGTGTGTCTCGTCATTTTCAAGACTACGTGAGACATACGTTTATAATTCCATTATTTCCCCATTTTCCGGCACTTCGCTAGGAGCCGCTCCTGCGCGCCGTCATTTTATGCGTATGAATTTCTGGATTTAAAAAATCCAGAAGATGACTATAATTTCTATAAAAATGTGCTTCTGATGCACAATTGGATTCTGCTCAGGTGTGTCCTTTCAGAAAAATTCTACGCCGTCATTTGACGGATTTTGATGTCGTCGCTTCGTTTTTGCGTGGATTCGTCCATAATTCTCCCATTCCTGCCTCTGCAGATACCCAGGGCGCAGCCTCGCTGAGTAGGCCGTGTTCGGGCCGAAACGCAGGTGCCTGGAGAGACTGAGCAGAACCAAGACCCCACCAAGGGGCAAATTAATTTCTTTCTCGACTCCCTTCGCCCTAAGACAGGTCACAGGTCGCCAGCAGGTTTACGAGAACCCATGCGAGTGTGTATAATGTGTCTTGCGTTGGGTTTGTGTCGACGCTGCGTCTTGGAGGGAGGGATGCATATGCACATGTTTGGCATGCTCCCATACTAACCCAACCAAGCCACAGGAGCCCCAGCAGCGCCATGAGCGCTGAGTCTTCTGTAGGATATGATACAATCAGAGCAGCAAAAGAGCGCCAGCCATGGTGAGCGCTCATTTTTCAGTGTGAGGGAAACTGTAGGTATTTTAAAGTAGATGTGGAAACAAAGGAAAGGCCAAGAAAAATTCCCTTTTTCCTAAAATGCGACAGTGGTGGCCACCACAGCACAAGGGGGGAGTAAGAAAAAGTGCTTTTCCATTGCTTTGGGACATACTCTAGTTGTATTAGAGATGCACTGAGCATCCATGCATTTTTATCCTAGTATTGGTCCCACCAAAACTGGTGATAACACATTTTGACCTATGGAACCAATCACGCAATCAGGATATGGAGTGGACCCCTTAATCCCCTTTCAATGTGAAGTAAAACATCTTTTCCTGAGTTAACTGAGAACTGACATATCCAAAGTAGAGCCTATGAATTTATCTATGTTTTTCCATGAATTCTTAGCTATCCTAGTGGTATGCACACTAGGGGGCTGGGCACCTCTTTTTGAGAGGTCCTGGGTTCAATTCCTGGTCAGCCTAGTTAAGTAGGAAGATCCCATGTGACATGGCAGTGACCTCATCGCCACATACCATGCCACCTCAGCACATATGGGACCCAAAACAAAGAGTGCACATCTCCTGAGATGGCACTATGGAGAGAGAGTGACCATGGGGCAGTTTTCTAACTCTTTTCCCAAAACATTTCAGCTATCTTTGTGAATATGCATTCATTTGTGACCTGAGTTGCAGTTTCTGTGAATATCCAATCATCTTTCACTGTTTACACTGCAGCCCTTCATGCTTTGATCCTGATCTTCTCCTCTTTGCACACTTCTGGCTTGGGTTATCCTGGATTGACTCTATTTCTGCAAAACAAAGGTTTTCATCTTCCAAAACAAGCAGCAGGAAACCCTACACCTACAGCAAGCAGCAGGAGAAGCAAAAACACAGTGCTGAAAACACTATAAACTTTTCTTCGAGGCTCAGCCTTTTTTAGGCGTCGCGGGGGAGGGGGGTCTCGGGCTTGGGCTTGGGCTTGGGCCTCACGAGGAGCTTCGCGGCATGCACGAGCCTTGGCCAACTTTTCGCGATCGAAGGTCTTGGGGTTGGTGGGAAGTGCTTCAAGGGCCCGAAGAGGTGCCCCTGATGCCGGGGACGGCAACTGAGGTGCCAGGGAGGGCGGAGATGGGGACTGAGG
Organism: Eutreptiella sp. 'Long Island Sound 2002'; assembly: GCA_964036045.1. Classification (NCBI taxonomy): domain Eukaryota; phylum Euglenozoa; class Euglenophyceae; order Eutreptiales; family Eutreptiaceae; genus Eutreptiella; species Eutreptiella sp. 'Long Island Sound 2002'. Next base: position 91,946,167 of record OZ038380.1, on the reverse strand, counting down.
TGCCGGGGACGGCGACTGAGTTGGCCTGGAGATGTCTGATGGCAACTGCATGGGATGCCACAGAACCCCCTTTGGTCTCCATTACCAGGGGTGGGTGAATGGATCCACCTCGCTGTAGGGGCTACAGCTAAAGGGGTCGAAGCTAGTTGCAGGGATGAGTACCTACAAAGAGCAATGGGTGCACGTGACAGGGATGGGATGCCACAGAACCTCCTTTGGCCTCCATTCCCAAGGGTGGGTGAATGGATCCACCTCGCTGTAGGGGCTACAGCTAAAGGGGTCGAAGCTAGTTGCAGGGATGAGTACCTACAAAGAGCAATGGGTGCACCTGACAGGGGGGTATTGCACCAGTGATGCAATGCCGGCAGGAACTTCGCTCCAAGCCAATACTGGTACATGGTGTACTTTTACAGCATATCCTTTACATGTTACCTTTTACAGGATAGCATTTACACATAGGGCTACACGTAGGGCTACATTTCACACCAACGGCTACACTCATGGCTACATTTTACTGACGCGTTCCCGTGGGGGGCCGGCCACGGGACGCTGCGGGACACGCGCAAGTGAGCAGGCAGGCAAAGCACTACGCTCACAGGGGCATCAATGCGCTCATGTCATGTGACAAAGCGTTTCAGAATCCTTGCCACTCTGCAAAGAGGGAACGAAAGTATGTACAACAACACATCAGGATATGTACACATGGGGTTAAGACTGGACTGGGGTAAGGGCATCACAGGACAATAGACACTCTATCCTAACTTGTATCCCAATCCCAGGTCCGACCCTCTCAGTGGCTGGTGGGGGCGGGGGCTCAAACACAACCCATGCCCTGCTCAGTCCGGACCCTGAAACCCTGCCAATGGGGGAGGTGTCTCGCCTAGCCACAGGCGAGTTCCTGGGAACCAAGGGGCTCCGAGGCCAACCGACAGTAGCTCCGCATGCTCCCTTAACTACAGGTCCCAACTCCCCTCTGAGCCAGAGATATGGCCCCGCCATTATCACCCAGGAGTTGGTAGCTGAAAATGGGCTGTTTCAGCCCAAACTGAAATTAACTCAAAAATCCCCGAAATTGACCCCTGGTCCAGACCCGCCAGAGGTAGGGACGTGGCAACTGACCCTATGCCCTTCGAGTACGAACTCCCTGGAGCCCTCACCCAACCTGGTTCCCCCTGAGGTTCCGGCATCAGGGCAACACGGATGAGTCAAGTGGGGTCATGATGCCAAAATCACCAAAATTGGCGTCATTCCCACGCGTGGCTCGCCCGGCCAAGGTAAGGCCAATGGCTCACAGGGTAGGAGGCAGGACCTATGACGTATATCTGAGTGTACAACTTAGAATTAGGTCCAGGCTCCCTTTGGGCCTAGAGAAATGGGGCCGCCAATTGACCACACGGAAGGGGGAAATTGGGGTCCCAAAATGGGGTCATTTTGGCTGCTTGAAATGAGCCAAAATTCGGTGTGCTCCCAATAGTATATCTCCGAGCCGGCTTGGAGATCGGATTCGCCATCCCATAAGCGATCCACCAGGAGTCCAATGGAGACTCCCATGCCCTTGGCTCTCAAAGATCTCCATACCACTGGGCGTGGTGACGATCCCAATTGGGTCCACAAATGTCAAAACTGCAAAATTGCCCACACTCACTTTGGGCTAGCGCCTTAACGAAGGTGGCTCCGCTTCGCCCACGTGGTGTGTGGACCATGGGGACCATTACCCATAACACCCATGCCATACATGGTCCATTGGTCCATGCGTCCGGCGTGCACGAGGGTGGGAACATAGTGCACGGCGGGCAGCAAAAGTGGAAAATTGCTCAAAATGGCCAAAAATGCGCACACTCATGGTTGGGGCAAATGAGGCACATGCCCGACTCGGACCGGAGTGTGCCATAGGATTGGTATCAAGTCATATTGGTCCAACATATCTTTTGGGCGTCGCCCAACTCCTCCAGTATTGGGAATGGCAGGGTCGCCAAGTGAGCCCATGATTTGGGATAGTCCCAAATCGCCAACATGGCGGCCACGGTATGCCAAGCCTAAGAGGAGTTATTCGCCGGGTCCAAGATATGTTGGGCACCGAAGTATGTACCCTCATAACATACTTGGGTCATGATGTCAATTGAGCGCAACGATGAGATACAAGGTCGCCCCTTGACATCATGACGGGCCAAAAACGGCAAAATTGGCACAAAGACACACAAAAGTGCATTGAAAGGTGCACAATTATATTATAATATCTTTGGCTTGGATCGTGCAATCAACTAATCCTTCTAAACACAATGACTTGACACCAATGACCTTCGATCCCACATATGTGCTCCACTTGGGGCGCCTTGAAAGGTTACGAGCGCTACTTCCCAAGTGGGCACATGAAAATATGGAAAATTGCAAAATACACACCTTGCTCCCAACGCATCGCTTCGGGATCGCCACACAAGCTTCCCTTCACGAAGGTTAGGCTTGCAATTGACCGTAGGGAGTATGGAGAAGGGGCTTGCACAATATGAGGTCCATTGGCGGGCTTGGCTTGGCGCGATAGACCCCCCAAATGGGCACGCAACACAACACAAGGCACATACTCCATATTGCCCAAAAAGGTAGCTCCCACCACGATATGTCATGCCCCTCCAAGGGCATAACTTTGTGTCAATCGCTCATAGGAACTCAAGGAGAGTTCCTATGCAACACCAACACTTGCGCGCTACACTCGAAAGTTATCTTAACGCACGCAATATCATGGCCAATGAGTTGTAACGCAAACTCTACCCTCTTGACCATGATCCATTACACTAGCGCGCACGTGTGGAGACGCAAGGCATATAATGCTTCCTAAATTACGTCGGGAGTATTGTGAATACGTCCCACGTTTCCTTATCGTCATTGCTCGCAAGCGGCACGAGATATGACCCTCACAAGTGGCCTCACGAATCAACTTTGTTTTGCCCGTATCTCTAAGACAAATGGAGGGCAAGATAAAAGGAAAGTTGATTCGTGCATAGGGAAGCACGTAGGTCCACTCGAAGGAGGTCAAATCAAGTGCGGGGATGTCGAAGTCGAAAATCCGATTTCGACATCCTGAAAAATTCGGATTAAGGTTGCGAGTATTAATTATGAAAATTGCGGAAGCATCCATGCAGTTCCTGACGACTTTGGAGCCTTCGTGACGGATAGCGTTAAAATTTCCATTAATTACAGTTAAACTGGCGGTTACGGTAAAGTCGCGATCCAACTGCCAGCAGTCAAAACAGTGAATATCAGAACGGAAGTGTAAAAATTGACGGAAACAATATGAAAGTAAAACCCTGTTGATTCCTGATATTCTGATACACAAATCTCCGCTGGCGGTGCATCGGTTGCCGATGCGGGGCTTTACGGCACGGAACGGAGCGTCAACGGGCGTCTTCCCTTCCGTACATGGGGTCAGTGGACCGGAGACCGGTTGTATGTCGTAACCTAGCCATGGGGTTCTGGGTACCGCTTCACCCCCCTCCTTAGAGCAAACCCTGGGGGGGCTCGATAACACCCAAGCATGGCAGCGGGTACCCAGGACCATATCCTGAAGGGGGGGGGGTGTCACATCCTCACTTCAGTAAGTCACAGTAAGATAGGTATGAGCTGTGTAAGCTCGTAGCACATGTATAGTATCAAGTATCAAGTCCCGGGTCCTGGCGGCGATTGTTCGGCATCCAAAGGACCCGTTAACCCATACCAGGCGCACCGGGTGCCGGCTGCTACGGTCACCACCACAGTGGCAGTGGCATACACGGCCAACATAGGCGACACACGACGACCGAGGTGGTCCCACAGGTCGAGAGCGACCACAAAGATCCATCAGGCTACCCCAAGCTTCCCAAGGCCCGCCGACTGGGGAGAGTCCCCACGGGTCCTTCCTCGGGCGCACCATGTCCATATCCATACGACGCGAGTCCAGAGTGCCATAGTCGAACTCCTTAAGAACCCCAGATCTTAAGGGAACTCCTCCTGAAGGGATCGGGCATCAAGGCCGTCTTTTCCCTCGCCCTACTGCCACGAAGGCCATATATGAGGGAGTCCTCATGCAGTGTGGGCGGAGGCGTCGACTCCTCAAACCACCAGTTTCCCAGGCAGACTGACCGAGGTCAGGAGCACCGGAGGCCGCCATCCGAATGCAAGTGCGTCTGCGAATCGGTAGGCTCACACTGGGACTGACAGTGGCGGACCGCTGGGAGTGTAGTCAGGCAACTGGGCTTCCCGCCTGGCGCCATCAGGATCTCCACACATCACAGCGAATAGGGCAACACGGTGTCACAGGCACTCAAACAGAAGAACATGTAATCAAGTACTGGTCCAGGCTGGACCAGGCTGTAAGAATATGTACAAGGCAACTCAAGGCGCCTCTGTATTCGATCAGTGAAAACCAGACAGCGACATACAGATGCACATATTCTGGGGGGCAGAAAAGCAAAACAAGCGGGGTAAATAGGCGTGTAAACACACTCTGAACAGAGTGCCAAACCACGCCACGGTCAGGATAAGGCAAATGCAGGAGGGTGGACAGGATAACGCCTGAGTTCAGGCATATATAGTCTCGAGACACACGTCGACTGGTCTGGATTCCGCAAATGCCATGGAACCAGACCACACACCCAAAAATCGCAATGCCGATGACAGCGGCATCCGTTGCGCAACGTCGTATGGGCTTCAAGGCCCCAAGAGCTCAGAAAGTGTGAAGGTCAGTCGCCCTACCTGGTTTCCCAAGGATTCAGCAGGGGGGTGAGTGACGAATAGAAAAAGAGAAGAAGAGGGGCCATTCCCCTCTGGATTCAGCAGGGGGGGGCATACGGCCACTCTGTCACCGAAAGATGGAAGAGAGCAAGCAAGTAAGGGACGATTCGTCGGCCTCACAAGCGCTCAAGACGCATCAGGGGAGAGCTCAGGGCGCTGATCAGGCACCCCTGGCGGCAATCGCCCGGGTGAGTGCTGCCAAGTCCGAAACGTGGATCTTGGTCTTGTGCTTGCGGATGTACTCCATGAAGGGAGTATTGACCCGCGGCACGAACGAGGAGACGGGTTCCCAGGTGTCGTTGGACGGCCCATAGCCTCGCCAACGAACCTTGAACTCCAGACCTCCGGGTGCCGAGGCTTTCGGACGCTGAGCCAGGATTTTCTCGACAGTATAGTCGTCCTGCTCAGCATAGTCATCATCCGAGTCAGCCTCATGTGCGGCATAGCTCAGGGACACATGTTGGCCACGGAGGTCGGGTTCCCGCACACGGAGTTGACTCTCGTGGCGCTCCCGGAACTGTCCGTGACCCACCTTGATGCGGTAGGTGTCCTCACCAATCCTGCGGACCCCCTTGCCGGGTGTGAACCAGGTTTTGGTGCGGTGGGTGCCCATAGGGCGGGGTCTGATGACCCACACCGGGTCTCCCACCCTGAACTTCTGCGCTGTTGAGCTCGGGGCGGACTTCTGACGCTCAGCATGCTCCTTCTCGAGCTGCTGGCGGATGTCCCGCGCCGTTTGCTCTTGCCGCGCGAAGAACTCCTTGGCATCCATGGCCATGCCGTCACCAGACAAGGCAAGTCCCCTACCCAGGGGGTCCCTGCCAAACAGAATCTGGTGAGGGGACAAACCACCCGGAGTGGGGGTGTCATGATGGGCCTTCAGAGCAGGCCACATCTCCTCAAACCAGTTCCGCCGTGGGTTGGTGATGTGGATCTTGCGCAGCTTCTCGAACAGCTGCCGTCCAGCCACTTCAGCACGGCCGTTAGACCGGCTGAGATAGGCGACGCTCTTGGCATGACGTATCCCCATGAGGGAACACATAGCCTTGAACCAGCCACCAGTAAACTGGGGCCCTTGGTCACTGCAAATGGTGCGGGGGATGTCAAAGACGGTCAGCCAATGACGAATCATCATGACTGCCACTTCTCTGGCAAGCAACCCCTTTTTGCGTGCCGGAACGGCTACAACGTAGCCGCTGTGGCGGTCCACACAGAGAACCACACAGTCAAAGGTCTCCTTGCCAATGTGCACTTCGGGCATGGAGAAGACGTCCATGGCCACGCTCTCCATGGGCTGGTCAGGAACCGGGGTCCATTGGGGTTCCCCCTTGACGTTCCGGTTGTCGGGATAGCAGGCCTGGCAGACCGAACAACCCTTCCTGACCTTCTTGATGGCGGTGTAGAGAACGATGTGGTCGATCTCGAACCGGCGCTGCATGTCAAGGGCTTGCTTCTTGACCCCTGGGTGCAGCATGTGGTGGTGCCAAGCTTCACAAAGCTCGAGCACCCGGGACTCCGGTACTAGCAGCTTACCATTGCGGTAGAGCTTGCCATCTTCCTCGGTCAGCCCCTTTGGCCACTTCTGCCCGTCGTCAGGGTCGGTCACAGCCCTATACTCGGCCGCAAAGGCCTCAGACTTGGCGTAATCGTCGGTCCAGTCGTCCTGGAGGCAAGACTCCGGGAAGAGGTGCTTGTCGGACTCAGACCCCTCAGGGGCGAGTACTCTGACCGCTCTGCTCACCCTCGTTGCAAGGGGGGCATCTGCGGCCATGACGACGAAGCATTTGGCACCCTCCTCCTCCATCAGGCGCTCCATTTCGATGATTCTCTTGGCTTCAGCGGTCTCAGCCTCATCGCCATGGGCAGAGATGTCCGTCATGCCCTTGCTGGCGGGATAGGCCCACCTACTGAGACAGTCCGCCACGGTGTTATCCTTTCCAGGAATATACACCACTGTAAGGTCGAACTTGGCCAAGGTCTCGTGCCATCTTGCCCGTCGGGAGGCGGGACCTGAGGGGGTGTCCACGTGCTCCTTGTGCCACGACTGCAGACTCTGATGGTCGGTGCAGACGGTGACAGGATGGAGGGCTATGTACCCAGCCCATTTCCTGAGAGCCATGACGATGGCATACGCCTCCTTTTCACGGGGCGTCCACGTCCGTCTCTGGCCTTCCGCCAGGACCCGGCTCCAGAAGGCCACGGGCACGTGCCTCCCGTCGTCAAGCACTTGCTCCAACACAGCGCCAATGGCGTAGTCGGAAGCGTCGGTGCGCAGGACGAACCCTCGGTCGGGATCCACGAGGTGCAGACCCACTGCGGATAGCAGCGCCTGCTTCATCCCCTCAAAGGCACGGTCGGACTCAGCTGTCCAGACCAGAGCCTTTTTGGACCCCTTCTTGGTCTCCTCTCGGTTGCCCTTGAGCATGGTCGTCATGGGGGCTGCATACTCGGCATACATCTTGATATACCCCGAGTAGTAGTTGCAGAACCCCAGGTACGCCCGTAGCTCAGAGACTGTCTTGGGCTTTTTTCAGTGCTCAATCGCAGCCACCTTGCCAGGTATGGGCTTTCGCTGCCCGTTCCCAACTACGTGGCCAGCGAAGACCACCTCGCTTACCGCAATGGTGGCCTTGTCACTGCTGCCCGTGAGTTTGTGCCGAACCAGAAGGTCCAGCACTCGAGTGACGTCCCTCTCGTGTGCCTCCAGGAGCTCCTCGTAGCTCATGCTGGGGTCCCCGGACGCGATGATCACGTCGTCCACGAAGGGGTCCGCACAGTCGCGCACCGGCTCAAGCAGGTTCTCCAGCATCCGCTGAAAAGCCGCATTGCCGTTGGTGACGCCCATGAGCATCACCTTCCACTGGAGAGGTCCACGTGGAGTGCTCATGGCTGTGCAGGCACGGGACTCCTCGGCGAGAGGCATCTGATGATAACCATGTTTCAGGTCAATCACCGTGAAGATCCTCCGCCGGTGTTGCTTTTGCAGCATGTCCTCAATGAGGGGCAGCGTATAGCTGTCGTGCTGCGTTTGGGCGTTCAGGCCGCGGTAGTCGACCACGAGCCGCCACTCACCGGCAACCTTCTTGGGGACGACGAAGCAGGGAGAGGCCCACTCGGAGTGGCACGGCTCAAGCCAGCCTCTCTGGATGAAGTCACGGAGGATCTTCTCCATGGCCTCTTTCCTCTCGCCCCTCAGGGCAAACTCCTGCTGCCTATACACACGGGGGTCCTGCTTCAGTCGTATCTTGGCCTCGCCATACGGTCCACGCACCGGTGGGGGAAACACAGGCTTACCGCTGAAGAAGGTATCACCATACTTCTGCTTCAGCCTGGCCCTCAACGCCTGGATCTTGGGGCAGTCATCGGACTCCGCCTTGGCTTTTCCGGGCACTTGAACCACGGAGCTTACTTGAGGGGTAGCGACCCCGCTCGCTTTCGGCTCAGGCGGTCTTCCCAGGTGGCCCAAAGGGCCATCTCTGGTCTTGCCTCGGAATAGATCGCCGTAGGTGGGTTGGTTACCGCCAGGCGGCTCGTCTTGGCTGGACATGTGATCCAGCACCCTCTGTACGAAGGTATTCCCGTCATAGGAACCGGAGACGATTGAGTCCACTTCCCACCAGGCTTTGTCCTGGCCTTTGCCCTCACGCTGGTTTCCCCAGTCGTGAAAGGGCTGATCCATATACCCCTGAACCAGATCCCATTCCTCTTCAGTGAGGGGGTCTTCCGATTCCGATTCTTCGATGTCAACACGGGGAACCGCAAAGCATTGCCGCCAGGGCTCTGCTATGATGCGGTTGACACACACGAAGTCCGTGGTATCGGCCTGATCAAGGCCCCCATCCACATAGTGGAATTCCGTTGGCCATCTCTGGGGTGGCATGGGCTGTCCCTTAGCGTCCTGATAGACACTCTCTCCAGCCGGTAGGACGACCTTGTTTAAGGTCATGTTGGTCAATGAGGCTACCCAATGTCGGGTACTCTCCTCCTCGGTGCATCCCATAGGAACAACCAGCACTGCCTTGGAGCGGTCCTTGCGAATCTTCGCTATCGCTCTTGGAATGTCCCAACGGGGGCAATGGATCCACATCAATCCCTGATGCGGACCCCAGTGCTTCTTCCAAGCGGAGTCCTGTGCGCTCCAGTACTTCTCACACACCCGCAGATGGGCGGAGGTTCCTGAAGAGAACGCATCCAGGGCCAGATCCGACGCTCCCAGGTCCGCGACCACTCGGTTCGCCACTTCCGGCCTTACGCCGTACTCCTGGTTTGCTGGCCCAGTGGGCTCAGTGTCCAGCGCGGCCACTTCGAGCTGATTGCGTTCGGGGTGGATCCATTGGCATTCCACATGGTGCTCAGGTGACGAAAGCCACGAGAGTTGGTCGTCCTGGTACAGGGTCATGGAGGCCTGGGCCGGGAAGACGCCGGAGTCCGTCTCCATCATGAAGTCGTACCCGACGATCATGTCCCAGTCCATCTCGGCCTCGTAGAAGCGGCCGTGCAGGAGGATTTCCTTGCCGAGGTCTGGGCGGCTCAGCTCACGATGGTTCACGAACTGCAGCCCAATGGCCGCTTCCTTCGTGCCTCCCACCATGTACTGGCCGTTCGCCACCTTCAGCCTGACAGGTTTCCGACTGTCGGTAAGACACTCTGGCGGAAGCAGGCCAGCCTTGACCAAGCTGACTTGAGCTCCCGTGTCGACCAACATGTCGAAAACCTTTTCCACTTCCCCGCATAAGGCACGGACCTTAAGATGCAACTGCCGCTCGCGACCGACACGGCGCACGGCGTGCAAACTCAGGATCTCCGGCCGTTCCAGAAGCTCCACAAGCGACTGGTGCAGGTCGTGGACAATGGGCTCAGGCTGCCCATCTGCAGCATCCAGCTGCGGTCCGGGTGATCCTCCGATACTCTCGGATAGATCCTGTAGTACATCAAACACGTTCTTGGTCGCGAAGGACGGACGGGTGCAAGGGTTCGTGCCTTCACTTGCCCTCACCCCGCCTCCGCGACTGGGTGCCAGACCGGGCCTTCCGCCCGCGGCAGTCCCCTTGTGCTTATCGACTCCCGACTGGGATGGTTCGGCGCTTCCCACGTCACCATCCTGCGACCGCCCTAGCTGGGGCCCTTGGCTGCAGGGGCTCCGCTAGGGGGCGTCGGTTGTGGAAGAGGGGGTGTTCTCCTCGGCCTCAACGTCGTTGATGCCCTTCTTCCTTCCCCCTTTCTTACCCTTGTTCTTGTCCTTGTCCTTGTTCTGGTCATTCTGGTTGTTCTCCTTGTTCTTGTTGTCCGATCTGGGGACCCAGTTCCGCTTGATCTCCTGGATCTCCTTGGCCAATTCGGTCCCCACCGACGACATCAGCTTGGCCAGCTCGTCCTTGTCCACCTCCATCTTGGCTTCCCGGATACCCGCGGGCGCACGCTTCTTCGACCCGTGCGCCTTCTTGTAAGCGTCCGTGTCGGCCTTGTGGATGGGGCATGTTCGGTGGTCATGGTTGAAGCCTCGCTTCCTCCCATAACACACGAAACAGCCCTGAGGGTGAGCTCGTATGAACTGCCCAAAGGACAGCGGAGGGTCGCCAATACGGCGAGGGTCCCTCTTCTCCTGCTTCCTCCAACCTTGCTGCAGGGGCTTCCAGTTTCCCGGCTTGCTCCCCGCGTTCAGGTTGTTGGCCACGAAGGCACACACGGCCACTTCGGCGGGCTCATCGTCGTCGTCATCGTCGACGAGAGTCTCATCGCCGCCGGCTCCCGCTGGGTCCATGGCAGCTTCCCCGCCAGGTCCCTCGCCAACGTAGTTGACGTCGCGGTCGCCGGGCCTCAACCCGCGGGTGTGGAGGAGGTTTCGGTACTCCTTGAGTACTTCCTCGCCAACCCACTGCAGGATCTCGTCGCAGCTCATCCGCGCCGGGATGGGCTGCAGACGGATGGTCTGGCCGCTCAACTCACAATCGTCAAGGCGCCACATCGCGGTCTTCTCGCGATCGCCCGAGACGGGGGTGAGAAGAGCGTTCCGCAGGGAGTGCCGTTTGACATCCCGGGCCACGTTCTTCTTCGCCCAAGCCACCACGTTCGTATGATACTCCTTGGGGAGCATCATCTTGACCGTGTGGTTGGACTTGGCCCGCTTGGATTCCTCCTTGGTGACCCTCTTGATCCATGCTTCCGGCAGCATGGAGAGCAGGCGAGCCTGCTCGTCACCCTCGTTCCAATCCTCCACGTTGCGGCGGAAGAGGGTGTATTTCCCTCGGAAGTCTCGCCACTCTCGTAGGCGGATCTCCCGTCCATCATGCTCAAGCTTGATGGACTTCCAGCGCTTGGCCGCCACCTGCGGAGCGTCCACCCGCTCCCGCTCGTTGAGCCACTTCTTGGCTTCCTTGAGGGTCTTGATTTTCCCCTCCTTGGTCGCCATGAAGTATAGCTCTCCGAGCACTTCCGGCAGGCGGTACCTGAACCGTTTGAAGACATACTTCTCCGCATCAGCGGGAGGCAGGTTTTCAGTGACGGTCAGCCCCCAATCGTCCAGCTTCTCCAAGAAGCGGTCGAGGTTGAGGGGGTTGCCGTCGTACATGGGGGGCTTGATGTCCTTCAAGTCTTCCCACACGGCGGCATCCGCGGCCTTAGAGACCATGAATGCCGGCCGCGAGGTCGACCGAGGTTCCCATCGGCCTCGCCCACGGACTCCCACGGCCGCCACGTCCATCTCCTCCATGGAATCCCTGTGGCTACGCCATGGTTCCTCCACGTACGCTGAACCAAAATGTTCACGCCGTACTGCATCCATGTACGCATCCTCATCACGGCGCCGGCGGCTGCGTTCAGCGGCCTCCCGTCGTACACCACGCGGCGGGCTGATGTCGAACTCCTCCGGGTCCAGGTCCAGTTCCTCACCTTCGCCGACATCCCACTCCACGTCTCCTCTGGGGACCTCATCCCTGAGTCCACCATAACGTCCTCCAGCCCTGGGGATTGGCACCGGGGCTGGTGCTGGGCGTCGGGGGCGTACAGGCGTCCGCGGTGGAGCACGGCGGTTGTGGTAGTCCGCGCTGAGCCACTCATCGCGCCATTCCTCACTGCCACTGCCGGGCGGCACGCGCTCGTTGCGGCGGCCCGCGCTGTGGTGAGAGGGGGCGGTGAGAGAGGGGGCACTGGCGCTGGGGCCACCCCCTGGGGGCTCCGCCGGGGGCGTGGGGTCTGCCTGGACCTGGTCCGGGTCCCCAGCCGTCGTCCGACGAGCCAGACTCCGGGGGTGGGTGGTCGCTGCCGACGCTCCCACGGGCTTCCAGCGCATCCAGCCTCTCCTGCAGGCCGCTGACGACGTTGGTCAGCGACTTGGTCTCGGTCCTCGCGATGTCCAGCTCCTTCTGCGCGCGAGCGGCGACCCCGGAGATGCGAGCCATCTCGACCTTGCCCGTGTCTACCTCGCACTCGAGGGAAAAGACCCTCCTGCGAAGGTAGACAATCCACCGCCAGGTGGTATCTGGGTCGCCGTTCCCTGGTGGGTCGTCGGGGTCCCCAGGGGGTCCTCCAGGGGGGCCTCCGCCGGGTCCGCCCGGTCCAGGGGGTCCTCCCCCGCCCGGTGGTCCGCCTCCAGGGGGTCCACTCGGTGGGCGTCCTCCAGGGGGTCCTGATGGTCCTCCGCCAGGGGGTCCCGGTGGGTCTCCGCCGGGTCGCCTCGGTGGGTCCGAGGATGGGCGCGTGATGCCGAAGTCCATGTCGTCATCCTCGTCCATGGTGCCCCACCTGGGCGTCTCGGTCTCGGAAGACTCCGAGCTCCGGTAGGGAGGAGGGGGATCCTCATCCTCACCTTCCATGGGGACGTCTCCGCCTCCTCCGCCCGTCCAAGCCACCACTTGGCGATGTCGGCGGCCTCGTTCATCCCCGTCACTGGCGGTGAAGAAGGGGTCACTGTCGTGGGGGTGTCCACCCGCTGGCCTCCGCGGCCTCTCGGGGGTCTTCCCCTTGCCCTTCCTCCGTCGATGGGCGGTGGTGCCACTGCTCCCACTGCTGCCCGTGTCCGCCTCATCCAGCGTCATCTTGGAGGAGGCGTCCCCTTCGAAAAGCTTTCGAAGGGTCTCCACTCGTGATCCTCCCGGGGGAGTCTCGCGGCGGAGTTTGGCCTCTGCCTCCTCCATTGGGGCGGCGGTGGCTGCGGCAGCCCGCACTTCGGCTTCTTCCCGAGCACGAGCCGCCTCGGCTTCCCGGGCCTGCTGCAGCCGCGCCTTCTGCGCCTACAACGCCGCCAGCTCCGCCTCCGTCTTGGCCTTCTCCTCAGCGACTTTCCGTCGCGCGGCCTCGATGGCTTCCTTCTTGGCGGCTTCCTCCTGGGCCTTAGCCGCCGCTTCGGCGTGGGCCCTTTCCTCCGCCTCCTTCTTTGCCCTCTCTTGGGCCAGCGCCTCTTCCAGCGCCTTCACCTCGGCCTCCTTGCAGGCAATGGCCTCCTGCGTCCGGCGGGCTTCCTCGTCGGTTGCCCTGATCCGGGCAGCCACTGCCTCATGGGCGGCCGCAGCCGTGAGACCGGCCGCGATGGCTGCCACTTTCGAGGCGTGGTAGTCCATGCCTCTGCCCCACTCGGTGGCTTCCTCACGGGCGATGGCGACGGCGCCCTCCACGGCAGCGTTCTGCTGCGTGCCCCGTTGCCGGGCAACCCGAAGGTTGCAGGGCGCCCCACAGACGCGCTCACAGGCGCGCGCCACGTCCCTTTGGGCGGGAGCGGCGCTGCTGCTGGAGCTGGCCTGGTCGGCCGGCATCCTCCCGCGGTGGGCCGACTCCACGTCGCTGCTGGGGCCTGCTGAGGCCTGCTGGGGCTTCAGGAGCAGCGGACGGGGCTTGGCCCTGGTCTGCCTGGCGACTTTGATGTAGTCGCCAAGGGTGGTGGAGCCGGGGTGGTGACCACCATTGGCCCGTTGGGGACTGGGGGCTGGGGTTCCGCCCTTGGCGCCTTGGGCGGCTTCGGCGGCCAGGGACTCCTGGTACTCCCGCCACCTCCGGTCCCTCTTCTTGTCCCCGGCGGACCGCTTCTCCTTCCCCGGAGACGCGCTGCCGCTGCCCTGCAGCCTGCGCTCGCTCCCCGGTTCCGGGAAGTTCTTCTCGATCACGTCCCACAAGGAGACGTTGATCGAGGCGCCCGACGGGTACACGTTGGGCTCCTCGTCCTCCTCAATCCCGTCGGGACGCAGGCCTTCGCCGGGCCTGTCCGGCCGGGTCCACGTCCTCCAGCGCCTCTGCTGGTGGCGGTACTCGTACCCTTCCGCCCGCAGCCAGTCCTCCACGGCCTGCAGGCGGTCGGGGGCGATGTCCGTGCGGAGCTCGAAGCTCCTGGGCATGCCGCCTTCGCACTGGGGGTGGCTGTGGCGGTAGTGCTGGTCCCAAACCAACCCACGCAGCAGGCGTGCTGCATGGGGGTGGGGCCGCGGCCACGTCCTGCCCGCTTCCTGCCAATTCACCATGGCAGCGGGGGCGTAGATGGTCTTGAGGTCCTTGATGTGCACTCGTTCAACTCAACGAACTGGTTGTGGTTGTTGAGGAGGGTGCTACAGCACTGGATTGGAAGTGCGGCTGGTGCTGGTCAGCCGGTGGTTGTGGAGGTGGTTGACGCGGCCTTGCTGGTCGGCCGATGGGACTCCGGGTCGGCCGATGGGGCTGATGCAGGAGTCCTGGTCTGTGCACCTCTTTCACGGTTGCTGCGCGGTCAGGGCGATGCTCTGGACGGCGCTGCAGGCTCCGTGACGAACTCGGCGCTGTCGCTGGGTGGCGCTGCGAGCCGCTGCGCTGCGCTGCGAGACGCTGCGCTGCGCTGCGAGCTGCGAGCTGCGCCGCGCTGCTGCGACGCGCTGCTCGGGGTTGGTGGCCCCGAGTGGCACGCGAGGGTTGGGTAACCCCGCGGCGGTGAAACGCTTTTGACGCGTTCCCGTGGGGGGCCGGCCACGGGACGCTGCGGGACACGCGCAAGTGAGCAGGCAGGCAAAGCACTACGCTCACAGGGGCATCAATGCGCTCATGTCATGTGACAAAGCGTTTCAGAATCCTTGCCACTCTGCAAAGAGGGAACGAAAGTATGTACAACAACACATCAGGATATGTACACATGGGGTTAAGACTGGACTGGGGTAAGGGCATCACAGGACAATAGACACTCTATCCTAACTTGTATCCCAATCCCAGGTCCGACCCTCTCAGTGGCTGGTGGGGGCGGGGGCTCAAACACAACCCATGCCCTGCTCAGTCCGGACCCTGAAACCCTGCCAATGGGGGAGGTGTCCCGCCTAGCCACAGGCGAGTTCCTGGAAACCAAGGGGCTCCGAGGCCAACCGACAGTAGCTCCGCATGCTCCCTTAACGGCAGGTCCCAACTCTCCTCTGAGCCAGAGATATGGCCCCGCCATTATCACCCAGGAGTTGGTAGCTGAAAATGGGCTGTTTCAGCCCAAACTGAAATTAACTCAAAAATCCCCAAAATTGACCCCTGGTCCAGACCCGCCAGAGGTAGGGACGTGGCAACTGACCCTATGCCCTTCGAGTACGAACTCCCTGGAGCCCTCACCCAACCTGGTTCCCCCTGAGGTTCCGGCATCAGGGCAACACGGATGAGTCAAGTGGGGTCATGATGCCAAAATCACCAAAATTGGCGTCATTCCCACGCGTGGCTCGCCCGGCCAAGGTAAGGCCAATGGCTCACAGGGTAGGAGGCAGGACCTAGGACTTATATCTGACTGTACAACCTGGAATTAGGTCCGGGCTCCCTATGGGCTTAGAGAAATGGGGCCGCCAATTGACCACACGGAAGGGGGAAATTGGGGTCCCAAAATGGGGTCATTTTGGCTGCTTGAAATGAGCCAAAATTCGGTGTGCTCCCAATAGTATATCTCCACGCCGGCTTGGAGATCGGATTCGCCATCCCATACGCGATCCACCGGGAGTCGAATGGAGACTCCCATGCCCTTGGCTCTCAAAGATCTCCATACCACTGGGCGTGGTGATGATCCCAATTGGGTCCACAAATGTCAAAACTGCAAAATTGCCCACACTCACTTTGGGCTAGCGCCTTAACGAAGGTGGCTCCGCTTCGCCCACGTGGTGTGTGGACCATGGGGACCATTACCCATAACACCCATGCCATACATGGTCCATTGGTCCATGCGTCCGGCGTGCACGAGGGTGGGAACATAGTGCACGGCGGGCAGCAAAAGTGGAAAATTGCTCAAAATGGCCAAAAATGCGCACACTCATGGTTGGGGCAAATGAGGCACATGCCCGACTTGGACCGGAGTGTGCCATAGGATTGGTATCAAGTCATATTGGTCCAACATATCTTTTGGGCGTCGCCCAACTCCTCCAGTATTGGGAATGGCAGGGTCGCCAAGTGAGCCCATGATTTGGGATAGTCCCAAATCGCCAACATGGCGGCCATGGTATGCCAAGCCTAAGAGGAGTTATTCGCCGGGTCCAAGATATGTTGGGCACCGAAGTATGTACCCTCATAACATACTTGGGTCATGATGTCAATTGAGCGCAACGTTGAGATACAAGGTCGCCCCTTGACATCATGACGGGCCAAAAACGGCAAAATTGGCACAAAGACACACAAAAGTGCATTGAAAGGTGCACAATTATATTATAATATCTTTGGCTTGAATCGTGCAATCAACTAATCCTTCTAAACACAATGACTTGACACCAATGACCTTCGATCCCACATATGTGCTCCACTTGGGGCGCCTTGAAAGGTTACGAGCGCTACTTCCCAAGGGGGCACATGAAAATATGGAAAATTGCAAAATACACACCTTGCTCCCAACGCATCGCTTCGGGATCACCACACAAGCTTCCCTTCACGAAGGTTAGGCTTGCAATTGACCGTAGGGAGTATGGAGAAGGGGCTTGCACAATATGAGGTCCATTGGCGGGCTTGGCTTGGCGCGATAGACCCCCCAAATGGGCACGCAACACAACACAAGGCACATACTCCATATTGCCCAAAAAGGTAGCTCCCACCACGATATGTCATGCCCCTCCAAGGGCATAACTTTGTGTCAATCGCTCATAGGAACTCAAGGAGAGTTCCTATGCAACACCAACACTTGCGCGCTACACTCGAAAGTTATCTTAATGCACGCAATATCATGGCCAATGAGTTGTAACGCAAACTCTACCCTCTTGACCATGATCCATTACACTAGCGCGCACCTGTGGAGACGCAAGGCATATAATGCTTCCTAAATTACGTCGGGAGTATTGTGAATACGTCCCACGTTTCCTTATCGTCATTGCTCGCAAGCGGCACGAGATATGACCCTCACAAGTGGCCTCACGAATCAACTTTGTTTTGCCCGTATCTCTAAGACAAATGGAGGGCAAGATAAAAGGAAAGTTGATTCGTGCATAGGGAAGCACGTAGGTCCACTCGAAGGAGGTCAAATCAAGTGCGGGGATGTCGAAGTCGAAAATCCGATTTCGACATCCTGAAAAATTCGGATTAAGGTTGCGAGTATTAATTATGAAAATTGCGGAAGCATCCATGCAGTTCCTGACGACTTTGGAGCCTTCGTGACGGATAGCGTTAGAATTTCCATTAATTACAGTTAAACTGGCGGTTACGGTAAAGTCGCGATCCAACCGCCAGCAGTCAAAACAGTGAATATCAGAACGGAAGTGTAAAAATTGACGGAAACAATATGAAAGTAAAACCCTGTTGATTCCTGATATTCTGATACACAAATCTCCGCTGGCGGTGCATCGGTTGCCGATGCGGGGCTTTACGGCACGGAACGGAGCGTCAACGGGCGTCTTCCCTTCCGTACATGGGGTCAGTGGACCGGAGACCGGTTGTATGTCGTAACCTAGCCATGGGGTTCTGGGTACCGCTTCATTACACTCATGGCCACGCTCGGTGCCATATTTTACCTTCATGGCTACACTCACCCATGGCTACATTTTGCAATAGTGGTTGCAAATACAAGTACTTTTACGGATGCAATTACCGCATACGCTTTACTAAAATTTAAACGGTACATGATAGCTTTTACATGCTCGCTTTCAGGTTTGGGTTCCCAACTTTGCATTTGTGCTTTGGGTTGACGTGGTCAATATCACATGTTGTGTGCAACACAGGTGTACCGCACCAATGATGCAAGGAAGTTAGTCAAACATCTTTGATGTAGACCAGCTTTTACACTCATAGCTGCCCTCACTCATGGCTACACGTGCCACTTTCTGAACAAAGCCGCGGCAGACATGAGTACCTACAAAGAGCGATGGGTGCACCGGACAGGTAGGTATTGCATCAGTGATGCAATGCCGCCAAGGAGTTCGCTCCAAGCCAATACTGGTACATGGAGGAAACTTCAGGGGATTTGTAGAAATTGATTGACACACACACACGTGTTGTTCCGTGCAGCGCTGGCGCTGGCGCCACCGATAACATCAATGGATGGCGTTAACAGGTGGTTCTGGCAGTAGTTACAGGCGGTTAGCGCCGGCGTCGCCAAATGGACAGCCAAAATCGGCGAAAATGCAACCGTACTGCACACCGCTCGATGCGCCTCCAAAATGCGCATTCATCTGTGCAATCAAAAGAAATAATTCTCGCTTGTAGCATAAATTTTTTCTGCGCTGCGCAAACGCGCGCCGCCGCCGGGCCCGCGCCTGGACACGACGAACAGTCTGAAAATAATAGAAACTAGTGCGAATGCCCGCGCTTGAAGCGCGGGCCATATCACCATATCACCATAGCACCATATCTCACACCGCACCGCATGTCACATACCCAATACAACACACCTCATGTCTCGTACCTCATATCCCGTGCCGCCTGACTCATGTCTCAAACATCATATCCCGTACTCTATGAGTGAAACTTACCCCTCCTAAACTGTACTCTGACACCACATTTGACACCGCGATTCGCATAATCCATATTCCCAAACACATCACTCATACCTCACACTGTGTACAACACACATAACACATATCCCGTACCTCGTATCCCGTACCTCACTCAAACATCATATTCCGTACTCTACGAGTGAAATTTACCCCTCCTAAAATGTACTCTGACACCAGATTTGACACCGCGATTCGCATAATCCATATTTCCAAACACATCACCCATACCTCACACTGTGTACAACATACCGCATATCCTGTACCTGGTATCCCGTACCTCATGACTCATGTCTCAAACCTCATATCCCGTACTCTATAAGCGAGAGAACTGTCGCCACTGCTGCCTGTTGGCTAAAACCGCATGTCCCGTACCTCGCATCCCGTACCTCATGACTCATGTCTCAAACCTCATATCCCGTACTCTATAGGCAACAAAACTGTCGCCACTGCTGCCTGTTGGCTAAAATCGCCAACAGGCGGGATGATTCGTGCGGATACCCGGATAATCGATTGTACAGTACATACAGATTTTTAAAACACACGATTCCATGATTTCAGATCGATTTCTCGTGCCAGAAATCGAAATCGCAAATCCGCCAGATGCCATTTGACAGGCACGCGTGCAGGCCCACAGCAGCGTGCACAATTCGGAGGATTTTTTAGGTATGACAAACGACGACGAACGTCCATACCACAATTAAATATATTCACTAGTGCGAATGCCCGCGCTTGAAGCGCGGGCCATATCACCATATCACCATAGCACCATATCTCACACCGCACCGCATTTCACATACCCAATACAACACACCTCATGTCCCGTACCTCATATCCCGTGCCACCTGACTCATGTCTCAAACATCATATCCCGTACTCTATGAGTGAAACTTACCCCTCCTAAAATGTACTCTGATAGCACATTTGACACCGCGATTCGCATAATCCATATTTCCAAACACATCACCCATACCTCACACTGTGTACAACATACCGCATATCCCGTACCTCGTATCCCGTACCTCATGACTCATGTCTCAAACCTCATATCCCGTACTCTATAAGCGAGAGAGCTGTACGTCAAAAGGCATGCCCGCAAACACAAACCACAACCATATATCCCCCACATTTATTCCTCCATAGGCTCCGACCACCGCGAGATACACGACGAAAAAAAAAATCAACAAAAGCGCAAAAGGTATGGGGCGGCCACGGACAAAGGGGAAACAACGAAAAGGCGAACAAGCGAAGCCCACCAACCACGGGGAAACAACGGTATGGCGAGCAAGTATGTTAACAATGCGAGGGAGTGCGCCAAAGGGACGGACCACGCACACACGCACACACATAAACAAGACCGCAAGGCGCGAGAAGACGGAGACAAGAGCAAGGAGAAACAAGGTATGAAACCCCACACCGCCCCGCCCGCAAACACGCACACGCTCTCACTATAGGGGATGGCCACGTACCACGGGGAAACAATGGTATGGAGGTATGACGAACAAGTATGTTAAAAATGCGAGGGAAGGCGCCAAAGGGACGGACCGCACACGAAAACACAAACGTACACAAAGCCGCAAGATGCAAGAAGACGGCGACAAGACAAAGGAAAAACATGGTATGCAACCCCACCCCCGCCCCACCCACAAACAAGCGCACGCTTTCTCTATAGGGGACGGCAACAAGAAGCGGCACAAGGTATGACAAGTATGTTACAAAAAAAAAACACGAAAGCGCCTTCCACGCCCTCTCTATAGGGGAAACGCAAGGCGGAGAGGTGTGTTATCGAAGACGCAACGAAAAAAAAAAGGGGAGGAGACACAAAACACAACACGCAAAAAAAAAAAAGGACCTGCGCACGCTCTTTCTCTACAGGGGAAGAAAACACGGTGGGACAAAAGGAAAGGTACGTGCTACGCATCACGCATGCCACGCATTTCTGCTACGCATCTACAGGACCTCTTCTTCTGCTTTTTGAACCATGCCAACGACCGACGACGAGAACCAGCCAAGGTATGACACACCCCACCCCACCAACCACACACCGCAAGCACACACACGCACACGCACGGCAGCCACACCGCGCACGACCCCCCCCCCCCCCACGCCATCCACACCAACACGAAGGGCCACACAGCGCACACACACACACCAGGACCAAGGAGAAGGGCACCCGGAAGACACACCCACCGCACCACCACACCACACCACCAAAAACACAGACACCACAAACACGCGACACACAACACAGCACGGCCACCGCGCACACCAACACACACCACAAACACACACAACAAAGGACACCCCCGCCCGCGAAACACACCAGCACAACCGGCGGGCCCCAGCCAGGAGTGGCGGGGAGCCCCACACCACCACCGGCTCAAAAAACAGCCAGGAGTGGCGGGGAGTAGCACACAGGAACCTCCGCCAGGAGTGGCGAGGGACCAACCACACCACACACCAGCCACAAACCCACCACACACGCCACCGCCGCACACCACACGCCACACACCACACACCACACACCACACACCACCGCCGACAGCGAAACCCAGCCAGGAGTGGCAGGGAACCGCGCCCGGGACCCTCCGCCAGGAGTGGCGAGGAACGCCCACCACCGCCGGCAGCGAGACCCAGACAGGAGTGGCGGGGAGTAGCACACAGGAACCTCCGCCGGGAGTGGCGAGAAACCAACCACACCACACACCAGCCGCAACCCCAGCAGCACACCGACGCCGCACACCACGGACCAGACACCACACACCACACACCACACACCACACACCACACACCACCGCCGCCGGCAGACCCCAGCCAGGAGTGGCGGGGGACCACACACCACCACCGGCAGCGAACCCCAGCCAGGAGTGGCGGGGAGTAGAACGCAGGAACCTCCGCCAGGAGTGGCGAGGGACCGACCACACCACACACCAGCCACAACCCCACCGCACACCACCGCCGCCAACGGACCACAGCCAGGAGTGGCGGGGAACCGCGCCCGGCACCCTCAGCCAGGAGTGGCGAGGACCGCCCACCACCACGGGCAGCAAAACCCAGCCAGGAGTGGCGGGGAGTAGCACACAGGAACCTCCGCCAGGAGTGGCCAGGTACCAACCACACCACACACCAGCCACAACCCCACCAACACACCACCGCCGCACACCACACACCACACACCACACACCACACACCACGCACCACCGCCGCCAGCAGGCCCCAGCCAGGAGTGGCGGGGAACCGCACACCACCACCAGCGGCGAAACCCAGCCAGGAGTGGCGGGGAGTAGCACACAAGAACCTCCGCCAGGAGTGGCGAGGGACCAACCACACCACGCACCAGCCACAACCCCACCACACACCACCGCCGCCAGCAGACCCCAGCCAGGAGTGGCGGGGAACCACGTCCGGGGCCCTCAGCCAGGAGTGGCGAGGACCGCCCAACACCACCGGCAGCGAAACCCAACCAGGAGTGGCGGGGAGTAGCACACAGGAACCTCCGCCAGGAGTGGCGAGGGACCAACCACACCACCGACCAGCCACAACCCCACCACACACCACCGCCGCCCGGAGACCTCAGCCAGAAGTGGTGAGGACCGCCCACCACCACCGGCAGCGAAACCCAACCAGGAGTGGCGGGGAGTAGCACACAAGAACCTCCGCCAGGAGTGGCGAGGGACCAACCACACCACACGCCAGCCACAACCCCACCAACACACCACCGCCGCCCGGAGACCTCAGCCAGGAGTGGCGAGGACCGCCCACCACCACCGGCAGCGAAACCCAGCCAGGAGTGGCGGAGGTAGCACACGGGAACCTCCGCCAGGAGTGGCGAGGGACAAACCACACCACACACCAGCCACAACCCCACCACACACCACCGCCGCCCGGAGACCTCAGCCAGGAGTGGCGAGGACCGCCCACCACCACCGGCAGCGAAACCCAACCAGGAGTGGCGGGGAGTAGCATACGGGAACCTCCGCCAGGAGTGGCGAGGGACCAACCACACCACACACCAGCCACAATCCCACCAACACACCACCGCCGCACACCACACACCACACACCACACACCACACACCACACACCACTGCCGGCAGCGGAACCCCAGCCAGGAGTGGCGGGGAACCGCACACCACCACAGGCAGCGAAGCCCAGCCAGGAGTGGCGGGGAGTAGCACACAGGAACCTCCGCCAGGAGTGGCGAGGGACCAACCACACCACACACCAGCCACAATCCCACCAACACACCACCGCCGCACACCACACACCACAAACCACGCACCACACACCAACACAGACATCACGCGCGCACGCACCGCGCCACAAACACACACACCGACGGCGAACCACAACCAGAGGAGGGGGCGACACGCACACAAGCAACACGGCCAGGAACAGCGAAAAAACCCCCCCCCCACCACCACCACCCCACCCCGGAGAGACGGGACACCAACCACCGCAAGCCGCACAGCGAAATGGGGGGCGGGACGAAAAGGGCCCACGGGAGACGCAGGCGAGGGATCCAACCTCAGGGGTTTGGGGGCCCCCCCGGTGACCGTATCGGCCCCACCTGAGCACACGCAATAAGGTGGGATACGCCCGGGACCGTTGGTCAGCGGCCCGCGGTGGCACCGGCCTGGGGGGGTGACCAATGGGCCTGACCAAGAGCACTCCCCACGGCACGTACTGCGGTTCGGGCCCAGCGAGGGGCTGCGGGTAGGGCACACCGTCCATCGGGGCAGGCAAGAGACACGCCTATCCCGCAAGGACTCCCCAGCGACCCACAGTGCACCCGACCCCGGTGTGGGGAACGGCTGGAGTACCTGGCTACGGAGCAGGTCCATTTGTACCGAGCGAGTACAAATGGACGGCCCGTACAACAGAGTTACACCCTGACGGGAGTGCAAGCATCGGCCCCCCCACGGGGAAACACCAGGGGAAGGGACCCGAGCCGGCGACAAGGACCCCCCCCCACCCACCACAGCCGGGAAGGCCCGGGCACAACACCAGAGAAACACCGCCCCAAGCGACACAGAAAAGAGACAGAAGGGGGAGGGCACGCAAAGGGGACGGCAGGGGAACACACCACCAACAGACCCCAGCCAGGGGGGGCGGGGAACCACACAGCCGAGACGGGGGGGGGGGGCAACGGCACACAGCCCCCACACCAAACAGGGCCGCCAAACCACGCCCAGAAAGGCGAGGACAGGCACCCAAACGCACCACCAACACACCGCACACAGGCCCGAGCATGCACACAACACACACCCCCACAACCGCCGCCGACACGAGCCCCACAAACCCACACCACACACCAAAACGCAAGCGCCGCCCGCACCACAAACCCAACAAACACAAACCCAAACAACAGGAACCCAAACAACAGGAACCCAGCAACCCCCCCCGCCAGGGGGGCTGCAGGGCCGCCAGAGACCGCTAGGACACAAGGGAGGACCCACCAAGCCCGCAGCCAGGAGTGGCGAACGGCCACACCCAGTAACACCCGAACGGCCACGCCCAACCCCAGGACCAGGCACTACGACACCCACACCAGCACCGCCACCAATGCCCAAACCGGAGGCCACAACACCCTCACCAGCGGACACACCCAAAACCAACGGAGGCACCATCGGCAACACCAGCGACCCCAGCACCCACCACAACACTAGGACATAGGACACCCTCACCAACAACGAACCAACACAAAAAGCCACCCAACACTGACCAACGGCCGCACCCAGCCGATCCGGTCCCCCACCGACCCGCACCCAGAACCACCGCCACCAGCATCCACGCCATCGGAAACACCAACACCACAAAAAATTAAGCCAGCACAACACCCTCACCAACACCGTCACCGCCGGCACCATCGCCTACGAAACCTACGCACACCACCGCCGGTTCGAGCACCTACATCACCCAAGCCAACGGCATCAAGCACACCATCGCCGGCAACACCCCACCACCAGCATCGCCACCGGCAACCTCCGCCACCGGAGGACACCAAAGCCACCACAGCCGGTGAGCCAACAAACCACCAAGCCCCGGCCAGGGGAGGCGAGGGCACACGCCCAGAACCATTAACAGCAACACCCTCGCCACCAAAGCGACCGCAGGGCGCCATCCACCATGCAATCCCCGGCGGCACCCACACCACCGGCGCCACCAACACCACCCTCACCCACGACACCACCCGGAGCATCGCCTGCACCACCTACACCAACAGCATCACCAGCAGACCGCACCACCTACTGCACACCCTCCCAGACAGAGCCACAGAAACCGGCCACCGCCCTGAACACAAGCCGCTGACCAGCCACACACAGACGCACGCCAACCACCAGCAGCATCAGCAACGTCCGAGACGCCGTAAACCATAGCGGCGCCCACAACGACCTCACCACCGACATCACCGACACCGCCAGCGGCAGTGCGGCCTCAGCAACAACAACCCAGAGCGTCACCGGCAACCGCCACGGCGACACCGCCCGGTACAACACCATCGGCATCAACGACACCAAGGGAGCCAACACGCGGGCCAGCGACACCCATGGGTACCTCCACCAGGAGTGGCGAGGTCCCACCCCCGCCGTCAGAACACCACCATCCACCAGGGCAACACCTGCAGCGCCCTCGCCTTCGACATCGCCCACAGCACCAACAACACAGCAACACAGCGCCACCGCCAACCACCCACAGCACCAACCTCCCCAACACCAGAAACAACCGGTACCACCCCACCAGGACCACGAACCGACCAACCACCAGCCACGAGTGGCACGCCCGGAACCGCCGACCACCCAAACGCAGGGCGCGCCCAGCACCAACACCAACAACACCCACGCCAACAGACCACCACGACACACGCCAACCACCAAGTAACACCTATGGCACCCTCGCCATCGGCAACACCGACGCCACCAACACCCACGGCACTATCCACACCACCACAAACTTCACCAACGACGGGCCGAGGTGCCGTCACCTACAGCGCCCCCACCCCTACCACCACCACCACGACCCCGGCACCAAGTAACACCTAGGGCACCCCCACCAACGGCGTCACCAAGGACGCCAGCACGGCTGGCGAACAAACGCCACCGAGCCCTCAGCCAGGAGTGGCGAGCGCCCACGACCAGCAACACTCAAACGGCCACGCCCAGACCCAGGGCCAGGAACTGCGACACCAACACCTGCACTGCCGCCAACACCCAAACCGAACACCACAACACCCTCACCAGCGGAAACACCCGGAACCAACGGGGACGCCGTCGGCAACACCAGCAACCCCGACACCCAGCACGACGCCTGAGACACCCTCGCCAACAACAGGCCAACACAAGAAACCACCCAACGGCCAAGTAACACCCAAGGCGTTCCAACCGCGCCACCCACCGACCCACACCCAGAACCACCACCAGCAGCAGCAGCAGCCACTGACAACCCACACACAGACCCACACCAACCACCAGCAGCATCAACAACATCAGAGACGCCGTGAACCATGGCAACGCCCGCAACGACCTCACCACCGGCATCACCGACGGCACCACCGGCAGTGCGACCTCACCAACAGCAACCCGGAGCATCCACGACAGCCACCACGGCGACACCACCCGGTAAGACGCCATCGGCAACAAGGACACCGAGGGGGCCAAGGCCGACCCGCCAGCCAACCACACGCATGGGAACCTCCGCCAGGAGTGGCGAGGTCCCCCCTCCACCGTCAGAACACCGCCAGGGCAACGCCCACAACACCCTACAACGCCGACACACACAGGTCCCCCGGCGGCGCCCCCACCAACACCAACACCGGCACCACCGACAGCGGCAGCACGGCGACACCGCCACCCACCCGCAGCATTGACACCCTAAACCACAACCGAAGCAACACCTGTCACTACAGACCCAAGGACAGCCGAAGGGAATATCCCAACACCAGAGACAACCGACACCACCAGGACCACAAGCCGGCCAAACACCAGCCACGAGTGGCACGCCCGGAACCACCGAACACCAACACGCAGGCCACCCAGCACCAACACCAAAAACACCCACGCCACCAGACCACCACGAGACACGCCAGCCACCACCGTGACACCCTCACCGTCGGCAACACCAACGCCGCCAACACCCACGGCAATATCCACACCACCGCCAACCCCACCAACCACGAGCCGAGGTACCCTCACCCACAACACCCCTATCACCACCACCACGACCCCGGCACAGAGAAACACCTAGGGCACCCCCATCGACGGCAACACCAAGGACGCCAGCACGGCTGGCGAACAAACGCCACCAGCGCCACCCACCAGGCCGCCAGCCAAGGGTAGAAACAGCAACACCACAAACCATCACACCCACCGCATCGAAATCACCCGGAGCATCGTCAACATCAACCAGGGGTCCCCACCACCCACCCAAGCAGCAGAAAACACCACAGCAACACCACCACACCCTCACCAACAGCGACACCAGCAGCACCCTCCGCCAGGAATGGCGAGGAGAAGGCCCAACAACGCGGACCCACCCAACGTCCCCGGCACCCTGACCATCAGACCGCCACCACCGGCGCCGACCCCCAACACACCACCGTCACCAACGCCACCGACCCCTGACGCAAAAACCACACAGCCCGCACAAACGGCACCAGCCAGAGCATCGCCGACAACACTCCCGGCCAACTCTCAAGACCACCACCGAAAGCACCACCGTCGACCGAAAGCCACGACAACCCCAGGGTACGGGTCCCCCTTCCCACCCCCCACCATCTGCACAACCAGCGACACCATCACCAGCACCAACCGGAACACCGACAACGACAGCCTCAGCAACAACCGACACCCCCCCTACCGCTGCCACCCACCAGTCACGCCACCCACCGTCGATGCCACCCACCAATGCCGCACCCCGAACCACACCTACACCCGAAACCTGCACCAGCACGCCCGGCCGAGCCATCAATGGCACCGCCGCCCATGGCACCGCCTACACTCACCACCGCCACCACCACCCCGCGCGAGGCCAGGAACCCCCGGCGTCGCCAACGGCCTCAACGAGCACCGACACCACCAACACCACCACCGCCGGACGGGGACTACCCACAATCCAGCAACATCTCCACCACCAACAACCAATACACCACCCGCGGCACCCCACCATCGCCAACGCCACCACGGCACCTATCACACCCCCACCACCTGAGGCAACGTGGGCCACACCACCCGTCATCTACAGCACCCTCACCACCACCGCCACATCCGGCCCACAAACGTTACGCCCCAACAACCAGAAACAGCTAACCACCATCAATCATAGCCCAGCACCAACCTCATCTACGCTAACGCCCATACCACCCTCGCCAACAGGCCGCCACCAACACAATCATCCACTCCGGCGCCCACACCACCCTCACCACCAACATCACCACCACCCCCCCAGGGTCAGGGCTCGCGGGAAACAGAACGGCAGAGCGAGCACGCCACCACCCGCACACGTCGCCCGCCCTATCGTACACCGCTCCGCAACACGCCCCCCCCCCGCTTCCCCTGACAGGGCGTGCGCTCCAGCCCACTGCTGGGAAGACGACTACGACGTCCTTCCGGCCATCCGACACCTACTGGCAGCCACTGCCCCGCGCCCACAAGCCCACCAGCAACCCACGGAACCGCAGGAGCCCGACCACCCCATGCCACCACGCTCCATATCCCCCGCGTCCACCGCAGACCGGAACGCGGAACACCAGCGAGAGGAGCCCGACCCCGACCGCGCCGCCACGCCCCCACCGCCCCCCCCCCCAAAAGACATCTACGCCACACTGGCCAGCACCCTAGCCCCCATGGACGCCGAGCAGTACTACCAGTCCGTCCAACGAGACCTCCCTGAGGACCACGCGACCCTCCAGGGGTGGAAGCAGGAGAAAAGGAACGACAACGAGTGGGGCACAGAGGAAGACCTTCTCTGGGAAGACACCTGGAAAGGCACCGCGGACGCCCTCCTGAAGGCAGCAGCCGAAACCTACCCCCGCCCGCCCGGGGACACTAGACACGGCCTCCACGCCCTCCTAGCGTTCCACAGCTGAAAACACCGCCACACCATCACCCTCCACCCCCTCGACCACAATCCACACTGATGGACACCTGAAGACGACGCCACAGCCGCCATCACCGTACAGCAAAGCCCCGAGAACCCGGAGGAATACCACATCACCTGGAACGATCCGGCACCCCACCCCCCCGCCTCCCCCACCCTCCCAGATGTCTTCGCCACCATCAGTGCAGAGCTCCAGGAGGCGAAAGCCCCACAGCAACTGGACAAAGGGATGCCCCAGGCACCATCACCACCAACCACACAAGACCAACCCCGCACAGAGCCCCTCACCCACCCCATCACCACAATGGAGCTCCCCTGACAACACCGCACCACCCCAGACCGAAACGGGTTTCTAGACCTGCCGCGGGAATGGGCGGTCCACAACGGCACACTCCGATGGGACAAAATCACACCGGGCCTCCAGGCCATCCGCCTCCACTCGATCACCGAGCCCACCACCACCTGGGCACTGCCGACGGACCGCCACCACCTCCTCCTCGCCGTCCAAGGCGATGCCACGATCACACCCACGGAGGGAGACCCCGTAACAGCAGCCCCCGCCCACGCCGTCCACATACCCCCGCAAGCATCGTCGGCACCTTTGACGGTGCATCCAGGCCCCACCCCATGGCAAGCCATCGTCATCACCTACCCCGCCCCCAATGACCACACACACACCTGGCAGCAACGGTGGGAGGACATCCGGGGGGACCTCCTCCAAGAACACCTAGGGCTCACACGCACCCACCACACCCTACGCCCGATACGAGGAGTAGGCCAAGCACCACACGGCATACACGCCCCGGGAGTATGGGCGTACGCCACACCCATAAACCCACAAGCAGCGGAGGACATCAAGACCGCCCTATCCATCCAGCAAGCCCAGACCCAAACCCCGCACCGCAACACCCAACGAGGCTACACCATTTGGTGGGCATACCAAGACCATGACACCCTCACCCCCCAACCGGGGGCCCCCCCTCTAGACACCAACACCACCGCCCTCCTCCAAGCCGCAACAGCGGCAGCCACACAGGTAGGGGCCCCGGAAGCCTGGGGCCCATAATACCTGGTCGAAACCAAAGTGGCGCCCCACGCGAAGGGCCAAGACAAGCCCCCAGCACCGAAGCCGCTCCACCCCCCACGCAAGCTGGACCCGACGGAACACGCCCCCCAGGACGAATGGGCGACCCACTACATCATCCCCCACAACACGACCCGCAAAAACGACGCCGCCAAGATCACCGTCACCCGCCACCTCCCCCACACCACACAGGTGTATGAGCTGACGGCCCCAAACGTCCTCGTCACCCGTCGCCGACACGACGAGCGATACACCATACAGGCGGAAGGGGCCGCCGCGACCACCCTGTACACATGGGCGACACGGGGGGACCTCCCACCCCCCACCCTCCACCACGCCCCTCCTGGCCCACCCCCTTCCACACAGCAGACCGCCCCAACAAGAAGCCCAAACACACAGGTGTGCACACCCCCGCCCAGGAGGCCCGGCACCGACACGATGCGAGGCGCAAGGCCCGCGCCCTCCACGACGACCACACCATCCCCCGCATGGGCGCCCCCCCCGCCAGGGTATCAGATACCACCCACAAACGCACGATCACAGGCATCACCACGGACTGCCTGAACCCAGCGGCGTCGCGGGCAGACGCCGTCTGGATCAGCGAAGGGCGCTCCCACACACGGGCGGTTGCGCGCCTCCACAACATCCAGCCCCACAAACTCCAGCGCGCCGTTGGAACCTTCGCCGTACACGTCACCCCGTACGGCATCGACCACCCCCGGTGTGAGCACCATGACCCGCCCTGCTCCACCCCATGCACCTCGCCCCTGCGCCAACCGCTACCGGCCCCCACCATCACGGGCAACATGTACCTGGGCACCGTACCGGGAGACCCGGGCATATACATCCTGCCCAACAGGTCCAGGGAACACGCCATCCCCCTCCACGGTGTAGAATCCCTCGCCCTGGGACCACCCCCACCAAAACACCAACACCAGCACATCCCGAGGGACAAACGGACACAGGCGCCAGACGGGGGAAAAAAGGCCCACCAACGCGCCCTGGCCCACATCACCGTCCACCCCGCAGCCCACCTACCAAAGGACTTCGGCACGGAGCGCCACATCGTCCCGGAGGGGCAAGCCCACCACATCATCATCGCCGCCCTGTACACCCTCGCCGCCCACGAACGCCACTGGGACCCCACAACCATCCCAGCAATGCCCCCAGCACCCCAAGGCCCCAAAGATCCCGTCACCCCCTTCCACATCGATCAACTTCTAAGCCGCAAGGCCCCCCCACACCTCCACCCCTCCAGGATACCACTAGCCATCGCATCGTGGGATACCCTGGACACGCCCCCCCAACAACCCGCCATCCACATCCTCAAAGCGGACGCCCAATGGTGGGTCCTCCACTGGGCACACGGAGTCCTCATGGCGGCCCAGGCCTATACCCCGGAAATAGACCCGGAAGACCCCCCACGGGGCCAGCAGCGACTCCTCCAAGCCACCACCCTCACAGGCCGCGAAGGCGCCCCCTGGGAAGCCCTCCACACAGCGCTCTACTGGGCTCAAGGCTCCCCCAACGGCCCGGACACACCGTAACCCACAGAGGCCTGGGTCATGCAGGCCAAGGCCATGAGGAACTACCACCTACACCACCCCTTCGACGACAGCCCGGTCGCACTGCCATGGCCAACAGATCCCCCGGAGACCGTGGGCAAGCTCGCCGACATCATACGCAGCCACGCGAAAGCGAAAATGCAAACACCGGCAGAACCCCCACTGAGGGATCCAGACCAGCAAGCAACGCACCCCTTCTTCAAACCCCATGCCCCCCCAGCCCCGCTACCTCCAGTCCCACCCAAGCGAACGAGACGACAAAGGGGCGCACCCGCCCCCAGCCAAGCCGGAAGAGCAGCGACCTCCCGACCCCCCGCATCCCACCCGACCCACCCGGCGAACCCAGACCAAGCATCCTCGTCATCCTCCCTCCCACCAATACCACCGCCCCACCCGGACCAAGCATCCTCGTCATCCTCCCTCCCACCACTACCACCGCCCCGCGCCGACCAGGCATCCTCATCATCCTCCCTCCCGCCACCAGCACAGCCCCCGCCCAAAGCGTACCCAGGATTCGAAAAAGGCTCGAAGGTCCAACAGCCCTTCCGCAACGACCACACAGGCGACTGGATCTGGTGTGAGGGCACGATCCAGTACCGCCTCAAGGAACCGGGGGACAACGGGGGGCCACAGATCCGGGTGATCTGGCACCGCCAAAAGGACCTAGACGAAGGCAGCAGCGCCCCGGACAAACCAGTCGGCTACACCCTGGAGCTCACCAGCGCCCACCCCATCCGGCTCCGCACCGAAGAGAACAAGGCCCACACAGGCACCAAATACACTGGGGAGCTCCCCCCGGAGTGGAGCCAAGGCCTCCCCCCGCCGCGCCTACCCAAACGCCCGCAAACCGGCAAAAAGTCCCCGAGCCCCAGTCCCCCTCCCTGACGGGGCAAGGGCCCAGGGCACAAGCCTCCACAGCCCCGGCCCGCCCCCACCGAGGCCACCGTCAACCTCCTCGACCTCAACCACCCGGCCGTCACATACTCCAAGGACGCCACAACCGCCCTCCAAGAGCTCCCGATGGCACAGGGGCCGGGGTGGGTTCCCCACCTCCTCACCTTCCAGGAACAAGGCCTACAGCGCGACGACCCCCCAGAAACCACCCCCATATATACCCCGGACCAGAAAGCGTACAAATGCTACTGGCACAAGGGGACCCCCCTATACGCCCAAACCGGCATCCACGTCCACCTCGTCCACCACCTCAGCGTCCCAGGGAGGCTAGGTGTCTATGAGGTCGTCGGGGACGGATGGCAACTCAACGTCATCAACACCCACGTCCCCTTCGGCGAAGCCACGGAACCCTTCCTCCAAGCCCTGGCCGAGGCATACCGCCAGATGGCCATGCTCGCCCCCACAGTCATCATCGGCGACATGAACGCCGCCCCCACCCCAGCGGACCGAGGGGGACAGGCCACACCCCAGGACCAAGCAGTCCGCGACACCATCGAAATGCTGGGGCTCGTGGACCTGACAGCCAACCTCGAAGGCCAACCATCCCACTTCCCCCACCAAATAGATGCCGCCCCATCCCGCATCGACGTATGCTATGGCGACCCCACCACCATCATCCGAGCGGAGGCCCGACATGGACCCCTCCCGCTGGGACCCACAGGCCATAGCCCCCTGCACATCCGCCTCACCATCCCGGACCTTCCCCCCAGCCCCCCAGAGGATGCGGACCAAGGCCTACCACCCCCCCTGAAGATGCCCCCGCTGCATGACAAGCATGCCTGGTCCCAATATCACAGGGCCATAGACCGCGCCCGGCGCATCCAACCAGACCCCACCGACCTACTCACAGCCATGCGCACGGCCGCCGTCGCCTGCGGCTTCCAACAACACCCCCACACAGACGACGACCAACCACCCACGGCCCTGGGGGACATGCTCCATGACCTCTGGCATGCGAAGCAACAACTGGCGACCCTCCTCCACACCGACACCCCCCGAACCCGCCGCCAGATACACCACTGCAGGACACAGATAGCCCAAATCAGGGCAGACCTGCAGCGGTGGCACATCCACAGGCAACAGCGCATCGCCCAGGAACATGAACGGTATGCGCAACATGAACTCCCCTACAAGGCCATCCGCCACCTCAACGACGCCATGACCGACACCGGCCACCGCACCATCACCACGGTCCGGCAGGAGGACGGCTCCCTCACCAACGACCCAGCCACAGTGCTCCAAGCCACCCAAGACAGCTTCCTCCGGCAACACACCCCCACCCAAGACACACTGGACCCAGACACCCAGGCCAAAATCGACCGCCTCCCTCGGGTCTTCAACCACGCCCAGAGGAGGCAACTGGAAAAACGCCCCTTCACCATCCACGAAGTCCGGAAGGCCATCCTCAGTCTCCGGCAACACAAAACCCCAGGCTACGACGGCCTCCCTGCTGAGGCATACTACCACCTCCCCGCCCACCTCCTCCGCGTCCTCGCCCACCGCCTCTGGGACATCGTCACGGGGCGGACCCCCCTGCCACCAGACTGGGCAAACGTTGTCCGCCCACTCTACAAAAAAGGGGAATGGGCAAACCCGGACAACTGGCGCCCCATAGTCTGTGCGGTCACGGAGGTCAAAATCGTCTGGACCATCCTCCTGCGCCGCATCCGCCCCCACCTGGACCCCCACATACCAGCAAGCCTCTGGGGGGCCATCCCAGGCCGGTCCCCACAGGAGGCCATCTTCCTCCAGGACACCATCGCAGACATGGACCCGGTGGACCTCATCATCGCCTCCCTCGACGTCAAAGGAGCCTTCCCGAACACCCCCTGGCTCCTTCTAGAGGCGGTGTGGAAACGCCTAGGCCTCCCCTTCTACAACTTCACCTCCAGCTACATCCGCACCCGCAAATACACGGTCCGCACTGGAGCAGGCCTCGTCCCCTTCCTGGAGCCAGGCAGCGGGGTCCCCCAAGGGGGAGCAGAGGGCCCCTTCCTGTACCTTCTAGTGACACTCCCCCTGGCCCTCGCAATCGAGCAAAATTACCCGGCCTACGCACCCTACCCCCTCCTCTCCCCCCTGGTGGGCTTCGCGGACGACACCAACCCCACCGTCGCGCACACCCCACACGAACCCCATGCCCCGGACCCCGGGACAACGGTCACCCAACAGGCCAACGACTTACTGGACGTGACCGTCTCCTACCTCTCCCACAACAACCTCATCGTCCTACCCACAAAGTCAGTGGCCATGATCAAGGGGTCTGCCACACCTCCCACCCTAGGGCCACAAGGGTTCCCCATGCAAGTCGTGACAACCACCACCCACCTTGGGGTAGTCCAGGCCGCCAACCCTGAGGACGCCACCCTCCCTCCCAAGTTGCAATCACACCTCGCCCATCTCCCCAGATATGCGTCCCCGACCACCAAGGCCCTCTCCCTGTCCCACCAGAGACTGGCGTACTACCTCACCGGGGTCTTGAACGCCTCCATAGGCTTCCAAGCACTCCACCTGACACACCCCACCACCGCCCTCCAGCCGGCCACACGCGCCGTGACCAAGGCATGGGCAGCACACGGGGGCTGGCCCACCTCCATACCCAGCCGCGCCATCCGAGCGGCATGGCCCCACTATGGGGACGCCATAGGGGACGAGGTGAAAGCGACCTACACCAGACACACCGCCCTCCTCCTTCACCGCATGACCCACAACCACTCACCGGAGGTCCGCGAGGTCACCGCAATCCGCCTCCAAGCCGCACAACCGGCCCGCAACACATGCCCGCGCTGGGTACTCCACCAGACGGGCATGCCCACCAACATGAACACGCGCCTGTGGAACCACCTGCAGCTTCTCCTCCCATCCCCACACCACGCCATACTCACCAACCACACGTGCCCAGAGGAGGGGCCACTAGCGGTCCTCTGCGGGGACCTCCACCATCACCCCAAGGGCACCATCCACACCATAGACCTTGTCGGGGCCTCCATCACCGTAGTATACGTCACCCGCCCCCAAATGCGGGTCCTGCACCACAGCGGGGCACACCACACCCCCTTTCTACAGCTTCCCGAGTGGCCACAATACAGCCTCTTCCACCAGTACCTCACGCAGACGGCATGAGCAGCGGGACACACTCTACCGGGCAGCAAAGACATGCGCACAGCCTACCGAGAATTCACAAAGCAACACCCACGACCCATGCCAGCGACACCGCCCTACGCACCCACCGGATCGAAACACGAACCCGTCCCCCCGGTGACGGGCCCAGTCCCACCACTAACCCTACTACTGGCCCCGCATGAAGCCAAACCCACGCAGACCACCGTCATCCACCACGGGGCAAAATGGCGCATACCGAAACACCACATGACCGCCCAAGACCTACCAAAGGTCCCCCAAGATTCCCAGAGCATGCCACGCACATGTTGGGCCTGTGACCCCGAGGCACCAACCACACCATGGCCCGTACTACACCTCATAGCACGCCACCACACCCACCCCACAACCCACCTACCACTACAGGCCTACGCATGGATAGCCCCATGGTTCCACCGCACCGACACTAACCCCACGGTAGCATGGAACCCCGACCACGCGCCCAAATGGCTCTTCACCACTACACCCACATGCCCCCGCCACGACCCGGCAGGGGTCGCCATCCGTTACAGCATGTACGAGCCAGGCAGAACGGGCAAGCACGAGCACCCCTACTATCCGCTCCACCACTCCTGCCACACACCGGAGCACCGAACACAAAACCTCACATGCCACGACCTAAACCCCGAAACAGCCTACATCCTCCACTACATCTACTCCTACCTCACACAAGGACAGCCGGAGCAGGGACTCATAGCCCTGTCCCCCCAAGCGAAGCACATCATCTCCAAAGGAATAGGGGTGTACGCCACCCCCATCCTGCAGCCCACAATCCCAGTAGCCCACCTCGCCACGGGCCTTGCCATATACGCCTACCTGCCCATGAACCCATGCCGCCTCCCACAACCATCACCGGCGGACCGGCTCTTCTTCACCGACGCCTCAGGCGAATCCGCCCTCACGCCCATCACCGGGGGGGCCACCCTGCAGCTAACCCACACCGGGGGACACTACCACATGGACCACCACACGGGCCACACCACCTATGGGGCCTCTTCCCACGGGGAGCTAGGGGCCATGGCCGACGCCATCACCGAGGTCGCGGCCCACCTACCCGCCCACTCCCCGCACATCGTCCGGGTCTGGTTCGTGGTAGACGCCACTGTCGACACACACCTACTCCTCCGCATAGCAAGGCAACCACTTCACAAAGCCACCGCGACGAGCCTCGGCACCCAGGCACTGCTACTCTGGAAAGCCCTTCGCAGCCCTCCCCCCTACGTGCAACTCCACATCGTGAAACAAGAGTCCCACAGACACCAATACGGAAATGGTAAGGTCGACAACCAGGCAGTACACCAGCGCACAACACACCTACCAGCCCTCAAGATCCCTGACCTCGGCCGCAACCACACACACCTCCAACACGTGCCCCCTGTACCCGAGCCCCATCAGACCCCGGACTGGGTACCAGAGGACGCCCCCTATTCCTCCCACGACAGAGCATACCACTACCCCAACCCCATCCAACATCTCGCCCGCGTGCTCGGCGACGCAGACAGCCGGGCGCACATCCAGGAGCTCCAGGACAGACTGCAAGTCCCCCTCTACCACTCAGCGCTGCGCCCAGCAAACGTCCCAGCCCACCTCCAAAAACGACGCATCCAGCTCCTCAGGGAGCAACTGCCATTCCTCACCAGGGTCGCCAGATGGCTCGCCCGCAAGCACATCCACGTCCCCGACGAACACACCCGTTGCCCATGCGACCACCCCACCCCGGAGGACTGGGAACACTTCAAGAAATGCCCCCTCCATACAGACAGGGACACCCTAGTGGGCTGGTCCCCGGCGGAAACCCTGCAACAACACGAAGGATGGCCAACCCACAGCCACGCACACCAGGCCACCGAACACCTCTTCCGGGACCCCCTGATCAAAGAAGCCACCATGAGAGGGGCAGTGACACAGGCCCTGCACCGACACCTCACCAAACACACGGAAAGCCCCATGGAGGCAGCAGCACACCTCCAGCTAGAAGCAGTCCGCAGAGCAGCGGCCCAAATGGTACACCGCAAACACCTCCTGCTAACACACGCGGAGCAACTCACCGACCCCACCGCCAGGGAACACATGCAGCGTCTCATCCTAAAGAAGGTCCCTACCAGGACCGGCCCCCGCTGTGCCCCTTCCGCCTGTCACCCCTGCTGACTTGCTCCGGATCAGCGATTGCATTTCTCAAAATCCTCAAAATCCAGGGTCCAAATCCAAAAATATAGAAAAAGTAATCCTCCTTCAACCCTGAACAGCAACCAAATCCCACAAGTATAGCAATAACCCAATTCACAATCCAAATCAGGCTGCGGGCTTTCGTTCAGCACACCGGTATTCCCACGGTGGCGGGCATGTACAAGAATTGCACCAAGGAAGAAAGCCCTGAAATTGGCATATGAACACAAATAAAGCAAAGTCGGGGAAAGAGGTAAACGTACACCTTCACAGCCATAAACCCATCATTCCCTGGACTCAAAACCTTCCCTTGACTCACCAACATATTGCCCTGAACCCGGTCAAATGAGATGGCTGAATGCCATGTATCACGAGTCACTACATAAACCCCAAAAATGTGTTCACTCCCAAGCTTCTAAATCCTAGCCCAATAGGGGAGGTGGCGTGTCATGGCCTAGAGTGGCACTCAGGACCATGCCCTACCCTGACATAACCTTGGTTGGACTTGGAGTCGAATGGGCTTGGAGAACTGCCCCATGAAGATGACCTCACAACATGGCAAAATCAGGCAAATCACACCATTATGCCCAAAAATCAATTATATACTCAAAACTGCATATGGCAAATGTTCATATGCTCCATGCATGTGTCAAACCGGAAAGTAATATGCAAGGGTGATATAGACCAAAGGTCCATGCCCAAGAATATCCCATCATTGGCTCCGAAACTCCTCCGGTTATGTACATGGCATGCTTCACAAGTCAGCTCATGAGTTTGAGATCTAATTTTGTGAGGCCTCGTGCGCCAAGCCAAAGTGACCACGTGATCCGGCATATGTTGAGGTACAACACCGAAGCATATGCCAACATATAAGCAACATACCATAGTTCACGGATCTCTAGGCACTTTGCTGTTAGCCGACCAGTTGAGCACATAAAACACAAAAATGAGCATAAAATGAGGTCAAAAACATGAAAATATGTCCAAATACCAAGTTGTCATGATACTATATCTCTATGCTCACCCATGATATCCGCTCATGGTTCAATACACAAATGATTGGAACCATTTGCGAACAATTCCCCCACTTGGATCCCCAATCGGGCGCATGGAGATACCTTCGCCACCCATATCTACATGCCCCATGAAAATGGGAGTGCACTCATGGATCTCTTTCCCAAACATACCATGAGCAATACATATGCGGTAGACTTAGTCTAGCGCTTTGAATTCCACAATTGGGACATGGGCAAAACCCTTGTCACGTATGGCTCCCCATCTCTTCGGCCACACGAAGATATATAACATGGGCGTGAGCATATCAAGACATATACCATGCATATAACAAATACCCTCAAAAGTGGCTCCCACCATGATATGCCATGCCCCTCCATGGACATAACTTCACGTTAAAAATACGTAGGAACCCAAGGAAAGTTGCTATGCAACCCCAACACTCATGCGGTACACTCGAAAGTCGCATTAAAATATTCGGTTGCACGGTCCAAGAGTTATATATCACTTTATACCCTCTTGACCATTATCCCTTGCTACAACGGGCATGTGTACACACCAAAGGCGTTTGATGCTTCCTAAATTAACTTGAGACTAAGGCGCTTGCAACCCAACCTTCCTTATTCTCTTTCCTCACACTCGCGCGTAGATATGGTCCTTCAAAGTGGTCCCACGATTCGCTTTTGTTTCCCTTATATCTCCAAGTCAAATGGGTGGCAAGTATAAGGGAAACCTGATTCGGGCATAGGGAAAGGAGTACGACCACTCGAAGAAGTCCAAATCAAGTGCGGCGATGTCGAAGTCGAAAATCCGATTTCGACATCGCGAAAAATTCTGATTAAAATTTCGAGTGCTTATTTAGAGAATTGCGGAAGCAACGAACCCTTTGCTGATGAAATCTGACCCTTCAACGGAATATCCGCCAAAATATCTGGAAATAACAGTTAACCAATCGGTTAACGCAAAATCGCGAGCCAACTGACAGTCGCCGATACATTGACCATCAGAACGAAAGGCTGAAAAATTACGGAAACATCATGATAATAAAACCCTGTTGATTCCTGATATTCCGATATATAAATCTCCGCTGGCGGCGCCTCGGTACTGAATATGGCCGCTCATAGCCGGAATGGCCAAACCTATCACACTATCACATCGGGCTAGGTCAGGTGGATGGGAGAGTATGATATCAGCCAATGGCGGCTTGCCGGCACATAGATACACACCCCAAGTGACCCCAAGATGGCCACGGGGGTCCGAACCGGCTTCACCCCCCTTCTCAGAGCGTTGTTACCGCTCAGAAGTCATTGAAGAGAGGACGGGAGGACCCCAATGGGCTCCAACCCCCCCCTCCATGTCCCAAGGACACATGGAGGCCCCACACACGTCGTAGGCGTCCCCCACGCCCCAAGGGAGGGGTGAGGACACTGATACTCAGCGCCCTACGCCATATCCGGTCTCCACTTGATCTACAACATGGACGAAGGGGATCAAAGATAGAAAAACGTCGTCGGTCGACCTAAATAAGTATACCACAATGAAATATATATGTGGAGATCGAGTGAAGGGGGTATATGGCCAATCAAGGCCGAAAAATCCCCGGATGAACGCCCTCACCCGTCTCCCCAAGCACAGAAACAAACAAAATGCCAAGGGGGGATCCATCACGGTGCTACAGCAGCAACTAAATGGACCAACACGTCCTTGACATCCAAAGAAATACTCTTTTTCTTTAGGTAGTCCATCCAGACCGTGGTATACCTCGGCACGAAACTGCTCGGAGGTTCCCACGAATCCCTGGATGCGGCGAATCCCTTCCAACGGACTTTATAAAGCCTTCCCCCAGGCGTCCCCGGGTCCGGCTTGTCCGCCAGGATCTTCTCGGCGGTGAAGTCGTCGTCCTCACCCTCGTCGTCCGAGTCCACATCGCCGGCCGTGAACTCGAAGGTGACGGGACGTCCGCTGGGGTCTGGTGTTCGGGGACGAAGCTGGGTGTGGTCGCGGTCCAGGATCTTGTTATCCCCCACACGAACCGCATACACATCCTGTCCGACCTTCCGCACGATCACCCCCGGCACATACCAAGATGCCTGCCGATGCCTGGACAGGACATCCTTGTGATGCCGCTCCACCCACACGGTGTCTTGGAGAGCATACTTCTGGACCTTCCCTTGCTTGAAGTACTTGGCCCTCTTGTCATGCTCGTCCTGAAGTGCCTTGCACACTTTGGCCGCCGTGTCGTCCGCCTCAGCCATCATGGCATTCGCATCCCGGGCCACTTTGCCATGGTTCATCCACGGGAGAGTGCGTGACACTCGATCCCGTAGGAACAGGATGCGATGGGGCGACAGTGCAGTGGGTCCCGGAAGGTCATGGTACGCTTGGAGCAGTCTCCACAGCGAATTGTACCAGTTCCGACCCGGTTCGTCGATGTGCAGCTGGCGGAACTTCTCGAACATCTGCCGCCCGGCAACCTCAGCTCGGCCATTCGACCGGCTGTGGTACGCCACGGTCTTGGCGTGCCGAATGCCCATGTGCTTGCACATCGTCTTGAACCACGTCCCCACGAATTGACTGCCCCGATCGCTGCAGATGACAGCTGGGACATCAAAAATCGTCAGCCAATGCCTGATCATGGCATTAGCGACGGTCTTGGCCTGCAGCCCCACTCCACGCTTGTCCTTCTTGTCCTTCTTCTTGGACTTCTTGCCAGGGACCGCCACGATATACCCACTGTGCCTATCCACCGCCAGGATGACACAGTCGTAGGTCTCTCCTTCCACGGTGACCTCAGGCATGGCGAATACATCCATGGCCACGGACCGCATAGGGGCCTCCGGTATAGCCGTATACACCGGGTTGCCCGCTGTGGAGTGGTTGGGGCTCTTCGTGGCCCGACACACGGCACAGTCGCTGCAGTACCTATCCAGGATGGCGTAGTACCCCGGAGGGAACTTGAAACGCCACTCCAGGTCCTGCTGCATCTTG
The DNA here is from genome assembly GCA_964036045.1 of Eutreptiella sp. 'Long Island Sound 2002'. Lineage (NCBI taxonomy): Eukaryota > Euglenozoa > Euglenophyceae > Eutreptiales > Eutreptiaceae > Eutreptiella > Eutreptiella sp. 'Long Island Sound 2002'. Next base: position 91,904,502 of record OZ038380.1, on the reverse strand, counting down.
TCTCGACCAGGGTGCATGAGCTGGGCGTTGTGCCAATGGTCAATGAGCTCCTCCACTCGGTTCTCGGGCACCAGCAGCTTGTCCTTGAGGAACAACTTGTCGCCATCCTCGGTCAAGCCCTCGGGCCACTCGTCGTCCGACGGGGCGCTCACGGCATTCCAGTACTTGCTCCAGTGCTCGGATGCCGCGTAGTCATCCGACCAGTCCTCTGTGAGCACCGACCTGACTAGCTCTACAGGGGCCACCATCCATTGCTCGAGGGTTTCCTCTCGAATAGCTTGGACGCGGGCACCCCGGAACTTGGCCAGGTCCGTACGGTTCGCCATCACCACAAAGCACTTGACCCCCTCTTGCTCCATGACCTTCTCCATCTCGATGATGCGCTTGGCCTCCTCGGTTTCCTCGGCGTCCCCATGGCTGGATATGTCCATCCAAGCCTTGCCCGCGGGGTAGGCCCATCGACTGAGGCAATCCGCCACAGTGTTGTCCTTCCCCGGGACGTATACGACGCTGAGGTCGAACTTGGCGAACGTCTCATGCCATCGGGCCCTCCTTGCCGCCGGTCCCGAGGGGGTGTCGACGTGCTCCTTGTGCCAGCTCTGCAAGGACTGATGGTCCGTACAAACCACCACCGGTTGCAATCCGATGTGGCCAGACCACTTCCTGAGCGCACATACAATGGCGTACGTCTCCTTCTCCCTCGCGGTCCAGGTGCGGCGTTGGCCCTCGGCCAGGATCCGGCTCCAGAACGCCACGGGTACATGTGACCCGCGGCGCGCGAAAACAGCCCACAGCCACCAAACCGCCACCAACAACACAGAAGGGGGCCAAACCCCCCACCCAGAGGGCACCGAAGACAGGACCCCCAAACAGGTACAGGGGGACCACCCAGCCAAAACCGGCAACACCAAGCCAGGAACAGCGGCCCAGCGGGAAAAGGAGCACCGAAACAAGCAGACAAAAAAAAAAAAAAGGAAAACAAAAGCCAGCAGCCCAGCCCGAAAGAAAGGAGAAGGGGGGAGAGACCACAAGGCCCGGGACGGGGACACCCAGCAACCGGGGAAAAAAAAAAGCGCAAAAAACACAACCCGACAACCCAGCCAAGAAGGGCGGGGCACAGCCGAGACCCGGGCCCAGCACGCACGCCCACACCGCACACCGAAACCGGAAACGGCGGGGGGCAAGGGAAACGCGCACGAAACCACACAGGTCCCAAAAGCAGGCCGACACCAAAGCCCAACCACGAACACCACAAACAGCCGGCAAAAGAGGGACAACACCACAAACCGAGCCCAAACACACCCGACCAAGACCCCAGCCACAACGGGCAGGGGTAAACAAAACCCACCACCAAACGCAACCCGGACCCAACCACAAACGCAAGCCAACAGTAGGAAACCCAGTGCCCACAGCCCGGGCACTGAGGCAGCCCGTGCCATGCAGGTGACCCGGCCAAACGAGATCCGGAGACCGGGGGTAAGGCTGCATCCTAAGGCCAGCGCTGCTTTGGGACTCGAGGCGGAGCGTGCGACACCCAAGCGCCTCGGAACCCTAGTACCAAGAACATGCATGCATGCCTTGGGAACGGGATACGCCAGGAAGTCCGGTGAACCCCTAGGGTTCCGCCCAAAGGAGGGGACGTGCGCAAGCACGGGGGCCCACCCTCCCGGCGAGACAAGCACGTCACGCTGGCGGCGATCAGCCCTCCCGGTGTAGCCCGGGGCCGCTTTGTTGGGGGCCAAAAGTCAGGTCTAGCGGGATGTAAGCCGCCTCCCCTCTTCACGCGCGGAGCCTCTTCCTGTTCGTCACAGGGGCGACGCCAGGGGGAACCATGGGGCGCCTCTCCACGACCGAGTGCACCTACCTACCTACCTACCTACATGTGACCCGTCGTCTCGGATCTGCTCGAGGACTGCCCCCACAGCATAGTCCGAGGCAGCCGTCCGTAGCACGAATCCCTTGTCCGGGTCCACCAGGAATAGCCCCAACTGCCCCAGGAGTCTCTCTTTCAGGCTGTTGAACGCATCTTCAGCCTCAGGGGTCCAGGCAAGCTTCTTCTTGCTCCCCTTCCGGCCATCGAACTTCTGCACCTGCAGCATCTTGTGCAGCGGCCCCGAGAGTTCTGCGTACATCCGGACGTAGCCCGAATAGTAATTGCAGAACCCCATGAAGGACCGGAGTTCGCTAATGGTCTGGGGCTTCTCCCAGTGGTGCAGGGACGCCAGCTTCCCAGGCATGGGACGGCGTTGCCCGTGACCAACCACGTGACCCGCGAACTCCACTTCCTTCACGAAGAGTGAGGCTTTGGTGGGCTTGCACACCATGTTGTGCTTGTCCAACTCGCTGAGCACTCGGCGCAGATCCTTCTCATGCGCATCGATGAGCTCATCCTCAGTCATGTTCTCGGAGCCGGACCCGATGATGATGTCATCCACTAAGGGGTCGGCACAGTCCCGGACAGGACCGAGTAGGTCCTCCATCATGCGCTGAAAAGCGGCGTTGCCATTCTTTGCGCCCATAGGCACCACTTTCCACTGAATGGGCCCCAGCGGCGTCGACATCGCTGTACAGGGCCTGGAGTTCGGGTGTAGCGGCATCTGGTGATAACCGTGTTTCAGGTCTAACACCGTGAAAATCCGCTTTTTCAGTTGCTTTTGGAGGATGGAGTCGATCAGGGGAAGCGAGTACGAGTCGTGCTCGGTCTGCTCGTTCAAACCTCTGTAATCAACCACCAACCTCCACTCGCCCTTCTCCTTCTTGGGCACAATGAAGGCTGGGCTGGCCCACTCACTGTCGAAGGGTTCGATCCATCCCCGTTCAATGAACTCGGCCAACAGCTTCTTCATGGCCTCGGCCCGATCGCCCTGAAGTTGGTACTCCCGATGACGATAGATCTTCGGGTTCGGCTTCAGCTTGATCTTCGCTGTACCAAACCTCCCACGATCTGGAGGGTTCTTATTGGCGACGCCACTGAATAGCCGCGGATAGGCATGGATCAGCCTCTCCTTCAGCTCGGCGACCTTCGGGTTCTCCTGGGCCTCTTCAGCCGCTTGCTTCGGTATCGATACAACCGACCGCACTGCGGTGTAGGCCTCTTCTGGGTCCGAGTCCGACTTCTCCTCGTCCGATATGCCGTCTTCATCGTCGTGGGTCGCGATTCCCACCGATAATCTTCGAAAATTTGCGGCCTCGGGCTGGTGCTCGTCGCTACCGGTTCCCACTCTTGGAAAACCCCACGTTGGTGCGATCCGGAGACCGGGGGTAAGGCTGCATCCTAAGGCCAGCGCTGCTTTGGGACTCGAGGCGGAGCGTGCGACACCCAAGCGCCTCGGAACCCTAGTACCAAGAACATGCATGCATGCCTTGGGAACGGGATACGCCAGGAAGTCCGGTGAACCCCTAGGGTTCCGCCCAAAGGAGGGGACGTGCGCAAGCACGGGGGCCCACCCTCCCGGCGAGACAAGCACGTCACGCTGGCGGCGATCAGCCCTCCCGGTGTAGCCCGGGGCCGCTTTGTTGGGGGCCAAAAGTCAGGTCTAGCGGGATGTAAGCCGCCTCCCCTCTTCACGCGCGGAGCCTCTTCCTGTTCGTCACAGGGGCGACGCCAGGGGGAACCATGGGGCGCCTCTCCACGACCGAGTGCACCTACCTACCTACCTACCTACATGTGACCCGTCGTCTCGGATCTGCTCGAGGACTGCCCCCACAGCATAGTCCGAGGCAGCCGTCCGTAGCACGAATCCCTTGTCCGGGTCCACCAGGAATAGCCCCAACTGCCCCAGGAGTCTCTCTTTCAGGCTGTTGAACGCATCTTCAGCCTCAGGGGTCCAGGCAAGCTTCTTCTTGCTCCCCTTCCGGCCATCGAACTTCTGCACCTGCAGCATCTTGTGCAGCGGCCCCGAGAGTTCTGCGTACATCCGGACGTAGCCCGAATAGTAATTGCAGAACCCCATGAAGGACCGGAGTTCGCTAATGGTCTGGGGCTTCTCCCAGTGGTGCAGGGACGCCAGCTTCCCAGGCATGGGACGGCGTTGCCCGTGACCAACCACGTGACCCGCGAACTCCACTTCCTTCACGAAGAGTGAGGCTTTGGTGGGCTTGCACACCATGTTGTGCTTGTCCAACTCGCTGAGCACTCGGCGCAGATCCTTCTCATGCGCATCGATGAGCTCATCCTCAGTCATGTTCTCGGAGCCGGACCCGATGATGATGTCATCCACTAAGGGGTCGGCACAGTCCCGGACAGGACCGAGTAGGTCCTCCATCATGCGCTGAAAAGCGGCGTTGCCATTCTTTGCGCCCATAGGCACCACTTTCCACTGAATGGGCCCCAGCGGCGTCGACATCGCTGTACAGGGCCTGGAGTTCGGGTGTAGCGGCATCTGGTGATAACCGTGTTTCAGGTCTAACACCGTGAAAATCCGCTTTTTCAGTTGCTTTTGGAGGATGGAGTCGATCAGGGGAAGCGAGTACGAGTCGTGCTCGGTCTGCTCGTTCAAACCTCTGTAATCAACCACCAACCTCCACTCGCCCTTCTCCTTCTTGGGCACAATGAAGGCTGGGCTGGCCCACTCACTGTCGAAGGGTTCGATCCATCCCCGTTCAATGAACTCGGCCAACAGCTTCTTCATGGCCTCGGCCCGATCGCCCTGAAGTTGGTACTCCCGATGACGATAGATCTTCGGGTTCGGCTTCAGCTTGATCTTCGCTGTACCAAACCTCCCACGATCTGGAGGGTTCTTATTGGCGACGCCACTGAATAGCCGCGGATAGGCATGGATCAGCCTCTCCTTCAGCTCGGCGACCTTCGGGTTCTCCTGGGCCTCTTCAGCCGCTTGCTTCGGTATCGATACAACCGACCGCACTGCGGTGTAGGCCTCTTCTGGGTCCGAGTCCGACTTCTCCTCGTCCGATATGCCGTCTTCATCGTCGTGGGTCGCGATTCCCACCGATAATCTTCGAAAATTTGCGGCCTCGGGCTGGTGCTCGTCGCTACCGGTTCCCACTCTTGGAAAACCCCACGTTGGTGGGTCCGACCCAACCGGACCATCGTATTGGTCCGCGATGTGATCCATGACCCTCGCCACGAACTCATCCTTCTCGTACTTGCCGGTGACCAACATCTTGTCATCCCACCAATGCGGAGATGTGACCATGGCCCGCCTCTTCTTGGCTGCCACACGGTCGTGCATCCCCATCCGCATGTAGTTGACGACGTCGTCGATCTCGGCGTGGGACAGGACGTCAATACCATCAATTGGCTGATCCGTCCCCTCCTTGGGCTCAAACATGACCTTCATGGGCACCGCCTCCACCCTACGGATGAATGCTTCATCACCCGTGGGCTGGGCTTGCGCCCCATCCACCAGGAAAGCCTTGGTAGCCCAGGCTTGACCCGGGGAGGGCATTGATACACCCTTGGCGTCGATGAACAACTCCTCCTCTGGCCCGAATGACATCTCGTTCAGGGTGATGGAGTCCAGCGTCCACTTGAGACCATCCAGCGGACATGGGGTGGGTCCTATGCCGGTTATGACCAGGATCCCCTTCGCCCTATGCGCGATGATCTTCTCCACCGTACGTCTGGTATTGTCCAGGGAGCCATGCCAATACATGGGCCCCCACTCCTTCAAACCCCAATGCCTGTGCCAGGCTGAGTCTCCTCGATGCCAATGCCTCCTACACTTCCGCAGAAGTGGGGCATCCCGGGAAGCGAAGACGTCCGTCTCGGGCACTTCAGCTCCCAGCGTCTGAATCATCCTGGCGTACACTTGCGGCGCCATTCCATACTCCGTGAGCTGAACTCCACGGTCTCCTCTGGACTTGGCACCCACAGCTTGCACTGCTCGGACGATCCGATCCTCTTCCTCAGCATTCCATTGGGATGACCCACACGCATAATCCGTGGACAACCATGTGAGGCATTCATCAACCTCCCGGACCAGCGTTGCGCGATGGGGAAGGGCTCCAATGGCGTTGGCCACCATGAAGTCGTACCCCATGATCATATCCCAATCAGTAATGTCGGCCACATAGAAGTTCCCGGATAGAGTGCTTCTCTTCGCCTGATCAGGGCGGTTCAAGCGCTCATGCTCCCAGAATTCCATACCGATAGTGGCCTCATGGGTGCCACCACCCATAATCTCTCCGTTGGCGACCTTCAGGCGGACCGGTCTCCGGCTGGGCTGCAGGAATTCCTCCTTGAACAACCCTCTCCGGACCAGGCTCACCTGGGCACCCGTATGCACCAACACATCCACCACCTTCTCCTCTCGTCCGCACCGTACTCGCACTTTCAAGTGCAACTGCCGCTCGTCGCCATGAGGTGTATGGACGACTCTCACGGCATGCAACTCTAGCACGTCCGGGTGCATCAGGACTTCAAGGGTATGGTCACGGATGGTGTAGATCTTGGGTTGGTCTTGCCCGTCCACGGGGCTCTCCGTGGCCGCTCCTTCCTTCTTGCCATGTCCCGTACCCACATGTACTGCCCTTGGCAGGGCGCTCCAGGCGTTGGGAGTGGCGAAACTCAGTGGTTTTGGCTCTTCCGGAGCCTTCTTCGGCACCCGATGTGCCTTCGCTTTCTCTGGGATTCCACTGATTTCCGGAGGAGAGACCTCCGAGGTCCCACTCCCGTCGGGGCTCCTCTAGACTTGGCTTCCCGCAGCCCCTTCCGGCTGTGATCCGCCAGGACTCTGTCCACCACGTTGCTGGGCTTTGAGTTCCTCCAACGTCCTCAACATGTCCTCAGCAACCTCCTCGATCGACCTCACTCGTCGGTCTTGGCCAGGTCCACCACCATAGCCTCTTCCTCCGCCTTTTCCTTGGCCTTTGCCTTGGCCTTTTCCCCCGTCTCCGCCCTTCGCCTTCCAATCGGAAATCCGCTGCTCCTTGGGCTTCTTCTCGGGGTGGGCGGCGAAGTAGGCCTTCTTGTCCGCCTCATACACCTTGCACTGACGGTCGTCGTGTGCGTGGTTGTTTCCCTTGCCATAACAGACCCAGCACCCGTCGTGCTGAGATCTGTACTCCCGGAACGAGAGCGGTGGGTTCCCGATCCTCCTTGGTCCTTCTCTGTTCTTCCTGGGTCCCACCTGGCTCCATCTGGACCGATCCTGCCCATGGTTCTTCACGTTGTGCGCCACGAACGCGAAGAAATGGGCCTCCTCGTGATCCTCCCGGGACCAGTGCTCTTGGCCACTTCCACTACCATCCTCCGCAGAGTTGGCCGTGTCCTCCTGGATCTCCCGATGGTGGCGGTCTTCTCGGTGGCCTCGTTGTCCATGACCATGTCGATCCTGCACGTGGGCCTCGTTCTTCGCATTGAGCTTCAACTCCACCGTGATGTACCTCACGATCTCGTCCAGGCTCATGCGGGCGAAGATGACCTGCATCCTCAGCGGCTCCCCGCGCCTCCACTCCACGTTGTTGAGGCGCAGCAACCTTTGCCCCATGGAGTCTCCAAACACCTCCACATACAGGGCGTTCTTCAGTCCCAACATCCGGTTGGGTTCGCCCAGGTTCCTCCTGAAGAACTCCATGATACCCGAATGGGTATCCTCCGCCGCCATGATCCGCACCGCCACCCGCTTTTTCGCGCGCTTCTTCTCCTCGTCCTCCACTCGCCTCTTCCACTTCCCGGGGAGGACGTCCTTCAGGAGGTGGCGGATCTCGCTGGCCTCGTTCCAATCCTCCACCAGCTTGAGGCATCTGCGGTACTTCCGCAGATACCGGTTCCACTCCCGGACCCGCAACTCACCGCGGTCCAGCGGCAGTGCAATGGACCACAGGTCCTCCAGCTTCTGGTTAGGAGCGTCCACCCGCTCCTCATCCTCCAACCACTGGAGGCAGGCCTGCTCCGTACGGATCAATCCTTCCCGGATCTGATCCCGCAGCTCCTCCTTCAGGTTCTGCGCCAGCCGGTGTGGGAATGTCCGGCATACCCACTTGTCCCGCGGCGCTCCCCGCATCTCGCCGACGACCTCCTCGGCGAAGTCCTCCCAGTCCAGGATGAAGTCATCCAGGTTGGACGGGTTCCCATCGTAATAGGGGATTTTGATTCCCCTAAGGTCGTCAATCCTGATGGCGTCTCCGACGTCTCCAGCCACCACTCCACCGAGACGGATACCACCTGTGGCCGGGGGGTGTGAGGACACTCCCCGTACATCCCTCTCCTCCATGGAGTGCGGTCCAGTTGGGCCTGAACCCATGAGGTTTGGAATGCGGGAAGGATTTGCTCCATCAGCCGTCCATATCCCCGTATTGGGGTCCTTCGCCCACAGATTTCCGCCTGGATGACCTCGACCATGTCCGTCGGCACTTCCCAGGGTTCGCCCCTGCATGGTGTGGTTCTCGATCTTCTCTTCCGCATATACCACCATGTTCGTCGTGATCGGTACGTCCTGAGCGGCATGGGACATCTGTACCGTCAGGCTCCTCGGGTCCGTGGTTACGTGCCCTTCCCGCATGGACCCAGCCGGTGCCGTGTGTTCCCCGAGCATTGTTGATTCGCTGAATATGGGAACAAACGGCAGCGCACCCGGGTCAACACGCGGAGGCTCCTATGGTGCCTCTGCAGGGCCGCCCATGGGTTTCTCGGTGGCGCTCCTGAGGGTCTTAACCCGCTCCACCAGCTCTACCGCGGCCGGCTTTGCCGGGAGCTCCGGACCCGAGGCGAGGGGCTGTCGCTCCTCTAGCCTTTTCAGGCGTCCCGACATGTCCTCCACTAAGTGGAGGAGGCTGTCCACCACTTGCTGCTGCTTCTGCAGGGCCAGCTCCAGATTCTCCCGGTACCGGCCCTGATCCGCTCGCAGCTCCTCCATGTGGTTCTCCGCGGCCGACTGGTCGTCCAGGATCCCCGCGACGTCCTCCTCTAGAGCATCCTTGGCGTTGTCCAGGCGGTCAAGATGATGCACGATGGTGTCCATCCCCATCTTCGGGTACTTGCCCATGAGGAAGGACGCGTGCTCGCAGTGGCACCCCGCGTGCTTTCCGCCAGATTCAGCAGATCCCGCGGTTCCCGACACCTCAGACTCATCACCCATAGGCGTATCGTCTATGGCGTCCGTCTCTGGTCCCGTGTGCCGGGGCACAGGTGCCGTCCGGGCCCTGGCCGGCCTCTCCAAGCCCTCGGGGTCGTGCTTCAGGGCGGGCTCGGGGGCCGTATGCGCCCTGGCGATCGGCGCGGACATCTCAAGCTCCGAAGGTGGCTCATGGGCTGTCCGATAGCCCTCGGATTGCCCCTCGGATTCCCACAGCCTGACCGGGCTGGGGTCCGTGTCCATAGCCCCGGCGTCCCGTGCCGCGGACTTGGGTGACCCGCGCTTCCGGTAGCGCCGAGCCCGTCCTCCACTGCTGCCTGAATGGCAGGCCTCATCCGAGTCCTCCGCGGCGGAGCGGAGGTTGCATGCCTTTCGGCAGCGACGCTCACACATGGAGACCAGGTCTTCCATGTCACGTCCTCCTCTTCCCGAGTGTCGTTCTTCTCTTCGGGCTTCAACTTCCGGAGTTCGCCATGCTCTCGAACGTCTCGGTCCTTCTATGGCTCCAATCTCCGGTGTGGTCTCCACTGAGTCCACAATACGCACCCGGGGCGTACTTGGGCAGGGCTCATAAGGGCCCAAGTCCCCGGGTCGGCGGTTGGTAGGGGCAGCAGGTAAGCCTCTGCTACCATAAAGAAGGTCCCTACCAGGACCGGCCCCCGCTGTGCCCCTTCCGCCTGTCACCCGTGCTGACTTGCTCCAGATCAGCGATTGCATTTCTCAAAATCCTCAAAATCCAGGGTCCAAATCCAAAAATATAGAAAAGGTAATCCTCCTTCAACCCTGAACAGCAACCAAATCCCACAAGTATAGCAATAACCCAATTCACAATCCAAATCAGGCTGCGGGCTTTCGTTCAGCACACCGGTATTCCCACGGTGGCGGGCATGTACAAGAATTGCACCAAGGAAGAAAGCCCTGAAATTGGCATATGAACACAAATAAAGCAAAGTTGGGGAAAGAGGTAAACGTACACCTTCACAGCCATAAACCCATCATTCCCTGGACTCAAAACCTTCCCTTGACTCACCAACATATTGCCCTGAACCCGGTCAAATGAGATGGCTGAATGCCATGTATCACGAGTCACTACATAAACCCCAAAAATGTGTTCACTCCCAAGCCTCTAAATCCTAGCCCAATAGGGGAGGTGGCGTGTCATGGCCTAGAGTGGCACTCAGGACCATGCCCTACCCTGACATAACCTTGGTTGGACTTGGAGTCGAATGGGCTTGGAGAACTGCCCCATGAAGATGACCTCACAACATGGCAAAATCAGGCAAATCACACCATTATGCCCAAAAATCAATCATATACTCAAAAATGCATATGGCAAATGTTCATATGCTCCATGCATGTGTCAAACCGGAAAGTAATATGCAAGGGTGATATAGACCAAAGGTCCATGCCCAAGAATATCCCATCATTGGCTCCGAAACTCCTCCGGTTATGTACATGGCATGCTTCACAAGTCAGCTCATGAGTTTGAGACCTAATTTTGTGAGGCCTCGTGCGCCAAGCCAAAGTGACCACGTGATCCGGCATATGGTGAGGTACAACACCGAAGCATATGCCAACATATAAGCAAAATACCATAGTTCACGGATCTCTAGGCACTTTGCTGTTAGCCGACCAGTTGAGCACATAAAACACAAAAATGAGCATAAAATGAGGTCAAAAACATGAAAATATGTCCAAATACCAAGTTGTCATGATACTATATCTCTATGCTCACCCATGATATCCGCTCATGGTTCAATACACAAATGATTGCAACCATTTGCGAACAATTCCCCCACTTGGATCCCCAATCCGGCGCATGGAGATACCTTCGCCACCCATATCTACATGCCCCATGAAAATGGGAGTGCACTCATGGATCTCTTTCCCAAACATACCATGAGCAATACATATGCGGTAGACTTAGTCTAGCGCTTTGAATTCCACAATTGGGACATGGGCAAAACCCTTGTCACGTATGGCTCCCCATCTCTTCGGCCACACGAAGATATATAACATGGGCGTGAGCATATCAAGACATATACCATGCATATAACAAATACCCTCAAAAGTGGCTCCCACCATGATATGCCATGCCCCTCCATGGACATAACTTCACGTTAAAAATACGTAGGAACCCAAGGAAAGTTGCTATGCAACCCCAACACTCATGCGGTACACTCGAAAGTCGGATTAAAATATTCGGTTGCACGGTCCAAGAGTTATATATCACTTTATACCCTCTTGACCATTATCCCTTGCTACAACGGGCATGTGTACACACCAAAGGCGTTTGATGCTTCCTAAATTAACTTGAGACTAAGGCGCTTGCAAACCAACCTTCCTTATTCTCTTTCCTCACACTCGCGCGTAGATATGGTCCTTCAAAGTGGTCCCACAATTCGCTTTTGTTTCCCTTATATCTCCAAGTCAAATGGGTGGCAAGTATCAGGGAAACCTGATTCGGGCACAGGGAAAGGAGTACGAACACTCGAAGAAGTCCAAATCAAGTGCGGCGATGTCGAAGTCGAAAATCCGATTTCGACATCGCGAAAAATTCTGATTAAAATTTCGAGTGCTTATTTAGAGAATTGCGGAAGCAACGAACCCTTTGCTGATGAAATCTGACCCTTCAACGGAATATCCGCCAAAATATCTGGAAATAACAGTTAACCAATCGGTTAACGCAAAATCGCGAGCCAACTGACAGTCGCCGATACATTGACCATCAGAACGAAAGGCTGAAAAATTACGGAAACATCATGATAATAAAACCCTGTTGATTCCTGATATTCCGATATATAAATCTCCGCTGGCGGCGCCTCGGTACTGAATATGGCCGCTCATAGCCGGAATGGCCAAACCTATCACACTATCACATCGGGCTAGGTCAGGTGGATGGGAGAGTATGATATCAGCCAATGGCGGCTTGCCGGCACATAGATACACACCCCAAGTGACCCCAAGATGGCCACGGGGGTCCGAACCGGCTTCAATCCATTACCATGCCGTGCATGACCCAGACGTCCACTAACCCGCTCCGCGCCCCGCACGCGCCCCCCGTCTCCATCCACAGGTCTCCAAGGCACCACCACAGCGCCCCGAGACCCGTCTCACACCCAAGAAGCCACCCGGCACCGCCCAGTCCGGCCGAGCCCGACCAGGGCCAACCATCCATCGACGTAGACGCGCAAGACCCCGGCAGCCCATCCAGCCCACCCCCCCCGGACCCGGGGCACCCCCCCCTCACACCGGCCACCATCCGCCACCCCGACCTCCTCCGAGCAACCCTCCAAGACAGGGCCCCGACCACCCCCCTGGGCTGGTACCGCCTACAAGAGGACTGGACCAAGCTCACCGTCAAAGCCCTCCGGGACCTGACCACCCCAGGCAGCAGCCTCCACGAGACCATCGTAGACCTCGTGCTCTGGCGAGCCCGCAAACACACCCGGGGCCAGCACATCTGGATCCCCCCCATCGAGTGGGGCCAGGCCCTGACGCACGACACCGGCATCAACGTCACGCGTCAAGGGACCGTACGCCTACGACGGGCCCCAGCGGAGACGGACCACCCAGCGGACCCGAACCGCCCGGAGCAGTGGGAACAGGCCACCGCGCCCAACCGCGACACCGCCCTCCGCGCCGCCGGCCTCCGCACCCCACACGACGACCTCCCCCCCCCACCTACAGACAGTGACCACCCCCCGCCGGAGGTCTGGGTTACAGTCCTCGAGCGCGGCCACTACTACGGGATAGCCGCTACGGCTACGTCCCCCGGCCCGCAATGGCCCATCCAGGGGACAGACACCATGTTCGCCCCGGAGACCGCCCCACCTGGGGCAGTGGGGGACCCCACCACCCAGTACAGGGTCCTCAGGGGTGTCCTCCAACCAGGGGACAAGCCCCCAGCCATCGCCCTGGCCCAAATCACCTCAGGAAAGGCGGGCTACCACCTGGGATTGGCCATCCTCTGCCTAACCCACTGGATCCAGCGCCGCTGGCCACCCACGGGGACCGTGCCCTGGGTTTGGGCCATCCCCACCGCCCACACACAAGTCGAGGCAGGCCCGGACACACGACCAAACCCCCCCCCCAGACCGCAGCAGTCCCTCACCTGCGGGTACCACGCCATCCACAGGGTCCTCAACCGCGCGGGTCTTAGCCCAAAGCTAGCATACCCCCTTCCCACCACTGACCAAGAGGTCCACCAGATACGGAAGCTCGTCTGCGAAATCCTTGCCGCGGCAGCAGAAGACGGCAAGGTGCTCCTCCAAACCGCCCAGCCTACAACTGCCCACGCAAGCGCGCGGCAAGCGGACACATACACCAACACAGCACACCCCGCCGCACAATCCCCGCCCATGCCCCCCCCCTCTTGCTGCTCAACCGGAGACCCACACACGCCCACCATTGCGCGCACCCCCGGGCCCCGCGACAGGGGCCTCGCCCACCCGCCCGAACACCAGCACACGCCCGCCGCACACCCACCCGCCGGACACCCTTCACCGCCCCCCACACTCGACGACCCACACACACCCGCCGAGGGGAGCCCCGCGCCCCGCGGCACGCCCAAGCCACCCAGTGGCCCGCCCACGCCCCCCACACACACCCCAGAGGACCCAGGCCCACCCCCCACGGCCCCTGAATGCAGCCCACGCGAACTGTTCCCCCCCGCTGACGCCAACCCACACGACCTCGCACATTGCAGGACCCGGACCCAGCCGAGCCCAGAAGGAGAAGTCCACAGCGCCGCGCCTCCCTCCCCCGCCGCTGCCGACCAGATCGGCCCGCCGGGCCGCCAGGTCACGACCGGGCCCCCCCAGCCGCCCGCCCCCAACCTACAGCCCGAGGACATGCCCTCCATCCTCCCCGCCGTGGCCGCAGCAGAAGCCGCCGCCCACAAGCCCGCCCACATCACAGCCCAACCCGCGTCCACCACCTCCTCCTCATCCTCAGCCTCGTCCACCTCCTCGACCTCATCCTCCGACCCCCCCCTCCCCGCCGCCCTCATCCTCAAGGCCACGGCGAAAGCCAAAGCCGCAGCCGCACGCACCGACCCCCCAACCCCCACACAGGCGACTCAGGCACCCCGGCAACGCACCGGGACGACCCCCGACCCGACATCGGCGCCCTCACACCTCCGAGAAGGTGCTCCTCAACCTGGAACCGGACCCCAACCCCAAACCCGACCCCAAACCCAAGCCTGCGCCCACGCGAGCACACACAACACCACAGACGCAACGACACAAACCCACCCGACACCACCCCCGCCCGGACCCTCGCCCAAGCCAGGACCCCCCACCCACCGCAACCCGCGCCCCCCTCCCGCTGGCACCCACCACCACCGCAGAGACGGCCACCCAGCACGACCCCGTCCAAGCCCTCGTCCGCATCCCCGTCACCAAGCGCCCCGTCATCCATCCCCCACAAACCACCACCACCGCCGGCCAAACCGACCCAGGGACGTGGGACCCCTCGACCACCGCCACCGTCAAGCCCGGCCCCCAACCCGCCCCCCCTGCCCACCACATAGTGCAGCCCCGGGGAGTGCCCACGATGGCCAACCCCCCCCCCCCACAAGGGGGACCGGAAAACCCACAAGGGGTCCATGGGCCATACCCGCAACACCAACCCCACCACTACCCACACCACCACCACCAGCGGCCCCACCACCACCACTACCAACACCACCCCCACAACTACCACTGCCCACCGCCCTACCCGGTGGCTCCAGGCCACCCACCCCCAGGCCTGGGCTGCCGGCGCCCCCTCCCCACCCCGCCCCTCCCGCCACCACCACACCAGGAAGGGGCAGGACAAGGGCAAGGGAAGGGCAAGGGGCACCAAGGAGCACTCAGGAAAGAGGGCACGGAAGGGCCCCAAGTGAGGACAGGCACTCCCAGGGACAGGACGCCGGAAGCGACACCACATGGGGGCAGGAAACCACCCAAGAACCAGGAAGGGGCGGGAGCGGGGACCAAGACACGGAGGAAGAGGGCACCACGGTAGGCACCACGACCCACACCCAGGAAGGGCACACCACGACGGGGGGACCAGCGCCGCCCCAGCCCCACCAAACACCCCAACACACACCACCGAAGCAAACATCGGACGCCATGCGGATCACACCAGCGCACGCCCACCGGCCACAGAAACCACACGGAGAATGGAGGGCACACCTACACGGGGTGAACGGGCCACACCCACAGAGGAAGCCGCAGGGAACGCCGCCGCACGGCGCACCACCAAGCCCTCACCACCAGGCGACGACCCTGGCCGCCACAAGGGCCACCTCACAGGCACCGGAAGAGGACGAAGGCAGGGCCGCCGCACCCGCGACTAGGGACCGAAACCCCCACAGGACACGGGACCAAGGCACAGGCCCCCAGGGAGGGCAACCCCACGGACCGTCACGCGAACGACCTACCCCGCCCACCAGCCCGAGCGGCACGCCCAAGCCCCCACAGCAGGGACCCAGCGAGCCACCCACACCTAACCGCACCCCCCAGCCACCAGCCAGCCACACTCCGGCCCGCACTCCGCACCACGACACAGGCCAGGCTGACCTCCACTGACCCACAGCCGCACCACGCGAGACCACGGCACACCGCACCACAGCGCGCCACAGTGCAACGCGCCACAGCACGACGCGACGCGACGCGGCACAGAGCGGCACAGCACGACACAACTGACCCTAACGTGAGGGACTAACCGAAGCCAGCCACCGCACACCCTGGAAGGCGCCGCGCCAGCACGCCACACACCAGCACCCCAGGCCACACACGGGGCCACAGCGCGCCTGGCGACAACGGTGGCGGACCACCCAGAAGATTACAGCCGGCACCGCAGAGGGGAAGGGACACGACAACCCGAGCCCCCTAACCCAATACCACAAGCAGCCACCTGGCGCAGCCGCCCAGCCGGCAGAGCCAGGACCAAACTCGGCAAGAAGGGGCGCCGAGCCCACCGTGTACATAGCCCACCCGACCCATGGGGCCGGAACGCGGCCACACAGAACGCAACTGAAGACAGCAGCCCGGAAGACAACACTGAATGCAGGCCAGTGCGTGCGCCAGCCCAGGGAAGGCAGAGGGAGGAACAGGCAAGCCCCCCCCCCCCCCCCCCCCAAAAAAAAGGAGGGGGGAGGGGGAAAAGGCACGAAAACAGCCCACAGCCGCCAAACCGCCCGCCAAGACCACCACAGGCGGCCAAACCCCCCCCCCAGAAGGCACCGAAGACAGGACCCCCACAGAGGCACAGGGGGACCACCCACCCAAAACCGGCGACACCAAGCCAGGAAGCCACGGGGAAAAGGGACACCGAAACGAAAAAAAAAAAAAAAAGAGAGCCACCAGCCCAGCCCGAAAGAAAGGGGATGGAGGGACAGGGACCACAAAGTCCGGAAAAAAAAAAAAGAAAAAGAAAAAAAAAAGCGCAAAAAACACACCCCGACAACCCAGCCAAGAAGGGCTGGGCACAGCCGAGACCCGGGCCCAACACACACGCCCACACCGCACGCCGGAACCGGAAACGGCGGGGGGCAAGCGGGGCGCCCACGAAACCACACACGTCCCAAAAGCAGGCCGAAACCGAAGCCCAACCACGAACACCACAAACAGCCGACACTAGAGGGACAACACCACAAACCGTGCCCAAACAAACCCACCCAAGACCCCAGCCAGGACTGGCGGGGTTAACAAAACCCACACCCCACCGCCAACCGGACCCAAAAACAAACGCCGCACAACAGTAGGAAACCCAGTGCCCACAGCCCGGGCACTGAGGCAGCCCGTGCCATGCAGGTGACCCGGCCAAACGAGATCCGGAGACCGGGGGTAAGGCTGCATCCTAGGGCCTGCGCTGCTTTGGGACTCGAGGCGGAGCGTGCGACACCCAACCACCTCGGAACCCTAGTACCAAGAACGTGCATGCATGCCTTGGGAACGGGATACGCCAGGAAGTCCGGTGAACCCCTAGGGTTCCGCCCAAAGGAGGGGACGTGCGCAAGCACGGGGGCACACCCTCCCGGCGAGACAAGCATGTCACGCTGGCGGCGATCAGCCCTCCCGGCGTTGCCCGGGGCCGCTTTGTTCGGGGCCAACAGTCAGGTCTAGCGGGAAGTAAGCCGCCTCCCCTCTTCACGCGCGGAGCCTCTTCCTGTTCGTCACAGGGGCGACGCCAGGGGGAACCATGGGGCGCCTCTCCACGACCGAGTGCACCTACCTACCTACCTACCTCTATAAGCGAGAGAACTGTCGCCACTGCTGCCTCTTGGCTAAAGTGGCCAAAAGTGAACAGGCGGGATTATTCGTGCAGATACCCGGATAATCGATTTTACAGTACATACAGATTTTTAAAACACGTGATACCATGATTTCAGATCGATTTGTCGTGCCAGAGATCGAAATCGCAAATCCGCCAGATGCCATTTGACGGGCACGCGCGCGCGCCAGCAGCAGCGTGCACATTTGGGAGGATTTTCTGGGTATGACGAACGACGACAACGACGACAACGACGACAACGACGACGACGTCCATACCACAATCAAATATATTAGCTAGTGTGAATGCCCGCGCTTGACGCGCGGGCCATATCACCATATCACCATAGCACCATATCTCACACCGCACCGCATTTCGCAAACCCAATACAACACACCTCATGTCCTGTACCTCATATCCCGTTCCACATGACTCATGTCTCAAGCATCATATCCCGTACTCTATGAGTGAAGTTTACCCCTCCTAAACTGTACTCTGACACCACATTTGACACCGCGATTCGCATAATCCATATTTCCAAACACATCACCCATACCTCACACTGTGTACAACATACCGCATATCCCGTACCTCGTATCCCGTACCTCATGACTCATGTCTCAAACCTCATATCTCGTACTCTATGAGGAAAAATATACCCCCCCTAAACTGTACTCTGACACCACCTTTGACACTGCGATTCCCATAATCCATATTTCCAAACACATCACCCATACCTCACACTGTGTACAACATACCGCATATCCCGCACCGGTTATCCCGTACCTCATGACTCATGTCTCAAACCTCATATCCCGTACTCTATAAGCGAGAGAACTGTCGCCACTGCTGCCTGTTGGCTAAAACCGCATGTCCCGTACCTCGCATCCCGTACCTCATGACTCATGTCTCAAACCTCATATCCCGTACTCTATAGGCGACAAAACTGTCGCCACTGCTGCCTGTTGGCTAAAATCGCCAACAGGCGGGATGATTCGTGCGGATACCCGGATAATCGATTGTACAGTACATACAGATTTTTATTTTTTTTTATTTTTCAAACACACGATTCCATGATTTCAGATCGATTTCTCGTGCCAGAAATCGAAATCGCAAATCCGCCAGATGCCATTTGACGGGCACGCGCGCACGCCCACAGCAGCGTGCACAATTCGGAGGATTTTTTAGGTATGACGAACGACGACGAACGTCCATACCACAATTAAATATATTCACTAGTGCGAATGCCCGCGCTTGAAGCGCGGGCCATATCACCATATCACCATAGCACCATACCTCACACCGCACCGCATTTCACATACCCAATACAACACACCTCATGTCCCGTACCTCATATCCCGTGCCACCTGACTCATGTCTCAAACATCATATCCCGTACTCTATGAGTGAAACTTACCCCTCCTAAGCTGTACTCTGATAGCACATTTGACACCGCGATTCGCATAATCCATATTTCCAAACACATCACCCATACCTCACACTGTGTACAACATACCGCATATCCCGTACCTCGTATCCCGTACCTCATGACTCATGTCTCAAACCTCATATTCCGTACTCTATAAGCGAGAGAACTGTCGCCACTGCTGCCTCTTGGCTAAAATCGCCACAAGTGAACAGGCGGGATCATTCGTGCAGATACCCGGATAATCGATTTTACAGTACATACAGATTTTTAAAACACGTGATACCATGATTTCAGATCGATTTGTCGTGCCAGAAATCGAAATCGCAAATCCGCCAGATGCCATTTGACGGGCACGTGCGCGCGCCAGCAGCAGCGTGCACATTTGGGAGGATTTTCTGGGTATGACGAACGACGACAACGACGACAACGACGACAACGACGACGACGTCCATACCACAATTAAATATATTAGCTAGTGTGAATGCCCGCGCTTGACGCGCGGGCCATATCACCATATCACCATAGCACCATATCTCACACCGCGCCGCATTTCGCAAACTCAATACAACACACCTCATGTCCTGTACCTCATATCCCGTGCCACATGACTCATGTCTCAAACATCATATCCCGTACTCTATGAGTGAAATTTACCCCTCCTAAACTGTACTCTGACACCACATTTGACACCGCAATTCGCATAATCCATATTTCCAAACACATCACCCATACCTCACACTGTGTACAACATACCGCATATCCCGTACCTCGTATCCCGTACCTCATGACTCATGTCTCAAACATCATATCCCGTACTCTATGAGTGAAATTTACCCCTCCTAAACTGTACTCTGACACCACATTTGACACCGCGATTCGCATAATCCATATTTCCAAACACATCACCCATGCCTCACACTGTGTACAACATACCGCATATCCCGTACCTCGTATCCCGTACCTCATGACTCATGTCTCAAACCTCATATCTGGTACTCTATGAGGAAAAATATACCCCCCCTAAACTGTACTCTGACACCACATTTGACACTGCGATTCCCATAATCCATATTTCCAAACACATCACCCATACCTCACACTGTGTACAACATACCGCATATCCCGCACCGGGTATCCCGTACCTCATGACTCATGTCTCAAACCTCATATCCCGTACTCCATAAGCGAGAGAGCTGTACTCTATGAGTGACATTTACCCCTCCTAATGACTCATGTCTCAAACATCATATCCCGTACTCCATGAGTAAAATATACCCCTCCTAAAATGTACTCTGACACCAGATTTGACACCGCGATTCTCATAATCCATATTTCCAAACACATCACCCATACCTCACACTGTGTACAACATACCGCATATCCCGTACCGGGTATCGCGTACCTCATGACTCATGTCTCAAACCTCATATCCCGTACTGTATAAGCGAGAGAACTGTCGCCACTGCTGCCTGTTGGCTAAAATCGCCAAAAGTCAACAGGCGGGATTATTCTTGCAGATACCCCGAAAATGGATTGTACAGTACATTCAAATTACATGAATCCATGATTTCAGATCGATTTGTCGTGCCAGAAATCGAAATCGCAAATCCGCCAGATGCCATTTGACGGGCAAGCGCGCACAATTGGGCGGATTTTTTGGGTATGACGAACTACGACGAACGAACGAACGAACGAACCTTACCACAATTAAATATATTAACTAGTGCGAATGCCCGCGCTTGAAGCGCGGGCCATATCACCATATCACCATAGCACCATAGCACCATATCTCACACCGCACCGCATTTCGCAAACCCAATACAACACACCTCATGTCCCGTACCTCATATCCCGTGCGTCATGACTCATGTCTCAAACATCATATCCCGTACTCTATGAGTAAAATTTACCCCTCCTAAGCTGTTCTCTGACACCACATTTGACACCACAATTCGCATAATCCATATTTCCAAACACATCACCCATGCCTCACATCGTGTACAACATACCGCATATCCCGTACCTCGTATCCCGTACCTCATGACTCATGTCTCAAACCTCATATCCCGTACTCTATAAGCGAGAGCGCCACTGCTGCCTGTTGGCTAAAATCGCGAAAAGTCAACAGGCGGGATTATTCGTGCAGATACCCGGAACATGGATTGTGCAGTACATACAGATTTTTGAAACACATGATTCCATGATTTCAGATCGATTTCTCTTGCCAGAAATCGAAATCGCAAATCCGCCAGATGGCATTTGACGGGCACGCGCGCGCGCCAGCAGCAGCGTGCACATTTGGGAGGATTTTCTGGGTATGATGAACGACGACAACGACGACAACGACGACAACGACGACGACGTCCATACCACAATCAAATATATTAGCTAGTGTGAATGCCCGCGCTTGACGCGTGGGCCATATCACCATATCACCATAGCACCATATCTCACACCGCACCGCATTTCGCAAACCCAATACAACACACCTCATGTCCTGACCTCATATCCCGTGCCACCTGACTCATGTCTCAAACATCATATCCCGTACTCTATGAGTGAAACTTACCCGTCCAAAACTGTACTCTGACAGCACATTTGACACCGCGATTCGCATAATCCATATTTCCAAACACATCACCCATACCTCACACTGTGTACAACATACCGCATATCCCGTACCTCGCATCCCGTACCTCAATCAAACATCATATCCCGTACTCTATGAGTGAAATTTACTCCTCCTAAACTGTACTCTGACACCACATTTAACACCGCGATTCGCATAATCCATATTTCCAAACACATCACCCATACCTCACACTGTGTACAACATACCGCATATCCCCTACCTCGTATCCCGCACCTCATGACTCATGTCTCAAACCTCATATCCCGTACTCTATAAGCGAGAGAACTGTCGCCACTGCTACCCGTTGGCTAAAATGGCCACAAGTGAACAGGCGGGATTATTCGTGCAGATACCCGGATAATCGATTTTACAGTACATACAGATTTTTAAAACACGTGATTCCATGACTTCGGATCGATTTGTCGTGCCCGAAATCGAAATCGCAAATCCGCCAGATGCCATTTGACCGGCACGCGCGCGCGCCAGCAGCAGCGTGCACAATTGGGAGGATTTTTTGGGTATGACGAACGACGACGACAACGACGAACGAACGAACCATACCACAATTAAATATATTAACTAGTGCGAATGCCCGGGCTTGACGCGCGGGCCATATCACCATATCACCATAGCACCATATCTCACACCGCACCGCATTTCGCAAACCCAATACAACACACCTCATGCCCCGTACCTCATATCCCGTGCCACCTGACTCATGTCTCAAACATCATATCCCGTACTCTATGAGTGAAATTTACCCCTCCTAAAATGTACTCTGACACCACATTTGACACCGCGATTCGCATATTCCATATTTCAACACACATCACCCATGCCTCACACTGTGTACGACATACCGCATATCCCGTACCTCGTATCCCGTACCTCATGACTCATGTCTCAAACCTCATATCCCGTACTCTATCAAACATCATATCCCGTACTCTATGAGTGAAATATACCCCTCCTAAACTGTACTCTGACACCACATTTGACACCGCGATTCACATATTCCATATTTCCAAACACATCACCCATACCTCACACTGTGTACAACATACCGCATATCCCGTACCTCGTATCCCGTACCTCATGACTCATGTCTCAAACCTCATATCCCGTACTCTATAAGCGAGAGTGCCACTGCTGCCTATCGGCTAAAATCGCCAAAAGTGAACAGGCGGGATTATTCGTGCAGATACCCGGATAATCGATTGTACAATACACACAGATTTTTGAAACAAATGATTCCATGATTTCAGATCGATTTGTCGTGCCAGAAATCGAAATCGCAAATCCGCCAGATGCCATTTGACGGGCACGCGCGCGCGCCAGCAGCAGCGTGCACAATTGGGAGGATTTTTTGGGTATGACGAACGACGACGACGACAAACGACGGCGACGACGAACCATACCACAATTAAATATATTAACTAGTGCGAATGCCCGCGCTTGAAGCGCAGGCCATATCACCATATCACCATAGCACCATATCTCACACTGCACCGCATTTCACATACCCAATACAACACACCCCATGTCCCGTACCTCATATCCCGTACCTCATGACTCATGTCTCAAACATCATATCCCGTACTCTATGAGTGAAATATATCCCTCCTAAGCTGTACTCTGACACCACATTTGACACCGCGATTCGCATAATCCATATTTCCAAACACATCACCCATGCCCCACACTGTGTACAACATACCGCATATCCCGTACCTCGTATCCCGTACCTCATGACTCATGTCTCAAACCTCATATCCCGTACTCTATAAGCGAGAGCGCCACTGCTGCCTGTTGGCTAAAATCGCGAAAAGTCAACAGGCGGGATCATTCGTGCAGATACCCGGAACATCAATTGTGCAGTACATACAGGTTTTCGAAACACATGATTCCATGATTTCAGATCGATTTGTCGTGCCCGAAATCGAAATCGCAAATCCGCCAGATGCCATTTGACGGGCACGCGCGCGCGCCAGCAGCAGCGTGCACAATTGGGAGGATTTTTTGGGTACGACGAATGACGACAACGACGACGACGACGACGACGAACGTCCATACCACAATTAAATATAACTAGTGCGAATGCCTGCACTTGAAGCGCGGGCCATATCACCATATCACCATAGCACCATATCTCACACTGCACCGTATTTCACATACCCAATACAACACACCCCATGTCCCGTACCTCATATCCCGTACCTCATGACTCATGTCTCAAACATCATATCCCGTACTCTATGAGTGAAATATACCCCTCCTAAGCTATACTCTGACACCACATTTGACACCGCGATTCGCGTATTCCATATTTCCAAACACATCACCCATGCCCCACACTGTGTACAACATACCGCATACCCCGTACCTCGTATCCCGTACCTCATGACTCATGTCTCAAACCTCATATCCCGTACTCTATAAGCGAGAGCGCCACTGCTGCCTGTTGGCTAAAATCGCGAAAAGTCAACAGGCGGGATTATTCGTGCAGATACCCGGAACATCGATTGTGCAATACATACAGGTTTTCAAAACACATGATTCCATGATTTCAGATCGATTTCTCGTGCCAGAAATCGAAATCGCAAATCCGCCAGATGCCATTTGACGGGCACGCGCGCGCGCCAGCAGCAGCGTGCACAATTGGGAGGATTTTTTGGGTATGACGAACGACGACAACGACGACGACGACGACGACGAACGTCCATACCACAATTAAATATATTAAGATAACTAGTGCGAATGCCCGCGCATGAAGCGCGGGCCATATCACCATATCACCATAGCACCATATCTCACACCGCACCGCATTTCACATACCCAATACAACACACCTCATGTCCCGTACCTCATATCCCGTGCCACCTGACTCATGTCTCAAACATCATATCCCGTACTCTGAGTGACACTTACCCCTCCTAAACTGTATTGTGATAGCACATTTGACACCGCGATTCGCATAATCCATATTTCCAAACACATCACCCATACCTCACACTGTGTACAACATACCGCATATCCCGTACCTCGTATCCCGTACCTCATGACTCATGTCTCAAACCTCATATCCCGTACTCTATAAGCGAGAGAACTGTCGCCACTGCTGCCTGTTGGCTAAAATCGCCAAAAGTGAACAGGCGGGATTATTCGTGCAGATACCCGGATAATCGATTGTATAGTACATACAGATTTTTAAAACACGTGATTCCATGATTTCAGATCGATTTGTCGTGCCCGAAATCTAAATCGCAAATCCGCCAGATGCCATTTGACGGGCACGGGCGCGCGCCAGCAGCAGCGTGCACAATTGGGCGGATTTTTTGGGTATGACGAACGACGACGACAAACTACGACGACAAACGACGAACCATAGCAGAATTAAATATAATAACTAGTGCAAATGCCCGCGCTTGAAGCGCGGGCCATATCACCATATCACCATATCACCATATCTCACACCGCACCGCATTTCGCAAACCCAATACAACACACCTCATGACCCGTACCTCATATCCCGTGCCACATGACTCATGTCTCAAACATCATATCCCGTACTCTATGAGTGAAATTTACCCCTCCTAAACTGTACTCTGACACCACATCTGACACCGCGATTCGCATAATCCATATTTCCAAACACATCACCCATGCCTCACACTGTGTACAACAGACCGCATATCCCGTACCTCGTATCCCGTACCTCATGACTCAAGTCTCAAACCTCATATCCCGTACTCTATAAGCGAGAACGCCACTGCTGCCTGTTGGCTAAAATCGCCAAAAGTCAACAGGCAGGATTATTCGTGCAGTTACCCGGATAATCGATTGTGCAGTAAATACACATTTTTAAAACACATGATTGCATGACTTCAGATCGATTTCTCGTGCCACAAATCGAAATCGCAAATCCGCCAGATGCCATTTGACGGGCACGCGCGCGCGCCAGCAGCAGCGTGCACAATTGGGCGGATTTTTTGGGTATGACGAACGACGACGACGACAATCACGAACGAACGAACCATGGGACAATTAAATATAATACTAGTGTGAATGCCCGCGCTTGAAGCGCGGGCCAGATCACCATATCACCATAGCACCATATCTCACACTGCACCGCATTTCACATACCCAATACAACACACCTCATGTCCCGTACCTCATATCCCGTGCCACATGACTCATGTCTCAAACATCATATCCCGTACTCTATGAGTGAAATTTACCCCTCCTAAACTGTACTCTGACACCACATTTGACACCGCAATTCGCATAATCCATATTTCCAAACACATCACCCATACCTCACACTGTGTACAACATACCGCATATCCCGTACCTCGTATCCCGTACCTCGTGACGCATGTCTCAAACCTCATATCCCGTACTCTATAAGCAAGAACACCACTGCTGCCTGTTGGCTAAAATCGCCAAAAGTCAACAGGCGGGATTATTCGTGCAGTTACCCGGATAATCGATTGTGCGGTAAATACACATTTTTAAAACACATGATTCCATGACTTCAGATCGATTTCTCGTGCCAGAAATCGAAATCGCAAATCCGCCAGATGCCATTTGACGGGCACGCGCGCGCGCCAGCAGCAGCGTGCACAATTGGGCGGATTTTTGGGGTATGACGGACGATGACGACGACAACGACGAACGAACGAACCATAGCACAATTAAATATAATACTAGTGTGAATGCCTGCGCTTGAAGCGCGGGCCATATCACCATATCACCATAGCACCATATCTCACACTGCACCGCATTTCACATACCCAATACAACACACCTCATGTCCCGTACCTCATATCCCGTGCCACATGACTCATGTCTCAAACATCATATCCCGTACTCTATGAGTGAAACTTACCCCTCCTAAACTGTACTCTGACACCACATTTGACACCGCAATTCGCATAATCCATATTTCCAAACACATCACCCATACCTCACACTGTGTACAACATACCGCATATCCCGTACCTCGTATCCCGTACCTCATGACGCATGTCTCAAACCTCATATCCCGTACTCTATAAGCGAGAGCGCCACTGCTGCCTGTTGGCTAAAATCGCGAAAAGTCAACAGGCGGGATTATTCGTGCAGATACCCGGATAATCGATTGTGCAGTACATACAGGTTTTCCAAAACCGGGGATTCCATGATTTCAGATCGATTTCTCGTGCCAGAAATCGAAATCGCAAATCCGCCAGATGCCATTTGAATGGCACGCGCGCGCGCCAGCAGCAGAGTGCACAATTGGGAGAATTTTTTTGGTATGACGAACGACGACAACGACGACGACGACGACGACGACGAACGAACGTCCATACCACAATTGAATATAATACTAGCGCGAATGCCCGCGCTTGAAGCGCGGGCCATATCACCATATCACCATAGCACCATATCTCACACCGCACCGCATTTCGCATACCCAATACAACACACCTCATGTCCCGTACCTCATATATCCCGTGCCACATGACTCATGTCTCAAACATCATATCCCGTACTCTATGAGTGAAATTTACCCCTCCTAAACTGTATTTACCGTGCGAATGCCCGCGCTTGAAGCGCGGGCCATATCACCATATCGCCATAGCACCATATCTCACCTCGCACCGCATTTCGCAAACCCAATACAACACACCTCATGTCCCGTACCTCATATCCCGTGCCACCTGACTCATGTCTCAAACATCATATCCCGTACTCTATGAGTGAAACCTACCCCTCCTAAACTGTACTCTGACACCACATTTGACACCGCGATTCGCATGATCCATATTTCCAAACACATCACCCATACCTCACACTGTGTACAACATACCGCATATCCCGTACCTCGTATCCCGTACCTCATGACTCATGTCTCAAACCTCATATCCCGTACTGTATAAGGGAGAGAACTGTCGCCACTGCTGCCTGTTGGCTAAAATCGCCAAAAGTCAGCAGGCGGGATTATTCGTGCAGATACCCGGATAATCGATTGTACAGTACATTCAGATTACATGAATCCATGATTTCAGATCGATTTGTCGTGCCACAAATCGAAATCGCAAATCCGCCAGATGCCATTTGACGGGCACGCGCGCACAATTGGGCGGATTTTTTGGGTATGACGAACGACGACGACGAACGACGACGAACGAACCATAGCACAATTAAATATAATAACTAGTGCGAATGCCCGCGCTTGAAGCGCGGGCCATATCACCATAGCACCATAGCACCATATCTCACACCCCACCGCATTTCACATACCCAATACAACACACCTCATGTCCCGTACCTCATATCCCGTGCCACCTGACTCATGTCTCAAACATCATATCCCGTACTCTACGAGTGAAACTTACCCCTCCTAAACTGTACTCTGACACCACATTTGACACCGCGATTCGCATAATCCATATTTCCAAACACATCACCCATACCTCACACTGTGTACAACATACCGCATATCCCGTACCTCGTATCCCGTACCTCACTAAAACATCATATCCCATACTCTATGAGTCAAATTTACCCCTCCTAAACTGTACTCTGACACCACATTTCACACCGCCATTCGCATATTTCTATATTTCCAAACACATCATCCATACCTCACACTGTGTACAACATACCGCATATCCCGTACCTCGTATCCCGTACCTCATGAGTCATGTCTCAAACCTCATATCCCGTACTGTATAAGCGAGAGAACTGTCACCACTGCTGCCTGTTGGCTAAAATCGCCAAAAGTCAACAGGCGGGATGATTCGTGTGGATACCCGGAACATCGATTGTCCAGCACATACAGGTTTTCAAAACACCTGATTCCGTGATTTCAGATCGATTTCTCGTGCCAGAAATCGAAATCGCAAATCCGCCAGATGCCATTTGACGGGCACGCGCGCGCGCCAGCAGCAGCGTGCACAATTGGGAGGATTTTTTGGGTATGACGAACGACGACGACGACGACGACAAACCATACCACAGCAAAACCCTAAATGCTGCGCACAGTATCAGTATTCAAAAAACAAAAGTACATTTGCAATTCTAAAATTCCCAGACATCGCTTTTGCAAATCCAAAACGCAAATCCAAAATTTCCACAGGCAGCACGCGCGCGCGCCAGCAGCAGCGTGCACAATTGGGCGGATTTTTTGGGTATGACGAACGACGACGACGAACGACGACGAACGAACCATAGCACAATTAAATATAATAACTAGTGCGAATGCCCGCGCTTGAAGCGCGGGCCATATCACCATATCACCATAGCACCATATCTCACACCGCACCGCATTTCACATACCCAATACAACACACCTCATGTCCCGTACCTCATATCCCGTGCCACCTGACTCATGTCTCAAACATCATATCCCGTACTCTATGAGTGAAACTTACCCCTCCTAAACTGTACTCTGATAGCACATTTGACACCGCGATTCGCATAATCCATATTTCCAAACACATCACCCATACCTCACACTGTGTACAACATACCGCATATCCCGTACCTCGTATCTCGTACCTCATGGCTCATGTCTCAAACCTCATATCCCGTACTCTATAAGCGAGAGAACTCGCCAAAATCGCCAAAAGTGAAAAGGCGGGATTATTCGTGCAGATTATTCGTGCATTATTCGCCATAGCATGCGCACAGTTTCAGTATTCAAAAAACAAAAGTACATTTGCAATTCTAAAATTCCCAGACATCGCATTTGCAATTCCAAAACGCAAATCCAAATTGCATTTGCAAATCCAAAATTTCCACAGGCAGCACGCGCGCGCGCCAGCAGCAGCGTGCACGATTGGGAGGATTTTTGGGGTATGACGAGCGACGACGAACGAACGAACGAACGAACGAACGAACGAACGAACGAACGAACCATAGCACAATTAAATATAATAACTAGTGCGAATGCCCGCGCTTGAAGCGCGGGCCATATCACCATATCACCATAGCACCATATCTCACACCGCACCGCATTTCGCATACGCAATACAACACACCTCATGTCCCGTACCTCATATCCCGTGCCACATGACTCATGTCTCAAACATCATATCCCGTTGTACCGTACTCTATGAGTGAAATTTACCCCTCCTAAACTGTACCCTGACACCACATTTGACACCGCGATTCGCATAATCCATATTTACAAACACATCACCCATACCTCACACTGTGTACAACATACCGCATATCCCGTACCTCGTATCCCGTACCTCATGACTCATGTCTCAAACCTCATATCCCGTACTCTATAAGCGAGAGAACTGTCGCCACTGCTGCCTGTTGGCTAAAATCGCCAAAAGTCACCAGGCGGGATGATTCGTGCGGATACCCGGATAATCGATTGTACGGTACATACAGATTTTCAAACCACACGATTCCATAATTTCAGATCGATTTCTCGTGCCCGAAATCGGAATCGCAAATCTGCCAGATGCCATTTGACGGGCACGCGCGCGCGCCAGCAGCAGCGTGCACAATTGGGCGGATTTTTTGGGGATGACGAACGACGACGACGACGACGACAAACGACGAACCATAGCACAAAACACACACACAGAGCAAAACGTACAGAACCACGCCTGAAAGACGACAAGAAAACAGGTGCTTCGCAACCGAGAACACACTGTTTGTTCGATACCTGCGGCCGCGCATCACAAAGGCAGTATCAAACCACGACGATCGCTTTCAGGTCAAAACGACGCGAAGTCGCCGGCTCAAGCTGCGAACAACACAACTCGAAACAACACCTAATCATCTGTCTCCTTCTTCTTATTCCGAAGAGTCATCAGCACTTTTTTGGCATTCAAGAAGCTCAACATTTCGATTACAGTCACTGTTACAAAACAGGTAGAAAGAATGTTGTTGTTTGTTCATTCTAACCAAATCAAAATCTAAATCTAAAAATCTTCACTGAGTGACGTGTAGCGCGCTATAGCATGCATCATCAGTCATTGTCATCATTGGACTGCATCACTACCCATCAAGTGCATCAGAACGCTTGACCGGGCGGTTTGCGGACCGGCCGGATCCGTTACCGCCTGCAGCAAAACCCTAAATGCTGCGCACAGTTTCAGTATTCAAAAAACAAAAGTACATTTGCAATTCTAAAATTTCAGACATCGCATTTGCAATTCCAAAACGCAAATCCAAATTGCATTTGCAAATCCAAAATTTCCACAGGCAGCACGCGCGCGCGCCAGCAGCAGCGTGCACGATTGGGAGGATTTTTTGGGTATGACGAACGACGACGACGACGACGACGAACGACGTCCATAGCACAATTAAATATAACTAGTGCGAATGCCCGCGCTTGAAGCGCGGGCCATATCACCATATCACCATAGCACCATATCTCACACTGCACCGCATTTCACATACCCAATACGATACACCTCATGTCGCGTACCTCATATCCCGTGCCATCTGACTCATGTCTCAAACATCATATCCCGTACTCTATGAGTGAAATTTACCCCTCCTAAACTGTACTCTGACACCACATTTGACACCGCCATTCGCATAATCCATATTTCCAAACACATCACCCATGCCTCACACTGTGTACAACATACCGCATATCCCGTACCTCGTATCTCGTACCACATGACTCATGTCTCAAACCTCATATGCCGTACTCTATAGGCGAGAGAACTGTCGCCACTGCTGCCTGTTTCCTAAAATCGCCAAGAGTCAACAGGCGGGATTATTCGTGCAGATACCCGGATAATCGATTGTACAGTACATACAGATTTTTAAAACACATGATTCCATGATTTCAGATCGATTTCTCGTGCCAGAAATCGAAATCGCAAATCCGCCAGATGCCATTTGACGGGCACGCGCGCGCCAGCAGCAGCGTGCACGATTGGGAGGACTTTTTGGGTGTGACGAACAACGACGACGACGACGACGAACGACGAACCATAGCACAATTAAATATAATAAGATAACTAGTGCGAATGTCCGCGCTTGAAGCGCGGGCCATATCACCATATCACCATAGCACCATATCTCACACTGCACCGCATTTCACATACCCAATACGACACACCTCATGTCGCGTACCTCATATCCCGTGCCATTTGACTCATGTCTCAAACATCATATCCCGTACTCTATGAGTGAAATTTACCCCTCCTAAACTGTACTCTGACACCACATTTGACACCGCCATTCGCATAATCCATATTTCCAAACACATCACCCATGCCTCACACTGTGTACAACATACCGCATATCCCGTACCTCGTATCTCGTACCTCATGACTCATGTCTCAAACCTCATATCCCGTACTCTATAGGCGAGAGAACTGTCGCCACTGCTGCCTGTTGGCTAAAATCGCCAAAAGTCAACAGGCGGGATTATTCGTGCAGATACCCGGATAATCGATTCTACAGTACATACAGATTTTTAAAACACATGATTCCATGATTTCAGATCGATTTGTCGTGCCACAAATCGAAATCGCAAATCCGCCAGATGCCATTTGACGGGCACGCGCGCGCCAGCAGCAGCGTGCACGATTGGGAGGACTTTTTGGGTATGACAAACGACGACGACGACGACGACGAACGACGAACCATAGCACAATTAAATATAACTAGTGCGAATGCCCGCGCTTGAAGCGCGGGCCATATCTCCATATCACCATAGCACCATATCTCACACCGCACCGCATTGCACATACCCAATACAACATACCTCATGTCGCGTACCTCATATCCCGTGTCATCTGACTCATGTCTCAAACATCATATCCCGTACTCTATGAGTGAAATTTACCCATCCTAAACTGTACTCTGACACCACATTTGACACCGCGATTGGCATAATCCATATTTCCAAACACATCACCCATACCTCACACAGTGTACAACATATATACCGCATATCCCGTACGTGGTATCCCGTACCTCACTCAAACATCATATCCCGTACTCTATGAGTGAAATTTACCCCTCCTAAACTGTACTCTGACACCACATTTGACACCGCGATTCGCATAATCCATATTTCCAAACACATCACCCATACCTCACACTGTGTACAACATACCGCATATCCCGTACCTCGTATCTCGTACCTCATGACTCATGTCTCAAACCTCATATCCCGTACTCTATAGGCTAGAGAACTGTCGCCACTGCTGCCTGTTTCCTAAAATCGCCAAAAGTCAACTGGCGGGATTATTCGTGCGGATACCCGGATAATCGATTGTACAGTACATACAGATATTTAAAACACATGATTCCATGATTTCAGATCGATTTGTCGTGCCAGAAATCAAAATCGCAAATCCGCCAGATGCCATTTGACGGGCACGCGCGCGCGCCAGCAGCAGCGTGCACGATTGGGAGGATTTTTTGGGTACGACCGACGACGACGACGACGACGACGAACGACGACGAACCATAGCACAATTAAATATAATAAGATAACTAGTGCGAATGCCCGCGCTTGAAGCGCGGGCCATATCACCGTATCACCATAGCACCATATCTCACACCGCAGCGCATTTCACATACCCAATACAACACACCTCATGTCCCGTACCTCATATCCCGTGCCACCTGACTCATGTCTCAAACATCATATCCCGTACTCTTTGAGTGAAACCTACCCCTCCTAAACTGTACTCTGACACCACATTTGACACCGCGATTCGCATAATCCGTATTTCCAAACACATCACCCATACCTCACACTGTGTACAACATACCGCATATCCCGTACCTCGTATCCCGTACCTCATGACTCATGTCTCAAACCTCATATCCCGTACTGTATAAGCGAGAGAACTGTCGCCACTGCTGCCTGTTGGCTAAAATCGCCAAAAGTCAACAGGCGGGATTATTCGTGCAGATACCCGGATAATCGATTGTACAGTACATTCAGATTACATGAATCCATGATTTCAGATCGATTTGTCGTGCCAGAAATCGAAATCGCAAATCCGCCAGATGCCATTGGACGGGCACGCGCGCGCGCCAGCAGCAGCGTGCACAATTGGGCGGATTTTTTGGGGAAGACGAACGACGACGACGACGACGACGAACGACGACGAACCATAGCACAATTAAATATATTACTAGTGCGAATGCCCGCGCTTGAAGCGCGGGCCATATCACCATATCACCATAGACCATATCTCACACCGCACCGCATTTCACATGCCCAATACAACACACCTCATGTTTCGTACCTCATATCGCGTGCCACCTGACTCGTGTCTCAAACATCATATCCCGTACTCTATGAGTGAAACTTACCCCTCCTAAACTGTACTGTGACACCACATTTGACACCGCAATTCGTATAATCCATATTTCCAAACACATCACCCATACCTCACACTGTGTACAACATACCGCATATCCCGTACCTCGTATCCCGTACCTCACTCAAACATCATATCCCGTACTCTATGAGTGAAATTTACCCCTCCTAAACTGTACTCTGACACCACATTTGACACCGCGATTCGCATAATCCATATTTCCAAACACATCACCCATACCTCACACTGTGTACAACATACCGCATATCCCGTACCCCGTATCCCGTACCTCATGACTCATGTCTCAAACCTCATATCCCGTACTCTATAAGCGAGAGAACTGTCACCACTGCTGCTGCCTGTTGGCTAAAATCCCCAAAAGTCAACAGGCGGGATGATTCGTGCAGTTACCCGGATAATCGATTGTGCAGTACATACAGATTTTTAAAACACATGATTCCATGATTTCAGGTCGATTTCTCGTGCCAGAAATCGAAATCGCAAATCCGCCAGATGCCATTTGACGGGCACGCGCGCGCGCCAGCAGCAGCGAGCACAATTGGGAGGATTTTTTGGGGAAGACGAACGACGACGACGACGACGACGACGAACGACGACGAACCATAGCACAATTAAATATAATAAGACTAGTGCGAATGCCCGCGCCTGAAGCGCGGGCCATATCACCATATCACCATAGCACCATATCTCACACCGCACCGCATTTCGCATACCTAATACAACACACCTCATGTCCCGTACCTCATATATCCCGTGCCACCTGACTCATGTGTCAAACATCATATCCCGTACTCTATGAGTGAAATTTACCCCTCCTAAACTGTATTTACCGTGCTAATGCCCGCGCTTGAAGCGCGGGCCATATCACCATATCACCATAGCACCATATCTCACACTGCACCGCATTTCACATACCCAATACAACACACCTCATGACGCGTACCTCATATCCCGTACCTCATGACTCATGTCTCAAACATCATATCCCGTACTCTATGAGTGAAATATACCCCTCCTAAGCTGTACTCTGACACCACATTTGACACCGCGATTCGCATATTCCATATTTCCAAACACATCACCCATGCCTCACACTGTGTACAACATACCGCATATCCCGTACCTCGTATCCCGTACCTCATGACTCATGTCTCAAACCTCATATCCCGTACTCTATAAGCGAGAGCGCCACTGCTGCCTGTTGGCTAAAATCGCCAAAAGTCAACAGGCGGGATTATTCGTGCAGATACCCGGATAATCGATTGTGCAGTACATACAGGTTTCAAAAACCTATGATTCCATGATTTCATATCGATTTCTCGTGCCAGAAATCGAAATCGCAAATCCGCCAGATGCCATTTGACGGGCACGCGCGCGCGCCAGCAGCAGCGTGCACAATTGGGCGGATTTTTTGGGGAAGACGAACGACGACGACGACGACGACGACGAACGACGACGAACCATAGCACAATTAAATATAACTAGTGCGAATGCCCGCGCCTGAAGCGCGGGCCATATCACCATATCACCATAGCACCATATCTCACACCGCACCGCATTTCGCATACCTAATACAACACACCTCATGTCCCGTACCTCATATATCCCGTGCCACCTGACTCATGTGTCAAACATCATATCCCGTACTCTATGAGTGAAATTTACCCCTCCTAAACTGTATTTACCGTGCTAATGCCCGCGCTTGAAGCGCGGGCCATATCACCATATCACCATAGCACCATATCTCACACTGCACCGCATTTCACATACCCAATACAACACACCTCATGACGCGTACCTCATATCCCGTACCTCATGACTCATGTCTCAAACATCATATCCCGTACTCTATGAGTGAAATATACCCCTCCTAAGCTGTACTCTGACACCACATTTGACACCGCGATTCGCATATTCCATATTTCCAAACACATCACCCATGCCTCACACTGTGTACAACATACCGCATATCCCGTACCTCGTATCCCGTACCTCATGACTCATGTCTCAAACCTCATATCCCGTACTCTATAAGCGAGAGCGCCACTGCTGCCTGTTGGCTAAAATCGCCAAAAGTCAACAGGCGGGATTATTCGTGCAGATACCCGGATAATCGATTGTGCAGTACATACAGGTTTCAAAAACCTATGATTCCATGATTTCAGATCGATTTCTCGTGCCAGAAATCGAAATCGCAAATCCGCCAGATGCCATTTGACGGGCACGCGCGCGCGCCAGCAGCAGCGTGCACAATTGGGCGGATTTTTTGGGGAAGACGAACGACGACGACGACGACGACGACGACGAACCATAGCACAATTAAATATAATAAGATAACTAGTGCGAATGCCCGCGCTTAAAGCGCGGGCCATATCACCATAGCACCATAGCACCATATCTCACACCGCACCGCATTTCGCATACCCAATACAACACACCTCATGTCGCGTACCTCATATCCCGTGCCACCTGACTCATGTCTCAAACATCATATCCTGTACTCTATGAGTGAAATTTGCCCCTCATAAACTGTACTCTCACACCACATTGGACACCGCGATTCGCATAATCCATATTTCCAAACACATCACCCATACCTCACACTGTGTGCAACATACCGCATATCCCGTACCTCGTATCCCGTACCTCATGACTCATGTCTCAAACCTCATATCCCGTACTCCATAAGCGAGAGAACTGTCGCCAGTGCTGCGTGTTGGCTAAAATCGCCCCATATCACCATATCACCATAGCACCATATCTCACACCGCACCGCATTTCGCATACCCAATACAACACACCTCATGTCCCGTACCTCATATCCCGTGCCACATGACTCATGTCTCAAACATCATATCCCGTACTCTATGAGTGAAATTTATCCCTCCTAAACTGTACTCTGACACCACATTTGACACCTCGATTCGCATAATCCATATTTCCAAACACATCACCCATACCTCACAGTGCGTACAACAAACCGCATATCCCGTACCTCGTATCCCGTACCTCATGACTCATGTCTCAAACCTCATATCCCGTACTCTATAAGCGAGAGAACTGTCGCCACTGCTGCGTGTTGGCTAAAATCGCCAAAAGTCAACAGGCGGGATTATTCGTGCAGACACCCGGATAATCGATTGTACAGTACATACAGATGTCCACAACACATGAATCCATGATTTCAGATCGATTTCTCGTGCCAGAAATCGAAATCGAAATCCGCCAGATGCCATTTGACGGGCACGCGCGCGCGCCAGCAGCAGCGTGCACAATTGGGAGGATTTTTCGTGTATGACGAACGACGACGAACTTTACCACAATTAAATATATTAAGAGAGATAAGAGAGAGAGAGAAGAAGAGAGAGAGAGAGAGAGAGAAAGAAAAGAAATCGCAGCTCCGACTGTGACGCCCTTCAGCGCCGGCGCCTCATCGACTGTCCAGTCATCCCAAAAATTCCCGCACCCAGCTGTTCCGCCGGGAGCCCCACCCAGCGCTTCATCATCATTCACCCCCTCCAGGTGGAGGCCTTGCCGCAACAGGCTTCAATTTGCGAAATTCGTGCTTTGCACATTTGTACTATTATTGCCTTGGGAATCGTATTTTTTGTTTTCGTTTCTTTGCTCTGGTGTACTGCTTGTCTTATGTGCCTTCCACAGGGTGAGAGGGAGTCCACATGGGACGCCGAAGGCGCCAAAGCAAAAATTGAGAAAAACATCCAATTACATTATCCGAGACCCCCGTCCATTAAAAAATAACATTTTACATTATCCATTTTTTGGCCACATTATTCTTTTTTAACATTTACATTTTATATTTTCGTTTTTCGTGACGCTATTATACTGTAAATCACTTTGTAACCCCAGTAGCCATTCCCCACTTAGCCGTTCCCCGCGGACCGCTGTGAGCCTCGTGTCTTGTGTCTTATGCACTACCCCCGCCTTCCCTTCGTCCCAAGTTGTACCTCGGGAGACTTCAATAGCGCTTGTTGTCGTACCGACTCTTCGCACAGCCTCTGGAGCTCGTATCTGCTTAGCCATATCCCTGCAAGTCCGTCGGCATCGCCGACAGCCAAAAAGCGACTTCTTTGGCTAGAACTTTGCTTTTTGCTTATGACGACTTTTATTCATGTGCTACCGCTTTGAGTTTACAACTTGGTTTGGCTTGTCTTGGAACAAGTCGTTTTTCTTACTTTTTCCCTAGCTCCAAGTATGTTGAAGTTCCTCAAGGTCACTCGCGCTCTCAAAGCTCCAACGCTACTTGATCGCCTTAAATGAGCCAACCCGGAAGATTGAGGAGTTGGTGCCTACGTGCATTGCTGAACTAGTTGGATGACAACTTGTAAATATATTGCTTTTTGAGTGAGAATGACAAGAAGGCAACATATTTTCGAAAGGGGATGTCTTCTGTTGAGCATGCCAAAGAAGCATTTTTAAGTCCTCATAATGCCATGTGCATGGGGGCACGAGGGTGTATGCGGCCGCCGACCTAGCTTGGAGGGAGGGAAGGACGGTGGGTGGGAGGGTGTCCGGCCAATCAGATTGTCGCCCATTCTCTCCCCTAATTCTACTGAGCATTTCCCGGTTTTCCCTTAGTGACTAGACCACGGCGGTCGCTACACTCAATTTCGACCACGTGAACGTGCCTAAAATCAAATAAAATGAGGCATTGCACCATTGGGTCCAGTTCTTTTCTTTTTGCACACTTGGACTTGTAGCTGTCAGTGGGCACACATTCGACCTCCACGTGCGATTTTAGCCACGTCGCAGATTGATGAGCATGTTAGGGAAACCATTTGATTGTCTCCACTTAATTTGCATAGAACATTCCTCGATTTGAGCTTTTCCGAGGACTTTCGGGAAATTGCATGCAAGATTAGGAACGCCGCAATTGATTTTACGACCTAAGAGTAATTGGTCTCACCCTAGTCGTTGTTAAAGCAGGGAAACCCCGGTTGTCAGTTGGAAAAAAACAATCAACTTCTATTTCCGTGTTTAAAGGCGACAGCGAAGGTACAGACCAAAAGAGAACTACAAGTATGATTACAAGCGTGGATACACGAAAAACTCTTGTCACTCGTGCAATTGTATATGCTCATGGTCTTTGTGCACCGACGAGAGTACCAGCCTGCGTGCGTGTCATTCCCTTGCTCCTCGCCTAGTTACGGTGCCCCGCCCTCGCAGCTATCGGGTGTCACTGAGGACTCCATCTTGTCGCCGATTGCTAGGGGTGATTGATCATTTGATGCGCCATAACCGCGAAAGTGACCTAAACCGGTAAATGCTCCATGGGTATGGAGATATCCAATTTCCTAGTTATACACGTTGGATCCACAAGGGGGCAAGCAAGGATACGTGGGGCAATTCCACATACGCACGTGATGCTCTTGTCGCTGTTGTTATCGTTGTGGTTGTTGCGGTTGTTGTGGTTATCGTTGTGGTTGTTGTTGTCGTTGTCCTTGTTGTCAAAAGTCCATTATCGAAGAGATTCTGCCTTGTGCAGCAACAATTGCGCCCCCAACACAAGTGATGCCTGCACACGATGGATTGCAACCCTTGCTCGTGTCCGTGCGGGCCTATGCCCCTAATTCGAGCAGTGCGGAGCGCATTCGTGGGCCCTGTGCATCACACAATTTCAAAGTCTCTTTGACGTCACATTCTTGCCTAGGATAGCTTGCCAAGTTGTGAGTGTGTGTTCGCACTCGATTCTATGCGCTACTTTAACAGACACACATGTCACTGCAAGACGCAACTGTGCCTATTGGATCACATACAACTCCGCAGGCAGGTGATGGTAGTATCCTTTTGCACGAGGGCAACGTCAGAAGTCGAGAAAACGCGGTGGGTTTCCAAGGACTACAAAATGAAGCAAAAAGTGTTGAAGCAACCTCTGTTTTAAACGAGCTCTGCAATACATACCAGGTTCAATTTCCCCCCGGCAAGGATGTTGGAGAGGTGTGCAACACGTGGTGTTGGTTGGTCTAGACCACGGACGCAAAACCTCGCCCCATGCCACATGCGTCATGCCCTTTCTAATTGTCGTCGTAGAATGGTGTGGAGTTGACATTGGGCATCGGCGATGCAATTTATGTCGGATATGGGACGGGTGTCAACAAGAAGGTGGCCAAGGCAAACGCTGCCAAAGAACTCTTATCCCACATTTACCCAGGTTCAACTACACTTTGCGAATCGTTTTTTATGTCGTAGAAATACACCCTGTACTCTAATTTGCACTCCGTTGCGTCCATGTTGCATGTTGCGTGCCGTTAGGATGTTGTTCCTTGATGGAAATAAGGCATGAAATTTCCAAGCACCGTGAAAGCCGCAAGGATGTGGTGTGTTTCGTTTGTAGCAATTTACTTGTGCCAGAACATCCTGTCTACTGTTGCATTGTTTGTTTGCACTAGCCTCATGGGCATGGCCGTGTTTGTCTGAGGAGTTTTTGTACTTGTGCTCGCCCCTTGCAGTCAGTTCGAGTGGATGAAACCCTTTGAGGTGTCTATTTTTTTTCGCTTCAAATGCATTTGCACTTGCAAAAGCAGTTTTCTTCGTCCCGTGTTTGCATGCTTGCGGCTACTTCACCAACTATCGGTGAGCAAGGAACGGAAGGGGAGAAGTGATGGTGAGATCCAGCACAACTCACCATGAGTATGACCTCGTTTAGCCGTTTTGCCAACACTTGTCCTTGGGAGACTAGATCATGTGAAGAATACTCAAAGAGACATTGTGCCACAAGTACAAAAAGCCACAATTGCACTGTCGTCGGACAAAAAGATGGTAATTCATATGTATTGGCCGCGAGCACCACTTTCCGTGCCGGTGAAATGGGGATCAAGGCCATTGTACAACAAGATAGTCAAATGATTTCGAAGGTTTTCGGCGGGAAAGTTGGATGCATTACAATTGTGGAAATAATTCCCCCTTCGCTGCATGGTGTGGTTTTCCCCACAATAAATTCTTTCATGAAAGGCTCCACGAAACATATCACGAAATGCACATGAAAACGGTGCTCTTTCGTGGTGCATGGATGCATAAAAAAAATCAAAAAGTTTAGAATTTAGCACATGCCTCTCACAACTATGACGCACTTAACACTTCAAACACCTTCATCAACTAACTTCCTTTGATCGTTCTATGTTAGATAAAGTTCATTTTTGGCTTTGTACCGAGTTCCTACGTTACGATTGAAATTCTATGCCACTTCGCAATTTGAAAGGGGAACACCCGGATTTTTGTGGCATCGCCACCAGCAAATTGGTTTTGCATGGGCGATGGGTACCAAAGAGACACCACAAGTTACAAGTACGAACGACGAAGCGCCATTAGTCATACAAAGTTGTTTGAAGCGATATGTCTATGTGCGCAAATTTTGCAATCATGGCGGACTCCATGTTGCATCAAACCAAAGTTGGGGCTAACAAAGCGCTCCGCTGCACAAAAAACAAGGTGCTCGTGCAATCTCCCTCTTGCCCTCGGCTATCCCGCTAGCGCACAACTCCAGTTGCCCTTGAGGCCATGGTTCTGGCCATGTTGCGTTGTCGACCCCACATTCTCATCGTTTCGGAATCAGGAGAACTCACCACATGGTGTTGAAAACGCCACTAGGCCCGATCCTAAGCTTGTTTTTGTTGCTGCTACAACTGCAACAACGACACCCGCCGAGAAAAAGGGCAATTACCACGAACCCACCGGCCTACTACAAGAATATTGTCAACAACAAAAGATTGAGTTTCCCAAGTTGGATGTGGTACAAGTCGATAAGGACAAGGTGCTCATGCGTGCGGTGAAGAGGCCGTGTTGGCAGAGACAATATGCGCGTTATCTAGTCTTTTCCTAAATACGAAAGCGTATCCATGCGTCGTGTCCAAAGAGTGAGGTTGGCGGAGATGAGAAGTGGAGTGGATGAATGGAATGTTGTAGAATGTGATGAGCCAAATTCCAGGAAGTCTCGTGGTGGGCTGGTTTGGAGACGGTGCATGGTTGTAAGATATCATTTATTCCATTCGTAGCTATTTAGTAGGTGCTTAGGATCCCAATTGAATGCACGGCGCAATCCATGCCGTGGCTTGTGTTTTGCGGTGTGATCATTTCTCGTTATGCTCCTTGTGCACAGGGTACGACTCTTGTCAAGTTGACGCTTGTAATCAACGGAGAGGAAAGAGTCTCCGAGGCCTCTGGGTTAAATAAAAAGGCAGCGCGAGCAGAAGCATCCGAAAAGATGCTTCATCAATGCATGCCGGGTTTGTCTCTCTCGGGCTTCAAGGGATGGGCGGGCATGGGTTCCCATCACCATCAGTTTGCTTGGTGCAAGCATCATCAATGCATGCCGGGTTTGTCTCTCGCGGGCTTCGAGGGACGGGCGGGTGTGGGTTCCCATCACCATCAGTTTGCTTGGTGCAGGCATTGGATAGGTTGTGCAGCCGTGTGTGTTTGCATATGTCTTTGTAGTATTCTTGGTTTTTCTTCCTCGGTGGCACTTTCAATGTGCGGCAGTTTTGCTGCAGTTGAAAGTGCATCGGATTGGCAAATTTTGTCTTCCTCTTTACCCTGTATTTCCTCGCACTGTTGCGGTATCGCATTCGGCCCCAAAACTACGAGTCTAAATCATCTAGAGGTCTAGTCCTATCTGGCAGAGACGCGGTGGCCTAAGGGGGTATTCTATAACAACGTACACCTCCACTCTACCTCGTCACCATGTTTCCTTCGCCATATACACAAACACAGC
The DNA here is from genome assembly GCA_964036045.1 of Eutreptiella sp. 'Long Island Sound 2002'. Lineage (NCBI taxonomy): Eukaryota > Euglenozoa > Euglenophyceae > Eutreptiales > Eutreptiaceae > Eutreptiella > Eutreptiella sp. 'Long Island Sound 2002'. Next base: position 91,862,084 of record OZ038380.1, on the reverse strand, counting down.
TCGTTTTGTCCCACTTTTTTTTTCACTGCCCCCACAGCTTACTTAAAGAACTCTCCCTCCGACAACAAATCAGAATCAGGGACATTTGTATTCCGCCACTTTTGGGGCTGAAACGGTCCCCAAACACAGTAGGAAAATAAATCGGTTGCACCCTACCGGAAACAGCTACCAACGACGATGTTCCACTCTTTGGGACTGAGACGTGCGGCGATACGCCTTCCCAGTGGCATGATCTTTTTGGAAGCGTGCAATGGGCTTTAGGCTTCTCTGAAGAACTACGCCAGAAACAACACAACAAGCACTCTTAGAAGCCTCACAAATATGTAGTATTTGCGGCATGTGTAGTCAACCGTAATTTCCAAATCTTTGAGATGATTACAAATTCGATCGCACAACGTTGGATTTACTCGCTGAAAATGGGGTGAACAACACTACTCAGCAATAATATGGTGCACGTGGCACATAGTAACGATTTCTCTGCGGCCCCTCAACCATTCACCACAATTAGATCGCTTCTTCCACAACAAACATGCGATATTGTGTTTGATGTCATGCCTCGTTAGTCTTTGTTGCTGTAGACAAACAAAGTTTGGACGAGATCAAGCAAGTGCTCATCAACTACCGGCATGCGAACAAGAGAGACCAGGTATTTGTTTTGTTATTTTTTGTGTAGGTTTTTGTGCTTGTTATGAAGAGCAACGGACGGCAAGGGCAGATACCGGATCAGATATTGTTCCGGACAATTAGATGGCGAGTAGGGGATTTGTTTTGTAGATTTCGTGGATTGGCCAAGAGGTGTTTGGGTTGAGGTGGAACAAGTGGCACCAAGCATATGTGCAACACGATCCGAAAGGAAAGGATTTAAGAAGAACACAAAGGCATCAATGTGAAGGGTGTTTTTTCCACCCCACAAGATACTAGCCCCTCCCGATATGAAAACCGTCTCTGAGGTCCCCCGGCTACAAAGTTTCTTCCAATAAATATTTGCATTTGTGCCGAAGGGGCATTTATCTCCCCTACAATTTGGATGTACGAGTTGGGTTGCCGCCCCCTAGTTGTGGGGATAGGGATGGAAGATAGGGATGGAAGATGGACGTGACCCATCCTTCGGGAAAGCATCCACACAAATTCTTACTCACTTGCTCTCTCCATGCCAAAAGAAGGAACGGGAGTGGTATTTGTCGAACTCACCTTAAGGATAGTTTGTGAAATCAAGTGCGAGCACCCGATACCCATTTTTTGGGGTATGCTAGGCCAATGACTTTGGGGCGTTATGCGTGTCACATGGCCCATTGGGTGATATCAAATGTCAAACCCCTTGAAAATCATCATTTTGGAAGATCCAATCATCTACTAATGAAAATTTCCCGTTTGATCCCTTTAGCACTCTTAAATGTGGGGACCACTTTTGGGCCAAAGTCCGAGTGAAGCTTCAAACTAGTACAAATCAAGGCTTACGACTAGGACCGAGCTAGGTCATGGTGTTGCTTAACGCATTGGAAATCACTGTGGAAGAAAAACCGCTTGCTTTGGAGATGTTCCGCCGCGGTCGAGATGATCGTCCTAAAACATGACTCAAAAACGGCTCATTTTCACCTTAAAATGGACTACGGCGTGCGGCACGGCTTGCCGCACGCCTAATTAAACACCCATTATTTGATAGTCCAATCGCTATGAAAGAACAACGGCCTTCCTTCAAAACGGCTACCAGGCACACCGGCAATCATCTTGAAAGTTAAGGACGATCGTCTTAAAAACAGCCCCAAAACGGCCATTTTTGGACACTAAATCGAGCATAGAGCGGGCTAGACGGCTCAAAATGGCCGAGCGGGGTGGTAGATCTCATTTTTGCATTTGAGACACGAGCTTAGCACACTGGTAATAATCCTGAACTTTGAGGACGATTGTCCTGAAAGTTGCCTCAAAACAAGCTGAGAATGGCCATTTTTTTACCACTAAATCGGCCATAGAACGGGCCAAACGGCTCAAAATAGAATTTCATTGTGGTGATGCGCATTTGCTCTGCCGTCCCTTTGAGCTACGAGCAGGCCGCTTTCCAGACACCGTGTCCAAAAGGAGACATTTTCACCGCCTGCTTGCTGCTGTTGTTGCTGTTGCAGCTGCTTGCTGCTGCTTGCTTGCCAAAATATGTTGCTCATCCACAGACCAAGTAGGGTTGTAAAACCGCGACACGGTAAACCCCACTGGGTAATCAACACTTCTACTAGGACCGAGCTGGGTATTAGACAACAATGTTACATTTGAGACACTAGCTTAGCAACAGTGGTGATCGTCCTGCATTTGCAGGACGATGGTCCTAAAACTGCCTTAAAACACGTTGAAAATGGCCATTTTCGACCACTAAATTGGCCATAGAATGGGCTAGATGGCTCGAAATAGCACAAAACCTGTTTCTCTAGATGCGCATTTGCTCTGCGGTCGTTTTGAGCTGCTTGCATGCCGGTTTGGAGACACCATGTCCACAAAAAGATTTTTTCACCGTCTGTTTGCTGCTGCTGCTTGCTGGTTGCTACCTTGCTTGCTGCTAAAATGTGTTGCTCAGCCTGAGGCCCTAATTAGGGTTACCGAGCCGGGTTTACCCTGTCCAGGTCTTACACCACCTTTTAGGGTCCAAGGATGAGCAACACGTTTTAGCAGCAGCAGCAGCAGCAAGCAAGCAGCGGCAGCAGACGCAAGAAAACTCCTTGCGGTGGCACCGTGGGTCAAAACCGGCATCCAAGTAGCTCAAAACGACCGCAGAGAAAAGGCGCATATCTTGAAACGAGTTTTGTATTATTTTCAGCTGTCTAGCCCGTTCTACGGCCCTTTCAGTGTCCAAAAATGGCCGTTTTTGGGCTGTTTTCAAGACGATCGTCTTGAAAGTTCAGGACGATCGCCGGTACCTCAAGTGGGGGGTTTCAAATGGGGCCTTTCCTCTTCCACAACGATTGGGCTATCAAGGGAATGCAAATGGGTGTTCAATGAGGCGTGTTCCACACGGTGATGCTTTGCGGTGATCCATTTTGGGTTGAAAAGGGACGGTTGAGAATTGGCCGCATGGGTGGCCTATGCGACTGCATGTGGCAAGTGTGCTTTACCTTTACACTCTGGAATGTGGTGTCAAGAATTCATTGCAACCATGGCTCATCGCATTGTGTATGGGAAGTGTGCTTTGCCTTAGGCACGTTCCAATGCGATTTTCAGAATGGCTTGCATGGGTGGCCTATGCGATGCATGTGGCAAGTATGCTTTACCTTGCCACTTTGGGATGCGGTGTCAAGAATTCATTCCAAGCATAGCTCATTGCACTGTATGCGGCAAGTGTGCTTTACCTTAGCCACGTGCCAGTGCGATGTTCACCGATAGTTGCATGTGTGGCCTCTCCTTTTGAATGTGGCAATTGTCGTGAAACGCGCCTGTAAAACAGCTCATTTTCACCTCAAAATGAACCACGGTGTGGCACCACGGCATGGTACATGTACCCACTGTGCACGGAACTTTTGAATGAGTACGCTCACTTTGCTGATTTTCAGCCCGTTTTGCCTGTTGTGCCCTGTCTTTGTGCCCGTTTGCGGTGCTTACTTCGCCTAAAATTCATAAAAATTCGTACCGCGCAATTTGCAGCTTGAATAGGTCATAATGTAGCTTAAATTCGCAAATAAAATTCGAATTCACGTTCGCATTCGCAACCTAAATTCGCCATTCATATGTGCCTTCACATTCGCGCGAACTTCGCGCGAATATCCTTTGCTTTTCGTGTCAGCATGTTGTTCTTGTCGTTTGTCTTTTGTTCAGACCTCACTTTCGCTTTTTCTGTGACCATGTCCAGCCAGCAGTCGATCCCCATGTCCCAGATCGGGTCCCTCTCCCTCCCCGACCCGGCTGACGGCACCCTGGGCCACTACCAGGGCCTCGCCCTTCGCGCCGGCACACTGGAGCAGGCCACGTACACGGGGGGCCTGGCAGTGGAGGAGGTGGTTGGGTGGGCGAAAGGGTTGGCCATGCCCCCCCAGGTGATCCAGGTGGACATGCGCACCCCCGAATGGGCGGGATGGTTTGGGAAAAAAGGTTGGGCCACTCACCTTTTCCGGTAGTTGCAGGTGGCCCTCCCGGGGTCGCGGGCCGTCCGGCTCATTCCCACCCGCGACACGGGGGAGAGCCTTTTGGCAATCATGGCCACGCACACCGTGGGCAAGCCCAAGCGTGGCCTCTGTGCCATCTACCCCACCACTGGCCTCATTCACTGCCCCATGAGGATGGACATGATTGCCATCAATAACTATTTTCCTGCCGGTGAGCCGCAGGCTAACCATTCTAACCTTCCTTTTCAATGGCAGGGAGTGCAGGCCCAGTGGTGGGACGATATGGGCATCTTGCCCAGGCACCCGACCGTGCCCCCTCTCCACCACATCCCCGGTATCACTGTGCCCACTCTCCATAGGATGAAGGGGCTCGGTTGGTATCGGGGAATCGCGGACCCCCCCCCCCTTCATTACGCCCGAGCCCCCTTTGCGCACGGCACCCCTGCAGGACCCCCCCTCGTATGCCACCGCTAACCCCTCCGTGAAGGCTGACCGCCCAGCCCCCCCGATGGCTCGCAACTTCGTGGACGGCCTCGGCTACACAGTCCACCGCGATATTCTTGTCGCGGAGGACTGCAAGACCACCTGGGGGAAGGTGGAAAAAATTTGGGGGGGGGGGACCAAGTTCCTCACCACTTTGACCCGGTGTTCAATGTGAAAGCGGTGGAGGAGCAGAGGAAGGACCCCACCCTTCCTCAGCGGTACCAGTCCAAGCCCTCCGAAACCGGGGGGCTGACTGGTGCCCTTACTGAAAAGTTTATTAACTACATGCAGGACCGTGTCCCCGATCCGTTCGAGGAGTTGTTTGAGATGCCGTGTTCGGTCATCATGTCGGGTGCTGAGTCGGGGGACCAGCTCCCGCACACGGATGTCTCTACCGCCCCCGACATGCTCCCCCCCCCTGACCGCCACCCCTCCAACTGCCGGATCTCCACCTTCGTGACCCTCTCCCCCCAGTACCGCCTCAACATCCAAGGGGGAACGGCGCTAGGGGAGGCCACGGAGGAGAGGTGGGACGAGGTCCTCCTCGAACAGGGGGAGGTCCTCCTCATGGTCAGCACTGCCCGGCACCACGGGCTCCCCTCTCCCCTCGGGCAAAAGATGCACAGGGCACTGTTTACGCCGTGGACCCCGATCGGCGTCATTCGGGGGTTTAGCCGAATACCACGCATCTGGACCCACCCACCCCCCTTGGAGCTCAAGGAGTGCCTCGGCCTGCTGGAATGGGGTGGGGGGGGAGGACCTGCCCACGTTCGGGCAACTGTTGCTGTTGGGTGTTGGATTGGAGGCTCGGGTGGAGCTGGCCAGCCGGGACGTGGTGGACGACGTCTTCAGCACCCCCGAGGTGCAGCCAGGCCCCCCGGTGTGCACACACCATCCCCTGTTCCTCTCCCGCTCCGCGCACGGCATCTTCCCCGTCACCGTGCACGAGGGGAAAATCCTCCTGTAGAACGGGGCGTATGAGATGGAGGTGGTGAAGGCGGACTCGACGAACGGGGACGCCGAGGTGACATGGGCACTTGGGGCTACGCTGCCCCCCACGCGCCCGGCCCCCACCTGGCGGCTGCTGCACGCTGTTCCGGAGTGGAAGCGGGCGAAGGAGTCCAAGAAGGGGACGTGGACTGTGACCTGCCCTTGTGAATGAGAGGCATTGTTTTCTACCCCGTATTCGCGCGAAGTTCGCACCAAGTTCGCAACTGTGTGCTTCGCATACGAATGTGCTCATTCACGAATTTCTCGCGAAGTTCGCGCGAATTTCACATGAATATTTACATTTCATTCATTTTCCATTTCATCTCCTTCTGAGCAGGCATGGCACTGCTGGCTGCCCGACCCCCGAGCGGCCGTGGCCGCCCAAAAGCGATTCCGCCCAGCCGGGCACACCAGTGCTCCTACACAGCCGGGCACGGGCACGGGCACGGGCACGGGCGGCCACGTGTCTATCGACACCCTCGAGTTCCGCCGGCGCTCCGCCCGCAGACATCCGGCCGGCCGTTCCCGCGGCCCCCCCTCCAGCCCCGGACCCCGACCCCGTGGTCGTCGCAAACCCGGTGGCAGGAACCGGTGCCACGGCCTACCCGTCGGACCTCCCCCGCATCACCACCCTCTCCATGCTGCGGACCCAGCCCCCGTTCGCATGGAAGCTGGACCTCCCGGGACGGAAGTGGGCAAGGGAGGAGTTCGTGGCGACGACGTGGGAGATCGGGGTGGGGATGAGGATCGAGCTCGGGAGCCGCCCCTCAAAATTTCCTTCCCCTGCGCCATCACCCACCCCAACCCCGGGGGAGGTTGGAAGGAGGGGGAGAGGGTTATTGCCCTTCACACATACTGGCTGCGTGGAGGGTATTGGAGGATTGATTGTTGCGTGCACGGTAGGGCGGGGGTGCCGGTGGGGCAGCTGAGGCGGTTAGCGGCGTTGGCGGTGACGGGGATGACGGGATGGGGGGACCTGATGGAGGAGCACATGAGCTACGCCTGGCTCCAAATGCTCACCCGGGCAAAGGAGGAGCACCGGCGGCATTTGGGGGAGGTGGGGGGAGTGGTGGACGCGGATGCGGAGGAGGGGGAGGGGGAGGGGGACGATGCCTCCTCCATGCGGAGCTCCAGGAGCGGCGGGTGCAATGGCAAGGTGGGCCGGCCCCGCAAGGCCCCCAAACTGCCCGCCAAGTCGGGGGGCCAGCCCTAGGCTGCACAGCCCCCGCCGGCAGCGCACGTGGACGCGTGGGTGGCAGCGCACGCGGGGGCCATGCCCGAGTGGCAAAAGCGGGCGGTGGCGGCGGAGAGGGAGGTTTTCCTCCTGCGGGGCAAGCTCCGGGAGGCAAAGCAACGGGCGCAGGAGGCGGAGCGGCGGGCAACGGCAGTGGAGCGGGAGCGGGACGTGTTGCGGGCGAAGGCCCACAAACCCAAGCCCAAGCCGGGGCAGCAGCAGGAGGTGGGGGGAGTTGAGAGGGGGGGGGGGCAACGGCGGGGTGAAGTACCTCATGGCGGGGAGCTAGGCCTGGAAGTCCCAGGCAGAGAAGGTGAAGGGGGAGCTCTCAGCAGTGGCCGCCACCGCGTGCCTGCTGCTTGGCCAGTTGGAGGGGGGTTTGCCCTTCGAGTCGGTGGTGCCAGGGTGTAAAGCTGCCTTGGAGAGCCATGACGCTTTTGAGAAGTGTTACCCAGGGGACATCCTGGTGGAGGCCGCCACTAATCCTGCCTTCAAGCCCCCCACATCGTCCAAGCCCCAGGGCTCTGGGAGCTCCATTGGCAGCAAGCCAGTAGTGTCACCGTGCGAACGGCCCTTTTTAACCCATGTAAATTACACCGGGGCCAACCACTGTCCTGAACATGCTGCGAATTTCGCGCAAACCTCGCGCGATTCTTTGCAAATGCGCGAAGGACCCAGCCGACCACTATCCTGGGATTTTTTGCGAACTTCGCGCGAATTTCGCGCGAATTTATACAGTATTTTTGTTTAATAGTGGTTCCCAACACATGGGGTGTACGAATGTGTTGTACAATTTTTTTGTTGTGCGGTGGATGCCAAGGGGGCTCACTTTTTTTGACTTTCTTGACTTTCATAATCAACATGCATTGCCTTTTGCCTACTGTCAGTGTTTTTTGTCATGGGACGTGGGAGTGGCGACAAGGGGAAGGAGGCCTTTGCCCATGTCAAGTGCAGGCAGCACCGGGCCCGCCGCTTGAGGACATTGCAAGAAGTTGTATCGGGGGAACTAGGAGCCGAGTACCTGGTGAGGCACTTTCCGGACACGGGGCAGATTGTCCTCACGCCAAAAGACGGGGGGGGGGGGGGGGGAGTGGTGCTCTACCCACCGCACCATCCATGTGGGAGAAGACCGTCGCAGCGGTGTGGCGCATCTGATGGCTGCACCTGTCTAGGACGGAGGCGCAGTACCTCACTCCCCATTTAGTGCAGGGAGTACCATGGGAGGACGTGTGGGTCACCATGCAGCAGCTTGCGCAGCCCGCATCGGAGGGGTTTGTAGCCAAGACGGGGGATGACACGGAGCTATACGGAGCCTTCTGCCCGTTACCCGCGCGGTTGCAACACTTGTGCCGTTGCCGACCGGTTGAACACGCCCACGTCCAACAACCAGGCAATCCAAGGCTGCATTGGATGCCACTAGCAATGGACGGCACGTCGCGGCACGAGGCGTCCTTCGTGCATTGCACCCTCGGGGGTACCCATAGCCCCGGTCAACTAGCAAGTTGGTGGCTATTGGGGGGTAGTGAGGAGTGGTCGACCTTGTACGCGGCTGCTCAAGAGGGTGACTTCGACCAACATTTGTGGGATGCTAGTAAGGTTGTCTTCCAAGACACTTCCGGTGCCCACCGGGAAACACTTTTCCTCCTCTGTGCGGATTGGGAAGGCACAAATTTGAATTGCCAATTGTAAAAAATTTAAAGCCGAGGCTCCACGAGCCATGGTTTGTTGGGTTTGCGGCCGCAATAGGCCAGATTGTCTTGCCAATTTTGGCTTGGAAGCCACCATTGACAGGTGGTGGGAGGTTGTGCTCCCCATGGGAGCCATATATAGACACATCCCAGCCAAACGTCGCATTCCCGACTGCGCGTTGCACGGGGTGCTGCGGGTAACTATTTGTGGTATCTCCGGCGTGAGGGATGCGGTGTCGGCTGCCACTGGCAAGTCCGCGGCGGTCGTTGTCCGCAATTTTTTCCAACCAATCCTAGATGTTGCCCGCATGGCAGCCAAGACGGTAACAACGGGTAGGATGGCAAAAGGCAATGACACCGTCAGCGCCAAGGGAAACGTTAGGCTAGAGTGTGCCGCGGGTGTGCAACTCATGCGCACCCGGAGGTGGGAGGCACTCATTGCCGTGTGCCTTGAAGAGGGGGGAATGAACAACAAGTGGGTGGGGGAAAAACCATGGGGGGATGTTTGTAGGCAATGGTGGGACAATTTTGCCAAGATGTGTATATATGCATGGCGGACATCTTGGCTGTCCGGGGCAAACCTAGGAAGGTTACGTGACTGTAGCATAGCAATGGGCAAAGCCCACTTACTCTTGGAATGGCCGAAGCTGTTGTGGTCACATTTGTGGATTGACCACATGTATTTTTTTGCCAGCCAATGGAGAAATCTCTCCCTATTGTCATGCTTCACCATGGAAGGCAGCCACCGTAGGCTCAAGCGCATGGTGCGCAACAACGGGGGCCTAAGCCTTCTGCGTGGGCGGCTAGGTGTGCAGGTTGTCGTTGACAACCACACCATAGACGACAGCCTCCGTGCGGAGGGGTGGGCCGTCACAAGGAGGTCCATGCGTGGGCAAGGCCCAGTGACCGTACAACAATTGGCTACGCGGGCCCGCAAGAGGGCCCTTAGTGACCTCAACTATGTACATACCCTTACGCAACGTTTTGGACGCCGCAAACAGCGCAAACAACGAGCATAGTACGTTTGGACAGTTCATGGCTGGCGACATGGACGTGCGTGTTATTGTGAATTAAGATGTGCCTGCATACCTCTACGCGAATCTGGGACAAATTCGTGCACACTTCGCGCGAATTTGTCCCCGATTCGCATTCGCAAGTGGCGCAGCAGACACAGGCGAACGGCACAATACGAATAGGGCATTAAACGGCTACCATGGCCACGCAGTGTATGGAACAGGGGTGGTTTTTTCTCGCAGGGACCTGTATTTTATTTTTTTAGAATTTTTGAAACCATATCCTCCATTCCAACCCATTGAAAAAGGCCTTTTTCGGGCAAAATAGTTGTTTTGGGTACCCATATTCGCTCTCTCATTCAAAAGTTCCCTTAACGGCGATTCGCAAAGGGTACATTTATAGGTCATTGCATGTGGGGATTTACGTTCGCCACTTCGTTCGAAGATCATTGCATTGGGCTCCTCTCCCTTTGCATGTGGCAAGCTAGTGTGCCTTAGGTAGCTTAGCCTTGTAGCCACATATTGATGTGGGACGTTGTAGCTTGTTGTTGTGTGCCGTCTTCCAGATACTTGGAATTCTTTTTGTTGCCCATTGTTGTGGTCTTGTACTTCTTCAACGGCAATTATCCAGTCATGCCTACACCCTCACTTTCTTCACAAGATTGCCATGATGCAGCTCATCGCTGGGGGTGGAAGTGGGTAGATCAAGACAATCAAGAAATGCGAGCTAAGGCCATCATGCGTTGGGCTTGTGCAGCTTGCGGGGGGAAGAAGGATGTACCATTTGATAACATGAAAAAGTTTGGCCCGGGGAAGCATAGTTGTTCACCCTTTCCGCAACCACAATCCTTAAGGTGTGAAGCAAAAGCCAAGGATACACCAAGAGCCAAAAATGGTCGCCCTACAATCAAGATCCTGGAATGCAACCAACTTGCCGAAAAACATGGATGTCATTGGATGGGTGTGGTTGTGGACAATACTGTGCACACGAATGAGTCTTTTGTCACCGCCGTTAGCGTAATGCGGTGGCAATGCAGCGGTTGTGCCACCAATTTTGATCGCTCTGATAGCATGTTGAAGAGTCGAGGATTTGTTTGCCGTGTATGTCAAGCATCTAAATGCAACGAAAACAAGCAGCGGGCAGGACAAGCGGGCTCCAAGGAGAACAAGGAGCGGGCGGGACAAGCGGGCTCAAAAGGAGAACAAGCGAGGGGGGGGGGGGGGGCAAGCAGGCTCTAAGGAGGATAAGCAACGGGCAGGGCAAGTGGGGCCGTTGGGCGTGCTTTGAATTATGCACGTAAAGCCTTGACAAGCCAGTCAACGCAAGCCATTCAGCACATGTGGGAGGGAGGTAATGAGATAGAACCCTCCGGTTCCGTTGTGGATGAAGAAGAGGAAGGTTTGCTGCAGCCGGTTGCAGGCCGATCAGGCGATGAGTTTACCGGATCAAAGGTTGGCACATCCCTTGCTTCGACTGTAAGGGGGTTTTGGGAGCAAACGGGGATGGATAGATCTCCTATTCAACCCGCAGCCAATTTAGAGAGTTGTGAGTCTTTGGAGGCATTATTGCGAGCTATCCTGGATGAGAAGGTGGACACTGCGGATATGGTGGCGTTAGCCAAAGAGTGGCCCAAAAAAGTGGGAGTATGCGAGGACATTCATTCTTGTGGGTGCTGTGGAGTTAGGGATTTCCAACAAGTAAAGGAAGTGGAGGTTTCCAAGTTGGAACTTTTAAAGTTGGACGCAAAACAAGTTTCGTGGTACCGTGGGATTCCCATTGAGTATCGCAAGTATGCTGCAGTCTTTGAACAGGACACGGAGCTATATTGGTTGCACCATGATCTTGTCTCTAATGGTGTAGTGCAATTGTGTAATTGGTGCCATCGGAGTTTGTTCCATCTAAAGAAAGGTCAAGTGCCACCAAATGCCATTCCTAGTGGCAAGCATTTTGGTAAGCGATGCGACTTACCGGAGTCAACGGATTTGGAGGAGCGTATGTTGGGATCAGTGCAGACGACAGTAAACACTGTGAAGCTTGTTAGTGCCAAGAACGGTGCAACATCGCAGTGGGGTATTTGAGGCCACGTGATTTCCGTACCACATGATGGACCTGCAGCGTTGGCGGCACGTCTACCGGATGTAGAAGTTTTGTTGGGTACAAAGGTCATCTTTGTGGGACCGCGCCGTGATGCAGAGGCAATGCGTGGTGATCAACATTGCAAAGAGCGAGTAGAGCGAATCTTCACACCGTGATGGGATCGATTGGTTCAATGGTTGCGAGTTTTGAAAGTGATCAATCCGGAATATGCCAACATCGAAATCTTGGAGGTTGCACCACCTGAAGTTGTTCATTTTTCAAATGCCGTGTTTGACAATATGTCCATTGGTGATCATCCGGACGTGATTACAGCCGAAAAGCAATCCGGTGCGGACATTGCAGGAGCAAAAAAAGGTGACTTGGATGATGGTGAGGTAATATGGATGCTGTTATGTTGTCCGATGGATCAGTATTGAATCGAGATGGGAACGATGTGCCACAAGTTTTTCAATCTATCAAGGAGATGCTAGCGGACCGTCGTAACAGTACATTTCGACGAGAAGAAGTTGGCATGAACGCGTTTGAGGCCAATGACCGCCTTTTGACGTTATCCTTTCCCTCGTTGTTCATGTTTGGAAGTGGTATCAAGCGGCCATGTGGGGTTTCGGAAGCGGATACAAGGCACATGTTGTTGCAATATGATAATCACTTTGCTGAAGCCCGCGAGTTTTATTTGTTGCTCTTTAATCAAAAGTTTCGCCACACAGCATTGCGAAATATTAGGGATGCCATTTATGCCAATCCCAATTGAATGAATGCATTTGAGACGGCCATCAACACGCCCACTCTTGAGGAAGATTTGAAGAAGGCAGAAGCAAACCCCCAAGGAAAAGAAGCGCGACACCTTGTGCAAACATTCATGCCTTTGTTCTGGACTTGCCATGCAGCGGTGCCCTTCAGCACTTCGGAGCGGTATGCAGTGATGGCGAAGATGAATAGTATGATGATGTTCTTTGGGCCTCCAAGTCTCTTTTACACGGTTGCACCAAATGATATAGACAACGGGTTGTCTTTATGTTTGTCGATGGGTGATCGCCAAGCCTGCGTTCCATTGCCGGAGGTTTCGCGGCGATTTGAAGCATTATTTAAGAACCCTGTGGCCGCCGCACGCATTTTTGAGCGACAAGTGCGGGCTTTCTTGGAGGTTTTGCTATATAATAGGTCTTCCGAGTTCCAAGCAAACCAAGAAAGACCGTGTGGTGTGCAGCCGAAAGAAGGGTCTATTCGATACATGCGTGGCCCATTGCACATGCTATGAGTGCCAAGGCCGAGGCTCTCTCCAATTCCATGGTCTCTTTTGGGGTGGCATTCCCCCATGGTTGTTGGACATGGTTGTGGGTAAGTGCGAGCTTGTGCAAGCCGTTGCCACGGTGTTGGATCAATTAATATGTGCCGCGTTGGATGCCCACATTCACCAATATTATGAGCATAGACTAAAGCACAAGGTTGAAGCCCCATGTATGCTAGAGGAGAAGCAACTTTTGCCTCCATTGCTGGATGACCCCCATGAAGCGGCACACGAAATTGAACACTTTGCCTCAAAGGTCTTTGGCAACATTCAAATCCACAAGTGTCTTATTGCTAGTTGCGGTAAACCACCAGGAGGAAAGAGCGGGTGCCGTTTTGGGTTGCCTTGTGCAGCAGGAGAAGGGTACAGTGAAACACGGCCACATTTCTTTGTGGCGTATCATACCCCTTCAAGAAGGCACAACATCCGGATGTATGAGTCGGAAGTAGAATTCGATGCCAATGACGAAAAGGTAAGCTGTGTTCTCGTCATATGGGAGTTGCGGCGGCCACATCCTTGTGATGGACGTGTGGTTGAAACCAATAAACTCTTGGCCTACCTGTATGCTAGCAACACAAATGTGCAATTCCTCGGAGGTGAGGACGTGCTGGTTGCTGTGGCCAAATACGTTGTAGGTTACTGTAGCAACAATCCGGTAAGGATTGCCAATGTGTTGAGCACGATTCGTCAAGTGACTCGTGAGGTGGACAAAATGGACACCACGAAGTTTGCACAACCTGGAGAGAAGGAGGCCATCTTGCTAAAGCGCATCATCAATTCGTTGGACAAGAAGATGGAATTTAGTGCCCAAATGGCAGCCGTCTCCTTGTTGGGGTATCCCTCATGGCAACTTGCACAAATTTGCAGTTGTGCATCCTTGGAGCACTGCAACCGCCCTTCCTGCTTTATTCAGTGAAATGTTGGAAGATGGAGGCGGGGAGAGTACAAGTGATGATCAAGGTCACGCACACATGCAGAATATTTGTGTAGATGCGCAATCCATTTCCTCATCTTTGTCAGATGTCGTGGATGATGACCCCTTGGCAACATCCCATGTTGATATGCAAGCATCACAAACGCCAACACATCCGCCTCCAAATGACAATGGCATAGGTTCTTCAGAGGATGACCAAGATGACAGCAATACTCTTGCGGAACACCTGAAATCTTTGACAATGGATGTGGCACAATCCGATGCGGATGCAACATGCCGAGCGTGCCTGTACACAGTGGGTGAAGGATTGGAATCCAAGCAAATTGCTGTCACGCCCGCCATCAATTATGCTTGTCGTGGGAAGCGGCTGAGGGCCCTTTGCGCTCTTGAGTACTATTGTCTCATCAAAATAGAGCAAAGGCGTGCAACGGACCCTATTGAAGTTACCGATAAAGTCAATGATGGACGCCCCGAAAATGCCATCTTTGATTTCCATCCCCGGCATGTGCTTGATGATAGCAATTATGTGCAACACCTAGTATCACAATCTAGGTGCCCTAACTTGGCAGGGAAGCACATGCCCGTGTGGCCCGGTGTGGATGGTAGTGCTCGCACAAGGAAGGCATGGGCCAAGTTTGTCATGTGCAATTTCGTTCCTTGGAATATCGAACAACCGCCCCAAATCACTTGGAACGATTACTTGCACTAGGAGGAACATTGCAAGACCGCACATGCAACCTACTTGGAGCGCAGTCGCATTCCATGGTTGTCCGGTTGAAGAAGATTGGGCAGTATGATCGTGCGAAAGTCATTGACGGATGACATTCGAAAGCGTTGTAGGAGTATTTGGGGTGTGAGGCACTCGTTGGATGTTGATTTCAACGCGGGTAAGGAGATGGCGGAGCTGAAGGAAACGAGAGCAGAGGTGAAAGATGCCAGATTCGCCAAAGTGGTGCAAGATATGCAAGAAGCAATTCAAAGAGCCCAAAACGCAACTAAAAAAGGACGTGCGGCTTCAAGTGAGGAGTTTGATATCCTCAAAGAAGCCTTGAATTTGCAATTGGGGTTGGCACCAGCAATGAGTCATGCCTCACGGGAGAAAGAAACAAAGTTTCTTTATGCATTGGGCGATGATGATCATTACCCACATGGAGATGATATTTACTCCCATGCCCAAAGAGTATTTGATGATATCAAGGCTGAGGAGGAGTCACCGGAGACACATGTTTCTTCCACATCTGATGGTCACATTAGATCAACAGGAAGTCCGGATGAAGAAGAGATCATCGACAGGATCACAAATTACGTGAGGTTAGAGGCCACGTGCGACTCATCCGCAAAGCCAATTGCACTTTTAGTCTTCCTACATGCTGGCGGAGGAACCGGAAAGGGTTGGGTGGCACGAAAAATCCATGCAAGATTACGACAAAGCTTTGGTTGGAACGTGGTGTGATTTGTTGCTCCATCTAGAATCGCCGCAAGTAATCTGGCAAAGGGATCTACCATCCATCATGCATTGGGCTTTGCTGTTTTTGATGGAGACAGTGAAATTGTGCAATGTGAGAGGGACAAGGCAAAGGAGCACCGCTTGCGTAAACTTTTTGAAGGTTGCAAAGTGTTGATGATGGATGAAGTCTCAATGGTTGGTTGTTGCATGCTACGGGATATTCATAGCCGCCTATGTGAGATCATGCAATGCCAAGATAAACCATTTGGCGGTATGTGCGTAGTATTGATGGGTGATTTCGTGCAATTAACGCCTGTTGCTCAAACGGAATTGTTTGGATCCATAAAAGTCCAAGTTGGTAGGCAAGACTTGAATGATGTATTTGGCCGGGAGTTGTTCCAAAAGTTTGATGAGGTGAGCCTCGTGAAACAACATAGAGCCACAGATCCACAATATGCTACATCGGTATCCGCCTTCCGTGAGTGGACCGCTAGTGCTCTGCAAACACGCATGGAATTCTTGGATACCATCGTGGAAATCACCCCAAAGGAATTTAAGGACCCTACTTGGCAAGAAACCACAATCGTTAGCACTGATCAAAAGACGGTTCACGCTTTGAATGACGTCATGCTTCAACGATTTGCCATTGCTCGAGGATTGCCCATTGTAGCTTGGAGGTTGCCAATGGTTGACAAGTATGAAAAGAAGTTTGGACACAATTTAAATTTCATGTATGACACGGTGAAAGACATGACCGCATACTTTGTCCCACGAGCACCTTGTTGCCTCACAAGCAATTTAAGACTAGAGAAAGGATTGTCCAACGGCACCCAAGGACGGTTGCATAGCATTGTCCTACATGCCGATGAAGCGCAAAGTAGAGCGCAAGAGATCCGTGATGCAGGTGCTAGTATTGTAGTGATGCTTGAGTTCCCACCATTTTCTGTCACCATTGCCATTGATGCTTCGGCACTAAGTACAGGTGGAATGCAGCATGAGGATGCATCAAAGATTGTTGTTCCTCTCATGCAAGTGCAACGCAAAATCAACATTCATTGGTACATTGCTGTGCGCACCAAAGGCGCTGGGTCTTTGTACAGTCACACGCATCCCTTCCCATTGACCTTTGGATCAACATATCATGGGGTGCAATGTAGGTCAATGGATAAAATCATCTTGGTCGTGGATGACAAGAGCCTACCTGCGTTGACGTACAACGCCTTCTACGTGGGCATTAGCCGGGTTCGCACAGGTTCTGGTCTTCGTGTCATTGCAGCCCAGACCCAAGTTCCACGGAGTAGGCCCGTGCACACACAACGTCGCCATCATCGTAGGGGCTGAAAATGGTTGGAAACTGCACAACCCACAACTACTAACAAAAAATGGGGACGGGGTTGCAATATGTGGCTGGGTGTCAAATAGCAAACATGGAAGCAAATACCAGGAAATCAGAACCCCTTCTCAGTTGTTGTTAGCACATTCCTCATCGAAGGGGTTTGTGGTCGTAGGCGCCAAGGCCTAGACCATGGACATACCAAACACCTCGATGCGTGTTTTTCAGGAACAAACAGCACACATTCAAATACACATTCAAAAGAAATGCAACGCGACACGTGGCACCAAAGTTGCAAATGTTCACAAATTGCACCGTAGCACACCTTTGAGAATTGTATCCGTGAGTAATTTGTAACCTGTGATTTTTTCCATGTTTTTCCACTACACACAGAACCCACAGAACATCGAACAACGCAAACACACCATGTGACACTGACACTGAAAGAGTCAAGGCAGGCTTTTCCACACCATTGCGCATGGGGTTGCCTGGGGGGTGTTTTCCCTACACTGTGGATTTCTCTGGATGGTTTTCCAAATTTCCTCAAGAAACACCACGGCAAGACGGAGAAGACAAGACAAAGCACAGGGTTTGTAATGGTCGTCATCAGATCCCGCGATAAACAACAAAGTGTGTAGCGTGAAGCAAACATGCCAGAACCCCTTCTCAGTTGTGATCACGGGGGGCGCTCCTGGTCAGGACCCGACCCCAAAGGGGGGGGGGGGACCCCCCCCCCCCTCTACGGACCCCAAAATTGTCGCACGGAACAAGGTGCTTTGTCGGCGCCAGAGGCGCCGGAGATTTTGTTTTAGGCATACGGCAGTGGGAATTTTTCTTGTTCCACCCTATGTGTCTATACTCAAAATACTCAGAATTTTGTGGAGAATTCAAAAATGGCTGAAAAGCACAAAAAAGGTTATGTAGCCACCTTACCCACTTTGTGGGCCACTTCTGATTTAGTCCCCCGCTTTGAAGCGGTGGGGCTCCCCGATACGGCAGGGGTGAGGTAGCCAATTTGCCCACTTTGTGGGCCACTTCTGATTTTGTCCCCCGCTCTGCAGCGGTGGGGCTCCCCGATACGGCAGGGGTGAGGTAGCCAATTTGCCCACTTTGTGGGCCACTTCTGATTGCCATCGGAATCCATGTCTGATGGGCCGGCAGCCTGCCGGGTCACAAGAGCACAAGCAGCCCGGCCAAACAAGCGTGCTCGCCCCAAGAGTACCGGCAAGAGGGCACGCGACGAGTGGAAGGATGATTCCGAAGCTTGAGGCCCCTCCCCTCCCTTCGCTTCTCTCTCTCTCTCTCTCTCTCTATATGTCTGTGGCTCCCTTCGCTTCTCTACATATATGTCTGTGGTTTGTGACAAGGGGAAGGAAAGGCCTTTGGGCGAACTCAAGGCAACATTCAATACTACTCTGAAACTGCTGCAGTGCAGCAAAACAATGACCATTCACAGTGCATCTTGTTAGCTTTGTGTGTTTGCGCGCTTGGACGGGGCCTGCCGGAAAAGGTGCTGGGTTTGGGTCAACCAAGGGGGGGGGGGTCCCCCCCCCCCTTCGGAGGGGGGTGGGGGTCCCCCCCCCCCCCTACAGCCCCCCAAACTGTCGAACACCCCTCGGGGTCACACATTGGCTGGCGGCCGCCCCCGTGGTTGTGATCAACGCGTTCATTATTGAAGGGGTTTCTCGTCCAAGGCACAAAGCCCTAGACCACAAACAATCAAAAACACCTCAAGGGTGTTGTACACAAACAAATTGTCGGCTCAAACAACCAAAATCAGAATCAAATTGTAGTTGTCACATACACTGCTGTCAAAAACAAGTGTGCAATTGGTCTGTGTTTTCCGTGGCGCCGTTTTTCCTTTGGGGGGGGCGGGGGTTGGAAAACACACGATAGTGGGGGGGGGGTTTCCTGTGAAGAATTTGGTGTGGACAAGGGCGGGGGGGGGGGGTTGATGTGGTGCATAATCAAGGGGTTTGGGGCATGGGGGTTCATGGTTTGGTAATGATGGTCCATGAAAGTCTGATGTCTGATGTCTGATAGCCGACTAGGTCGCTATACACATAGCTGAAGGTCATGCCATAGCTATTGCTTGAGTCTGGTCGTTTGAGGCGAAGCACATTTGGAGCTTTTCACTGCAACTTATACTTGTCCTTCAAGAGATCATATGCCTTCAAAAGCAATTGAAAGCGATCTGTGGCCCAAGAGTCTTTAGACTTATCAAGATGCAGTTGCACACTGAGCTTCAAATAATGCTTGCGAACATCTTGAGCATTAGTGGCACCCAGTAGAGTTTGAGCCATGGTGACCTTGTCCTTGGACTTTGGCAATAGTGATCCAATTTCAACCAATTTGGATCCCGGCACGGCGGAAATGTGGCATGGAACCCAAGGTGTAGGCAGACCATGTATTGATGGGGAGGAAGAAGAAGAAGACCACAATGATGGGATGGGCGTTGCACGTGCAGAGGGTGCACACGATTGTGGCGGCAATGAGGAGGCTTTAGGAGGTGAAGTTGCATGGCATGTTGTTGACGGTGTTGATGAGGATGAACTCTGTCTGCGCTTTGAAGGTGCGGTGGGTGAGATTTCATTGTCACGTAACCGTTGCTTTCTCAGTCGTTCTAGTCGCTTTGTCCGTGTTTATCTAGCAATGTTCGTGCTTCGGAAGCGGCGTTGATGAAAGTGTCTTCATCCAATGCGGGTTGCAGCAACGTGCCAATGATATCCCCTTCCATTTCTTCTCTTTCACGGGTGTGTGTATGTGTACCTGTACATTGCCTTTTGCGGGCTCCCGGAGACGGTGTATTGATTGGTCTTTTGCCACTTGACCGGGGGGAGACGATGGAAGCATCTTACACATTCGCCTCTTGGCTGGCGCTGCTGGGGTTATGTTTGCAACTTGTTTTACGCAGTCGCCGATGATGTGGAGTGGTGAAGACCCGACCACATTGCCTGCTGCAAAGAAACGTTCCCTTTTTAGGGGACTTCTTGGATGCCTTGCGATGCATTCTCTTGTCGCGGCCTCTCATATCGTAGTCAACATCCCATTCACGGTACATGGCCTTCAACAAGTTGTGAGCATTCTCATAGCTGGTTTTCAACATATATCGAACAACCATGACTTTGGGAACAAATGACTTCAATTGACACCGCCAATCTTCTGGTGCCTCTTCGTGGTTCCGCAAGCCAACGACACAGGCAGCCATGCGCAGACCCCTGGAGGGACTTTTTTCTTAGGCCCTGTTTTGTGTTCCACGGATTTTTCGAAATGCCATTGCCAATGCCCGAATCAAGCCAATACCGCACCTCAGGTGGGTCCCCAAGCAAACAGCTGACATGCTTAGCATGTAACACCGTGGTATAACACTGTGGTACACCGCTCCCCAAAAAACCATGAATCCAATGCAAGGTCATTTGTGCACATGCAGGGGATAGCTGAGAAGGGGCTTTTCTCTGTTGTTCTGTTGCCAAGTGTGGGTTACGGGTGTTCACCATCTCCTTCAATGATTTTTTGTTTCCAAGGGCGCAAACACAGGGGGATGCTTTGCCGACGTCGGGTCTGTGCTTCCCCCACAGCAGAGGCACAGACCCCCGTAGGGACCTTTTTTCTTAGGCCGTGTTTGTGTTGGCGGAGCTGTTGCGAAAGTGGGGCGTGAAAGAGCATTTGCCTAAGCATGGAGAAATCACCACCAGCCAATTCTACATTCCACCGGGAAGGGATCTAGCTTCGCAGCAGCAGCATCCCTAAAGAGCCCCCGAGCCGCAGCCCCGGTCCCGGCCATGGCGCCGCCGGACTCGTGCGCGCGACACGGCCCCCAACCCTCGCCCCGCAAATGCGTGCCCCAAAGCCGCACCAGACATATTTCAAACAACCCCACAGCCGTACGGTTCCCGGAGGCTGACGCTTCCACCAAAAACAATGTGATGAGAAGGGGCTCTGCTTTGGCTGTTTTGGTTACCATTCTCAGAGGTGTGCGTTGCTAATAATTTTGTGTGTCTTGGTTCTATTTGATTTGATGAATTTGATTCATTTTATTTCATTAGATGGATCATGCAAAGTCACTAATGCTCCCTTTGACCCCTTCGATCATGACTCTGCTGCCAGCTACTGAGAAGGCGTCTCGATTTGTTGGGATTTGACTGCACATGCGTACCCCAGTTATGCCTTGTATGTATGCATCCCCTTCGATGATGTGTCAGCCATGTGCAGGGGCTTTGTGGGAACAATCCGTCCAGGGGTCCCTAGGCCCCATTTTGATGGAGCCAGGCATCTCCCCATACTCCAACGGATCTGCATGTTTGCCAAACTTGCCGAAGACCAGTGCAGTCAGCCCTCCTGCACCCTAGTGCTGCACGACATATGCCAGCCCCTACCTTGACAGCTTACCTGGGTCATTGCGCATATTCCGGCCCGCACGGTTGTTTTTCATTGCGTCTTGCTGGGCGCAGTACTGTCCATTGTGGCGGACTGCATTTGAGTTGGGTGATGCAGAATTCCCACTGTCAGCCAAAAAAAAAACTGAGGAGGGGCTCTGCTAGGTGGGTACTGGTGGTCCACAATTTGGAGGTATTTCGTTTTGATTTAATGTGGTCCTGATTTCCTGGTATGTTTTGGTTCTATTGGATTTGGTTTCATTTTATTTGACCGATCATGCAAAACACCCTTGAGGTGTTTAGTACGTCCGTGGTATAGGCCATGGCGCCTATGACCATAGACCCCTTCAATGATGAACATGCTGCCAACTACTGAGAAGGGGTCCCATGTCACAATCTCCTGGTACCTATGTCCCTTCCACGCTTATCTGTTGCTTGTTGTGCATGTCTCTCTCGACACAAAGGGAAATGCGTGTATTGCATAGGAGACAAGTATGCGCTGAGCCTCTTCTACACATCGGGCACTCTTTTGTTACCAACCTCCCCCTTGAGGCGAGGAAGCGCGTCTTGGGTCTGAACCGTTGCGTCCCTGACCCAGACATTTGAGTTGGGCCTGCCCCAGCACCCACGGGTTCATCCCCCACCCACTGCGGGCTGCAATTTGCCATGTCGTCTAGCCCCCTTAGCGTGGCCTCTTCCGCCCTCTCCAGCCCTTTCGTTCCCGGAATGCGGTCGGGGGGATCTGCCGGAGCTCTTGCGGTTTGGAGACCAACCCCCATCGCCACCGTGGGACTCTGATGCTGAGAAGTGTCTCAGCGAACTGCCTTCGCCCCAGCCTCCATTGCTAACACCGCCTCCCTCTCCCCCTTCACCCCGCCGTGCACCAACAACCTCTCCAACGCCAGTACGTCCTCCGCGCAGACCCCACGTTAACCCAACCCCATACCAAGTAGCCCTGGAAGCCGTGGAGGAGGCCCTGATGTGCACTGCCATGCCACCGCCATCCCTCCCACAACCCCCCAAGTACGTACCCAAGGACCCCCCCACACCCCCAAAACCCACTGTACACGTGCCTTACAGTGCCAAAACACTGCAGCTCATCCGGGAGAATCACGGGGGTGGGGTTCAGTACTTCGTAGACGGGGTGCTCAACCGACGAGCGATGTACCGGTTTGCTGTTCAGCAGCCCAAGAAAAACCCCCTGTGGGTGTGGCAGGAGGGGATGCGAATCAGCAGCTTGAAATTTCCTCAGCAGGGACGAGGAGCATGCAACAGTGGTGCTTGAAATCCTGTGTGCCACCCCAAAACCACCCCGTATCCCCAAGCCAGCCCCACCACCTGTGCCTCGTCGGCCACTGCCCCCTCCACCAAGTGATCAGGTGACGCTAACCCAGTATAGCAGGCATAGCCGTACCTCACACCTCCCACTGGCTCCCGCACCAAAGCGGCCATGCCCCACCCCGCAGTACGGTTCATTGTTGCAGCGGCGTGCGTCTCCGTCCGCCCCCGCACCGGTAAGGCCGCAATTTGGGTCATTGCTCCCTGCGCAAGCCCCCCTGCAGCGACCCCAGACTTCGGCGAGTCGTTCGAATTTCCAGCTCTTGGGCCAGTGTGCACCGAGCATCTCTTACTCATAGGGCACTCTTCCAAATGGCTCCAAAATGGCGCGCCAAGACCAAGTATGGTGCAAAGCCCAAGCCAAAGGCAACGGCACCACCACCATCACCACCATCGCTCGCCCCAAAGGCGCCGCACGCCGCCCCTGTCCCAGCCATGGCGCCGGCTGACAGGCGCGCGCCACCCTCTGTGCCCCCACAAGCAACGCCCCAGCCACCACCCGGGGGTGTGGATTTTGTTATGATCCCACCGCAACCCTCGGCACAACCACCACCATTGCGCGCCCCAGATCCGCAGCAATCCGCCCCAGTCCCGGCCATGGCGCCGGTCCACTGGGGCGCGCGACAGGGTGCTCCACCCTGTGCCCCGGGAATGCGTGCCCCTGAGCCGCAGCAATCCGTCCCTATCCCGGCCATGGCGCCGCTGGACTCGGGCGCGCCACATGGTGCCCAACCCTCTGCCCTGCAAATGCCTGCCCCAGAGCCGCAGCAATCCCCCCCTGTCCCAGCCATGGTGCCGGTTGATTCGGGCGCGCGACAAGGTGCTCAACCCTCTGCACCACCAATGCGTGCCGCTGAGCCGCAGCAGTCCATCCCCATCAAGGCAATGCCGACTGCTACCCGGGTGCGCCACAAGGTGGTCAAGCCTCAGCACAACCACTGTGTGCCGCTGAGCCACAGCACTCCACCCCTGTCCTGGCCATGGCGCCGGTCAACTGGGCTGCGCCACAAGGAGCTCAACCCTCGTCACAACCACCATGTGCCGCTCCGCCACAGTAGCCAACACTGTTGCCCATTTCGGTCACATTGAACAACATGGACTACGGGCCCGATGACAACCTTGTCCAAGTGTTTACGCAACGGTGGCTTGACCGCGACATGTTTGTGACCAAAGCATCAGAGGTGTACACCGTACATGAGATGGAGGCCGCTGAGGTGTGGGCAAACAAGAACGGCACGAAGCGGAACGTGGCCTTTGAACAATGGTGGCCCCACGATGATGGCGATGGGGATGTGGAATGCTCCCCCACAGCCACAATGGGCCTCCCAAATGGAGGTCTGGGGCAACTATGAGCTGTCCGATGGTGACATGGTGCATGGCTGGATCTCTGCCAACCCCAACTGGGATGCACAGAAGCCGGACTTCGAGGCGAGGGTGCATGGAGATGGCACCTCAGGAAAGCGTGTTTGGATCAGCCGTGTTTCAGAAGCCACGCACCAATCTCATTGGCAACTATTGGTGTAAGGTTGTCCCCAACACAGGTGCCTTTCGCACCTTTGCGTAGGGAGATCGAGCAAGGAGCACCATGGCCCAAGCTGCTGGCAAACATGCGGGCCGAACCAAGGGACACGCCTCCCCTCCAGGACATCCTGAAACACCTTGTCAAACAGCACGCGCTGAATTTCTCACAGGGGTTTGCTGTGCGGCACGTGTTGGATGAGTCATGCATCACGGCATTGACTGGAGGTGCTCGCACAGGGAAGTCAGAGACCATAGTGGCATGCATCAAGGCCGTGCTACGGCAGCAAGGCCTCCTTGTCGCCTAGAACCCCGATCCTGCTGACATGGAAACGGTCAACATGGGCAGGAAGGTGGGGGGACCTAAGGAGGATACCCAACCCCGCGCATGCCTGTTGGTGGCGGCACCCACGAACGCACAAGTCGACATGTTGTTGGCACGCGTGCACAAGGAGTGTTGCAAGGGCATTGTGTTTCATGAGAAGGTGCTTGGCGACCACCCAGCCCCCTGGTTGCGCCTCCGAGCCCAACGGGCTATTGCCCCACCAGGCTGGCACCCTTTGACCAGCTGAAGGTGCAGGAGACCTTGGGGCGCACCCCACGTTGCAAGGCTACTCTCAAATGTGCCCTCAACTCCTGCCGTGTGCTGTTTGCCACGGCTGGGATGGTTGCTAACCGGCACAACATGCTGCTTGGGAAAGGGAAGGAAAAAACCAGGTTTGCGTTTTGCTTTGTGGATGAGGCGTCGAGGCACAACATCCTTGTGGGCCTGGACTTGGCCGCCATGGGCAGCCAATGTTTGCTGTGTGGTGAGCCCGGGCAGTTGCGGCCCTATAGCCACGTCCAGCTTTTGGCAAGTGCGTTTGCGGCTTAGAAGGCTGAGGTAGTCCCCTAAGCATTGGCATGGCCAGCGGATGACACCTTCAAGTTCAACGGGGTGGTAAGGGACTCTCCTGGCCCGCAAGTGCATTGGCATGATTCGCATCGGTTTTGCACCACCAGCACCTTGCAATTCTTTTTGTACCGCACGCGCTGCTGGGCCAGTATCGTGGTACAACTGTACCGGATGACCAAGCCACTGGCCACGCTCATGCGTGCCTTGTTTACGGGGGGGGGTCGTTGGCCAGTACCACTCATCTGAGAACCCCCTCCCCGACCCCATCGTGAACAACCCCATCCGCACTGTGGACCTCAATGGGCTCACCTGGTGGGAGGAGTTGGAGCGGACTTTGGGGGCAGAGGACCTAGGTAGAATGTTCAATCATGTAGAGGAAGCATGGGCCAACCTGCGAATGGATCCGGTGTTGCTGAACAAGGGGGGCATGAGCATGGAGGAGGGTCTGCTAGTGTGCCATTTTTTGTAGTATGCTGTCAGGAGAGGCACCTGCCCAGCACAGTCGGTAGCGGTAGTGACGACTCACTATGCGCAGATGGTGTGGCTCCAACACTGCGTGAGGTTTGTTGGTCGCAAGTGGCAAGCCCATCCGGTAAACCTTGTCAGAACGGTTGCGACCCTCGATAGGGTCCAGGGGCTGCAAGCCCCAGTGATCCTGGCACTGGGGACACCAGGGATCATGCACGACATCTGGCGGTCAAACACCCTGACCAGCAAGGCGCAGTCGGAGCTGCGCCTCTTCGGGCGGTTTACAGAGTGGACCACCCACCCCACCCCTGGTGTATGACTGATGCACTGCATGCGGTGCAGTGGGAAGCAGGCTTCGGGACTGTGAGCGACACTCTTCATCTGCCAGGGGTTTTGAGGGAGGCCGCAGCTGTTGAGAGGATTGTGCATGGTACAATCTACCGGTTGGCCGGGGGGGTGGTGGGGCACTAGTTGTGGAAGCCATGGAAGAGGCACAAGAGGGCACGGGACCCATGGGGGTATGCACCAGGCAGTGCGGATCAGTTGCTTGACTTTGAGCGCATCATGGCCAACACTCGGAAGGATGAGGTGTCAGTTTATGTTAAGGATGCACTGGGGAACATTGTGAAACCCCGCCTTTTGGGGGTCATTCTACCTAACTTCACGAAATGGGCGCTCCCGTACGTCCTCGTTGAGGACGATGGACAGGATTAGGGGGACGGGGGGGGGCTGGTGAGGGTAACCCACACATCCAAGCTTGACCTGTGGGAGCAGCGACTAGTCCAACACCTGGTGGGAAAGCCCCTCTACCACAAGCAGAAGTACCAAAATCAAAACACAATAGGGGCGTACCGCACGATCGACCTGCCTTTGTGGCAGGAGGCGTACAGCTGCCTGGATTCGCTGCCGTTCTTGTGTGGGGACTTCCGCACCCCTATTGGGGTGTATGTGGCGGGACCTTCATTGGATGATGCGTAATGAAGCTGGGGGAACAATTTTACCCCCTCAAATCCCTCAGAAGGATCCAATAATATGGCGTTCCCCCCCGAAAACCTCAAAATTTGGGTAAATTCACGTGAAATTCACGCATTTATTCAAACGGCCACTTATCCCCTGTTCACGAAGGGTACAGGGGAGGGGGTTCTCAGATGAGTGGTACTGGCCAACAGCCCCCCCCGTAAACAAGGCACGCATGAGCGTGGCCAGCGGCTTGGTCATCCGATACAGTTGTACCAGGATACTAGCCAGGCAGCGCGTGCGGTACAAAAAGAATTGCAAGGTGCTGGTGGTGCAAAACCGATGCGAATCATGCCAATGCACTTGCGGGCCAGGAGAGTCCCTTACCACCCCGTTGAACTTGAAGGTGTCATCCGCTGGCCATGCCAATGCTTCGGGGACTACCTCAGCCTTCTAAGCCTCACACGCACTTGCCAAAAGCTGGACGTGGCTGTAGGGCCGCAACTGCCCGGGCTCACCACACAGCAGACAGTGGCTGCCCATGGCGGCCAAGTCCAGGCCCACGGGGATGCTGTGCCTCGACGCCTCATCCACAAAGCAAAACGCAAACCTGGTTTTTTCCTTCCTTTTCCCAAGCAGCATCTTGTGCCGGTTAGCAACCATCCCAGCCGTGGCAAACAGCACACGGCAGGAGTTGAGGGCACATTTGAGAGTAGCCTTGCAACGTGGGGTGCGCCCCAAGGTCTCCTGCACCTTCAGCTGGTCAAAGGGTGCCAGCCTGGTGGGGCAATAGCCCGTTGGGCTCGAAGGCGCAACCAGGGGGCTGGTTGGTCGCCAAGCACGTTCTCATGAAACACACTGCCCTTGCAACACTCCTTGTGCACGCGTGCCAACAACATGTCAACTTGTGCGTTCGTGGGTGCAGCCACCAACAGGCATGCGCGGGGTTGGGTATCCTCCTTAGCTCCCCCCACCTTCTTGCCCATGTTGACCGTTCCCATGTCAGCAGGATCGGGGTTCTAGGCGACCAGGAGGCCTTGCTGCCGTAGCACGGCCTTGTTGCATGCCACCATGGTCTCTGACTTCCCTGTGCGAGCACCTCCAGTCAATGCCGTGATGCATGACTCATCCAACACGTGCCGCACAGCCAACCCCTGTGAGGGATTCGGCGCGTGCTGTTTGACAAGGTGTTTCAGGATGTCCTGGAGGGGAGGCGTGTCCCTTGGTTCGGCCCGCATGTTTGCCAGCAGCTTGGGCCACGGTGCTCCTTGCTCGATCTCCCTACGCAAAGGTGCGAAAGGCACCTGTGTTGGGGACAACCATCCACCAATAGTTGCCAACGAGATTGGTGCGTGGCTTATGAACACGGCTGATCCAAACACGCTTTCCTGAGGTGCCATCTCCATGCACCCTCGCCTCGAAGTCCGGCTTCTGTGCATCCCAGTTGGGGTTGGCAGAGATCCAGCGATGCACCATGTCACCATCGGACAGCTCATAGTTGCCCCAGACCTCCATTTCGGAGGCCCATTGTGGCTGTGGGGGAGCATTCCACATCCCCATCGCCATCATCGTGGGGCCACCATTGTTCAAAGGCCACGTTCCGCTTCGTGCCGTTCTTGTTTGCCCACACCTCAGCGGCCTCCATCTCATGTACGGTGTACACCTCTGATGCTTTGGTCACAAACATGTCGCGGTCAAGCCACCGTTGCGTAAACCCTTGGACAAGGTTGTCATCGGGCCCGTAGTCCATGTTGTTCAATGTGGCCGAAGTGAGCAACAGCGTTGGCTGCTGTGGCGGAGCGGCACATGGTGGTTGTGACGAGGGTTGAGCTCCTTGTGGCGCAGCCCAGTTGACCGGCGCCATGGCCGGGACAGGGGTGGAGTGCTGTGGCTCAGCGGCACACAGTGGTTGTGCTGAGGGTTGACCACCTTGTGGCGCACCCGGGTAGCAGTCGGCGTTGCCTTGATGGGGATGGACTGCTGCGGCTCAGCGGCACTCATTGGTGGTGCAGAGGGTTGAGCACCTTGTCGCGCGCCGGAATCAACCGGCACCATGGCCGGGACAGGGGGGGACTGCTGCGGCTCCGGGGCACGCATTTGCGGGGCACAAGGTTGGGCACCATGTGGCGCGCCTGAGTCCAGCGGCGCCATGGCCGGGATAGGGACGGATTGCTGCGGCTCGGGGGCACGCACTCGCGGGGCAGAGGGTGGAGCACCCTGTGGGGCGCCCCAATCCACCAGCGCCATGGCCGGGACTGGGGCGAATTGCTGCGGCTCTGGGGCACGCATTTTGGGGGCAGAGGGTTGAGCACCCTGTCGCGCGCCCCTGTAAGCCGGCGCCATGGCCGGGACAGGGGCGAATTGCTGCGGCTCAGGGGCACGCATTCCCGGGGCACAGGGTGGAGCACCCTGTCGCGCGCCCCAGTGGACCGGCGCCATGGCCGGGACTGGGGCGGATTGCTGCGGATATGGGGCGCGCAATGGTGGTGGTTGTGCCGAGGGTTGCGGTGGGATCATAACAAAATCCACACCCCCGGGTGGTGGCTGGGGCGTTGCTTGTGGGGGCACAGAGGGTGGCGCGCCCATGTCAGCCGGCGCCATGGCCGGGACAGGGGCGGCGTGCGGCGCCTTTGGGGCGAGCGATGGTGGTGATGGTGGTGGTGCCGTTGCCTTTGGCTTGGGCTTTGCACCATACTTGGTCTTGGCGCGCCATTTTGGAGCCATTTGGAAGAGTGCCCTACGAGTAAGAGATGCTCGGTGCACACTGGCCCAAGAGCTGGAAATTCGAACGTCTCGCCGAAGTCTGGGGTCGCTGCAGGGGGGTTTGCGCAGGGAGCAATGACCCAAATTGCGGCCTTACCGGTGCGGGGGCGGACGGAGACGCACGCCGCTGCAACAATGAACCGTACTGCGGGGTGGGGCATGGCCGCTTTGGTGCGGGAGCCAGTGGGAGGAGTGAGGTACGGATGTGCCTGCTATACTGGGTCAGCGTCACCTTATCACTTGGTGGAGGGGGCAGTGGCCGACGAGGCACAGGTGGTGGGGCTGGCTTGGGGATACGGGGTGGTTTTGGGGTGGCACACAGGATTTCAAGCACCACTGTTGCATGCTCCTCGTCCCTGCTGAGGAAATTTCGAATGGCTAATTCGCATCCCCTCCTGCCACAACCGCAGGGGGTTTTTCTTGGGCTGCTGAACAGCAAACCGGTACATCGCTCGTCGGTTGAGCACCCCGTCTACGAAGTACTGAACCCCACCCCCGTGATTCTCCCGGATGAGCTGCAGTGTTTTGGCACTGTAAGGCACGTGTACAGTGGGTTTTGGGGGTGTGGGGGGGTCCTTGGGTACGTACTTGGGGGATTGTGGGAGGGATGGCGGTGGCATGGCAGTGTACATCAGGGCCTCCACCACGGCTTCCAGGGCTACTTGGTATGGGGTTGGGTTAACGTGGGGTCTGCGCGGAGGACGTACTGGCGTTGGAGAGGTTGTTGGTGCACGGCGGGGTGAAGGGGGAGAGGGAGGCGGTGTTAGCAATGGAGGCTGGGGCGAGGGCAGTTCGCTGAGACACTTCTCAGCATCAGAGTCCCACGGTGGCGATGGGGGTTGGTCTCCAAACCGCAAGAGCTCCGGCAGATCCCCCCGACCGCATTCCGGGAACGAAAGGGCTGGAGAGGGCGGAAGAGGCCACGCTAAGGGGGCTAGACGACATGGCAAATTGCAGCCCGCAGTGGGTGGGGGATGAACCCGTGGGTGCTGGGGCAGGCCCAACTCAAATGTCTGGGTCAGGGACGCAACGGTTTAGACCCAAGACGCGCTTCCTCGCCTCAAGGGGGAGGTTGATAACAAAAGAGTGCCCTATGTGTAGAAGAGGCTTAGCGCACACTTGTCTCCTATGCAATACACGCATTTCCCTTTGTGTCGAGAGAGACATGCACAACAAGCAACAGATAAGCGTTGAAGGGACATAGGTACCAGGAGATTGTGACATGGGACCCCTTCTCAGTAGTTGGCAGCATGTTCATCATTGAAGGGGTCTATGGTCATAGGCGCTATGGCCTACACCACGGACGTACTAAACACCTCAAGGGTGTTTTGCATGATCCGTCAAATAAAATAAAATCAAATCCAATAGAACCAAAACATACCAGGAAATCACGACCACATTAAATCAAAACGAAATACCTCCAAATTGTCGACCACCAGTACCCACATAGCAGAGCCCCTCCTCAATTTTTTTTTTGGCTGACAGTGGGAATTCTGCATCACCCAACTCAAATGCAGTCCGCCACAATGGACAGTACTGCGCCCAGCAAGACGCAATGAAAAACAACCCTGCGGGCCGGAATTTGCGCAACGACCCAAGTAAGCTGTCAAGGTAGGGGCTGGCATATGTCGTGCAGCACTAGGGTGCAGGAGGGCTGACTGTAGTGGTCTTCGGCAAGTTTGGCAAACATGCAGATCCGTTGGAGTATGGGGAGATGCCTGGCTCCATCCAACAAAATAGGGCCTAGGGACCCCTGGACGGATTGTTCCCACAAAGCCCCTGCACATGGCTGACACATCATCGAAGGGGATGCATACATACAAGGCATACCTGGGGTACGCATATGCAGTCAAATCCTAACAAATCGAGACGCCTTCTCAGTAGCTGGCAGGTAGTTCATCATCGAAGGGGTCAAAGGGAGCATTAGTGACTTTGCATGATCCATCTAATGAAATCAAATGAATCAAATCCATCAAATCAAATAGAACCAAGACACACAAAATTATTAGTTACGCACACCTCTGAGAATGGTAACCAAAACAGCCAAAGCAGAGCCCCTTCTCATTACATTGTTTTTGGTGGAAGCGTCAGCCTCCGGGCGCCGTACGGCTGTGGTGATGTTTGAAATATGTCTGGTGCGGCTTTGGGGCACGCATTTGCGGGGCGAGGGTTCGGCGCCGTGTCACGCGCACGAGTCCAGCGGCGCCATGGCCGGGACCGGGGCTGCGGCTCGGGGGCTCTTTAGGGATGCTGCTGCTGCGAAGCTGGATCCCTTCCCGGTGGAATGTAGAATTGGCTGGTGGTGATTTCTCCATGCTTAGGCAAATGCTCTTTCACGCCCCACTTTCGCAACAGCTGCGCCAACACAAACACGGCCTAAGAAAAAAGGTCCCTACGGGGGTCTGTGCCTCTGATGTGGGGGAAGCCCAGACCCGACGTCGGCAAAGCATCCCCCTGCGTTTGCGCCCTTGGAAACAAAAAATCATTGAAGGGGATGCGTAACACCCGTAACACACACTTGGCAACACAACAACAGAGAAGAGCCCTTTCTCAGCTATCCCCGTGCATGTGCACAAAGGACCTTGCATTGGATTCATGGTTTTTTGGGGAGCGGTGTACCACAGTGTTATACCATCGTGTTACATGCTAAGCATGTCAGCTGTTTGCTTGGGGACCCACCTGAGGTGCGGTATTGGCTTGATTTGGGCATTGGCAGTGGCATTTCAAAAAAACCGTAGAACACAAAACAAGGCCTAAGAAAAAGGTCCCTCCACAGGTGTGCGCATGGCTGCCTGCTGCAGCCCAGACCCAAGTTCCACGGAGCAGGCCCGTGCACACACAACGTCGCCATCATCGTAGGGGCTGAAAATGGTTGGAAACTGCACAACCCACAACTACTAACAACAAATCGGGACGGGGTTGCAATATGTGGCTGGGTGTCAAATAGCAAACATGGAAGCAAATACCAGGAAATCAGAACCCCTTCTGAGTTGTTGTAAGCACATTCCTCATCGAAGGGGTTTGTGGTCGTAGGCGCCAGGGCCTGGACCATGGACATACCAAACACCTCGATGGGTGTTTTTCAGGAACAAACAGCACATATTCAAATACACATTCAAAAGAAATGCAACGCGACATGTGGCACCAAAGTTGCAAATGTTCACAAATTGCACCGTAGCACACCTTTGAGAATTGTATCCGTGAGTAATCTGTAACTTATGATCTTTTCCATGTTTTCCCACTACACACAGAACCCACAGAACATCGAACAACGCAAACACACCATGTGACACTGACACTGAAAGAGTCAAGGCAGGCTTTTCCACACCATTGCGCATGGGGTTGCCTGGGGGGTGTTTTCCCTACACTGTGGATTTCTCTGGATGGTTTTCCAAATTTCCTCAAGAAACACCACGGCAA
Organism: Eutreptiella sp. 'Long Island Sound 2002'; assembly: GCA_964036045.1. Lineage (NCBI taxonomy): Eukaryota > Euglenozoa > Euglenophyceae > Eutreptiales > Eutreptiaceae > Eutreptiella > Eutreptiella sp. 'Long Island Sound 2002'. Next base: position 91,829,759 of record OZ038380.1, on the reverse strand, counting down.
GACGGAGAACACAAGACAAAGCACAGGGTTTTTAATGGTCGTCATCAGATCCTGCGATAAACAACAAAGCGTGTAGCGTGAAGCAAACATGCCAGAACCCCTTCTCACTTATGATCAACGCGTTCATCATTGAAGGGGTCTCTGGTCTAAGGCGCAAAGGCTTAGACCACAAACAATCAAAAACACCTCAAGGGTGTTGTACACAAACAAATTGTCGGCTCAAACAACCAAAATCAGAATCAAATTGTAGTTGTCACATACACTGCTGTCAACAACAAGTGTGCAATTGGTCTGTTTTTTCCGTGGCGCCGTTTTTCCTTTGGGGGGGCGGGGTTTGGAAAACACCCGATAGTGGGGGGGGGGGTTTCCTGTGAAGAATTTGGTGTGGACAAGGGCGACGGGGGGGTTGATGTAGTGCATAATCAAGGGGTTTGGGGCATGGGGGTTCATGGTTTGGTAATGATGGTCCATGAAAGTCTGATGTCCGATGTCTGATAGCCGACTAGGTCGCTATACACATAGCTGAAGGTCATGCCATAGCTATTACTTGAGTCTGGTCGGTTGAGGCGAAGCACATCTGGAGCTTTTCACTGCAATATATACTTGTCCTTCAAGAGATCATATGCCTTCAAAAGCAATTGAAAGCGATCTGTGGCCCAAGAGTCTTTAGACTTATCAAGATGCAGTTGCACACTGAGCTTCAAATAATGCTTGCGAACATCTTGAGCATTAGTGGCACCCAGTAGAGTTTGAGCCATGGTGACCTTGTCCTTGGACTTTGGCAATAGTGATCCAATTTCAACCAATCTGGATCCCGGCACGGCGGAAATGTGGCATGGAACCCAAGGTGTAGGCAGACCATGTATTGATGGGGAGGAAGAAGAAGAAGACCACAATGATGGGATGGGCGTTGCACGTGCAGAGGGTGCACACGATTGTGGCGGCAATGAGGAGGCTTTAGGAGGTGAAGTTGCATGGCATGTTGTTGACGGTGTTGATGAGGATGAACTCTGTCTGCGCTTTGAAGGTGCGGTGGGTGAGATTTCATTGTCACGTAACCGTTGCTTTCTCAGTCGTTCTAGTCGCTTTGTCCGTGTTCATCTAGCAATGTTCGTGCTTCGGAAGCGGCGTTGATGAAAGTGTCTTCATCCAATGCGGGTTGCAGCACCGTGCCAATGATATCCCCTTCCATTTCTTCTCTTTCACGGGTGTGTGTATGTGTACCTGTACATTGCCTTTTGCGGGCTCCCGGAGACGGTGTATTGATTGGTCTTTTGCCACTTGACCGGGGGGAGACGATGAAAGCATCTTATACATTCGCCTCTTGGCTGGCGTTGCCGGGGTTATGTTTGCAACTTGCTTTATGCAGTCGCCGATGATGTAGAGTGGTGAAGACCCGACCACATTGCCTGCTGCAAAGAAACGTTCCCTTTTTAGGGGACTTCTTGGATGCCTTGCGATGCATTCTCTTGTCGTGGCCTCTCATATCGTAGTCAACATCCCATTCACGGTACATGGCCTTCAACAAGTTGTGAGCATTCTCATAGCTGGTTTTCAACATATACCGAACAACCATGACTTTGGGAACAAATGACTTCAATGGACACCGCCAATCTTCTGGTGCCTCTTCATGGTTCCGCAAGCCAATGACACGAAGACCATCACCTGTGCGAACCCGGCTAATGCCCACGTAGAAGGCATTGTACGTCAACGCAGGTAGGCTCTTGTCATCCACGACCAAGATGATTTTATCCATTGACCTACATTGCACCCCATGATATGTCGATCCAAAGGTCAATCGGAAGGGATGCGCGTGAGTGTACAAAGACCCACCGCCTTTGGTGCGCACAGCAATGTACCGATGAATGTTGATCTTGCGTTGCAATTGCATGCGAGGAACAACAATCTTTGATGCATCCTCATGCTGCATTCCACCTGTACTTAAGGCCGAAGCATCAATGGCAATGGTGACAGAAAATGGTGGGAACTCAAGCATCACTACAGTACTAGCACCTGCATCACGGATCTCTTGCGCTCTACTTTGCGCTTCATCGGCATGTAGGACAATGCTATGCAACCGTCCTTGGGTGCCGTTGGACAATCCTTTCTCTGGTCTTAAATTGCTTGTGAGGCAACAAGGTGCTCGTGGGACAAAGTATGCGGTCATGTCTTTCACCGTGTCATACATGAAATTTGAATTGTGTCCAAACTTCTTTTCATACTTGTCAACCATTGGCAACCTCCAAGCTACAATGGGCAATCCTCGAGCAATGGCAAATCGTTGAAGCATGACGCCATTCAAAGCGTGAACCGTCTTTTGATCAGTGCTAACGATTGTGGTTTCTTGCCAAGTAGGGTCCTTAAATTCCTCTGGGCTGATTTCCACGATGGTATCCAAGAATTCCATGCGTGTTTGCAGAGCACTAGCGGTCCACTCACGGAAGGCGGATACCGATGTAGCATATTGTGGATCCGTGGCTCTATGTTGTTTCACGAGGCTCACCTCATCAAACTTTTGGAACAACTCCCGGCCAAATACATCATTCAAGTCTTGCCTACCAACTTGGACTTTTATGGATCCAAACAATTCCGTTTGAGCAACAGGCGTTAATGGCACGAAATCACCCATCAATACCACGCACATACCGCCAAATGGTTTATCTTGCCATTGCATGATCTCACATAGGCGGCTATGAATATCCCGTAGCATGCAACAACCAACCATTGAGAGTTCATCCATCATCAACACTTTGCAACCTTCAAAAAGTTTACGCAAGCGGTGCTCCTTTGCCTTGTCGCTCTCACATCGCACAGTTTCACTGTCTCCATCGAAAATAGCAAAGCCCAATGCATGATGGATGGTAGATCCCTTTGCCAGATTACTTGCGGCGATTCTAGATGGAGCAACAAATTACACCACGCTCCAACCAAAGCTTTGTCGTAATCTTGCATGGATTTTCCGTGCCACCCAACTCTTTCCGGTTCCTCCGCCAGCATGTAGGAAGACTAAAGGTGCAATTGGCTTTGCGGATGAGTCGCAGGTGGCCTCTAACCTCACGTAATTTGTGATCCCGTCGATGATCTCTTCTTCATCCGGACTTCCTGTTGATCTAATGTGACCATCAGATGTGGAAGAAACATGTGTCTCCGGTGACTCCTCCTCAGCCTTGATATCATCGAATACTGTTTGGGCATGGGAGTAAATATCATCTCCATGTGGGTAATGATCATCATCGCCCAATGCATAAAGAAACTTTGTTTCTTTCTCCCGTGAGGCATGTCTCATTGCTGGTGCCAACCCCAATTGCAAATTCAAGGCTTCTTTGAGGATATCAAACTCCTCACTTGAAGCCGAACGTCCTCTGTTATTTGCATTTTGGGCTCTTTGAATTGCTTCTTGCATATCTTTCACCACTTTGGCGAATCTGGCATCTTTCACCTCTGCTCTCGTTTCCTTCAGCTCCGCCATCTCCTTACCCGCGTTGAAATCAACACCCAATGAGTGCCTCACACCCCAAATACTCCTACAACGCTTTCGAATGTCATCCGTCAATGACTTTCGCAAGCGATGATAGTGCCCAATCTTCTTCAACCGGACAACCATGGAATGCCGACTGCGCTCCAAGTAGGTTGCATGTGTGGTCTTGCAATGTTCCTCCCATTGCAAGTAATCGTTCCAAGTGATTTGGGGCGGTACTTCGCTATCCCGAGGAACGAAATTGCACATGACAAACTTGGCCCATGCCTTCCTTGTGCGAGCACTACCATCCACACCGGGCCACACGGGCATGTGCTTCCCTGCCAAGATAGGGCACCTAGATTGTGATACTAGGTAATGCACATAATTGCTATCATCAAGCACATGCCGGGGATGGAAATCAAAGATGGCATTTTCGGGGCGTCCATCATTGACTTTATCGGTAACTTCAATAGGGTCCGTTGCACGCCTTTGCTCTATTTTGATGAGACAATAGTACTCAAGAGCGCAAAGGGCCCTAAGCCGCTTCCCACGACAAGCATAATTGATGGCGGGCGTGACAGCAATTTGCATGGGTTCCAATCCTTCACCCACTGTGTACAGGCACGCTCGGCATGTTGCATCCACATCGGATTGTGCCACATCCATTGTCAAAGATTTCAGGTGTTCCGCAAGAGTATTACTGCTATCTTGGTCATCCCCTGAACAACCTGTGCCATTGTCATTTGGAGGCGGATGTGTTGGCGTTTGTGATGCTTGCATATCAACATGGGATGTTGCCAAGGGGTCATCATCCACGACATCTGACAAAGATGAGGAAATGGATTGCGCATCTACACAAATATTCTGCATGTGTGCGTGACCTTGATCATCACTTGTACTTTCCCGCCTCCATCTTCCAACATTTCACTGAATAAAGCAGGAAGGGCGGTTGCAGTGCTCCAAGGATAAACAACTGCAAACTTGTGCGAGCAATGCCATGAGGGATACCCCAACAGGGAGACGGCTGCCATTTGGGCACAAAATTCCATCTTCTTGTCCAACGAATTGATGATGCGCTTTAGCAAGATGGCCTCCTTCTCTCCAGGTTGTGCAAACTTCGTGGTGTCCATTTTGTCCACCTCACGAGTCACTTGACGAATCGTGCTCAACACATTGGCAATCCTTACCGGATTGTTGCTACAGTAACCAACAACGTATTTGGCCACAGCAACCAGCACGTCCTCACCTCCGAGGAATTGCACATTTGTGTTGCTAGCATACAGGTAGGCCAAGAGTTTGTTGGTTTCAACCACACGTCCATCACAAGGATGTGGCCGCCGCAACTCCCATATGACGAGAACACAGCTTACCTTTTCGTAATTGGCATCGAATTCTACTTCCGACTCATACATCCGGATGTTGTGCCTCCTTGAAGGGGTATGATACACCACAAAGAAATGTGGCCGTGTTTCACTGTACCTCTCTCCTGCTGCACAAGGCAACCCAAAACGGCACCCGCTCTTTCCTCCTGGTGGTTTACCGCAACTAGCAATAAGACACTTGTGGATTTGAATGTTGCCAAAGACCTTTGAGGCAAAGTGTTCAATTTCGTGTGCCGCTTCATGGGGGTCATCCAGCAATGGAGGCAAAAGTTGCTTCTCCTCTAGCATACGTGGGGCTTCAACCTTGTGCTTTAGTCTATGCTCATAATCTTGGTGAATGTGGGCATCCAACGCGGCACATATTAATTGATCCAACACTCCGGCAACGGCTTGCACAAGCTCGCACTTACCCACAACCATGTCCAACAACCATGGGGGAATGCCACCCCAAAGGAGACCATGGAATTGGAGAGAGCCTCGGCCTTGGCACTCATAGCATGTGCAATGGGCCACGCATGTATCGAATAGACCCTTCTTTCGGCTGCACAGCACACGGTCTTTCTTGGTTTGCTTGGAACTCGGAAGACCTAGCAGAACCTCCAAGAAAGCCCGCACTTGTCGCTCAAAAATGCGTGCGGTGGCCACAGGGTTCTTGGATAATGCTTCAAATCGCCGCGAAACCTCCGGCAATGGAACGCAGGCTTGGCGATCACCCATCGACAAACATAAAGACAACCCGTTGTCTATATCATTTGGTGCAACCGTGTAAAAGAGACTTGGAGGCCCAAAGAACATCATCATACTATTCATCTTCGCCATCACTGCATACCGCTCTGAAGTACTGAAGGGCACTGCTGCACTGCAAGTCCGCAACAAAAACATGAATGTGTGCACAAAGTGTCGCGCTTCTTTTCCTTGGGGGTTTGCTTCTGCCTTCTTCAAATCTTCCTCAAAATTGGGCGTGTTGATGGCCGTCTCAAATGCATTCATTCAATTGGGATTGGCATAAACGGCTCATCTTCACCTCAAAATGGACCACCGCGTAGCACCACGGTGTGGTACACACCGTATTGAACACCCATTTGCCATCGTTTGATAGCCCAATCGCCATGAAAGAACAACGGCCATTATCGGAAACACCTGCTTGGCGTAGCGGCGATCGTCCTGAACTTGTAGGACGATCGTCCTGAAAACAGCCGAAAACAGCCCAAAAACGGCCATTTTTGGACGCTAAATCGGCCGTAGAACGAGCTAGACGGCTCAAAATGTATCCAAACTTGTTTGTGGTGATGCGCCTTGGCTCCCCGGTCGTTTTGAGCTACTTTGATGCCGGTTTTGAGCCGCGGTGTGGTCTCAAGGAATTTTTAAGCGCCTGGTGCTGCTGCTGCTGCTGCTTGCTGCTGCTGTTGCTGCTAAAACGTGTAGCCCAGCCTTGGCCCCTAAAAGGTGGTGTAAAACCTCGACACGGTAAACCCAGCTCGGTAACCAAGACTCGAACTAGGACCAAGCTGGGTCCTAGTCTTGCGTAGCGCATTGGAGATCACCGTTGAGCAAAGACTGCTTGCTTTAGAGATGTGCCTCCCTAGTGACGGCGATGGTCCTGAAACACCGCTGGAAAACGGCTTGTTTTCACCTCAAAATGGACCACCGCGTGGCACCACAGCGTGGTACACGCCTTATTGAACACCCATTTGCCATCCTTTGATAGCCCAATCGCCATAAAAGAGCAACGGCCCTCATCGGAAACACCTGCTTGGCGTAGCGGCGATCGCCGTGAACTTTCAGGACGATCGTCCTGAAAACGGCCGAAAACAGCCAAAAAACGGCCATTTTTGGACACTAAATGGGCCGTAGAATCGGCTAGACGGCTCGAAACGCAACCAAATTTGTTTGTGGTGATGCGCCTTAGCTCGCCGGTCGTTTTGAGCTACTTGAATGCCGGTTTTGAGCCGTCGTGTGGTCTCAAGGACTTTTGGGGCGCCTGTTGCTTGCTGCTGCTGTTGCTGCTAAAACGTGTAGCTCAGCCTTGGCCCCTAAAAGGTGGTGTAAAACCTCGACAGGGTAAACCCAGCTCGGTAATCAAGACTCGAACTAGGACCGAGCTAGGTCCTAGTCTTGCGTAACACATTGGAGATCACCGTTGAGGAAAGACTGCTTGCTTTAGAGATGTGCCTCCATGGTTACGGCGATGGTCCTGAAACGCGGCTGCAAAACGGCTCATTTTCACCTCAAAATGGACCACTGTGTGGCACCCCGGCGTGGTACACACCTTATTGAACACCCATTTGCCATCATTTGATAGCCCAAACGCCATGAAAGAACAACGGTCCTCATCATCAACACTTTCTTGGCGTAGCGGCGATCGTCGTGAACTTTTAGGACGATCGTCCTGAAAGCAGCCAAAAACAGCCCAAAAACGGCCATTTTTGGACACTAAATCGGCCGTAGAACGGGCTAGACGGCTCAAAATGCAACGAAACTTCGGCGTGGTGATGCGCCTTGGCTCCTCGGTCGTTTAGAGCTACTTGGATGCCGGTTTTGAGCCGCACTGTGGTGGCAAGGACTTTTTAAGCGCCTGTGGCTTGCTGCTGCTTGCTGTTGCTGCTGCTGCTGCTGATGCTTGCTAAAGCGTGTTGCTCATCCTTGACCCCTAAAAGGTGGTGTAAACCCACGACAGGGTAAACCCAGCTCGGTAATCAAGACTCGAACTAGGACCGAGCTGGGTCCTAGTCTTGCGTAACGCATTGGAGATCATCGTTGAGGAAAGACCGCTTGCTTTAGAGATGTGCCTGCATGGTTACGACGATTGTCCTGAAACACGGCTCAGAAACGGCTCATTTTCACCTCAAATGGACCACCGCGTGGCACCATGGCGTGGTACACGCCTTATTGAACACCCATTTGCCATCCTTTGATAGCCCAATCGCCATGAAAGAACAACGGCCCTCATCGGAAACAGCTGCCCGGCGTAGCGGCGATCGTCCTGAACTTCCAGGACGATTGTCCTTAAAACAGCCAAAAACAGCCCAAAAACGGCCTTTTTTGGACACCAAATCGGCCGTAGAACGGGCTACACGGCTCGAAACGCAACGAAACTTGTTTGTGGTGATGCGCCTTGGCTCCCCGGTCGTTTTGAGCTACTTGGATGCCGGTTTTGACGCGCGGTGTGGTCTCAAGGACTTTTTAACCGCCTGCTGCTGCTTGCTGCTGCTGCTGCTGCTGCTGCTGCTAAAACGTGTAGCTCATCCTTGGCCCCTAAAAGCTGGTGTAAAACCTCGACAGGGTAAACCAAGCTCGGTAATCAATACTCGAACTAGGACCGAGCTGGGTCCTAGTCTTGCGTAGCGCGTTGCAGATCACCGTTGAGGAAAGACTGCTTGCTTTCGAGATGTGCCTCCACCGTCGGGACGATCGTCCTGACACACCGCTCAAAAACGGCTCGTTTTCACCTCAAATGGACCACCGCGTGGCACCACGGCGTGGTACACGCCTTATTGAACACCCATTTGCCATCCTTTGATAGCCCAATCGCCATGAAAGAACAACGGCCCTTATCGGAAACACCTGCTTGGCGTAGCAGCGATCGTCCTCAACTTTCAGGACGATCGTCCTGAAAATAGCCGACAACACCCAAAAAACGGCCATTTTTGGACACTAAATCGGCTGTAGAACGGGCTAGATGGCTCGAAATGCAACGAAACTTGTATGTGGTGATGTGCCTTGGCTCCCCGGTCGTTTTGAGCTACTTGGATGCCGGTTTTGACCCACGGTGTCGTCACAAGGACTTTTTACTCGCCTGCTGCTGTTGCTTGCTGGTGCTGCTTGCTGCTGGTGCTAAAACGTGTTGCTTAGCCTTGGCCCCTAAAACTAAGTAAAAGGTGGTGTAAAACCTCGACAAGGTAAAACCAGCTCGGTAATGAAGACTCGAACTAGGACCGAGCTGGGTCCTAATCTTGCGTAACGCATTGGAGATCACCGTTGAAGAAAGACCGCTTGCTTTTGAGATGTGCCTCCACGGTCAGGACGATTGTCCTGAAACATGGCTCAAAAACGGCTCATTTTCACCGGAAAATGGACCACCGTGTGGCATCACGGCATCGTACACACGTTATTGAACACCCATTTGCCATCATTTCATAGCCCAATCGCCATGGAAGAACAACGGCCCTCATTGCAAACGCCCACTTGACACACTGGCGATCGTCCTGAGTTTTCAGGACGATCGTCCTGAAAACAGCCCCAAAACGGCCTTTTTTGGACACTAAATGGGCCGTAGAACGGGCTAGACGGCTCGAAACGGCACGAAACCTGGTGGTGATGCGTGTTCGCTCCCCGATCGTTTTGAGCTACTTAGATGCCGGTTTTGACCCACAGTGTGGTCGCAAGGACTTTTTACTCGCGTGTTGCTGCTGCTGCTTGCTGTTGCTCACCCTTGGCCCCTAAAAGGTGGTGTAAAACCTCAACAGGGTAAATCAAGACTCCAACTAGGACCGAGCTGGGTCCTAGTTTTGCGTAACGCATTGGAGATCACCGTTGAGGAAAGACTACTTGCTTTCGAGATGTGCCTCCACGATCGGGACGATCGTTCTGAAAAGCGGCTGGAAAACGGCTCGTTTTCACCTCAAAATGGACCACCGTGTGGCACCACGGCGTGGTACACGCCGTATTGAACACCCATTTGCCATCCTTTGATAGCCCAATCGCCATGGAAGAGCGACGGCCCTAATCAAAAACACTTGCTCGGCGTAGCGGCGATCATCCTGAAGTTTCAGGACGATCGTCCTGAAAATAGCCCAAAAGAGCCCAAAAACGGCCATTTTTGGACACTAAATCGGGCATCGAACGGGCTAGACGGCTCGAAATGCAACGAAACTGGTTTGTGGTGATGCGCCTTTGCCCCCCCCCGTCGTTTTGAGCTACTTGGATGCCGGTTTTGACCCACGGTGTCGTCGCAAGGACTTCACTCGCCTGCTGCTTGCTGCTGCTTGCTGTCGCTTGCTAAAACGCGTTGCTCACCCTTGGCCCCTAAAAGGTGGTGTAAAACCTCGACAGAGTAAACCCAGCTCGGTAACCCAGCTCGGTAATCAAGACTCGAACTAGGACCGAGCTGGGTCCTAGTCTTGCGTAACGCATGGGAGATCACCGTTGAGGAAAGACTGCTTGCTTTCGAGATGTGCCTCCACGGCTAAAAAACACGGCTAGAAAAGGGCTTGTTTTCACCTCAAAATGGACCACCGCGTGGCACCACGGCGTGGTACACGCCTTATTGAACACCTAGTTGCCATCCTTTGATAGCCCAATCGCCATGAAAGAACAACACCCCTCATCGAAAACACCTGCTTGGCGTAGCGGCGATCGTCCTGAACTTTCAGGACGATCGTCCTGAAAACAGAAAAATGGCCCAAAAACGGCCTTTTTTGGACACTAAATCGGCCGTAGAACGAGCTAGACGGCTCAAAACGCAACGAAACTTGTTTGTGGTGATGCGCCTTGGCTCCCCGGTCGTTTTGAGCTACTTGGATGCCGGTTTTGAGCCGCAGTGTGGTCTCAAGGACTTTTCAAGCGCCTGCTGCTTGCTGCTGCTGCTGCTAAAACATGCAGCTCATCCTTGGCCCCTAAAAGGTGGTTACTGAGCGGGGTTTACCCTGTTGATCTTTTACATCAAGACTCAAACTAGGACCGAGCTGGGTCCCAGTCTTCCGTAACGCATTGAAGATCACCGTTGAGGCAAGACCACTTGCTTTAGAGATGTGCCTCCATGGTTGAGACGGCTCAAAAACGGCTCATCTTCACCTCAAAATGGACCACCGCGTGGCACCACAGCGTGGTACACGCCTTATTGAACACCCATTTGCCATCCTTTGATAGCCCAATCGCCATGAAAGAACAACGGCCCGCATCGGAAACACCTGCTTGGCGCCGCGGCGATCGTCCTGATCTTTCGGGACGATCGTCCTGAAAGCAGCCGAAAACAGCCCAAAAACGGCCATTTTTGGACACTAAATGGGCCGTAGAACCGGCTAGACCGCTCGAACCGCAACGCAACTTGTTTGTGGTGATGCGCCTTAGCTCCCCGGTCGTTTTGAGCTACTTGGATGCCGGTTTTGACCCGCGGTGTGGTCTCAAGGACTTTTGGGGCGACTGCTGCTTGCTGCTGCTTGCTGCTGCTAAAACGTGTTGCTCACCCTTGGCCCCTAAAAGGTGGTGTAAAACCTTGACAGGGTAAACCAAGCTCGGTAATCAAGACTCGAACTAGGACCGAGCTGGGTCCTAGTCTTGCGTAACGCATGTGAAATCACCGTTGAAGAAAGACCGCTTGCTTTGCCGATGTGCCTCCATGGTTACGGAAATGGTCTTGAAACGCGGCTCAAAAACCGCTCATTTTCACCTCAAAATGGACCACCGCGTGGCACCACGGCGTGGCACACGCCTTTTTGAACACCCATTTGCCATCCCTTAATAGCCCAATTGCCATGAAAGAACAATGGCCCTCATCGGAAACACCTGCTTGGCGTAGCGGCGATCGTCGTGAACTTTCAGGACGATCGTCTTGAAAACAGCCAAAAACATCCCAAAAACTGCCATTTTTGGACACTAAATCGGCTGTAGAACGAGCTAGACGGCTCCAAATGCAACAAAACTTGTTTGTGGTGATGCGCCTTGGCTCCCTGGTCGTTTTGAGCTACTTGGATGCCGGTTTTGAGCCGCGGTGGGGTCTCAAGGACTTTTGGGGCGCCTGCGCTTGCTAGTGCTGCTTGCTGCTGTTGCTGCTAAAACCTGTAGCTCATCCTTGGACCCTAAAAGGTGGTGTAAAACCTCGACAGGGTAAACCCAGCTCAGTAATCAAGACTCAAACTAGGACCGAGCTCGGTCCTAGTATTGCGTAACGCATTGGAGATCACCGTTGAGGCAAGAGCGCTTGCTTTAGAGATGTGCCTCCATGGTTAGGACGGCTCAAAAACGGCTCATCTTCACCTCAAAATGGACCACCGCGTGGCACCACGCCGTGGTACACGCCTTATTGAACATCCATTTGCCATCCTTTGATAGCCCGATCGCCATGAAAGAACAACGGCCCGCATCGGAAACAACTGCTTGGCGCAGTGGCGATCGTCCTGAACTTTCGGGACGATCGTCCTGAAAGCAGCCGAAAACAGCCCAAAAACGGCCATTTTTGGACACTGAATGGGCCGTAGAACCGGCTAGACAGCTCGAAGCGCATCACCACAAACAAGTTTTGTAGCTCCCCGATCGTTTTGAGCTACTTGGATGCCGGTTTTGAGCCGCGGTGTGGTCTCAAGGACTTTTGGGGCGCGTGCTGCTTGCTGCTGCTTGCTGCTGCTGCTAAAACGTGTTGCTCACCCTTGGCCTCTAAAAGGTGGTGTAAAACCTCGACAGGGTAAACCCAGCTCGGTCATCAAGACTCGAACCAGGACCGAGCTGGCTCCTAGTCTTGCGTAACGCGTTGGAAATCACCGTTGAGGAAAGACTGCTTGCTTTAGAAATGTGCCTCCATGGTTACGGCGATGGTCATGAAACACGGCTCAAAGACGGCTTGTTTTCACCTCAAAATGGACCACTGCGTGGCACCGCGGCGCGGTGCACGCCTTATTGAACACCCATTTGCCATCCTTTAATGGCCCAATCGTCATGAAAGAACAACGGCCCTCATAGGAAACACCGGCTTGACGTAGCGGCGATCGTCCTGAACTTTCAGGACGATCGTCCTGAAAACGGCCGAAAACAGCCCAAAAATGGCCATTTTTGGACACTAAATGGGCCGTAGAACCGGCTAGACGGCTCGAAATGCAACGAAACTTGTTTGTGGTGATGCGCCTTCGCTCCCCGGTCGTTTTGGCTACTTGGATGCCGGTTTTGAGCCACGGTGTGGTCGCAAGGACTTTTGGGGCGCGTGTTGCTGGCTGCTGCTTGCTGCTGCTGCTAAAACGTGTTGCTCACCTTTGGCCCCTAAAAGGTGGTGTAAAACCTCGACATAGTAAACCCAGCTCGGTAATCAAGACTCGAACTAGGACCGAGCTGGGTCCTAGTCTTGCGTAACGCATTGGAAATCACCGTTGAGGAAAGACCGCTTGCTTTAGAGATGTGCCTCCATGGTTACGACCATTCAATGCTGCTCAAAAACGGCTCATTTTCACCTCAAAATGGACCACTGCGTGGCACCACGGCGTGGTACATCTTTATTGAACACCCATTTGCCATCCTTTAATACCCCAATCGTCATGAAAGAACAACGGCCCTCATCGGAAACACCTGCTTGACGTAGCGGCGATCGTCCTGGACTTTCAGGACGATCGTCCTGAAAACGGCCGAAAACAGCCCAAAAACGGCCATTTTTGGACGCTAAATGGGCCGTAGAAGCGGCTAGACGGCTCGAAACGCAACGAAACTTGTTTGTGATGATGCGCCTTGGCTCCCCGGTCGTTTTGAGCTACTTGGATGCCGGTTTTGAGCCGCGATGTGGTCTCAAGGACTTTTCAAGCGCCTGCTGCTTGCTGCTGCTGCTAAAACGTGTTGCTCACCCTTGGCCACTAAAAGGTGGTGTAAAACCTCGACAAGGTAAACCCAGCTCGGTAATCAAGAATCGAACTAGGACCGAGCTGGGTCCTAGTCTTGCACAAGGCATACGCAGCGATCGTATGTGGTTGTGTATCCCTAGTTGAAAAATGGTAATCAAAATTTTAATGTCAAGGCATTTGAAAAGACATCATATACATTGACTCCCCAATCACATGGCACGACAATGCTTGTCATGCTTTGTGTGCCACGTTTTGTTGCAATCTTGTCATTGGGGTATAACATAGTTGGGCACACAATGGTACACGGACAATTGGCAAATTAGTACAATGTCGGGATACAGCCCATAAGGTCACAATGACCTAACTCTACTCCCCAGACTAGAGTAAATCCCCCGGTCTTAGGTACTACGCTCCTCCGATGGGTTGTTTGTATACCGGAGGGGGCGCTTCCCATCGGCCAAGAGCATAGCACCCGTTGCCTACCCGTTGGCACACAACCACAAGACTAGGTAAACCTAGATATCTTGAGACATACACATTTTTCATGGTAGAGGTCTTCCTAAATCTGCTCCATGATGTATGATGGTTGCGCCAAACCACATACATGGATAGGAACACTTCCAAACCTCTTGTCCCCACTTGAGAGTTGGTGAAATTGCAACCTATGTTCAGTCGCAAGGGAAAGCCCACTTGCCTATCCGAACATTCCCCCACAAAATCCACGTTGTACAAACGCCCAATCCATGCTTGTTGACTTCGGCTAATGCTTTGTTAAGCAGCAAGGGAAAGCCCACTTGCCATTTTTCAAAAGAGTGTATCCATGCTTGTTGACCCCACTTCAATGTTTTGTTGAGCAGCAAGGGAAAAAAATATTTCCATTAGTAACTAGAAATGATTTTGATTTGTGACGGTTGGAATAACGTTGTGATTTGGTTCAAAAATTAGTATTCTTCACCGAAAATGGCATGGGAAAGCCCACATGCCATGGGAAGGGACTATGTTGTTATTATGTGTGCATGCACAAATGCGCATTGGCAAATCAGACATTGGAAAGGCATTCTGTGTTTTCATCAACAATAGCCATGGGGTGAAGCCCATGGGGTGCGAAACGGATTGGCCATATGGCACATATATGTGGTTGCAATTGCTTTGAGGTTGAACTTTCAATTTGAATGCACCACAACCATGTGGCAAGAGAAAGGGCCATGTGCATGGTACCTTAAAAGTCACATGTTTGTACACCTACCAACGTGGTAAGGCACACACGTTGATATGTGTCACAAGATAATGCAAATAATAGCCATTGGTGTATCATGTAGGTCAGCCTCAAGTCATAGGAAATGACATCGACATCCACAAGAGAAAGCCTACATGTGGTCTCTGTGAGGCACTCATATATCAATTTGAAGTTCAATTCCACGCACACATGTGATTGTTGAATCTGATGTAAAACCTGCGAAAAGAAAACGGATTGCCGTGCTCTTCAAAGTAAAATTGGTAATCAAAGCGTAACGTGGTAAACCACATATGCTATTTGTTTGAAAAACCTTCCATACCCACATGAGAAAGCCTACATGTAAGAATGGTAAGGGACAGAGGTGATGAAAATTGGCACATTGGTTGTGCAACCATGTCACCCCGGAAAACAGACTGATGCCCAAAACAAGCTTTTATGTATGTAGCTATTTTTCAAGGTCTCATATTGGAGCCAAACGAAAACATCCGGCGATCAAATTCCCTACATGGTAAGGCACACATGTTAGTTGTTGACCGGGTACTTCATCCACAAGTACATGAGAATGTTTGGCGTTGTGTGCAGCATTGAATCCATTCCCGTCAACATCAGGAGAAACTCCAATCGGAATGCTTTTAGGCATGTACCTGCATTCAAATTCCTAACATGGTAAGGCACACATGTTAGTATTTGATTGGATACCTCATTCACACGCACATGAGAAAGCCTACATGCGCATGTGGCGAGGGACACAAGTGATGAACTGAACTACTCATCATCCGTATCATTGGCTTCACCCAATTTGGGGACCTCTAACATTTTTGGAGTTTTTTTTTTGGAGTTCTCGGGAGTGACGGTCTTCCTTTGTGTTGCGGACATGGCGGGCGCGCGATCCTTTTCCAAACAGGGCCTTTTTGGCGATTTTTCTGTTGAAGTACTTTTCTTTTTGAATGCTCTCTTTTGTAGTGAGTCCTCCTCCTTGCCCACTCTGAACACCCCTTCTTCAAAAGAATGCAATTCGTTAAAAGCCCACATCCATGTGTCTTGACCGTGATTCATGGCTTTTTGACTTCGGCTAATGCTGTGTTCAACAGCAAGGGAAAGCCCACTTGCCCAATGGGACAATCCTTTTTCAAAAGAGTGCAACTTGTAAAACGTCCATATCCATATTTCATGACCCCATGTCAATGCTTTGTTCAGCAGCAAGGGAAAGCCCACTTGCCCACTCTGAACATTTCTTCTTCAAAAGAGTGCAACTTGTAAAACGCCCATATCCATATTGCTTTGATCAGCAGCAAGGGAAAGCCCACTTGCCCACTCTGAACATGCCCCTCTCTTACAAAATCCACCTTGTACAATCGTCCAATCCATGCTTCTTGACTCCGGCCAATGCTTTGTTCAGCAGCAAGGGAAAGCCCACTTGCCCATCTGAACATTCCTTCTTCAAAAGAGTGCCACTTGCAAAAAGCCCATATCCATGTTTCTTGACCCCACTTCAAGGCTTTGTTCAGCAGCAAGGGAAAGCCCACTTGCCCACTCTGAACATCCCTTCTTTAAAAGAGTGCAACTTGTAAAACGGCCATATCCATGTTTGTTGACCCCACGTCAATGCTTTGTTCAGCAGCAAGGGAAAGCCCACTTGCGCACTCTGAACATGCTCCTCTTTTACAAAGTCCGCCTTGTACAATCGTCCAATCCATGCTACTTGAATGTAGCCAAGGCTTTGTTGAGTAGCAAGGGAAAGCCCACTTGCCCACTCAGAACATCCCCACAAAGTCCAAAATGTGAAACACCCTTCGACCTTTGACAAGCAACGGCAAATGACTATATTGCTGCCGGCGCCACCGGCTGCGAAGCTCAAGCCATTGCTATTACTTGAGTCTGGTCGGTTGAGGCGAAGCACATACGAAGCTTTTCAATGCAATTTATACTTGTCCTTCAAGAGATTATATGCCTTCAAAAGCAATTGAAAGCGATCCGTGGCCCAAGAGTCTTCAGACTTGTCAGGATGCAGTTGGACACTGAGCTTCAAGTAATGCTTGCGAACATCTTGAGCACTTGTGGCACCCAGTAGATTTTGAGCCATGGTAACCTTGTCCTTGGACTTCGACAATAGTGATCCAATCTCAACCAATTTGGATCCCGGCACGGCGGAAATGTGGCATGGAACCCAAGGTGTAGGCGGACTATGCATGGATCGGGAGGAAGAAGAAGATGATGACAATGATTGGATGGGCCTTGCACTTGCTGGGGGTGCGGTGGTTTGTGGCGATAGTGAGGAGGCTTTGGGAGGTGAAGTTGCATGGCATGTTGTTGCCCGTGTTGATGTGGAAGAGCGGTGTCTCCGCTTTGAAGGTGCGGTGGGTGAGATTTCATTGTCACGTACACGTTGCTTTCCTTTCCGTTCTAGTCTTTGTTGTCCTCGTTCATCGAGCAACGTTCGTGCTTCAGAAGCGGTGTTGATGAAAGTGTCTTCATCCAATGCGGGTTGTAGCACAGTGTCAATGATATCCCCTTCCATTTCTTGTCTTTCACGGGCGTGTGTATCCGTACCCATACATTGCCTTTTGCGGGCTGCTGGAGATGGTGTATTGATTGGTCGTTTGCCACTGGAGTTGGGCTTGACGATGGAAGCATGTTGTACATTCTCTTCTTGGACAGCATTGCTGGGATCATGTTTGCAATTTGCTTCATGCAGTCGCCGATGATGTGGAGTGGTGAACACCCGACCACATTGTCTGCCGCAAGGAAATGTTCCTTTTCTAGGGGACTTCTTGGAACCCTTGCGACGGATTCTCTTGTCGTGGCCTCTCATGTCATAGTCAATATCCCATTCACGGTACATGGCCTTCAACAAGTTGTGAGCATTCTCATAGCTTGTTTTCAACATATACCGAACAACCATGACTTTGGGAACAAGTGACTTCAATTGACCCCGCCAATCTTCCGGTGCCTCTTCATGGTTCCGCAACTGAATAACACGAACACCATCACCTGTGCGAACCCGGCTAATGCCCACGTAGAAGGCGTTGTACGTCAACGCAGGTAGGCTCACGTCATCCACGACCAAGATGATTTTATCCATTGACCTGCATTGCACCCCATGATATGTGATCCAAAGGTCAATCGGAAGGGATGCGCGTGAGTGTACAAAGATCCACCGCCTTTGGTGCGCACAGCAATGTACCGATGAATGTTGATCTTGCGTTGCACTTGCATGAGAGGAACAACGACCTTTGATGCATCCTCATGTTGCATTCCACCTGTACTTAAGCCCGAAGCATCAATGGCAATGGTGACACAAAATGGTGGGACCTCAAGCATCACTACAGTACCAGCACGCGCATCACGGATCTCTTGCGTTCTACTTTGCGCTTCATCGGCATGTAGGACAATGCTATGCAACCGTCCTTGGGTGCCGTTGGACAATCCTTTCTGTGGTCTTAAATTGCTTGTGAGGCAACAAGGTGCTTGTGGGACAAAGTATGCGGTCATGTCTTTCACCGTGTCATACATGAAATCTGAATTGTGTCCAAACTTCTTTTCATACTTGTCAACCATTGGCAACCTCCAAGCTACAATGGGCAATCCTCGAGCAATAGCAAATCGTTGAAGCATGACTTCATTCACAGCGTGCACGGTCTTTTGATCAGTGCTAACGATTGTGGTTTCTTGCCAGGTAGGGTCCTTAAATTCCTTTGGGGCGATTTCCACGATGGTATCCAAGAAATCCATGCGTGTTTGCATAGCACTAGTGGTCCATTCACGGAAGGCGGATACCGATGCAGAATATTGTGGATCTGTGGCTCAATGTTGTTTCACGAGACTCACCTCATCAAACTTTTGGAACAATTCCCGGCCAAATACATCATTCAAGTCTTGTCCACCAACTTGCACTTTTACGGATCCAAACAATCCCGTTTGACCAACAGGCGTCAATTGCACGAAATCACCCATCAATACCACACACATACCACCAAATGGTTTATCTTGGCATTGCATGATCTCAAAAAGGCGGTTGTGAATATCCCGTAGCGTGCGACAACCAACCATTGAGACTTCATCCACTATCAACACTTTGCAACCTTCAAAAAGTTTACGCAAGCGGTGCACCTTTGTCTTGTCGCTCTCGCATTGTAGCGTTTCACCGTCTCCATCAAAAACAGCAAGCCCCAATGCATCATGGATGGTAGATCCCCTTGCTAGATTGCTTGCGGCGTTTCCCGATGGAGCAACAAATCGCACAACGTTCCAACCAAAACTTTGTCGTAATCTTGCATGGATTTCCCGTGCCACCCAACTCTTTCCCGTTCCTCTGCGAGCATGTAGGAAGACTAAAGGTGCAATTGGCTTTGCGGATGAGTCGCAGGTGGCCTCTAACCTCACATAATTTGTGATCCTGTCGATGATCTCTTCTTGATCTGGACTTCCTGTTGATCTGGTGTGACCAGCACATGTGGAAGACACATCTGTCTCCGGTGACTCCTTTTCAGCCTTGATATCATCGAATACTCTTTGGGCATGGGAGTAAATATCATCTCCATGTGGGTAATGATCATCATCTCCCAAAGCATAAAGAAATTTTGTTTCTTTTTTCCGTGAGGCATGACTCATTGCTGGTGCTAGCCCCAATTGCAAATTCAAGGCTTCTTTGAGAATATCAAACTCCTCACTTGAAGCCGCACGTCCTTTTTTAGTTGCGTTTTGGGCTCTTTGAATTGCTTCTTGCATATCGTGCACCGCTTCGGCGAACCTGGTATCTTTCACCTCCGTTCTCGTTTCCTTCAGCTCCGCCATCTCCTTACCCGTGTTGAAATCAACATCCAACGGGTGCCTCACACCCCAAATCTTCCTACAACGCTTTCGAATGTCATCCGTTAATGACTTTCGCAAGCGATCATAGTGCCCAATCTTCTTCAACCGGACAACCATGGAATGCCGACTGCGCTCTAAGTAGCTTGCATGTGCGGTCTTGCAATGTTCCTCCCATTGCAAGTAATCGTTCCAAGTGATTTGGGGCGGTACTTCGATATCCCAAGGAACAAAATTGCACATGACAAATTTGGCCCATGCCTTCCTTGTGCGAGCACTACCATCCACACCGGGCCACACGGGCATGCGCTTCCCTGCCAAGATAGGGCACCTAGATTGTGACACTAGGTATTGCACGTAATTGCTACTATCAAGCACATGCCAGGGATGGAAATCAAACATGGCATTTTCGGGGCGTTCATCATTGACTTTATCGGTAACTTCAATAGGGTCCGTTGTACGCCGTTGCTCTACTTTGATGAGACAATAATACTCAAGAGCGCAAAGGGCCCTCAGCCGCTTCCCACGACAAGCATAATAGATGGCGGGCGTGACAGCAATTTGCCTAACTCGCAATCCTTCACCCACTGTGTAAATGTACGCTCGGCATGTTGCATCCGCATCGGATTGTGCCACATCCATTGTCAAAGAGTTCAGGTGTTCCAGAAGAGTATTGTTGTCTTCTTGGTCATCCTCAGAAGAACCTGTGTCATTGTCATTGGGAGGTGGATGTGTTGGCGTTTGTGGTGCTTGCTGCATATCAACATTTGATGTTGCCAAGGGATCATCATCCACCACATCTGAGCCACATGACGAAATGGATGGCGCGTCTACACAAATATTGTGCATGTCTGCATGATGTCCATCATCACTTGTACTCTCCCCGCCTCCATCTTCCAACATTCCACTCAATAAAGTAGGAATGGTGGCTACAGTGCTCCAAGGATGCACAACGGCAAACTTGTGAGAGCAATGCCATGAGGGATATCCCAACAAGGAGACGGCTGCCATTTGCGCACTAAATTCCACCTTCTTGTCCAACGAGTTGATGATGCGCTTTAGCAAGATGGCCTCCTTCTCTCCGGGTTGTGCAAACTCCGTGGTGTCCATTTTGTCCACCTCACGAGTCACTTGACGAATTGTGCTCAACACATTGGCAATCCTTACCGGATTGTTGCTACAGTAACCAACAACGTATTTGGCCACAGCAACCAGCACGTCCTCACCTCCGAGGAATTGCACATTTGTGTTCCTAGCATAGAGGTAGGCCAAGAGTTTGTTGGTTTCAACCACACGTCCATCACAAGGATGTGGCCGTCGCAACTCCCATATGACGAGAACACAGCTTACCTTTTCATCATTGGCATCGAATTCTACTTCCGACTCATACATCCGGATGTTGTGTCTTCCTGAAGGGGTATGATACGCCACAAAGAAATGTGGCCGTGTTTCATTGTACCCTTCTCCCGCTGCACGAGGCAACCCAAAACGGCACCCGCTCTTTCCTCTTGGTGGTTTACGGCAACTAGCAATGAGACACCTGTGTATTTGAATGTGTCCAAAGACCTTGGTTGCAAACAGTTCAATTTCCCGTACCGCTTCATGGGGGTCATCCGGCAATGGAGGCAAAAGTTGCTTCTCCTCTAGCATACGTGGGGCTTCAACCTTGTGCTTTAGTCTATGCTCATAATCTTGGTGAATATGGGCATCCAATGCAGCACATATTTGTTGATCCAACACCGTGGCCACAGCTTTCCCAAGCTCGCTATTCCCCACAACCATGTCCAACAACCATGGGGGAATGCCACCCCAAAAGAGACCATGGAATTGGAGAGAGCCTCGGCCTTGGCACTGGTAGCATGTGCAATGGGCCACACATGTACCAAATAGACCCTTCTTACGGTTGCACACCGCACGATC
Source organism: Eutreptiella sp. 'Long Island Sound 2002' (assembly GCA_964036045.1). Taxonomy (NCBI): domain Eukaryota; phylum Euglenozoa; class Euglenophyceae; order Eutreptiales; family Eutreptiaceae; genus Eutreptiella; species Eutreptiella sp. 'Long Island Sound 2002'. The sequence goes on along the minus strand of OZ038380.1, from coordinate 91,808,414 downwards.
CTTCTTGGTTTGCTTGGAACTCGGAAGACCTAGCAAAACCTCCAAGAAAGCACGCACTTGTCGCTCAAAAAAGCGTGCGGCGGCCACAGGGTTCTTGGATAATGCTTCAAATCGCCGCGAAACTTCCGGCAATGGAACACGGGCTTGGCGATCACCCATCGACAAACATAAAGACAACTCGTTGTCTATATCATTTGGTGCAACTGTGTAGAAGAGACTTGGAGGCCCAAAGAACAGCATCATACTATTCATCTTCCCCATCACGGCATACCGCTCCGAAGTGTTGAAGGGCACCGCTGCATGGCAAGTCCGGAACAAAGGCATGAATGTTTGCACAAGGTGTCGCGCTTCTTTTCTTTGGGGGTTTGCTTCTGCCTTCTTCAAATCTTCCTCAAGATTGGGCATGTTGATGGCCGTGTCAAATGCATTCATTTGATTGGGATTGGCATAAATGGCGTCCCTGACGCTTCGCAACGCCGTGTGGCGAAACTTTTGATTAAAGAGCAACAATCAAAAGTCGCGAGCTTCAGCAAATCGATTATCATATTGCAACAACATGTGCCTTGTATCCGCTTCCGAAACTCCACATGGCCGCTTGATACCACTTCCAAACATAAACAACGAGGGAAAGGACAACGTCAAAAGGCGGTCATTGGCCTCAAACTCATTCATGGCAACTTCTTCTCGTCGAACTAAACTGTTACGACGGTCCGCTAGCATCTCCTTGATAGATTGAAGAACTTGTGGCACATCGTTCGCATCTCGATTCAATAATGCTCCATCCGACAGCATAACGGCATCCAATATTACCTCACCATCATCCAAGTCACCTTTTCTTGCTCCTGCAATGTCCGCACCGGATTGCTTTTCGGCTGTAATCACGTCTGGATGATCACCAATGGACATATTGTCAAATGCGGCATTTGGAAAATCAACCACTTCAGGTGGTGCAACCTCCAAGATTTCGACGTTGGCATATTCCGGATTGATCACTTTCAAAACTCGCAACCATTGAACCAATCGATCCCATCGCGGTGTGAAGATTCGCTCTACTCGTTCTTTGCAGTGTTGATCACCACGCATTGCCTCTGCATCACGGCGCGGTCCCACAAAGATGACCTTTGTACCCAAAAGAGCCTCTACATCCGGTAGACGTGCTGCCAACACTTCGGGTCCATCATGCGGTACAGAAATGGCATGTCCTCGAACACCCCATTGCGATGTTGCACCATTCTTGGCACTAACAAGCTTCACAGTGTTTACTGTCGTCCGCACTCGTCCCAGCATACGCTCCTCGAAATCCGTTAACTCCGGTAAATCGCATCGCTTACCAAAATGCTTGCCACTAGCAATGGCATTTGGTGGCACTTGACTTTTCTTTGGATGAAACAAACTCCGATGACATGAATTACACAATTGCACGACACCATTAGATACAAGATCATGGTGCAACCAATACAGCGTTGTGTCCTGTTCAAAGACCGCAGCATATTTGGGATACTCAATGGGAATCTCATGGTACCATGAAACTTGTTCTGAATCCAACTTTAAAAGATCCAACTTCGATATCTCCACTGCCTTCACTTGTTGAAAGTCCCTCACTCCGCAGCACCCGCAAGAATGAATGTCTTCGCATACTCCCACTTTTTTGTGCCACTCTTTGGCCAACGCCACCATATCTGCGGTGTCCACCTTCTCATCCACGATAGCTCGCACCAACGCCTCCAAAGACTCACAACTCTCTAAGTTGGCTGCAGGTTGAACTGGAAATCTATCCATCCTAGTTTGCTCCCAGAACCCTCTCAGTTGAAGCAAGGGATGTGCCAACCTTTGATCCCGTAAACTCATAAGGTGATGGGACTGCAACCGATTGCAGCATGGCTTCTTCATCTTCATCCACAACGGAACCGGACGGTTCTATCTCATCGCCTCTCTCCCACATGTGCTCAATGGCTTGCGTTGACTGGCTTGCCAAGGTTTCACGTGCATATTTCAAAGCACCTCTAACGCCCCCGGCTTGCCCTGCCCATTGCTTATCCTCCTTAGCGCCTGCTTGGCCCGCCCGCTGCTTGTCCTCCTTAGGGCTAGCCTGTCCCGCCCGCTGTTTGTCCTCCTTGGAGCCCGCTTGCCCTGCCCGCTGCTTGTCCTCTCGGGATGCCACCACACCACGCGCTTGCCCTGCGCGCTGCTTGTTCTCCTTGGAGCCCGCTTGCCCTGCGCGCTTTTTGTTCTCCTTAGATTGTGATGCGTTACAGGTGGAGCAAACAAAGCCTCGCCTCTTCATCATCTTGTATGTACGATCAAAATTGGTGGCACAACCCCAACATTGCCAACACATCACACAAATTGAGGAAATGAAGGAGTCGTCTACATGCACAACGTTGTCCACAAGGACCCCCAACCAATCACATCCATATTCGGCCGCAAGTTGATTGCAATGCAACGTGGTGACGGATGGGCGACCGTCTTTTGCTTTCGCATTGTCCTCTTTCCCTTGTGGTGGAGATTGTTTTGAACACTTGTGCTTTCCCAGACGAAACTTCTTCATGTTATCAAACCGTACATTCTTGGATTCTCCACAAGATGCACAAGTCCACCACATGACTGCCTTGGCCTTCATGTCTTGGTTGTCTTGGCGTACCCACTTCCATCCCCATAGGTGAGCCACATCATGACAATCTTTGTCGGTCATTGAAGGCGTAGGCATGTGTCCAAATAAAAAAATCCACACCAAAGGATGGTGACAAAAATAGCAACTGAGCGCAAACAAAGGGCACGAATTGGGAACTAACCAGAGAGAGTGTTCCTCGTTCGAAAGTGAAATGGCTTGATTGCCGTGAGAAAGCCTACACAGCGACCAAGGTACCCACATAACAAGCACGTTTTGATGACATGAGAAAGCCTACATGGCAACAAAGGCACATATGGAGCAAGTGCACTCATCAAACAAACACCTGTGTTCCCGTATCCGACAAAGTCAATATTAGTTTGATTGCCGTGAGAAAGCCTACACGGCAACCAAGGTACGTACATAACAGCCGCTTGGATGCCATGAGAAAGCCTACATGGCAACAAAGACACATATGGATTGACAGGTGTTGCGAGGTGCTTGCTCCTACCCATTATTCTCCCCAAATCGACCACGGGAAGACACAGCGGCGCGGAAGATGCCTTCTTCATCACTTATTTGGGAAATCACCGTTGAGGAAAGACAGCGTGCTTTACAGCCTTTAAAGCCTACACGGCGACCAAGGTACCCACAGAACAAGCACGTTTTGATGCCATGAGAAAGCTTACATGGCAACAAAGGCACATATCGAGCAAGTGCACTCATCAAACAAACACCTGTGTTCCCGTATCCAACAAAGTCAATATTAGTTTGATTGCCGTGAGAAAGCCTACACGGCAACCAAGGTACGTACATAACAGCCGCTTGGATGCCATGAGAAAGCCTACATGGCAACAAAGGCACCTATGGATTGACTGGTGTTGCGAGCTGCTTGCTCCTACCCATTATTCACCCCAAATGGACCACGGGAAGACATAGCGGCGCGGAAGATGCCTTCTTCATCACTTATTTGCATGGGAAATCACCGTTGAGGAAAGACCGCGTGCTTTAGACAATATTAGTTTGATTGCCGTGAGAAAGCCTACACGGCAACCAAGGTACGTACATAACAGCCGCTTGGATGCCATGAGAAAGAGCACATGGCAACAAAGGCACATATAGATTGACGGGTGTTGCGAGCTGCTTGCTCCTACCCATTATTCACCCTTTACAGATGTGCCTCCCTAGTGACGGCGATGGTCCTCAAACGCGGCTGGAAAACGGCTCATTTTCACCTCAAAATGGACCACCACGTGGCACCACGGCGCGGTACACGCCTTATTGAACACCCATTTGCCATCCTTTAATAGCCCAATCGTCATGAAACAACAACGGCCCTCATCGGAAACACCTGCTTGACGTAGCGGCGATCGTGTTGCACTTTCAGGACGATCGTCGTGAAAACGGCCGAAAACAACCCAAAAACGGCCATTTTTGGACACTAAATGGCCCGTAGAGCTGGCTAGACGGCTCGAAATGCAACCAAAAATGTTTGTGGTGATGTGTTTTAGCTCCCCGGTCGTTTTGAGCTACTTGGATGCCGGTTTTGAGCCACGGTTTGTGCCTCCCTAGTGACGGCAATGGCCCGAAATGTACCTGCGGCTCGCTGGTGGCTAAGTGGAAATGTGAAGTTGGGGCTCATTTGGGGCTCAGTTGTGCATTGCGATGTCTTTGTGCTTGTTTGTTGTGCGTTTTGCATGCTAGGTAATGTGCATTTAATGTTTTTAGAAGTTTTAGATACTCACTTGGTCAAGGTTCAAGGGGGGGGGTACTTTTCTTGGCGACGGCTCACTTGACTGAGCGCCCGACTGAGCCGTCACTGAGCCGTCACTGAGCCGGCTCACTGAGCGCTCAGTGAGCGCTCAGTGAGAGCTAATTGGGGGCTCACTCAGAGGGTTCCCCCCCCTTTCCGCCTCTCCTCCGCCCCCCTATCCGCCTCCCCATCCATTCCTTCTCGCTCCCATAGGTCCTCTCTTTCACACCATGTCTATTGCTGTCCCAGGCCTGGAACCGGCAGCTTCAAAGGCTCTCGCGTCTTTCCTTAGTCGCCCCCGGGTACCTACCGCTTTCACAGAGGCAGCGTACCCGGGGGTGCCTTCGACGGACCTAGGGCCCTTGAAGCTGTGGGCCCAGCAGCTCCCTGCCCCTTCCCCAGAAGTGGTCCACATCAACATGTCCGATGTGACCCTTCTTGGAAAGAGCCCCAAAACGGGTCATTTTCACCTCAAAATGGACCACCGCGTGGCACCACGGAGTGGTACACGCCTTATTGAACACCAATTTGCCATCTTTTGATAGCCCAATCGCCATGAAAGAACAACGGCCCTCATCGGAAACACCTGCTTGGCGTAGCGGCGATCGTCCTGAACCTTCATGACGATCGTCCTGAAAACGGCCAAAAACGGCCCAAAAACGGCCTTTTTTGGACATTAAATCGGCTGTAGAACGGGCTAGACGGCTCAAAACGCAACCAAACTTGTTTGTGGTGATGCGCCTTGGCTCCCCGGTCGTTTTGAGCTACTTGGATGCCGGTTTTGAGCCGCGGTGTGGTCTCAAGGACTTTTTAAGCGCCTGCTGCTGCTGCTTGCTGCTGCTGCTGCTGCTTGCTAAAACGTGTAGCTCAGCCTTGGCCCCTAAAAGGTGGTGTAAAACCTCGACAGGGTAAACCCAGCTCGGTAATCAAGACTCGAACTAGGACCGAGCTGGGTCCTAGTCTTGCGTAACGCATTGGAGATCACCGTTGAGGAAAGACTGCTTGCTTTAGCGATGTGCCTCCACGGTCCGAACGATTGTCCTGAAACACGGCTCAAAAACGGCTTGTTTTCACCTCAAAATGGGCCACCGCGTGGCACCACGGCGTGGTACACGCCTTATTGAACACCCATTTGCCATCCTTTAATAGCCCAATCGCCATGAAAGAACAACGGCCCTCATCGGAAACACCGGCTTGGCGTAGCGGCGATCGTCCTGAACTTTCAGGACGATCGTCCTCAAAACGGCCAAAAACAGCCCAAAAACGGCCATTTTTGGACACTAAATCGGCCGTGGAACGGGCTAGACGGCTCGAAATGCAACCAAAAATGTTTATGGTGATGCGCCTTGGCTCCCCGGTCGTTTTGAGCTACTTGGATGCCGGTTTTGAGCCGCGGTGTGGTCTCAAGGACTTTTTAAGCGCCTGCTGCTGCTACTTGTTGCTGCTGCTGCTTCCTGCTTGCTGCTTGCTAAAACGTGTTGCTCAGCCTTGGCCCCTAAAAGGTGGTGTAAAACCTCGACAGGGTAAACCCAGCTCGGTAATCAAGACTCGAACTAGGACCGAGCTGGGTCCTAGTCTTGCGTAACGCATTGGAGATCACCGTTGAGGAAAGACCGCTTGCTTTAGCGATGTGCCTCCACGGTCCGAACGATTGTCCTGAAACACGGCTAAAGAACGGCTTGTTTTCACCTCAAAATGGACCACCGCGTGGCACCCCGGCGTGGTACACACCTTATTGAACACCCATTTGCCATCCTTTGATAGCCCAATCGCCATGAAAGAACAACGGCCCTTATGGGAAACACCGGCTTGGCGTAGCGGCGATCGTCCTGAACTTTCAGGACGATCGTCGTGAAAACGGCCAAAAACAGCCCAAAAACGGCCTTTTTTGGACATTAAATCGGCTGTAGAACGGGCTAGACGGCTCGAAACGCAACAAAACTTGTTTGTGGTGATGCGCCTCGGCTCCCCGGTCGTTGTGAGCTACTTGGATGCCGGTTTTGAGCCGCGGTGTGGTCTCAAGGACTTTTTAAGCGCTTGCTGCTGCTGCTTGCTGCTTGCTGCTTGCTAAAACGTGTTGTTCACCCTTGGCCCCTAAAAGGTGGTGTAAAACCTCGACAGGGTAAACCCAGCTCGGTAATCAAGACTCGAACTAGGACCGAGCTGGGTCCTAGTATTGCGTAACGCATCGGAGATCACTGTTGAAGAAAGACTGCTTGCTTTCGAGATGCGCCTCCATGGTTACGACGATTGTTCTGAAACACGGCTCAAAAACGGCTCGTTTTCACCTCAAAATGGACCACCGCGTGGCACCACGGAGTGGTACACGCCTTATTGAACACCCATTTGCCATCCTTTGATAGCCGAATCGCCATGACAGAACAACGGCCCCTCGTCGGAAACACGTGCTTGGCGTAGCGGTGATCGTTCTGAACTTTTAGGACGATTGTCCTGAAAACAACCCAAAACAGCCCAAAAACGGCCATTTTTGGACACCAAGTCGGCTGTAGAACGGGCTAGACGGCTCAAACCGCAACAAAACTTGTTTGTGGTGATGCGCCTTGGCTCCCCGGTCATTGTGAGCTACTTGGATGCCGGTTTTGAGCCACGGTGTGGTCTTAAGGACTTTTGGACCGCCTGCTCCTGCTGTTGCTGCTGCTTGCTGCTGCTGCTGTTGCTGCTGCTAAAACGTGTAGCTCATACTTGGCCCCTAAAAGATGGTGTAAAACCTCGACAGGGTAAACCCCGCTCGGTAATCAAGACTCGAACTAGGACCCAGCTAGGTCCTAGTCTTGCGTAACGCATTGGACATCACCGTTGAGGAAAGACAGCGTGCTTTACAGCCTTTAAAGCCTACACGGCGACCAAGGTACCCACAGAACAAGCACGTTTTGATGCCATGAGAAAGCTTACATGGCAACAAAGGCACATATCGAGCAAGTGCACTCATCAAACAAACACCTGTGTTCCCGTATCCAACAAAGTCAATATTAGTTTGATTGCCGTGAGAAAGCCTACACGGCAACCAAGGTACGTACATAACAGCCGCTTGGATGCCATGAGAAAGCCTACATGGCAACAAAGGCACCTATGGATTGACTGGTGTTGCGAGCTGCTTGCTCCTACCCATTATTCACCCCAAATGGACCACGGGAAGACATAGCGGCGCGGAAGATGCCTTCTTCATCACTTATTTGCATGGGAAATCACCGTTGAGGAAAGACCGCGTGCTTTAGACAATATTAGTTTGATTGCCGTGAGAAAGCCTACACGGCAACCAAGGTACGTACATAACAGCCGCTTGGATGCCATGAGAAAGACCACATGGCAACAAAGGCACATATAGATTGACGGGTGTTGCGAGCTGCTTGCTCCTACCCATTATTCACCCTTTACAGATGTGCCTCCCTAGTGACGGCGATGGTCCTCAAACGCGGCTGGAAAACGGCTCATTTTCACCTCAAAATGGACCACCACGTGGCACCACGGCGCGGTACACGCCTTATTGAACACCCATTTGCCATCCTTTAATAGCCCAATCGTCATGAAACAACAACGGTCCTCATCGGAAACACCTGCTTGACGTAGCGGCGATCGTGTTGCACTTTCAGGACGATCGTCGTGAAAACGGCCGAAAACAACCCAAAAACGGCCATTTTTGGACACTAAATGGCCCGTAGAGCTGGCTAGACGGCTCGAAATGCAACCAAAAATGTTTGTGGTGATGTGTTTTAGCTCCCCGGTCGTTTTGAGCTACTTGGATGCCGGTTTTGAGCCACGGTTTGTGCCTCCCTAGTGACGGCAATGGCCCGAAATGTACCTGCGGCTCGCTGGTGGCTAAGTGGAAATGTGAAGTTGGGGCTCATTTGGGGCTCAGTTGTGCATTGCGATGTCTTTGTGCTTGTTTGTTGTGCGTTTTGCATGCTAGGTAATGTGCATTTAATGTTTTTAGAAGTTTTAGATACTCACTTGGTCAAGGTTCAAGGGGGGGGGTACTTTTCTTGGCGACGGCTCACTTGACTGAGCGCCCGACTGAGCCGTCACTGAGCCGTCACTGAGCCGGCTCACTGAGCGCTCAGTGAGCGCTCAGTGAGAGCTAATTGGGGGCTCACTCAGAGGGTTCCCCCCCCTTTCCGCCTCTCCTCCGCCCCCCTATCCGCCTCCCCATCCATTCCTTCTCGCTCCCATAGGTCCTCTCTTTCACACCATGTCTATTGCTGTCCCAGGCCTGGAACCGGCAGCTTCAAAGGCTCTCGCGTCTTTCCTTAGTCGCCCCCGGGTACCTACCGCTTTCACAGAGGCAGCGTACCCGGGGGTGCCTTCGACGGACCTAGGGCCCTTGAAGCTGTGGGCCCAGCAGCTCCCTGCCCCTTCCCCAGAAGTGGTCCACATCAACATGTCCGATGTGACCCTTCTTGGAAAGAGCCCCAAAACGGGTCATTTTCACCTCAAAATGGACCACCGCGTGGCACCACGGAGTGGTACACGCCTTATTGAACACCAATTTGCCATCTTTTGATAGCCCAATCGCCATGAAAGAACAACGGCCCTCATCGGAAACACCTGCTTGGCGTAGCGGCGATCGTCCTGAACCTTCATGACGATCGTCCTGAAAACGGCCAAAAACGGCCCAAAAACGGCCTTTTTTGGACATTAAATCGGCTGTAGAACGGGCTAGACGGCTCAAAACGCAACCAAACTTGTTTGTGGTGATGCGCCTTGGCTCCCCGGTCGTTTTGAGCTACTTGGATGCCGGTTTTGAGCCGCGGTGTGGTCTCAAGGACTTTTTAAGCGCCTGCTGCTGCTGCTTGCTGCTGCTGCTGCTGCTTGCTAAAACGTGTAGCTCAGCCTTGGCCCCTAAAAGGTGGTGTAAAACCTCGACAGGGTAAACCCAGCTCGGTAATCAAGACTCGAACTAGGACCGAGCTGGGTCCTAGTCTTGCGTAACGCATTGGAGATCACCGTTGAGGAAAGACTGCTTGCTTTAGCGATGTGCCTCCACGGTCCGAACGATTGTCCTGAAACACGGCTCAAAAACGGCTTGTTTTCACCTCAAAATGGGCCACCGCGTGGCACCACGGCGTGGTACACGCCTTATTGAACACCCATTTGCCATCCTTTAATAGCCCAATCGCCATGAAAGAACAACGGCCCTCATCGGAAACACCGGCTTGGCGTAGCGGCGATCGTCCTGAACTTTCAGGACGATCGTCCTCAAAACGGCCAAAAACAGCCCAAAAACGGCCATTTTTGGACACTAAATCGGCCGTGGAACGGGCTAGACGGCTCGAAATGCAACCAAAAATGTTTATGGTGATGCGCCTTGGCTCCCCGGTCGTTTTGAGCTACTTGGATGCCGGTTTTGAGCCGCGGTGTGGTCTCAAGGACTTTTTAAGCGCCTGCTGCTGCTACTTGTTGCTGCTGCTGCTTCCTGCTTGCTGCTTGCTAAAACGTGTTGCTCAGCCTTGGCCCCTAAAAGGTGGTGTAAAACCTCGACAGGGTAAACCCAGCTCGGTAATCAAGACTCGAACTAGGACCGAGCTGGGTCCTAGTCTTGCGTAACGCATTGGAGATCACCGTTGAGGAAAGACCGCTTGCTTTAGCGATGTGCCTCCACGGTCCGAACGATTGTCCTGAAACACGGCTAAAGAACGGCTTGTTTTCACCTCAAAATGGACCACCGCGTGGCACCCCGGCGTGGTACACACCTTATTGAACACCCATTTGCCATCCTTTGATAGCCCAATCGCCATGAAAGAACAACGGCCCTTATGGGAAACACCGGCTTGGCGTAGCGGCGATCGTCCTGAACTTTCAGGACGATCGTCGTGAAAACGGCCAAAAACAGCCCAAAAACGGCCTTTTTTGGACATTAAATCGGCTGTAGAACGGGCTAGACGGCTCGAAACGCAACAAAACTTGTTTGTGGTGATGCGCCTCGGCTCCCCGGTCGTTGTGAGCTACTTGGATGCCGGTTTTGAGCCGCGGTGTGGTCTCAAGGACTTTTTAAGCGCTTGCTGCTGCTGCTTGCTGCTTGCTGCTTGCTAAAACGTGTTGTTCACCCTTGGCCCCTAAAAGGTGGTGTAAAACCTCGACAGGGTAAACCCAGCTCGGTAATCAAGACTCGAACTAGGACCGAGCTGGGTCCTAGTATTGCGTAACGCATCGGAGATCACTGTTGAAGAAAGACTGCTTGCTTTCGAGATGCGCCTCCATGGTTACGACGATTGTTCTGAAACACGGCTCAAAAACGGCTCGTTTTCACCTCAAAATGGACCACCGCGTGGCACCACGGAGTGGTACACGCCTTATTGAACACCCATTTGCCATCCTTTGATAGCCGAATCGCCATGACAGAACAACGGCCCCTCGTCGGAAACACGTGCTTGGCGTAGCGGTGATCGTTCTGAACTTTTAGGACGATTGTCCTGAAAACAACCCAAAACAGCCCAAAAACGGCCATTTTTGGACACCAAGTCGGCTGTAGAACGGGCTAGACGGCTCAAACCGCAACAAAACTTGTTTGTGGTGATGCGCCTTGGCTCCCCGGTCATTGTGAGCTACTTGGATGCCGGTTTTGAGCCACGGTGTGGTCTTAAGGACTTTTGGACCGCCTGCTCCTGCTGTTGCTGCTGCTTGCTGCTGCTGCTGTTGCTGCTGCTAAAACGTGTAGCTCATACTTGGCCCCTAAAAGATGGTGTAAAACCTCGACAGGGTAAACCCCGCTCGGTAATCAAGACTCGAACTAGGACCCAGCTAGGTCCTAGTCTTGCGTAACGCATTGGACATCACCGTTGAGGAAAGACTGCTTGCTTTAGAGATGTGCCTCCACGGTCCGTACGATCGTCCTGAAGAACGGCTCAATAACGGCTCATTTTTACCTCAAAATGGACCACCGCGTGGAACCACGGCATGGTACATGCCTTATTGAACACCCATTTGCCATCCTTGGATAGCCCAATTGCTATGAAAGAACAATGGCCCTCATTGGAAAGACCTACTTGGCAAACTGGCGATCGTCCCGACCTTTCACAATGATCGTCCTGAAAACAGCCCAAAAACGGCCATTTTTGCACACTAAATCGGCGGTAGAACGAGCTAGACGGCTCAAAACGCAACAAAACTTGTTGGTGGTGATGCGCATTTGCTCCCCGGTCGTTTTGAGCTACTTGGATGCCGGTTTCGGGCCGCGGTGTGGTCACAATGAGTTTTGGACCTTCTGCTTGCGGCTTGCTGCTTGCTGCTTGCTGTTGCTAAAACGTGTAGCTCATCCTTGGACCCTAAAAGGTGGTGTAAAACCTCGACAGGGTAAACCCAGCTCGGTAATCAAGACTCGAACTAGGACCGAGCTGGGTCCTAGTCTTGCGTAACGCATTGGAGGTCACCGTTGAGGAAAGACTGCTTGCTTTAGAGATGTGCCTCCATGGTTACGACGATTGTCCTGAAACACGGCTCAAAAACGGCTTGTTTTCACCTCAAAATGGACCACCGCATGGTACCACGGAGCGGTACACGCCTTATTGAACACCCATTTGCCATCCTTTGATAGCCCAATCGCCATGACAGAACAACGGCCCTCGTCGGAAACACCTGCTTGGCGTAGCGGCGATCGTCCTGAACTGTCAGGACGATCGTCCTGAAAACAGCCAAAAACAGCCCAAAAACGGCCATTTTTGGACACTAAATCGGCCGTAGAACGGGCTAGACGGCTCGAAATGCAACGAAACTTGTTTGTGGTGATGCGCCTTGGCTCCCCGGTCGTTTTGAGCTACTTGGATGCCGGTTTTGAGCTGCGGTGTGGTCGCAAGGACTTTTTGCTCGCCTGCTTGCTGCTTGCTGTTGCTGCTAAAACGTGTAGCTCAGCCTTGGCCCCTAAAAGGTGGTGTAAAACCTCGACAGGGTAAACCCAGCTCGGTAATCAAGACTCTAAGTAGGACCGAGCTGGGTCCTAGTCTTGCGTAACGCATTGAAGATCACCGTTGAAGAAAGACCGCTTGCATTAGAGATGTGCCTCCATGGTTACGACGATTGTCCTGAAACACGGCTCAGAAACGGCTCCTTTTTACCTCAAAATGGACCACAGCGTGGCACCACGGCGTGGTACGCGCCTTATTGAACACCCATTTGCCATCGTTTGATAGCCCAATCGCCATGAAAGAACAACGGCCCCTCGTCGGAAACACCGGCTTGGCGTAGCGGCGATCGTTCTGAACTTTTAGGACGATCGTCCTGAAAACGGCGAAAAACAGCCCAAAAACGGCCTTTTTTGGACACCAAGTCGGCCGTAGAACGGGCTAGACGGCTCGAAACGCAGCGAAACTTGTTTTTGGTGATGCGCCTTGGCTCCCCGGTCGTTTTGAGCTACTTGGATGCCGGTTTTGAGCCGCGGTGTGGTCTCAAGGACTTTTTAACCGCCTGCTGCTTGCTGCTGCTTGCTGCTGCTTGCTAAAGCGTGTTGTTCACCCTTGGCCCCTAAAAGGTGGTGTAAAACGTCGACAGGGTAAACCCAGCTCGGTGACTAGGACCTAGCTGGGTCCTAGTCTTGCTTAACGCACCTGAAATGATGGTCGAAGAAACACTGCCTGCTTTTGAGATGTGCCTCCACGGTAAGGACAATTGTCTTGAAAATCGGCTCAAAAACGGCTTATTTTCACCTCAAAATGGACCACCGTGTGGCACCACGGCATGGTACATGCCTGCTTGAAGACCCATTTGCATTCATTTGATGGCCCAATCGCTATGAAAGAACAACGGCCCTCATCGGATACATCCACTTGGCACAACGGTGATCGTCCTATACTTTTAGGACTATCGTCGCAAAATAGTCCAAAAACGGCCATTGTTGGACACTAAATCAGCCGTAGAACGGTCTAGACGGCTCGAAACGGCACAAAACGTGTTTGTGGTGATGTGCCTTGGCTCCCTGGTCGGTTCCGGCTACTTGGATGCTAGTTTTGAGCCGCAGTGTGGTCACAAGGGTTTTTTAGTCGCTTGCTCCTTGATGCTGCTTGTTGCTTGCTTGCTGCTCGCTGCTGCCAAAATGTGTTGCCCACCCTTGGACCCTAAGAAGGGGTGCAAATCCCTGACATGGTAAATCGAACTAGGACCCAGTTCGGTCCTAGTCTGCAGTAACGCATTGGAAATCCCCATTTCCATCTCAAAATGGACCACCGTGCGGCACCACGGCATGGCACATGCCTAATTGAACACCCATTTGCTTTCCTTTGATAGCCCAATTGCTATGGAAAAAGAACGGTCCTCATTGACAACGCCTACTAGGCGCAGCGGCGATCATCGTCTTCTTTCACGACGATCGTCCTGAAAACAGCCCAAAAATATTCACATTTGGACACTCAATCGGCCGTAGAACGGGCCCGACGGCTCGAAACGGCACGAAACTTGTTTGTGGTGATGCACCTTTGCTCCCCGGTTCTTTTGAGCTACTTGGATGCCGATTTTGCCGGTTTTGCTTGCTGCTGTTGCTGCTTGCTTGCTGCTTACTAAAACGGGTTGCTCATCCTTGGACCCTAAGAAGGGGTGTAAAACCTCGGCACGGTAAACCCAGCTCGGTAATCAAGACTCACGACTAGGACCGAGCTGGGTCCTAGTCTTGGTGAACGCATTGGAAATCACCGTGCGGCAAAGCGCGCTTCCTTTGCAGATGTTCCTCCACGCTCGGTACGATTATCATGAAAAATGGCTCAAAAACGGCTTGTTTTCACCTCGAAAATGCCTACCCCGTATCACCACGGCATGGTACACGCCTTATTTCCTGCCCATTTGCATTCCTTTGATGGCACAATCGCTATGGAAGAACAACGGCCCTCATTGGAAACACGTACACGGCACACCAACGATGGTCTCGAGTTTTCTGGACGATCCTTCCTCACAAAAGCCCCAAAACGGTCATTTTTGGACACTAAACTGGCCGTAGAACGGGCTAGACGGCTCAAAACGGCAGGAAACTTGTTTGTGGTGATGCGCCTTTGCTCCCCGGCCGTTTGCAGCTACTCGGATGCCGGTTTTGAGCCACGGTCTGGTCGTAAGGACTTTTTACTCGACTGTTGCTGCTGCTTGCTGCTGCTTGATGCTGCTTGACACAATGCGTTGCTCAAACTTGGACCCGAAGAAAGGGTGTAAAACGTTGATAGGGTAAACGTAGCTCGGTAATCAAGACTCATGACTAGGACCGAGCTGGGTCTTAGTCTTGCTTAACACATTGGAAGTCACCGTGGAAGAAAGACCGCTTGCCTTGCGGATGTGGAGGATTGGCCTGAAGCACGGCTAAAAAAATGCACTTTTTCACCGCAAAATGGACTGCCGCGCCGCACCACAGCATGGCACCTGCCTAATTGAACACCCATGTGCATCATTTTGATATCCCAATCGCTATGGAAGAAGAACGGCCCTCATAAAAGACGCCCACTTGAGACACCGGCGATCGTCCTGATTTTTTAGGACGATGGTCCTCGAAACAACCCAAAGACGGCCATTTATGGACACCAAATCGACCATAGAACGGGCTAGACGGCTCAAAACGACACGGAACCTGGTTGTGGTGGTGCGCATTCGCTCCCCGGTCGTTTTGAGCTACTTCGATCCCGGTTTTAAGCCGCGGTGCCGCTGCAAGGACTTTTTACTCGCGTGTTGCTGCTTGCTGCTGCTTGCTCCTTGCTGATGCTGCTATCAAGACTCCAACTAGGACCGAGCTGGGTCCTAGTCTTGGTTAATGCATTGGAAATCACCGCCGAAGAAAGCCCGCTTGCTTTAGAGATGTGCCTTAACGGTCAGGACGATTGTCCTGAAACAGGGATCAAAAACGGCTCATTTTCACCTCAAAATGGACCACCGTGTGGCACCACGGCATGGTACATGCCGTATTGAACCGCCATTTGCCATCATTTGGTAGCCCAATCGCTATGAAAGACCAACGGCCCTCATTGCAAACGCCCACTTGACACACTGGCGATCGTCCTCGGTTTTCAGGACGATCGTCCTGAAAGCAGCCTAAAATTGGCCATTTTTGGTCATTAAATCGGCCGTAGAACGGGCGAGACGGCTGGAAACGGCACGAAACCTGTTCGTGGCGATGCACGTCTGCTCCCCGGTCGTTTTGAGCTACGATGATGGCGGTTTTGAGCCACGGTGTGGTTGCAAGGACTTTTTACTCGCCTGTTGCTGCTGCTTGCTGCTGCTTGCTGCTTGCTAAAACGTGTCGCTCGCCCTTGGACCCTAAAACATGGTGTAAGACCTAGACACGGTAAACCCAGCTTGGTAAAAATGTGTTGCTCAGCCTTGGACCCTTAGAAGGGGTGTAAAACCTCAACAAGGCAAATCCAGCACGGTATTCAAAACTCAAACTAGGACCGAGCTTGGGCCTAGTCTTGTGTAGCGCATTGGAAATCGGCGTGGACGACAGACTGCTTGCTTTGCAGATGTGCTTTCACGCCCAGGGCAGTGGTCCTGAAATGGGGCTCCACAACGGCTCATTGTCACCTCCAAATGGACCACCGTGTGGCGCCACGGCATTGCACGTTCCTTGTTGAACATCGGTTTGCATTCCTTTGATAGTCAATTATTCTCGAGGAAGAATGGCCCTCATTGAAGACGCCCACTTGACACACCGGCGATCGTCCTTCGTTTTTAGGACGATCGTCCTGAAAAGAGGCCCAAAACTGCCCTTTTTGTGCACTAGTTCAGCCATAGAACGGGCGAGACGGCCATTTTCGGACGATAAATCGGCCATACAACGGGCTAAACGGCTCCAAATGGCACGAAACTTGTTTCCGGTGATGCGCATTCACTCTCAGGTCGTTTTGGGGTACCTGGATGCCGGTTTTGAGCCACGGTGCAGTCGCAAAGACTTTTGGACCGCCTGTTGCTTGCTGCTTGCTGCTGCTGCTGCTGCTTGCTAAAATGTGTAGCTCATCCTTGGACCCTAAAAAGTGGTGTAAAACCTCGACAGGGTAAGCGAAGTTCGGTAATCAAGACTCACGACTAGGACCGAGCTCGGTCCTAGCTTTGTATAACGCATTGGAAATGACCGTGGAGGAAAGACTGCTTGTTTTGCAGACGTTCCTCCACGGTCAGTAGGATCATCCTGAAGCACGGCTCAAAAACGGCGCATTTTGACCTCATAATGGACGACCGCGTGGCACCCCGGCATGATACATGCCTTATTGAAGACCCAGTTGCCATCATTTGATAGCCCAATCGCTATGAAAGAACAACGGCCCTCATTGGAAACACGTACTCGGCACACTTGCATTCGTCATGAATTTTTAGGACAATCGTCCTAAAACGAGCCCAAAAACGGCCATTTTCGGACACTAAATGTGCCGTAGAACGGGCTAGAAGTTTGTTTGTGGTGATGTTCCTTGGCTCCCCGATCGTTCTGAGCTACTTGGATGCCGGTTTTGAGCCATTGTGTGGTCGCAAGGACTTTTTACTCTCCTGCTGCTTGCTGCTGCTGTTGCTGCTTCCGCTGCTGCTGCTACTCCTTGCTGCTGGTGCTGCTGCTGCTGATCAAGACTCGCGACTAGGACCGAGCTGGGTCCTAGTCTTGGTTAAGGCATTGGAAAAAACGGTGGAGCAAAGCCCACTTGCTTTGCAGATGTTCCTCCACGGTCAGTACGATCGTCCTGCAACATGGCTCCAAAATGGCTTGTTTTCACCTCGAAATAGTCCACCCCCTGGCACCACGGCATGGCACACGCCTTATTCCCCACCCATTTGCATTTCTTTGATGGCCCAATCGCTATGGAAGAACAACGGCCCTCAGTGGAAATAGCTACGCAGCAGACCAACGTTCTTCCTTAGTTTTCAGAACGATCGTCCTGAAAATAGCCCCAAAACGGCAATTTGTGGACACTAAATGGGCTCTAGCACGGGCTAAACGGCTCGAAACGGCACGAAACTTGTCTTTGGTGATGCGCCTTTGCTCCCCGGTCGTTTTGAGCTACTTGGATGCCGCTTTTTGAGCCACAGTTTCGTTCCAAGGACTTTTTAATCGCCTGTTGCTGTTTGCTGCTTGCCGCTTGCGGCTGCTGCTACTGCTACTGCTACTGCTGCTTCTGCTTGCTAAAATGTGTTGCTCAACCTTGGACCCTAAGGAGTGGTGTAAAACCTTGACGGGGTAAACTGAGCTAGGTGATCAAGACTCAAACCAGGACCGAGCAGGGTCCTAGTCTTGTGTAACGCATTGGAAATCACCGTGGAAGAAAGACCCCTTGCTTTGAGATGGTCAGGACGATTGTCGCGAAACACGCCTGTAAGACGGCTCATTTTCAACTCAAAATGGACCACCGTGTGGCATGGTACATGCCTTATTGCACACCCATTTGCATTCCTTTGATAGCCCAATTGTTCTCGAACAAGAACTCCCCTCGTTGAAGACGCCCACTTGACAAACCGGCGATCGTCCTGAACTTTGAGGACGATTGTCCTGAAAACAGCTCCAAAACGGCCTTTTTTGGCCACTAAATAGGCCGTAGAACGGGCTAGACGGCTCAAAACGGCACGAATTTTGTCTGTGGTGATGCGCGTTCGCTCCCCGGTTGTTTTGAGCTACTTGGATGCCGATTTTGAGGCACGGTGTGGTCGCAAGGACTTTTTAATCGCCTGTTGTTTGCTGCTGCTGCTGCTGCTGCTTGCTAAAATGTGTTGCTTACCCTTGGACCCGGAAAAGGGGTGTGAAACCTGGAAAGGGGAAACCCAGCTTGGTAACAAGACTCAAACTGGGACCGAGCCGGTCCTAGTTTTGCGTAACACATTGGAAATCACAGTGGAAGAAACAGTGCTTGCTTTGCAGAGGTGCCTCCACAGTTAAGACAATCCTCCCGGAGCACGGCTGTAAAAAAGCCGATTTTCACCTCAAAATGGACCACCGTGTGGCACCACGGCATGGCACATGCCTTGTTGAACAGCGATTTGCCTTCATTTGATAGCCCAGTCGCTATGGAAGAAGAACGGCCCTCATGAAAGACGCCCACTTGACACACCGGCGATCGTCTTGAACTTTCAGGACGATCATGCTGAAAATAGCCCAAAAACGCCCTTTCTTGGACGCTAAATTGGCCATAGAACGGGCTAGACGGCCCGCAACCGCACGAAACTTGTTTGTGGTGCTGCGTGTTTGCTCCCCGGTCGTTTTGAGCTACTTGGATGCCGGTTTTGAGGCACGGTGTGGTCGCAAGGACTTTTTACTCGCTTGTTGCTTGCTGTTGCTGCTGCTGCTGCTCCTTGCTGCTGCTGCTGCTGCTGATCAAGACTCGCGACTAGGACCGAGCTGGGTCCTAGTCTTGGTTAAGGCATTGGAAACAACCGTGGAGCAAAGCCCACTTGCTTTGCAGATGTTCCTCCACGGTCAGTACGATCGTCCTGCAACATGGCTCCAAAATGGCTTGTTTTCACCTCGAAATAGTCCACCCCCTGGCACCACGGCATGGCACACGCCTTATTCCCCACCCATTTGCATTTCTTTGATGGCCCAATCGCTATGGAAGAACAACGGCCCTCAGTGGAAATAGCTACGCGGCAGACCAACGATCTTCCTTAGTTTTTAGAACGATCGTCCTTTAAATAGCCCCAAAACGGCCATTTGTGGACACTAAATCGGCTCTAGCACGGGCTAAACGGCTCGAAACGGCACGAAACTTGTCTTTGGTGATGCGCCTTTGCTCCCCGGTCGTTTTGAGCTACTTGGATGCCGCTTTTTGAGCCACAGTTTCGTTCCAAGGACTTTTTAATCGCCTGTTGCTGTTTGCTGCTTGCCGCTTGCGGCTGCTGCTACTGCTACTGCTACTGCTGCTTCTGCTTGCTAAAATGTGTGGCTCAACCTTGGACCCTAAGGAGTGGTGTAAAACCTTGACGGGGTAAACTGAGCTAGGTGATCAAGACTCAAACTAGGACCGAGCAGGGTCCTAGTCTTGTGTAACGCATTGGAAATCACCGTGGAAGAAAGACCCCTTGCTTTGAGATGGTCAGGACGATTGTCCTGAAAACAGCCCCAAAACGGCCTTTTTTGGCCACTAAATTGGCCGTAGAACGGGCTAGACGGCTCAAAACGGCACGAATTTTGTCTGTGGTGATGCGCGTTCGCTCCCCGGTTGTTTTGAGCTACTTGGATGCCGATTTTGAGCCACGGTGTGGTCGCAAGGACTTTTTAATCGCCTGTTGCTTGCTCCTGCTGCTGCTGCTTCTTGCTAAAATGTGTTGCTCACCCTTGGACCCGAAAAAGGGGTGTAAAACCTCGACAGGGGAAACCCAGCTCGGTAACAAGACTCAAACTAGGACCGAGCCGGTCCTAGTTTTGCGTAACACATTGGAAATCAATGTGGAAGAAACAGTGCTTGCTTTGCAGATGTGCCTCCACGGTTAAGACAATCCTCCCGGAGC
Source organism: Eutreptiella sp. 'Long Island Sound 2002' (assembly GCA_964036045.1). NCBI lineage: Eukaryota > Euglenozoa > Euglenophyceae > Eutreptiales > Eutreptiaceae > Eutreptiella > Eutreptiella sp. 'Long Island Sound 2002'. Next base: position 91,788,657 of record OZ038380.1, on the reverse strand, counting down.
ACGGCTGTAAAAAAGCCGATTTTCACCTCAAAATGGACCACCGTGTGGCACCACGGCATGGCACATGCCTTGTTGAACAGCGATTTGCCTTCATTTGATAGCCCAATCGCTATGACTTTTCAGGACGATCATGCTAAAAATAGCCCAAAAACGCCCTTTTTTGGACGCTAAATTGGCCATAGAACGGGCTAGACGGCCCGAAACCGCACGAAACTTGTTTGTGGTGATGCGTGTTTGCTCCCCGGTCGTTTTGAGCTACTTGGATGCCGGTTTTGAGCCATTTTGTGGTCGCAAGGACTTTTTACTCGCCCGTTGCTTTCTGTTGCTGCTGCTGCTTTTGCTTGTGCTGCTACTGCTGCTCCTTGCTGCTGCTGCTGCTGCTAATCAAGACTGGCAACTAGGACCGAGCTGGGTCCTAGTCTTGGTTAAGGCATTGGAAACAACCGTGGAGCAAAGCCCACTTGCTTTGCAGATGTTCCTCCACGGTCAGTACGATCGTCGTGCAACATGGCTCCAAAATGGCTTGTTTTCACCTCGAAATAGTCCACCCCGTGGCACCACGGCATGGCACACGCCTTATTCCCCACCCATTTGCATTTCTTTGATGGCCCAATCGCTATGGAAGAACAACGGCCCTCAGTGGAAACAGCTACGCGGCAGACCAACGATCTTCCTTAGTTTTTAGAACGATCGTCCTGAAAATAGCCCCAAAACGGCCATTTGTGGACACTAAATCGCTCTAGCACGGGCTAAACGGCTCGAAACGGCACGAAACTTGTCTTTGGTGATGCGCCTTTGCTTCCCGGTCGTTTTGAGCTACTTGGATGCCGCTTTTTTGATCACAGTTTCGTTCCAAGGACTTTTTAATCGCCTGTTGCTGTTTGCTGCTTGCCGCTTGCGGCTGCTGCTACTGCTACTGCTACTGCTGCTTCTGCTTGCTAAAATGTGTTGCTCAACCTTGGACCCTAAGGAGTGGTGTAAAACCTCGACGGGGTAAACTGAGCTCGGTAATCAAGACTCAAACCAGGACCGAGCAGGGTCCTAGTCTTGTGTAACGCATTGGAAATCACCGTGGAAGAAAGACCCCTTGCTTTGAGATGGTCAGGACGATAGTCGCGAAACACGCCTGTAAGACGGCTCATTTTCAACTCAAAATGGACCACCGTGTGGCATGGTACATGCCTTATTGCACACCCATTTGCATTTCTTTGATAGCCCAATTGTTCTCGAACAAGAACTCCCCTCGTTGAAGACGCCCACTTGACAAACCGGCGATCGTCGTGAACTTTGAGGACGATTGTCCTGAAAACAGCCCCAAAACGGCCTTTTTTGGCCACTAAATAGGCCGTAGAACGGGCTAGACGGCTCAAAACGGCACGAATTTTGTCTGTGGTGATGCGCGTTCGCTCCCCGGTTGTTTTGAGCTACTTGGATGCCGATTTTGAGGCACGGTGTGGTCGCAAGGACTTTTTAATCGCCTGTTGTTTGCTGCTGCTGCTGCTGCTGCTTGCTAAAATGTGTTGCTTACCCTTGGACCCGGAAAAGGGGTGTGAAACCTGGAAAGGGGAAACCCAGCTTGGTAACAAGACTCAAACTGGGACCAAGCCGGTCCTAGTTTTGCGTAACACATTGGAAATCACAGTGGAAGAAACAGTGGTTGCTTTGCAGAGGTGCCTCCACAGTTAAGACAATCCTCCCGGAGCACGGCTGTAAAAAAGCTGATTTTCACCTCAAAATGGACCACCGTGTGGCACCACGGCATGGCACATGCCTTGTTGAACAGCGATTTGCCTTCATTTGATAGCCCAGTCGCTATGGAAGAAGAACGGCCCTCATGAAAGACGCCCACTTGACACACCGGCGATCGTCTTGAACTTTCAGGACGATCATGCTGAAAATAGCCCAAAAACGCCCTTTCTTGGACGCTAAATTGGCCATAGAACGGGCTAGACGGCCCGCAACCGCACGAAACTTGTTTGTGGTGCTGCGTGTTTGCTCCCCGGTCGTTTTGAGCTACTTGGATGCCGGTTTTGAGGCACGGTGTGGTCGCAAGGACTTTTTACTCGCTTGTTGCTTGCTGTTGCTGCTGCTGCTTATGCTGCTGCTGCTGCTCCTTGCTGCTGCTGCTGCTGCTGATCAAGACTCGCGACTAGGACCGAGCTGGGTCCTAGTCTTGGTTAAGGCATTGGAAACAACCGTGGAGCAAAGCCCACTTGCTTTGCAGATGTTCCTCCACGGTCAGTACGATCGTCCTGCAACATGGCTCCAAAATGGCTTGTTTTCACCTCGAAATAGTCCACCCCCTGGCACCACGGCATGGCACACGCCTTATTCCCCACCCATTTGCATTTCTTTGATGGCCCAATCGCTATGGAAGAACAACGGCCCTCAGTGGAAACAGCTACGCGGCAGACCAACGATCTTCCTTAGTTTTTAGAACGATCGTCCTGAAAATAGCCCCAAAACGGCCATTTGTGGACACTAAATCGGCTCTAGCACGGGCTAAACGGCTCGAAACGGCACGAAACTTGTCTTTGGTGATGCGCCTTTGCTCCCCGGTCGTTTTGAGCTACTTGGATGCCGCTTTTCGAGCCACAGTTTCGTTCCAAGGACTTTTTAATCGCCTGTTGCTGTTTGCTGCTTGCCGCTTGCGGCTGCTGCTACTGCTACTGCTACTGCTGCTTCTGCTTGCTAAAATGTGTGGCTCAACCTTGGACCCTAAGGAGTGGTGTAAAACCTTGACGGGGTAAACTGAGCTAGGTGATCAAGACTCAAACTAGGACCGAGCAGGGTCCTAGTCTTGTGTAACGCATTGGAAATCACCGTGGAAGAAAGACCCCTTGCTTTGAGATGGTCAGGACGATTGTCGCGAAACACGCCTGTAAGACGGCTCATTTTCAACTCAAAATGGACCACCGTGTGGCATGGTACATGCCTTATTGCACACCCATTTGCATTCCTTTGATAGCCCAATTGTTCTCGAACAAGAACTCCCCTCGTTGAAGACGCCCACTTGACAAACCGGCGATCGTCGTGAACTTTGAGGACGATTGTCCTGAAAACAGCCCCAAAACGGCCTTTTTTGGCCACTAAATTGGCCGTAGAACGGGCTAGACGGCTCAAAACGGCACGAATTTTGTCTGTGGTGATGCGCGTTCGCTCCCCGGTTGTTTTGAGCTACTTGGATGCCGATTTTGAGCCACGGTGTGGTCGCAAGGACTTTTTAATCGCCTGTTGCTTGCTCCTGCTGCTGCTGCTTCTTGCTAAAATGTGTTGCTCACCCTTGGACCCGAAAAAGGGGTGTAAAACCTCGACAGGGGAAACCCAGCTCGGTAACAAGACTCAAACTAGGACCGAGCCGGTCCTAGTTTTGCGTAACACATTGGAAATCAATGTGGAAGAAACAGTGCTTGCTCTGCAGATGTGCCTCCACGGTTAAGACAATCCTCCCGGAGCACGGCTGTAAAAAAGCCGATTTTCACCTCAAAATGGACCACCGTGTGGCACCACGGCATGGCACATGCCTTGTTGAACAGCGATTTGCCTTCATTTGATAGCCCAATCGCTATGACTTTTCAGGACGATCATGCTAAAAATAGCCCAAAAACGCCCTTTTTTGGACGCTAAATTGGCCATAGAACGGGCTAGACGGCCCGAAACCGCACGAAACTTGTTTGTGGTGATGCGTGTTTGCTCCCCGGTCGTTTTGAGCTACTTGGATGCCGGTTTTGAGCCATTTTGTGGTCGCAAGGACTTTTTACTCGCCTGTTGCTTTCTGTTGCTGCTGCTGCTTTTGCTTGTGCTGCTACTGCTGCTCCTTGCTGCTGCTGCTGCTGCTAATCAAGACTGGTGACTAGGACCGAGCTGGGTCCTAGTCTTGGTTAAGGCATTGGAAACAACCGTGGAGCAAAGCCCACTTGCTTTGCAGATGTTCCTCCACGGTCAGTACGATCGTCGTGCAACATGGCTCCAAAATGGCTTGTTTTCACCTCGAAATAGTCCACCCCCTGGCACCACGGCATGGCACACGCCTTATTCCCCACCCATTTGCATTTCTTTGATGGCCCAATCGCTATGGAAGAACAACGGCCCTCAGTGGAAACAGCTACGCGGCAGACCAACGATCTTCCTTAGTTTTTAGAACGATCGTCCTGAAAATAGCCCCAAAACGGCCATTTGTGGACACTAAATCGGCTCTAGCACGGGCTAAACGGCTCGAAACGGCACGAAACTTGTCTTTGGTGATGCGCCTTTGCTTCCCGGTCGTTTTGAGCTACTTGGATGCCGCTTTTTTGATCACAGTTTCGTTCCAAGGACTTTTTAATCGCCTGTTGCTGTTTGCTGCTTGCCGCTTGCGGCTGCTGCTACTGCTACTGCTACTGCTGCTTCTGCTTGCTAAAATGTGTTGCTCAACCTTGGACCCTAAGGAGTGGTGTAAAACCTCGACGGGGTAAACTGAGCTCGGTAATCAAGACTCAAACTAGGACCGAGCAGGGTCCTAGTCTTGTGTAACGCATTGGAAATCACCGTGGAAGAAAGACCCCTTGCTTTGAGATGGTCAGGACGATAGTCGCGAAACACGCCTGTAAGACGGCTCATTTTCAACTCAAAATGGACCACCGTGTGGCATGGTACATGCCTTATTGCACACCCATTTGCATTCCTTTGATAGCCCAATTATTCTCGAACAAGAACTCCCCTCGTTGAAGACCCCCACTCGACACACCGGTGATCATCCTGAATTTTCAGGACGATTGTCCTGAAAACAGCCCCAAAACGGCCTTTTTTGGCCACTAAATTGGCCGTAGAACGGGCTAGACGGCTCAAAACGGCACGAATTTTGTCTGTGGTGATGCGCGTTCGCTCCCCGGTTGTTTTGAGCTACTTGGATGCCAATTTTGAGCCACGGTGGGGTCGCAAGGACTTTTTAATCGCCTGTTGCTTGCTCCTGCTGCTGCTGCTTCTTGCTAAAATGTGTTGCTCACCCTTGGACCCGAAAAAGGGGTGTAAAACCTCGACAGGGGAAACCTAGCTCGGTAACAAGACTCAAACTGGGACCGAGCCGGTCCTAGTTTTGCGTAACACATTGCAAATCACCGTGGAAGAAACATTGCTTGTTGTGCAGATGTGCCTCCACGGTTAAGACAATCCTCCCGGAGCACGGCTGTAAAAAAGCCGATTTTCACCTCAAAATGGACCACCGTGTGGCACCACGGCATGCCACATGCCTTGTTGAACAGCGATTTGCCTTCATTTGATAGCCCAATCGCTATGGAAGAAGAACGGCCCTCATGAAAGATGCCCACTTGACACACCAACGATCGTCCTGAACTTTCAGGACGATCATGCTGAAAATAGCCCAAAAACGCCTTTTTTTGGACGCTAAATTGGCCATAGAACGGGCTAGACGGCCCGAAACCGCACGAAACTTGTTTGTGGTGATGCGTGTTTGCTCCCCGGTCGTTTTGAGCTACTTGGATGCCGGTTTTGAGGCACGGTGTGGTCGCAAGGACTTTTTACTCGCCTGTTGCTTGCTGCTGCTGCTGCTGCTGCTTCTGCTGCTGCTGCTGCTCCTTGCTGCTGCTGCTGCTGCTAATCAAGACTGGTGACTAGGACCGAGCTGGGTCCTAGTCTTGGTTAAGGCATTGGAAACAACCGTGGAGCAAAGCCCACTTGCTTTGCAGATGTTCCTCCACGGTCAGTACGATCGTCCTGCAACATGGCTCCAAAATGGCTTGTTTTCACCTCGAAATAGTCCACCCCCTGGCACCACGGCATGGCACACGCCTTATTCCCCACCCATTTGCATTTCTTTGATGGCCCAATCGCTATGGAAGAACAACGGCCCTCAGTGGAAACAGCTACGCGGCAGACCAACGATCTTCCTTAGTTTTTAGAACGATCGTCCTGAAAATAGCCCCAAAACGGCCATTTGTGGACACTAAATGGGTTCTAGCACGGGCTAAACGGCTCGAAACGGCACGAAACTTGTCTTTGGTGATGCGCCTTTGCTCCCCGGTCGTTTTGAGCTACTTGGATGCCGCTTTTTGAGCCACAGTTTCGTTCCAAGGACTTTTTAATCGCCTGTTGCTGTTTGCTGCTTGCCGCTTGCGGCTGCTGCTACTGCTACTGCTACTGCTGCTTCTGCTTGCTAAAATGTGTGGCTCAACCTTGGACCCTAAGGAGTGGTGTAAAACCTTGACGGGGTAAACTGAGCTAGGTGATCAAGACTCAAACTAGGACCGAGCAGGGTCCTAGTCTTGTGTAACGCATTGGAAATCACCGTGGAAGAAAGACCCCTTGCTTTGAGATGGTCAGGACGATAGTCGCGAAACACGCCTGTAAGACGGCTCATTTTCAACTCAAAATGGACCACCCTGTGGCATGGTACATGCCTTATTGCACACCCATTTGCATTCCTTTGATAGCCCAATTGTTCTCGAACAAGAACTCCCCTCGTTGAAGACGCCCACTTGACAAACCGGCGATCGTCGTGAACTTTGAGGACGATTGTCCTGAAAACAGCCCCAAAACGGCCTTTTTTGGCCACTAAATTGGCCGTAGAACGGGCTAGACGGCTCAAAACGGCACGAATTTTGTCTGTGGTGATGCGCGTTCGCTCCCCGGTTGTTTTGAGCTACTTGGATGCCGATTTTGAGCCACGGTGTGGTCGCAAGGACTTTTTAATCGCCTGTTGCTTGCTCCTGCTGCTGCTGCTTCTTGCTAAAATGTGTTGCTCACCCTTGGACCCGAAAAAGGGGTGTAAAACCTCGACAGGGGAAACCCAGCTCGGTAACAAGACTCAAACTAGGACCGAGCCGGTCCTAGTTTTGCGTAACACATTGGAAATCAATGTGGAAGAAACAGTGCTTGCTTTGCAGATGTGCCTCCACGGTTAAGACAATCCTCCCGGAGCACGGCTGTAAAAAAGCCGATTTTCACCTCAAAATGGACCACCGTGTGGCACCACGGCATGCCACATGCCTTGTTGAACAGCGATTTGCCTTCATTTGATAGCCCAATCGCTATGGAAGAAGAACGGCCCTCATGAAAGATGCCCACTTGACACACCAACGATCGTCCTGAACTTTCAGGACGATCATGCTGAAAATAGCCCAAAAACGCCCTTTTTTGGACGCTAAATTGGCCATAGAACGGGCTAGACGGCCCGAAACCGCACGAAACTTGTTTGTGGTGATGCGTGTTTGCTCCCCGGTCGTTTTGAGCTACTTGGATGCCGGTTTTGAGGCACGGTATGGTCGCAAGGACTTTTTACTCGCCCGTTGCTTGCTGCTGCTTCTGCTGGTGCTTCTGCTGCTGCTGCTGCTCCTTGCTGCTGCTGCTGCCGCTAATCAAGACTGGTGACTAGGACCGAGCTGGGTCCTAGTCTTGGTTAAGGCATTGGAAACAACCGTGGAGCAAAGCCCACTTGCTTTGCAGATGTTCCTCCACGGTCAGTACGATCGTCCTGCAACATGGCTCCAAAATGGCTTGTTTTCACCTCGAAATAGTCCACCCCCTGGCACCACGGCATGGCACACGCCTTATTCCCCACCCATTTGCATTTCTTTGATGGCCCAATCGCTATGGAAGAACAACGGCCCTCAGTGGAAATAGCTACGCGGCAGACCAACGATCTTCCTTAGTTTTTAGAACGATCGTCCTGAAAATAGCCCCAAAACGGCCATTTGTGGACACTAAATGGGCTCTAGCACGGGCTAAACGGCTCGAAACGGCACGAAACTTGTCTTTGGTGATGCGCCTTTGCTCCCCGGTCGTTTTGAGCTACTTGGATGCCGCTTTTTGAGCCACAGTTTCGTTCCAAGGACTTTTTAATCGCCTGTTGCTGTTTGCTGCTTGCCGCTTGCGGCTGCTGCTACTGCTACTGCTACTGCTGCTTCTGCTTGCTAAAATGTGTGGCTCAACCTTGGACCCTAAGGAGTGGTGTAAAACCTTGACGGGGTAAACTGAGCTAGGTGATCAAGACTCAAACTAGGACCGAGCAGGGTCCTAGTCTTGTGTAACGCATTGGAAATCACCGTGGAAGAAAGACCCCTTGCTTTGAGATGGTCAGGACGATAGTCGCGAAACACGCCTGTAAGACGGCTCATTTTCAACTCAAAATGGACCACCGTGTGGCATGGTACATGCCTTATTGCACACCCATTTGCATTCCTTTGATAGCCCAATTGTTCTCGAACAAGAACTCCCCTCGTTGAAGACGCCCACTTGACAAACCGGCGATCGTCGTGAACTTTGAGGACGATTGTCCTGAAAACAGCCCCAAAACGGCCTTTTTTGGCCACTAAATTGGCCGTAGAACGGGCTAGACGGCTCAAAACGGCACGAATTTTGTCTGTGGTGATGCGCGTTCGCTCCCCGGTTGTTTTGAGCTACTTGGATGCCGATTTTGAGCCACGGTGTGGTCGCAAGGACTTTTTAATCGCCTGTTGCTTGCTCCTGCTGCTGCTGCTTCTTGCTAAAATGTGTTGCTCACCCTTGGACCCGAAAAAGGGGTGTAAAACCTCGACAGGGGAAACCCCTCTCGGTAACAAGACTCAAACTAGGACCGAGCCGGTCCTAGTTTTGCGTAACACATTGGAAATCAATGTGGAAGAAACAGTGCTTGCTTTGCAGATGTGCCTCCACGGTTAAGACAATCCTCCCGGAGCACGGCTGTAAAAAAGCCGATTTTCACCTCAAAATGGACCACCGTGTGGCACCACGGCATGGCACATGCCTTGTTGAACAGCGATTTGCCTTCATTTGATATCCCAATCGCTATGGAAGAAGAACGGCCCTCATGAAAGACGCCCACTTGACACACCGGCGATCGTCCTGAACTTTCAGGACGATCATGCTAAAAATAGCCCAAAAACGCCCTTTTTTGGACGCTAAATTGGCCATAGAACGGGCTAGACGGCCCGCAACCGCACGAAACTTGTTTGTGGTGCTGCGTGTTTGCTCCCCGGTCGTTTTGAGCTACTTGGATGCCGGTTTTGAGGCACGGTGTGGTCGCAAGGACTGTTTTATCGCCTGCTTGCTCTTGCTGCTGCTGCTACTGCTGCTCCTTGCTGCTGCTGCTGCTGCTGATCAAGACTGGCAACTAGGACCGAGCTGGGTCCTAGTCTTGGTTAAGGCATTGGAAACAACCGTGGAGCAAAGCCCACTTGCTTTGCAGATGTTCCTCCACGGTCAGTACGATCGTCCTGCAACATGGCTCCAAAATGGCTTGTTTTCACCTCGAAATAGTCCACCCCCTGGCACCACGGCATGGCACACGCCTCATTCCCCACCCATTTGCATTTCTTTGATGGCCCAATCGCTATGGAAGAACAACGGCCCTCAGTGGAAACAGCTACGCGGCAGACCAACGATCTTCCTTAGTTTTTAGAACGATCGTCCTGAAAATAGCCCCAAAACGGCCATTTGTGGACACTAAATCGGCTCTAGCACGGGCTAAACGGCTCGAAACGGCACGAAACTTGTCTTTGGTGATGCGCCTTTGCTTCCCGGTCGTTTTGAGCTACTTGGATGCCGCTTTTTTGAGCCACAGTTTCGTTCCAAGGACTTTTTAATCGCCTGTTGCTGTTTGCTGCTTGCCGCTTGCGGCTGCTGCTACTGCTACTGCTACTGCTGCTTCTGCTTGCTAAAATGTGTGGCTCAACCTTGGACCCTAAGGAGTGGTGTAAAACCTTGACGGGGTAAACTGAGCTCGGTAATCAAGACTCAAACTAGGACCGAGCAGGGTCCTAGTCTTGTGTAACGCATTGGAAATCACCGTGGAAGAAAGACCCCTTGCTTTGAGATGGTCAGGACGATAGTCGCGAAACACGCCTGTAAGACGGCTCATTTTCAACTCAAAATGGAGCACCCTGTGGCATGGTACATGCCTTATTGCACACCCATTTGCATTCCTTTGATAGCCCAATTGTTCTCGAACAAGAACTCCCCTCGTTGAAGACGCCCACTTGACAAACCGGCGATCGTCGTGAACTTTCAGGACGATTGTCCTGAAAACAGCCCCAAAACGGCCTTTTTTGGCCACTAAATTGGCCGTAGAACGGGCTAGACGGCTCAAAACGGCACGAATTTTGTCTGTGGTGATGCGCGTTCGCTCCCCGGTTGTTTTGAGCTACTTGGATGCCGATTTTGAGCCACGGTGTGGTCGCAAGGACTTTTTAATCGCCTGTTGCTTGCTCCTGCTGCTGCTGCTTCTTGCTAAAATGTGTTGCTCACCCTTGGACCCGAAAAAGGGGTGTAAAACCTCGACAGGGGAAACCCAGCTCGGTAACAAGACTCAAACTAGGACCGAGCCGGTCCTAGTTTTGCGTAACACATTGGAAATCAATGTGGAAGAAACAGTGCTTGCTTTGCAGATGTGCCTCCACGGTTAAGACAATCCTCCCGGAGCACGGCTGTAAAAAAGCCGATTTTCACCTCAAAATGGACCACCGTGTGGCACCACGGCATGGCACATGCCTTGTTGAACAGCGATTTGCCTTCATTTGATATCCCAATCGCTATGGAAGAAGAACGGCCCTCATGAAAGACGCCCACTTGACACACCAACGATCGTCCTGAACTTTCAGGACGATCATGCTAAAAATAGCCCAAAAACGCCCTTTTTTGGACGCTAAATTGGCCATAGAACGGGCTAGACGGCCCGCAACCGCACGAAACTTGTTTGTGGTGCTGCGTGTTTGCTCCCCGGTCGTTTTGAGCTACTTGGATGCCGGTTTTGAGGCACGGTGTGGTCGCAAGGACTGTTTTATCGCCTGCTTGCTCTTGCTGCTGCTGCTACTGCTGCTGCTCCTTGCTGCTGCTGCTGCTGCTGATCAAGACTGGCAACTAGGACCGAGCTGGGTCCTAGTCTTGGTTAAGGCATTGGAAACAACCGTCGAGCAAAGCCCACTTGCTTTGCAGATGTTCCTCCACGGTCAGTACGATCGTCCTGCAACATGGCTCCAAAATGGCTTGTTTTCACCTCGAAATAGTCCACCCCCTGGCACCACGGCATGGCACACGCCTTATTCCCCACCCATTTGCATTTCTTTGATGGCCCAATCGCTATGGAAGAACAACGGCCCTCAGTGGAAATAGCTACGCGGCAGACCAACGATCTTCCTTAGTTTTTAGAACGATCGTCCTGAAAATAGCCCCAAAACGGCCATTTGTGGACACTAAATCGGCTCTAGCACGGGCTAAACGGCTCGAAACGGCACGAAACTTGTCTTTGGTGATGCGCCTTTGCTTCCCGGTCGTTTTGAGCTACTTGGATGCCGCTTTTTTGAGCCACAGTTTCGTTCCAAGGACTTTTTAATCGCCTGTTGCTGTTTGCTGCTTGCCGCTTGCGGCTGCTGCTACTGCTACTGCTACTGCTGCTTCTGCTTGCTAAAATGTGTGGCTCAACCTTGGACCCTAAGGAGTGGTGTAAAACCTTGACGGGGTAAACTGAGCTCGGTAATCAAGACTCAAACTAGGACCGAGCAGGGTCCTAGTCTTGTGTAACGCATTGGAAATCACCGTGGAAGAAAGACCCCTTGCTTTGAGATGGTCAGGACGATAGTCGCGAAACACGCCTGTAAGACGGCTCATTTTCAACTCAAAATGGACCACCCTGTGGCATGGTACATGCCTTATTGCACACCCATTTGCATTCCTTTGATAGCCCAATTGTTCTCGAACAAGAACTCCCCTCGTTGAAGACGCCCACTTGACAAACCGGCGATCGTCGTGAACTTTCAGGACGATTGTCCTGAAAACAGCCCCAAAACGGCCTTTTTTGGCCACTAAATTGGCCGTAGAACGGGCTAGACGGCTCAAAACGGCACGAATTTTGTCTGTGGTGATGCGCGTTCGCTCCCCGGTTGTTTTGAGCTACTTGGATGCCGATTTTGAGCCACGGTGGGGTCGCAAGGACTTTTTAATCGCCTGTTGCTTGCTCCTGCTGCTGCTGCTTCTTGCTAAAATGTGTTGCTCACCCTTGGACCCGAAAAAGGGGTGTAAAACCTCGACAGGGGAAACCCAGCTCGGTAACAAGACTCAAACTAGGACCGAGCCGGTCCTAGTTTTGCGTAACACATTGGAAATCAATGTGGAAGAAACAGTGCTTGCTTTGCAGATGTGCCTCCACGGTTAAGACAATCCTCCCGGAGCACGGCTGTAAAAAAGCCGATTTTCACCTCAAAATGGACCACCGTGTGGCACCACGGCATGGCACATGCCTTGTTGAACAGCGATTTGCCTTCATTTGATATCCCAATCGCTATGGAAGAAGAACGGCCCTCATGAAAGACGCCCACTTGACACACCGGCGATCGTCCTGAACTTTCAGGACGATCATGCTAAAAATAGCCCAAAAACGCCCTTTTTTGGACGCTAAATTGGCCATAGAACGGGCTAGACGGCCCGCAACCGCACGAAACTTGTTTGTGGTGCTGCGTGTTTGCTCCCCGGTCGTTTTGAGCTACTTGGATGCCGGTTTTGAGGCACGGTGTGGTCGCAAGGACTGTTTTATCGCCTGCTTGCTCTTGCTGCTGCTGCTACTGCTGCTCCATGCTGCTGCTGCTGCTGCTGATCAAGACTGGCAACTAGGACCGAGCTGGGTCCTAGTCTTGGTTAAGGCATTGGAAACAACCGTGGAGCAAAGCCCACTTGCTTTGCAGATGTTCCTCCACGGTCAGTACGATCGTCCTGCAACATGGCTCCAAAATGGCTTGTTTTCACCTCGAAATAGTCCACCCCCTGGCACCACGGCATGGCACACGCCTTATTCCCCACCCATTTGCATTTCTTTGATGGCCCAATCGCTATGGAAGAACAACGGCCCTCAGTGGAAACAGCTACGCGGCAGACCAACGATCTTCCTTAGTTTTTAGAACGATCGTCCTGAAAATAGCCCCAAAACGGCCATTTGTGGACACTAAATCGGCTCTAGCACGGGCTAAACGGCTCGAAACGGCACGAAACTTGTCTTTGGTGATGCGCCTTTGCTTCCCGGTCGTTTTGAGCTACTTGGATGCCGCTTTTTGAGCCACAGTTTCGTTCCAAGGACTTTTTAATCGCCTGTTGCTGTTTGCTGCTTGCCGCTTGCGGCTGCTGCTACTGCTACTGCTACTGCTGCTTCTGCTTGCTAAAATGTGTGGCTCAACCTTGGACCCTAAGGAGTGGTGTAAAACCTTGACGGGGTAAACTGAGCTCGGTAATCAAGACTCAAACTAGGACCGAGCAGGGTCCTAGTCTTGTGTAACGCATTGGAAATCACCGTGGAAGAAAGACCCCTTGCTTTGAGATGGTCAGGACGATAGTCGCGAAACACGCCTGTAAGACGGCTCATTTTCAACTCAAAATGGACCACCCTGTGGCATGGTACATGCCTTATTGCACACCCATTTGCATTCCTTTGATAGCCCAATTGTTCTCGAACAAGAACTCCCCTCGTTGAAGACGCCCACTTGACAAACCGGCGATCGTCGTGAACTTTCAGGACGATTGTCCTGAAAACAGCCCCAAAACGGCCTTTTTTGGCCACTAAATTGGCCGTAGAACGGGCTAGACGGCTCAAAACGGCACGAATTTTGTCTGTGGTGATGCGCGTTCGCTCCCCGGTTGTTTTGAGCTACTTGGATGCCGATTTTGAGCCACGGTGTGGTCGCAAGGACTTTTTAATCGCCTGTTGCTTGCTCCTGTTGCTGCTGCTGCTTGCTAAAATGTGTTGCTCACCCTTGGACCCGAAAAAGGGGTGTAAAACCTCGACAAGGGAAACCCAGCTCGGTAACAAGACTCAAACTAGGACCGAGCCGGTCCTAGTTTTGCGTAACACATTGCAAATCACCGTGGAAGAAACATTGCTTGCTTTGCATATGTGCCTCCACGGTTAAGACAATCCTCCCGGAGCACGGCTGTAAAAAAGCTGATTTTCACCTCAAAATGGACCACCGTGTGGCACCACGGCATGGCACATGCCTTGTTGAACAGCGATTTGCCTTCATTTGATATCCCAATCGCTATGGAAGAAGAACGGCCCTCATGAAAGACGCCCACTTGACACACCGGGGATCGTCTTGAACTTTCAGGACGATCATGCTGAAAATAGCCCAAAAACGCCTTTTTTGGACGCTAAATTGGCCATAGAACGGGCTAGACGGCCCGAAACCGCACGAAACTTGTTTGTGGTGATGCGTGTTTGCTCCCCGGTCGTTTTGAGCTACTTGGATGCCGGTTTTGAGCCACGGTGTGGTCGCAAGGCCTTTTCGACCGCCTGTTGCTACTGTTGGTACTTGCTGCTGCTGCTGCTGCTGCTGCTGCTGCTTGCGTGCTGCTTGCCAAAATGTGTTGTCACCTTTGGACCCTAAGAAGGGGTGTCAAACCTCGACAGGGTAAACCCAGCTCGGTAATCAAGATTAGGACCAAGATGGGTCCTAGTCTTGCGCTGCGCATTGGAAATCACCGCGGAAGAAAGACCGCTTGCGTTGCAGATGTGCTTCCACGGTCCTGATGATCGTCGTGAATCACGGCTCCAAAACGGCTGGTTTAAACCTCAAAATGGACCACCGTGTGGCACCACGGCATGGCACATGCCTTCTTGAACACCCGTTTGCATTCCCTTGATAGCCCAAACGCCATGGAAGACCAATGGCCCTCATTGAAAACCCCCACTTGGCACACCGCCGATCCACCAAATCCTATCGACATTTCCAATTTTGGAATTTTTTCTTGTGGGGGGGTTTTTCAACCCTAACCCCATACCCATGAATAATGTCATTTTTGTGTCCCATAGGATTGTTTTGGCTGAGGAGACCCTACCTAGGGTCGAAACGCGTACTTGACATTGGAAGTCAGTGGATCTTGTTTGACGCTCATTGTTGTGAGTGTTGGCGGGTGCATTTGTCTGGAAGTTAACAATAGTGGAGTTTGGACAATTCTGCTCGAGGGTTCCTATATCCGTCGACGACTTTTATCTTTGGGATTGCAATGTCGGGATGCAGCCCATAAGTTTACGATGACCTAACTCTACCCCCCCCCCCCAATTAGAGTAAATCCCCCGTTCTTAGGTGCTACACTGCTCCGATGGGTCGTTTGTATCCCGGAGGGGGCGCTTCCCATCGGCCAAGAGCATAGCACCCGTTGCCCCAGGGCCTCCGTGCCGTGGGCACAAAACCATAGGACTTGGTAAACCCAGGTATCTTCAGTCATCCACATTTTTCATGGCTGAGGTTCTTCCAAAATGTGCCCCATGAGGTATGATGGTTGCGCCAAACCACATACAACATGGATAGTAGCACTTGCAAACTTCTTGTCCCCGCTTGTGAGTTTGTGAAATTGCAACTTATTTTCAGCAGCAAGGGAAAGCCCACTCGCCCACTCTGAACATGCCCCTCTTCCACAAAGTCCACCTTGTACAAACGTCCAATCCATGCTTCTTGACCCCAGCCGATGTTGTGTTCAGCAGCAAGGGAAAGCGCACTTGCCCACTCTCGAACATGCCCTTCTTCGACAAACTGCAACTTGAAAAAACCTCATATCTAGGCTTTTTGACCCCACTTCAATGCTTTGTTCAGCAGCAAGGGAAAGCCCACTTGCCCGCTCTGAACATGCCCTTCTTTGAAAGAGTCCAACTTGCAAAAACCCCATATCCATACTTCTTGACCCCCCTTCAATGCTTTGTTTTGTAGCAAGGGAAAGCCCACTTGCCCACTTTGAACATACCCCTCTTCCACAAAGTCCAACTTGTACAAACGTCAAATCCATGCTTCTTCTATTCCCCACCCATTTGCATTCCTTTGATGGCCCAATCGCTATGGAAGTGCAACGGCCCTCATTGGAAACACCTACGCGGCAGACCAACGGTCGTCCTGATAGGCGGATTGTCGTGAAAACAGCCCCAAAACGGCCATTTTTGGACACTAACTCGGCCATAGAACGGGCCAAACGGCTCGAAACGGCATGGAACTTGTTGGAACTCGTGATGCGCCTTTGCTCCCCGGTCGTTTTGAGCTACTTGGATGGCGGTTTTGAGCCACGGTGTGGTCGCAAGGACTTTTTACTCGCCTGTTGCTGCTGCTTGCTACTTGCTACTTGCTCAAACGTGTCCCTCATCCTTAGACCCTAAGAAGGGGTGTAAAACCTTGAAAGGGTAAACCCAGCTCGGTAATCAAAGGCCCAAATCGTGCGCAAGGCGGCAGGTCTGGTTGAGCGCCACCTAGTGGCGGGCACACTGCTATGCGGGGCCCCACTGGGGCGGTGTCGCTCCCTCCTCCCTCCGGGAGGCGGTGTGTGCTCTGGCCTGTTGGCCTGCCCGTTTTTCGCGGCACGCCACGAGGTGATGCTGCAGCTTATGCGCCTGGCGACACACTGCCGGGACTCGTGGGTCCGGCGCCAGCGGGCACCGGCCCGCATGCGGCCGCCACTGGGTGACCGGTTCCTTATGGACTGCTAACCCCCGCCCTCTCGAGGGAGGGCCGCCCCTCCTGCCGTATGCTAGGAGGCCCCCGCGGGCGCCGCCCAAGAGTGTCCCGCTCGCGGCTCCACAGGGCAGCCGCCCGCTGGGTGCGGGCAGTGGCACCTAGGGCGCGCTCTGCTTGGAGCATGGGGCACCATCGTGCCCCAGGTGCAGAAGCCTGGGCTGGGGCATCAGCCGCTGCTGCCGTGTAGGACACGAGGGGCATGCGGACCTCTCGGCGGGCCCGCGTTGTCCGAGGGTCGCCCGGGGCCGCCAGGTGCTCGTTCCCGAGGACCGGCGTGCAGGAGCGGCGGCGCTGTCCTTCTGGCTTAGCCGGGCCCGCCAGGCCTCCCAGGCCCTCCCAGCCCCGGGCCCCCCGGCGTCCCGCCGGTGCACGCCCCCCCCCCCCCCCCGGACGCTGGGCGCACGCCGCCCCTTAGCCCTGGGGCCCGACGATTCCAGACCCCTAAAAGCCTGACCTCCTGGCTGACCGGGGGGGGGGGGGGGGGCAGTGAGGGAGAGGCCAACACATCCGGGAGGGGGGGACGCTGACCCGTTCTCCCCCCCGCCGGCTACCGACGACAACTCTTGGCCGGCTCCGGCGAGCGCCGAGGTCTCTATCGACCCTACAGGGGCGCCACGTGCGCCGCGGGGCTCCCCCACCCACCCACCCCCCCCACAGGCGGGTGGGCCGGCGTCGCTCCCTAATGTTTTCAGCCGCATCTCGACGGCCCTCAGCAGCTGCGCCATGCCACGGCGTAGATCCCCGCCCCGGGGACGCAGGCGGCCCCAACTGAAGGCCACCAGGTCAATAGCGGACATGCTCTGTGCGCACCCCCCCCCCCCCCCCCGCGTTGCGGCCGGCACCGCGAGGGGGGGGTCCTCTAACCCATTGGCGGACGCGCCCTCACCGCCTTCGCCACCCCAGTCCACACTGCCGTTGCGGCGGCAACACGGCAGGGCAAGCACGGAAGAGACCTTGTCCCCTCTGGCTCGTCCCTCCTCGCTGCCGTGCAGGCACAGGCGGGGGGCTTGTAGGGGAGGCCACGGGCGCCTGAACTCTACCCAGCCCACCTCCCCGCCGCTCTGCCTTTGTACATAGGCCCTCGGGACCCGGCCCACCCACACTCGGAACCCCGGCCCAACCGCCCTCGGGACCCCGGCCCACCTGCCCTCGGGACCCCGGCCCACCCGCCCTCGGGACCCCGGCCCACCCGCCCTCGGGACCCCGGCCCACCCGCACTCGGGACCCCGGCCCACCCGCCCTCGGGACCCCGGCCCACCCGCCCTCGGGACCCTGGCCCACCCGCCCTCGGGACCCCGGCCCACCCGCCCTCGGGACCCCGGCCCACCCGCCCTCGGGACCCCGGCCCACCCGCACTCGGGACCCCGGCCCACCCGCCCTCAGGACCCCGGCCCACCCGCCCTCGGGACCCTGGCCCACCCGCCCTCGGGACCCCGGCCCACCCGCCCTCGGGACCCCGGCCCACCCGCCCTTGGGACCCCGGCCCACCCGCCTAAAACTAAAAGACGAATGCCCTCTTTGTGTGTTTTCCACCCTATTTGGGTGTTTTTTTTTGGGGGGGGGGCTCCCAATACGGCTGGGGCACAACCTGCTTCTGCAGTTTTCCACCCTCGGCAGCTCAAAAATGGAAATTTCCGAAACTGATTTTTTTACATTCTGACCATTCAAAATGATCAAATATCCCAACAGCTTCACCTTTCATTCAACCCCTATTGTGTTTGCGAAATCTTGTTTGTTTCCGATTTTGATGTAAATACATATCTTCCACATCTTTATTCTGGTCCCCATCTGTTTGGTTTGCCCAAATCGTTTTCATGAACACAGGCACATGTCGTTGAAATATGATTTGGCATCATCCCACGAGTTTGTGGTGCTGCACACGAGTTTGGTTCATTTCGGATGTCGAGGAAAATGCCCGTTTCGTGTCTTGTTGCATTGCTGCGGATCTGCGTCATGCACGGCTTTTGTCCGCCTGCACAGTCTGCTTCAATTGAGAACCAGGAGCTGGGAAAGTGAGGTGCTGCTCTCCACCTATATTGTGCACTGGGTACTGCTATATTGTGCTATATTCTTTTCTATCTCAAGCCCCATTTTGTCCCAGCAGCTGTTCATTCCATTTTACTTTTGCTCTGCAGGCCGCAAAGAAGCAACAGAATCAAGGCCAGAGAAATCGCAATGCCAACAATAATATGCAACAGATGTTGTACCCACTGCAGCTTCCATACCCAAACATGAAAGGCTTGAATATGCAGTTTTTAAATTTTCCCATGGGTTCCCCCATGGGCATGATACCTGGCATGGTGCCTGGTATGATGATGCCCGGAATGGTGCCTGGCATCATTAATCCGAATTTGGCCACCCCACCATCCGGGGCCAATCGCCCAAAAGGTAAGGATAAGACACCCAAGACGGATAAAGACAAAGCAGAGAAGGCAGGTGGCATCACCAAGAGCACGTATCCTGCACCACCCTTTGGACGTGAAGGATTTGGGGCTGCCCCGCAACCACCGGTCCCTACAAAACTGCCCGATGGGCATGCAGCTGATGCCAGTGGCATCGCAGCAGCTTTTGCTGCCCCTGCTGCAACAATTGCCAAGGATGGAAAAGCACTGCCAGCCCCGGCAGTCACGGGCCCTCATCAACCCATGCCCAACGTCCCATCTCCTCCTCCGGTCAACCTCAGTGTGCCTCCTGGATATCCCTATCCTCCTGCAGTCCTCCCGCCTGCAGTTCCACAGCTTGTTCCCCTGCCAGCTTTCCCACCGGATATGGCACAGCATCTAGCACAGCAGCTGAGCCATACGAGCCAGCCGTTCCTGAAGCCAGGTGGCAAAGTGGCAAAGCAGCAGCACCAGCACCAAGGTCAGGGCAAACAGCAGGGCCCAAAGCAGCAGCACCGAAACCAGGGCAAGCAGCATGGTCAGCCGCACCCACAACCGCAACAGCAACAGCATCGAAACCCGAAAAAGCACAGCGTACTCAAGCAGCCAGCGCAGGGAGCGCAGGCCACTGGACCCTCGAAGGCTGCGCAAGGCAGCCAGAACGCCGTTAAACAGCAGCCTCACACACCGCCACACGACCTTCACCCGCATCAGTTCCACCAGCATTACCCTCATCAAGCAATGGATGGGTATCAGCATCACCATCACCATGCATATGGGCAGCCCCGACTGTATTCATTTCCTCCCCCCCCACCACCACCGCACCACCACCACCACCACCACCACCACCACCACCACCACCACCACCACCAGCAATATGCTGCCCTCTACCCCTACCCATATGGCCACCACACCCATCACCACGCCCACCAGAATTTTGATTACGTGGCAAACCAACAACAACAACAGCAAAAAGAAAGGGAAACAAGCCCAAATTCTGCTGCTGCACCACCTCAACCAAACAGCACCACGGGCAAAAACAAAAGCGACAAGGCTGAAGACCATGCACGTCCCCAGTGCAAGAGTATGGCAGCAAGTGACACGGCTGTGCCAGAAGGAGTGGAGGCATCTATTGAATCAGACGTCAAATCTCAATTGAAAACCAAAGATTACTCTCAAGATGCACTGGCCCGCCATGGTATGTCCCCATGCAGGCACCAAGGGGCAAAGCAAGTCGCAGCATGCTGCGGCACCCGATCTTCGGGCCTGTTGGTAAGGGTTTTGAAGCATGCTGCAGCATGCTGCAGCACACTGAAATTTGCTCCTTGCTTCCTTGATGTCAAAGAGCGGCATGAGGAGGAGAAACCTTGTGCACTCCACTGATGTGCACCGGGCTGCTTTTTTTTTTTTGCCTATATGTATTGGAGAGGTTCTTTTGTGCCTTTCAAACAGTTTCTCATTGATATGGTTCAGGTTCTGCCACCTTTGCAGGTTTTGGAAAATTGGGTTACCCCCCACCTATGGCTTGAAGCATGCCGCAGCAAATTTTTCTTGGGACTGTTGGTGCCTGTCTCCATGCCAGTTCATTGCCCACTCCGAACAATGCCTTCCTGCACATCGTACGTTGATTTGGGGGGCTTGAATGCCCCCCCAAATTGAGTTGTAGGCAAGGGAAGTGAGGCAGAAAGGGCATTTGACTGGGGAAGCACAGCTGGGGCCTGGGCAATTTTTTTCCAACGCACTCTCCCACAGGGTTGGATGATGCGTTGCTGGGGTTTGTTCATCGTTATTACATTTTGCCCCAATTTCTGTCCTCTTGATGCATACCTAAGCCGCCCAGCCAGGAGATTCCGTTTCTAAATTTGGAAGGAGGGAAGGGGGGCATTGACCAATCAATCACAGCCACAGGTCGCACTGGACACCTGCACAGATCCACACCTCCTGTACAGATCCACACCTCCTACACCCAACCATTCAGCTTTTCATCACCTTGGACACTAATATACATAGTCACCCTACAGAGTCCATGGGCTAGCAACTATAAGCTTGGTTCTAGCATCATTCACAGCGTGTTTTAAGCTCACATGTTCTGCATACGCAATTGGGAGTATTGCTCCTCTCAGCGGCATGGTCCCAAATAGCCAAGCTGTCCATGTGCCAAATGGCGGCTCTGTACGAAAAACCTGTGCAAGCGCATGACAATATAGTAGCACTTTGCATGAAGGTAGGGAAGAAGCTGTATGCACCAGCCTTGTGGGCATATCAGAGGGTTTGATTTTTAATGGGCGGCACTGCCTTGAATAGTGCCCTCCTCATTGCGACCTGTTGGAAACTAGCGCCCTAGCACCTGCCACACCCGAAACCATGTAGGTGCAATGATGTCCCATTCTTGACCTCCCTGCTAGCCAGCCGGCAAATTTGGGGGCTGTGGGGGCTTTGGGCCTAAGGGAGGGGTCTCCATGTATCCTGTCGCCCAAGCCGTTTTTCTTTCTGAGTCACATGCTGATTGCTGCTTATGCCATAGTGCTTCAACGCAGACTTCCCTCAGGGGGCATCAATTTCACTTTTTAGACGATATTTGTTGTGGCTCTCCGTGGCCTCTCCACATTTATCCCATGACACACACACTCCACCATCAGAGAATGTGGAGTAGGGCACTACTGTGCCCGGGGTCATCACCGTGTGTGCACCCCCATCCCTGCGCGCCGCAAGCGCACGCTTCCGTTGCATTCTCACCACATTCTCAACCCACTCTTGTAGCCCCCAAGCGCAGGACACCGGAGTCACCACCGCCCCCCCCCCCCCCTCCGGGTGCTTGCGCTACAGGGGCTAGGGGAGAAGGATGCGGAGGATTCTGTCAAGGAACGGCAGATCTAACACGGCGGTTACCTAGCCAACACCCCATAGACGTTGTGATTCTACAAAAGAGGCCGAACCGCTGTAACAAAGAGGCGTCAATGTTGTGAGCCAAATAGGACGGTTGCCTTCAGGGATGCAGTAGAAGGGATCGGACTTCAGAGGTAGCCCCCGAAGCGGTTAGCCAGACGGTTGGTGCAGTCTGGCAAAGCGGTTGGGGGCGATTATTGTTGGTTACAAATGCCATTGAATGCTGCATTGGCCGTCAAGGGGGACAGTGGCTGCTGATAGGCAGGGTGCCTTGGGGGGGGGGAGGGGGTCCCACTTTCCCATGCATCCCGGGTTGCCTTCATGCTGCATAAGGGTGCACCTCAGAAATACGCTCATGCATGGCGGCGCACCCTCAGAGAAACGCGGGCCACGTCGAGCACCACCTTCATGACCAGGCTATGCCCCAACAAAAAGCTGCCAACAGGAGCCCCCAAGACGCGCGTTAGCCAACTGCTGGGTACGGCGAAGGGGTCGGTGCGTCAGGTGTAGAGATGGGTGCACGGCAGGGAGCCATCCACCACGGCCGCGGTAGCAGTGCAGGTGTGGCCGAGATCCGTCTAACAGCACTGGCAGGCGGCCTGTGATCGGCTACGAGAGCTGGAGCGGTTGGATGCTCTGCCATCCAGCGTGAAGCTGGAGGACCTGAATAAAACAGGCATGTCGGAGGACCCCAAAACCTTGGGGACGTCCTTGGACAGGGAGGCGCAGCGCATTGCATGCAGGGAAGAGAAGGAGAGAATCTAGGCGTGGAAGATGTGGGCCAGAGAAATGTGGACCCAGCAACGAGGAGAAATCTACAAATGGGTGCGCGATGGCGGGGACATGGTCCTGCAAATGATACAGCAGCCAGACTGAGAGCTCATGGCGAAGATAGACGACAGAGGGGCGTGGCGCCCAGTCAACCTCAAGTATGTGCACCGGAGAACCATCAATTGAATTATTCATGCGGCGCTACTTGCAACACGTACGGAGCAGCCCCATGCAGGCGCGACACCTGGATGGTCCAACGCTCCAGCGCAGGGCTAAAAAGATCGCTGAGAAGACAACCAATGGTGTGGACCTCTGGTCTATCAAGCCACAGAAACGGCTATCTATGTAGTACTAGGACACACTGGCGGAACTCTTGCGGACTCTAGAGAAAGCAGCAGCATGGCCGGAACGGATAGCCGAAGGCTTCACATCGCTGGTGCCCAAGGGCGAAGGGGGCAGGGATCCAATGAAATTGAGGCCCTTGACAGTCTTGTCACAACTGTACATGATATGGGCCGAGGTGCGCATGGAGGATGTGCTGGCATGGCAAGAACAGTGGGCGTATGAGGAATTGTATGCCTTCCGCCCCCACCGGTGGTCCATGGACGCGGCGGTGGTGCTGATGCTACTCGTTGAGATGTCCCAGGCACTACTAAAGGCCCCGCTAGTGGGGGCGGGCACGGACTATACCAAGTGTGTCGACTTAATTCCAAAAGCGATATCGGTGGCCATGCTGGACCTCATGGGGACGGAGCGAGGAGTCCTGACCGCCTTCCACAGCATGTACAGCTAGCTACGACAGAAATTCACGATCAAGGGATGCCTGGGAGCCTAGTGGCAACCCACCAATGGCATCCTACAAGGATACCCGCTGAGCGCCATAGTAATAAGTGCACTCACAACAACACGGAAACACATGATAGACGATATCAAGAAGCCAATAGTGGTACTCACCAAGAAACTGCCACCGCAGGCGCAGAAGCCGGAGCCATCGTGTTGGTGGAAGAGTATGGCAGCAGGAGCCGACCAAGCGCGGGTATGGTGGTGCGAGACGCCATGTTGGTGCGCGGAAATGGGGACTGCGGCTGGCCCCAAACCCCGACCAAGGAAGCACAATCGACCTGCCGCCGCGGTCCAAAGGCCATAGGGCCCGGGAGACGCGCCGGCGGCGCAAGTGTGGGCCTGGCTGGGCCTCACGGGATTGGCGTCCCCCGCTAGCACAAAGACGTCACAGGCTTCCTTGAGGCGGCCAGCGACACCGCACAACCAGGGAATCCACCCCCCCCCCCCCGGACTTCCGTCTGTATTTTAATTAGGTCACCCCCCCCCCCCCCCGGGACTCACCGCACTCACCCATTGAGCCACGAGTCCTTTTCAGCCTGGGCAGTGCCAGCTTCACCGACGAGGATGATGGAGACGGCCATGATGGGGGAGCCGAGAGTGAGGAGATTGCACGAGGCACCACAGTGGACATATCAGCAGACAGATACGCCGACAACACCTACATGTTGGTAAAGTGCGCCATGACGGTGATGACGATGCTTCAGGCGACGGGCTAGTGGACAACAGTGTCAGGAGAGGAGATGAACGTGAAAAAGTCGCTGGCCTTCGCGGTGCGGCACAAAGCCCGGGGAATGAGGGAGGCCCCGGATGTGGAGCTCAACAGCGAAACACTGCCGCGGGAACATGAATTCAGGCAACTGGGCATTGCGGTGTGCATGCACCCCAAGAGGGGCACGGGCTCACTGCTCACAAAACCAGTCTAGGACGCACAGACGGCACTGAAAAAATCACAATCCCTCCCCCTAGGCTTCGTTGGGTGAGGGTCCATAGTAGCACCGATGATCATCGCGGCAGCACTGTATGGAGTGGAGCTAGCTGTCATCTCCAAGAAAACGGCGGCAGCACTGGAATCCACGGTCGTGTATGCACTATGGGGCCCTAGTAGGCCGTGATGGTGGAAGGATATAGTATTTCCTCTTCCTGTGCCGGGACACCGCGTGGCGCCCACCATGGTCGTTCCGTACCGGAGAATGTGCCGCAAACAATCATACAAGCGGTATGGGAGGCCGTAGCGACATTGAATGTGACAGGCCCCTTGGGCCGAGCCCGTCAGGAATTCCGCAAGATGCGATGGCAGCTGCTGTTGGGATGGTGGAAGTTGACGTAGCTAGGGGCACATGCCCCAATCAACGTGGCACTAGACTCTCAGCCGTACGTGGAGCACGTCTTCAGTGAAGCGCTACGCAAGCAACAGCGTCACCGAGAACCTAGACGACCTTGACTGTTTGGAGGCATGGATGCCAGCATACACCAAGTCCTCACATTCACACACACACAAGAGACTGCGACAATGAGTTGGACAAAGCCTTGCTGCGAGGAGTCTTGGCAGGAGCATTGTGGACAACGGTGCCGGCGCAAGCGAGAGGGCTCAGACCCACAAACACGTGTCTCATTCGCTCAGCAAGAGTGCCAGAGGATGAGGAACATCTTCTCTGGCGGTGCAGCCCTTGGACGCAGGCCAGAGAGCCCTTTATCGCGGACGTCATGCTGCTCGCCAAGGGCCCGAGGCTGGGATTCCCAAGAGACCGGCCGCCGTGTGTGCGCCTCTGCGGAATTGTACTTGACAAGGCACTGCGAACCAGCGGAATCTATCACGATAGCCAATGGCGTAAAGGATGTGACGACCTGTACCGCATACCATGAAGCTGGTTGTTCCTGCCCGAGGAGGCGTGGAGCCCATACGAAGGGAGCAACTGGCGGAAGCTGGTCGCCAGGGGGCCGCCAGGGACAAACACCCATAGGAAATTTTTGTGACCAGCCTGCACAGCATGTCCCTGGCAATACTGCAGGCCAAAAAGCTCAGGGATGACGAGTCCCGGCTTCTCTCTCCGGTCCCGGCGCGCATTGAAAAACGGGACTCATACCCATGGCATCATTTTCAGGACTGCGACCGCGCGGGATACCCCCGGGAGTCCTAGTCATCGGATAATTGCCTAGGGAATGGAATTGGGGACCCGGCCTGCTGCCCATGGTGCTTCGGTGGCACGCCGAGCTCGAGTGGCTGAAAATGCCGCCGCCATACAAACGCATCCCACGGGCACAGTGGAAAAGATCTTTCATGGAGTTGGCCCTGGACTTTGAGGCATCACAGGACGGCCGTTGCAGGAGGCACCGCAGTCGAAATTCATTGGGGGGGACATGTCCCTCCAGGAGAAAGGTAGGGCAGTGTGACTCATTGTCACAATGGTGGGCAGGGCCACAGAACGCGAATCAATCTTCCCGGTCTAAATGACACACCACTGACGCTCCCTCACATCGATGGGGGCGGTCAGGGTCATGGGACTGCAGGGTAGCCCCGTTTTCACCAAGCCAACGGCGGTTTGGAGACACTTGGAGGGGCTCCGCATGTACGGCGAATCCCGATTGGCAAAAAAGCAAAAACCACGCACGGCGAAGTGCCACGCCAAAACGAAGGGCCGAGCCACGAGGCTAGCGGCAAGGCCGCTAGGAGAAGCTGCGAATCGGGAGAAGAAGAGGTGCCTAGCGAAGGGTGGAGCAAAAAGCGCGCTGAAACACTACGCGACTGACGTCTATGCTAAGCTAGACAAATATCTAGCCAAGCAGTCCGATGAATTTTTCACGCCGGCGGGCGGCGCTGTTGGGAGCTAACGGCACCCATCTTTACGCCACCGGTGCCCCCGACTGAGGCCAAAAAAAACGAAACTCGGAGGCGGCTGACCGAATTCTGGGTCTGGGAGCGGCATCGGATCCCCCTTGTCCGATATCTGCATTGACACACAGGGGAGTGAGACATCGTTGCAGTAGGGGGACCACGGCCGCCCGAAGGGCATCTGCATACCGTGCACACCAAGACACACACCATTGCGCGCGCTGCTGGCCAGATAGTGCATCCCGGGAACGGGCGGCACACCAACACCCAAGGGATTCATGGGGTGCCCCCCCCCCCCCCCCCCCGGGGGCCTGCATGCGCACCACGGGCCAGAACATCGAGCAGTCCCCAGCGGTGGGGTGAGGGGAATGACGCGACAGAGACAGGCCCGCCCCAAGGCGATACCCGGCAAGCGCCCAGGTTGGCGCGCCCAGCGCAACAACACAGCTGCCGGGCACCGAGGTGGCATAAACACCCCCCCAAAGAGGCTTTGGCCTAGGCGAGGGCTGCATGCGGGGAAAGGAGCCCTCTTTGCACCCACCGTCAGGTGCAGGGGCTGATTTGCAGGCACCCCTCCCTCTTTTGCAAAGTGTGCGGCCTGCAGACCCATGCAGGTCTTCCACTGTAATATGGGTCCCCCCCCCCCCCCCACACACACACACCAGCGGTTTTTTTTCATCCATGCTTTCACAATTTGTTTGTCTTTTGGCTCACACTCTTGCTTAGTAGGGTGCCGGGACTGCGCGGAGCCGCTCATCATGACACCACGACTTGTATCACAGTTCTACCAGATACTATAGAACGCCAACATGGCTATGTCGGCCGGGAGCGTGAATATGGACGACCCCAAGGATTCGTAGTGCAGTGCTACATCCCGTCCCAACGAAGGTGGTACGCTTTTTGATGGTCTCCCTATTGAGAAGCCTCTTGCCATGTGGAACGAAACAACCTAGCCGTTTCGGAAAGCGGGCTTCTTGAACCATCCCCCTCCCAAGGCCATTCCGCTGGCCTTAGCCGATCTACTCGCTAAATGGCAATTTCTTTCTTTTTCCATTCTGTCGCAAGTCCGCTGATTCCATATTAAAACAGCACACGAAGTGATGAAAGCCCTAAATTCACTGGACAAACTAGAGGCCTAGTTCACAGAAGCCAGAAACCAGCAACAGGAATTGCCGGGGAAAACACCATAGGCAGATGGACAACAAGTCCAGCCCAAATGTGTTCCATTTTTTGGCAAGGTGTGGAGGTGGTGGACCAAGCCATTGCAGTGGTAGAGAAGCCCCGCGGACCATAGTACGAGGTTTGAAGAACATGCTACCACGTTAGATTTGCAAGAGTGTCATAGACGAATACGTCTCGAGCCAGAGACTGGAGCTTTCCAGAAGAGCGACAACAACCATGAAGTGGCAAAGGGGTGTGACCCCATAGCCATTGCCGAGCAAATCAGTCCAACAAAGAGGAGCAGACTTGTGAGCGCCGATAGTGCAAGGAGTCATCCAAGCCAGAGAGGAGGTCATGCAGCCAGTAGCGCGAGCCACAACAACGCCCCTAAAGGCCATAGAGCAAAAGTAGCTTGCCGCGCGCTTAGCCTGGGATTACATTGAGCAAATGTTCCAGAGTTTATCAAGGTTGCATGTGGGCAATGATCCTATTCGATGCCAAGCGCTAATCACCATCACAACGGAGCACATTCAAGCCATGCTTCTAGGCGGACTTAACACACTTGTGGTGGCACAGAAAAGGATATCAGGGACCCGGGAAGATGGTTTCCACACATGTCTCAGATTATGCCTTTCTACAAGCTGGAAGCACATGTTCATCCAAGAGTTAATTAGGCTAGCAGTCATGGATTCCGGAGCAATGCACCAATTTGTCCATTTCTCTATGGTAGTCACATCCTCATCCCAAGAAAGAGAGGCGGCCTTGAATGCCAAAATAGGGTGCATGGCTCTCTCCGCGGAGGGAGCTTCCCTCACGTCGTTGAACACCACGCTTGACCCTACGCTAGGGAAGATCTTTGTGGTTCAACGGGGAAACAAGCAACTGTACCAAGGGGGCCCTCAAACTACAACTTCGCAATGGCCCCCGGCGGACTATAGCCTGTGTCAACTCCAAATTCAGCCGGCACGACAAACAAGAGGTAGACCTTTTCTTACAGACCCTCAAGCCATACGACGTCATAATGGGGACTACAACGAGGACATATGGTCATCCGACCTGACACGCCCTTGGCAGCAACACCTAGCCAACGGAGAGCTCCTCGACCAGCTGCACGCGAGTAATCAACCACGACAATGAACCTCGACAGTACTACACACGCATTCCACGGCATGGACGACCGCGTCGCCTGGACACCCTATTGATTAGGCAACAAATACCCAATAGCTCCACACACGGAAGCAGATTGGCAAACTCCGCAGAGCACCGGTACACAGATCCGGTTACTTCTACAAAATGGTCCAGATGTAGCGCACTGGACTCATTGTGCAAGACACGCCTCAACCCCCAATTGGAGGAACACAACACGTCTTAAACCACGTTGCCGGAGACCTAACATACGACCAGGCCGCGTGCCAGCGACTAATACCGAAACACGTACGACACCACACATGGAATACATCAACCCCATCATACGATGAATACCTGAAGTGCCTGCTGGCGCCTAAGAACAAATCAACCGGACCCGACGGGGTACCACCGCACCACCTCCGGCCCTTACCTAACCACGTAAAGAAACACCTATAGCAGGCAATAAACGACGTCTGGAATCCTTGTCGCCCCGCTACGCTCGAGGGTAGTCCTCATATATAAAAAAAAGGACCCACAGGACCCACGCAACTACAGGCCAATATACGTATCTACCGCCATACATAGGATACTCACACGCCTCTCGTGATGTGTATATCTAAGGCCACGACCCCAGGATTCTTAGACATGCAACACGGGGCCCTACAAGGCCGAAACACCACGACCCTCGCCACAAAACTATTGAACGACCTACACACCCAAGACGGGTACGTGGCCCTCCTAGACGCAGCCAAGGCATTCCCCTTGGTCCCCCGACCAATGCTGACCGGATTCGTCAAGGAAGCAGGGGCACCGGAGAACATCACTAGAATGCTGGGTGAAATGTACCAATACACACCAGCCGTTTTGTCCTTGCACGGATGGGACCTTCCCATATGCCCCACCAAGGGAACGAAAGAGGGGTGCCCCCTCTCCCCAACATTGTTCCTCTTGTACTACGACATCCTACTTAGGGAAACCAAGGAACGCTGCCCGGATACCCGCCTTTACGTGTTCGTCGATGACATCGCGGTACGCGCACCCACGACGGGCTCACTGCTGCACACCCTGGTTACAGAACACGAAGTGGCGCATACAATGGGGTTACACTTCAACAAAGACAAAACCAAAGTGTAGCACTGGGCCAAAGACTATAACCTGGAGCCCATCACTTGGCAACACCAGCTGATCCCCGTGCATCCACGCATATTGACATATCTGGGCCACATACTAGCCCATCCCACAGAAGAAGAAACAACATGGGACATGGTGACCACACAACTGCACCATGACATAGCGACATACGGAACCCTGCCGCTAAACGGCTATGAGAAGGTAGCCATCATCAACGCCGTCCTCATTCCCCGGTGGACGTATAGGGGTCTCTTCCTCGGGAACAGGTCCCGGACGGCCGTGTGGGACGACATACTCCTACACTATATTAGGGACACACCCGGGATAAGATAGCAAATGAACAAGCACCGACTCACGACAAACCTAAGCCACGGGGTCTAGGCCTACGGCAACTATGGTGGTCTTACATCACCCGGTGGATCACACTCGGACAGCAAGAATTACAAAACAGCGGCCCCACGCAGCAACTCACCACAACCCAATATGAATATATCGACGCCGTCCGAGCCCTAGGGGGCACGGTGGGCCAACGCATCTCCCAACCTAGACAGCAATGCCCCCTTTTTGCGGGCCTGTACGACTCAAAGAGCTCGGAGGAGGACCAAGAAATAAACGCGGGAAAAACACGGCGGGCCACAAACCGCCCGGACTGTGGCTGGATGAATCCAACCGACGAACCAACACTTGAGAAAGCCCTAGAGGTGACCTAGACACTACCACACCAACGGAAACTCCACAGGATCACCATACACTACACGGGGGAACGTACCACCACAAGGTGGTATACAGACGGGTCGAAACGACAAGGGAGAGCAGGAGGAGGAATATACAATGGAAACTACCGTGCAGCGTTCCGTGTATAGGGTCCTCGACAGGTGTACCGGGCTCAGACAATGGCCTGCGCGTTGGCCTCTGAAACCGCCAATGAGGGAGACGAAATCATACTCGACAACCAAGGCGTGGTCAAAGCCACCCCGATTAGGCGCAAAGGGGTGGTCAAAGACCAAGACCACCGCGACATAGGCCACCACAATGCCTCGACGAAGCGACTCACCATACGGTGAACGCCGGGGCACCGCACCCTCGAACAAGCAACTACGTATAGCGACTATAAGGACGTACAAGGAAACAACCACTGTGATGTCCTTGCGAATATGGGCAACAACCCGCCCATGGATTCCGAACAACCACAACCACACGATATTGTCCTCATTGGACAAATCATGCCCACGCCTACAAAGGCATGGATTATGCAAGTGCGTAGACAAAAACACACCCCGGAGGTACACTGGTTCCGCTAGCTCCCCATGAAACAGTACAGGCGATACACGTGGACCCCCTGGCTCTAGGGACAGGTAAGGTGGTAGGGAACAGGCGCACCCTGGGAGCGACTACCCGTCCTGTGCGCCAAATGTGGCCAACTACACGGGGCGTCGGTGGAGTCACGACTAGCATACGGCCCCGCTTGGGGTGAATTCTGGAACGTGTGGCGCAAGAGCTGGACTGACCCGACCCAGTACGCCTGCCAATGGCCGAAACCGGCCACCAGCAATGAACTCTGGTTGTGCGCCTGACTACTCATCCCGCTGTCCCTCATCCATGCCATACCCACAACAGAAAGACACAAACTACGGGCAGAGGTAGGCCTCTTCCAATCCCGCATCATCCAGGCCCTCCAAACCCTAAGACGGAAATTGGACGACCCCACACCACAACAGCCGCCATCACCCCTATGGTTGACAAGGTTGGTTGCGCAACCACTGCCTCCACGAGAAACTGCACAAAACCTACGCAACCAAGTCGGAGCGCCATTGCGGTGTTACACCCGGAACCGTAAACGTAAGGTAGAAACGGCAACAACCAAGCCCATAGGCCCCGAACTGTGGCTCTAGGCAGCGCACACCACAAACGATGATGAGGCTGTGTCTTGGTTTGCAAGCATACATGCATGGAACAAGCGAGCCGACGAAGGGAGAACGAACACCAAAATGTCGGTGCCTCGACAGCGATAGCACATGGTGGGAGCACTTCTTAACGGCCTCAGACAAACTGGCTAGGCAGCACGCACAACACGCACGCGACATCTAGTGGAATGCACACGCCAAAGAGACAACACCACGACATTTGCCGGAATTATATGCAGTACACACCAACACACCCACAACCAAGACAGAACACCATCTGCTAATTACAAACCCGCTAAAGGAACATACAGAGGCATAGGGACTGCACAACACATATACAACAATGTGCCTGGAACGCTGACAATGGTACAAACAGGCTAAACATGACATTGTGAGACGGTACGCAGACATAAAAACACCACTCCTCACATACGAGAGGTTTGAGACACTGTGCATAGACACCGACCTGCTGCTGGCTCACCACATGCAACAAGCACAATACACGTGGCACCCCAGCAGGAACGCATCATGAATTTGATGCATGAGCCCCAAAGTAGATACCAACAAAAAACGGTAGCGTACTCGGATGCATCCAGGCAGGCACGACAGACGACTTTCCTCATACGGAAACGACCACGGCAACAGTGGGGCCCCACCTTGTGGGAAGTCCCAATGCAACCATCACCAAAACGACAAAAAGCGCACTTGGATCCAAACGACTTGGAAATCCTCTAACATAACAACACCAACCTCAACGGGAAAACATGGGGGCCCGGCTATGAGCTGAAGCCTGTATGCACACCCTGGCTTGGCCGAAATCTGTTTTTAGCTTTGAACTGGGCCCAATGCGGCACCTGGCGCTCTCTGAATTGGCCTATTTGATAAAGGACAACAAAAAAAAAGCAACTGTACCACGTCATGACACACATCACAAGTTGCACCCACGCACAACACGGTCTAATCAAAAGCAAAACACTTTTCTTAGCATTGCCCGGCATGTCCCGTCCGAAATCTACCAGTCCGTTGGCAGCGGTGCTGGAAACGTCTTGTTTAAAATCGCTTCCAATTTTTCTCAAATCCATGGGATTTGCGAAGCCGGGCTGACGAAATTGGTTGGGCAAACACTTTCGACCTCCGGAGCGACTATTCTGACCATTGCTCGCAATCAACCAGGCCACATTTCAAGAGCACTACTCCTAAAACAATATGGGTAATGTCTTGGATCTCTAAGGAGCTATCCGACCAAAACTGCTTACTCTATCCCATGTCGATCCAACCGATTTCACAAAAAAGTTACAAATCCCAACAACTATACTATCCCCCACACATGTGTCCGTTGCAATGACAGAAGTCGAACTAGCATCCTTGGGCACCCTACACTGGTAGGGGGGAAAGTGGATCGGCCGGTTGGGGGACCTCTACCGTAGCTGCTCCACAGCCAGTTCGTGGGGGGGGCATTGCGACCACCGTGCCCTCCGCTGCCGCAACTAATACGGATTGTGTGGATGATGGGGGGCACTGGCATTCTAAGAGATGGCGCTTGGAAACACGAGAACGTTGCCATTCTCCCTCGCAATAGCGCAGACATCGGCGAGACGGGGGCTCACGCCGCTCCAAGTCCCGATCCCCACCATCAGAGTAGGCCCGGCATGTTGCCTTGTACTACACTGACCATTACATGCGCGACCCCCTGTCATGTCCTACAAGACCCCCCCCCCCCCTCCAGTATAGGGCGGCCCATGGCTACCTCCCCGCGCACACCCACCCATACATACCAATCTCTCCCCCCTGCGCTGGGACGCAGTCTCCTCCCCTCGCCGGGGAACGGACCGGCCAACGTCGTAACGAGTTATACGAGTCATGCCACTACCCCGCAATGATAACCCCGGCTGACAGCAAGGAGTTTTTTCAACCTCAGACTCCCTTAGTCCTTGAGACCAGTGACCAAGTGGGTGCACAAGTGCCTTTAGTTGCGGGCAATCAGCAGTAGGGATATGTTCTAGAGGGTATGAGATACGTAGCTCTCCCTCTGCCGTTAACCTCGCCGGTGCCTGCACCGGGTGCGTGGGTCAATGTCACCCTTGTTCGCGAGATATTCGAATACACAAGACCTTGTGCGCAATGGATTTCACATTGTGGTTTGTACCAACTTTTTGGGCAGGCCGGGGCGCGTCTCCGATACCACTTTGCGGGGGAGCAGGGTTTCCCCTTGCTTCCTCTTGCACAAGCCCGGTTCAGTTTTGCGCCCGTTGCAACGGGATCTCCCACCTTGCTTTTAACGGTCTTTAATCCGGTGCAACTCGGCACCTACTACGGAACGTGGTCAGCCCAGCCAGCGGATCTCTCCGCAAACTGCAGGCAGCCGTGTCTTCCTTACAAGATTCGGAGCAAAGCTCCGACTTCGGACCCTCCTCCTGTATGCCGATGGCAGCTGGTTTCTCTCTCCTTACCCTCAACGTGGAGCACGCGGTCAAAACCAAAATAGTGGCGCTCAAGCAGCTGCTGGAATGGTATTGTTACCGTGCCTTGGTGTTTCTCCATGAGGTCGAGACGCCCCCCTCCCCCCTTGTTCATGTTTCACTGTCTTTATTGGCATACGTTCACCGTGGTTGCATCTTCATCTGCCGACGTCAGCATTGTGGTCCGTCGCGATTCACAGTTCCCTGTTGGTGGCTTCCCTCATCGCTTTGAAGGCACGGCCATTGCTATTGAGCTCACCTACTGTGACACCCGGATACAAGTTGTTAATGCCTACCTGCTAGTCATGGGCAGTGCCCAAGAGTACCGTCCTCTGCTGCAGTGGTTGCGTGCACATGTGTGTCGCCCCGGACTGACGTTTAGTTCTTCTTGGAGGGGAATCTCAATGTAATCCAGGATGGTCTGCAAATTGCTTGCCGTCACATACGCAAATGGCTTGCACGGCAGGCGTGGGCCCACATGGGTCAGTGCACAAGGCTTCGTAGGAGCCTTGGATTTCTTTCTTAGTCGTCATTGGTCTCCGAACAACCGTGTGGTCCGTGTGGAGAGTGAGTCCGTCTTCCCGTCCGATCATTACCCTGTGAGACTGCGTCTTCTCACATTGCCCCCCTTGGTGGCTCCTGGGAACCCGAACCCCCGGGCATGCTTCAAACTGGGTTCGAGTGTCAGTTAGTGGCAGCGGAAGGCTTTTGCAGACAATTGCAAAAGTCTACATTCCACGCCCCTAGCGTCACACCGGCGGCATACCGCGATTTTGTGGGTGTCATGACCATAGCGGCACAGACCATTTTCGGCCCCCCAACCACCCCGGGCACAGTGCCCGGGCTGGTATCTTTTGCGGCAAAATAATTAGATACTTTGGTGAAGGTGCATGCCCGCTGCTAGTTGAATTTGCGTTTCACCCGTAAAGTAGTCGCGGCCCGTAAATCAGTCCGACAAGTGTGGACATGGTGGGTCTTGAGCGGTCCCTTGAAGTCATCCCTTTGGCACGTCCAGAAGGCAATGCGGGTCCGTCCAAAGCGGATTATCGCTGCCTCATGCGGAAACCCTTCACTTCCTGTATTGAGCCCACTTATGATAGCGGGCTATTGGTTCCCCCGGAGGTGCAAGTTGCGGTAGGTTTGGATAAGATCCGGGCCGGGCATTTACGTTGTATCCTCTATTGTACAGAAGCCAAACTCTATGCTATCATCCCTTGGCGAGTTGATGTCATGCCACCCCTCACAGTTGCTCTAGACTCCACAAGTCGCATTTTGCCAAAGGCCCAACGGTCCACGCCTTTTCGATATTTGGTAGAGTATTGCACGATCGAATGGCAGCATGACGGCCAACAACAATCAGTGGTCGGTTCCATTCATCGGGTGTCCGCGAGGGTCCCACTTCGGGCCATAGTCCACGGCACTTTCCTATGCTTTGCCGGCCAAGATAGCACATGGACCCATTGTCAATGCGCGTGCACTGTTAAATTTTACCACCATGTGGATGTTGGTTGGCACCCGCATATCACTCAGTACGTCCCATGTATGGCTCGTGCAGGGGTGTCGCCGTGAACACAATTTGCGTTACATGCCTCCTCCAGTGTGGCGCATCTTCTCCGAGCGTTCCATGACTACATGTGGTTCAAGTTTTTGCGCCGCCGTCGCGTGTGTCTGGTAGTTGACGATGTGCGACACGTGTACGGGTCCGTGGTGCATGACACCTCACAATGTCTGTCACTGTTAGCAGACTTCCCTACAGCAGTAGTGGACATGCTCCTACTTGCCGCCACCGAGGCCACCGTGCACTTGGGCGGCTCTGGAGGTGTGAGCGAAGCTGTCGCAAGGTTATTCGCCGGGCAGGAGCACGGATGCCCGGCGTGTGCGATCGTTTTTCTATGATGGCAGAGGCACACGTTGTTCTGGCACTAAACCGTTTGCCCCCGTGTTGGGGACCAGGCGGACCCTTTACCCGGTTAGGGTATATGGATAACACCACATGGTGTGTAGACTCAGAGTCCGACTTGCCTGTGTTTGTAGACAATTTGCAAAACGCGGGGCTTCAGACTAACCTTTTTTCGTTTGGCCCCAAACACTTGCTGGTGGTTGCGGCCTATGAAAGCTTTCAGGTTACGTTTCGTCCGAGATCCGTTACATGGGAGGGTCGTTCATGCCTTTGCACCAGGGGATGGGCTATGTGCAAGTGGTAGGTCAACCTTCCAACACGTCAACCACAAGGTGGACAACATGAAACTGTTCAGTGCCAACCGACAAGCTTTCACGGTGGTGGCCATCGTTTGCCTTCCCTCCAGTTACACGTACCAAACGTACAACGTAGTGGGTGGTAGGCAACTGCGTTGGCAGGCAAGGGTCATCAAAATACTTAAAGTTTTGGTTAGGCACAAGTGTCTTCTAGTTAATTGAAATGTTTTGCCTTGGAAAAGCTATGCGCTCGCATTGCGGAGGGGGTCGCCGCTTCATTGCTCCCGCTCTGGAATTTAGGGTAGCGGATGTTTGGAACCTTACTTGATACGTGAAACAACTCGTATATTAGTACATCTTTCAATTTTTGGCGTGAGAGGGAGTCGCTCCTTTGTGCGCCAACAATTCAGAGGTTGTGTGCCGGCGAAAAGATGTTGGATGATTCGGGTGTTGAATTTGGTTGTATTGGATGAATTCCAATATTTCAACACTTGAAACAAAACCCCCGAAAAAATGGCCCATGGAGCGAACCATCAATGAGGGAAGGTAGTGCACAATCTAGCTCACCAAAATGCCGAAGGATCTCTATGACCTCCCTTTTACCGTAAATTACACACGCCCAAGGCAATTTTTTTCTATGGCCAAGCTTTTATTGGAAAGGTCTAAAATTCTACTTTCTTACTTCTTTACTTTCTATCACAAGCTTACCACTTTGAACAGCTTTGGAAAAATTATTTTCGACCACTTTTGGGCCCGCAGGTGACCCCCGCGACCCTGCCATAGCACGTGCGTTGTGTGCGCTCCACTCACTTAGCGATGCCGAAACGGGACATTACAGCGTGTTGACATTGAGAAAATACCTTGCAAGCGATGCTCTTCATCTTTATTATCACCCCAAAGGTGTCGAACGCATTCCATGGCAATCAAACTAACACCGTAAGGTGGAAGTTGAAAAAGTATGCAACAGGGTGTTTTCAAGGCAAATTTTGCGGTACCTTGGACCCAAAAAGAGTTTGTTGAGCC
This sequence comes from Eutreptiella sp. 'Long Island Sound 2002', assembly GCA_964036045.1. Classification (NCBI taxonomy): domain Eukaryota; phylum Euglenozoa; class Euglenophyceae; order Eutreptiales; family Eutreptiaceae; genus Eutreptiella; species Eutreptiella sp. 'Long Island Sound 2002'. The sequence goes on along the minus strand of OZ038380.1, from coordinate 91,751,475 downwards.
GAATAATTTAGTGCATAACCCGGAAGAGAGTGATCAAAGGAGTTCTTTCGTCATTTAGTTTCGTTCCAATGCAAGCGGCCCCCTCCACAGAAAGGGTAGATTTTCAAATTGCCTACAAGGGCACCATTTTTGCTTACTTTTGACAAAATTTGATAGTAGGCTTTGCCACTTGCAACCCCAGTTCCCGGCTGCCGCCGTTCGGTTTCTTGCTCGAAGTTTGTGTGGTTCTCCTTACCACCATAGGTATCATCCACCAAAATTTCACCGGACTCCGGAGCCCCGCGACAGAGTTGTGATTTTTGCCCATGTCACGCGTGCTTACTTCTTGGTTGGTTGTTGGTATACAAACCCCCCTAGTTGATGGTCAATAATTGAAGTCACATTCTCCAAGGCTCCATGAAATTTCATGTCTCATAGTTATCGATACTCCCATTGGTAGATCTCTAGAGGGACCACATATGCAACAAACAAACTTTGAGTGCTCCCCACGGAGAGAGTGTGTAGCATTGTGTGCATTTGTGCATGTAGATCATCAAAATACTTAAAGTTTTGGTTTGGCACAAGTGTCTTCTAGTTAATTGAAATGTTTTGTCCTGGAAAATCACCGCGCTCGCATTGTGCATGGGGTCGCCGCTTCAATGCTCCCGCTCTGGAATTTAGGGCAGCGGATGTTTGGAACCTTACTTGATACGTGAAACAACTGGTATATTAGTACATCCTTCAATTTTTGGCGTGGGAGGGAGTCGCTCCTTTGCGCGCCAACAATTGAGAGGTTTCATGCCGGCGGAAAGATTTTGGATGATTCGGGTGTTGAATTTGGTTGTATTTGATGACTTCCAATATTTCAACACTTGAAACATCCAGCCCCCGAAATAATGGCCCATGGAGCGAACCATCAATGAGCGAAGGTGGTGCACAATCTAGCTCACCAAAATGCCCAAGGATCTCTATGACCTCCCTTTTTTTTCGTAAATTACACACGCCCGAGGCAATTTTTTTCTATGGCCAAGCTTTTATTGGAAAGGTCTAAAATTCTACTCTCTTACTTCTTTACTTTCTATCACAAGCTTACCACGTTGAACAGCTTTGGAAAAATTATTTTCGACCACTTTTGGGCCCGCAGGTGACCCCCGCGACCATGCCATAGCACGTGCGTTGTGTGCGCTCCACTCACTTAGCGATGCCGAAATGGGCATTACAGCGTGTTGACATTGAGAAAATACCTTGCAAGCGATGCTCTTCATCTTCATTATCACCCCAAAGGTGTCCAACGCATTCCATGGCAATCAAACACAACACTGTAAGGTGGAAGTTGAAAAAGTATGCAACAGGGTGTTTTTCAAGGCAAATTTTGCGGTACCTTGGACCCAAAAAGAGTGTGTTGAGCCCAATAATTTAGTGCATAACCCGGAAGAGAGTGATCAAAGGAGTTCTTTCGTCATCTATTCTCGTTCCAATGCAAGCGGCCCCCTCCAAGGACAGGGTAGATTTTCAAATTGCCTACAAGGGCACTATTTGTGCTTACTTTTGACAAAATTTGATAGTAGGCTTTGCCACTTGCAACCCCAGTTCCTGGCTGCCGCCGTTCGGTTTCTTGCTCGAAGTTTGTGTGGTTCTCCTTACAACCATAGGTATCATCCACCAAAATTTCACCGGAATCCGGAGCCCCGCGACAGAGTTGTGATTTTTGCCCGTGTCACGCGTGCTTACTTCTTGGTTGGTTGTTGGTATACAAACCCCCCTAGTTGATGGTCAATAATTGAAGGCACATTCTACAAGGCTCCATGAAATTTCATGTCTCATAGTTATCGATACTCCCATTGGTAGATCTCCGGAGGGACCACATATGCAACAAACAAACTTTGACTGCTCCCCACGGAGAGAGTGTGTAGCATTGTGTGCATTTGTGCATGTAGATCATCAAAATACTTAAAGTTTTGGTTTGGCACAAGTGTCTTCTAGTTAATTGAAATGTTTTGTCCTGGAAAATCACTGCGCTCGCATTGTGCAGGGGGTCGCCGCTTCAATGCTCCCGCTCTGGAATTTAGGGCAGCGGATGTTTGGAACCTTACTTGATACGTGAAACAACTGGTATATTAGTACATCCTTCAATTTTTGGCGTGGGAGGGAGTCGCTCCTTTGCGCGCCAACAATTGAAAGGTTTTATGCCGGCGGAAAGATGTTGGATGATTCGGGTGTTGAATTTGGTTGTATTTGATGACTTCCAATATTTCAACACTTGAAACATCCAGCCCCCGAAATAATGGCCCATGGAGCGAACCATCAATGAGCGAAGGTGGTGCACAATCTAGCTCACCAAAATGCCCAAGGATCTCTATGACCTCCCTTTTTTTTCGTAAATTACACACGCCCGAGGCAATTTTTTTCTATGGCCAAGCTTTTATTGGAAAGGTCTAAAATTCTACTTTCTTACTTCTTTACTTTCTATCACAATCTTACCACTTTGAACACCTTTGGAGAAATTATTTTCGACCACTTTTGGGCCCGCAGGTGACCCCCGCGACCCTGCCATAGCACGTGCGTTGTGTGCGCTCCACTCACTTAGCGATGCCGAATGGGGACATTACAGTGTGTTGACATTGAGAAAATACCTTGCAAGCGATGCTCTTCATCTTTATTATCACCCCAAAGGTGTCGAACGCATTCCATGGCAATCAAACACAACACCGTAAGGTGGAAGTTGAAAAAGTATGCAACAGGGTGTTTTTCAAGGCAAATTTTGCGGTACCTTGGACCCAAAAAGAGTGTGTTGAGCCGAATAATTTGCTGCATAACCTGGAAGAGAGTGATCAAAGGAGTTCTTTCGTCATTTAGTTTTGTTCCAATGCAAGGGGCCTCCTCCAAGGACAGGGTAGATTTTCAAATTGCCTACAAGGGCACTATTTGTGCTTACTTTTGACAAAATTTGATAGTAGGCTTTGCCACTTGCAACCCCAGTTACCGGCTGCCGCCGTTCGGTTTCTTGCTCGAAGTTTGTGTGGTTCTCCTTACAACCATAGGTATCATCCACCAAAATTTCACCGGAATCCAGAGTACCGCGACAGAGTTGTGATTTTTGCCCCTGTCACGCGTGCTTACTTCTTGGTTGGTTGTTGGCATACAAACCCCCCTAGTTGATGGTCAATAATTGAAGGCACATTCTACAAGGCTCCATGAAATTTCATGTCTCATAGTCATCGATACTCCCATTGGTAGATCTCCGGAGGGACCACATATGCAACAGACAAACTTTGATTGCTCCCCACGGAGAGAGTGTGTAGCATTGTGTGCATTTGTGCATGTAGATCATCAAAATACTTAAAGTTTTGGTTTGGCACAAGTGTCTTCTAGTCAATGGAAATGTTTTGTCCTGGAAAATCACTGCGCTCGCATTGTGCAGGGGGTCGCCGCTTCAATGCTCCCGCTCTGGAATTTAGGGTAGCGGATGTTTGGAACCTTACTTGATACGTGAAACAACTGGTATATTAGTACATCCTTCAATTTTTGGCGTGGGAGGGAGTCGCCCCCTTGCGCGCCAACAATTGAGAGGTTTTATGCCGGCGGAAAGATGTTGGATGATTCGGGTGTTGAATTTGGTTGTATTTGATGACTTCCAATATTTCAACACTTGAAACATTCAGCCCCCAAAATAATGGCCCATGGAGCGAACCATCAATGAGGGAAGGTGGTGCACAATCAGCTCACCAAACTGCCCAAGGGCCTCTATGACCTCCCTTCTTTCTTGAATTACACACGCCCAAGGCAATTTTGTTTGGGGGCCAAGCTTGGATTTTAAATTTCCAAATTTCTACTTTCTTACTTTTTTACTTTCTATCACAATCTTACCACTTTGATCAGCTTTGGAGAAATTATTTTTGACCACTTTTGGGCCCGCGGGTGACCCCCGCGACCCTGCCATAGCACGTGCGTTGTGTGCGCTCCACTCACTTAGCGATGCCGAATTGGGACATTACAGTGTGTTGACATTGAGAAACTACCTTGCAAGCGATGCTCTTCATCTTTATTATCACCCCAAAGGTGCCCAACGCATTCCATGGCAATCAAACACAACACCGTAAGGTGGAAGTTGAAAAAGTACGGAACAGGGTGTGTTTCAAGGCAAATTTTGCGGTACCTTGGACCCAAAAAGAGTTTGTTGAGCCGAATAATTTAGTGCATCACCCGGTAGAGAGTGATCAAAGGAGTTGTTTCGTCATCTAGTTTCCTTCCAGTGCAAGCGGCCCCCTCCAAAGACAGGCTAGATTTTCAAATTGCCTACAAGGGCACGATTTTTGCTTACTTTTGACAAAATTTGATAGTGTGCTTTGCCACTTGCAACCCCAGTTCCCGGCTGCCGCCGTTCGGTTTCTTGCTCGAAGTTTGTGTGGTTCTCCTTACCACCATAGGTATCATCCACCAAAATTTCACCGGAATCCGGAGCACCGCGACAGAGTTGTGATTTTTGCCAATGTCACACGTGCTTACTTCTTGGTTGGTTGTTGGCATACAAACCCCCCCGGTTGATGGTCAATAATTGACGGCACATTCTCCAAGGCTCCATGAAATTTTGTGTCTCATAGTTATCGATACTACCATTGGTAGATCTCCGGAGGCAGCGAATATGCAACAGACAAACTTTGACTGCTCCCCACGGAGAGAGTGTGTAGCATTCTGTGCATTTGTGCATGTAGATCATCAAAATACTTAAAGTTTTGGTTTGGCACAAGTGTCTTCTAGTCAATTGAAATGTTTTGTCCTGGAAAATCACTGCGCTCGCATTGCGGAGGGGGTCGCCGCTTCATTGCTCCCGCTCTAGAATTTTGGGCAGCGGATGTTTGGAACCTTACTTGATACGTGAAACAACTCGTATATTAGTACATCCTTCAATTTTTGCCGTGGGAGGGAGTCGCTCCTTTGCGCGCCAAGAATTGAGAGGTTTTTTGCCGGCGAAAAGATGTTGGATGATTCGGGTGTTGAATTTGGTTGTATTTGATGACTTCCAATATTTCAACACTTGAAACATCCAGCCCCCAAAATAATGGCCCATGGAGCTAACCATCAATGAGGGAAGGTGGTGCACAATCTAGCTCACCAAAATGGCCGAGCACCTCTATGACCTCCCTTTTTTCGTAAATTACACACGCCCAAGGCATATTTTTTCTCGGGCCAAGCTTGGATTTTAAAGTTCCAAAGTTCTACTTTCTTACTTCTTTACTTTCTATCACAAGCTTACCACTTTGAATACCTTTGGCAAAATGATTTCCGACCACTTTTGGGCCCGCGGGTGACCCCCGCGACCCTGCCATAGCACGTGCGTTGTGTGCGCTCCACTCACTTAGCGATGCCGAAATGGGACATGAGAGTGTGTTGACATTGAGTAATAGCTTGCAAGCGATGCTCTTCATCTTTATTATCACCCCAAAGGTGCCCAACGCATTCCATGGCAATCAAACACAACACTGTAAGGTGGAAGTTGAAAAAGTATGCAACAGGGTGTTTTTCAAGGCAAATTTTGCGGTACCTTGGACCCAAAAAGAGTTTGTTGAGCCCAATAGTTGAGTGCATAACCCGGTAGAGACTAATCAAAGGAGTTCTTTCGTCATCTAGTTTCCTTCCAGTGCAAGCGGCCTCCTCCAAGGACAGGGTAGATTTTCAAATTGCCTACCAGGGCACGATTTTGCTTACTTTTGACAAATTTTGATAGCAGGCTTTGCCACTTGCAACCCGAGTTCCCGGTTGCCGCCGTTCGGTTTCTTGCTGGATTTTGTGTGGTTCTCCTTACAACCATAGGTATCATCCACCAAAATTTCACCAGACTCCGGAGCACCGCGACAGAGTTGTGATTTTTGCCCGTGTCACGCGTGCTTACTTCTTGGTTGGTTGTTGACAAACAAACCCCCTGGTTGATGGTCAATAATTAAAGGCACATTCTCCAAGGCTGCATGAAATTTCATGTCTCACAATTATCAATACTACCATTGGTAGATCTCTGGAGGGAGCGAATATGCAACAGACAAACTTTGAATGCTCCCGACGCAGAGAGTGTGTAGCATTGTGTGCATTTGTGCATGTAGATCATCAAAATACTTAAATTTTTGGTTTGGCACAAGTGTCTTCTAGTCAATTGGAATGTTTTGTCCTGGAAAAAAACTGCGCTCGCATTGCGGAGGGAGTCGCCGCTTCATTGCTCCCGCTCTGGAATTTTGGGCAGCGGATGTTTGTAACCTTACTTGATACGTGAAACAACTCGTATATTAGTACATCCTTCAATTTCTGGCGTGGGAGGGAGTCGCTCCTTTGCGCGCCAACAATTGAGAGGTTTTGTGCCGACGAAAAGATTTTGGATGATTCGGGTGTTGAATTTGGTTGTATTTGATGACTTCCAATATTTCAACACTTGAAACATCCAGCCCCCGAAATAATGGCCCATGGAGCGAACCATCAAAGAGCGAAGGTGGTGCACAATCTAGCTGACCAAAATGGCCGAGCGCCTCTATGACCTCCCTTTTTTTGCAATTTACACACGCCCAAGGCAATTTTTTTCTGGGGCCAAGCTTGGATTTCAAAGTTCCAAATTTCTACTTTCTTACTTCTTTACTTTCTATCACAATCTTACCACTTTGAACAGCTTTGGAAAAATTATTTTTGACCATCTTTGGGGATCGCGGGTGACCCCCGCGACCCTGCCATAGCACGTGCGTTGTGTGCGCTCCACTCACTTAGCGATGCCGAAACGGGACATTACAGCGTGTTGACATTGAGTAGAACACTGCAAGCGATGCTCTTCATCTTTATTATCACCCCAAAGGTGCCCAACGCATTCCATGGCAATCAAACACAACACTGTAAGGTGGAAGTTGTAAAAGTATGCAAGAGGGTGTTTTTCAAGGCAAATTTTGCGGTACCTTGGACCCAAAAAGAGTTTGTTGAGCCCAATAATTGAGTGCATAACCCGGTAGAGAGTAATCAAAGAAATTCTTTCGTCATTTAGTTTCCTTCCAGTGCACAGGTCTCCTCCAAGGACAGGCTAGATTTTCAAATTGCCTACCAGGGCACGATTTTGCTTACTTTTGACAAATTTTGATAGTAGGCTTTGCCACTTGCAACCCGAGTTCCCGGTTGCCGCCGTTCAGTTTCTTGCTGGATTTTGTGTGGTTCTCCTTACAACCATAGGTATCATCCACCAAAATTTCACCAGACTTCGGAGCACCGCGACAGAGTTGTGATTTTTGCCCGTGTCACGCGTGCTTACTTCTTGGTTGGTTGTTGACAAACAAACCCCCTGGTTGATGGTCAATAATTGAAGGCACATTCTCCAAGGCTCCATGAAATTTCATGTCTCATAATTATCAATACTACCATTGGTAGATCTCTGGAGGGAGCGAATATGCAACAGACAAATTTTGACTGCTCCCCACGGAGAGAGTGTGTAGCATTGTATGCATTTGTGCATGTAGATCATCAAAATACTTAAAGTTTTGGTTTGGCACAAGTGTCTTCTAGTCAATTGAAATGTTTTGTCCTAGAAAATCACTGCGCTCGCATTGCGGAGGGAGTCGCCGCTTCATTGCTCCCGCTCTAGAATTTAGGGCAGCGGATGTTTGGAACCTTACTTGATACGTGAAACAACTCGTATATTAGTACACCCTTCAATTTTTGGCGTGAGAGGGAGTCGCTCCTTTGTGCGCCAACAATTGAGAGGTTTTATGCCGGCGAAAAGATGTTGGATGATTCGGGTGTTGAATTTGGTTGTATTTGATCACTTCCCATATTTCAACACTTGAAACATCACGCCCCCGAAATAATGGCCCATGGAGCGAACCACTAGTTGTCCCTCGTCTCAACTTTTGTTTGCGTCTCCAATGTTTAGGCAGTTTTCCTGTCTTTGTTTTTGTTAACCCATGGACGGGGTTGAGCAGCCTAGTCAGAACCAACAAGGGTCAGCCAAGGAGCGGCTGGCGGCACAAGCCAAAGAGATTCAAGAATTCAGAGAGCAACTCGCCCGAGTGGCAGTGAAGGAGGGGCCCCGCCTGCCCCCACTGAGCGTGCCAGAAGTAAACCGAGCCCTCGAGAAGCCCCAGTTGGCACAGTGGATGAGACTCATGCTGTCCAACATCAAGGCGTACGTACGCCTTAGAGCTGGTGAGGTGGGGGAGATCCCCCGACCAAGTGAGTTTGGCGGCCGGGCGACGGAGGCCGCAGTCGACCCACGAGAGCAGCTGGCGCGGAGGGTCTGGGACTGCGTGTCCCAGTCCCAGGCGGCGTATGCCCGCAGGTATGCCGGGACGCACGGGAAATCCAGCTCCGAGTCCAACCAGTACACCACGCTGGAGGAGGCATAGAAGGAGCAAGGGTCGGCGTTCACGTGGCGGAGCGTGAAATTCAGGGAGGTGGGAGGAGTACTGCAATGGCAGTCGAGGCAGCGCGAGTGGATCCCTGTGGTCTCGCCGCCGAGCGGAGGGTGCCAGAGGTGCGCGCAGCGGGGCTCCCCCGACGAACGCCACTGGCACTTTAGATGCCCACACTGGTCCTGACAGGACCAGCTGGAGCCCGGACCGGCCGCCCCGGGCTCCGGCGTTGCGGACGCGGCGGCAGAGCTACGGGCGCTCGCCCGCCGGTGGGAGACAGCAGCCCGGTCAGACGACCCCTGCTCACCGGAGGAAAGCGCCATGCAGTCCTGGAGACCGAAAGCCCGCTCGCAGTACGCGTCCCGACTCCGGGCCTTGGCGGCTTACGCGGGCCGCACGGGCCCGCCTGATACAGCCGCGGCACTGGCAGGCCTCCTAGCAGAGCGGGCCCAAGCCGGCGCTACAGCGTCGGCCCTGCGGGGTATTACCTCCGCGGTCCGGGCCGTGGAGGACCTCCAGTGGCTGCCCCCAACAGTCACCACCTTGCACAAAAGGATTGCGGCGGGAGCCGCATCCTCGGGCTCTCAGCCCTATCTGTCCCCAGCAGGCTTGGTCCAGCTGGTCGAAAAGGCCAGAGACTCCAGACACGGAGCGGTATTCAGCGCATTGGCCATCATCAGCTGGGTATGCTACCTGCGGGTGGGCGAAGCAGCTGGCATCAGGGTTACTGACCTGGCTATGCCAGGCTTTGTCCAGTTTTGGAACTCCAAGACAGGGGAGGAGGGGTACACCACCCGCCCCCTGTACAGGTATGCGGACGGCGTCCGGGCGTGGCTTCATGGCCACATGGTTTCGCTGGGCCGATCCTCAGACATGCTCGTCTGTCAGTCAGGGGAAGCGGGGTTGGAGGCGGGCATGGCCGAAACCCTGGCGAGCACCGCCCACTCCCGAGCTAGGTGGCACGCCCTGCGCAGGGGAGGCGCCGCAGCGACTTGGGCCCGTAAACCACACCTCGCCTACTACAAATGGTGGGGCAGATGGCAAAGCACGGCCGTGGCGATGCAATACGGCACCAAATGGTCAGACCCGGGAGTCGTTGCCCCTACGGTGCTGCCCGCATGGTCCCGTGACCAGGGGCCTTTGCCGACTCCGGAACGCGTGGGCGTCCTGATCCCTGTGGGGATCCCCGATGTTCCCCAGTATCGCGAGCGCCCTCAACACCCCGACCAAGCGCAAGCCGAGACTTCCGCGAGGTCAGGAGCTTGAATCCACTGCGAGCGGCACGCTTGGGGGAGGAGGCGACGGAGACCAAACCGCGACCGAGCTGGAGGAATCCCCAGGGGACGGCTCTGCTGAGATGGGCCCGGGGCCTGACAAATCTCCTACCCTCCCTCCACTTCCTCCTTTGGCCTCTGCTATTGAGCGCGGCGCCGTGTCTCGGGAAGATGCGGGTCAGCTATGCACGGTGGCGGGGCATTTGGTTGCCGGGGGGGGGGGGGCGTGCGGGCCGGGGACGGCAGCCGGGCCCATCAATGTCGTTTCCGACGTGGACACCGACGACAACAGCGAGTATTCCGGAAGCGAGCCCTCTGGCGAATTCGCAGTCGGCAGCGCCAGGGGCTCCCCCGGGCGTGGACAGGCCGGAGTTGCCAGGTTCGTTGGGCGGGAGCGTAAGCGGTGGTCCTCCAGGGCGGCCGTTGGCCCTGTCAGAGGAGGACCCGCAGCGGGCTTGAAAGCTGGACTGGTGGGCAGTGTCCACCGCACATACACGGGGTCGCGTCGCGCTAAGGTGGTCCTGGCTGGTACGCAGGCCGTGCGACCCCGAGCCCCCGCACGCCGTCAAGCTGGGAGACCTCGTTTGGCCCAGCAGATCGGAATGCCGCAGCCCAAGCGCACCAAGCTCGGGCAGGGCGGGCATGTCCGGGCGCCGGAGGCGCAAGGCCCGGTGGAGGGTGCCTTGGTGGCTGCAGCTGAGCGTCTCAAGGCCAAGGCTTGGGGGCGGGCGGGCCCAGTGGCGTCGCCCCCCCCCCCCTCTGTAAGGGTCCCGACAAGGGTGCGAGGGTGCAGGGACAGCCCCCCCTCTTCCTGGAGTTCATGCAGGCACTCACCCCCCATTTTCACTGGATAGCCGAGCGGGAACGTTGTGGCTTGTGGATGGTTGCAAAGAGGGTGGATTTGTGGTTGAATAGAGTATTCGATACAGCCGAGGATTTCCGCTTGCAAGGGGCTTTACCCGCTCTCCCGGGCGCCTTGCGCAAGCTCCACCCGGACGCCTGGGAGGCATGCCTCCATATCAACACCTCCCCCATTCCGCGGTTCATGGGGGGGGGTCGAGGATGCCATTTTGGACCGGGGATTGGGGCCGATAGGCTCCCACCAGCTCCCTGACGATCTGTGGGACGCTGTCGTACCGCCCTTCTACCGCGGAGGGCTCCAGGATTTTGACGTCGAGCGGGAGTGGCAGGATGGGGATAGGGTGGTCCGAGGGGCAACCAGATGGGTGTCGCAGCAGGTCCAGAGGATAGTGCAGGCGTTCAGGGGGGCGGGGGTCTACGAGGAGACGGCTGACCCCCCCCCCCCCACGTGTTACCCCTTCGTCATCCCCAAATCCTCCGAGAAGGTATCCTTGATCTTGAGGTGCGTCAAGATCAACAAGAGTGACGGGGGCAAGCCCCCCACTTTTAGATTGGATTCCTGGGAGGATTTGGCTAGGTCCTTGTCGGCATTCCCGCCTGATGTGGACCTCTACGGCCTCCACATCGACCTCAAAAATGCGTACTCGAGCTTTTGCTTGCCCCAGGGTGCGCGCCACGTTTTTCGCTTCCGGCCCGCCCTTGGGGCTCCGCCTGTGGCGCTGTCGCGCCTACCATTTGGCTAGAAATACAGCCCCTATCTGTGCCAAACCAGTTTGGCTCGCATTCTCTAGGGGGTACTGCCCCCCGAGATACTCCTTGTGCACTACCTCGATCACTTTTTGCTCGTCTTCACTGATAGGGAGGTGCTCAGGGAGGCGGGGCGAGTGGCAGTGCGTGCCCTTATCGAGGCTGGGTTCCTCATAAGTCCTAAGAGTGTCCTGGACCCGGTGCCTGTGGCGTCATTCCTGGGGAAGGTGCTCGACTTGCAGACTAGGCAGATCAGGAGCCATGAACAAGCAGTGCTCCAGTTGTGGGCGGGATGGCTGAGGCTGGCGGTTGGCGCAGGCAACGACTGGCACCTCCAAAGCTTCCTGGGATTGCTGAATCCGCATGTGCGTCCGAGGGGATTGGGTTGCCCTTTCGCGGCGGGCGCCTACTGCTGGTTGCGCTGGGGTAGGACGGTGGGGGGGGTCAAACAGCCGGCCCACGGCTTCCCCCTGAAAATGCTGGGCAGCCTCGCAACATTGGTGGCGCTGGCGGCCGAGCCCTGGCAGGCGCCGGGCGGGGAGGCCTGGCGGCAATTGAGGGCCCTCCAGTTTGGGACTGAGGATAGGCTTTCGCGATCCTCACTGTGGTGCGGGGGCGGCGTCATCTGTGTCGATGGAGCGCGCAATGCGGGGTGCTGGAGGGTGGGGGCGCTCGTGCCGGGAGTGGGTGTGCGTACGCATGTGACACCTCCTGCCCGCTTCGCCAGCCAACAAACCACGGAACTGAGGGGAGTGGCGTGGGCTGTCAGGTTTGCAGTCAGGACAGGACACCGATCTTTTACGGTCTGTAGCGACAGTGAGGCGGCCATTGCTTAGGTCCTCAGACTGCGCGCAACTAGCCACCTGACCCACCACCAAACGGTCCTTTGGTCGTTGGCTAGGGTCCCGTAGGTATCACGGATCATGCTCCGCCTCGTGTGGGTGCCCTCGGCGCTTCAGCCGGGAGACTCTATGTCCAGGGTGACGTCAGTGTTCGGAGGCTCACAGGCCAGAGCGGAAGTCGAGGCTTGGTGCACGTGGGATGCATTGCTGGATAATCTGGGCGAGGCTCGGGTGAGGGGTGTGGTGTGTCTCCGGGGAAGCTAGCCCCCCCCCCCCCCAGCAGACCAGCGGCGGCAGTGTATGCGCCCTCCATGTAGCAACCCTTTTTTTTGCTATCCGCACCTATGACCAAGCGTTGGGGCTCGCGAGGGGCCCACAAGCGACGGGGTTCCCGTGGAGCCCGCCGAAAGGGTCGCCGCCGTTGAGCGCGGCGCCGTGTCTCGGGAAGATGCGGGTCAGCAGTGCGCGGTGGCGGGTCCCCTGTTTGTCGTGGGGGGGGGGGGGGTTGCTTCTGTTGCTTTGCCTTGCTTGATTACTACCTCAGTTCACATTCCTCTGGGGCTGGGATCCGGATGTGGGACCGGTGGTGTGGGAACTGGGTACAGCGGAGAATGAATACCCAAGTCCTGTGCAGTTTTCTTGTGCTCTGCTTGTGCAAACACTAGTTGTGCCTCGTCTCAACTTTTGTTTGCGTCTCCAATGTTTAGGCAGTTTTCCTGTCTTTGCCCACCCACCCACCCACTGACCGGCTGACCCCCTGAGAGCACCTGCCCTTTCCTTTCCATTTTGAAACCGATTCCCTCGTGTAGAGTGGGGGATCTAACCATGCTGCAGCGTGTGGACCAAGGTATAGGGTCAGGGTCCGTTTAAGAGTGGGATAAGCATCCAGCGGAGTGGTCCGCAGCGCACCCGTCCATACAACCGCCGGTATTCCGGCCTTGGTGATACTTCAGTACTGGCATCCCAAGTCTTGTGCAGTTTTCTTGTGCTCTGCTTGTGCAAACATCAATGAGGGAAGGTGGTGCACAATCTAGCTCACCAAAATGCCCGAGGGCCTCTATGACCTCCCTTTTTGGGTTAAGTTACACACGCCCAAGGCAATTTTTTTCTCGGGCCAAGCTTGGATTTCAAAGTTCCAAATTTCTACTTTCTTACTTCTTTACTTTCTATCACAAGCTTACCACTTTGAACAGCTTTGGAAAAATTATTTTCGACCACTTTTGGGCCCGCAGGTGACCCCCGCGACCGTGCCATAGCACGTGCGTTGTGTGCGCTGCACTAACTTAGCGATGCCGAAATGGGACATTACAGTGTGTTGACATTGTGAAAATACCTTGCAAGCGCTGCTCTTCATCTTTATTATCACCCCAAAGGTGCCCAACGCATTCCATGGCAATCAGACACAACACTGTAAGGTGGAAGTTGAAAAAGTATGCAACAAGGTGTTTTTCAAGGCAACTTTTGCGGTACCTTTGACCCAAAAAGAGTTTGTTGAGCCCAATAATTTATTGCATAACCCGGTAGACAGTGATCAAAGGAGTTCTTTCGTCATCTAGTTTCCTTCCAATGCAAGCGGCCTCCTCCAAGGACAGGCTAGATTTTCAAATTGCCTACAAGGGCACTACTTTTGCTTACTTTTGACAAATTTTGATAGTAGGCTTTGCCACTTGCAACCCCTGCCGCCGTTCGGTTTCTTGCTCGAAGTTTGTGTGGTTCTCCTTACAACCATAGGTATCATCCACCAAAATTTCACCGGACTCCGGAGCACCGCGACAGAGTTGTGATTTTTGCCCGTGTCACGCGTGCTTACTTCTTGGTTGGTTGTTGGCATACAAACCCCCCTGGTTGATGGTCAATATTTGAAGGCACATTCTCCGAACTCCATGAAATTTTGTGTCTCATAGTTATCGATACTACCATTGGTAGATCTTCGGAGGGAGCGAAGATGCAACAGACAAACTTTGAGTGCTCCCCACGGAGAGAGTGTGTAGCATTGTATGCATTTGTGCATGTAGATCGTCAAAATACTTAAAGTTTTGGTTTGGCACAAGTGTCTTCTAGTCAATTGGAATGTTTTGTCGTGGAAAATCAGTGCGCTCGCATTGCGGAGGGAGTCGCCGCTTCATTGCTCCCGCTCTGGAATTTTGGGCAGCGGATGTTTGTAACCTTACTTGATACGTTAAACAACTCGTATATTAGTACATCCTTCAATTTTGGCGTGGGAGGGAGTCGCTCCTTTGCGCGCCAACCATTGAGAGGTTTTATGCCGGCGAAAAGATTTTGGATGATTCGGGTGTTGAATTTGGTTGTATTTGATGACTTCCAATATTTCAACACTTGAAACATCCAGCCCCCGAAATAATGGCCCATGGAGCGAACCATCAAAGAGCGAAGGTGGTGCACAATCTAGCTCACCAAAATGGCCGAGCGCCTCTATGACCTCCCTTTTTTAGCAATTTACACACGCCCAAGGCAATTTTTTTCTCGGGCCAAGCTTGGATTTCAAAGTTCCAAATTTGTACTTTCTTACTTCTTTACTTTCTATCACAATCTTACCACTTTGAACAGCCTTGGAAAAATTATTTTTGACCACTTTTGGGCCCGCGGGTGACCCCCGCGACCCTGCCATAGCACGTGCGTTGTGTGCGCTGCACTCACTTAGCGATGCCGAAATGGGACATGAGAGTGTGTTGACATTGAGTAGAACACTGCAAGCGATGCTCTTCATCTTTATTATCACCCCAAAGGTGGCCAACGCATTCCATGGCAATCAAACACAACACTGTAAGGTGGAAGTTGAAAAAGTATGCAACAGGGTGTTTTTCAAGGTAAATTTTGCGGTACCTTGGACCCAAAAAGAGTTTGTTGAGCCCAATAATTTAGTGCATAACCCGGTAGACAGTGATCAAAGGAGTTCTTTCGTCCTCTAGTTTCCTTCCAATGCAAGGGGCCTCCTCCAAGGACAGGGTAGATTTTCAAATTGCCTAAAAGGCCAGTGTTTTTGCTTACTTTTGACAAAATTTGATAGTAGGCTTTGCCACTTGCAACCCCAGTTCCCGGCTGCCGCCGTTCAGTTTCTTGCTCGAAGTTTGTGTGGTTCTCCTTACAACCATAGGTATCATCCACCAAAATTTCACCGGAATCCGGAGCACCGTAACAGAGTTGTGATTTTTGGCCATGTCACGCGTGCTTACTTCTTGGTTGGTTGTTGGCATACAAACCCTCCTGGCTGATGGTCAATAATTGAATGCACATTCTCCAAGGCTCCATGAAATTTCATGTTTCATAGTTATCGATACTACCATTGGTAGATCTCCGGAGGGAGCGAATATGCAACAGACAAACTTTGACTGCTCCCCACGGAGAGAGTGTGTAGCATTGTATGCATTTGTGCATGTAGATCATCAAAATACTTAAAGTTTTGGTTTGGCACAAGTGTCTTCTAGTCAATTGAAATGTTTTGTCCTAGAAAAGCACTGCACTCGCATTGCGCAGGGAGTGGCCGCTTCATTGCTCCCGCTCTAGAATTTTGGGCAGCGGATGTTTGGAACCTTACTTGATACGTGAAACAACTCGTATATTAGTACATCCTTTAATTTTTGGCGTGGGAGGGAGTCGCTCCTCTGCGCGCCAACAATTGAGAGGTTTTATGCCGGCGAAAAGGTTTTCCATGATTCGGGTGTTGAATTTGGTTGTATTTGATGACTTCCAATATTTCAACACTTGAAACATCCAGCCCCCGAAATAATGGCCCATGGAGCGAACCATCAATGAGCGAAGGTGGTGCACAATCTAGCTCACCAAAATGGTCGAGCGCCTCTATGACCTCCCTTTTTTCGTAAATTACACACGCCCAAGGCATATTATTTCTCGGGCCAAGCTTGGATTTTAAAGTTCCAAATTTCTACTTTCTTACTTCTTTACTTTCTATCACAAGCTTACCCCTTTGAAAAGCTTTGGAAAAATCATTTTCGACCACTTTTGGGCCCGCGGGTGACCCCCGCGACCCTGCCATGGCACGTGCGTTGTGTGCGCTCCACTCACTTAGCGATGCCGAAATGTGACATGAGAGTGTGTTGACATCAAGTAATACCTTGCAAGCGATGCTCTTCATCTGTATTATCACCCCAAAGGTGTCCAACGCATTCCATGGTAATCAAACACAACACTGTAAGGTGGAAGTTGAAAAACTCTGCAACAAGGTGTTTTTCAAGGCAAATTTTGCGGTACCTTGGACCCAAAAAGAGTTTGTTGAGCCCAATGATTTAGTGCATAACCCGGTAGAGAGTGATCAAAGGAGTTGTTTCGCCATCTAGTTTCGTTTCAATGCAAGCGGCCTCCTCCAAGGACAGGCTAGATTTTCAAATTGCTTGAAAGGGCACTATTTTTGCTTACTTTTGACAAAATTTGATAGTAGGCTTTGCCACTTGCAACCCGAGTTACCGGCAGCCGCCGTTCGGTTTCTTGCTCGAAGTTTGTGTGGTTCTCCCTAACAACCATAGGTATCATCCACCAAAATTTCACCGGAATCCGGAGCACCGCGACAGAGTTGTGATTTTTGCCCGTGTCACGCGTGCTTGCTTCTTGGTTGTTGCTGCTGCTTGCCAAGCTTAGTAATTCCACCCTTGACACTATGAGGTTTATTTTTCAGGTGACAAAGCGAGTACTTAAAAAGAACCATTGACAACCAAAGTTCTTTGATGTTTTTCGGACGGCAAGGGTTGTGCAGCCACTTTTCCCCAGTCGGATTCCCAAAACGGGACGGGTTATCTACCCACTTTGAATTTGTACCCCCCTTTTTTGGGGGGGGGACTGGAGACGGTAGGCGTGTTGTAGCCACTTTGCCCACATGTCGGCCCCCAAGACGGCACAAATCATGTAGCCACTTTTATCTTTTGTTGCCTTTTTGGGCCCCCAAGAAAGCACGGGATATGTAGCAACTATCCCCCATTGCCCCCCCCGCAACGACAAGGGTTATGTAGCCACTTTATTTCCCCCCCCTTTGCGGTTTTCCACAGTGGTCTCCAGGACAACATGGGTTTTGCAACCCCGGCTAAGTCCCATGGCCACAAGACAAAGATATTGGCACGTTGGTAGCTTGTGGTTTCTTGGACTTTGTCAAGAGAGTCGGTCCAAAAGTAGGCAACAACTAGAACATTAGGGAGAATTCATTTGATGGTTGTGGTGTTGATCCCCAACTTTGGAGGTGGCAGAAACCATCCAAGTCGGCCTCTTCTTTTACGGCCATGGCAAGTGCCTCTTTGTCTACCAAGAAACCCCCCTCAGACTGTGTAATAATTGATCCCATCGGAACCCTACTTCAACACCAGTGTTGTACCACAAGTGGCATACTTGGTAAAATGGCGAGTGTGTCCTTTAGTTTGCCCACTCTACGCTTGTGCCCAACGCAAGTGCAAGTAGTACTTGTGGTGCACACACTGTGGTGGTTGCGGTTTCACCCTACTACAAATTGTCCTACCCAAGGTGGGGTCACTCACACGGGTGGCTGCTCTTGTGTGAACCTTGCGGACCTTTTTGGCGCGGAATGGGGTTGGTACCGCTAGTGCCGTTGTGCCAACATTGTCATGGGCAGCAAGACAGGATACAAAGCAGGCCCTCCATCAATGGCATAGTGGACCCAAAGATATGTGTCCCAACACCATACGATGTGGGCACGTCAAGCCCCCCCCCCCCCTCCCCCATTTGCCCGGGTGCAATTTTTTTAAAGACACCGGGGGTATTCTGGATAGCAAAAGATGGCTGAGGTCTAAGAGACCTGGTCCACAAAACAACACCCCCTGCAGGTGACACCATCCCCCCGCGGTGAAAGGAGGGACCACGAGACAGAAAAAAGTAAATCCGATCACCGCTTGGAGATACAGAGAACGGTGTTACTCCAACCCACCTGTGACGAATGCTGAGGTAGTGTTCTCCTCCTATTAGAACACAATGCAATGTCAGAATACAAATGGATATGAGTTAATACTGCAATTGCAAGGACTTCAGGGAATCACAAGAATACTTGGTGTCATGACAGAAAATGCAGCAAAAGGCAACAAAGCACAAAAGATGACAGCGCAAAGAACATCAAGTACAGCATGAAAGGCAGGAAGAACCCAGATTCCTGAGTACATGAATTCACAAGGGATTGGTGAACACGGTCATGGACAATGGATCATCATCATTACGTTCTTTATTGGCAGTGGCCAGGTTCAATGGGCATTTTTTCTTGTCGTTCTTTACCGGCAGTGGCCTGGCTTCATGGGCAACCCCACGGACCACTTCGAGCGTCGTTGAGTTCGCGATATCGAGGTCTCTTCTTGTCCCCTCATAAATGCATGGTTAGTCGGATGATAGTGTGTCATAGTGAAAGGAAGGGTGTCATTTTTGAAACATCTTTGCACCATATAGCTTAAGAGGCATGGACGGTCTAGTGGTATGCGCCATGGATGGCGCTCGTCGTTGTCGGGGGTTCAAACCCCGGTTCGTCTGTGTGTCCAGGGGCCCGTCGGTGAGGTCATGCCCACCGCCCCCTTCAGCATCCCCCTCCACCATCGGTAGTGCCGATGGACGGGTGGCGTGTCTCGTCCTCATAGTTTTTAACACATATCTCAATGTGTCTAACAGAGTCAAGTATATTACCAAGCAAAAAGAAAGCAAAGCACCCGGCACAGCACACCTACAGCAGTGCCCTCCGTCACTGGTACCGCCGGCAGCTTGGTGGCGCATGTCCTCCTCATTTTCCTCTTCAGCTTGCCGGCCGAAGAGGGGTTCGAACTTCCGTCTTCAGGGTAGCAGTCAGCTGCACAACCGCTGCGGCTCGCTATAGAAAAACCACGATTTCGAACTGCCAGACATTATCAAATCAAAATTTTTCGTAAAGTGGCACTTCAACAAAGACGGGCACGAACCAAACAATGTAAGAAGGCAGCAAAGAGACACAAGTTCTTGTGCATGTTTTGCTTTACAGGTCAGTGGGTTACACAAATCATCAACGATGGCCGAGCTTCGAGGCAAGATACCTTCGTCATTGGCAGTGGCCCAGGTGCACGGCAAGCCACCTTTATCTTTGGCAATGGCCCGGCTTTCCGGTCAATTCTTCATGCCACCATCGCATGTCACAGTCCATGGCAGAAGCTTTCTTCGCAACGGATTTTCTGTCATCCCTTCGAGACTCAACGGATCCACGGCATCCAGGTCTCTTCTCAATTCTGCGGGATGAACTGCCGGCATCAATCAGAAGTGAAGCACAAATCTCATTACCAACGGCGTTCGATAAGCCCGCCAAGTCCGTGTGTGATGCGCTGAGATGGCTAACAGCATGTGGAAAGATTGTTCACATAGCAAGCATCTCCAAGACTCTCACGCCGTATGGGATGCTCCTTACAGCGGCAGCTGACATTCATATCGATATGGAAAAGACCTCCTTGGATTATGGCCCACTTGCAGTCATGAGATCACCAGCGCTTCTATACAATGTGCAACAACAGCCAGTGGACATACAACGGCTTGTTCATCAATGGGATCCTACATAACGTGCCATTGCAAATAAGGACATCATAAACTTCTTGCAGCAGCATCTCAAGCCGCCAAATGCGGACATGCCCAAGGTTTCGGCGACAAGGATGAAAGAGCAGCTATATGATCCCATCAGAGACTATCTCCCGCAATGCCAGCGGAAGGTATGGACAGAATGGCAAAAGCATGGTCACAAGCAGATTTTTGAACACATCATGACTCTACCCAATTTGCTTCCGGCAAAAACGACGTCGAATATGACAGCCGCGGACCATCATCAGTTGAGTTTGCACATTCTTTCATGGCTTGCTAATCATTTAGCTGTGCCGCATCTCAGAACTCTCCAAAAATAGAAAGGACCAATACCATCGATCTCGATAGAGAATGCCAGGGAACAGCTCATGAACTCCAAAGTCTTCATGAACACAACCAATGACCTTGATGGGATTCACGGAACGGGAGTGATCTGAAGGATCACAGCTCCAACATATGTGCTAATGATTCC
The DNA here is from genome assembly GCA_964036045.1 of Eutreptiella sp. 'Long Island Sound 2002'. Classification (NCBI taxonomy): domain Eukaryota; phylum Euglenozoa; class Euglenophyceae; order Eutreptiales; family Eutreptiaceae; genus Eutreptiella; species Eutreptiella sp. 'Long Island Sound 2002'. Next base: position 91,731,380 of record OZ038380.1, on the reverse strand, counting down.
GGACAATGCACATCCAATGTCGTCGGATCATATCGATGTGCTTTCTCAGCCATCAGCGAATCTCTCTCTTCTCACACCAATGGATGATGAACCAAGTCCAGCTCCGAGGTCACGCTCGCAATGAGCTTATTTGCTGATATCGATTCGGTTTCTGGAGCACAATTTGAACGTGTGCAAAACGAGAGTGCAGAGAACCGCAAGCAGGCACAAGCACATCGACAGCAAATTGAAACTGTCTCGCAGGAAGTTCAAAAATGGAGGAATAAAAGTTTGCTTTTGTCTGCAACCAAAGGTGATCACACCATCACTAATCTTGCCTCCACCATGCCCCATTTTTTGTCAATTTGCTCAGAAGTCGCAGGAACGGAAAGGTCCCCCTCCAGATGCGGTGCCTCAATACATTGATCGTCACCTACCACCTCATGTAACCCCACTCCCCCCAATGCACAAGCATTACATGACCATGTTACCGATTTTGGCAACCTTTTTGGCAGTCACTGGTAGAGTGAAAAACTTACATCCCCTGTTGACAACATTGGATAGGCAGGAACCAAGGAATGACGCCAGTGTAAATCTCTTAAATTTTTTATGGGAGTCTCCACCAAAAACTCATGCACATGAAAGATAAAGAAGATCAGATTGAGACACCGCATCAGGATCTAACCCCTCGGTAACAGACAGGAGAGAACAGGTTACATCTGCAGGTATGATGCAACGCTTTCTTATTTGGAAAACAGTCTGTCCAGTGAACACAGTGTTCAGCAAGCAAGAGGTGTTCACATGCACCTGTATACCCATGGTATACATGTACCAGGGTTTCCACATTCAGATTTGCATGCTCAATGGAGCAAGTTGGAGTCCATGGAATTGACAGATTCCATAAAAACACTCATTCACCACTTTCTGGAAACCCCCCAACCCCAAAACGGGACCCAGTTCAGTCAAAAGTCAAAGAACTTACCACATCTTCAGCTTCTTCACATACATAAACGGCACCAAGTCCCGCTTCCGCAGACCCAGCAAAATACCTCATGAGCATTTTCGTCGAATGGTCAGCATATGATGATCCACCGCAAACCCCCATTGTAGCACGAATTTTGGGCACTGCACGGCGTCCCATTTTTGGGAAACACTTGTGTTCTATCCGAGATGACGTGTTCAAGGCACCCAACTCTTTCACTTTCGTAGGTGTGGCAGAAGAAGGAAAAGAATTGACTGAGGTCCCTGGTGCAGCAAATTCGTCCGGTTGGCGAGTAAACTGGAAGAAGGCAAACCGATAACCATGGACCCCATGGGTGCTTGGTATCACATACAAAACCCCAAGTCCGGCTAAAGAAACTAAGAAAGAGAGCACAATGAAAAAACACAAGCATCACAAACGATCAAGATCGTGAAGTGTCTCCTCAATAAGCAGTGACAGCTCGGCAGACAAGGACAAACGCAAAAGGTCACGAGAAAGACGGGAGAAAAGGAAACACAAAAGATCACAGTCACGATCCAGATCACGCTCAAGAAGAAAGCACAAGAGAAGCAAAGAAAGGCCAGATGTCACCCCGCAACACATTTACGTGCGGCTCACTGGTGGCTAAGTGGAAATGTGAAGTTGGGGCTCCTTTGGGGCTCAATTGTGCATTGCGATGTCTTTGTGCTCGTTTGTTGTGCTTTTTGCATGCTAGGTAACGTGCATTTAATGTTTTTAGAAGTTTTAGATACTCACTTGGTCAAGGTTCAAGGGGGGGGGGGTACTTTTTTTGGTGACGGCTCAGTTGACTGAGCGCCCGCGTGAGCCCTCACTGAGCAGCTCACTTAGCTCTCACTTAGCTCTCACTGAGCGCTCACTAAGCGCGCCAAATGGCTCACTGAGCGCTCACTGAGAGCTCATTAGTGGCTCACTCAGAGGCTTGCCCCCCTTTTCGCCTCTCCTCCGCCCCCCTATCCGCCTACCCATCCATTCCTTCTCGCTCCCATAGGTCCTCTCTTTCACACCATGTCTAATGTCGCCCCAGGCCTGGAACGAGCGGCTTGAAAGGCTCTCACGTCTTTCCTCGGTCGCTTTCACAGAGGCAGCGTACCCGGGGGTGCCTTCGACAGACCTAGAACCTTTGAAGTTGTGGGCCCAGCAGCTCCCTGCCCCTTCCCCAAAAGTCGTCCACATCACCGTGTCCGATGTGTCCCTTCTTGGAAAGAGCTGGATGCACCGGTGCAACCAAATGTTGCGCGTGGTACATCCAGCTAATCGTGCCGTACACTTCCGCTTTCTTGTGGCTGCTGTCCAAGATTTGTGTCAGCAGTCCTCAGGAAAGCTGATCGGCCTAGAAAGTGGGGGGCGGACAAGGCAAATGCCAACAGACAAGTGCGCATTGAGTTGGGGGCTGCTGCGCACTTTGTCAAGGCCCGGCTGTGGGGCCCACTATTGCAGCTGGTTGCACCGGTGATCGGGAACCATCAAATGGGGGGCAGGCCATGGGGTGATGTGTGCACGGAGTGGTGGGAGGCGTTTGCGGCCATGGCCGAGGTGCCCTATAAAGACGACTTTCTGAGTGGTGCAGAGCAATTTGCCTTGCTGCAACGCCAACTGACCATGGGGGCACGGCACCTTGACCTGGGAGGGGGGAAGACCTTGTGGACGCACATGTGGATTGACCACATGTATGCGTATGTTGCACGGTGAGGGACCATTGCAAAGTTTAGTTGCTTTGCATTGGAGGGCAGCCATGTGCGACTGAAACGGCTGCTTAGGAATAGTGGGGGGGTCAGCTTGCTGAACGATAGGTCGGGCTTGCAGTGTCTGGTGGATAATCACACACTAGATGATAACCTCCGCAATGAAGGTCGGGAGGTGGAGAGTGGGGTTGTGACCAAGCAAAGGGGGCTCCAACGACCGTGCACGACTTGGTCACATGTCCGGCGGGAGAGGAAGGGGAGAGAGAACATGGTGAGGAGGAATGTGGAACGTGCACTAAGACAAAGGACCAAGTAAGTGGGTATGATGGAATATTTGTGCCCGTGTATGTTCAGTGAGCCCTCAGTGAGCCCCCAATTAGCTCTCACTGAGTCCTCAGTGAGCGCTCAGTGAGCCATTTTGCGCGCTCAGTGAGAGCTAAGTGAGAGCTAAGTGAGAGCTAAGTGAGACGGCTCAGTGACGGCTCAATGACGCCTCAGTCATAGGGGACTCCCAATGGAACTGGTAATCCCCTGTCTAAAAGCATGGATCCCAGTTCCTTCCCACCTGAGATTTCAGTATACGTGATACGAAGATATCTGTCAGCTCAACCAAAACAAGGTGAGCAACGGGGAATATGTTTTGAAGGTACATAATGCACCTGACATACAGAGCCCCCCTTGGAACTTCCGACACTTTCGAATGTGTTACCCTCGAAGATGCATGTCCAGTACATCACTACAAATACAATCCTTTCTCCTCTTCTCAATCAATTGGTAGAGCAAATCTTTATTTACCAAGTTAAGGGCCATGGCACAGCCATGGCCATTTCCAAGCACATGCGATATGGTCTAGTCATGGTCCGTGAGAAGCACTCTATCCTGTTACATCATGCGTTCTTTGCATGTCACACAGTACACATACGTTCAACATCTCTAGAGAATCAAACTCTGTTCTATGCAAATTTGAAGATGAAAACAATCAAAAAAATTTCTCGGGAAGACAAATAACAATACCCGCACTTATTTGTGATGCGTTGCACATATTTACAGCTCATGTACCCCTCCCCACACAGACTACGAGTGAGCTAGCAGATTTGCCAACCCCAGGTGTGCAGGTCCTCTGTTTAAATACCCAAGTCTCTGTGCAATCAAAGGTACGTGCCCTACATGCCGTTAGAAAACAAACTGGATACCCAGCCGCTCTTATGTTACAAGAAATTGGCAACCTTCCGGAGGATTTCATTTTCCATCCACTGTATGCCAGTTTTTATAAATCACCAAACAAAAATTCAGCAGGTGCATGCATTTTGGTGCGGAGGACACAGCAAATCGTGATTTTGGAGGTTCACTTTGAACCAAACCACCGGGCGGTGGTAGTACAACCATATCATCAGAGAAGGTGCAGTTGATCAATGTTTACTTGAAATCCGGTGCTGAACCACGTGAGCTTCGCGTCACACTAGAGTGGATTGCACCCTATCTCTTGGATACATAGTTTGTCACTATATATGGAGGTGATTTCCAAGCAAACCTAAATTGGGACACGCCTTGCCCTTTGGCATCCACAGCGATCAGCACAGCCATTTTGGACATTTTTGCTGACACCTCCATACAGGTGGTACTCAAAGAACAAGTTATCCCCACGTGGGTCCCACTTCAAGGTTTGTATGGGGCATTGGATCATTTTTTGATATCTGAACCCGACAAATATAATACTACAGTGCGTGTGCAATCAGCATCATCGTTCCCGTCAGATCACACCCCAATGCTTCTTTGTATACTGCATTTCACATCGGTCCTCCCCCCCATCAGCAGTGCAACACACTGGCCGCATACTTAGTCCAAAGGTACTATCACCAACTGTGCAGATGCGATATCAGACAGCATTTGATCATTTTTTGTCCAATACAGCAGGCACATTGGAAGATGAGTGTCAAAATTTTTCGACAGCATTATTGCAAGCTGCCCAAAAAATCTTTGGACCACCCACGAATTTTGCAGCTGTACCAACAGTGGTACAACAAGCACAAACTGACATGGAGCAGTTTGTTACACAATATCCACACTGGTCGAAAGACACCGCTCACATACTCACATATCAAAACAAAAAAGCACGCATCAGGGAAGCATGGGTCTTTGTACAGCTAGAACGGAAATTACAAATTTCACTCACTCATGTTCATGCAGCCAATGAAGCAAATGCCCCGAGGAAACCCTTATATCGGAGAATTTTCCGCATTGGGGCACAGACCAGGGTGGAATCCATGTTTGTGTGAGGCATCCCCACACCCACCGAACTACATGGTTTGATTGGTATGGATCCATTTCGACAGAGACATTTGGCCCCCCCTCCCCGTATGGAAGCCGAACACATGCAATATTATATGCAATGGTCCCCTCTTACAATACCAGACATCAGGTTCACAGCACAAATCATCAAACACACACTGTCCAATGCATCTCATACCACTCCTTATCAAGACCTTTTGGAATATAAATTTCTGCGTTTTCTGTGAGATAAGCAATTGGAACGTTTCTGCCAAATTTATAACCGATGGTATGATGGAGAACACCTCCACAAAGTTTTCCAGGGGGATTTTTATGCTCTGCCTCACAAAATACCCCATGGGCCAATAGCAAATGCTCGGCCACTCTTAAATTTTACAACCAGGTGGAAGGTCTTCTCGGCGTGTTTAAAACAGCTTCTTGCCCCCATATTATGCACAGCTGATGTCATACCCCCATCCCAATTTGCACTACGCGGCGGTGCGTCAGCCGTAGACACGCTTCGGGTGATACATGACCACATTTTGGACAGATGGTTTGCGGATCTGCTTGTTTGCATGGTATTTGATGATGTCAGACATGCCTTTGGCTCAGTGCAACATGACACTCTTGCAGCTATACTTCGCTCACTTAATTTTCCTCCTCACCTGATAAGCATTCTCATGAATGCTGCCACAAGAGCCAATCTACATATGGGTGGAAAAAAATGGCATCATAGAGGCCCTGGCAAAACTCAGAGCAGGTATAGCACAGGGATGTCCCATGTCAGCACTCTTGTTTTGCATCCTTTTGGAACTCAGGATTCACATGGTTCTGCATGGTATCCCTAAGCCACGCTCGAAATGTGGAGATTTTGGGCATGTTGCTTACATGGACGATACCACATATCTCCTGGATCAGGTAACAAATATACACCAGCTTTTGTCCAATTTGTGCCACACAGGTATTATGACTCATCTTCACACTTCCACAGTAAAACTTGTGGTGGCAGTAGCACATCGACAGGGTCTGCAGGTCGTTTTTGACAGGCCAGACATTTTGGCAGGAGGAAGCACAGCTCCCATCGCCGATGGAAAAATGTAAATCAGGTTGTTGGGTAGGCATGCCGTGCCACACGTCTTTCATACCAATGATTTCATAAAAATGATGAGTGCATCTCGTAAAGCGAGCATAGTACTCAGGTATGTCAAATTGCCAGCGAATTATCCCATTTTAATGTATAATGCTTCTGCGGGGGGGGCACACAGATGGTTGGGAGGGATGAGACCCCCACCACCGGGACTCATGCGTGTGTCGGATCACCTTGCAGCATCAGCCCTCCGTGCCACTGCGAATTGGAGTTCTGTCCCATTAGCGTTGTTTTTGCAGCCTTTGGAGACAGGATGGACGGGCATCCAACCCACTACAGTGGTTATGTTGCTTCAGTTTTTGCTCAACTACATCAAACAAGTCAGCCACACAAACCCGGTAGTACGATACTCAGTCCTGCGAAGCTTGTGGCGAGCCAGGCAAAGTTTCAGTGAACATATGTCCTGTGTGCAAACACCCCTTTCTAGCATTTGTCTAGTACACTACACAGACCACTCTCGTTTTCTCCCTCTAATGCATTCCATGGGCACAGAGACACACTTCCCAGCGTCCATCATGGAACAAGATGATGATACACCCATGTATAAAGCAAACCACTCTATGGAAGCCAATCAAATACACGCATGGATGTCAGAGGGACACCAAACGCAACGCAAAGCAAAGCAAATGGGGTGGCCCATTCCTATGTCGCAATCTGAACTCCCCCGGAAATCCATCCCAATTGCATACCCCCTCGCAACGCAACTACTAGTCATCACACACATACCACAAGAACCCCTTTTTATGGTAGACGGATCATGGTACCCAGATGGACACCGCGGAGGGTGCATAGCCATAGTATGCACCCATACATATCAGTGTACACTATACCCAGTAGTGATCACCATCTCTTTGGATCATTCATACGCAGTAGAACTATATGTTGCTTGGATCTTATTGTGCATAAGAACGAATTTACAGTCAACAGATCATGGACAATGGTGTTTCAGAGGGCAGACATACACAAATTCTATGTCATACATTCAAGCATTGCAGGCACAAAATGATGCGACCACTGACGTTGTCAAAAGACTTTTGCAAGCATGCCGTCATATGGTCAAATCCTTTGCATCGCCCAAGCATATTCATTCACACAGAAGAGGTACAGTATTGGATAGAATATTGGATGCTGTGGATCAAGAAGCTAAGAACACAGCACTGAAACAACAACGGCACATAGGATGGATCATAGATCTGGATGCGGAGCAAGTTGTTTTCACAGTGACAGGCACACAAAAACATGATTTGTCCAAATATATTGAGCGCAAACTGAGGGAGATGTACTGCACACAGCATGGAGTATCATGTGCTCACAACCACACTCGGTATGCCTTGTATGCAAACATAGTGATGATGGGTGAATTTCTATGGTCGGTGCATTTGCACACTGTCACACAGAGACACCACATGCAGCACCTAACGGACACCAAGTGTACCATATGCAAATTACCAATCACTCGCACGCATGCTCCAGCAGACTGTCCACTTCTGTTCTTGAGAACATGGTACCTTTATGTGAAGCTCAGTCATCTTCTTCGAGCCTTGAATCCAACATGGAACACATGCCTTCCCACTCCCTGGGGCACTTTGGTTGTTACGCCTATGGGGTATCTCGTTTTCACGGTTCATCCGGTCGGATACTTGAGAATACCACATGATTTGTGTACCGTCAGCTTGATAGGGGAAGTCTCGTCTCAGTCCATGCATCATGCAAAAAAACATGGGGCCACCCATACAATGATGATACGAGTTCTAGGATCCCTCCTCACGACATGGCACAAGGTTCAGCACGTGGAAGGACCACCACTGTTACCGGTACATCAAGAATACGCAGTGCCATGCAATCCGTAGGGCATGTCAGCACATATCCTCACCAACCCAGAGAGCCTACCAGGAAAATGGACTCGGTGGACGGGGACACAGCTTTGTGGCCATCTCCGCCGCTTTTGTATCAAGTAACCCAGCAATTCTCGTTGAACGCAAGTCTGCCACATATGTTTTTGCCCTCTCCAGATCTTTCCTCGGTTCTGTATTGGTATGTGACGAGCTTCACGGGCCACTGGCCACTGGCCAGAAACCCCGGTAGGTATACCTTCAGTGGCTTTTGTGGACACCCCAAAACCAATCCGATTGCAAGGGTATATCAGGGGCGTCATATATTGTGCAAGGGTGTATCACGGGCGTCATATATTGGTTTGTGAAGTATGGTTACTCGGAGCATCACACGTACTTGACATGTATCAATCAGGACCGACACAGGACATTCATACCGCAAGCAGCGGTCATGCAACACGTGTTCAAAGCAGGTTTTGCCTCATTGGCCATGCAAGTGGTCCAAGAATATCAAGACTATCGCATCCAAATGCAACCACACAAAGCATCCACTTGGCAAGTAAATTGGTTTGCATGAATTTGATCAGTGCCCGTCTTCCTATGTCTCCGTCTGAAGCAAAGCCGCAATGCACGCAGTGCAAGGACTTCAACCCAGGGGAAACACTTAATCTGGTTGAGATACTGGGGGAATCACTGTAGACGTAGTCTGGACACGTGTGTGTGAAAGGACACCCTACGGTACTCCGCTAGGCTCTCAACTGGGGCGCCTGGGGGACAGGAACATGGGGCACGTGGTACCGGCGGGTCTCCCGGGTAATGTGTCGTATACCCATGTGGCTACAGAGTATGCGTGAGGTGGAGCGCAGAGGGTGAGTCGGAGGTCCGTAACGTGACCAGGCTTCGGCGCAGTGGACGGCCGATTACCGTACACTAGTCCTCCTCCTCCTCCTCCCCCAAAAAGGATGGTGGGTTGCTTTCCAATGGAGATTCAACGCCATCAGAAAATTTTCACCAAGCGTGACCCCACTCCGTGACTCGTCTTCGAGGTAAAGAGGCATGGATGAGCGACCGCCACATTTGTGCATACCCACAGGTGGTTCGGTGCACAACGAGGTGCTTGACGGTTGAAAGATGTGTGGATTGTTGTGATGCAAGTGTGTCTCCCGAGCCCCCATGGGCAGCGTTTCTTCTTCTTGACAAACAGTGGTTGTTGTGCAGGGAGCAATCGTTTTATTTTTTTGGGAGCAGTTGTTGAACGGTTTATGCATGTGTGCATGTCTATTTTTGGGATGCCAAGAGCAACACCTTTTACACGCGATCTCTTATTGTTGACCTTCGCGAAAAAGGCATCCCCTCAACCACGAAGCCCAATTTTTTGAAGTTCAGACTTGTGACTATCAATCCCTAGATCTGCTGTAGCAATTGTTGCAAACATATCCCAATGCAAATTTGGGCAAGCACTCCCCTAGTTGCATGCCATTGGCCTTTGTGAGGCACGTACAAGAGGTTATGAACACCCCTCACTTGGTGCAATCTCCATTTTTCGTGGGTCTATGAGGTTCCATTGCTGCTCCCCTCCTCCTTCCCTCATGCTATAGCAATTTATCTGTTGTGCACTGTGTTTTTAGGTGTCGTGTATCCAATATTCATTCTTTCCCCCCAACCCCATCCCTCCCCTTCCTTCCGTACTCTCTGTGCTCTTTGGATTTAAAAACTAATCTTTTGTTCACTATGGGTGTCTCCTTCTTCATTAATTTCCCCCCCCCCCCTCCACCCACAAAAGCTCTTCAACGCAATTGGGTGTCTTTTTTCAAACAGACCGCCCCCCTTGGCGGTAGCTCGCCTTCAACACCCCCTGGGCTGCTGGGCTACCATCCCTCAAGTGGGACATTTCTTCTTTTTGTTCTCACCAAAAGCAACCACGGACTAGAGACTATATCACAGGGATGGCTCGGCCAAAGGGAGCAGGTTTATGCACAGCAGTGACCTTGCATGACAGTGATGTGCTGTTAGGAGGGCGGGAGCGGAATGTTTGCATTTTTTCGCATTTTGGGGCTGGTCTCTTAGTGTGATGTTCAATAGGAAACATCTTAGTGTGACCTTGCACTTGAACTAATGTGTAGTCCTGTGGTCAGCTACTGTTTACATGTCTGCAACGGTACCACTTTCATTGCCTACATTCTTCTTCTTGCAATAGGCATGTCAGATTCTATGCCCTCCACTTCTCCTTGTGAGCCCCATTCTGATGATGGAACCAACACCCCGCCCCAGGGCAAAGTACGTGGTAAGGGGAAAGGTGGTGCTGGCGCAAAGTTTTGCACCATGAGCCCCTCCAAGCGGAAGGAACAGTCCCCGGGTATCCGTTGAGTGTCCGTAGCAATGATCTTGGTATTGAAGTTTTATGGTGTGATGCGTGTAGATGCCTGTGATTAACACAACCACAAGCTCATAACCTGGCAACATCTCCAAGAAGCAGCACAAGTTGCTCAATCAAATGAGGCAATTGGCCTTCATGGCGCTTTAACTTGGATGTTGAAGGGCGCCTTCTGTAGTGCAGCCTCCGACGGCCGCTACGTATTCATACCAGTGGTTGAGCTTAGGGGCGAGCAGTCGGAGGCACCAATTTGCGAAAAGTGTGGATACGCCAAGCGCACAGGATTGCGCACCCTGTGGGTTCATGAAGGCTTCCGACAGCCGCTAACGTATTTGTACGGGCGATTAAGCTATCCAACTAGGGGCGAATAGTTGGAGGCAACAAATCGCGAAACGCATGGATATGCCAAGGTCGCGAGATTTGGCACCCTGTGGGCTTGGGAAGGGGCATGGGGAGGGGGCAGTATTGGGGCTCTGCTGCTTCTTGCCGAGGGTGTAGCGCCCCTCCTCCTGATCCACAGTACAAGGGTGTGGTTCCCACACTTTGCATGTTGAGCCGGGGCCATGGTCTCTTGAAAAGAGCGATGGTGTCAACAGCTCAACATGCGTCTTGACAAATATAGGGGTTTGGGGGAGGCATACACCATTACAAAAAAAACCGCATTTTCCATCGCATGTTTTGTATTTTCCGCATTTTCCACATTTTCCACATTTTTTTGCCAATTCCGGTGACCGGATTCCCCCCGCTGTGTGCCACCACGTGTCATGCAGGCATCTATTGTAGCATGCGGCAGAGCAACCCCACCAAGCACACAGGTGCACACAGGAGCCCTAGCAGCCCTGCATGCAGCTATTCTGAGAGTCTACAGCCCACGAGACTTGCTCTGACCCCGGCACAGTACAGCAGTAGGCATATACACCTGCAGGGAAGACCACAGTGAGGGGTTGATTCAAAGGCAGCTTTGGGAGAAATTCTGGCCGCTGTTGGCAATTAAAAGATGAGGAAAAGCATGAAAACAGCACACATTTTGAGAAGAATGGACCAGAAGGTTCCGTAAGGAGAATGGTAGTCTGGTCAGGGCATCGCAAGTTGGAATTTCTTACGAGGCGGGCTTTAGCTGTTCAATTCTATGATGGGAAATGCCATTAATATTGCATGTCAACATGTGGTTAGGGGAACATTCTCAAAGGATGCATACCATGCTGGAGTTGGCATGCACCTCCGCTGATTTGGCAGGTCAAAGCACCCTGAAACCTCCGGCTCAGGCTGACCCCACTACCTACGAGCAGCCTCCTGCTGCACCTTATGGCATCGAAGGTTATGATTACAATTCTGGAGTCTACGACCCCTACGGGTGCGTGCTGCTCTCACCACTCCAGCCACTGCATCCATGCCCTCTGTGTCTACCGATATTTTTGTGTGCCTCGCCTGTGTTCATTCCATTGCATGTCTGCCTGTGTTCATTCCATTGCATCTCTGTTCTTGCTGCCGCCCGTGCCTTTGTCTTCTGCCATCCCAAGCACCACTTTTTCTGCCAGGCTAATTTTGAACTCAGGTGCACTGTGCACAGCACAAAGCGCAATAGCATTTCAGTATTGTTTGGCCGAGCCTCCGGCAAATAAGCCCCAATACAAACTGCACCAGCTATGGTCTGCACGTGTTGCCAGAAGTTGTTTTATAAGTTTTCACACCTCCCCAAATCTTCTGACACAGCCTTTGTGAGTTCGACCCATGAATGTTGTGTGCAACGTGTTAAGGCTGTTTGTACGCATGCTTGCACTTTCATGGGCACCCCCCATCTTTTGTATTTGGTTCCCTGCTGCTGAAAAAGGCGAAAGGAATTGCACCCAAAGTTTCGATGGCATCTTCTTAACGGATCCTGTCCACACAGTCCCCAACAGCCTGGTTTGGCATGGTGACCCTCACCAACAACCCTGGCTGCCGGTTCTGGCACATAAAAGTCAAGGAGGAGAGGAGCTGCAGCAAGAAAAAAAGCCACAGCAAGTATGAGTATTTCTGAGCTACAACCTGACTCTTTTTTGGTGGTAGACCCAGAACCAAAAAAAAGTGTAACCAAAATTATCTCTTGTTCCATTCTAAACCCAAATAGGAAAAAATGCCTGAACAAGTAGCCTGAATAATGTTGTTGTAACCTGAGGACAAGCTTTTGTTTCATCCACTCCACGTTGACCCTCGGACTTCATTTGCCCCTCCGGACAATCGCACCTCCAAACTTTGGGCAAGGGATGGGCTACCTACTGGCATACATGCCAAAATGTTTGTGCCACCGTGGTGTTGCAAACAATTGCTCTAGCTACGAGCAACAAACTTAGGAAAAGGGTCCTCGGTTTTGGTGGCGCCATGCCCAACCGGTACATCAAAGTGTCGCTGTTGTCCTCGGTACCCATGCTAAATCAGCCGAAGCGCCCTTTCACCACCACCAACGAGCTGCTAGGGTGGTGTCACCACCCAATGGTGGTAGTCCAGTCTTGGCCACGGCAAGCACTTGCTGTCATCTGTGTGCCCCGCCAATGGGCAATCTTTGGCCTCCGAGTCGTGTTGGGTTCAATCACATGTGGTGCCAATGCCGCATGATCATGCCCGCTGTGCAAGCTAGTGCCATGCGATGGAATCAACCAAGTCACCATGTGTTGTAGGGCAAGCATCGAATTTGGATCAACGGTTTCAACATTGCCGGGCTCTCTTGTTGTGTTAGCCTCCTCGTTGCTATTGCTGCACTCCGGACCATTGCGTTGAAGGCAATGAACTTGCACACCACAACCAAAACACTTCTGGGCTGTAGTCTTCAAGCGGCATCCTAGGACTCCACAACTCACCCCTTGTGTGGCACGGCTGGAGGAGTGATGGGGTGGTTGGTGGCGCAGGACGCGGTGTACGTTGAGGGCCTGCAAAAACCAATGCTACGGCACGACCCCGGTTCCGTAGTCAATGGCAGACCGCCTCCTTTCTGGACGACGGTGGAGAAGATAATCTACACAAAACCCCTCCTCATGGGCATATGATGGACAATCTAACGGCGAGGGAAGGCACGAGCGGACATGGCGACGAGCTGTGCACATGTGTCATCATCGGGGATGTCCATCGAGATGGCCCAAAATAACGATTGAGCGACACCATCCGCAGGTAGTGAGGCTGCAGGGAAGTCATATCATGCACAAGCTCTTCCCCACGTTTTAATAAAACGTCGCGGGTCTGTAGTGAAACCTAGTAAAGAAATTTATTAAAAAGATTTATTTTTTTACTAGGTAACAGTTTACTAGTTTTTTACTAGGTATTGGGAACCCATTTTTTTACTAGGTTTCGGAATCTAGTAAAAAAAAGTTTGTTTTGCTAGGTAGGTTGCTAGGTTACTAGGTTGCTAGGTAGCCACATTGCCCACTTGTGGGCCACCTCTGATTTTGCCCCCGCTCTGAAGCGGTGGGGACCCCCCAGGCGGCAGGGTTTATGTAGCCACCTTGCCCATTTGTGGGCCACTCCCGATTCTGCCCCCCGCTCTGAAGTGGCGGGTACCCCCCAGGCGGCAGGGGTTATGTAGCCACCTTGCCCACTTGTGGGCCACCTGTGATTCTGCCCCCCGCTGTGAAGCGGTGGGGACCCCCCATGCGGCAGGGGTATTGTAGCCACCTTGCCCACTTGTGGGCCACTTCTGATTCTGCCCCTTGCTCTGAAGCGATGGGGACCCCCAAGGCGGCAGGGGTTATGTAGCCACCTTGCCCACTTGTGGGCCACCTCTGATTCTGCCCCCCGTTCTGAAGCGGTTGGGACCCCCCAGGCGGCAGGGGTTATGTAGCCACCTTGCCCACTTGTGGGCCACCTCTGATTCTGCCCGACCTTCTGTTCGCCGAGATTCAGTTCAACAACTTGACATCCAACAGTCTTTGACTGTCTCCATTGGAGATTGATGAAGGACGTACACCCCATTTTCCATTGGATTTTCCCCGAATGACTTCTCATGCACATGAACCTTCGACCGTGAATGATTACATGCATCGACCTGAACGTACCTTCGATTCTGTGCGTGCTATGCTCGCTGAGGAACGTCGACGTCAAATGCATGTGGTCCTGCAAATGGACCGACACATTCGAGTGCCTGAGGTGGCAGAGCGATGGTGGGTGTTGGTACCCAAGTATCGACACAAAGGGAAAGTCGATGTTGTTTGGCGTGGCCCCTACAAAGTTCTTGAGGTGCACAACAAGGGCGAGGACGTTAAACTAGACATCGCTGCCCCCTTCGATGGGTTGCACGTTCTTAATCGCAACAGCATAAAGCCCTACATCCACCGGGAGGGACAGCCGGTGTGGGAATTCCCGATGCCGCCTGTCAAGACAGGAGCTTCCCCTCGACTTGTTAAGACTCTGGCTAGACGTCGAGTCGGATCCAAAAAGCGCCGCACATTCCTGTATCGCTGTGAATGGGATGACGACACGTGGTCTTGGGAGTCGAGTAAAGCTCTAGAGGAGGACCCAGTGTACCTTGAGTTTCTTCGACTCCACCCCGAGTAACTCCACCTCTTTGCAGCGTGAATTTTCGAAAACTCATGCGGGATTCCGGATCGACTACTGGAGCCTCAGAGACACGTTCAACCTACGGTTTTACCACCCGGACATCCCCAGCTTCCTCTCGACCTCCACCCTCTCGAGCATCAACATCGAACATCATCGATGTTGACGAGGACAACGGCGATGGCGACGACGATGGCGACGGTGCCGAAGCCCCAGTGACATCGACCTCAGCTCGCCGCTGTCGATCAGTTGCGTCAGCGCCAGGCCGACCGAGTCGATCACTGGCGCCATTCCCGGCGCCGAACTAAAGTCAGTCGGCCTACGCCGGTAGTTCGAAAGGCAAAGGAGGCCCCTCGTCGAAAGGAGGCAAAGGAGCTTCGAACCAACTGGTAGTGTCCGGATGGAACCACTTATCATGGGTCAACAATTCGTGGAAGGGAGGGCCGAACGCCTCCAAGAACGAATCGTCATGGGTCGACAATTCGTGGAGCGGAGAGCCGAACGCCCCCAACAACGAATCATGGGTCGACCAATCATGGGAGTCGAACGCTCTCAAAACGCAAGCTTCCACTCGAACCAACCAATCCACTTCGTACTTCCAAGAAGAAGACAACGATGACACCTACGATGATGGTACCTACGATGATGGTACCTACCATGATGGCAACGAGGACAATTCGTACGCCACGCAGAGTTGGTCGAGTCCACCGCCCAGTTACGATCAAGTTCGTCGACCAGAGCCGCTGTGGCAGCCATATTATATGGAGCCCCGCCTTGAAGCGATGAGGACCTCCCAGGCGGCAAGGGTTATGTAGCCACGTAGCCCACTTGTGGGCCACCTCTGATTCTGCCCCCCGCTCTAAAGCGGCGTGCCTTTTGTCTAGGCGTGTTGTCTACGGTAGCATCCAACTTCCACAAGACGGATTGTGGTTGTTGTGTGAGATTGCATAGGCAGCTTTGCACTATCGCAATTCTCCGCATGCCCCCCCTATTGAGACCACACCGAGTTGGGCCTTGGCACGGATGTATGCTACGCCCTATTGTTCACCAGCCGTTCATCATCCTTTTTTTGCGACCACACAACCCACATCACGTGCCCTGCAGAAACATGAATGTGCAGTTTACCAGTGTGCCCTGCATGCTTCTGGTTTCTGTTTCCCCATGGCAGTCAAGCATGGTAGTGACCATAGCCGGATGTGATCCTCCCCTTTCGATGCCACGACATGTCCTGTGGTTTCTCTCACACCATCTTGCTGTCCGGCGGGTCCTCGCTTCAGGCAGTTGTGCTTGAAGATGCGGGTCCAATGGTCGTTTGCAACACCCAATGCATATTTGAGGGCATCCTCCACCTCTTGTGGGGCCCAAAAGTTGCGCTGCAAGAGGTGCTACATGGTTGAAAGGTGGCTAGAGTCGGTGTTCACGGTTGAGCAGCAGTCGGCTACAAGCTCCAAGAGCGGGTCGTCGTGCGTAATGAAGAGCGGGGTAGTTGTGATGGGGAGGGCGAGCAACCAATCGGCCGGGCAGGCACGTGGCATTGTCAACCCGGGGCCGTCTCCGACCCACCCCCATTGCGACCGGCTGCGAAGAGAATGAATGGGGAGGGTTTTTTACCATGTTGATGGGGGTCCCAAACCTTGTAAAAAAAACACTTTTTTTTTACTAGGTTTCGGAACCTAGTAAAAAAAAGTTTGTTTTTTTACTAGGTTGCTAGGTAGCCACATTGCCCACTTGTGGGCCACCTCTGATTCTGCCCCCCGCTCTGAAGCGGTGGGGACCCCCCAGGCGGCAGGGTTTATGTAGCCACCTTGCCCATTTGTGGGCCACTTCCGATTCTGCCCCCCGCTCTGAAGTGGCGGGTACCGCCCAGGCGGCAGGGGTTATGTAGCCACCTTGCCCACTTGTGGGCCACCTGTGATTCTGCCCCCCGCTCTGAAGCGGTGGCGACCCCCCATGCAGCAGGGGTATTGTAGCCACCTTGCCCACTTGTGGGCTACTTCTGATTGTGCCCCCCGCTCTGAAGCGGCGGGGACCCCCAAGGCGGCAGGGGTTATGTAGCCACCTTGCCCACTTGTGGGCCACCTGTGATTCTGCCCCCCGCTCTGCAGCGATGGGGACCCCCCAGGCGGCAAGGGTTATGTAGCCACGTAGCCCACTTGTGGGCCACCTCTGATTCTGCTACCCGCTCTAAAGCGGCGTGCCTTTTGTCTAGGCGTGTTGTCTACGGTAGCATCCAACTTCCACAAGACGGATTGTGGTTGTGTGTGAGATTGCATAGGCAGCTTTGCACCATCGCAATTCTCCGCATGCCCCCCCTATTGAGACCACACCGAGTTGGGCCTTGGCACAGATGTATGCTACGCCCTATTGTTCACTAGCCGTTCATCATCCTTTTTTTGCGACCACACAACCCACAGCACGTGCCCTCAATGTGCAGTTTATCAGTGTGCCCTGCATGCTTGTGGTTTCTGTTTCCCCATGGCAGTCAAGCATGGTAGTGACCATAGCCGGATGTGATCCTCCCCTTTCGATGCCACGACATGCCCTTTGGTTTCTCTCACACCATCTTGCTGTCCGGCGGGTCCTCGCTTCGGGCAGTTGTGCTTGAAGATGCGGGTCCAATGGTCGTTTGCAACACCCAATGCATATTTGAGGGCATCCTCCACCTCTTGTGGGGCCCAAAAGTTGCGCTGCAAGAGGTGCTAAATGGTTGAAAGGTGGCTAGAGTCGGTGTTCACGGTTGAGCAGCAGTCGGCTACAAGCTCCAAGAGCGGGTCGTCGTGCATAATGAAGAGCGGGGTAGTTGTGATGGGGAGGGCGAGCAACCAATCGGCCGGGCAGGCACGTGGCATTGTCAACCCGGGGCCGTCTCCGACCCACCCCCATTGCGACCGGCTGCGGAGAGAATGAATGGGGAGGGTTTTTTACCATCTTGATGGGGGTCAAGCAAGAACAACTTCCTCTCAGCTAAGTCTTTGTACCAAGCATCTTTGTTGAAAATGGCGGGTTACGCGAAGCAGATGCTCGTGGGGGTTTCAACATCTATTGGGTGGACGGCCATGTAATGAGTTTGGATCTGGGGATAGTCGTTGGGCATGAGGGTGGCCAAGGATTCACCAAGGGACCCATAGTTGCTAGGCCGGGGCTGAAGGAGGAAGGCGGTTATGTTGTTGTTGCAACACACCGTCTTTGCGATGAGGTTGGACAACACACAAGGGTCCCGGTCGTGAGGGATGGACTTGATTATGTGCACCTAACCAATAGTCGTGCCGGGTCGCCAAGTCACAGCGAGGTGGGTAGGTGTGGTGATGCCATGGAGTGTTTGAATGGGGCATGTTGCATGTCAGAGCGGTGTCAATGCTGTGAACACTGTTGTTGCTTTGTTTGCTAGGTACTGCGTTGCCTGCTATGTTGTGCTCTACGGGCTGTTGTGAGCTGCTTGCTAATCGTAATGTGCGTAGTGCGTTTGTGTACATGTGGGCAGTAGTGACCTGCATAGTACCCGCATCATGTAGGAGGCCCTTGTAAAACAGTGAAACGAACAAAGAATGAGCTTTGGCTGATTTTTTTGGCCAAACCTCGAAATACACTCTTGTATATGAGTGTTCTTGCAAAAGAATGAACCAAAGCTCATTCTTTTGGCCAAGTGTGTGTTTGCACACCCCATATAGTGCCCACACAGCAGTGTGCTTCTGAGCTAGACGAGACATATCACATTTGCCGTGGCATCCCCACACAGGCTTCCACCACCAAGTTGCAGCGCTCGTACATGGACTATATTCTTGATGTTGTGGGCCATGCGTTGGGCTATGGACATTGGCAAGGCCTGTGTCTTCAACCATCTCACGCTGTCATTCTCCACGTGCTTACTTACCTGAAGATCAAGCCCCTTTCTTTGCGTGTTTGGTGCTCAAGGATGGCTTGGTGCTAACACTGTGGATGCAACGTCGTTCGTCAGTTTCCTGGCTGGCAGCACGTACGGGACCACGGATGATTTTTTGGTAGTTCCTAGGGTCAGCCGGCTCAGTTTCTTTCCGTTGCTTTGTCACTTCGTTTACACAGAAATGTCCGCTCTGCACTCAAGATGTTTCTTAGGCAATTTAGGCTACTGTGTAGCGGCAAGCGCACAGCTAGGTGGTTTGGTACAACAACTCAGGAGGCTTATAATTTGTACCGTGATTTAGTTACGTTGTCATCCTCGTGCTCACCTTTTTGGTCACTACGAGGAAGTTGCTCTCACTCGGAGTGTTCAACGCAAGCTCGCGCGCTATGGTTTGTCAACCTTCTGGCGGATAGGACTGCGCCGCAGCTTTGTGGGCCCTTATGAAAGAGGCTATATTTGTTCTATGGTTTGATAACTTGCATTGCGCCAGCTCCACCTCACCCCACATGAGTCAAACATGTCACTTAATTGTACGGCAATTGTTGTAGCTCCTGTTAGCAAGGCAATTCAGTTTTTGTCCGGTTTGCCATCCCTCCCCAGACGACAGGCTTCTACTACCAGGTGGACAACTTGTTGACTACCACTTAATTGGTTTTTGTGTTGGAACTGTGTGGCCTTATAGACGGCGAAATACCCCCCCCCAATACATCCATTGTCCGTTGGACGTTCAACAAATGGCAGTGCACAGCACCTAGTGGCATCCCTTCATGCTTTCACAACTTCAGGGACGACGACTGGTACCCGGACTTCCCAGGACCATCCATGCCGTTTGTGCCGCTGGCCGCCCTCTTGTTTCTATTGGGGGATGTCTTTGACGGTCACCGGCAACAGGACGATCCGGCGTCGGTCCCCCTGCTTACGCCGCATGGCCGGGGCGGCCTTAGCCCCCCCGCCTCCGTGGGTTGTACACGGGATGTCCGTGTGTGACAGGGCATGGAAAGCGGTGTGGGGACGGGGGGAGTGGGCCATAGTCCTCCTACTGCCGTCAGGCCTTGCCCCGGATGGTAATGAAAGCCGAGTCCCAGAGGTGGTCCGGATGGACAAAGGAGCGCATGACCCGCACGTTGCAGTCACTTCGCTGCGCGACAGTGGGGCAGTACAGCAGGGCACCGTGGTGGTGTACCAGCCGCCCCGCTCCACGGCCGTGTGGGGGCACAGTATACCACAACCCTTGACGCCATCAAGTCCATTTGCGGGTGGGACGTGCACTGGCGGCCGCATGCTGCGTATCCGCCGAAAGTTGTTCTTTCCCCGGAGCTGACGGCGTTCAATGCGGAGTCAGTGGGGAGGGTTGTGAGGAGCCCCCGTTCGGACCACGTGTGGCTGGAGCCCCACCACCGGGATTGTTGGGTGCCAGCGGCGGCAACAGTCACGTCGTCTGATGCCTCTTCCCAGGAGGACCGGGCCACCAACGTGGCAGTGGTGAGTCATGGCAGCCCCACGTGGACGGGTGCCATCCGCGGCACGGTCCCCGAGGCGGAGATCATCGGGGCGGCGGCGTACCTGCTCCACACCCCTCCCTCTGTCCAGACAGTACATGTTGTGGATGCCTGCATCATAGGGGCGCACCTGCGCAGGGCATAGGAGGCCCTATACCGCGGCATCCAAGGGCCGACCTCCCATCTAGTCAACTAGCATGCGTTGAATTGGATCGTGGAGGCGCAGCGGCGGCTGCCGCGCACAATTGGGGGTCCCACCACTATGTGGTGCGGCAGAGCTCGCCCTTGGCAGCAATCCCGCTAGAGGAAATGTACTTCGCTGTGGCCCACCCGAAGGCCCCGCCTGTGCACCTCCTGTTGCCAAAGGAGTGTTCAACCCTCTTGGTGCCTTGGGACGATGGGGTGCTCGAACCGCATGTGCCCTCCATGCAGGCCCTCTAGCAGGTCAGGGAGATGGAGTGGCACTCGTTGGCGGCGCGCAGGAGGGCCCACACGCCGTTGGCCTCTGCGTGTGAAGGTGTGCCTCTTGGAACGGTGCATCATGGCCCTACGCACCGGGACCTGCTGCGGGCGCGGGACGGCCGCCTCCCTACCATGCAAGTCATGCGGCGGTGGCGGCGAGATGTCACCCGTACGGGGATTCCGGCGCAACCATGTATCTTCTATAGGGGGCCCGAAGAGGACGGGGGGCAACATGCGCATCATGTGTGCAAGGGACGAAGCGGTGGCGCAACTCATGTGTACAAAAGTTGAGGTGTTCATTGCGGACCTGCCCGTGCCGGACAGAGCGATGGAGTTCATGTCCTGGAAAGAACACGGCTGCAGGTGGACAGAGTCCCTGATGAGAGGCGTCATCCCAGGAGACCTTAATCGGCTCTTCACACCGGCGATGCCCTGCGAAGGCCAAACTGTTCTTGGAGGACATGATCTACATTGGGGAAGATGTGTCCGCCCGAAGGAATCACCGGCTCACTCAGATCATTCAATTGCCGACGCGTGATCGGAGGAAGGCCGTGTATGCATTCCTGCGGGGTGATACCCCCTTCTGTCCGCCGGCTGGGAGGGTGAGGCCGCTGCCGCCGTGGAACCCTTTCAATCGCCTCCCTGACAACCTGCAGGCGGCCTTTCAAAGGGCGCCGTTGCATGCGTTGTTGATGTCCAGGTGGTTAATCACACATGATGAGCCCATGTTCACGTTTCCTCAGTGGACGGCGACGGCGGCTCAAGCCTTTGGCCAATGGATCGAATCCTGGGTAGCCCGTGATTATCCCGCATTCCAGGAGCGGTCCCGTACGGTGTGCGCACACTCCTGGGCCACAATCCGTGGTACCATGGTACGCGACTTGGACGGTCATGGCGAGCCGTGGCTTCAGCTTTTTGCAAACCATCTGGCTGTCGGGAACATCATAGGTTGGCCCCGCGCTGTGCTGCCGGTCCTCCAACAACCATTATGCTCGCTCCCAATTTTGGCGATGGCCAACGTGCTGGCCGGGGGGGTGCTGTGGCTGTATGACCAGCAACCACAGAGGATCAGTCCGGTGGCAGAGGGACAAAGATCCATGGTTGTTCTGGTGGGGTCCAAGCAGCTTGCGCGGATGCAGGGGGACGACGCAAAGGGACGCATCGCGGAGGTGCTGCTATATTTGCCGGAGGGAGACGACAACGTGGCTGCACACGCCCGTCACACATTGGATGCCTTAGGGCTGGAGCCACTGGTCGAGGCTTGGTCAGGAGGATAGCGCATGCTGATCGCTTCAGCCCGGAGCCCTGCACCGGCCAGGATGGATGTCTCGGGGAGATTGCGCAGGACTATGGGTGGAAGCTCCTAGCAAACGGCAAGCATAGTCTCAGGGTAGTGCGGTTGCCCCGGCTACTCGAGCACCTCTTGGGGAAGTTGGACGGGCAGCCACTTCTTGTCCGGGTGTCAACATGGGACCAAGCGAGGACAAGCGTGCTCCATAGTGCTAGTGCTCGTGCACTAGCAGGTGCGCTTTTCCACCACCTAGAGGCTTCTCATGCTAAGTGGCAGGATGTGTGGTCGCAGTGCTGTGAAGGCGGGTGTGTCCCATCGCGGTCGGTGCTCCCGCTAAAGTGCTGCGGGTGCGGAGCGACAGCGCCGGTACGGGTGCATCATTGTGCCTCTGTCCCCCTTTGCGGGTAGTGCCGAGAACGCGACGGCATGGGGTGGCCCAACGCCGAATTGGCGCGATGCCACTTTCGGCAACTGTCGTCGAGTGCCTGGAAGGCAATTCAGCGCGATTTGCGGGGTGTCCGGGTGAATGGGGTGCAGTGCCCAAATGTACCTACAGCGGCATTGCCATTGCTGCTATGGTGGGCTACTGTGCACAGTGACTCGCGGGTTCTATGGCTGTGGCATCACCGAGAACCTTGTAGGGAGGCTGCTAGCGTCGGGGGTGATGCGGCGTGATCAGGTGTGAGGGTGGTGGACGGACCGGGTGTTGTCCGTCTGGTGGACGCGAAAGCGGTGGTGGTTCGAGAAGTGGTCTCCTACTGGCTTGTGTGTGCGGCAACGGCGGACGTTGTGTGACGGCCAACGCAATGTGACAGGTCGTGCCGGGCTGATAGTGAGCTGTACTGCCTCCGCAGACACGATTCAACTGGAAACGTAAGGTCTCGCCCGCCTGCCCCGGGTCGCCGCATACTAAAATGAGGTGTCATGGGTCGTCCCGACCAGGGTAATAAGGCCCAAACCCAGGTAGGGTATTCCCATGGCACCGGGGTCTCCATTGGCGACCCAGTTACGGCAGTCACGGGGGTTCACTCTGGGGGTTGGTTGAATGTGTTGGTATCCTTGTACTCGTGCCACAGGGTTCGGCCGGGTGGTGGCTTGGCAGGACGGGCAACGCGTGGGGCCAGGACAGCATCCGCGGCGACGTGGATTGTATGGGGTGCTGCCAGCCGACGACGACTGGTGCAGCCCAGGAGGCATTGGGTCCCCCCGTGGGCCCCGGGGGGAAATCAGTGAGAGTGCGGGGGCGTCCCGTGGCCCTGGGACCAACTCTGGAAGATAAAGGGGGCGCTCGCCGGCCCCGGGGACAGTATGGTGGGAGTACTGGGCGACGCATGGCGGTACTGGGGTGTCCCTCTGACCCCTGCAACAACTCAGAGGGGGTACTAGGGCATCCCCTGGCAACTTAAACAAACTAGAGGGACGGCACCTGCGGACGTGTACATATCCTACCCATCTGACCTCTGCACACGACACTGGTGTCACGATGGCGAATGCGGTGGCGGTCATGAACGTGGGGGAAGGCACCTGCGGTAGTAGGCCATGGCGGCGGTGTGGCGGTATGGCCCGACGGCGGTGAGAATAGGCGGTGTGACGTCGCGCAAGCAACAACTGTCTATATATATGTAGCCTACACGGTGGCAGCAGACGCACGGGACTTTATGGGGGGGCATATGCCTGAGCGGCCCGTGCAGTATCGTAATGCACTGAGAGTGCATGAGAGGTCCAGGGCGTGAGGCACACGCCTATGCTATAAGTAGGCATGCCACGTTGTCGGTGGATGCCGAACCTACGGCGTGGTGGCTGCTGTGGCGGAGATGGCACAATCACGGGAGCTGGCCAATCAGTGCAGATAAGGGTCAAGGGTAGGCGTCAGGGCAATGTATGTGGGCCAGATGAGGCCACCTGGTAACCACGGCCCGGGGCGAAACTTTGGTGGGTACCCCTACAAGGGCTGGAAGATCAAGCTACGGCACCCACCAGCTCGAATCCCAGCCAGCCATATTCACGAGTCGTGCCTCTCATGCCGCGGGTTGGCGTGCATCCCCCCTGTTGACCCTCGTGGTATATTGTATGTGGGCATTTACAATTACCACGGGTTAGCTCAGGTCATGGTCTTGGTTAGCGGGTACCAGTCCTGCACATATTTGGGGTATGAGGGGGGTACACCGCGGGTGCGGCTCATAGCTACTGATGGCGAGGGAGTATTATAGTATGCTTATATACAATACTGTAGCTCCGACTGGGGGAGCCTGAGGTGGGCTCGCAGTACAAGTATCCTAAACGATGCGGACAAGAGGGCGACGAAGGATGATGGAGCCCCCTAGAAACCCTGGCTATGCGTCCTTAGTTTTGTGCACATGCGCTGCTGGTTGCGGAATGCACATGGTCCGATGGGATGGACAGCCAACGGGCGGCACGACCGGACACCGAATTGGGGCCACCTCTTGCTTCGCCGCATGCGTGCTCCTTTGTTACTTGGTTGCTGTGTTGCACCCATAGGAGGCACTCTTGCTTTCTGCTTGTTGCTATGCCTGCCTTGCCCCTTTACCCCCGGCGGTCCAAAGGGCCAGTGCCCGTCGCCGTTGCTAATGCCAATGCTCTGTAGTTGCCACTGCCTCCAAAGCCTGGTTCGCCGGTATCCCCGGTCCTCTGGGTCCTCCGCCATGATGTGGGCCACCTCAGGCAGCCTTGGGACCCACGGGATCGAGCAAGGCAGGAACCACCTGTTGGTGCGAGATGCCCGGTAACTCCAGTAGACGGCACCATAAGTGGTTATGACTATGACTATGACTATGTAGGTATGTATGTACATATATGGGCGTTGTTACCATGAGGGCGGGTCAATTTTGGGGTTTTGATGCCCAATGGGGGGTTTTTTTTTTTGCCGTTTTTGGATTTTGGGCTCGAGGTTGGTATGGACTTTGCCCAAAAGTTGGTCCCCCCCTACTTTAGACTTGGAGAATTCAAAAATCAAAGTTTTGTGGCCCAACAAAACGGTTCCGGGGCAATACGAGGTCCCGAACACGGGCGATTCTCAGGAAATTTGCTGCTGCTGGTCTAGCGTACGTATAGGGTTTTCACCGTGCTCGGCCCGGTCCTCAAACGTATCGTCACTATGGCAAATTTCAGTGGTGTAACCATTCTGCTTAATTTCATGCCGAATCCATTGCTGCAGGTCCCACCCTTCAACTCAACGGTATTGTACAGAAAATCACCAAAACCTGGTGGCAGTGTAGCCTGCCTAAGTCAAGCTAACCAGACGCATTTTGATGCAAAGGACCCCTGCACACATTTTTTAGTAAATCACCTCGCAGAGGTTGTTAGATCAAAGCGAGGCACGCGTATATAGGGGGAGACGCCACATACTCCTCCATTTTGGGCCTTTTTGGCCCTATTTGCGTACCCTACCCTAAGGGGCTGAATTATTGGTTTACGCCCGTGTAAAATCATTGTTTTGTCCAATAAGCGCATCCCCCAATGAGTTTTTGGTCTGGACACCCCAGACCTCCCCCATTTGCAACCCACTTTTTGGAGCTTTTGAGGGAGGGGGGAGGGTTGGGGGGATGGGGGGGGGGGGTACATAATCGACCCCCCCCCTTTTTTGGGTCGAAAATCATGAATTTTTTGGTTTGTTTTGATTTGGAGACAAAAAATTGTTTCCGGGTCTCGAGTTCATGGAGTTTGTATGGGGCGGAGTGGGACGAGCGCTTTTGAAGCGTATACCTGTTTTAGCCATTTTTGCTATGTTGGCGGTTTTGGCGACCCGGGTGAACCCGTGCTACCCAATGTGAGCGGTGTATGTGGGGATGTTGTGACAGTACATGCCTGGGGATGTTGTTACAGTACATGCCTCTTAGGATGCAGAAGGACTTTTTTTGCAGTCTGTAGCCTTGCCGAGGGCCGATTAACGCCGGTGCCAAAGACGCGAAATGGCTGTTTGCACCAATAATGGCCTAGTGAATGGGCCGTTACACAACCTGCTTATGACATTTTTCACCCTAGGCAGCTCAAAAATCGAAGTTTTTGAAACCTCTTTTTTTGATAACGTGATCACCCAAAATGACCATCCAAGGTATGGAAAGCATGTTTTGGGCCGTATTTGCGTGTTTTTCACCCTATTTGGGTATTAGGTTTCTTGCTCTTGGGGGGAGGGTCTCCCAAGGGATGGGTACACAACCTGCTAATGCAGTTTTTCACCTTGGACAACTCAAAAATCAAAGTTTTCGAAAATTGTTTTTTTGGATTTTGTGATCACTTAAAATGACCATCCAAGATATATAAAGCATGCTTCAGGCCGTATTTGCATGTTTTTCTTGGTACGTGGCCCGTCACAAGACGGCCCCGCAGCTGGTGGGGGGGGATCTAAACTTTGACCTTGACTACCCGCTACGGGTGCCGCCGTCCGTCCTGGCATCCCTCATAACCACCGATCTGTAGCCGCAGACTTTGAGCTGGCGTCCGCTCTGGGGAGGGACCCCCTCCGCTCGTACCAAGGCCCGGAGGGCACCCGCCCCTCGCGCATTGACGGCCTGCTGGTCGACATGCGGCTGGCAACTCTGCTCCACACGGCGGATCGGCTGCCGCGTAGGGCCATCCCGGGGCAGACCCCGGTGCTTTTTGACCTCCATGTGCGGGGGGTATCACAGCGGGTCATTAAGTTTGTCTGCCCCAAAGTTGTGGCGCCGGCCCCGCGTGAGGAGCATGAACGGCTCTTCCTCGTGCGTGCCTCCTCGACCCGCTGGAGGTCGGTTGGCGGGCGGTCGTGTCAACCGGGGACGTGGACCGAGCCTGGGCGTTCTGGACCACAACCGTAGAGGAGACCCTCCTTGCCTTGGGCTACCCGGACGTCACCCCATGCTCCCTCCCAGCCGCGGCCGAGCTCCTGCTGGCCCCCTCCCACCTCCCCCGCGGCAGGGGCACCGACCAACTGCTCAAGGAGGTGCGCCTCTGCCCCAAGCAGCGCCGGCACACCAAGGGTCCGCTCTCCTGCCCGGTGGCGCGCATCCAGGCGGCCCACGGACCCCTCCGGGACATCCTCCGCTGTGTGGAGCGACCAGCGCGGGGGGCGGGCGCATTGCCGCACAAGGTACGGCAGGCTTGGGCAGCGCTCCAACGTCGCCTTGGCAAGCTCCGCGCGCCGGGCCCGGAGTATGCAACCTTGTACCTCAATGGCTCGCACAACGTGCTAGCCCCGCTGGCATCACTCCGCCGCTTCCGCACGACGGTGGCGAGAAAGGTCCAGGCCACGCTCCGGGCGGAGGACAACGACCGCCTCCGCGAGTGGCGCGCGTGGCTCGAGGAGGCCCGGTCCTCTCAGCAGTGTATTAGCGGCTGATGGATGAGTACTACGCCCCGCCGCTCACCTTCCTCTCCAAGCCGGATGGCACTGCCACGGCCAACCTGGCGGAGATGGATGGCCTTCTGCAAGACGCTTGGCGCCCCATAAATCGTGAATATGCAACGGACCCAGAGGCGGACTCAGCGGCTTTCCTCCGCCGATGTGGGCACCATGTATTGCGGGTCACCATGATTGCCTCGCAGCTACACGGCCCTTGCCTACGCAAGGGGCTCTCCTGCATGAAGCCCTCGGCGCTTGGGCTGGACGGGTGGAGCGTGGCCGGACTCCGCTCCCTCCCGGACAGGCTGCTGGGCTGCCTCGCGGACGTCGTGCGCGAGGTGGAGTGCCTTGGCAAGTGGCTGGCCCGCCTGGCCGAAGCCTACACGGCCCTCATCCCCAAGGAGGGCCCGCCGGGGCCCCTAAACACCCGCCCGCTCACGACGCTGTCCACGGTCTGCCGGCTGTGGACGGGTGTTCGCCTGTTGGACACCATTTCCGTGGTAGGAGTCCAGGGCCCACCCTCCAGCCTTTGGCTTCCGCGCCGCCAGAAGCGCCCTAGACGGCAGGGCGGTGACATAGGTCCTCCGTGAGCTGTTACGGCTCCAAGGATGGGCCGTCGTGGGAATCAGCAGTGACTACCTCAAGTATGTTGATCTCATCCCCCAGGCGGTCGTATGGGCCTTGGCGTCGAGGTTGGGCATGGACGCGGGCACGTGCCGTGCCCTCGGGCCATGTACAAGCAGCTCCGTCGGGCTGTCAAGACCGCCGGGGCCCTCAGCTTGTTGTGGCAGGCCACCAACGGCATCCTCCATGGTTGCCCCCTGTCGGTGATCCTAGTGAACGTGCTCACCACGATGTGGAAATGGGAGTCGGACTCCCTGCCCCGGTAGGTGTGCGCCCGGACAGCCGCCCTCCCTCCGGTCCTGGACGAGGACGCGGTGGACGACATGGAACCGGAAGCCGCGCCCCCCCTCAAGGATGCCGGCCCCGGCTACGCGGCGCCGGGGTTGTCTGGCTACGCGGATGACACATAAGCAGTGGCCCTGGGCGCGGCCTCCCTCCACGAGACGTCCCCCCGAAGGAGCAGTGGCTGCAGGGTGCGGGGCAGGACATTCGCATGGACAAGTCCTGCTCTTGGGTCCAGGGGGAGCAAGGCGCCCTGGCGGTGCTGCTCCGGGGGGTCCCCATCCCGCTGGCGGCGACTTTCTGCAGCTTGACGTTGACATCGCCATTGGGGGCTCCAAGACCACGGGATCGGTTTTGTCCCGGCGCCTGGAGGTGGGGCGGAGGTGCCGTGGCTCGCCTCCCCCACCTCTCCACCTATGACCGCTGAGAGCGGGCCATCCGCACCCTGGTCAGCGCGCTGGCGCTCCATGGGGTGGCCGTGGCGTAAGTGGCGGACCCCGAGCTGCGGGGGCTCGAGACCACGGTGGTCCGGGCCCTTTGGGGAGCAACGCGCTTGTCTAGGGCCAAGGAGGTCATCTTGACCGTCCTTTCCAAGGGGCAGCACGTGTCCCCGGTCATGCACACGCGATACGAGTGACTCCTCTGGCTGGCCCGATTGGCCCGCGGCCGGTGGCCACCCAAGTCTTCGCCCAGGCTATCTGGAATTGGGGGGGCCGCCCTCGCGGGACGGTCCCATGGGGCGCGCGCTTTGTACGGCCGCCTCCCTGGGCTTGACCCCGCACGAAGGGTCTTGGTGTTGGGACGTCCCAGGGCAGGAACACCCCCTGCACTTTGTGCAGGAGCCACACCGCCAGCTCCAGCACCGGGGCCGGGACAGCCTTCGCACCCACTCCTCGTGCCAACTTGAGGCGCGGCGCCGAGTCACCTTCGTTTGGCTGGGCGACAGGGCGGAAGGCACAAACTGCCGCGCGGCGCTGCGGGCCGCCTCCACGGAGTTGGCGTAGTCGCTGCTACGCGGTCTCATGGCCGCGGCACGCGGACTAACTCCGTGTGCCCTCACTGCGGCGCGGCGCACGAGGACGAGGCCCACGTCCCGTGGGAGTGCCTAGAACGGGACGATGCCAGGGAGACGTGGGTCCCTTGGCTGCACGACGCGGTGGGGGCCATCCCCCACTTGGGACCGCCGAACCAGCGCCCGTCGTGCCTGCAGAAAGCGGGCCTCTTTCCCCTCCGGCTGGCGCATGGGGTGGACCGGGACCTCCTCGACGAGTTTCTGCACCGCCTTTACGGCATGTACTTGGCCGTCCTTGCTACCCGCACGGCAGCCAGCAAGGGGGTCCAGCCGGGTCACGGGAACTCCCTCTTTCATGATTAGCCGCGTCCGCGGCGCCGCAACCCCCAGCCCTGGGACGACTTCGTTGGTCCCTTACCCTTAGGCGTCACAAGTTGCCCACCCTCTAGGACCCCGTATACGCGCGATTTTGACAATATTCTACATTTCTACTTTGAGTATGTTATTTGACGTATGTGACCAAAGTTGTTGGCAGAGCTGTGTGACACCCGTTGAAATACGTGTTGATGTGTTAGCCTTGTGTATCCCGGTCTTCTAATGTGTTGTATTTGACGTTTTTCTGAAGCTGGCCGAAATTTCGGCCAGGTTTTGGGTAACATTGCAAACAACTATGTGTATATGCAATTTTTGACCCTTCTGGCCGAAATTTCGGCCAGCTTTTTGGTTTCCTGGTGAATGGGCATAGCTATTTTCATTTTTCTTAGGGCTAGCCGAAATTTCGGCCAGCTTTTTGGTCTGTTCACTATTCAAGCACTTATATTCTGGTTTTTGGGCGGTCTGGCCGAAATTTCGGCCAGCTTTTCCTATTTTTGAACATTTAAGCAATTATTTCCCCTTTGAACACACCTGGCCGAAATTTCGGCCAGCTTGCAATTGTCGTTGTTCATGAGTATTACACCATACACTCCTACATAACTGTTTTCTTGTCTCAGCATTAATGTCTTCTGCTATTAATGTCAATGTTGTACATGCTGCAGTTACTGGTGCTTTTGCTACTACAGCCAAAGGGCTGTTGCGAAATGCATTACGTGGTGGGACTCTGCAAAAGCTTTTGCAATTCTGCCTCTTGTTGCGGAAGAATCGCAAGAGCCGGCACTCCCTCACACAGTTGAAGGCTGCCGCCACTGAGAAGAAGCCCCCACGATGGTACATGACATTTTTGTCACAGTTCCATGCCCTATACTGCCTGCTGCGCTGTATGGCCCTCCCATACTCTAACTGTGGGTCTGGTTACAACTCGGGTATTATGTCCTGCCGCCAACGCCGTAAGGTAGGAGTCCTTGGTCAGTGTAACACTAAGCAAGAGTCCATTCACCATGGTGCTGGACTAGCAGCACACAACTTGTGGAACACCATGCACCGTAGGCAACTTTGTATATGGTTTGATAACCTGAGGTGTTACAGGTCGGGAGCTGATCCCCATTCACCCGACTTAACCCTAAACCGTACAGCTGTTGCTGCTTTGCACACTACTGCCCTACCTGCATACCGGGGTCTGCCGGAGCTGGCCGAAATTGAGGCCAGGGTACCACAGGTTGCCGATGACATCTTTCGCTCACATAGAGCATTGTTTGATCGTATTGATGTTGCCAACCGAGGTATTCAGAGAGTTTTGGTTCGTGCTTTTTTGGATATTGCCACAAAAAATGTTCGTTCCCTCAACTGGAGACCCTTTTTCCTGTCCGAGCTCCGCTCTGGCACACACAAAGAGCTTTTGCAACTCGTGGTTGATTTGTCATGTGTGGAACACCGCACCAGACACTGCGTTCCGCTGCTTGTGGACATGAAAATACACTTTGCCCTACTTAAGCTGTGTTATGGTGCTGCTTATGTTCCCTGGAATGTACCACAATTACTGTTGGGTTTTCCTTTGGTGTACGGAGTATGGCATAGCTATAAGTATTGCGCTGAATTGATCTACAGGGCGTTCCTGCCGTTCATTAAGTTTTTGGAGCAGGGGAACAGCCTTCAGGTTGGGTCTATCCTCCCTCGCAAGGTCAAGGTCATCCATATGGAGAAGACGTTGCTTGGACTCGTGCTAGCCACATCGTCCAATAGAGGCAGACTAGATGAGCGCGTCACTTCCCTGCTCAATAGCCAGCGGGACTTGACACCCATTCAGCGCAAGGGCTTGCGTATGTTATTAGCCCTTAAGGCTTTGCTGTACACATACTGTCCAGCTGCTTTCAGCATTGGGACTTTGGTTCGTGAGTGCAACTGGGAGGGACGGGGGGCAGGTTCCGGTATTGTAGCTAAGCAGGCACTTGAGATGTCCCTACTGCTCATGCTGAACATCCTAAAGCCCGAGGAACAGTTAACCAGGGAGTATGTGAAAACCACCGCTGTTGCTCTTTTGTTTTGGAGTCAGTGGCCTTCCGCCTCCCTATGATGTATCCACTCTGAGGAGCTGGTTGAGGCACTTCTGAGTTGGTTCTCAGCCCACTGTCGCCGCAACACTGCCTGTACTAGTGTCCAACAGTCGTCTGATTTATTTCTGACACTTCCCCCTGTCCAACCGGGAGAGAAAGTTTTGCGTGGTGTGCTGACTGAGAGATCCGTGGCAATGTTCTCTGCCAATCTTAAACAATTCATCTTGACAGCCCATACACAGAGCCTGCCCATTTGTGTTCCCGTTCCGGACTATAAAGTTGAGGTGAGAAGACTGGATGCAGTTGAGGATTTGACGTTCCCCGGTACCATGTCTAGGACACGAATCACCACAGACCGTTTAACAGTGGTTCTGTTGCATGCAATGCAAAATCTGGTGGCGCGTACCAGGGTTCCTGAGGGTGTTGAGGATTTTTTACAGACAAATGCACCTGCCCGCACTGCTGCCGAGGAAGGGGTGTTGCGTACTGCACATGCTTCTATTCGCGGTGCCAACCGTGCATCACCTGCTGCTGCTGCTGCTGCTCCTGGTGGAATTGCCTTGCCCCCAAAGCCACCCCCCCAAGCCCCGAGCCAGAGGCCCCCCAGTACCCCCCCCCCCCCCCGCCCAGTACCCCCAGGTGTGTTTGTCACTGTGGTATGGGTTGTGCCACGCATTGCCAGTGATTTTGGTGTGTCTATTTGCCGTTTCATGTTTTTTTGGCCGAAATTTCGGCCAGACTTGTTGTTTTGTCATATGGCTACCCCCAGAACACAAATGACTTCAGGTTCTGGCTGAAATTTCGGCCAGCCTCTCAGAATGGTATTTGTACACAGTGGTTTGACATGCAGAGCAGTGTTGGCCCAAAATTTCGGCCAGGTTATCCGAATTTCCTGTCAGGCAGTCCGTTTTGGTCCTTTTTTGGTTGATATGTGCTTGTTATTTGCTATCTGGGAACTCTCCCCTTCATGAAATGTTGCCCTGTAGCCCTTTATTTTATGACTGAGCCTGGAGGGGTATCACAGGACATGGCTGTTTCGCCAGATGGTGAGCCTGCAGCAGACCATCGGCAATCTCAAGTGCAATCCCAGTCTCAAGAGGACCAGGCGAGCACAGAGGGACTTCAAAAGAAGCCTAAGGCCGCCCCAAAAAAAAATTCATCATCCTCCATCAAGTTATATGACTGGGTTACGTCAACGACGAAAATAAAGGTTCGGTGGGATCAGATTATTATCCACCACGACCGAAAATTTGGGCAGGTCCGTAGGATTTCGGATGATCGCGTGCAAGGCCGCTACGACGATCTGAAGGCAGCCCCGCCTGTGGATTACATCCAGGATCTTCTTTTTTATTAAGTCACTCGTATGTGTGTTGTGGTATTCTTCTCGATAGTACCGTTTTCGCGTCTGAATTTTCGACCCTGCTTTTATGAATATTCCTGTTGCACAGCCACTCGCTGGGTTCTGTTGGGGGGTCAGCATGTTTACACTGCTGCCCAGAAACACAAGACCGAATTTGAGAT
This sequence comes from Eutreptiella sp. 'Long Island Sound 2002', assembly GCA_964036045.1. NCBI lineage: Eukaryota > Euglenozoa > Euglenophyceae > Eutreptiales > Eutreptiaceae > Eutreptiella > Eutreptiella sp. 'Long Island Sound 2002'. The sequence goes on along the minus strand of OZ038380.1, from coordinate 91,698,233 downwards.
GAAAAATATGGAGACTCCAGATTGGACCCTGGTATTTGGTGGTTATGAAGTCAAACAGGACTGCCCCCTGCGGACTAGGTGCCGGCTTGCAGGCTTACATCAAATCCAGACCACCTCTGGCGCGGCATCCACCACATCGGAGCGAATGTCCCTACTCCTGGATAGGCTTGAGGATGAGGATGCCAATGAGTACACCCTGTACCATCACATTAGTGCTATGCTTGAAGAGTGTGGTGTTACTGCCGAGGAAGGCACTGTGGTGTGTTTCGTTTATTAATTCGGTTTTGTCGATCGACCTGGCCGAAATTTCGGCCAGCTTCTGTGTTCCACATGTTCTCCTGTGCACAGTGCTGTTGCCAAACGGTGGGGTGGCGTTGGGCGTTTGGTGAAATTTGTGGGTCTTCCTTCAGTAGACGCCATGGCAGCCATGGAAAAGCGTGGACTACATCCCGCACTGGGTATGTGCAAGGAAGTGGAAGGCATCACGCCTGACCGACTTCGCGAGATCGGAGGTTACATGGATGGGACAAAAAGTACCCTACCTTGCCTCAAAAAAATTATAAAAGATGTTAAAAAGGCCCAGATGTGGTCCTGGCACATTCTTCATCCCGAGGCGGTTACCAATGGGCTTGTGAACAACACCAGAGGTATGTTTTGGTCAAACAGGGGTTTGTATTCGAATAAATCGACCGAACTGGCCGAAATTTCGGCCAGCTTGTGTGTCGTTCAATTAATGAACAATAGGAGCCCACCCTGTGCTACCACCTGTCTGCAGCTACACTTGGTACTATCGAGATGGCCAAAAGGCAGTGCGCTATTGCATCACACCTGAAGGTAGCCTATGGCAGTTGGACCTGGACTGAAGAAAACCCCTGGCCCCCATGGTCAGCAGTAATTAAGGCCCCTCTTTGGAAGGAACCCAAATATGAGGGGTTGCGGGGATTGTTGCAGAAGCCTGTTGCTAAGCCTGTTTGTGAAAAATCTGATACTGGTCTGGTCAGTATCCAGTGTGCTAGGGAGTCCCTCGTTGAGTCAAGCACAGGCAAGCTCATTGCAGAGGTAGGCCGTGTGGAACTGATGGCAATGCGTTGTGGAGTCCCTGTTCCCAGTATCATTAGTTCACTGCCCTTTGCTGCTTGTGTCATTGAGGTGCCCCGCCTCTATACAGCTGGTTTGCATAACCTGGTTGCGCAGCTGCTTTTGTCCGGTGTGCCTGTGTTCATTGCGGGTGAGTCTGCTGATGTGAAAGCCACTATTGCTGCTTTGAAGGCCACTGTGGCTGAGGATATGTATCAGTGTGATGTTGCACTTTACAATTTGTCAAGCAAGACCCCGCTGTACACTTCTACGTCCCATCTGGTTTCCATTTGTTTTGCCACTGCCTTTGATAACAGGCTGCCCCGTTACGTGGCTTTTACTGAAGGACCCATGTCGTCTGTGACGCCTGTTGAAATATTCTCATTTCTTTTGAGCCTGGTTCCGGTCCCAGAACGGGCAGGCAACTGGTTTTTGCTGGGGACTCTGTCTGTGTATTTTGCAAGCATGATGTCTACCAGGTTTTCCAAGGACTGTAATGTTGTGTGTGCCCTTTTGGGTGAGGAGACTCTTGTGCCCGATGACTTTGTTCAGCTCATCAGAGCGGGTATCACCAACGCCGACACGTGCCCCCCCAAGTCATGGGAGGATGTGTACCACGACTTGGAGGCAGGTTTTCTTGTGGATTGTTCTGGGGTTAGGTATGTAGATGAGGATCCTGAGGAGCAAGATGGGGAGGCAGAGTCGCAACCAGAGACACACACTCCAAAGAAGAAACCCAAAACTGCCCCTGCCCCCTCACCCAGTGGCACGCAGTGCGCTCGGGCCACCCCAGCTTCCTCCTCAGGCAGTGTTGCCCCTATTGGCAAAGGTATGAATACTTTTGTGAATCATTTTTCACCATCCCAGGGTGGAAACACACAGTCACAGAACTCTGCCACTGCCAAGCCTGGTGCTGCAGCCCCTGCCAAGCCTCCTTCTAGCACAGGTGCTAAGAAGCCCCGTGCATTTGGTCTGCGCAAGCGCTAATGCCAGTCCTGCTGCTTATATTGCCTGTCAGCATGAAGTCTGGCCGAAATTTCGGCCAGCATGCAGTCCTCAGCCTCTTCAGCCTTTTATTATTGTGTTTCCCCATGGGCACTGCAAAAGTCTGCTTTGATTCGTCAGGTGGCAAGTATTTGCTTGTAATTGAGTATATTATGTTGCACACCCTGTTCAAATGTCACTGCTCCTGTGTTCCTTGCTCATGTCTACTGTCTTAGGTACCCATTTCAGTGATCATATTCGGAGTTTCGATGGACCTGGCCGAAATTTCGGCCAGCTTAGGCCTGTCTGTCAAATAGGACCATGTGTTTGGACATTTTTCGAAGAGCTGGCCGAAATTTCGGCCAGGTTGGTTAAAATAGGAAATACAAGTACATGCTTTGGGATAGTTTTCTGTGTGCTTCAATGAAAGGTATGTTTGGTGTTCCCTCATCTGTGGTGTATAGGGGAGGTCTGTGATCAACCTCGAACAAAGGGGAGAGAAAAATAGGCAGCCCCCCCCCCCCCCCCACACACTGGAATGCAGTGGTCTAAATGTAAAACAACACTATATTTTGGTGATTGAATGTCTTTATTTTGAAAATCTGTGTGTTTCCAGAAATGCAAATAATGGCATGTATATGAAATACACACCTTGTTTTTGCATGTTGCCACCAGGGGGGTTTGGGTACCCAAAAAATAACACCCCTTTTCACATACTTTTCCCCTCATTACAACATGGACTTCCGTGGGCCATAGCGCCAGGTGGCGGGTGGGCAACTTGTGACGCCTAAGTTACCGGGGGACGCCGTCCGCCACCATCCGCGGCTCCCGCCGGGGCCCCACCGGACTGGTGGTGGCCCCAAGACTTCATCCATGACCTGGTCCGGTGGGCCCGTGTGGTTGCCTGGATGCCGGGGTCGGCAGAGGTCTCACGTGCTCAGCTGGCCCTCAATTATGAGGCGTATGTGGGGCGGGCGCTCCCAGCCTCCCCGGTCCACCGGCTGCGGGGCACGCGCCTACCGCCCGGGGAACGGGCCCAAATTCTGCGCAAGGCGGTGGGCCTGGCAGAACGCCATCTGGCGGCGGGCACGCTATTGAGTGGAGCCCCGCTGGGGCGCTGCCGCTCGCTCCTCTCCCTGGGGGCCGCGTGTGTGCGGGACTTTCGGCCCGCCCGTACTTTGCGGCGCGCCCCGAAGTTATGCTACAACTAATGCGCCTGGCGACGCACTACCGCGACTCGTGGGTGAGGCGCTCACGGGCGCCTGCGCACGTGCGGCCACCGCTTAGTGACCGCTTTTCAATGGACTACTTCCCCCGCATCCTCGAGGATGGGCCGCCTCTGCTCCAGTATCCCCGGAGGCCTCCGCGGGCGCCCGCCCGCAGCGTCCCGCTCGCGGCACCACAACACACCCGCCCTCCAGGGGCGGGCAGCAACACACAGGGTGCGCTCTGCTTGGAGCATGGGGCGCCTTCATGCGCCAGGTGCGACAGCCCGGTGGTGGTCCCCTCCTCCGCCTCTGCCACCACGGGGGCCACAGGGGCAGTGCATGCACCGCGTGATTCCCCCCCACCATCCCCCGCGGCAGCGCGACCCCCCCCCCCCATCGCTCCCTGATGTCTTCAGCCGCATTTCAGCGGCCGTGAGCGGCCGCGCGTTGCCGCGGCGACGATCCCCCCCCCCTTTGGGTTCGGTGTCGGCCCCAGCCGAAGGCCACAAGGTCGGTGGCAGACATGCTTCGCTCGCGCCCTCCCCCCCAGCACGCGGCGGTCGACGCGGTTGGGGGGAGCTCCTCTGACCCAGTGGCGGAATCGCCCTCAGCGCCTCCTCCATCCCAGTCCACACTGTAGCAGCGGCGGCAGCACGGCAGGGCCAGCACGCAAGAGACCTAGTCCCCTCCGGCTCGTCCCTCCTAGCCGCTTTGCGGACACAAGCGGGGGGCCTGTAGAGGAGGCCACGGGCGCCTGAACTCGACTCGGCCCACCCCCCCGCTCCTCTGCCTTTGGACATAGGCCAATGGAGGCTAATAGGCGAATGCCGTATTTGTATTTTTTTCACTCTATTTGGGTATTCGGTGAGTTTTACCCCAAGACATGCATCAAAAGCAATCAACTCTTTGTAACAGTGAAATCCTCAGGCACACCCACAATCAAAGAAATAATCCAAAATACAAGTTGGAGCAATATCTACATGGAATCACGGGCAAAACCACCATTGACTGAGCAACGGATGTTTTATCACCTTTCGAATGCTCTGCAAGCTTGGCGCTAGAGGGAAGTGCAAATTTGTTCTGATCATCCATGTCACATTCGGCATCCAAGAAACGATCCTTTGCCAACAAAAATGGGTTTGTCGTGCTGCACGGCTCGTAGCCACTTGTGCCAAGGACTAATATCAGGGTAATCAAACTATGCCCCCAAGCTACCCAAGTCCCTAGAGTCCCGTGTGAAATTGGCAAGCACACAGTGCGATCTCAAAAAACGCACGCAAATGTTGACCAACTGCGGAAGCCCTGTCAACAGCGGTGTTCGATGGTCAGGTGGGACTTGGACGAAATTGACAGCCAGGGAGGGTCTTGATGTGTTGATCAGTTGATCGGGATCATGAACTGGACAAGGGCAAACTCCAAGTTCCCCAAGCCACCAGCTAGCACAGGCAATTCCAGTAGCACAACGTACAGCTCCTGTGTCACATGTAACATACTTGGAAACGTTGCGACGGATCCCTTGACAAACATCAATGGCAGCTCGATGCATTGGAAACGTGTACAATCCGGAAGTTGGCGCGACATCATAAAGAACTGTGAATGTTCACTGCCAGCCATCGCCACCATCATTGTCACGACATTCCATCACCAAATTGTCTGCCATTAGGGGCAACTCAAAAATACAAATGCCACCATTTTGTTTCAAGCAATCAATCAAAGGATGCAACCCCAAGGTGCCCTCATCAAGTTCAGTGAAAATTTGCAGCATGACATGCAGAAATTTTGAAATAGGTACTTCACCCAAGTGATTTTATGCCACCCGGCGCTCTCTGGGGAGCTTTTTCGATAAATCGCACCAATGGAATGTGTGAATGATACCTTCCACCATTATGATCTAGTAGGGTCCATACCACTGCATACGGCTGTTGTGCAAATTCACTGGCAACAAACTTTGAAGATACTGCAACCATGTATTTTGGACGAGTAACATCCTCGGCATCAGGACCAGGCTCTTGTCCAATGCAACCTATGGTGGTGACCGTGAACAGCAAAGTAGTGAGGTGGGTCAAAATACATACTAGTTGTGTACGAATATGCAGATAGAAAGAATCCCACATTTTCTCATCAAATTAGGACACATTGGGTGCAAAAAGGGGATACGACAATACCTGACAAAAAGTCTCCCATCCCGGTGACGTCCATAGAGCACGTTGTCGCACTTCATCCCAACGAGGCTAATTGTCCTCTGATTTGCGGGCCCACTTTCCACAGATTGAAAGTCACCAGTGAAGTTCATTTCACAAGCTTTTCCACACCAACCAATTAATCATCAGTTTCTACCAAATGTGGTGCATGAAGCATATCACTACAACACCATGTGAAGGACAAGCTCAAAACAACGTGTTGGCACATTTCTTGCAGAATGAACCTAAGTATCCTCGGCATGCGAAAAGGCATGCCTCCAAGTTGCTTCGTTTTTGATGCCTCTAATGAGGGTATCGATAATTGGCCAACCAACAACCATTGGTAGTCGATGTGGCAAGGGTAAAACATCCAATGCTGTGCATTTTAAACTGTTGTTTTCTTCATGTGGAGTGGGACTGAACAATCGTCTGTAGAAATAATCAAACTAGGGCATCTATTTTTTTGAGCCATTTTGCGCCAAGGTGCACCTGCAGCTACTCCACCCAATGTTGATATGGCAGGGGCATTATACTTGCAGATGGCGTGACCACGGGGGGCTCGCGGCGACCGCACCCTTTGCGCCGACCCCCCCCCCCTCCCCCCCCCCCCCCCTCTTTGGAAATTGGCTAGAAAGTGCCGGACCATGGGCGCCAAAGGCCAAAGGTCCCCGAAGCAAATGTTGGTTGCATTAGTAGAGGGTGAAAAAATGGGTTTTCACCCCATGTTTCTATACTCAAAATACTCAATTTTTTGAGGCGAACCCAATAATGGATGAAAACCAAATTGGACCAAATATGAATGCCACCGTTGTGCACAAGTGTGTCACAGATGGCCCATACTCTGGTGGGTAAAGCAGTGCCTTTGCAACTGAATGGTCCTGGGTTCAAACCCCAATGGGGGCCGTCTGCCGGACTATAGGCGGAATCAAGGACACCATGGGAAATTTTTTGTTTTTGTTTTTTTTTAGTGCTTTGATTTTGTCCCCTTTATTGGGTATTCCCCAGAAAGCAGGGTTGACGTAGCATTTCCGCCCACGTGTGGGCCCCCCATAAGGCAGGGTTTAGGCAGCCAATTACGATTTTGTGCCCATTTGTTTGGGGATCCCCGAGAATGCAGGGGTGATGTAGCATTTCCGCCCTCTTTTGCGCCCGCTTTGATTTTGTCCCCTTTGTTGGGGACCCCCGAGAATGCAGGGGTGATGTACCATTTCCGCCCACTTTTGGGCCCCCGATAAGACAAGGTTGAGGCAACCAATTCTGATTTTGACCCCTTTCCACATTTGAACAAGCCGGTGGACAAGCGCTCTTAGCGCCCCTCGATTAGGTTCCTCAACTCCACCACTCCAATCACCCATGTTTTGAGGCCCCGAGGAGGAGAACCACATGGAGGGCACGTGGCGCGTTGGTGCACACAATGTACAACCGGTGTGCGGGCATAGTGTGTACGCACGTTGTGGGCACGTAGTGTGCGGAGAGAGCTTTGCGCGTGTTGCGCGCGTTGCAAACCCTTCCCGCCCTCTCCTCCAAAGGGTCTGAAAACACACATCAACTTCTTTTTCACAACATGCATGGATTGGCCTGGTCGGGGCGCCACTGGCAACCGTGGCTGGGAACTGCCTCGGGGCTGCTATGCCCTTAAAAGCAAGTACCACTTACCATGCCCCCCTCCCCCCTGTTGCAATTTTTGTTGTCAACATACATGCGGCAAAAATGTCTACCGCGATGAGGGGTTCATTTTAGGCCATATATGTTGGGGTCCGGGTGCCACCCTCCCCTTCAGCCGACCCTAGCCCCCCCCCCCCCCCCGGACCCAGCCCTGAAATTGGCTGAAAAGTGGGAGGGAGTCGGAGTATGGCCCGATGGTACGCCCCCCACCCCCCCGTGGGCGTGACGGAGCACATTGTGACGGAGAGTGCAACTCATCCCACGAGTGTCTTTAGTCCGTCTACAAGCAGCAAGGAAGCGGCATGCATGCGTGCAACGCCACCCATTGAAGCATTCTTCCAGGTACACTGCAAACCGGTATTTCATTTTGTTGCTAGTTTTCAGACGACCCCACTGTTGACGGAAGATCCCAACACAGCTGCATGTCCGCTTGTTTGTTGGTAGACCCAACACCAAGTGCACAAACCAAAATATCTCGCCACCTCCGTTTGCCTCATCAAAGAACAACTCCTTTGAATCCTAGCTTCCCTTCGGTGGGAAGTCTCTGAAAGTGACTACATGCATTAAACCATTGGTAAGTAATTGACAGTGGGCAATGCCAAAGTTATACTTTGACTATCATCAGGGTAGTCACCACAGGTGCAATGTACTGCACCAAGTCAGACACGGCGATCCAGCCAAAGTGAAGCTCTCCGCCAACTCCCCAATGAAACTTGCACCTGAATCATGGAGGCTAATAGGCAACAAGTGGAAGAGATAGACGCAACAGCGAATTGATGTGCTCTGGAGCATGTCAATGATCGCTCTAGCTATGGACAACCGCAGTGCGAAATTGAAAGGTGGAATGTGCTTGATATCACTAAAGGGGAACAAGGTCAAAGTAAGCAAATCCTCTTAACGGAAGATTAAAAAAGGCGTGCCAAAGATCGCTTTGGCGACAAAAATTATATGGAGCAAATCCACGTCACTATCGTATGAAACATATAGTACCTCTGCACTAGAATATACCACAGTTGTGGACGAAAGCAACACACGTAGGATCGGAATGCAAAATATGAAGGTACGGAATAGCGGTAGGCACTCATAAGGAGTCACATTCTTGGTGTCATGAAAATCGTGCCAAAAAATCACGTGAGTTGTAATCATCCACATATGCCCACTTGAAAATATAAATCCTCCCAAAAGCGTGCCAAAGATCACTCCACAGGGGGAAACTCTCAGCGTGGTATTTCTTTTATTGCAATCCATCCTTGGACCAATCTTTGGCACGCTTTTTTGTTAAAAATGGGAATACAGTGACTCTGCAACCGCAATTTAGACATCTGAGTTGCGCACTTTGTGCAGCAAGCAATACCAGATCAGTAGGAAAAATACGTGTGTGTTACATTAATGCACTTGCAAGATCATGTCACATACCCACGGAGCACCAATGCACTAACATATGTGTCCGCTAAGTCTCAGATAAAGGGTTCACGGCCATCGCACAAACTTATTTGACCATGAAGAAGATAAATAAAAAAACGGGGGAGGGTTGAATACAAACTATTTGACCCCCCTCCTTTCCACGTTTTGACTACTGCAAATGCATGCGAAAGAACCTGTCGAAGCAGTTGCCTCCTCAAGTTCCACCACTATATACGTGTTTGCTTATATTTCCGTGGTGGTGCTTGCCCAACATGAGTTGGCGCACCTCCTTTAACAGGATCTTGATTTCTTCCGGTTGTCATTGCACGATACTACTTTTTTCACCTATTCTCTCACGTTGTCATTTTGGATGCGTGTGGCACGTTCCACCAGTTTCTTGTCGAAGTCTTCAATGTATTTTGCATGTTTTGCTTGACTTGCACACCCATGAGTCTTTTTGTAAAAACCATGGTGTCCATGGTGTTTTGGTCATGTTGGTGCGCCATCATCTTCACGGCGTCCACCATGGGGTGATCATCAACACCTCCATTACCAAGATCCATGAGCACAATCTTTGTTTCCTCTTCGGTCAGGTGCACTTTCTCATCGTGAGCCCAATGTGGCAGATGCATCATAGTATGGATACACTGCGTGGTTGAAGGATTGATGTGCTTGTTTGTAGTTTCTTGTGCCCCATCCAAGATTGTTGGTGAAATTATAGGCAACGTTGGCATTCATTTTGGTAGAGATTCTTTTGCAAGTCCTCATCAACCACATGTTCGATGGTGCGTGTGCCCTATGTAAGCCTGCTCTCTTTTCCACGAAAAATGTTCACCATTTGGTGGTGTGGCTTTTTGTTGGCTTTCTCTTCATTATTAAATGCTCGATGCGCAAGTAGGTGCTCAGACTTCTGCTTGCTTCAAACTTGAGGTACTTTGGAGAGGTCGATTTGGGCACTTTTGTTTTGGGGGATTCCAAGGTGACAAGATGACAACACTCGGGTCAACTTGTCCCCACTCCACTTTGGCCAGGTTGAGACGCTTGAACACCAGGCAATCACAATCACCACAAAGCGTAGTAAAATTCGCAAACAATAGTCCGCAGGACATCAGATGTCAAATGTGTGTTTTGACCCTACATAGGGACCCCTTCATCGAAAAACCAAACTGTGTACCCTTAATGACGGTAATAAAGGGAGTGGCGGGAGGAATTGACTACCCCACCCCCCCCGAAAAAAATGAAAATTGGATATCTGCATAAGGTTGGGACACATAGCGATATTAATTGAGGAAATGGATTAGGAATTGACACCCCCCCCAAAATGTGAAAAGATTCTTAACTTGGGTAGGTCAACAATTGGGACACACGGCGCCATTGGACTGGGACTGGAGTTAGGAATTGGATTTGTCCCCCCCCCCAAAAAAAAGTGAAAAAATATGCAACTGGATATCACGATGGCATTGGGGCACATAATGACATGAACTAAGCGACTTGGATTAGGAATTTACAGCCCCCCGCAACAATGATGGTTATTGCTGAGGCGGAGCGTGATGGCTATGGGAGTGCAGGCCATTTCCGGGGAGCAGTTTTTGATCACTCCTTGCATGTAGCCCCCTTTTGCACTTTGCATGGGATGATGAGCATGCTGCCATATAGTTCTACCCCAGTTGGGGGGTTTGAGGTGTGGCAGCTAGGGGTTGGTAGTATGGAGGGGCACATCATTGCAAAAGACTTCCGTCAGAGACGTTCAGCTGTCCGATGACAGACACTGTGTTGCGCCCTATCTTCCTGCTCCGTCCGACGACAGCTCCTTTGACTGGTGCCCTGTTACGGATTTGTCCTTCGACACCTACCGGTGTGTATCATACCCCCGTGTCCTTACGTGCTCTCCCACTTCAGGCCTGAGTGGGTGTTGTTCCGTCCATGGATGTGACCCTGCCCCATGGCCCCCCAAGTTCGCCTCTTCGTTCCGCTCCTGTGGAAGAATGATGTGGGGCAGAAGGATGTGGGGCAGAAGGACGTGGGCAGGACCAGGGAAGGAGGTGCGGAGAATGAATTCCGAGCATGGGACGAGAGGCAAGTCAAATGGGAGAATTCAGAGGCCCAAGACACAAGGGCCTCGCACTCGCACGTACACCGCCCGAAGCGGAAACCCACCAGGGGCCTCTCGGAGGAGCCGGTCTTTTCGGCAAGCAGGGACGCAAGGGCAGAGCAATCACCACGCCCCGCGAAGGGGGTTACGAAGACACGTATTAAGATTGGGGGGCTGTCGAGCGACAGACTCCGTGTCGTTGGACCAGTCTCGCCAACGTGTCATGGGGTAGCTCCCTTTCATGAACCCTGACTTCGTAACCTGCCTTGAACCTGGTTTGCGAGCATGGCTGTGGTTGTGGTGGATGCCTGTATTGTGTTGCCTTGTTTGTTGACAGGAAATGGCCTCTAGCAACCTGTCCTAGATTCTTGACACCCAGTGCTATAGTGTCGCCAAGCTCCACTTGGCACCTAGTCGGACCTTGTTTGGTTGTTGGCGCCATGAACGCTTGTGCATGCTGGAGAAAGCCGCTACGGCGATTCTCCGGGAACCAAGCCGGATCATCATCAACACCAAGGGGCACCACACCCTGTGGCTAGACAGGCAGTTTGCGGAATGCGATGAAAGTGAGGAGCCGGCCATTTTGGTGGTGGGCCAGTTCCGAAGGTTGAATAATTTCTGTCCGCAATTTGGATAGAATCTTGAGACATGTAAGAGGTCCACCCTACAACGGGCACGCCAAGCCCTCATCCCCTACCGGTCGAAGCCTATGGTGTTCAAGCCCAGTGTTGGGTGCGCTCATTGCGGAGCCGTGTTCAACCTCCGGGACGTGGTGGGGCAACGTGTGAACTTGCACTACACGCAACAAACCCAAGGCCGCGTACCTCCAAAGTTTCGTATTCTCACTTTTGTGCCACCCCTTTTTTTGGAAGTCGAATGCCACACGTGGGGATGCGTACATCGACTTAGCAAATAGTACACACAACGCGGGAAGGCCTGGTTTGTGGGCGACGTTGTTTATGTTTGATGGATCAGATGATGTTGATCCCTTGCGCCTAGCGGACAAGTCAGGGCAACTATGTACCCTTCGTGAACCGGCCGTTTGATTCCGAGATTCATAGTACCGTGAATTTCACCCAATTTTGCTGTGTTTTGCTCGTAATTTGGTGCTATCGTGTGCTTTTGTCGTGCTACCTTCGGCCAAAGTAAGATGCAACAAATAGGTGCAATTTAGAGGTTTAAAGTCCCCGCATGGTTTAACACATTTGGTGAGATTCGCGTGAATGTGAAATTCACGCACCTAAATTCACGCAGAAATTCACGCTAGATTCACAAATTCACGAGAATGTGAAATTCGCACGACTTTCGTACGAATTTGTACGAAATTGGTACGAATTTCGTACGAATTTCGTACGAATTTACCCTCCTTTCCACTCTTTCCCTTTGTTACAGCTCTCAAAGCCCTCGCGTTCTTCTCTTTTAACAATGTCCCAACAGACCATGTCTCAACTTGCAAGCCTGGCCTCGGGCCCCGACCCCGCAGCCGACACCCTCGGCCACTACCAAGCCCTCCCTGTTGCCCACCATCAATTGGAGGAGGCCAGGTACGAATCGGAGGCACTGGGGCCGGATGACATCATGGGCTGGGCAGCCTCCCTCGACCCCTCCCCCGATGTCATCCACATGGACATGCGCAGCCCCACCCGCAACAGCTACCTCGGGGGGAGGGGATGGGCCACAACCGTGTGGAGGGAATTGCGCCGCCAACTCCCCACCCTCAAATTTCTCCATCTAACCCCTCTCCCCTCGAGTGTTGACCAGCTCCTCAACTCGATGAGGAATAACCCTGTGGGGAAGCCTAAGGACGCCCACGTCCAGGTGTACCCCACCACTAACCTCGTCCACACCCCCCCCCCATTGCGATATGGTGTGCCTGCAGGATCTTGCTGCAGGTGCACCAGCAGACCACTCTTTTTTCCCCTTTTTTTGGCATCTTGCCAACCCCCGGTGGTGGGATGATTTGGGCGTCGCCCCTTTCCATCCCACCATCCCCCCCCAGGTGCACGTCCCCGACGTCACCGAACCCACCTTCTATAGCACAACTTCTTTGCAATGGTACTGTGGTGTCTCATGCGCCCCCCCCTTCATTTCAAGTGAGCCCCCCGTCCGCACCAAACCCCTTCCCGACCTGCCTCATGGGGTGATGGGCAGCCCTGACCCCGCCCCCGACAGGGTTGGCCCCTCCCAGCCGCCCCTCAACTTTGTTGATGGGAACGGCTACATTGTGCTTCGGGGGCTTGTGGAGGCACGGGATTGTGAGGTGGGGTGGAACAAGGTGATGAAGGCGTGGGGCAGCAGCGACGAAAAAGTCGTCGCAAAGAATTTTGAGCTCCTTTTCAACGCCGCGCGAAGTGAGGAGCAGGCCAAGGATCCTGCGCTCCCCCGCCGTTGGCAAAGCAAGAGCACCCTGGGGTCGGGGGTGGGGGGGCCTCTCTTCAAGAAGTTCCACCCCCACCTCACCGAAAGTGTCCCTGGGGTTGGGGACCTCACCCAGTGACGCCGGGCAGCGTCATTGTGGCCAGTGTGGGGAGTGGGCCGCAGCTCCCCCACACCGACGTGGCCACCCACCCCGAGGTCCCCCCCCCCCACAACAAGGAGGTGGGGGACTGCCACCTGAGTAGCTTCCTCTGCTTGTCAGAGGACTACCAGGTGGCGGTGCAGGCAGGGACGGCCCTGGGGGAGGCGGGGGAGGCGCGCTGGGACACCGTTGAGCTGCATCGGGGGGACATGCTGCTGATGGTGGCCACCAGCCGCCATCATGGATTGCCTGCCCCCCCCGACTCCAAGGATGGGCTACAAGGGGCTCTTTTTGACTTGTGGGCCCCCGACCCCCGACAAAAACACCACAAGGCCAACACCACACACTTGGACCTCACCCCCCCCAAGGAGGCCTTGGACGTTGCTGGGGATTTGTCCAGCTGGGACCTCCCCAGCGTGGACCACGTGTTGTGGGTGGGGAAGGGGGCGGTTGGGAGGGTGGGGTTGTGGGAGGGGGAGGCTGCCCAGGCCCTCTTCGCCGACCCCCCCCAAACGCTCCCGGCAGGCCCCCCCACCTGCCCCTTCCACCCCACCTTCATCTCCCGGTCGGCCCCGGCCTCCGACCTCGCCATCATCGAGGTCGGCCCCCAGTGCATGCTGTTCTTCGTGGGCAGCGTGCACCAGCTGGAGGTCTGCAAGGGGGGCGATGTCGACGCGGAGTCGGAGATCCACTTCGCCATTTCCGGCATTGCCCCCCCGGGTCGGCCGACCACGCTGTGGCACTTGGTGAACACGGTCCCAGCGTGGCGGTCGCCCAAGTGCGCGAGGACCGGGGCATGGAGCATCACCTGCCCATGCGAGTGCAAGGTGTGCTTGCTTGTGTGTTTGCTTTGTGTATTGGCAAATTGGACGAAATTCACGTGAAATTCATACGAAATTCGTACGAATTTTGTACGAATTTCACGCGAATAAATTTGTTTGAATTTTCTCCAAATGTGAAATTCGCACGAAATTCGTACGAATTTCGTACGAATTTCTGTGAATTTCGTCCAATTTGCTCCTTTTGCTCTTGCATTGCCTCGTCTCCACTCCCCCTTTCTCAATTTGTGCCTGGCACACCTCCCCACATCTGCATGCAGGTCCCGTTCACCGCTTGGTTGCGGGATATTCGGCACCACACCAAGCGCAAGTACAAGCCCCGGCCCCGATTGCCCGAGGAGCACTCCGAGCCCGCCGAAGGCCCCGGTGGCGACCAGCCCGCAGGCACCGGCGGTGGACGGGCACCAAGCGAGGCCGGCAGTGTGCGCAGTGAGGGGTCACAGCGCTCTCGACCTTCGGGAGGCAGCGAGGCCAGCACCGCCAGGGGCCATGTGGCGCGCGAGGTGGTGGTGCCCCCGTCCCGCGACGAGTTGGGCGACGCCCACAACGACCCCCCCCTGGACCGGGACCCCTGGCCACCAGGCAGCCGGATCCGGCTTGGACCCAGCAGGTGCCGCCCGGGCCCGATGGGCGGCAGCGGCATCTCAGTGCCGTGTGGGACATGGTGTTGGAGTCGCAGGGGGTGCAGGGCACCCTCCGCATCTCCTTCCCCTGCCCCATTGTGGTCCGGGGGCGGGCCAACCTGCCTGCGGGGCAGGAGCTGGTGGGCATGTTTGCCTACCGGCTTGTGAGTGGGCACTGGCGGGTGCAGACGGGGGTGTCGCGGATCGGGGAGGCGGGGACGGTGGCGACGGCTGGGGTTTTGGGGCTGAATGTTCTCACGGGTTGGGAGCAGCGGAGGCCGGAGTGGGTGGACGTGGCATGGCTTGCCATGCGCGTCCATGTGGGGAGGCAGCGGAAGATGGGGGTGGTGGTTGACGTCATTGACGTCGAGGAGGACGAACCCCCCCCCCACGCGCAAGCGGAAAGGGCGCCCCGAAGGGGACACGCCCCCCCCCCACCCCCAAAGCCCCGCGTACGGCCACCCCGGCGGAGCGGGCAGTGCGGGCGGAGTAGGCGGAGACGGTGGCCGGGCGGGGGAGAGGGGGGTGGTGCAGGAGTGGGTGGACCAGCAGCGGGCGGGGGCGTGGGAGGCACGCGCCATCAGCGCGGAGGCCGCCAACCGCGCCCTCGAGGCCCATCTGTCGAGGGCCAACGAGGACAGGCGGGACTGCGAGTCGCGGTTGGCGGACGTCACCAAGGAGCGTGACCAGCTGGCCACCAAGGTGAAGACTCTTGAGCGCGACGTGGCGACGTTCCGTTGGCAAAGCCAGCGGCACAGCCAGCAGAGGCAGTGGAGAGGGTTGAGGGTGCCGAGGCCCCCGCCCCCCCGGGTGACAAGGGGGGGGCCAGTGCTGCCGGTGTCTGGTACCTCCTGGCCGGCGCACAGGCCTGGCATGCCCAGGCCGAGGCATGCGCCGGCCAGATGTCCGCAGTGTCCACCGGCTTGCGGATGGCCATGATGGCCAGTGGCAAGCACGTCGATGTGGACAGTGCGGCCCCCGACGCCCCCAAGGTGACTGCCGCAATGGAGGAAGTGCGCCGGCAGTACCCCCCCCGCCGCCTCACGTCGGCGGCCATGGACCCCTCCTTTGTGGAGGCGGTGGCGGAGCAGAGCTCCCAGGGCTCCGCTAGCCGGAGCTCTGCTCCCGGGGGGGGGGGGGGATGCGTAGGTACCCTCCGGAGCACCTGTCCTTTCTAACCACGACGAATGTTATCCTGCTCCCCCCCCCCCCCCAAGCATGGGCAATTTGACCGATATGTGGGGTACTCCCCCCCCACTGTGCGAAATTTTCTGCAGCATTGCTTGTACATTAATTTGGGTACGGTGTGCCCCCTGACCTGTTTGCGATTTTTTCTGCGGATTTTTTCTGTTTGTATTTCATTTGGGGTATGCTATGCCCCCTGACGTGTTACACTGCTGGCTGAGTGACAGCCGGAATGACAGCCACTGGAATGGGTGTCTGATAACCCATGAGCACCATCCTGAGCTTGCTTTGTGAGGGTCACCGAGGGCAGAAGGATGAGGCTGTGGCAGGAATTCTGTGACAGTCATGTGAAATTCGCACGAAATTCGTACGAAATTCGTACGAATTTCGTATGAATTTCACATTTTCAGAATATTCACACATTTCTATTCACGTGAAATTCGCACGAAATTCGTACGAAATTCGTACGAATTTCGTACGAATTTATGTAAATTTCTTCAAATTGCATGCAAATCACAGTAGACAGAGTTGAGGGGGTGGTAGAAATTTTGCGATGATTGCCTGCCCATTCAACAGGTTTTGTATCTCACACCATGCCACGGCCCAAGGAGCCATTCCATCTGCTAGCGGATCGTACACGACGGCGGCGCCTACAAGAGCTCCGGGAGGTTGTTGCCAAGGAGCTTGCAGCACCCTACACCGTCAAGTACCTGCCCGCCACGGGGCAAATAGTGCTTACCCCCGAAACAAGAATTGTAGCCACCGTCTAGCCCGAGCCCACCCAGGAGGAGAGGTTGATTATGGTCGTCTGGAGGATCCGGTCATTGCACCTCTCTAGGACGGAGTCCCGGTACCTAGTGGGGAGCATGACGTACGTTGTGGTATGGGACCAGGTGTACGGCATGCTTCGGCAGTAGCGTTGCCGGAGTCCCGGGCGTTCACTGCCTATACGGGTGACGACACGGCCATCAATGGTGCAGCCTGCTACCTACCTGACCGCATCGGCCACCTATTCAAGTGTCGACCACCCCCACCCTCGGCCATCATGCAGCCCGGGGACCGACGGCTGCATTGGTTGCCTATTGCGGTGGACGGTACATCGAGGCATGAGGCCTCGTACATCCATTGCACGCTTGGTGGCACCGCCAGCCCCAACCAACTATCTAGTTGGTGGCTACTAGGGGGCAGTGAAAAGTGGGAGACCCTCTACGCGGCCTCCCAGGAAATTGATTTTGATGATGAGTTGCGCAAGGCCGCAACGGTAAGTTTTAAGGATATGGCAGGGAACGATAGGCAGTCCCTCTTTTTTCTGTGTGCAGATGGTAAGGCACAGGTGCTCATGGCGGGCTGCCAAAACTGGAAGGCAAAATCCCCTGGTGCCACTGTGTGTTGGGTCTGCATGCGTAACCGTGCTCTGTGCCTTGCTACGTTTGGCACAGCAAGTGCGATAGACAGCAACTGGGAACCAGCCGTTGCCATAAATGCTATATATAGGACCATTACGAGTGATAGGCGAGTGCCTCATTATGGCCTCCATGGGGTCCTTCGTGTCCTGTTGTGTGCAGTCAACGGGACACGGGACCTAGTTGTACAATTGACAGGGAAGGCACCGGCCACTGTGGCACGCACCATGCTGCAACCGGTCCTAGATGAGGCACGGCTTGCTGCACGAACTTGCACCCGTGCCTCATTAAATAATGACAAGGCAAACAGCAAGGGGAAGCTGAGGATGGAGTGTGCCGCTGCCATCCATTTCATGCGGAATAGGGGTTGGGAGAAGATAATAGATGCTTGCCTAGAGCAGCCTAGTGTGAGGCAGCATCAAGTAGGGGGAAAGAGTTGGGAGTCGGTGTGCAAAACGTGGTAGGAGAATTTTGCAAGCATGTGTGTATACGCGTGGCGTTCCGCATGGTTCTCCGGGGCTGACTTGGGGCGGCTCCGGAACCATAGCATACCCATGGGCGCTGCCCACAATGAGCTCCAGTGGGGCAAACTTCTGTGGACGCATCTTTGGATCGACCACATGTATTATTTTGCAAAGAAGTGGAGAATCTTGTCAAAGTTCTCCTGCTTTGCCATGGAGGGAAGTCACCGGAGGCTGAAGCGCATGTTGCGCAACAGCGGGGGCCTAAGCCTCCTCCGGGGGAGACTAGGGGGGCAAGTGGTTGTGGACAACCACACCATTGACGATAGCCTTTGGTTGCATGGGTGGGATGCGACCAAAAGGGCTCAACATGGGCAAGGGCCCATAAGTGTACAAACGTATGCAAGCCGCACAAGAAGACGGCTTCTAACCGACATGTAGCACCTTCAGACTCTACAGCGGCGGTTCCGGTGCCGCAAGAGACGGACATGAGATCACCTTACAAACTCAGACCATTGTTGCCTGTGACCGGGGTGCATGCTGGGGGGCCTACTAGGGGTGTGAGGACAAGTCAAGGGGTGCACACGGGTAACATTGGTATAAAATCATGTGAATTCACGTGAAATTCGTACGTAATTCGTACGAAATTCGTGCGAATTTCGTACGAATTCACGTGAATTCACGGCTGTGAATCGGCCACAGGCTTGCCGGGTTCCGGCACCTCTCATTTTGGGCACGGTTCGGACATGATGGATGCTTTTGGGGCGGCACTTTCGTTGGATGATGCGTAACAAAGCTAGGGGAGGAATTTTGGCCCCTCAAAGCCCTTGGAATGAACCAAGAATATGGCATTTTCCCCAAAAACCTGAAAATTTGGGTAAATTCACGTGAAATTCACGCAATTATTCAAACGGCCACTTAACGGCCGTTCACGAAGGGTACATAGATGCCTAGATGGCGGAGGTACAACGCAGGTGGAATGTTTCTTAACCGGAGATGGGAAAGGGATGTGCACACCAAACTTAAATGCCGTTGTTGGCATTGTGACCCGGCATTCGAGGATTTTGGAGGTGACAACCTCCGTCCGTAGTGATTTTGTAATTTCCATCCGATGGGGGCTCTTCCTCCGTTTCATACCACCAACACGTCGTGTTGGAGACATGGTACAGTGCTGTTGTAGAACAGTAAGTGCAATTTTCAAAAGGTTATGCTCGGATGGCTGGATTCCATAGGCTCGTGCCCTCCCCCCTTTGCTACGGAGTGTAGTGCAATCCGTGATGCAAGCAGCTGCCCACAGCCCTTCCAAAATCAAGGACGCACTGCGGCCCACTAAGGACAGTAATTTTCATTATGCGGGGGGAAGGTGGTTTGCCCGAGATGACGCCAAGCACGCAAACGTCAGGCAGTTTATTCAAGAGCATGTGGGGCTTCAAGAACGTGTGGCTGTTGGCGGGACAAGCAGCCCCCTGCATGCTGTCATCCACCGCATGCTCCTTAGTTTGTGGTATGTGGAAAAGTGTTGGTCCAACAAGATTGGTTTGACCAATAAGGAGGCGGAGTCGTACAGGTGGGCCGTGGGACAGGTAGCCATTGATTGGCGTGTGTTGCAATGGCAAGCCACAGTGCGAGTGCATTGGAAATGTGTGCATTATGGGTGGCTTGCAGCCGAGTACCGCAATTTTTATATTTTTTCCGCCATCCCCCCCAAAAGGCGAAATATGGAGTTCAAGATGGAGATGCACCATTCATCTCTAGGTTGTAAATTATCGCGCTTGTATTTTAGTGCACGCCCATTCACCCACGTACTAGAGCTTCATGCTCTCAATGTGGACTTGCAGATGTGGCATGCGTTGCATGACACAAAGGATAGGAAGCAACACATCGGACAACGAAAGGCTTAACGAGACAAATGAAACGTAACATGCTTTGGGGCAGGGCTATGGGACAGATGCCGAGACAGGGGGCTGTCGTAGGACAATGGGTCGCGACAGGGGTCAAGACACGGGGGTGTCGTGAGACAGGTGAACCAAGACAAGGGGCTTGTCGTGAAGGCAAGGGGCTATCTTGGGGGTGTTGTGGGATTATACGAAATGCACCTGGCACGTGCACACATGGCGGCACCGGTGTCCACGGGTCCCATTGGCATAGGGAACATGTTTTAGTACCTAAAAGTCATAGGATGTGAGGGGGTATGGTGGAAGAATACACCACTTTTGGGGGGGGGGGGGGGGTGGTCGGCCTCATCCCGTGTGGCTACACCTCATACTTTATTATCAACTATATGGCTGCTTCAGTTCCAGGCTGAAAAATGAATGTTGCCAAACTCCGGCAGTGCATACATAGATTCGCACCGCAACACGATTCACTTCGGGTCGTTGCCCATTATTTATTGCTCACTTCGGAAATGTGCCACTCTTTCGACGTCGAGTGACGTTCAAAGCATTGCTTGTCCTAGCTAATAAAGATTGCAGTTCGGTTACCATGACGCTTCACGCATACCAAAAGAGACATAGGAAACCACATGAATTCCACCATCTGCTGGTGTTTAGATGGCACGCCTGAAAAATGGGAGCACATGGCACAAAATTGGATGGAAGGAAAAAAGTATCCACCGCTGAAATTGTGTCACCTTACGCATCGATGTACTGGACCAATGTGACCCTTGCATTTCTCTTTTGGCAAACGTGGTGCGCCTTGAATGTAGAGGGAGGCAACATATCGGAGGAAGAGAGGGCATAAACGAGAAGGTTGTTTCATCCTGTTCCAAAGGAAGAATTCGAAAGCCTGGGTGGCCATTTCCTTTCTTTTCTATGGAGTACTCATTTGATTTGGTAGTGGGGGGATACAAAGCGTCGCTGACATTGTGGCTGCAACATTGTTGCACTGCTTGATTGTACCCTTGGCATAACGGTCTACAAAAATTCTGCCAAACGCGAGGTTGGTCAGTTTGCAGCTAGGCTAACAATCACGAATGCATACAAATTCACTGTTTCGCTAGCAGGAAGTGGGGCATAGGGTGTGGACTGGGGTGTAAGTAAAAGCAAAAAATTTGTATTATGCTTCTCAGACTACAAAATGATAGCATGCGCACAGCTGGTGGGTAGTCCCTTGGATTCTGTAGCCACATAGTACACATGTTCAACTTTTTGCACTACTATGCATTGAACTTCCGAACTGCAAACCAATTTCAGTAGAGTTGAGTACCCTCATATCATATCATGCATCTGACAACCCATACAAAAACTGCAACCTAGGCGATCGGTTGCAAAAGGGGGCGAACTATCGAGACAACATGTCGGTAATGAATACAAACCACAGGCACCCGTTGTGGGGGCGGGTGTATGGTGCTAGACATAGAAATAGATGGTAGACTTCATGCACATCTCCATCTAGTGCTTGAGTGCAGATACCATTGCTCAAATGAGCTGCGGTATCCTAAACAACATTCGTTGTGGTTGGCAGCGGAAGGCGGTTGGCACAGGTGGACAATCGCTCTCCCCCCACAACTCGCAAATAGTGGAATTGCCATTTCCACATTGCTTTTTTGCGGTTCATGCCTAAATTGTTGCGTTGTACGGCCTTGTGCTTGTCCTAGTGCGAGTGCGCTTGTATCTATGAGCTACCTCTTTGGCCCAATTTCTTAGCAGAGCCAATTGTGTTTCTGAAGTTGAGTCGTGCGACCACTGCACAAGCATTTTGATGTTCTCATTTGCATATTTTGCAGGATAATGTGCCATAAATTGTACCTTTCACATTTTTTTTGGGTATGTAACCAAAGGAAATTGTTCGTTTACCTCAGCTTGCAATGTGCTCCGACGGAGAAGTGCCTCGGGTAGATTGCGGCTGGTGATGCACTGTGCTCCGGTAGGGAAGGGGTCGGGGTACAGCGTGCTCAGGTAGAGTGATGCACGAGGCACATTGTGCTTAGATGCCGTGGTGTCTAAAGCGCAGTGTGCGGACGCAATGTGTGTGTGTGCATGTTGTGCCCGAGGCACAATATGCCCACATAAAGCAGTGCTTGAGGCACAATGTGGTCAAGCACAGCGGCAACGAAGGCATAGGTGCTGCCAAAGCAATGCTAAACGGGTAGTGTGCTAAGACAAAACAGAGCCGCAAGCACTATGTGCACGGGCTACACCACAACGTGATGACAAATATGTGCTTCCGCCCCCAAATTTTTTTTTGGGGGGATGGGGCGCCCTTTAGAGCCCCTTTACCAACTAGCTACCCCCCCCCCCCCGGAGGGGGCCTCCAAGGGCCCACTCTTTTTTATTCCATGTTTTTCATGCATATTCTAAGACAAAACCGCTGGCACGGTCACAATCTATCTCTATCCCTGTCATTGTCACTGTGTTGCTCCAAGGGAACGTGGCGGGGGGGGGGGGGGGGTGCTATGGTTGTTAGCCCCCCCCCCCCCGACCCCATAAGCAAATTGAAGCCAAAACTTTTCAGATATTTGCATTGAGGAAATAAGCTTGCGGCCCTTGGAGCCCCTTTCCGCAACCCCCCCTCCCTGAATTTGGGAAAGCTCCAAGCCCCCCCCCCCCTAGGCAAATTTTTCACCGGCCTTGGGAAATAGTATGGTGGGCAATAATGGTGGTGACGTTGAACTATGTCGATGGCACCATAGGTGTTGGTTTCTTGCGATCCCACCCTCCTTGCACCCCACAACACAATGCAGTTGCACACATTCACTTTCTGCTTGTGCCCACACCAGGTCTGTACCCCACCCCCCTCGTGGATACATGGCTGGGAAGACAACTACATAAATGGGGTTACCGCGTACAAAAGGTGGCCTATACAACATGCGTCACACGAGCGCCACATTGCCCCTTGCCCTATCCAAACCACCGCTGAGAACTCCCCATCCCCCGCCAACCCCCACGGCGGAGAGCGCAACACCTCTTCAAAAATCACTTCAGGGGCTATTGCCTCAAGCATTATTACCCTCGCACTCGGCCCATTGTGTGCCCTTGTTGAGGGGATTTGTAGGGTTCGGCAATGAGGGCACACCTCAATGTCACGTGCAACCGTTGCCAACAAAGCTAATGCACTAGATGTCATAGCACCCCGTGCTGCTCCCACCTCAGGGTGCTACCCCTCCCTAACACCTACAACCATGCCCCCATTTGGTCCGCATGTAGAGCAATTGCCGGATTCCGCGCCTCTGCGGCCTCGCAACATTCCAGCAGTGCCCCAGGGTGGTGTTGGACTTGCACCCCTTGCGGATCTCAAGAACATAGAGTATACCCCCTCCCTAAGCTTAGGGGCCCCGTCCAAAAATATAGCGGGGTGCTGCAGCGGTTCCCACCCCCTGCACAGCTAAGTAATGGTTTCAGGATCCCAAGGGTCACACGGAGGGGCGTCCTCCACACCCACGGAGGCTCACGCAACAGCAAGAGGCCTGCCCCGGCCACGAAAAACCCTCCAAACTTCTCCGTGCCTCCCAACGAATTGAACTGGCTCTGCAAGCGCAATAGAGCCACAGAGTAGTACGACATTAGCGCAAGCCTCAACTAGGTCACAACAATGGCCACAACGGCCAAGGGGCAGGGGGGGAGAGGCGTGGCTCATCCGGCCAGATGTCATGTCCCATCCATGCTGCGTGGCATGTGAGTCACATGATCCGAAGCGTAGTAGCCATTCAATGGGTACCTCTCCGTGGTGGCAATACCTTAAGCACTCTGGGGTAGGTGCAATCCCATCCATCCTTTTGAGCAGAATTTCCAATCATGGAACAACACACCATGGGTTTTTTGCTTCACCAACTTAGTCCGGCACACGATACCTGTTGCACCACTTTGAAGCGCACACTACGCCTTAGGCACTACCCTACTTGAGCATAATGTGCCTGGGGCACCATTCTACCCCTACACACACCTCGGGCGCTGCCTTAGCCAAACACACTTTGTCATCACATGTTTCAAACTCCCACTTGAATTTCTTTTGCCTGTCAACTGAGCGATTTGTAAAAAACTTAACACAGGGGGGGGGGGGACTCCGCGGGTCCTGGGACGCCTACTACCCCTGCCCCCCCCCCCCCCCTAGGGGCCATCTGCCAACAGTTAGTTGCCAAAGGTGTTCTCCCCAGGCCTCCACGGGCGCCTAAGGCGCGTGATGCTACATGAACACCAAAGGTGCCCTCAGGAAAATTTTGTCCAATTTGCACCCCAACACTATCCTTAAACCCAACCTTGACTCTAACACCCACCCCCAACCCTCAACCTATTCCTATCCCTACACCCAATCAAGACTTAATATTGGGACCGAGCTGGTGGGGTAGTGCCTATGCTTTTGTACGTACTCGGGTTGGAGGAAAGTCAATTGGGGGTTGCAATTGGGGGTTGGGGGATGGCGATTGAGGGTTGCATGCATGTGGTTGTGTGTTCCGTATTCTCCCCCCCTCTTTTTGCATTGGCAACTGGCTTTCGCTTCACCGCGATCTCATTATTGCATGAACGTCACTGTATGTCTTGTCTTCCCCTCCCTCCTTTTGAGTTTGCAAATGGCTTTTGCTTCACCGCGATCCCATTATCGCACAAATGTCACTGTCTGTTTTGTATTCCCCTCCCCCTTTATGTGCTTGCACATGGCTTTCGCTTCACCGCGATCCCATTATTGCATGACTTTCACTATTTGTTTTGTATTCCCCTCCCCCTTTACGTGTTTGCAAATGGCTTTCGCTTCACCGCGATCGCATTATCGCATGAATGTCACTATTTGTTTTGTATTCCCGTCCCTCTTTTCGGCGGCCCGAAAATTGCTTTGCGGGGGGGGCACGGCATGGGCGCCGGGCAAAGGAGGGGGGGTGCGGGGGTTCCAGAAATGGGCTTCCGTGCCGGGCCCTTTGTTTCGTGTAAGGACGGTTGTTGCCACCAAAGGTGCCGGAACACAAATTTTGGCCTAGAAAAAAATTTTTTCACTGAAAAATTCCCCCCCACATTTGTGTAGTCAAAATGATCAGCACGACATGGGGATCATTTTGAGCCATGTATGTTGGGGTCGCCCCCCCCCCCCCCGCGGCACGGTAGGCTGGGCAGCCCCAGCCCAAACCCCCCTCCTGGCACGGCGACCAAGGAGGGGGAGGGGGGGGTTGGGCAAATGGGCTTCCGAGCCATCCCCCCCCCGCAAAGCAATTTTCTTCCCGCCTTTGTGTTTGCAAATGGCTTTCGCTTCACCACGGTCCCATTCATTTTTGACTGCATGAGTTCCAATTTTTGACGGCATGGGTTTGCAGAGAGGATGGACATTATGGGTTATATGCATGTCATTGCGGCCTCGCAACCACCCTCTAGTTTTTTCTTTGCTGCATGAGTTCCAACATTTGCTTTGTTTCGTGCTAGGGTGGAGGGAAGTCAATTGGGAGTTGCATGTAGGATGGTGATTGAGGGTTGCATGCATGTGGTTGTGTGTTCTGCATTCCTCTCCCCTCTTTTTGCATTGGCTAATGGCTTTCACTTCATCGCGATCCGATTGCATGAATGTCATTATCTTTTTTGTCTTACCGTCCCTCCTTTTCAGTTTGCAAATGGCTTTCGCTTCACCGCGATCCCATTCATTTTCGACTGCATGAGTTCCAACATTTGCTCTTGTGCGTGATAGGTAGATAAAAAAGTTGAAAAGTCTGCCTTGTGTCATTGTGTGTTCAGTGTTCCCCTGTCCACCAGATATTTGCTTCCGTGCGTCGGGTAGGTTGATGATGGTTGCGTGTATGTCATTGATTGAGAGTAGGTTAATGATGGTTGCATGTATGTCATTGATTGACAGCCGCATTCACTTTGGTCGCGGTACTGCAACGCCAACATGAGTATAAGGGAGGTTGCTGCGTGACAAAATGCTGCAAGCTAGTTGCTGTATGTTTTCTGTGGCTTGTGTCTGTTGTTTGTCACATTTGCATTGCATGCATGTTCTTCTACAGAGGATTTTGTTATTGCTTTGTCAACGGCTTCGGCTTCACCGCGGGCCCGTTATCATTTACCATCTGATTTGCAATGCCGATGTGGTGTTCCGTCACTTAGGAGGTCTTGTTTGGCTTCTGCTGGTTGTAGAGGTTGTCCTTCTTCGGCCAGTGGATGTTTTAAGTGCCCAAGGTTATGCCAAAGTTCATATTCATGGTGGGTGTCGCCCTGTTTGCACCCTGGCGTGTGCTTGTGGAGCCTTCTCGCAGAAGCTCTTTCCGTTGCCTTGTGCCAGGAACAACAAGGGAATGGTTACAAAGTGATGGCGCTTTCTTCTTCTGTGGCTGTGGGCATTGCCATTCGCAAAAGCGCCTTCCTCATCATGTACGGCTTGCGCATCGACGGTGTGGACAGAGAACAAGGAGCAGAGCATTAGCGCGGCGCCATCGGTGGAGGGTTGTCTTGATGTCTTGGCTTTTACTCATCATTCTTGCGGTTGCTTTGGCGGCTACCATGGTGGGGTCGGCGGCTGTTTTGACTATTTCTTTGAACCATACCATGCATGCTTTGAATGGGAATGGCCCCGGCAAAGGAAGGCCAAGCAAGATTGGAAAGGGTGAGTGTTTGGTGGTTGCGCAAAAGTATAAATGTGAATGGCTTTGCGTTGTAAGTGATGGGGATGTGGTGAACGATGCTGACAAAATTCGTTCTACGGGTGTGGCAATGTGTTGGCAGTGTGGAGGTTGTGGGCATGCGTTTGACCGGGAGTATCATCATTTTTGTGAGTGTGGTCCGGAGGCACATTCGTGTGGGTCAGTGAACAAAGACTTCACGTGTAGCTCCTGTGCGCGTTCGTACAAGGATGAACGTAGTCTTGCGCGGCATCAACGTGAAAGTCCATACGGTGAACCCGCAACCATTGACCTTACCGTAGCAAGGTGCACGGAAAACAAGCGTCGTGCGGGAGCTGCTGGAAGGAAGGAAGACAAGCGGCGTGCACAAGAGATTGGGGGCAAAGGAGGTAGCAAAGAGGACAAGCGGCGTGCAGGAGAGGCTGGGGGCAAAGGAGGTAGCAAGGAAGACAAGCGGCGTGTAGGACAGGCAGAAAGCAAGGAAGACAAGCAGCATGCAGGAGAGGCTGGGGGCAAAGGAGGTAGCAAAGAAGACAAGCTGCGTGCAGGAGAGGCAGGAAGCAAGGAAGACAAGCAGCGTGCAGGAGAGATTGGGGGCAAAGGAGGTAGCAAAGAGGACAAGCGGCGTGCAGGAGAGACTGGGGGCAAAGGAGGTAGCAAGGAAGACAAGCGGCGTGTTGGAGAGGCAGGAAGCAAGGAAGACAAGCAGCGTGCACGAGAGATTGGGGGCAAAGGAGGTAGCAAAGAGGACAAGCGGCGTGCAAGAGAGACCGGAAGCAACGAAGACAAGCGGCGTGCAAGAGAGGCAGGAAGCAAGGAGGACAAGCGGCGTGCACGAGAGGCAGGAAGCAAGGAGGACAAGCGGCGTGCAGGAGAGGCAGGAAGCAAGGAGGACAAGCGGCGTGCAGGAGAGGCAGGAAGCAAGGAGGACAAGCGGCGTTCAGGAGAAACAGGGCGTTTGTCACGTGCGCTGAATTAGGCAAGACAGAAGATTGTAGGTACCGCTTCCACGGCCATTAAGTATCTATGGATGAACCACAAGGAGCGTGGGGGTGGAGTGTATCCTTTGGATGATGAGGAGGATGCGTTGTTGTGTAGCAAACAAAAACCCCGCGCTGACGAGTTCAAGGGCAATTTGGTTGGAACGTCCTTATCATCCACAGTCCGAAGCTTCTGGGAGCAAGGTGGCCATGATCGTTTTACACCATTTGAGGAGGACGACCTTGTTGATGCAGAGTTAGTGGCAAAAATTGTGAAAGAGATTGAGAATTAAAAGGTGTCACCCGAGGAAATGGTTTCGCTGGCACGAGAATGGTTTGCAAAGGTTGGGCGTTGTGAAGACGTAAAAAGTTGTGATTGTTGTGGTATACGTGACTTTCATCAAGTCAAAGAAGTTTCTTTGGAGGATTTGAAGTTGTTGGAGCTGAGCGCGCATGACGCCACTCGGTATCGGAACACACCGGCGCAATTTCGCAAGTACTTTTGTGTACATGAACATGGTGGCCAACTGTTCTGGCTCATTCCAGAGTTGGTGGACGAAGAAGTGGTGCCCATTTGCGTAAGTTGTCATAGACAGCTTTTTAGCAAGAAGAAGCGGCCATGCATGCCTCCTCATTCCATTGCGGCTGGCAAGCATTTCGGGCGCTTGGGTGATCTACCTGCATTGACGGACATGGAGGAACGCATGCTTGCTCGAGTTCGAACCACCGTGAATACTGTGAAGCTTGTGTCTACCACTAGTGGTGCGGCTTCACAATGGGGTATTCGAGGACACACCATATCCATTCTACATGAAGGACCCGAGGTTCTTGCATCTCGATTACCTCATGTCAAGGCGTTCACGGGTACGAAGGTCATATTTGTGGGAAAGCAAACGGAGTTGGATGCTGTTCGTGGCAACCCCAAGACAAGGCAACAAGTTGAACGGGTCTTTCAACCGCGTTGGGACGCCTTGGTGCGGTGGTTACGCGTGTTGAAGGCGGTAAACCCGTTGTATGCAAACATTGTTATTGATGAGACCGAGCCCGTAGAGGTTTCCGACTACATGAACAATTTGTTCTATTCCATATCCGTTGGCGAGCACGCGGACGTGGTGGCTAGCGAACGGATGTCGTGGGCTTACATTGCCAATCCCGAGCGTACTGAGGAAGCTGCAGTTTTGGATGCCGTGATGTTGTCGGATGGAAGCTTGGTGGGCCGCGATGGAGATCACTGCACCCAAGTTTTGCAGTCCATCAAG
Organism: Eutreptiella sp. 'Long Island Sound 2002'; assembly: GCA_964036045.1. Lineage (NCBI taxonomy): Eukaryota > Euglenozoa > Euglenophyceae > Eutreptiales > Eutreptiaceae > Eutreptiella > Eutreptiella sp. 'Long Island Sound 2002'. The sequence continues at coordinate 91,669,825 of OZ038380.1, read as the reverse complement.
GAGCTGTTGGCTGATAAGCAAAACACCGTTGTAGGTCGAGAGGCACGCGCGGTGAATGAGTTCACGGCGAATGATCGCTTGCTTCATTTGTCATTCCCAACACTCTTCATGTTTGGGGTTGGCATAACGCGCTGCTATGGCCTTGGTGTGGATGATACTCGTCATTTGCTGCTACAACATGACAACCGCATGAGTTTTGCCTTGTACTATTCAATCAAAAGTTTTGGCACACTGCGCTACGCACCGTGTCTGACTCCGTGTATTCCAATCCGGAAAAATTCAAAGCCTTTGAGAAGGCAATGAATAGTCGGACATTGGATAAGGATTTGGCAGAGCCGCATGCTAATCCACGCGGAGCTATAGCACAACGGCTTGTCGGGCAATTCTTGCCGTTATTGAGAAGTTGTCATGCTGCTGGGCCCTTTAGTACCTCCGAGCGATATGCAGTCATGGGCAAGATTAACAGTCTATTGTTGTTCTTTGGAATGGCAACGTTGTTTTACACTGTGGCTCCCAATGGCATTGATAATCAGTTGGTCCCTCATTTGTCCATTGGAGGTTCTAGTGCACAGGTCCCACTACCCGGTGTGTCGCAACGTTTCGCATCTTTGGCAAAGAATCCGGTGGCTGCGGCACGCATATTTCAACGCCAAGTGCGCGCATCTTTGGAAGTACTTCTTGGATTACCTTCGGCAAGCGTAACGCGGAAGGATCGTCCTGTATGTACGCGCAGGAAAGGCCGATTTGGTACTTGTGTTGCGCATTGCACTTGCTACGAGTGTCAAGGTCGTGGAAGTTTGCATTTTCACGGGCTGTTTTGGGGGGGGATACCACCTTGGCTCTTGGATATTCCTTTGGCTACCATCTGTACGTTTCTGGCCGGAGGCGCGCTTTTGTGGCCCACGGTGTTGCACGTAAGGTTTTGAAAACGTGTAGAGCGCGCACAACGCGTACAACACGTACAGACCAAGTAACACGCACAGAACGCGTAGCACGCCGAACACGTGCCTCCAGAGGCACGTGCAAAATTGGAATACCGGACCGCGCAGAACGCGCAGAACGCGAAGCACATCTCTGCGCACGGGCGCACATCGAGGAGGGGCCGCGTCCTCACAGTTGGGTATCCAGCCTACGCGGTTGTCCCCCAGGGTTCGCACTGGTCCCATGGGTAGGGATAGCAGAGGCTCCGCCTCCATGATCGTCTCGTTCAAGCCCCCCATTCCACCACACTACTCCTCATCCTCCTCATCCTCCTCATCCTTTGCGTCCTCCTCATCCTCCTCGTCCTCCTCGCCTTCCTCGTCCTCCTCGCCTTCCTCGTCCTCCTCGTCCTCCTCGTCCTCCTCGTCCTCCCCGTCCTCTTCGTCCTCCTCATGGTCCTCCTCCCACACCTCCTCGTCCTCCTCGTCTACCTCCATGTCCCGTGCGCCTTGCACACCTCCATAGCCATGTCCCGGTGCAAAGCACAACACGTGGAATGCCTTTCCACAACCGGTACATTCATAGCCGGTTCTTCCCCTCTTGCAAAAGTGGCACACACGCCGCCGTTGTGTCGCCACCGGCACGTGTACCTCTTGTCGTAGGGGTTGGGCAAAGTACCGCCGCCGCAACACTTGCCATTGCCATTCCCACATACTAGTGGTCTCCTTGCAAAGTCCCAATTGCCGACAAGTTGCGAACACATTCACAACCGCGTACCGGAGCACGAACGCACGCACCGCGGGGGCCCATGTCATCTGGCGGGCAACCCGCCTCACCTGCAAGGCCATCTGGTTCACACAATCGACACCGCGCGACAGTGTGCGGTACGCCGCCACCACGGGGTGCACTTCCCGCCCGCTTCGCCGGTGAGGTGGTCCCCTTCGGGCAAACCACACATTCGTCAACATCGGCACAACGCGGGGGGGTTTGTGCCCGACCTTCGGATTCTTGTACGTGCACAGGCTGTACTTGAAATCCGCAACAGTGCACACCGCCGTCTGCCCCTCCTGCACCTGCTCCCCGGCCCATGTCACGCCGTACGTGGACCTCTTCGTCATCATGAGGAATGCCCGCTTGTTGGTGGCCAATTCCGTTGCAAGGCCGTGGGACCCGAAAAAGGAGTCGGCACATAGCACCGTCCCCTCGGGCAGCAATGATGCCCACAACTTCATGATGTTTTTGGCATCGAAGTTTCCCGCCGCAGTGCCGTAGCGGCGTAGCCGGCCACGTACACCGGTGTACAAATACATGTCCACCACGTACCCCCATGTTGCATCGGCCAGGCAATACAACTTTATCCCGGTTGGGTGCGGTTTCCGGGCTATGAACATTTTCAAGGGGCCCGCTAGCATCCCCTTGTGGGGCACCACGGACTCAGCGCCGCAGGCCCCACCCCCCATGCGCCACGCTCCCGCCCATTGGCCATTGCAGTCTTCCAGTAGCGAGACGACATCGGTACGTAGCAACCGTTGCAGCAAGTAGTATTGGCGACGCGTCAGCATGTTTGCCATATAGGGATTGTATAATAGGCCCTTGCGGTCCCAAACCCCGTCCACCTGCATTGGTCGCACCATCCCCAATAGAATTAGAAATGCATTGTACCTAGGTACTAGAGGTAGCAGGTCTGGCCTTCCGTGGTCCCGTAGGGCTTGGCATTGTAGATTCTCTATGGGGGCCATGATATGGTCCCACACCTCGTCCTTAGTATAGCCGATGAGCCAAGATTCCCCGGGCCGGATACCGTATTGGATATCGGCCGACAGTCCTCCCGTGGGAGCCTATGGTCGTACAGCGGTGGTTGAAATTTTGGTGGCATCACAAACAAAGATTGTTGAGAAATGAGACTCTGTAGAACACGCAACACACCAGTGGTAGTTCCAGAGGCAACAGCAGAGGCAGCAAAAGCGGAACGTGCAGAACGCGCAGCACACGCAGAACGCGTAACACGACCTCCAGAGGCAGACACAGAAGCAGACACGTAGAGCGCGTATTACACGAAACACACGCAGGACAGGGGATGGGGCAATGGGGGCGGCAACACGAACAAGTCAATTGTTGCTTTCTTGAAACGGTGTCCGTGCGCCCTACATGGTCCACGCAGAGCAGCGGCCGCAGCCGCCACCATTCATGCGAACGTCGAAAAAGTATTCACAACGCAATAAATACCGGCGTCGGTGCCCCAATGGAAGCGCCGCCTACCGATGCCACCACTGTGGGGTTGGCTGTGAATGTGCTTGCTGGGCCAACGGCACTGGCCTGGAAAAGAAGAGGGGTTGTGAGGCTTGTCTGCCGCGGACCTCATCGGGGTCGGGCCGCTCATCCCCCTCCTGTGTGTTTGAAAAAATGCTGCCTGGGCTGCTCCAACTTAGGTCGGCCCGATTTACTAAATCTGCACTATCTCGTCCTTCTCCTCCATCTCCTCTCCCGCCGCTGCGGCTTCCTCCGGGGGCCCCTCTCCCATTTCCGCATCGCTCTTCGGCGCCCCAGCGCTCTCTTCCTTGGCTGCCTCTAGCTCCTGCGGTGGATCCATTGGCGCGGTCGACTCCTCCTCCGGCTCCGTTTTGATTGGGTGCTGCAGAACACGGAACACGCGTGAAACATGCAACCCACCTCTAGAGGCAATCCGAGAGGCACCAAAAAGAAATCGTGTGGAACGCGCAGAACGCGGAGAACACGGGGCTCGCATCCAGAGGCACACCCGGAGGCTACGCGCAAATCCCCTAGAACGCATAGTACCAATGTGCAACGCGCACCTGTGCACCTTCCGTGTGCGGGGGTCCCGTCTCCGGCCCCATCTCCGGCCTGCCTTGCTGCCCCCCGGACGGTGGCGGTGGTGGCGGAGGTCCTTGCGGCAGTGGCTGGGGTGGTGGGAGTATTGGCGCTGGTGGGATCCCCGGCGGTGGCGGTGGCTGCAGCATTCCTTGCGGTGGAGGATAGGTGGGTGGCGGCGGATAATCCTGGGGCCCGTACCTGTACGGGTCGGACCCATACGGGAGGCACCCGGAGCTCGAAGGCATTTCCGGATCCGTCTTCATCGGCTGGTACTCGTACCGCGGCTCATACTCGTATCGCGGCTCATACGGATACCCATGCTGCTGCGGATACCCATACTCCTCCCAGGTTGTCTGCAGAACATGCAGAGCGCGCAAAACAGGTAAGACATGGGAAGGCAAATCCAGAGGCAGTCACAGAATCGAACGTGCAGACCGCGTAGAACGCGTAGGACGCCCAAAGCAGACAGGAGGCAACTCCAGAGGCAAGTGAAAAGACCCGTGCCACGACGCCCAGCACAGGAATGCACACCCGCTGCCTCTTTGCATCCTTTGTTCTCACGAGTGTCCATGCCCCTGTGTCGGGGAGGTCGACACCTCTGTCCTCCGTTAAGGTGTAGGCCATGAGGCCAGCCATGCGGACCGTGCGCGACAGCTTCTCCTGTACACACCACGCAAAGCGCGTGCAACACCGGAAGGCACCCCCAGAGGCAACGAAGAGGCGCAACGTCAGGAACACGTAGCACGCGCAGAACGCCGAAGACGCGCTACACGCTGCACTGGAGGCGTTACAGAGGGAACACGCAAGACATGCAGTACACCTGCAAAGTGTCAGTGGGCATGTCGACAATGTCCTCCGCACCAAACGCACTCGGCTGGTCCATGCTGCGCTGTGGTCGGTATCCAGACGACAGGGGCTCCCCCTTCAATTTCGCCAACGGCAGGCCTGCAGCTGCGGGTTCACCAAATTTCGTAGGCCAGTCCGGGGCTCCGACACAGTTCGTGCACACCGACACCCCCTTGATCAACCCGGTTGCGACTTGGCGGGGTGAGCTGCTGGGGTATCGCTCCTGAAACAGTTCTCTGGCAGCGGCTGTGCTTTGTGCATTCTTCGTGCCACAACGGAGGACCATCTGCACACTGTACGCCCGCACGTCCGTCACCAGAAGCAGCGCCGGGCCCAATTCGCGGCGCGCTTGTGTTTCCTCGGCCAAACACACTTTGTAGTGTTGGCATACTCGTCCGAGTGACACTTCATATTCCGACTCCAGGGTGCGCTGCATGACCTGCACATCGTTGTCGTAGGCGGCCCGGGCTTGGTACTTCTCCCCTCGGGTTGCACCTGTGGGCATCGTCCTGTGCGGTTCGCCTTCCACTGCGTAACGCACATGCTTGGGCCTCTCCTCCACCTTCTTGCCCTTGCTGCTCTTCTTCTTGGGTGGACTCTTCGTCTTTTCCTTCTTCTTCTTGGACAGCTCCTCCGGCTCTGGCCTTGCCTCTGGCTTTGCCTCTGGCGTCGCCTTCACAGGGGTCCCCTTTGCGGCCATGCGGGCAACCACCTCGAGGTGGGTGCTTCGGGGTGCGCGTTGGGCGAGGGAGGGCTCGTCCTCGTCCTTCACACTGGCAGCATCACTGCCCTCCTCCTCCTCCTCCTCCTCCGCCTCCTCTGCCTCCTCCGGCTCGTCTTCCGAATCCTCTTCCGACTCGTCCTCATCCGAACTCTCCGTGGTTCCCTCATCTTGGATCCACGTCCACAGCCGGTCGCGCGGAATCTGTAGAACATGCAGAACATGCAAGACACATGGAGGCAACCCCAGAGGCAATACCAGAGGAAGCACGCAGAGCGCCAAGAACGCGCAAAACGCATAACACACAACCAGAGGCAGATCCAGAGGCAACGGAAAAGGGAACGGATAAAACGCGCAGAACACATAAAACACCTTTTTGTATTTCAAGTAGCCATCCTTCTTGTTGCGGACGTGCTGCACCACATGCGGCGCATGTGGCTTGCCCTTCGGGGCCTTGACCTGTGAAAGGGTGCAAGAGGCGGTAGGGGACAACAGGCAGCGCAAAATAGTGGTCACATGAACCGCAAACCCGTGAACGTGGTACACCTGATACGTTGTGAGGTTCGTCAACCAAAATTCTTTCTCCTGCTTGTCCTTGGCCCCTTTCTTCTTCCGATTGACCCATCCGGCATGCCACCCCGCTGCGACACAAGGGGGTGAGGAGGACAGCGGTGCAAGGCGAGAAGCCACATGAAAACGAAGACACACACACACATACTCGTGGCTTGTTTAATTTGAAAGACAACGAAGGCGTCGTGCTTCACTTTCTCCGGATGCTTCCACTCTCCCAGCTTCCCACCCTTCTGCAACCATTGAGAATGTGTGGCGGGGTACAGGGGTGCAGGCATGGCTCCTGCACCATAAAAGCAGAGCGGCCTATGAATGTTGGGACAAAAACATGCTGCAGAGCACGTAGCACACGTAGAACGGCTCCAGAGGCAACGTCAGAAGCGAAAAACGACAATACACAAAACACCCAACACACGTGGGCAATGTAGCACCAAGGCAAACGCATAGGCAGAAGGCAATTGTCGTTGGAATACGCACGTTTCAGTTCCATTGGGAACCAGTGCAGGTGTGTGGCAGAGTACACGGGTGAAAGCATGGCAAAAAAAAAACAAATCGGGGGTGGTATGATAGGTGTGAAGCGCTTAGCCCCTGCAGAACGCGTAGAACGCGTAGGAAGACTTCCAGAGGCAGACTCAGAGGCACCGGACCGAAACACGCAGGACGCGCAACACACGCAGCACGCGTAGCACCAAGACAGAGGCACAGGCAGGAGGCAATTGTGCTTCTCTCCTCGAAAATGGTTGAATTGAGCTAAACGGATAGTTCCATTGCGTCGGGCACCCTCGAAAACCCCCCGGAAGCACAAAACAATCATAAAAGCAAAAACGCGACAAAATTTCTTGCTATGCGTTCTACGCGTGGTAGCCAAAGGAATATGGTGCGGGGGAACGGTGATCTAATTCGTGCCGTTGCCGCGGTATTGGACCAGCAGATTTGTGCTTCGTTGGATGCTGAATTCCATGATGCATGGGAACACCGCACCAGAGAAGGAGTGAAAGCACCACGCATGCTGGAGAAGCAACAGCTACTTGGAGAGTTACCCGATGACCCGCGGGCGGCAGCCAAAATTATAGAGCAATTTAGCGATGAAGTGTTTGGCAATTTGTACATTCATCGATGTTTGATCTCCAGTTCCGGCAAGCCTCCCGGAGGAAAATGTGGGTGTCCATTTGCACTGCCACGTGCGGCGGGGGAGTACTATAGTGAGACGCGGCCATACTTCTTCGTTGCGCGCAAAGGAACCGGAAATCGTTACACCATTGAGGTATACAAGTCGGAAGAAGAATTTGACCGACATGAGGAGTCCGTTGCATGTGTACTTGTTGTATGGGAGCTCAAACGACCGGATTCGCGAGATGGGCGTGTTGTTGAGGGCAACAAGCTTATGGCCTATCTATTCGCAAGCAACACGAACGTACAACATCTCGGTGGTGAAGACGTATTGATTGCGGTCGCCAAGTACGTGGTTGGGTATTGCAGCAAGAATCCAGTGCAGGTGGCAAACGTAATGAGTACCATTCGGCACGTATCTCGGGAAGTCAAGGAAATGGAAAGAGGTGCAAGCAACACGAAGGACGAAACAACCTTCCTCCTCAAGCGCATTATCAATTCCTTGGATAAGAAAGTGGAGTTCAGTGCACAGATGGCGGCCATATCTCTCTTGGGTTACCCATCCTGGCATTGTTCTCACAAGTTCATTGTATTCCATCCTTGGGGGCTCATTGCTGCATTGCCAACTATGTTCTCCCACGTCGAAGGCCTTGTCCCGGATGATCCTGCTACGTGCAGTGATGACGAGTACGAGGAGGATGGCACCGATAGTAACAAATCAAATGTCGTTGCCAACAATGAAGCCAATACCAATGAGCTTCATGATGATACCTTGGCTGAAGAGCTATATGACAATGATGAAGAAGATGGTGAATCTGAGGCAGGGTTAGTTGCGTCCGACGATGCCGAAGTTGAAGCCCTAGAAGCATCGTTTGTTTTTGGTGAGCTTAATGAGTGGACCATGAGTGCCATGCAACAGGATCTTGAAGCACCTTGTCACTCCCAACTCTACACGATTGGCAGTGGTGACACCATACAACAAATTGCTGTATCGCCGGCATTGCATTACGCTTGTCGTGGAACACGCCTGCGGCGATTGTGTGCGTTGGAATATGCTTGTTTAATTAAGGTGGAACACCAACGTGCATGAGCCACACCATCACAAGGAGGTGACGATGGTCGTCCGGAAAATGCAAGCTTCGATTTTCATGCGCGTCACATTTTGTGCGAGGATGATTATGTGCAATACTTGGTATCTCAATCACGGTGCCCCATCTTTGCTGGAAAGAAACTGCCCGTCTATCCTGGTGACAATGGAAGCGTGAAGCTCAAGAAGAATTGGGCTACATTTGTGATGTGTACTTTTGTTCCCTGGGATATTGAATCCCCTCCAAAGCTGACGTGGAGTGCATATGTTGAATGGGCTACCCATTGTCAAAGCGAGCATGCCAGCTATTTGGAGCGCAGCCGATTTGCCATGGTGAAGAGGATTATTCGTCATGGTCAATATGAACGTCTCCAAAAAACTATTTTGGATCAAGTGCGGAAGCGAAATCGCAAGCTTTGGGGAGTCCGCCATGCTTTGGACGTGCAGTTCAATTTTGAGAAGGAGATGCAGGAGGTGAACGACCTCAAAAAGGACGTCCAAAATACGCGGTTTGTCGAAGCCGTTGAGGATATTCAGGATGCCATAAATCGTGCACAGGCAGAGGAAAAACAAGAAGACACCGCAAAAGAGTTCGATGGCATTTGTGCATCTCTTCCAGGGTTTCTTCCAGACCATCCCGCAACTAACAGTGCGCCATCCTATGATATCAATTTCGTGCATGACCTTAATGACCACGGACCATACGAGAGCGGTGATGACATTTATGCACATGCGCAACGCATTGCCGATGCTCTTGGGGATTCTTCTTCCTTTGTGCCTGCCGCATCAAGTCCCACAATTGACAAAGGTGACCCATCACAAGAAGCAATCCTACAAAGCATCATTGATTACGTCCATTTGGATGCACACTTGGACCCGTCTTGCAGACCGGTGGCACCCCTCCTGTTCGTGCACGCTGGTGGAGGAACCGGGAAAAGTTGGATGGCACGTGAAATTTTAAAGCGATTGTGCGGACAATACGGAAACAATGTTGTGAAGTATGTGGCTCCGTCCAGTATTGCTGCGAGCAATCTCAACAATGGTTCCACTTGTCACCATGGCATAGGTCTCAAAGTATACGATGCCGACGAAGTGCGTGCCAATGCGGAGAATAAACGAGCAACGTTGGATCGCTTGCGTCGTTCTTTTCTTGGATGTAAGGTGCTAGTGGTGCACGAGGTTTCAATGGTCGGCCGTGGAATGCTGAGGGAGATTGATTCACGTTTGCGCGACATCACCCAGTGTTATGAAGCACCATTTGGAGGATTCTGCATTTTGCCCATGGGTGATTTTGTTCAACTTGAACCCGTGACACAGCTTCCTTTGTATGGGGGTGTCAAGTGTCAACAAGGAGGACAAGACCTTGTGGATCAGGAGGGGCGTGAGCTTTTTGGGTTGTTTCGCGAAGTGTGCCTTACCAAGCAGCACTGCGCAACTGACCTTGAACATGCTCGGGCTGTCACGGCCTTTCGCCAGTGGACACCCAAGAGCATGGATGTTCGAAAGAAGTTTTTTTCGCGGTTGAAGGAGATCACCCAGAGAGACTTCGCGGACAAGGACGAGGGTTGGGAGGAAGCAACAATTGTGAGTACGGATCAAAAAACGGTGCATGCTGTCAACCGGGTTATGGTGCAACAATATGCAAAGCGCACAGGTGTTCCGGTGGTGGCTTGGCGCTTACCAATGGCTGATAAGTATGAACGACGCTCTGGTGAACAGTCCGAGTTTTTGTATGGCCCTGTCAAGGACATGACAGTGTTCTTTGCCCAGGGGGCACCTTGCTCGTTGACGGCAAATTTGCGTCCCGAGAAGGGGCTGTCAAATGGTACTCAAGCTAAGTTGCATTCCCTCCTTCTAAGTCCGAACGAGCCCTCCCATCGTGATGATGAGATTCGTGATGCAGCACCGGGCCAAGTCATTTACCTGGAGCATCCACCATTTTGTGTGACTACTGCACGGCCACGCAGCACTACGACCGCTGATGGTATGGAGGGGAGCAATGAGCATACTGTTCTTATTCCTTTGATGCCAATGGCACGCAAGATCGACGTTCATCGCTACATTAGTGTTCGCAACAAGAAGGGGAAGGCAGCCATCATGACTTTTGCCCATCCTTTCCGACTCACTTTTGGATGTACGTACCATGGAATTCAATGTCGACCAATGGAGAAAATTATCTCTGTGTGGACCAGAAGTGCCGACCGGCTCTTACGTACAATGCCCTATATGTCGGAATTTCCCGAGTACATGAGTATATAATATCCGTGTGTTGCGGCTTCAAGAAGGGTCATCGGGTGATGATTGGAGGCATCGCTTGTTATGTTTGGTTCCAAAAGTCATGGTGGTCAAATATATGCTGCATTTCAATGGCTATGATAGGGCACATGCTCATTTGGTTAACCTCTGTGCGCAGCATGGCATTGATTACAACCACCCTATCAAGCCACCCCCCAAGAAAAAGGATGACGAGGCCCCGAAGTCATTTCCTTGCCCACAAGGCTGTGGCCGTTCCTTTACCGCCCAAGGTTACTTGCGAATGCATCTGCTGAAGTGCAAGCATCGTAGTGTCCCCGATGGTTCACACACTCCTGATGGCTCAACCACGACACAACTTCACACGTTGTCGCTTGAAACCTTGGTTATCAAAAACGTGATGTGTGCTGAGCAACAGCATGAAGGCAACTTCGATGCAGCTGCAGACATTGCAAGAGAGATGCTAGATGATGAGGGGCGTGCTCGTTTGGAAAAGAAGGGGAAACAACGTGTGCACAAACCCCTGAGTCCAAAGTCCAAGGCACCTGCGCCACCTTCTCATAAGAGCCATCCAAGGCTAACACTCAATGAGGAGGGCTCCTACATTGCGTTCGACAAGTCGCCTTCCAAACGACGCAAAGCAACAGAAGTAGAGCCCGTCGGTAGAAGATGCAATCACCAAAACCCCGGTTCGTGCAAAAGCCGTGGAAAAAGAAGAATACAACTGTCGTTCAAGTCGGGCTAGCAAGCGTGGTCGAGACCCTACACCTCCATCGTCATCATCCACTCATACATCACACGAGTCTTCTGCTTCATCGAGTTCATCACAGTCCAAGGAGCGTAGAATCAACAAACGTGCACAATCATCTACAAAGAAGTCCTCGCCCCGGGAGCCTAGTATCACCCCGACTCCAAAAGCACAATGCATCACGGACCTTGCTTCCACCGAAGACAAGTTGTGCAACCACAACGTACAATTGGCTTTGGACTTGTTGGGTGCCACTGGTAAAGCAAATGCTCGTTCTCGGTACATGGCTTGTAGTATGCGCGTTCACCCAGATACGAATAAATTGGGAGATTCTTATGAAGAGGCAAACTCGCGATTTCAGTTACTACTGAGTGCTTGGAAGATTGTAAAGGCCGAATTCAACTTGCCATGAACGAAGAAGAATGCCTCTTCCAAGCCTTATCGTACCGTGCAGCTGAGTATATGGCTTTCGCTTCATTGCGATCCTGTGTTTATTACCAACCTTTTTTTTATTGCCTCGTCATGCACTTTTTTTTGTTGTACATTATAACCACATAAGTGGTTTCTGCTTCTTCCGCTCCTTGGTTGCTAGCCCATCGTTCATTTCTTTGTATGTCACAAGGTAGTGTTGGCTTTCGCTTCACCGCGATCCCAACGATTCCCAATGATGTTTGTGACACTATCAATGCTACTAACCTACCTCCTTTGCTGTGCATTTCTTGTTCAAATTCTTGCGACCATCATTGAACTTCACTTTCTTGTCTGCCACCGGTTGCATTAAGGCAACCTGTATTCGTTTCTTTCGTATCACATGTTGGTAGTCATCTTTCTTCATCACCATCATACTTGTTATCCTCATTGATTCTATCATTGCACTCAATACACGCTCATCACCGTGGGCCGTATTTACATCACTTTTTGTCTTGCATCGCCTTGTGCATTGCATTGTCCCCTCCCCTGTTTTTGTTTGGCAAATGGCTTTCGCTTCACCGCGATCCCATTAGTTTCCGCCGCGTTTATCCTAACCTTCAAGCGAGCAACGTAACCCCGTACTCCACTCGGAATGAATATACTCCCCAAGCTTCGTGTTGACGTCTGCGGTCGGCTTTCGCTTCACCGCGATCCCGTTCCTCTTTCCCTTGTTATGAGCACGTTGCATGGGATGTTGGACAACGTCCTTTATCCCATCCTAACTAAGGGGTTAGAATGCTAATCGCGTAATCCACGAATGAAAGCAGTCCGTTTTCGCTCCAAGGCCCACACGTGGCTGGTACCTTTTTGACCGTATTTTGAATTTCGCTTTGTGCCATTTCGCCATATCATTACAAAAGGTTGGTGCCGCAGCAAAAGGACGGAAGGTCGACCCATTCCTTTCGTGCATCTTGAGTGGAATGTTTCACGTCGCCCTTAGCTTACGGTGTACGTTGTGTTGCATTGGTTGTTGGACAACCACGTTTATCCTAACCTTCAAGCGAGCAACCTAATCCTGTACTCCACTCGGAATGAATGTACTCCCCAAGCTTCGTGTTGACGTCTGCGCACGGCTTTCGCTTCACCGCGATCCCGTTCCTCTTTCTCTTTTTATGAGCAAAACTTTTTCTCATCCACAACAGACCCAAAAACACATCCATCCAATCCGATGCATATGTACAATGCATTGTACTTCCTGCAACATACCTGTACGAAAAAATTAATGTCTCTATCCGGCTATTGTCTGCCTGTCAAGTGTTGCATGTTCCTTGGTTCACGCATTACGCGGTGGTTGGGAACTTATAAGGGCTAAAATGTGTCAAAAATGGGCCCAAAAAGCGGTCATCATATTTGCATCCCCCCCCCCGCCCCTTGCATTCTCACACAAATGTTTCGTGGTATCAGCAAGTAGTGCAAGCCACTTTTGTACTAAAACACTACACTTCAAACAAGAAAAAATACCCAGTACAAGGTGATATCCACACGTGCAAAAGGATGAGCAACATAGTTATACCAATACACTACCATTCTAAGGACACGAAGAAAACAAAGTACAATCGGCTTTCGCTTCACCGCGATCCCGTTTCATATGCATTAGGCACGTGATGATTCATTGATGCCTTTTCGAGTGCGATGGCCCCCGCCACCACAATGGCCGGTAGCAGGTAAGAGGGGCTTTGCGGGCAGATGCTACAGGACTCAAGCCATGCACATTCGGGTACGGCGAGGGTGGGGGGTTAGGCGAGGGTTGTCGGAGTTCAGGCGGCGAAGAAATAACTGGAGGGCGGTTGGGAACTTATGAGGGCTAAAATGTGTTGAAAATGGGCCCAAAAAGAGGTCATCGGGCCCACTACTTGGGTGTGAACCCCACTAGACAATGACCAAAGGTGTTTGTTCAACATCTACATTGGTTTCCATGCCAATTCCCCCCTACAAGGACACGCTAGGCACCTGTAACTACCCAAAAATGGCATTTTCTGGTCATTTTTGACAGATTTTGAAACCTAAATGCGCTACCCGCGAAGCCCGTTGCCGGTCGCCACCGTCGAGTTTCTCGCTCAAACTTTGTGTGATTGTACTTCACACCCATAGGTATCATCCACCAAAATTTCAACCAAATCCAAAGCACCACGACGGAGTTCTGATTTTTCCCCATTTCGCGCGTGCTGCTTGCTTGCTGCTTGCTTGCTTGCTTGCTGCTGCTGCTGCTAAACCTGGTAGGTCCACCCTAGACACTAAAAAGGGTTATAAAACCAAGACTGGTTCCACCAGCTCGGTGACCCTAACCCTAGCCCTAGCCCTAACCCTAGCCCTGGCTCTCACCCTAGGCTAGGGTCAGAGTGAGTGTTGGGGTCCAAAATGGAGAGCAATGATGTGGCAAAAGCAGCCATGAACGAAATTGGGGGGATCTTGTTCAGCCCAATCAACATGGCTGGCATGGCCAAACCAACGGGCTGCAAAGGTGAGGGTTAGGTTTATGGTGATGGTATGGTTAGAGGGGGGGCAAGGGGAGGTAAGGGGAGCCTGTGCCCCCCCCCCCCAACACCCCAAATCGCCCCACCTAGATCCCCCCCCCACCACCACCCTGAATTGCCCCACTTGGACCCCCCCCCCAGCCCCTCCTATACCCCCCCCATTCGCCCTCCCTGAACCCCCCCCTCAGATGCCCCCCCCCCCTCCAAGGGGCCTCCGGCCAACAGTTAGTTGGGGGGGTAGTTGGCGTCCAAAACCGAGGGGTCGCCCCCCCCCCGTGACTTAACACATACTCTAATGAACGGCACCTACATAAGTCATTAGGGCTGGGGTCACAATAGCAATGCTTGAGGCATAGTATGCTCGTTTAGGGTGGCGGCCAAGGTACAAGGTACCCCACAAGGACAGTGCGCAAGGGACAGCGTGCTTGGGGAGAGCAATGCTCAAGACACAAGGTGCTTGACTGGGGCACTACTTGTCGCTTTGCCCAAGCACATTTTGCCTTGGTTCGTGATCTGCCCAAGTACAATGCACCTCCGTTTGCTCCATTTGCTGGGCTGGGCACATTGTGCCTCCGTGGCTGCCTTGCCTCATCACATTGTGTGTAACGCTATGATTTTCTACGAGATTGTTTCACTAAGTGGTGTTGTGCTAGTTCATCAATCCTGCTATGAATGGAAACGTTGTAGAAATAGGTTATTTTTGCTGTCTTTGATGCACACGCAACACAACCATGTAGTGCCGCAGGACACACAGGTACACACTTCACACAACCACGGCCAAGGACTCACATATAGTCATCCATTTTCCCTGATTCAAGGGGTATGGGGGAAGAAGGAGCGTTGGGGCTCTGCTATGTCTGACCAAGGTGATGGCGTCAACCCATGCATTACCCCCACCATTGCTTGGCTTTGATGTTGAAGACCTCTAGCCCAAATGAAATCATAACTGAAATCATCACACTTCAATTGACTTCGAGGGTGTGTGTGTGTGTGTGTGTGTGTGTGTGTGTGTGTGTGCGTGACAGACTCCCCCAAACCCTTGGGCTTTGCTTTGACAGTCCATTCTGCTCTCCAGGTATAATTATGCAGCATATAACTATGGTGCCAATGGATATCCATATCCTTCACCACCTATGACTGGCTATGAACCAGCAGCTTTTAGTGCAGCTGCTGCAGCAGGAACAGTACCCCCGCCATCACCATATCCAAGGTCTTAATTGCACACCTATCCTCTGCCTTGCCCTGCAAACCGTCAGACGTGCCACACTTCTGCCATCCACCCTCAGACGCTCGTCTTGGGTTTACTTTTGGGTTCGAAAAAAATTCACACTTGGACCAGGGAGGTCCAAAAAAGCAATCATGTCTGCAGGTAGCGGTGGATCACTTAGCCACTGCCAAATCTCTCATCTGCCATCATACATGTGCAGCACCAGCCACTTGTCGTACACTGTGGCTGCCACCAGGTACCCCAGCGTCGCAAGGTTCTCCTGCAGCACCCTCTGCCCTTCCCTCTCCCAGGCACTTGCACACCCCTGTCTCAAAGGTGCATCAATATGGACTGAACTCACTGCAGGGACAGTCTGTGAGTATTGGCCTGCTCAAAAGGGGCTAAACGCACCCCTTTAAGCTCCCCCAATGGGCGGAGATCATTGGTAGAAAAACATTGTTACGATCGTTGTTGACCTAATTATGGTCCCCAAATGGCCCCCTTTCAAGGCCTTTTTGGATTGTAGAAGGGCCAGCATGGCTGGAAACAGGCTCAACATGGGCTCATTTCACTTGTTTTTGCACCCAAAATGATCCAAGATAGATCAATTTTGGCACAACATGTTTTTGAGCCATTTTTCACCCATTCTTCGTTCTCAAAAAGGCCCCTTTTCAACGCATTTGCAGTTTTTAGGAGGGCGCAAATGGGCTACCACGTGATCAAAATGCTAAAACCACTTTTTTTGGCATCCCACGTAGTGTAGGATTGTTTTTGAAAACATTCATTTTTTGCCCAACCGCCTGCCCGCCCTTCACTGTCCAGCTGAGGGGGATGTGACGTTGAGCTGCTAAGCTTAGCCCACGTGACTAAAGCTTTTGAAATGTCGTGTCGCAAAGCTTACCCCACGTGACTAAAGCTTTTGAAATGTCGTGTCGCAGTGTTGGCCACGGAAGCGATTCAGATCGAACCAAAGGCACATTTGTGTATGGTTTGAGGAACCATACAAGAAAATTGTGTGCCCGGAGTTTTTCGTTTTGGAGGGAGATCCGGCTAAAAATCGCCAAAAATGAAATTTCACAAAATCCGATTTCAACTACATTTCTGTGAACGGCATTCAAAAAGGATCCAAAAAGCATTTGGAATTTCCAAAAACTGATCCAATTTCACAGTGTGGCGAAGGGTTCAAACTGGAAAAGAATTGAAAATTCCGAAACGTGGGTTCCGGTGACTAGGATAGCGTTGCGCCTGTGGCTTTGCGGGCGTGAGTTCAAGCACCATTAACTCCGGATTTCTCCAAGGGCTGCAGTACAAATTTTCCTCAACTCTAACCAACCCGGTGGCGCCGAGATACGGCCGTTGGAGGGAGACCGATTTGGGCCAAATATTGCAGTTTTTCATTGTGGACCATGCAAAATTTGGCGGTGCGCGAATACAGCGTTGAGCTACGAGGCCACCCCACGGCCAAATCACAGCCCTATTGTTGCCCTTCGATTTGTATTGTGTGGTTTTGTGCGTGCCTTGGTATGGTCATAGAACGGGAGGTGTCTAGTGGAGGGTTTTGGAGCTTGTCGTTAGCATCAGGCCGTGTATTTGGGCCACCATGGGTCTACCCCCAAGTGGTACCATGCGGAGCATGGGATCTAGTTGCCTTAAATCTTTTTGATCAAGGTCCTTCGTGGTGGCTAGCACACGTGGGGTTTGTATTTGGGTCTCTGGGGTGATATAATGCAGCTATGTTATGCGTTTGAGGTTTGACAATTGGCAGTTTTTCAGGTTGCGCAATCGCGTATTTTGGGTGCCATTTGGACATGTCGTGGACTTAAGCCTCGGGATGAAGGTGATTACGATCCTTGGGAGATGTAGAAGAGAATGACCGGGGGGGGGGGGGGGTTGCATTTGGTAGCTTTGATTATTCAGCGCGACATTTACGTCGGCAGTGCGCACTCGCTAAAAACCAATGGCCCGGAAACCAGCCACGGCCGGACCAACCGGCGATTCCGTTGTGCTCGCAAAAAAACCATTGCAAGCAATGTACGAAGAGCATCAACAGTTCTTAGAGACATGAACAAACCAACACTTGCTGTTCTTGGAAAAGAATCATTTCGGCATGCAATTTTTTTGGGTTTCATTTTCACAAAAAGTGTCACGAAAACCTGTTCCTCCTTCCAGCTGTCAGTTTTTCATGAGCGGGGGTGAAGTATTGGTAATCGTACCATCTTTTATTTGTTTGGGTGTGAGTTAAGGCTCATGGTTGTTGGTTGGGGTCCTAGGTAAGAGAAAAGCACTATTTTCATGCATGGGAGGTTTCAAAGTTGCAAGTACACTTCTAGTAATACAATGTATGAATCTTCCTACAATTGCAATCTTTGGAAGGGTGAGTGTGGCGAGTCCTTCCCCCGGGGGGGCGGCCGGGCCCGGTCCTTGTATGCGACACCCCCTAGCCCCCCCCCCCCTCCCCCCCCCCCGGGTTTCGAAAGATAGTGGTGCCAGGTCGGCCACCAACAAGTGTCCCTAGAGAAAACTGTCCGGCTTTTTTTTTCATGCTATGTGTTTATAAACCCCCCCCCCCATTTAGAATGACCCGGTCGTTAAATTCGGGCAGCAGGGTGCAAAAATTCCCGGGGGTCGTTGTAATTGGGGCATGTGTCTCACCCTTTGCCTGGGGTTTGGGTCTGAGAAGGGGTCGGTTTATTTGGTTGGCATGCTCCGGGGAACACGGGGGGTCATTGTATACGGGGGGGTCGTTCTAGTGGGGAGGGTCGTTCTAAACGGGGGGGGGGGGGTTACGCAAAATACTCAAAAATTTTCAGAGAATTCATATTTGTGTTAAAACAACAAGAAAAAATTTTGACCTGAAGGAGGGCTACGGGAGGGCTGCAGGCCCTAAGAGCAACCCTAGCCCTAACCTTAATCAAGACTGAATATTGGGACCGAGCTGGTGGGGGAGGGAACATCAGCTATGACTGGTGAGGGACATCAAGAATGATTAACACATTGATCGATCTTGACAAAGTGAAATCAGCTTGCAAGTGAACCCCATCACCACAAGGCCCACTTTCAAGGCTTTTTGGACTTCTGAGGGGCCAAAATGCCCCAAAATGGGCTCAAAATGCGCTGATTTCACCGGTTTGTGCACCCCAAATGGTCTAGGATCATTTTTGAGAAAAGTCATCTTTTTACCCCTACTGGACCCTGTTGACCCATTTGGGCACCCACCTGTTTGGGCTTGAGCTTGCAGCTTGCAGCGCATGTTGAGCCATGTAGCCAAAGATATGGCCTATTCTTGGTTTGTGGCTGTCGGCATTTGGAGCTTCTGGGGGCCTTTTTGGACCGTTTCCGGGATGTATCATGGAGTTAGAGGGCCGCAAAGAGCTCGTTGACACGGGGAAGTCAACCCGTACATAGAGTATAGCCACCGTTTCCCCTCATTTGGCCGTTTTGAATGTGTTCCAGGGCGTTTTTGGCCCAAAAATGGCCGTTTTTGGCCCTAAATTGCAGTTTTTGAAACTGAGGTCCGCCACTTGCGAATCCCATTCCCGGCCGCCACCGTCGAGTTTCTTGCTCAAATTTTCTGTGATTGTACTTCACACCCATAGGTATCATCCACCAAAATTTCAACCAAATCCAAAGCACCACGACGGAGCTCTGATTTTTAGCCATTTCGCGTGTGCTGCTGCTTGCTTGCTTTCTGCTTGCCGGTGCTGCTAAACCTGGTAGGTCCACCCTAGACACTAAAAAGGGTTATAAAACCAAGACTGGTTCCACCAGCTCGGTGACCCTTACCCTAACCCTAATCAAGACTGAATATTGGGACCGAGCTGGTGGGGGAGGGAACATTAGCTATGAATGGTGAGGGACATCAAGAATGATTCACGCATTGATGGCTCTTGACAAAGTGGAATCAGCTTGCAAGTTAACCCCATCACCACGAAGCCCACTTTCAAGGCTTTTTGGACTTCCCAGGGGCCAAAATGCCCCAAAAAGGGCTCAAAATGGGCTCATTTCACCCGTTTGTGCACCCCAAATGGTCTAGGATGAGGTCTGGAAAAATGCGTTTTTGACCCATTTTTGACCCATTTTTGGTCCCAAAACAGCCCAGTTTCAAGGCATTTTGGGGTTTTCGGAGGACCAAAATGGGCCACCACAAGCTCAAAACGGTCCAAAAACACTTGTTTTAGCGTCGCACATGGTCTAGGATCATTTTTGAGAAAAGTCATCTTTTTGCCCCTACTGGACCCTGTTGACCCATTTGGGCACCCACCTGTTTGGGCTTCAGCTTGCAGCTTGCCGCAGCCTAGTGGGCCTAGGCATTGGGGTCTAGGTGTCCGTTTGGGCAATTCTGAGGGGTGGAAACCACAAAAAGTGGGGGGTTGCGGGTGGAATAGGTGCCCTCGGAATCACATTTTGAGCGATGTAGCCAAAGATATGGCCTATTCTTGGTTTGTGGCTGTCGGCATTTGGAGCTTCTGGGGGCCTTTTTGGGCCGTTTCCTGGACATATCATGGAGTTAGAGGGCCGCAAAGAGCTCGTTGACACGGGGAAGTCAAGCCGCACATGGAGTGTAGCCACCGTTTCCCTTCGTTTGGCCGTTTTGAATGGGTTTTAGGGCTTTTTTGGCCGAAAAATGGCTGTTTTGGCCCTAAACTGCAGTTTTTGAAACTGAGGTCCGCCACTTGCGAATCCCATTCCCGGCCGCCACCGTCGAGTTTCTTGCTCAAATTTTCTGTGATTGTACTTCACACCCATAGGTATCATCCACCAAAATTTCAACCAAATCCAAAGCACCACGACGGAGCTCTGATTTTTAGCCATTTCGCGTGTGCTGCTGCTTGCTTGCTTTCTGCTTGCCGGTGCTGCTAAACCTGGTAGGTCCACCCTAGACACTAAAAAGGGTTATAAAACCAAGACTGGTTCCACCAGCTCGGTGACCCATACCCTAACCCTAATCAAGACTGAATATTGGGACCGAGCTGGTGGGGGAGGGAACATTAGCTATGAATGGTGAGGGACATCAAGAATGATTCACGCATTGATGGCTCTTGACAAAGTGGAATCAGCTTGCAAGTTAACCCCATCACCACGAAGCCCACTTTCAAGGCTTTTTGGACTTCCCAGGGGCCAAAATGCCCCAAAAAGGGCTCAAAATGGGCTCATTTCACCCGTTTGTGCACCCCAAATGGTCTAGGATGAGGTCTGGAAAAATGCGTTTTTGACCCATTTTTGACCCATTTTTGGTCCCAAAACAGCCCAGTTTCAAGGCATTTTGGGGTTTTCGGAGGACCAAAATGGGCCACCACAAGCTCAAAACGGTCCAAAAACACTTGTTTTAGCGTCGCACATGGTCTAGGATCATTTTTGAGAAAAGTCATCTTTTTGCCCCTACTGGACCCTGTTGACCCATTTGGGCACCCACCTGTTTGGGCTTCAGCTTGCAGCTTGCCGCAGCCTAGTGGGCCTAGGCATTGGGGTCTAGGTGTCCGTTTGGGCAATTCTGAGGGGTGGAAACCACAAAAAGTGGGGGGTTGCGGGTGGAATAGGTGCCCTCGGAATCACATTTTGAGCGATGTAGCCAAAGATATGGCCTATTCTTGGTTTGTGGCTGTCGGCATTTGGAGCTTCTGGGGGCCTTTTTGGGCCGTTTCCTGGACATATCATGGAGTTAGAGGGCCGCAAAGAGCTCGTTGACACGGGGAAGTCAAGCCGCACATGGAGTGTAGCCACCGTTTCCCTTCGTTTGGCCGTTTTGAATGGGTTTTAGGGCTTTTTTGGCCGAAAAATGGCTGTTTTGGCCCTAAACTGCAGTTTTTGAAACTAAGGTCCGCCACTTGCGAATCCCATTCCCGGCCGCCACCGTCGAGTTTCTTGCTCAAATTTTCTGTGATTGTACTTCACACCCATAGGTATCATCCACCAAAATTTCAACCAAATCCAAAGCACCACGACGGAGCTCTGATTTTTAGCCATTTCGCGTGTGCTGCTGCTTGCTTGCTTTCTGCTTGCCGGTGCTGCTAAACCTGGTAGGTCCACCCTAGACACTAAAAAGGGTTATAAAACCAAGACTGGTTCCACCAGCTCGGTGACCCATACCCTAACCCTAATCAAGACTGAATATTGGGACCGAGCTGGTGGGGGAGGGAACATTAGCTATGAATGGTGAGGGACATCAAGAATGATTCACGCATTGACGGCTCTTGACAAAGTGGAATCAGCTTGCAAGTTAACCCCATCACCACGAAGCCCACTTTCAAGGCTTTTTGGACTTCCCAGGGGCCAAAATGCCCCAAAAAGGGCTCAAAATGGGCTCATTTCACCCGTTTGTGCACCCCAAATGGTCTAGGATGAGGTCTGGAAAAATGCGTTTTTGACCCATTTTTGACCCATTTTTGGTCCCAAAACAGCCCAGTTTCAAGGCATTTTGGGGTTTTCGGAGGACCAAAATGGGCCACCACAAGCTCAAAACGGTCCAAAAACACTTGTTTTAGCGTCGCACATGGTCTAGGATCATTTTTGAGAAAAGTCATCTTTTTGCCCCTACTGGACCCTGTTGACCCATTTGGGCACCCACCTGTTTGGGCTTCAGCTTGCAGCTTGCCGCAGCCTAGTGGGCCTAGGCATTGGGGTCTAGGTGTCCGTTTGGGCAATTCTCAGGCGTGGAAACCACAAAAAGTGGGGGGTTGCGGCCGGAATACGTGCCCTCGGAATCACATTTTGAGCGATGTAGCCAAAGATATGGCCTATTCTTGGTTTGTGGCTGTCGGCATTTGGAGCTTCTGGGGGCCTTTTTGGGCCGTTTCCTGGACATATCATGGAGTTAGAGGGCCGCAAAGAGCTCGTTGACACGGGGAAGTCAAGCCGCACATGGAGTGTAGCCACCGCTTCCCTTCGTTTGGCCGTTTTGAATGGGTTTTAGGGCTTTTTTGGCCGAAAAATGGCTGTTTTGGCCCTAAACTGCAGTTTTTGAAACTGAGGTCCGCCACTTGCGAATCCCGTTCCCGGCCACCACTGTCAAGTTTCTTGCTCAAACTTTGTGTGATTGTACTTCACACCCATAGGTATCATCCACCAAAATTTCACTCAAATCCAAAGCACCACGACGGAGTTTTGATTTTGGCCCATTTCGCGCGTGCTGCTTGCTTGCTGCTTGCTGCTTGCTGCTTGCTTGCTAAACCTGGTAGGTCCACCCTAGACCCTAAAAAGGGTTATAAAACCAAGACTGGTTCCACCAGCTCGGTGACCCTAACCCTAACCCTAACCCTAACCCTAACCCTAACCCTAGGGCTAACCCTAACAACACTGAATATTGGGACCGAGCTGGTGGGGCAGGAAACATCACCTATGACTGGTGAGGGACATCAACCATGATTCACACATTGATGGCTCTTGACAAAGTGAAATCAGCTTGCAAGTGAACCCCTTGTCCACAAGGCCCACTTTCAAGGCTTTTTGGACTTCTGAGGGGCCAAAATACCCCAAAATGGGCTCATTTCACCCGTTTGTTCACCCCAAATGGTCTAGGATGACTTTTGGAAAATTTTGTTTCTGACCCATTTTTGACCCATTTTTGGTCCCAAAACAGCCCATTTTCAAGGCATTTTGGGATTTTCGGAGGACCAAAATGCCCCACCACAAGCTCAAAACGGTCCAAAAACACTCGTTTTACCTTCGCACATGGTATAGGATCATTTTTTTAGAAAAGTCATCTTTTTACCCCTACTGGACCCTGTTGACCCATTTGGGCACCCACCTGTTTGGGCTTGAGCTTGCGGCTTGCCGGAGCCTAGTGGGCCTAGGTATTGGGGTCTAGGCGTCCGTTTGGGCAATTTTGAGGGGTGTAACCACAAAAAGTGGGGGGTTGCGGGTGGAGTAGGTGCCCTCGAAATCGCATTTTGAGCCATGTAGCCAAAGATATGGCCTATTCTTGGTTTGTGGCTGTCGGCATTTGGAGCTTCGGCGGGCCTTTTTTGACCGTTTCCGGGATGTATCATGGAGTTAGAGGGCCGCAAAGAGCTCGTTGACACGGGGAAGTCAACCCGCACATAGAGTGTACCCACCGTTTCCCCTCATTTAGCCGTTTTGAATGTGTTCCGGGGCTGTTTTGGCCCAAAAATGGCCGTTTTTGGCCCTAAACTGCAGCTTTTGAAACTGAGGTCCGCCACTTGCGAATCCCGTTCCCGGCCGCCACCGTTGAGTTTCTTGCTCAAACTTTGTGTGATTGTACTTCACACCCATAGGTATCATCCACCAAAATTTCACCCGAATCTGAAGCACCACGACGCAGTTTTGATTTTTCCCCATTTCGCGCGTACTGCTTGCTTGTTGCTTGCTTGCTGCTTGCTTGCTAAACCTGGTAGGTCCACCCTAGACCCTAAAAAGGGTTATAAAACCAAGACTGGTTCCACCAGATCGGTGACCCTGACCCTAATGAAGCCTGAATATTGGGACCGAGCTGGTGGGGGAGGGAACATCAACTATGACTGGTGAGGGACATCAAGAATGATTCACACATTCATGGCTCTTGACAAAATGATATCAAATTGCAAGTGAACCTCATCACCACGAGGCCCACCGTCAAGGCTTTTTGGACTTGCGAGGGGCCAAAATTCCCCAAAATGGGCTCAAAATGGGCTCATTTCACCCGTTTGTGCACCCCAAATGGTCTAGGATGAGGTTTGGAAAAATGCGTTTTTGACCCATTTTTGACCCATTTTTGGTCCCAAAACCGCCCATTTTCAAGGCATTTGGGGATTTTCGGAGGACCTAAATGGGCCACCACAAGCTCAAAACGGTCCAAAAACACTTGTTCTAGGGTCGCACATGGTCTAGGATCATTTTTGAGAAAAGTCATCTTTTTGCCCCTACTGGACCTGTTGACCAATTTGGGCACCCACCTGTTTGGGCTTGTGCTTGCAGCTTGCCGGAGCCTAGTGGGCCTAGGTATTGGGGTCTAGGCGTCCGTTTGGGCAATTCTCAGGCGTGGAAACCACAAAAAGTTGGGGGTTGCGGGTGGAGTAGGTGCCCTCGGAATCGCATTTTGAGCCATGTAGCCAAAGATGTGGCCTATTCTTGGTTTATGGCTGTCGGCATTTGGAGCTTCTGGGGGCCTTTTTGGGCCGCTTCCGGGACATATCATGGAGTTAGAGGGCCGCACAGAGCTCGTTGACATAGGGAAGTCAAGCGGCACATGGAATGTACCCACCGTTTCCCCTCGTTTGGCCGTTGTGACTGTGTTCCAGGGCGTTTTTGGCCCAAAAATGGCTGTTTTTGGACCTAAACTGCAGTTTTTGAAACTAAGGTCCGCCACTTGCGAATCCCGTTCCCGGCCGCCACCGTTGAGTTTCTGGCTCAAACTTTGTGTGATTGTACTTCACACCCATAGGTATCATGCACCAAAATTTCAACGAAATCCAAAGCAGCACGACGGAGCTCTGATTTTTCCCCATTTCGCGCGTGCTGCTTGCTTGCTTGCTGCTTCCTGCTGCTTGCTTGCTACTACTGCTGCTAAACCTGGTAGGTCCACCCTAGACAGTAAAAAGGGTTATAAAACCAAGACTGGTTCCACCAGCTCGGTGACCCTAACCCTAACCCCCCCCCCCCCCACGCCCTTGGCTAGACGCCCCCTTGACCCCCGGCCAGACCCCCCCCGACCCCCGGCAGGACCCCCCCCGACCCCCGGCTTGACCCCCCCTCCGAACCCCGGCTGCCCCCCCCCCTCCAGTTTTCACAGATAGCGGGGGGGGGGTTGTTGCATTAGGACCGGATGTAGTTGCCCTCCCGGGGTCCTTCCCAAGCCTAATCCGCAAGCAGATGACATGAGTTGTCTTATGTTGATTTTGTGTTTGTTGATGTGTCATGTATTTCGGTTTATGGGGTGTTCGTGCAGGATTTGTGAGGTTTTGCGACTCAAGTGTTATGATTTCGTATGTTTTCGTTACTCATACACAACATAGTAGGTGGATATGTCGTATTGACAACCTTGTTCAACTCCATCATCTGTAGGAAAATACAATTTCCGTTTTTGATTAAATATAATTGTCATGCAGTAGCATCCATAAAGCTTTTCAATACGCACTTTGAAAAATGTTCTTTTTTGTTGACCACTTTCATTGGTAATTGTGCTACGCTTGTATAAAGGTCTCGTGTGTTGTATCTGTGGGCTGCAAAACAGACGAAATGGATCCGCGTGCTTGCATAACAGCTATTAAACTTGTCATGATTATCAAGATGTCCATGTGCCATCGAGGCATCCGTCCACCTGCCATTTATCCGGGTCTTGTGGCGGATGTGCGGGCCGAGCTACCCTCCGGCTGCTTGTTGGCTCCAGTGGAGACCCGATTTGGCGCCCAACTGTTTTGGCTCAGCCGGGTGGCCCGTGGCACCCTGTTGGGCCATGCTGCGGGGGTCTAGGTGTTCGTTCGGGCAATTTGAACGGGTGGAAGCTACAAGAATCGGGGTTGCAGGTTGGCTGTGTGCCCCGGGAATCACATTTTGAGCCACGTAGCCCAAGGTTCTTGTTTCCAGGGGTTTTGCTGGCTAATCCATGCAAACTTAGCATTTTTGGCACCCTTTGGGGGCGTTTCTTGAATGCATCGTGCACTTGCAGCGCACCAAAGGGCTCTTTGACACGGGGAAGTCAAGCAACACATGCAATGTAGTTCCCTTCTTGTGGCCGTTTTTGTACGTGTTTCAGGGCATTTTCCAACACAAAAAACAACGGCTTCTTTTGACTCAAAATGGTGCAAATTTGCGAGCCCGCCTCTCAATTTGGCACCTACGCATTGGGCTAGTGTTGATGCTCAGGATTGTGTATAACGACCAAGTTGGCCATCAGACATCAGACATTAGACTTTTATGGACCGCCATTACCCAAGCGTTCACCCCACCTCCCCCACCCCCTCTTGTGATGTAGTACACCCCCCCCCCCCAATGGAAGATGCCCCCCCCAACAATGGTTCACCTCCCCCCCTCTGGCCCTTCTCTAGTCCTTCCACCCCCCCCCCGCCCACTCATGAGTGCTTTCCTGCATCAGGAAGTATGGAAAATGATTCGGAAAAGACCCCCCGCTTGGTGTTGTGTGTTTGTGTGTAGGAAGCATGGAAACTGCACCCACTCACTACACTCTTCGAGGTGTAGATTTTCGTTCTGTGGCCTCAACCCTAGCGTCGTAGGGCCATCAGACACCATTGCACCGTAAACCAACGAATTTGGCGCATGTATAGGCATATGTGCACAGACACACACACACACACACACACACACACACGCACACACGCACACGCACATGCACACGCACACACACACACACACGCACACACACTTTGACATAGGCATAGGCACTGTGGGGGTGCCCTTGCTTCAAGCCTTGGTTGGGGGGGGGGGGGGGTTCCTTTCCTTTCTTTACACGTTTTTCACCGGGGGGGGGGGAGAGTTGAGAGAGCTGCCTAGGGGGGGGGTCAATCAGGGGTGTGGGAGGGTGTTCTTTTTGTTATCTCGTAGGTGTTGCTTTTCATGCAATAAAAATTACACCAATGAAAATGATCATTTCACAACTTGCAGGTGTGCCATGCTATGCTGTGCAGTGTTGTGGTGTGTCTCTATAGGTCCCTGTGGGTCCCCCTTCAATTTTATAGCCCCCTCCTATCAATTTTAGAAGCCCCCCCCGATCAATTTCATACCCCCCCCCATCAATTTCATAGCCCCCCATCAATTTCATAGGCCCCCTTATCAATTTCATAGCCCCCCCCCCCCCAAAATCAATTTCTGAGCCCCCTCACCCCCATCAATTTCATAGCCCACTCCCCTGTATCAATTTCATAGGCACCCATATCAATTTCATAGACACCCCGTATCGATTTCATAGCCCCCCCCCATCAATTTCTTAGCCCTCCCCCCATCAATTCCACCCCCCCCCCCTTGTGAATTTAATAGCCTTCTGTGTAAATTCTATAGCCTCCCCTGCATCAATTTCTAGCCCCCCCCATCCATTTCATAGGCCCCCCCCTGTGAATTTCACCCCCCCCCCCCGATCAATTACATTGGTCCCCCCCAATCAATTTCATGGCCCCCCGCTGTATCAATTTCATAGCCCCCCCCCATTGATTTCATAGCTCCCCCCTATCAATTTCATACCCCCCCCCATTCAATTTTATAGGTCCCCCCCTATGAATTTCATAGGCCCGCCCTTATCAATTTCATAGCCGTGTGTTTGTTTGCTTTTGTTTGTTCATACACATATGGATTAAAGGGTAGGCCGCACATTGTGCACACCGTACAACCTTGCTTCCCTTTTGGGGCTCCTCCCTACGTTCTACCAGAAAACGGGGGGAGTCCCGAATTAGTCTTGCTTGCTTGCAGCTTGGTACTGGCGAGCTACTGAGAGTCGTCCCGTGTAAAGGGTATAATACATGAGGGGCGTCTGACTGGCCAGTAACCAGTACCAGGCTGGGCACTACATCTTTGTTTTCACACAGGTGGGTATACAGGGAAGGGTGGCGTGCAGCTCTTCAACAACAGGACAAAAAAAATAATTTTTGTTGCATAAACCCACGGGGTCCTCCCCTGGTGCGGATCCACCCCGTGCGTTAAAACGCCTTTTGCGATGTGCACACAATTCTCCATTCCAAGCCCCATGGAGGAAACACATGCCGGTGTCCTCCTTGGGCTGGGGTTTGTGTGCCTTGGTGCCACCGCCCCATTTTCTTAGGCGGCTCTATACGCACGTAGACTTCGTTGCTAAAAGGCACGGTTCATGGCGATTTCAACATCCGTTTTTTGCACCCAAAAAAAGCATATCATTTTTTAGGCCAACCCCACGTGGATTTTCATCGTGGGATACAACAACCTCGCCTTTTGTTTCTTCCAGAGGTGTACGTATACACCCCCTATTCCGGGCTGAAAATTGTATCATTTAAAATTTTTGGGCACTGCAGTGCCCAAAAATTTGAAATGGCTTTTTTCAGTGGGTTCTCCAGTACACCTCTGTAGTCATCTCCACAGGTGATGTCATACTGCAGCAACATGCATCAAAACTTGGCATACCCGTTATCCATGGGTCATTGCACCGCGGTGTTATACTCGGAAGGCCACATACAATGTACCTTGCCGAATCACTTCCATTGGTGTCCAAATGTGCACTTGAAAATGGACTTCTAGTACTCTTGGGCATTGCAGTGTCCAAAAAATCGAAAACTCCGTATTTCACTCCTATTGGTTCCCATTGCGTAACACCTGACAAAGGACGTATGAATCATCGGACGTTGGTACTCATCCTCTGCTCATTGGAAATATATTGCCGGTTGTCTGACTGCCACCTTGGAGTGTACCCAGGCTTTGGAACGTCCCACGTCCATTGGGGGATACATTGTTTGGATCTTCGCTAGCAGCTTTTGGTCTATGCCGCATCAGGTTTGTTTTGTGATGGTGCC
This sequence comes from Eutreptiella sp. 'Long Island Sound 2002', assembly GCA_964036045.1. Classification (NCBI taxonomy): domain Eukaryota; phylum Euglenozoa; class Euglenophyceae; order Eutreptiales; family Eutreptiaceae; genus Eutreptiella; species Eutreptiella sp. 'Long Island Sound 2002'. The sequence continues at coordinate 91,641,164 of OZ038380.1, read as the reverse complement.
TCTGTTTTCTTTGTCCCCTTACCTTTGCTGCCTGCGAACAGGACTTTTGTCCATGGATGCGGCTCCCTTCCGGCAGTTCCTTAGTTCGAAGGTATATGCTTCAAAGGAGGATCTATCTGAGGCTGTGGGTGTGGATAAGGGTGCCGATGCGTTTTGTACGTGGGTGTTAGATCTCCGGTTGGAGTGGAGAAGTAGGCGGTCTGTTGGTGAATACATCCAACAAAGGGACAGGCGGACCGTTACTTGTCTGCCGGACCAATGGTTCCGTGTTGCTGAGCAAGAGATTTTTAATATATGGTCTGTTCTACACAAGAGGTGTCGTCCACGTGCCAAGAGGGCTGTAGGTGTTCAACCCAAGAGTCGTGTGCAACGTAGGTGTTTGGCTCACATGGGTCAATGTTCTTACAATGTACCCTCCTTTGCAGTTCAAGGAGCAACTGCGTGCACCAGTCTTTGGCAGACCTTGGAAGGTAAACCCGCTGTTCTGTGGTTGGATAATTTTTATAGACGTAACTTCCGGCTTGTGCCTGGTAATGAGAACCGGTCCCTTAATTGTACAGCTGGTGCTATCATACTCTTGAAACGACCTGTCGACGTTATGCCGTCTTTTCCTAGCCTCTCGGTCTTGCGGCAGAGGATTGGGTACACTGCAGACTTGTTGGTGCAGAGCCATAAAAACTTCATTGATGGCTTGCAAGGGTTGATGGACGACCCCATCCGCCTTCAACATGTTTGTTGTCTTTTGGACATACGACAGGCTAATGTTACCAGCCCAGCTTGGACCCCCTTTTTTCTCAAAGACCCAACTGTGTCCGCTACCCCCGACCTTGTCTCTATTATTCACGGGCTCCAGGAGGTGCAGCAGCACACACAGCACCGTCTTCCATTGTTGGTCGACGAAAATATTCACTACCGTGTCCTCAAGCTCGTTTACAGCATCAGCCATGCTCGGTACAACGTGCCCCTGTTCATTACACGTACCCCGGTAGTGTATGGCACATGGCACCCATATAAATATTGTGTAACCCTGTGCTACAGAAGATTCTTCCCTTTAGTTACCTATTTTTCCTATGGTTCACTCAATCAGGGCACTGCAGTGCCCAACTTTCCGAAACTCATCTATATGGAGCGTATGATTCTGGTGCCCTTGCACTTGGCCCATAAGTGGCGCCAACCTTTGGAACAGAAGTTACAGACTCTAAGGGGTTTGCACCGACCGGGTAACGCTAATCACAGCACACTTCTTACACAGGTGCAAGGGTTGGTAACACTGCTGTATGGTTACATTCCAGCCTTATTTATTATTGGGTCGCAAGTGAGGGATTGTCATTGGTCTGCACAGGGAGAGCAGCACGCTGCAGGGCCATTGTTGAGCCGTTGCCTACACGTCCTTCTGAGGCTCACCCTAGGTTATGAGGACAAGAATGAATATGTGCGCACCATTGTTGTTGCTAGGCTGTTGTGGTCCCAGTGGTTTGGCGGCTTACCTGGGGTGGCACACAGTGAGGAACCGTGTGAGGCCCTGTTAAGCCGTGTTGTGCACTTAATGGCACAACACCCTGGGAACTGTACGTTGCAACAGGTGCATGACCTGTTTATACTCACTCCCGTTGCAGACCACACCCCAAAGGACCTGCAGTACGTTAATGTTCCCAAGGGACTACCACAACTGGTTGATCGTCGTTTCACCAGATTGATGGCGCGGTTTGATGTTGGTGTTATACCCCTCCTGGTCTGGTCAAGTCAGAAGTCGAGTATCGTGCAAGACAGGTGGGATTCTGCCAAGATGGATTTTCCTTGCGCACTAGATACGGTGCTCACTGCAGAGCATTACCAAGATCTATGTGCCAAGACATTGCAGACACCTGTTAAACCTGTTAAACTTGATGCTGACGTGATGACAGAGCTGGGTAGACACGTGCCACAACGTCCTCCAGGTGATATGGACACAACAGTAGCACAGTCACAGGACATGTTACGCGCATGTAATACACCAGACCGGTACAAGCGACGCTAGCCAGCACGCGCTTTTGCGCAAAGGGACCCCGCCCGGATACCCGCCCCCCCCAATGCTGATGGCGACAGTGACAGTGATGAGGACCCCCCCCCCCCCCGCTGGTGGGGCAGCCGGAGATCCGGACCTGAGGGCTGCTGATTTTGTGGGTGATGATGGATGGGACCCGGACCCCCCCCCTCCAGAAGCAGTGTCTGTTCGCAGTGATGATTCCGACGCCCCCGTGGCTGTCCTTTCGGAGCTGAATGAGTTTGACCCTCGATTTTTACCAGGTGCATCCGACTGTGATGCTATTTCTGCCATCTGTGTTCAATCGTCGAGCGGTGCCAGTAGTCATCAACATTAGAAGCCTGTAAATCAACAATTTGCAGCCCTGTGGCCTTTTGTAGTGTGTCGTGTGACCCTTTTTTAGCCCCTTTGCTAAGCTATGGCTTCGGATACCGAACTGCCCGGAGGGTATGAGCAGCAGACCGCATCGCAAGCCGTTCACACAGCAGAGAAGACACGGGCGCAGTCGGGGCAGGCTCCAGTGAAGCGGACGGGGACAAACCGGGCAACGGAAACATTCCGGACAACGTGGATCAAAATGGAGCTGGTCAAGATACAGCTGACCAAGATAAAGTTTGACACCGACCTCACGCGTGGGCAGAGGAGAGAGAGGGACGAGGACTCAGTACTATCGCGGATTGCAAGCCTGAGGACAAATCCACCCTGCCGGCCTATCTCAAACATTCTCATATGGCGAAACGAAGATACACTACCATCCTGTCACACACGCGTCGTAATTTTCACACAGTCTGGTCGTTTGGGCACTGTAGTGCCCATCTCGCTGATATCCCCCATCTACCATCTCCCTGTGGTGCATTTTTCTATCAGCTGAAATTCCCTACTGCTTGGGCGGGGCTCATATCCTGATGGCACTCCAAAGACTTCACCGAGAATACTGTGAGAAGTCACGGGCACTGCCGGACTGGTTACAACACGTCTACTGCGAGGAGATCAGACACGACTGTCCTGTTGACATCAAAGAGATTATTGGAGGCGATCACAATGCGGTACAACACTCAGTGAGCAAGCTGAGTATGGGACAAGTGGCCGCTCGAATTTGGACTGAAGTGCAGAAGGACAAAGCGAAAGAGATGCTGTTGGTGGCTCTGCGGAAGTGTGGCCAGCTGGGCGAGAAAACATCTGTGGTATGAGAGATGCACGATGAGACCACCGTTGTCAGTCCTTTGCGTACCTGTGGCCTGTCCAACACTGTATCCGTGCCAGGACTCAATCTGAAAAAATTGGAGACCGCTGGTTTCATTACTGCAGATATTTGGTGGCCGCGTGGCTGAGTTTATTGACACCTTTGAGAAGACTGCCGGTGAAGGTATTATGTCCTCTGAGCACCTGTTTTCGTCGTCTTTTGGTGTTCATGGGAACTGCAGTGCCCAAATTCGATGCGACCCTAATTTTTGCACTGCAGTGCTCAACCCCTACACTCTGCGGCCGTTGACGGGACTGCATGGTGACCAAATGGATGAAATACTGCTGTACATGGCTGGAGATGGGGCCAAGATCGCAGGACTAAATGCCAAGGCCAGACTGTTGAAGCGGGACCGCCTGTGGGAGATGCTGTACCTTCACCCGGACAACACGCTCATCCATCCTTCTCGACGTATGTTTATGGGGCGGCTGGGTCTGGCGCGATCGCTGTTGACCCCCCCCCCCCCCGGACCCACGACGTAAGGCTTTTCGATCCCAGTGGTACCAATGGTCTCCTGTTCTAACAGTGAACGTGCATGAAATGCAAAGAGTCCGCAAACTGCTTGCAAAGTCGCCGAGGGCCGCCAAATTGTCGCTGGGGAAATGGACCTTGAGTGCCAAAAATCCCTTACCAAGCTGGGACACCATCCAGAAAGCACCGCTGTGGCAGGATGAGGAATGGGCTGACCTGAGGATTGCGCTGGCGAGGCCTGTCAAGGAAACTGCAGTGACAAACGTGATGGGGAGAAATCAACAACTATCTGCCTCAACAAGCCGCGGGATGGGACTGAAGCAACCGGAGCTCGGGCAGAGGCAATTGCGTTGGTTCGTGGCAAGGCCATCCCGTATACGATTGCATTGAGGGAGTACAAAGCGGTATGCAACCATTAGGCATAAGAATGGGATCGATTTCGCATTGCTGGTCACTTTAGGCACTGCACTGCCCATCTGTAATGAAATGTGCTTTTCACGACAGGTCCTCATTGAGTGTACGAAGGAACAAATGGACGATATCCATCCCCTGGTGCTGAAGGTTGCTGCGAAGTTGGTACCTGTGGCTATTGGTGGAATGGCGGCCGATGTTAAGTTCCTGGTTAATCAATTGCGCGACTCTGAGGAGTGTGGAGGCTGGCAGTATATTATGACCTCTTTTTTTGATCAGGCAGTCGGTCACCCGACCTATCGGTTCGAGGACAGGACTATTTGCTTCTGTGTCCCCGACAAATTTAGGGTGAAGGTCCCCAATATTTTCATTTGCGATCAGGGTGCATACGGCAGCACCATTGGTCTGGCAGCGGCTGGTTGGCTCCTGCGTGTGTTTGGTATTGTTCCCCGACGCGACAGACAGTCCGAGGATGAAGTCTGGCTCATGCTTTTGACAGCATCGGCTGTATTGCCAGCACAGCTCCTGTCCTACCTTCCTGAGTCCCCCTGTCTGGCAGCTTGCTTCATTGGGCGCCAGGGTTTGTTTAACGAGTTCTGTGAACAGCTAGCGGCGTATGTGCAGGAGACACATGTACCACCGGTGCCCAGCACAGAACATTGAAAGAGAGACCAATATTGTCCGGTTACCGCTGGCAATTTTAGGAAATCTGTACCGACGTGCATGCGAAATGCTTCGGTCCGCCGCTTGGAAGTTTTCGAAAACCCTTGGAAAGATGCTCGGAAGTTGGGCAGCCAGATCGGCCCCCCAAAACGCAACCGATATCGGTAGGAATGTTCCATGGGCTTCCCAGCCGACCGTGCCGGGGGAGCTCGGAAGAAATTTTTAAGCCCTAACCCAGTGGAATTTTGGTTGGATGCTTGGTGGAAAGATGCTCGGAAGTTTTGGCAGCCAGATCGGGTCCCAAAACGCAACCAATATCGGTAGGAATGTTCCATGGGCTTCCCAGCCGACCGTGCCGGGGGAGCTCGGAAGAAATTTTTCAGCCCGAACCCGGTGGAATTTTGGTTGGATGCTTGGTTCCTACCTTGCCTGCAAGATGCCATGGAGAACAGCACGTTGAAGCTAATGTTTGTCTACCCTTTGTCTGCTTTGCCTACAAAACTGCATGGAGAACACTGTGCTCCAGCTTATGATTGCTTCCCCTTTGTGCTCCTTTGTGAATTTGGACTTTTGCTTTTGACATGTGCAACGCCAGTTTGATCCTTGGTGGCTGCTTTGCCTACAAACTTGCATCGAGAACACTGTACTCAAGCTTATGAATGTTTGCCCTTTGTGCCTTGTGATGCTTTGTGCCTGCTTTTGTGGTTTTCTTTTTGCATGTGTGTCGCTTTCTCACCTAGGCCCCTTTGAGTAGACTCACTAATGTATTCCCTTTTTGTGCTCAGAACACTTTTTGTCACCTGCAACAGACATGTCTGGTAGTCAAGGCAGTGCCGCTAGTGCCTCGTCTTCGTCCGCTCAGCCCCCCCAGCCCGTTCAGCAGCTCCCGGAACCAGATTTGGAGCTTGAGGGCGAGCTCATTGACGCGGACACAGCCAATACCGAAGTTCCCGAACCGGGTGATACACAATCGCGCCTCCAACACGCCCTAGCAGCATTGTGCCTGCGGCATAAGCCGTCAGAGACCATTGAACCCAGAATGCTAAGAGTTTTTTTGGACCGGGTCGTCCCTGATGCATACCGCATCCAGCCCAAGGATACCTTGCTGGCTATGCTTATGCATAAGCATTTTTCAATCCCTGTCTTGACGACAGGGGAGGCTGTGGGCAAGACAAGCCCCAGCAAACATGAGACCTCGTACGGTGTACAATACAGAAACCTCTGCATTGTTGGTCCGGATCCGAAATACAACACGGACCGGACCTTTGCAGAGGAATCTGAAGAGAGGCTGCGTGTACATTACATGTACTTGAAATCAATACTGTCCACACACCCGGACAGTACCATTCGCGAGTTAAAGTGGACCCAGAGCGATGTAGTTACTTGGTTCAAAGAGGCCAAGATCAAGAAGCGGTCCAAAAAAGTAGTTTCGTGCAACGTGCAGTTCCCCCCCCTTTCATTTATTCATGTTCCGTTCCAGGTTTTGAGGGTTATCATAAACGATGCCTTCTGCGAGTCCCCACATGCAACGATTCACAGCGCCCTCAGAGCCACCATCACAGGTGCACATGTGGTAGAGGTTTTCGGGGAAAAGGACGGCTGGCGGGTGTGGGACCAAGCCCCCTCAGGCACGTGGGTAAAGGTGGTTACCCCCCCCGACGGTGAGGTTTTCAGAACAGACCAGCAACCCACGTGCCATGCGCACGGTGTCTTGTGGGGCATTGAGTTTCTTTTGGCCCCAGCCCCCAAACCTTCTTCCGAGGGCGCACCAAAGCGGCAGCGACTTACCATCTTAGGTGCATGGTTGCAGGCCAAGGGTGAGGGCCAGGGCCAGGTTGGGACCGCAGAAGCCCCCCCCCTTGCCTAAGCTGGGGATGCACTGTGTTGGGTCTTCATCAGCCCTCTTTTTCGCTCTGATGTCTTCCATCTCTGCTGCCCTGGCTGCCCGCGCCCAGCCACCAGCTCCTGCCGCCGTCCCCATCTCCTCGGGTCGACTGGCCGAACTTGGGAGTGGGAACCCCAGCGCCGGTAGCAGTGCCGGTGCCAGCAACCCTTCGCCAGTCACCCCCGCTTTGTGGGAAGCGCCAGCAGTCGGAGGAGCAGCAGGAGCAGCAGCGGCAGGGCCCGCCGCCGCAGCAGAAGATGCGGAGGACCCCAAGGGCATGCAGGCTGCCCACTGCGCAGCTTTGTTGGCGGCTGTTGCAGCTGTGCAAGTCCAGATGGTGCTTGCACAGCTGAGTAAGAGGACAGTGTTGTCGTTTGAGGCCGGGGCACGCTACAGGCCGGAGGGGGAGGGGGTGGTGGTGTGGGTCACTCGGGGGGCCGTGACCTCCCGCAGGCAAGTGGAGCATCGTGCTCCAATCGGGCAGACGCCCCCAAACGTGGCCAAGGTGGTTCTAGACCTGGCCATTTTTGACCGGAGTGTGGCAGTGTGTGGGGAGTTGGGGGTTCCGGACCAGTTGAGGAAACTGGTCCTCAAGGAGTACCGATCACCAGCCGATCGGTACTCCAAGTTGAGAGAGCAATTTGAGCAGGCCTGCCAGTCCTTCAAGAAGGCTGAGCAAGCTGTCCGGGAGGGGGTGGGGGGGAAGAGGCAGGGGGGGCAGGGGGTGAAGAGCAGGGAGGGAAAGCTCCGGGCAGCAGCTACTGCACAGCAGGGAAGGGCAGAGGATCTGCTGGGGCAGATGCGGGGGGCTTGGGAGGAGGCAAAGAAACGCCGCCTCCTTAAGGCCCCCCTCCCCAAGATGCCCCCCAGCACCCTCCCCCCCTTTGGGAAATGGGAGGTGACAGGGGGACACCAAGAGGAGCTCCTGCATGGGGTGGTTTTTGCAAGGCATCCTGGGGGTTGGGAGGTGTACGACCTTGCAGCTACGGCTGTTTCAAGGTCGTGCACCCAGAAGCTGAGGGACAGGGGGGTTTCGGTGAGGATGCACACCGCCCCCGACTCCTGCAACCGCCACAACTGCATGTATGTGGCGGTTAAAATAATTTTGTGGCACATGAGCCACCCTGTGGGTGTTTGGGACACCCCCCCCGCCCTGAGCCATTTTGCCATGCGGGGGCGCCAGTGCCGGGAGTTGCTGGACAAAACCCTGGCATGGGCTCAGGTGAAAGGGAGCTGGAAGTGCCGCCGCACTGGCTGGGGCCCTGCGGCCCTGAAGGAGATGAAAGAAGTCTCCGGGCAGCTGGCCCCAGTTGGGGGGGGCAAAGGGCCTATCCCCTTTCCCCCCCTCTCCGGCAACATGGTACCCATTGTGGTACTTTTTTGCATCGCGAACCCTGACTCTGGCCCTGCTATCCCTGTTGTGGGTAAGGGGAAAGGGAAGGGGAAGGGGAAGGGGAAGGGGGGGGCTGATTCAGACTCTTCAGACTCTGCCCCAGAGATTGCAGTGGGTAAGGGGAAGGGGAAGGAGAAGGGTAAGGGTAAGGGGAAGGGGGGGGGTGATTCAGACTCTTCAGACTCTGCCCCACAGATTGCAGTGGGTAAGGGGAAGGGGAAGGAGAAGGGTAAGGGTAAGGGGAGGGGGAAGGGGAAGGGGAAGGAGGAGGTGGTGGTTTCAGACTCTGAGTCATCTAACTCAGACGTGCCTATTTCCTCGACAGGGGTGAGGAGAGGGCAGGTGGCCCCTGAGTCATCTGACTCAGATTCCAAGGTGCCTGTTTCCTCCACAGGCGTGAAGAGAGGGCGGGCGGCCCCTGACTCTGGGGCCCCTTCAGGTAAGAGGAGGAAGAAGATCAGCCGCAGCCCATATGTAGGTTGGAGTGGAGGGGGACCAGGGGACCAGGGGTCACTGCCCCTTCGCATAGTCACACAGGTCAGGACTGTCATTGACTATGTGAAGGGGTCTGCCCACCGACCTCGCAATTGGATGAGGTCCTTACCCCTCATCCATGGGGGTGATTCCGGGCCAGGGGAGTTGATTCTCCTCATTGTGCCCCCTGAGACCAAGGCCGAGGCCTCTCACAAGGCACAGCCTGAGTGTGAGCCTGAGTCTGAGGGGGAGGACTGAGAGGGAGGTATATATTCCCATTCGAGGCACTGAAATGAACTGCAGCTGCACCTGAACTGCCTGTTGGCATCCATTCATGCTTCCAGCCCAGCTTGTGCTTGTTGTGCCTGTGTCGGGGCGGATAGTCGAGCACACTTTGGACCCTTGGATCTCGAAACTGGTTGGAGCAATCGTGGCAAAAGAAGGTTCTAGTGAAAGGTACTGGTTGGGGCTTTCCATACATGGTTTCCTTGAAACCAACCAAAACGGTGGGGCAGAGTGAGTGGGTGGATAGTCGAGCACACTTTGGACCCTTGGATCTCGAAACTGGTTGGAGCAATCGTGGCAAAAAAAGGTTCTGGTGAAAGGTACTGGTTGGGGCTTTCCATACATGGTTTCCTTGAAACCAACCAAAACAGTGGCGCAGAGGGAGGGGGCGGATAGTCGAGCACACTTTGGACCCTTGGATCTCGAAACTGGTTGGAGCAATCCTGGCAAAAGAAGGTTCCGGTGAAAGGTACTGGTTGGGGCTTTCCATACATGGTTTCCTTGAAACCAGCCAAAACAGTGGGGCAGAGTGAGGGGGCGGATAGTGGAGCACACTTTGGACCCTTGGATCTCGAAACTGGTTGGAGCAATCGTGGCAAATGAAGGTTCTGGTGAAAGGTACTGGTTGGGGCTTTCCATACATGGTTTCCTTGAAACCAACCAAAACAGTGGCGCAGAGGGAGGGGGCGGATAGTCGAGCACACTTTGGACCCTTGGATCTCGAAACTGGTTGGAGCAATCCTGGCAAAAAAAGGTTCTGCTGAAAGGTACTGGTTGGGGAAGATCCCCTGTGCCACAATTTGGGCGCCCGTGCAACGAAACGTTGTTCTGGAGGCGTGCATGGTTGCTGCCAATGCCGTTGGCATGCGGTCTTCCAACGCCTCTTAGAGCATTTGCTGCATTTCCAGGATGGAGGTGGTTGCTCCCTATATATGCACCCAGACACCCGTTCGGTAAAATGCGCCTTTCCAGGTGCAAATCCCGAGAGTGATGTGGTATGTGTGTGTGGGACCTGTGGCTCAAAGCGTGGTGTTCGTCAATGGGTACCACTGGACAGGGAAGCTGTCTGCAAGTGGCCCAAACTGGGTTTGAAGAGCCGTGCCCCATTTAAGTCCTGTGCTGCACGCCGTAAGGCGCTGAAGGACAAGGGAAAGGGTAAGGGACGTGTGGGGCCCATCCCTCAAAGCCGAGTTTGAAACCCTGCGACAGTTGATATTGTACCCCCTTCGGAGGGCGAGGACAGTGCTGCTTCATTTCAAGGTCCTACGGGTTTGAACGAGCAGCAACGTGTTCAACCCATGAGACGTACGAAGTTGGCGCGTGTACCCATTGTTGATAGCGACATTGAGCAGCAACTTGTGTGCCCTCGTGGTAGTGGCGGTAGCAGCAGTAATAGTAGCAACGGCAGCAGCAGCAGCAGCAGCAACAGCCGCAGCAGTGATAGTGGGAGCAGTAGCAGTCCCGAGGATAATGATTCGGATGATGATGCTGTGCACCTATCTGGTGCCTCCACAGTAAGTGCCTCAGATTCTTCCTCATCATGCAGTGACAACCCTGAACCCCAACCTCAACCCAAGAAGTATCGCCGTGTGGTGGTGGATGTGGATGCCATGTCAAGCGATGGCTGTCCTGTGCAGATGCTCAGCGAAGGAGAGTACAGCATTCACAGCTCAAGCTGAAATGAACAGGCAAGGCACTGAGCATTCACATTTCAAGCGTAAGTGAACGGTCATGCTTGTCTTTTTGTGTGTTTCTTTGCTGAGGTGTGGGATTTGGGAACCAAGAACGGTGTAGGTCATTGTACAAAAAACCGATGGAAAAACGCCTGGAAGTTTTTGAAATCCCTCGGAAAGATGCTCGGAAGTTTTGGCAGCGAGATGGGGTCCCAAAACGCAACCGATATCGGTAGGAATGTTCCATGGGCTTCCCAGCCGACTGTGCCGGGGGAGCTCGGAAGAAATTTTGGCTGGGACTTCCGAGATCAACCCTGCAATATGAGTCCCATTTGCTGAGCATGAATGCTGAGCATCCCCAAATATCCTCAGCAATATGCTCAGCATTTTCCTACCATTTTTTACCTTCTATACTGTGCGTCCCAGCACCATGTGATGGACTGTGTCTACTTGGTTAACTGGGACGCTTGGATGCCAAGGATTAGGGACTGTATGCCAGTTGTGGTGCAGCGGCCTGGGGAAGGGGAAGATGAGGAGGGGGGGGACGATGTGGAGGAAGAGGAGGATGACGAGATCGTGCTGGTCGGAGGTGGTGACAGCAAGAAGAGGAGCACCCCCAGCAAGAAGAAGCCGTCCTCCGAGGACAGTGGGGATGAGGTTGATGATCCCCCCAAAAGGCCAGCCAAAAAGGCCAAGGACAGTACCCCCCTCAATATGTTTCACGCCAAAGTAGGTCAGGCCAAGGGTAAGAAGGCTCCACCAAAGAAGAAGTAGACTGCGTTGTGCGGTTGGCACTGCCTGTGTCCATGTCAGTAGTTTTTTCGCCTCGATTTGCACACTGTCGCGCGTCCTGTTCTATGCAGGTGTGAGACTGGTGCCCTTTTTCATGTTTTGGTAATTTTGGGCGCTGCAGTGCCCAAATTCAGCGACTCGCCATTTTTTTACCCCTGCTGCGCCATTTCTTTTGCAGACATTGTTGCCGTCATTTATTATTGCATTGGCTGCACTGGCGGCGCCTCCGTTGTTGGTCGGCACCACTGGTGGTGCATTATTCTTGACGCTTCGCATACAATCACAGTGACTGGGTCAGCAAACGCCGTAACAAAAAGCAAACCAGAGTTTTGCATGTGTTTGCCTGTCGTCCTCCTTGCTTCATTTTTTAGGTTGCATTTTACGGTATGGTTTGAAATGCAGCAGCGGATGATTTGGAAGAATTGGATTTTTCTTTGGATGGACACTGCAGTGCCCAAATTTGAAGGGGATGCATGACTTTTGACTGGCACATGTTGTACCCCCTACACACAGTCATTTTGGATAATTCACAGGTTTTTGGGGGTGTTCCCTGCAAAGCACAATTGTGCAATTTTTCAAAGTGGTTTTTCAGCCCCCGTTTTGGGGTGGTACCCATTTGGGAACTGTGGCAATTTTGCTACGTGCGTATAGAGCCGCCTAAGATTCTTCACATTCTCACAGGTTAGCTACATCCGGTACCCCCATAGGAGAGATCAGTCTGCTTCAGTGTGCTTTGGGGTGCTTTAGTGTGCATCAGTGTACTTCAGTGTCCTTCAGTCTGCTTCAGTGTGCATCAATGTGCTTAAGTGTGCATCAGTGTGCTTCAGTGTGCATCAATGTGCTTTAGTGTGCTTCAATGTGCTTCAGTGTGCTTCAGTGTGCTTCGGTGTGCTTCAGTGTGCATCAGTGAGCTTTAGTGTGCTTGAGTGTGTATCAGTGTGCTGCAGCGTGCATCCGTGTGCTTGAGTGTGCTTCAGTGTGCATCAGTGTGCTTCAGTGTGCATCAGTGTGCATCAATGTGCTTCAGTGTGCTTCGGTGTGCATCAGTGTGCTTTAGTCTGCTTCCGTGTGCTTCAATATGCTTCATTGTGCATCAGTGTGCATCAGTGTGCTTCAGTGTGCTTCAATGTGCATCAGTGAGCTTCGGTGTGCTTGACTTTGTATCAGTGTGCTTCCGTGTGCTTCCGTGTGCTGCAGTGTGCTTCCGTGTGTTTGAGTGTGCTTCAGTGTGCTTCAGTGTGCTTTACTGTGCTTCAGTGTGCATCAATGTGCTTCAGTGTGCTTCCGTGTGCATCAGTGTGCTTCAGTGTGCTTCAATATGCTTCAATGTGCATAAGTGTGCTTCAGTGTGCTTCAATATGCATCATTGAGCTTCGGTGTGCTTGACTTTGTATCAATGTGCTTCCGTGTGCTTCCGTGTGCTTCAATGTGCTTCCGTGTGCATCAGTGTGCATCACTGTGCTTCAGTGTGCTCCGGTGTGCTTCAGTGTGCTCTGGTGTGCTTCAGTGTGCTTCCGTGTGCATCAATCTGCTTCAATGTGCTTCAGTGTGCATCAGTGTGCTTCGGTGTATAGGGCCCACGCGATGATTCCTAGGAAGGTCTTCACCCCCCACGCGAATCATCGCGTGCCCTCTAGACTAGTGTACAGCCCACACGATGATTCCTAGGGGGGTGTAGACCCTCCTAGGATTCATCGTGTGGGCTGTACATTGGTCTAGAAGGGACGCCATGAAGCCTAGGGGGGTGTATGCCCTCCTAGGACTCATTGTGTGGGCTGTACAATAGTCTAGAGGGCACACGATGATGCTGGTGCTCTGGTGGTCTGTCGCCTATGTGGGGACTGAAATTTTTTTGGGGGGGGGGCAGGGCCATACAGTGCGATGCTTATGGTATCCATTACCACACTGGTTGTCCGGCGTGTTCATCATTAGCGTAATTCATGGGTGCTTTCTGTTGTTTCTATCGAGCTGGGCTCTGCAGAGCCCAACCAGTAGGAATACCCTATTTCAGGCCCTGCTACTAACTGTTTGCCTGTACATTGTTGTGTTCTGTATTATTACCCTTGTTTTTAGTGAATTTCCTGTTTCTGGGCTCTGCAGAGCCCAGCCTTTCAAAAATGCTACTTTGCACCCTCCTTTCATACAAGTGCTGTTCTCTGTTGTTATAGGGTACACCTTCTTCACAGGCGGTCCATGTAAGTTCATCATTGCCGTCACAATACTACGGTTGCTAAGAGAACCGCAGCACGTGCTGTTGACAAATACGTGGTCCATTTGTGATATCAGACTGTGAAACATAGTTTTATGGCGGGGCTGGTGCATTTTCCGTATTTTAGACCTCCAAAATGGGGAAAAAAAGTGGCTGCGCCCGTATGCTGTGGGGGCCCAAAATGGTGCCTTTTTGCTGCTTTGCACCCCTAAATTGCGTGTCGTTGCTCCTCCCCATACACCGTGGCTGGGAACAACCCCTCCATTACGCCTGGCTATGCAGCATAGAGGCTAGGCTCTGTGCACAACATGAATTTTTTTTGAAAAAATGATAGGGGGCACTATGGGCCTCCTAAGTCTTCCCCGCCCCTTGGTGCCCCTACCACCACACATTCTTGTTGCGGTGTAAACCAATCCATGCCCTCTCAATGGCGGAGATCCCCATGGGCAACATGTTCTTCGCGGGGGTGCACCAACTAGAGGTGCCGAAGTAGGAGACGGTGGATGCTACCAAGCGGATGGGATGGGCGTTGGGGTGCATGCCCCGGCCGTGCCGGCCAACCTCGGTTTGCCAACTCCTCAACACGGCGTCTCCAAGGACCAAGCTGAAGCATGCCAAGTTGGGGGCTTGGTCCATTGTCTGCCCTTGCGAATGCCGGGTTCCCCGCTCACAAACATTGCAATACTGCAACGTTTGCATGCATCCTTGTCATTTGTTTGCACAATTCTATGTGAATTCACACTAGAATCGCTTGAATTTCGTACGAAACTTGTATCTAGACACATTCACAATTCATTCACACATTCAATCACACATCCGAATTTTGTACGAATATGGTATGAGCTCCAGCCGGGCATTGGAGAATGGACGGCACAATTCCTTGGCGTACCGTAGGGGCATCGTTGCGTTGGGGCCCCGCAAATTTGTCTATATCGACGAGGCGTTGCTCTCCATGCGGACGTGGGTTGGGAAGGAGTCGCGGGGGAGGGGTGGTGGGTGGCAAATGGAGGCCGGGGCAAATACGGCTTAGATATTGCGATGGGTGGTGCTCTCAGGTGTCAGCTATGGTGAAGCAACTATTTGTTTTGACCATCACCTTGTACTTACGGTACTCATGGGTAGTGGTATATGGATTTTATGTCATTTTTGTGCCAATAGCCCCCTCACCAGCCACTTTGTGCACCCTAGCAGTGGCGCACCGACCACCCCCCCACCGGGCAACAAGGGGCTGCGGTCCAGCCCATTGGCACGGGCACTCGGGCATGGCCAGCGTCGCTGGTCGTGCAATCAGGCCTCTGCCCGGCGCTCCGTTGAGGGGGGGGGAAGGATGGTCTCAGGCTCTAAGCCCCCTCCCTACGCTTGGATGCCCGCAACTTCCATCCCAAAGGTGTATTTGGGCCATTTCATTTTTCTGCTGCAATGTTCTGCTAGAACATTGCATTTTTTTCTCCGGAGTAGGAGGGGAGGTGCAGTGATAATAAACTTTGTTCTCCAAATGGTGGTAGGCGGGGGGCTGGGGGTGGCGTTCAAATTCGTGACACGGGGTATAATTTGGCCAAACTACACTATTTTTTCAATGCTGCTCGAAAATTTTGTCAACCATCGGTTTGGTGCATTTCAAAAACCGGATGTAGCCACTTCGTTTTTCCCCCATTGCAGGCACCCCGAGATAGTAGGGGTTATGCCACCAATGGGAATTCCCTCCCCCTTCTTTGGGGGTCCCTGAAAATGCAAAGATAATGTAGCCAATTTGATTTCTTTCCTCTTGCAAGGGCCCCAAGGCAACAAAGGTTGTATAGGCACTTTGCTTCCTTCCTCTTTTGGGGGGGTCCCTGAGACAATACGGGTTATGTAGCCAATTTGATTTCTCCCCCCCTCTACGGGGTCCACAAGAAGGCAAGGGTTGTGTGCGCACTTTGATTTCTTCCCCTTTTTGGGGGGGTCTGCTGGCATGTCAAGAATGGTGTGGTTGACCCAACAAAAACAAATCTGCCTTCGAAGTTTGTCGTTGCAAGTCTCAAGCATCGTTGCATGGTGGGAACATCCCACCCCGGGTCACAAGGCTGGGCAGTCTGGGCAATTGCCCAGATTAGCCATGGAGTGACGACATCATCTAATGTCGCAGATACCCCCACTCACTGTTTTTGACTATATCACCCCACTTATGGGTCAATGGAGAAAACTGTCCCCTTGTTTTAGTGGCCAGGTTTGAAATATGCAAAAAGTACCCTAACTACCCTGTGTGCTGAACAATTTTGTTAACACCCTATGTATCAAATTGGAATCCCTCCCCCTGTTTCTAGACAACATTCCAAGAAGCATGAAAGGCAGGGTGGTCCTTAAGGGACAAGATTTTTTTTTTTTTGCTAAGGACCGCCCCTAAGGACCGCCCCAAGGGACCACCAACCGCCAACCACCAACCACCAGCCGCCACCAACCGCCAACCACTAACCGCCGCCAACCGCCAGCAGCCACCAACCGCCAACTGCCAACCACTGCCGACCGCCACCAACCACCAACCACCACTCACCAACCACCAACCGCCGCCAACCACCACCAACCGCCACCAACCACCAGTTGCCAACCGCCAACCGCCGCCAACCGCCAACCGCCAACCGCCACCAACCATGGTTGAGCACATGGAGTGCCCGCAGGCTTTTTTGGGAAAACTGGTTCCGGAACACTTTTTTCTTCTTTTTTTTTGTCCGTTAAGGACCGCCCTGATGAAAGCGATTTAGTAGTGACTATCACCTGCGACTGTTACAAATTGCACGCAATCACAAAACACCAGATGTGGATACCACTAGCAATGGTGCAGCCCATCAACTGTATGCAATCCATGCTGCTGTTGCATCCATTCTGTCCCCCCTCTATTTGCTGCTGCTTGTACAGTCCAGCTTACAGCTATGGGTCTGGCTATCCTCATGCGTATCCGTATCCACCCAGCTATACTACCTCAAATTCTCCCCACGATTCCTCTTATAACCCCTACACTCTGCCAGGTGTGGTGTGCAATCTGTATTTGCAGGATTGTGTGGGACTAGAAGGGCTGCTTGGTGGGGCTGGGGCGCGATAGGGCTGGGACTTGGCTGATGAGGCTGGACCTTTTGCAAAGGCTGAGAAAGAATCTCTGAGCTGTTGTTTAGTTGCACAGGGACACTCCCAAGAACGGTGGTCAAATTTTCGGAGTGGTTGGGGGGAGTGTCAGCCCTGGCTGAACTGTCGTGGGCATTTTGGAGTGTCAGGGACGGGTGGCGAGTAATGGTGGCAGTGACAGTGACAGTGACACACACCCTACAATAAATTGTAAACCATGGTGTTCTGCTGTCACTCGTGTACTGTTGTCCCCCACAAGAGGGGAGCTTGCAGGGAATGGGATTTCTTGATTAAAGGCTTGATACTGCACACTGGTTTTTGGATCCCCCCTGCCACATTGCCCGAAACAAAAACACTGCAGAATCCCCAGAATCCCCAGTCTCCCCAGACCAGCCGAGTTGATTTGTTCTGTGTTTTTCCACCCCACCCCCAACCCTTCGTATGAGCTTTAAGCCCAAGTGCGGGTCAAGAGGTCCAGAGTATGTGATACCTTATCAAGAGACTGTGGATTTGAAGGGGCCAAGGAGAGTTTACTATGTGGTTTACGTTTCCTAGGAGGCACACACACGCTCTCTCTCTCTTTCTCTCTCGCCACCAGCAGTATCACCGGATGAAGGCCACCACAGTCACCAACCACAGGAGCCGGGCCCACCGTTAGAGCCCCAGGTGCTTTCTAGGATGAGGAGGAACCAGATCAATGAGGCCCACCAGAGGCGCTCCGGGCAGCAAAGATGAAGACCAGACTCGGGCCCCGATCGTGGGCCCGGCGACCATTCTGGTGGTGACCGACACCAACTCAGCCCCCCGACATCTCAGATGAGGATTGTGCCCCTCCATGGGCCGCTTTACGGCAACAGCCCAAAGCATGCCGGGCAACTTGAGCTGTGGTGGGGCACGCCCTCAAAAGGAGCCTTGTGGCGTTGGGGGAGGCCCAGCGCCAGCAAAGCCTCCGGGATATCAAGCCCTTCGGCGTACACAAGAAACCCGCAACCAAGGAAGCACCTCTGAGCAGTGGCAGGACGTGCAGCGGCGCAGCCAGTGCCCCCCGCGGGATATCTCCGAAATCCCGTTGGAAAACAAGGCGCTCCTGAAGCACAGGGAGATTTTGTTTGCCCGATATGTGAGCCGCATGCGGCACCAAGGGCCACAGCTACCGAATCTGGGACGACCCCGAACGGTGGGCCCACTTCAAGCTATACCTGGGGCTCGTGCCGCAACATGCCCTGCCGGCCAAGGGAGCCTATGTCCAGCCTGGCCACCTCTGGGAGGTACAATTCGACAAGGCCCGCGGTCCAAACGTGCGCTCGCTGCAGGCGAACATCGGCATCGACATATCTTGGTACCGGCCCCTAACGGAGGCGGACCAGGTGACCCTGTGCCCCGTCGTGCGCAGCCCCCTGTTATGCCGCACGGTGGGCAGGCGTGGACACGTCACCCTGCTCCTTAAGAACCCGGACCAGCCCATCCAGGAGCAAACCTCCAGGGCATCACCATCTCCTCCCACGGCTCAAAGGTGGACCCCACGGCTTTCTACGCTCTGGCAAGGGCTGTCTACGAGCGGGCCCGTAGCGGCCCTTGCCTCATAGGAGGCATGGGAGGAGTGTCCCTCCAGGAAGTGGTCCGCACGGTGCACATGAAGTTAGACCTCGCCAAGCTTCAGCACCGGGTGGTGGACAGCCTGATCACGGACCTCGCAAAATTGTTCGACATGATCGCCTAGGACGTCCACCCCATTGCCGGAGCCCGCGTGGGCCTAGGAGAGGCTGACCACCTTGCCACCCACACTGCAGGTTTCCCGTATACCTTGCCCTTGGGCCCCGGGCAGCCGAGTACCCTAACCCAGCTCTTGGGTACTCCTCAAGGCACTAGCCAAGGGGTCCATGCGGGCGCCACGGCGGCTGTCCCGTTCCTACCCTTAATGGGCATCACATACAGGGCCTTTGCGGTAGAGCTGTTTCGCCTCGTAGGGCTCGTGTGGGTGGACGACACGATCGTCCTCCTGGAACGGGGCGACACCCGCCGTATACAAGGAGTCCTGCTAGATTAGCGAACGTACTACCAAGGTATCCAGCGGGTAGATGTCCCGGACTGCAAAATCCTGCATGCACCGACTTCAGACGCCCAGCCCCTACGATCGCCTACTCCTGGGGCCGTGGCCCAACATGCGGGCCACGCGTGGGGCACGGATGGCCCTGAGAAACGGGAAGAGGCATTGGCTAGGGCCCCGGAGATCTAGCCCTCCCGGTTTCTGCAATATATGGGTACCAACATCTACCTCCACGGCACGCGCACAGCCCCCCGAAACCTACCGGAGATCCGGGCGGTGGTCTGGAATCAGCTCCGCCCCCAACGACTCTACCCTGACGCGGCCATGATGGTGTTGATGGCCAAGCTGCCGAGCAAATTGCTCCCCCTGGCCAGCGTCTACTGCCCCACGGCCTAGGTGCACGCGGCCAACGACACCCTAATGGTGCGGGCAGACAAGCACATGACGGTAATATCCCGCCATGCCCACACCGGAGCACTCTGTGGGCCCTGGGAGCATGGCTGCCAGGGTTTAACCCGATGCTCACACTCGTGGCAGGCTGGCTGCCCGGGAATGCATCCGGCAAGGGGCTTGGGCCAACAAAGAATTCGGAGAGTCCCAGACGTATGCCCTTCAGGCGCACCAAGCACTCAGAGGGTGGTGCCTTGCGGTGCTTACCCCAGGGCAGTACACCCACTACCCGCCGTGCCCTGACCTCGTGGCTACGCTACAGCGCTTAGTGGATGAAGTGTCCATGCCCATGTGGATGCCGGGCCCCTATTCAGGGACAACCCCCATCGTGGTACGGGGCCCAAGGGGGGCCCCGGGCAGGGGCGGCAGCGGCCCCGGCCCCCCAAGTGGAGGTGTACCCGACCCAGTATGGCGATGTCGTGCGGCCAATCGTCCCCTCGACCGTGCACGAAACGGTGCAGGCCCCAGGATACCATCGACTGGGAAACCTGTACATGGAGGACCACCGTGTCAAAGGGGAGCGCACCCTTATGGAGCGGGCGCTAGCCTGCAAGGGTATCCCTAGCCTTAGGGTGTGTTTGGCCCGCCACGGCGCCGTCCCTGCGCCCCTAGTGAGGGTGCCCGGGCCGCAGTGGCAAATGTCGCCCAAGGACTAGATCCCCCCCGACGCCGTGCCTGCGTACCCGGCGGAAGTGGTCATCGGAGTCCGGGTGGCCAAAGACCACCCGGGTGGAAACCGTGTACCACAGAGGCTATCCCATCAAGGTGACAACGGCCATGAAGGATACCGTGGGGGCCAAGGACAGGGCGCCAGAACTCCGGGTGTGCTGCCATCCCCCAGACGGGGTGCCGAGCGACACCAAGCTACACCGCCTCCTGGTGGCCCTTTCGGCGTCCAAGTGCAGCTCAACGAGCCCCTGCATGCCCAACTATGGCACTATCATCACTATGTGTCCTTGGACCACCTGCAAAGCGCGGGGGTGTCGGTGCCCACCATCGTCTGCATGTGTGCGCCTCCGGCGAACGCCTACTGGCAATGGGCCTGGGCATCGCCGGCCCCCGTGGTCACCATCACCACGGCACTGCCGCCGTGGGCATGGATAGCCATAGCCCCGCCTGCAGTGGCAAAATTCAAGTACCCCGCGGAGTGTGTAGCGCATAGGTGCCCAGGGCACCCGAACAAAGGGCCCCCCTACTACTCGCTCAATACGGCAGAACAGTACCAGTCGAGCTCGAGCCCTGCCCTGCGAACCCCATCCAGTGAGCACCATGGGGACCTGGCCCTCCTAGCGCCGCACGGTCTGGCTATTGACCCCCCGGCGGGTTCTAACCCCCGAATTAAGCCAGGCATTTGGTTCCATGACCTGCCCGCGCTGGCCACTTTCCGCGGCACAGTAGCCGTGGTGGATGCCGGGACCATGCAGGCAGGCATGGCTATGGCAGGAGTCGCCCAGAGCAGGCTTGAAGCCTACCGAACCCATGTGGCCTGCAGGGTGGGCACCTTCCATGAGGGGGAGGCCATGATATTCCTCTTGTACGCCCGCACGTTGGCGCAACAGCTAGGGGTATTGTGGCCGGTGCCGGACTCCGAGGCGGAAGTGGGGGCCCTCCGAACGTACCAGGAAAGAGGCCATTGTGGAGATGGCATACACCACCTTTGCACCACTGTCCTAGGAGGCGAGCGCCTCTCGCCAACCTCGGCCATCAACGTGGTTACCAAGCCGTTGCACGGGATAACAGACCTGATCGTCCGAGTTGATGCAGCGTCGCAGGAGCCGATAGAGGTTGACCTAACATGGCTCCCCCTGCGCCCCTTCTCCTTCCTCCCCCCGGTGACTTACCGCGACCAGTGCCTACTCTCCCCTACGGCGCTCAGCAACTAGTTGCAGGATCGGGCCTCCATACCGGCACGGGCCGGCTATGAGGCCCGGTGGGGAGTGAACTACACATCAAGGAGTGGACTCCCCCTCGACTGGTTCGATAGTGAAGTGCAGCGCCACATAACGGCACACCGCATGGACAACAGCCCTACAACTTCTCGTCTCACACCAGTCCTCCCATCGAGACACAGTGCTAGACACCACGTGTCTCCTCCGTGGGACGCACCCCTAAACGGCGCCCCACCTGTGGGCCTGCTCAGCCCAGTCCCATGAGTGGGACCCAGCTCGCCGGTGGCTGGCGGAGTGGTTCGATCAGAAGGCGAGGAAACGAGCAGCGTCGGTGCGCAACCAGCTGTGGGAGCCATCTGTGCTGGAGCAGTGGGCGGCAGTCTAGCGGACCCCTCCATGCAGCGAGCCCACATGGAGTGCTCAGGGCCCCCTTCAGTGGGGACGGAGTTCATACGTCACGTGATCGAGGGGTCCACGTTGCTGAAAGCCCGCCTCGGCCCAGGCACCACGATGGCGTGGGTGTGGTAGGAGCTACACCTGCACGAGAAGGCGGAGAGAGAGGGAGTACTGCGCGAGCTCCTAGGATGACGATTGTCACCAGGGGGATGACGTCTAGGTTCCCCCAGCCCCCCCTCTATCGGTTCAAAACCACACACCCACACACAACGCGCACATTACAGACACAGCCCTCCCGTTTACCTCTAGCGTGGGTAGACATTCCGGCCATTGCCTTCAGGTAACAGCGCCTTTGGCACATCACATCACATCACATGCCGTCACATCACATCACATCACATCACATCACATCACATCACGTCACGTCACATCACATCACATCACATCACATCACATCACATCACATCACATCACATCACATCACATCACATCACATCACATCACATCACATCACATTACATCACATCACATCACATCACATCACATCACATGACATCCAAATTGCACAAAAAACATCACATCATATCACATCAACATTTCCACCTGCTCCTGGAACGGCCTTGGACCAGGTTAGGTGCAGGGTCCCAATATGGCCCTTTGCATAAATTGTGACATGTCACATTTCACTATCCCCCACCTCCACCCAAGGCCACCCACAAATTAGATCCATCCCTTGGAGAGTACTATGGCTTTAGGGGGGAGGGAGTCTTCCTTGGGCAGCAAACGGGCGGGGGCGGGAGGGGGGGTCGACGAGGAAACACTGGGCCCCCGGGAAATGTTAGATGTAATGAAGAAAAAAGGTTACCTGCTTGAAGTTGACGGGGTTTTTTGACGTATTGCAGCACGGTTTGATGTCTAGAGGGGGAGGGGGGCGGTCCACAAAGGTCTCATCTTTGATGTCGCCAGTCTGACGGCCAACTTCATTGCTATACGTAGGGCTGCAAGCCATAGGGCTGCACGAGCACCCCTACAAGGTACCATAGGATTCATATGCTTTCAAGGATCAAGCTGGTCGCTGCGCGGCTAAAATAATCTGGTTACAACCAACATCAAAGAGGAACCCCTCCACATTGGTTGTTTTTTGTGCCATTAAAGCGTTCCTTCCATGCACAAAAGCCAATGTTGGCCTTCTTCGAAGCATGTGTCTCAGAAGGGGAGATTGTTGCTTCAGGATCCGCAACAACTTATGGCTTAGTCTTTTGGTTGTTGTAGCCTTTGGAATGGGACCGAGAGGCCGTGCCCATGTCTCCTTTGGGTCTATGGCCACCTTCTTTGCGAGGGGCTGTTGCATGGTTCGAGGTACCATACACATCGTCCATAGGGGTAACTCACCGCCATGTCCACCTCATTGTTAGACTCTTGCTATGCCTCTCAACTGTGTGTATAGCGACCTAGGCGGCTATCAGACATCAAACATTATACTTTTATGGACCACCATTACCCAAGCCATAAACCCACCTCCCCCATCCCCCCTTGTGGTGTAGTACACCCCCCCCCCAATGGAAAATGCCCCCCTTGTGGCCCTCCCCTAGTCCTTCCACCCCCCCCCCCAACTCAAGAATGCTTTCTTGCATCAGGAAGTATGGAAAATGATTCGGAAAATACCCCCCGCTTGGTGTTGTGTGTTTGTGTGTAGGAAGCATGGAAGCTGCACCCACTCACTACACTCTTCAAGGTGTAGATTTTCGTTCTGTGGCCTCAACCCTAGCGTCGTAGGGCCATCAGACACCATTGCAAAGTAAACCAACATATTTGGCGCATTTATAAGCATATGTTCTCCCACACACACACACACACACACACACACACACACACACACACACTTTGACATAGCATAGGCACTGTGGGGGTGCCCTTGCTTCAAGCCTTGGTTCGGGGGGGGCTCCCTCTCCTTTCTTTACATGTTTTTCCCCGGGGAGGGGGGAGACTTGAGAGAACTGCCGGGGGGGGTTTTAGTCACGGGTGCAGGAGGGTGTTCTTTTCTTTGTCTCACAAGTGTTTCTTTTCATGCAAAAACATGACAACAATAAAAATAATCATTTCGCAACTTGCAGGTGTGCCATGCTATGCTCTGCAGTGTTGTGGTGTGTCTCCGTAGGTCCCCGTAGGTTCGAAGCCGGTTAGAAGCCCCCGATCAATTTCATAGCCCCCCCCCATCAATTTCATAGCCCCCCCATCAATTTCATAGCCCCCCCATCAATTCATAGCCCCGCTATTCATTTGATATGCCCCCGTATCAATTTCATAGCCCCCCCCCATCCATTTCATAGCCCCCCTCACATCCATTTGATAGCTCCCCCCTATCAATTTCATAGCCCCCCCCCATCAATTTCATAGCCCCCCCCCCATCAATTTCATAGCCCCTCCCCCATGAATGCCATAGGCCCCCCATCAATTTCATAGCCCCCCCATCAGTTTCATATGCCCCCGTATCAATTTCATAGCCCCCCCCCATCAATTTCATAGCCCCACCCCCATCAATTTCATAGGTCCCCCCCATTCAATTTCATAGCCCCACCCCCATCAATTTCATAGCCCCCCCCCATCAATTTCATAGCCCCACCCCCATCAATTTCATAGCCCCCCCCCCATCAATTTCATAGCCCCACCCCCATCAATTTCATAGGTCCCCCCCCTTCAATTTCATAGGCCCCCCCATCGATTTCATAGCCCCTCCCCCATCAATTTCATAGCCCCCCCCATCAATTTCATAGCCTCCCCATCAATTTCATATGCCCCCCTATCAATTTTACAGCCCCCCCCCCTTCCATTTCATAGCCCCCCCCACATCCATTTAATAGCCGCCCCCCATCAACTTCATAGCCCCCCCCATCAATTTCATAGCCCCCCCCATCAATTTCATAGCCCCTCCCCCATCAATTTCATAGCCCCCCCCCCCCATCCATTTCATAGCCCCCCCCATCCATTTCATAGCCCCCCCCATCCATTTCATAGCCCCTCCCCCATCCATTTCGTAGGCCCCCCCATCAATTTCATAGCCCCCCCATCCGTTTCATATGCCCCCTATCAGTTTCATACCCCCCGCCCATCCATTACATACCCCCCCCATCAATTTCATAGCCCCCCCCCTATCAATTCCATATCCCTACCCCCATCAATTTCATAGCCCCAGCCCCATTAATTTCATAGGTCCCCCCCATTCAATTTCATAGCCCCCCCATCGATTTCATAGCCCCCTGCCCTATCAATTTCATAACCCCCCCACCTATCAATTTCATGCCCCCCCCCCCCAATCGATTTCATAGCCCCCCCCCCCCTCAATTTCATAGCCCCCCCCCATTGATTCATAGAGGGGTGTAGACCCCTCTTAGGAATTGGCGCGTGGGCACGCGCCAATTCCTAGAGGGGTCTAGCCCCAGTTAGGAATTGGTGTATGGTCACGCGCCGATTCTTCGAGGGGTCCAGACCCCCCTTGAAATTGGCGCATAGGCACGCGCCAATTATTTAGGGGGTGTAGACCCGTTAGGAATTGGCGTGCAGGCACACGCCAATTATTTTGGGGTTCTAGACCCCCCTAGGAATTGGCGCGTAGGAACGCGCCAATTATTTAGGGGATCTAGACCCCCTTAGGAATTGGCGCGTGGCTGCGCGCCAATTATTTTGGGGGTTTGGAGCCCCCTAGGAATTGGCGCGTAGGCATGTGCCAATTATTTAGGGGGTCTAGACCCCTAAGGAATTGGCGCGCAGGCATGCGCCTATTTTTGGGGGTCTAGACCCCCCTAGGGATCGTCGCATGCCTGCGCGCCCATTATTTTTGTGGTCTAGACCCCCCTAGGAATTGGCGGCAGGCATGCGCCAATCATTTTGGGGGTCTATACCCCCCTAGGAATTGGCGCGTAGGCATTTGCCACTTAATTTGGGGGTCTAGACCCCCTAGGAATTGGCGCGTGGTTGCGCGCCTATGATTTTGGGGGTCTAGACCCCCCTAGGAATTGGCGCGTAGGCATGCGCCAATTATTTTGGGGGTCTAGACCCCCCTAGGAACTGTCGCATGCCTGCGCGCCCATTATTTTTGTGGTCTTTACCCCCCTAGGAACTGGCGCGCAGGTACGCGCCAATCATTTTGGGGGTCTACACCCCCCTAGGAATTGGCGTGTGGGCATTTGCCACGTAATTTCGGGGTATAGAACCCCTTAGGAATTGGCGCGTAGGCACCCGCCAATTATTTGGGGGGTCTAGACCCCCCGAGGAATTGTCGCATGCCTGCGCGCCCATTCTTTTTGTGGTCTAGACCCCCCTAGGAATTGGCGCGTAGGCACACACCAATTCCTAGGGGGGTCTAGACCCCTCTAGGAATTGGCGCACAGGCACCCGCCAATTACTGCGGGGGTCTAGACGCCCCTAGGAAGTGGCTCATGCCTGCACGGCCGTTATTTTAGGGGTGTGGACCCCCCTAGGAATTGGCTCCTAGGCACGTGCCAATCATTTTGGGGGTCTAGACCCCCCTAGGAATGGGCGCGTAGGCATGTGCCAATTGTTTTTAGGGTCCAGACCCCCTTAGGATTTGGCGCGCAGGCACGCGCCAATTCTTTTGGGGGTGTAGACCCCCTTAGGAATTGGCGTGTGGCTGCGCGCCAATTTTTTTGGGGCACTAGACCCCCCTAGGAATTCGCGCGTAGGCATGTGCCAATCATTTTGGGGGTCTAGACCCCCCTAGGGATTGGCGCGTGCCTGCGAGCCAAGGATTTTGGGGGTCTAGACCCCCTTAGGAATTGGTGCGTAGGCACGCGCCAAATATTTTCGGTTTCTAGACCCCCCTAGGAATTTGCGTGTGCCTGCGCGCCAATTGTTTTGGGGGTCTAGACCCCCTTGGGAATTGGCGCGCAGGCACGCACCAATTATTTTGGGGGTCTAGACCCCCTTGGGAATTGGCCCGCAGGCACGCACCAATGATTTTGGGGTTCTAGACCCCCCTAGGAATTGGCGCAAGCCTGTGCGCCAATTATTTTGGGCGTCTAGACCCCCTTAGGAATAGGCGCGTGCCGGCGCACCAATTATTTTGGGGTCTGGACCCCCCTAGGAATTGGCGCGTAGGCATGTGCCAATTATTTGGGGAGTCTAGACCCCCTAAGCAATTGGCGCGCAGGCATGCACCAATTGTTTTGGGGGTCTAGACCCCCTTACGAATTGGCGCGTGTCTGCGCGCCAATTAATTGTGTGGTCTAGACCCCCCTAGGAATTGGCGCGTAGGCGGCCGCCAATTTTTTTGGGGGTCTAGACCCCCCTAGACATTGGCGCGTGCCTGCGCACCAATTAGTTTGGGGGTCTGGACCCCCCTAGGAATTGGCGCGCAGGCACGCGCCAATTATTTTGGGGGTCTAGACCCCCCTAGGAATTGGCGCGTAGGCACCCGCCCATTATTTTGCTGGGGCTAGACCCCCCTAGGAATTGGCGCGCAGGCACACGCCAATTATTTTGGGGGTCTAGTTCCCCCTCGGAATTGGCGCGTAGGCACCCGCCCATTATTTTGGTGGGTCTAGACCCCCTTAGGCATTGGCGCATAGGCGCACCCCAATTTTTTCGGGGGTCTAGACCCCCTTAGGAATTGGCGCGCAGGCACGCGCCAAATATTTTGGGGGGTCTAGACCCCCCTAGGAATTGGCTCGTGCCTGCGCCCCAATTATTTTGGGGGTCTAGACTTTCTTAGGAATTGGCGCGTAGGCACGCGCCAATTATTTTGGGGGTCTAGACCCCCCTAGGAATTGGCTGGTGTCTGCACGCCAATTTTTTTGGGGGTCCAGAGCTCCCTAAGAATTCGCGCGTGCTTGCGCGCCAATTATTTTGGGGGTCTCGACCCCTCTAGGAATTGGCGCGTAGGCACGCGCCAATTATTTTGCGCGTCTAGAGCCCCCTAGGAATTGGTGCATAGGCACATGCCAATTATTTTGGTGGTCTAGACCCCCTTAGGAATTGGCGCTTGACTGCGCGCCCATTATTTTTGGGGTCTAGACCCCCCTAGGAATTGACGTGCAGGCACGTGCCAATCATTTTGGGGGTCTACACCCCCCTAGGAATTGGCGCGTCGACACGTGCCAATTATTTTGGGGGTCTAGAACCCCCCAGGCTTTGGCGCGTAGGCACGCGCCAATTGTTTTCCGGGTTTAGACCCCCTTAGGAATTGGCGCGTGGCTGCGCGCCAATTGTTTTGGGGGTCTAGACCCCCCTAGGAATTGGCAGCTGGCACGCGCCAATTATTTTTGGTGTCTAGATCCCCCTAGGGATTGGCGCGTGCCTGCGAGCCAAGAATGTTCGGCATCTAGACCCCCTTAGGAATTGGCGCGGAGGCAGGCGCCAATTATTTTGGGGGTCTAGACCCTCCAAGGAATTCGCGCGTGCCTGCGCGCCAATTATTTTGGGGGTCTAGACCCCCCTAGGAATTGGCGCGCAGGCACACGCCAATTATTTTTGGGGTCTAGACTCCTTTAGGAATTGGCGCGTAGGAACGCGCCAATTATTTTGGGGGTGTAGGACCCCCTAGGAATTGGCGCATGCCTGCGGGCCAATTATTTTGGGGGTCTAGACCCCCCCAGGAATTGGCGCGCACGCACGCACCAATTATTTTGGGGGTCTGGACCCCCATGCGAATTGGCGTGTCTGCGCGCCAATTATTTTGGGGGTCTAGACCCCTTAGGAAGTGGCGCATGCCTGTGCGCCAATTATTTTGGGGGTCTAGACCCTCCCCAGGAATTGGCGCGCAGGCACACGCCAATTATTTTGGGGGTCCAGACCCCCTTACAAATTGGCGTGTCTGCGCGGCAATTATTTTGGGGTTCTAGACCCCCTTAGGAAGTGGCGCAGGCACATCCCAATTATTTTGGGGGTCTAGACCCCCCTAGGAATTGGCGCATGCCTATGCGCCAATTCCTAGGGGGGTCTAGACCCCCAAAATAATTGGCGCGCAGGCACGGGGCGATTCCTAGGGGGGTCTAGACCCCCTTAGGACTTGGCGCGCATGGGGGCCTATGGGGACGTATGGGGGCCTATGGGCACCTTTGGGGACCCATGGGGATCTTCGGGGACCTACAGGGGCCTATGGGGACCTATGGGAACCTACCTGCACGCCAATTTTTTGGGGGGTCTAGACCCCCCTATGAATTGGCGCGTCCGGTGCGTGTCAATTATTTTGGGGGTCTAGATCCCTCTAGGAATTGGCGCGTAGGCACCCGCCCATCATTTTGGGGCGGCTAGACCCCCTTAGGAATTGGCGCGTAGGCACGCGCCAATTGTTTTGGGGGTGTAGACCCCCCTAGGAATTGGCTCGTACCTGCACGCCAACTATTTTGGGCGTCTAGACCCCGTTTGGAATTGGCGCATAGGCACGCGCCAATGATTTTGGGGGTCTAGACCACCCTAGGAATTGGCTCGTGCCTGCGCGCCAATCATTTTTGGGGTCCAGACCCCCCTAGGAATTGGCGCGTAGGCACGCGCCAATTATTTTGGGGGTTTAGACCCCCCTAGGAACTGGTGTGTGCCTACGCGCCAATTGTTTTGGGCGTCTAGACCCCTCTAGGAATTGGCGCGTAGGCACGCGCCAATTATTTTGGGGGTCTAGACCCCTCTAGGAATTGGTGCATAGGCACACGCCAATTGTTTTGGGGGTCTAGACCCCCTTAGGAATTGGCGCGTAGGCACGCGCCAATGATTTGGGGGGGTCTAGACCCCCCTAGGAATTGGCTCGTGCCTGCACGCCAATTATTTGGGGGGTCTAGATCCCCCTAGGAATTGGCGCACAGGCACGCGCCAATTATTTTGGGGGTCTAGACCCCCCTAGGAATTGGCGCGCACGCACGCACCAATTATTTTGGGGGTCTGGACCCCCATGCGAATTGGCGTGTCTGCGCACCAATTATTTTGGGGGTCTAGACCCCTTAGGAAGTGGCGCATGCCTGTGCGCCAATTATTTTGGGGGTCTAGACCCTCCCCAGGAATTGGCGCGCAGGCACACGCCAATTATTTTGGGGGTCCAGACCCCCTTACAAATTGGCGTGTCTGCGCGGCAATTATTTTGGGGTTCTAGACCCCCTTAGGAAGTGGCGCAGGCACATCCCAATTATTTTGGGGGTCTAGACCCCCCTAGGAATTGGCGCATGCCTATGCGCCAATTCCTAGGGGGGTCTAGACCCCCTAAATAATTGGCACGTGCCCAGCGCCAATTCCTAGGGGGGTCTAGACCCCCAAAATAATTGGCGCGCAGGCACGGGGCGATTCCTAGGGGGGTCTAGACCCCCTTAGGACTTGGCGCGCATGGGGGCCTATGGGGACGTATGGGGGCCTATGGGCACCTTTGGGGACCCATGGGGATCTTCGGGGACCTACAGGGGCCTATGGGGACCTATGGGAACCTACCTGCACGCCAATTTTTTGGGGGGTCTAGACCCCCCTATGAATTGGCGCGTCCCGTGCGTGTCAATTATTTTGGGGGTCTAGATCCCTCTAGGAATTGGCGCGTAGGCACCCGCCCATTATTTTGGGGCGGCTAGACCCCCTTAGGAATTGGCGCGTAGGCACGCGCCAATTGTTTTGGGGGTGTAGACCCCCCTAGGAATTGGCTCGTACCTGCACGCCAACTATTTTGGGCGTCTAGACCCCGTTTGGAATTGGCGCATAGGCACGCGCCAATGATTTTGGGGGTCTAGACCACCCTAGGAATTGGCTCGTGCCTGCGCGCCAATCATTTTTGGGGTCCAGACCCCCCTAGGAATTGGCGCGTAGGCACGCGCCAATTATTTTGGGGGCTTAGACCCCCCTAGGAACTGGTGTGTGCCTACGCGCCAATTGTTTTGGGCGTCTAGACCCCTCTAGGAATTGGCGCGTAGGCACGCGCCAATGATTTGGGGGGGTCTAGACCCCCCTAGGAATTGGTGCATAGGCACACGCCAATTGTTTTGGGGGTCTAGACCCCCTTAGGAATTGGCGCATAGGCACGCGCCAATGATTTGGGGGGGTCTAGACCCCCCTAGGAATTGGCTCGTGCCTGCACGCCAATTATTTGGGGGGTCTAGATCCCCCTAGGAATTGGCGCACAGGCACGCGCCAATTATTTTGGGGGTCTAGACCCCCCTAGGAATTGGCGCGCACGCACGCACCAATTATTTTGGGGGTCTGGACCCCCATGCGAATTGGCGTGTCTGCGCACCAATTATTTTGGGGGTCTAGACCCCTTAGGAAGTGGCGCATGCCTGTGCGCCAATTATTTTGGGGGTCTAGACCCTCCCCAGGAATTGGCGCGCAGGCACACGCCAATTATTTTGGGGGTCCAGACCCCCTTACAAATTGGCGTGTCTGCGCGGCAATTATTTTGGGGTTCTAGACCCCCTTAGGAAGTGGCGCAGGCACATCCCAATTATTTTGGGGGTCTAGACCCCCCTAGGAATTGGCGCATGCCTATGCGCCAATTCCTAGGGGGGTCTAGACCCCCTAAATAATTGGCACGTGCCCAGCGCCAATTCCTAGGGGGGTCTAGACCCCCAAAATAATTGGCGCGCAGGCACGGGGCGATTCCTAGGGGGGTCTAGACCCCCTTAGGACTTGGCGCGCATGGGGGCCTATGGGGACGTATGGGGGCCTATGGGCACCTTTGGGGACCCATGGGGATCTTCGGGGACCTACAGGGGCCTATGGGGACCTATGGGAACCTACCTGCACGCCAATTTTTTGGGGGGTCTAGACCCCCCTATGAATTGGCGCGTCCCGTGCGTGTCAATTATTTTGGGGGTCTAGATCCCTCTAGGAATTGGCGCGTAGGCACCCGCCCATTATTTTGGGGCGGCTAGACCCCCTTAGGAATTGGCGCGTAGGCACGCGCCAATTGTTTTGGGGGTGTAGACCCCCCTAGGAATTGGCTCGTACCTGCACGCCAACTATTTTGGGCGTCTAGACCCCGTTTGGAATTGGCGCATAGGCACGCGCCAATGATTTTGGGGGTCTAGACCACCCTAGGAATTGGCTCGTGCCTGCGCGCCAATCATTTTTGGGGTCCAGACCCCCCTAGGAATTGGCGCGTAGGCACGCGCCAATTATTTTGGGGGCTTAGACCCCCCTAGGAACTGGTGTGTGCCTACGCGCCAATTGTTTTGGGCGTCTAGACCCCTCTAGGAATTGGCGCGTAGGCACGCGCCAATGATTTGGGGGGGTCTAGACCCCCCTAGGAATTGGTGCATAGGCACACGCCAATTGTTTTGGGGGTCTAGACCCCCTTAGGAATTGGCGCGTAGGCACGCGCCAATGATTTGGGGGGGTCTAGACCCCCCTAGGAATTGGCTCGTGCCTGCACGCCAATTATTTGGGGGGTCTAGATCCCCCTAGGAATTGGCGCACAGGCACGCGCCAATTATTTTGGGGGTCTAGACCCCCCTAGGAATTGGCGCGTAGGCATTTGCCAATTATTTTGGTGGGTCTAGACCCCCCTAGGAATTGGCGTGTCTGCGCGCCAATTCTTTAGGGGGTCTAGACCCCCTTAGGAATTGGCGCATAGGCATGCGCCAATTCCTAGGGGGGTCTAGACCCCCTTAGGACTTGGCGCACGGGGGCCTATGGGGACCTATGGGGGTCTATGGGGACCTTTGGTGACCCATGGGGATCTTCGGGGACCTACAGGGGCCTATGGGGACCTATGGGGACCTATGGGGACCTATGGGGTCGTATGGGGACCTATACCTATGGGTGCCTATGGGGACCTTTGGGGATCTATGGGGACCTATGGGCACCTATGGGGACCTATGGGCGCTTATGGGGACCTATGGGGGCCTATGGGGGCCTATGGGGGCCTATGGGGACCTACGGGGGCCTATGGGGACCTATGGCCCTGGGCCTTCCTCCAAGCATGAGATCTTTATCAGACATACCACACCTCTCGTTGTATACACTGCAAAAGCAGCATGCCATATCAGACATCAGACATCAGACTTTATACACATACCTCATGCCTCTGCCTTCTCTGGCACATAACTACGGTGCACAGGGTAACCCTGTTCAAATTGTCAAAGACTCCAAACCAAGAAATGTGGGTCAACGCATCAACGATCCGCAAGTTGCTGCAAAATAGGGCACCGACGGGTAGCCACTGACTCATGCTCTTTTGGCGAACCGAAGACGACACTAATAGCCACAGGCATTCACACTTCCACCGTGCAAGCCCCATGCACGAAACTACTGATAACCAGGAACCACAAGGTGCTTGCTTCCGGGGGGGATTGCATCTGCTAGCATGATGAAACCTACAACCTCCGTGCACAGCTGCTGCACCATTGGGCCACGTGAAAAAGTAAAGTACCTCGGCACTGAGAGAGGAAAAAATGGCGTTTGACACCATTGGTGATGCAATAAGAGGGACGCAGCTGTATGGGTCTAGACACTTCCGTAGATTCCATAGGCATGGCACCTGGTGTTTGGTTCCCGACAAACACTAGGAATTGGCAGTGCACACATCGAGACTTTGCCAGCAAGCGGAAGAGACAAGCAGCAATATCTTCTCGGGCAGCGGATTTTTTTAAGCACCTAGAGCTCACTGAATACACTATGGTTGTGTTTGCGACCACATAATGAAATAGGCAATGCGGAAAATAGTCAGTCCCGGGTTGTCATGTACATTTTGGTACCCTTCCAACACAACCGTGGTATCACAAACATCACCAACCATAAGAACTAGCATGCCGGGCACCAAACTTCGGATCACAATGGAATGAATGCCTTCCATATGTCCCTTGGACACTACAACAGTGATCAAGGAATATCGCAAGTTCGCAAAGCGCCATGCTTCTAACGTGCATGACACCTTCAAGCTTCTCACTGTCAAGCACCCCCATCTGAGGGGAATCGGACCCAACTTTAATGGTCACGTAGTTCACGCCAGGTTCAATCTTCAATTGACGATTGACAATGGGGCGCTTCAAGGCTTCGCGGAGGCCACTGTATGTGGGATTACTACACATTCATGCAACCGTCACAACGTGCTTCCAGGGGCGCCAACAATCCCATGCAAACCATTTCAAATTGTAAACCGTGAAGGGGGTGTGCGACTCGGACAAAGAACCCTCTTCACATCTTGCCTGTTCCGCCAGCGTTTTGCGAATGGGATCGAGCAAGTCGTTTCTTGGATGGCACGTGTGCTGCTTCATCACACTTTTAACATTGAGTTGCTTCGCCCTCTTTGAAATTGTCGGCATTGGCACGATGGTGCAGCACATGTATTGCGCTACCTCCTCAAGGTGCGAGGGAATGAGGCCTTCCAAGCATTTGCAAAAATTGAGCTTCACTAGCAACCCACGCCTCCCCAATCCATCGACAACCGGCACATCATTCTCATGCATAACTTGTATACATGCGGAGATTGGAAACCAAACGTTTCTAACAGCATCATGCTGAGCAAACACGGAGTACACAGCACGTGGAAGGTCAAAGCAATCGATAGAGTAATCCATGATACTCTATGATGCTCCCAGAGGGTGCATGTCGTCTAAAATGGAACAAGTGAGCGGCACTAGACAACATTTGCAATTTGAACTTCGATGTATCGCAATCGTTGGTTGTGGTGTGTGGTACTATACCTTGTGTGCATTTTCACCCTTGCCGGATTAGATTTTATCCTCTTTTAGTCGGGAACTCAGACAATATGTTTTAAGACCCCTGTAACATTGCATACCTTGCTCTAGGTGTCTAGCACCACACAAGATTGATTTGTGACGCCTAATAGAACGGAATTGGTGCTGCTGTGGTTGCAACCAGACAGAAAATGATCTTTGATACCGGTCAACTAGGGATTGTGACGTCTTGTGTATGGAACCAGACAAAATCTCATGGCACGCCCATGCGACACTGCAATGAAGACCACTTGTGTCTGAAACTAGACAGCTGCCCTACTACGGCTTTGAACAACACCAAGCAGACGAGGGTTCCTTCTTGTGTTGTGTAACCACCCTTTACATACAACACCCCAAGATGTTCTGGCATCGATTTTTCCTCAACCTCAACTCAGTCGAATTAGACGTGCAAAAATTGCATGCGGGTACTCAGCTTCACAAGCGTTATTGCTAACGGCATAGCCTGCATAACTGCATGGCACAACGGGAAGCCCCCCCAAGGTCAACAAGGACTGTCAGAGGCAACAAGGGAGCGTTCACAAATGATGGCATTCCACCAATAATCATGGTGGCATCGTAGGCATTCTCATGCATCACCATTGCATATATGCTTGACACATGCCCACAATAGAGTCGCGTACATGTGCAGTGACGTCTATGCACACTAAGTGGGCAAGGAATTGCACGGCCCACGCCGGTGGCGACATATGGGCATTGATATACTGCCTTAGGATCGGGCGACAAGCATTGCCGATATGCTGCCCAGATAACATCTAGTACTATCCTACAATGTCACGCCACACAATGATTTTGATTTTTGCTGCACTTGAGGCATTCCTGTGCAGTTCGATACATTTGTCTTTATCATCGTCCTCATCACTCTTAGTGCGATCAATGTAGAACGCGGCGTCGACTAAGCGAAGGCCACACCCTGCGGGAGAGGAGAGGTGAGTACCTACCCCCGTTGCACCATTATGAAACAGCGGAGGAGCCTACACACCAAGTTACGGGGGATGGAGTCCAAGAAGGCCGAATCCAACGTGATGTGCGACCACAAACTAGCCGAGAACGGGCACGTCCCCACTTGGGGCAGGAAACTCTTCCCCTGACATGCCGGGCAAATTTTTTAGAAGCCGGGAGTAGGGCTACGCGCAACCACAAGCCCATCAAGGTCACCCATTGCTCTTCGACCACAAAGACCCATGTGCCTGGCCACAAGAGAATACTACTTGTTTACCCAGCCACACAATGGAATGCACCGGACCCCTGCAGGAAATAAGTTTCCTCCGTGGTGAACACTGCGGGGGTGGTAAAGTCGTGGACAACATGGGTCCACTCCGGTAACATGAGACACACACGGAGTGTAGCCCGCCAGTCCCCATTTACCACTCCCACGGTATAAGGGACGTGCGGCACGGGCCCATGAACGGGCCCCAAGACTAGCCGGCGACGTACTCTTGCTTCAAAGGGAATGGGATCGCGGAACCCAACGCTAGCTGCTCCATAGATGGCCCTACAAGCCGAGGCGAATCTTGTGCAGACCGTTTTGTCGTCAACTGCAGCATCCGAGCCACATGCACAGTCCTATCGCCAGGTAGCTGTAGTTGAACGCGTGTTGGTGCTGTAGACGGTCGAAGTTGTTGTGCACGGGGCCGAAAGCCGTCGCACACCGGCTCTCGTAAGGGTATGCGAGCGTGTAACCAAGAAGGAAACGTTTTTGCACCCCACACTGCAAAAAGACCACCACTGCACCGTGTGAACTGCGGGTGCAAGGTAGCTAAACCGTTTTTAGCTCTCAGTGAGATTTCATTTGGGAACGCCTGCTGATAGTTCAGTGAGCGCGCTAAAAGGTCACTTCGCCCTTAATGAAACCTCATTGAGACCTGAAAAGGGTTCATTGCGGGTTCACTGCCTGTACCTGCTCAACAATGCCTCACAGACCCCTCCCCCCCAGCACCCCTTCATCTCACTCGCATCCCCAGTTTTCTCCCATGACCTTCCTTCGCCTGATGTGACGAGTCGTTGAAGGAGCCGGAGAACCGGGTGTTGAAGGGGATCGTGCACAAAGAGGAAGCCTCACAGTGGTACCCCATTGTGAGAGCTTCCTTGGAGTTCCCGGGGGGACTTGTGTGCTGCGTGGTTGCGGGATGTATGTTAGGGAAAGGCTGCAGGCGTGAACTCCGAAAAGGTTCAAAACTTAATGTTTGAGCCACTCAGCTCTGTGTTGCTGCACACGGAGGCAAAGGTCAACCTCTGCCTCCTCCAACTCCTCCAAGCCATCTTTCATTCAAAACACCCAAGGGGCTGGGGGTTGGTGGGTGGGTGGGGTAGTGCCAACACCCCCCGTCCTTGTACCATGGAGGTGCAAAAAAAGTTGGGCGGACTCCAACTAGAAAAGGGCAAACTTTGGGGAGCAAAATGCGAGGGAGAGATTCCCACTAACCAAAGGGGGGGCGTGGTAAGAGGAAAGGGCGGAGGATGTCTCTTTCCAAGCCGCCTTGCCACTAGGTCCTCCTCATGCTGGTCTCCAATGCCTTGGGCTGCTCCAAGGCTAAGCCGGGTACTCAAGGGGCCCGGTTAGATGCAGTTGCTTGTGCGTCATACTATGAGGAATTCATAAGTTGTTCCTACCAATTCTCATGCGGACGTTCTCACCAGCTCCTCTTTTTTCCTTGGGCCGCTCGTTTTACAAGGGCTTTTTGGTCTCCGTTACTTTGGTGCTAGAGGGGTTGAGGAAATTTAGGAGATGGTTGACAATCTGGCCTAGTGTGTGGGGGCATGCGTGAGAAGCGTGCTCGCTGTTGTTTGTATGTGTGTGTGTGTGTGTGTGTTTGCTGAGCACATGAGGTATGTCCTCCAAACAGCCTGGGGTTTACCAGTGGTATGTGATTGTATCTCTGATAAGCAGGACACCTGCACAAGGCGCTGTTGTGGCCCCGTTTGCAAGGCAATGGGCATAGTACTACGTCGTGGTCCGGGAGCCGAATGGGTCAAGTTTGACGTTCGTTGAACCTGATGCTATAACCCACTCCTGGGGTTTACGGTTGGGACCGCCCCTGTTGAGCCTACTAAGAGCATACCATGGGTACCTAGGGGCCATTTTTACCGGTGTCTTGAAGAACGGTCTCCCATTCACGGATTCGTGGGCAGCACAGATTTTGAGCGCGGCAGCATGGCTGCAAGTGGCATTTTTGTCTGGATATGGGAGGGCGGTAGCGATGCGGGCGATGTATAAAGGGGTATACAGGGCATATGCTACATCCCCTCACGATGTGCAGGCCACAGTGAAGGTTGTGTACTCAGCTTCTTATATCCTGCCGGCTGCATGCCAGACTGTAGCACAGCACATAGCTGGCTGGCTTCGCAAGCATGCATACTGGGAGGGGGGGCAGTACAACAGTTGGTATATATACGCGCCGGGGTTTCTGGCTCTCCAAGGCGTAACGGGCTGTTGGTGCTCTGATATTGGATGTCTGGATCTTTTGGGGGTAGGGGACAATTGAGATCCACTTTGTATGTTTCTGTTGCGGACTGTATGTGTGTGCGTGTGTGTGTGAAATCCCGGTTACGGGGCTTCCAACCTTTTGAATTGCACTGCCTCCAATCCCAGCACCCGACCGACAGCTAAGAAGGCAGGGCGTGACAGTGTTGGTAGGCGGCTTGAGGTGGTGACCGTGCTCCAACCAGAAGCGGAACGCTATTGGTCTTTCGTCCGGGTTCCTGGTGAGGGGTGGCAGAGGGCAAGGACGGGGCTGAACCCACTCGAAGTTAAATTTGCAAAGCCTTACGCTCTGTTTGCTATGCAGGCATGACCGAGGGCTTGCCCAAGGACTGCATGCGAGCTGCTGGCCCTTCCTCTCCTCATACAGAAAGGCGCCTAGTGCAGGCGGGACATGCTACTGTTTTCATTCTGCTTTGCACCTGACGAGATCCAGTACATCCAGGCCGGCTTTCTCTGTGCCCTGTTTGTCACGTCCATCGTGTGTGTGTGTGTGTGTGTGTGTGTGTGTGTGTGTGTGTGTGTGTGTGTGTGTGTGTGTGTGTGTGTGTGTGTGTGTCCGCAGGTCAGACCTGTAGAGGGCTAGAATAACCCTTCTGGACATGGCTTACACATGTTTCTTATCCACTTTTCTTGCTCCGGTCTTGTTTCCTGGTTCTCCAATGTGTGTGTGTGTGTGTGCGTGTGTGTGTGTGTGTGTGTGTGCGGCCGTGAGCCGTTTTCTTGGCTTTGACTTGACTAGTGTGGTCACCTTGTGGTTCCTCCGTCCACAACGCGAGGACCTCTTTGTAGCATCAACGCGCATCATACGCAAGCTGTTAGTTGCCGCCATGCGTGGACAGAGGCTATCTTTTTTGAGATCTTGGTGGTGTGTATGTGGGGAAGTGGAGGGCGGTGGTGTTCAGTGCTGATGGGACACAGGGGGTGGGTATGCTAGGCAATTGCCTAAAATGGGTGAAAATTTGTGTAGAAGTTGGGGATACAATGGGGGGCATGATGGGTGGCAAAAGCCGGCGACACTGTGTGGATAGTAGGCTCCCCGGGGACCACCTACCCACGCGATGCGCGGACGCCAAGGACCAGTTGCACGTCCCTTTTTCCAATATCCCCCCCCCCCCCAATGTTTCCCCATTCATCACAGTTTTTCCCTATGCCCCCCATTTTTCCAATGAGGGCTACACTCCCGCGGCGCCTACGGTGCACCCCGCGGCGCACTTGCGGCACGCGTTATGAATAATCCCAATAGCAAACAAGATAGGCAATTTATTGTTATTGGATTCACTGTTTTTTCACACTCCACCCCTTTGCATTGTGCAATACATCCCTTGGGTACTCTTTTTTCTTTTTTGAGCCCCCCCCCCCCCCGCTGATCCGTGTGTGTTGGGGCTTGGGGTTGGGGTGATGGGGAATGCTGGGCTATGTAGCCGTTCCACCCACGATCTATGGGTACCAAGTTTGCTTCCTCTACATTTTGGTGCATTTGAAGGGGTTAGTAAAATAGTTTAGCCCATGTGGTCATGCTCAAGAAGGAAGGGGTTATGTTGCTACCTGAGAAGGTAGGGGTTCCCCTTTGCTTCCGTGTCATCAAACGTCCATGCTTTGAGCGCCAAGTTCGCAAGACGAGGCGCCATACAAATGTCGTTGGTTGCTCAATGAAGATCCTGCATTCAGAGCTCTTCCCCGGCTCAAGTGCGGTCCTTGTGCTGTTCACTCAGTGGGTTTTGTATAGGCAGGTCCTCCAAATGGTCATGGAGTGGTGTTTTTTCCTTCTTGTTGCAAGTTTCACTGTTTCTACGGTTGAAGAGGATTATTCTTGCCCTGCGGTGCCCGCGGCACGTGCAGCACGCCCTGCGGCGCGCACGTGTAGCCCTCAATATCTTTCCCCCATTTCCCCCATTTCCCCCCATTTTTCCTTTTTTCTCATTTTCTTGTTTTCTCATTTTTCCTTGGGAATGCTGTCGGGAAGCTTATTGCCAACCATGTCGGCAGTTTGTGGGCCTTGGGATAGCACAGGCAGTAGGCTACACAGCAGGGTGGAAGCAAAGGCCAAAGGGCGCCTCCTGCATGAGGCTGATATGCTCCAGGGGCGGTGGCGCTACATCTCACACATGAGTGCATGCTCCCTAAGCACTTCCTCCACCACGCCGTGAACCTTGAGCGACCATGCTACATTGTTGTAGAGGACATGGCTGCCCTTGTCCACACCCACAGTGTGGTGTTGGCCCTGTGGCGTCGTGCTGCTAAAGGTTCTTTTGCGAGAGCCAGGGGCTGGCAGCTAGGGGCTCCTGTGTGGGTAATTGCATAGCGGGCCCCGTTTGTTCGCTCGCATGCTGTGCACATACCAGTGGACAGCCTCGTTGCTTCCATTGTACCGGACTGTCCACTAGCATGGCTGGGTCCCCACCGGGGGGCTGTTTCTGCCTGCCTGCCTGCCTGCCTGAATGGCTGACAGCCTACCTGATTGACTCTAGTGCTCTACCACTCTCTTCAAGGTGCCTTGCCAAAGGTAATAGAATTTGGTCAATGTGACCAACCTGGAAACCACAGATTGACAGAACGTGAAATGAAGTGAGCGCCTCGAACAATTGAGTAATCCATACACAATACACTCTCATGCACAGGCACAAACACAAACGACATAAGCAGCCAACAGGTCTTGAGTGACGGCCAGGTACCACCTCAGAACACCATGGTATGTCACTTCGGAGGTCATGCCTTCTGTAAAAGGTGCTGCATGATGGTACCCAGATGCGCATTGTGTGTGTGTGTGTGTGTGTGTGTGTGTGTGTTTGTTCCAGAGTGAGAGAACTCCAGAATGAGAGAATTTCCCTTTCCACCTCTGTTTTGGTTGTAACAGAGAGAGAGAGTGTGTGTGTGTAAAAGGCTTATGAGAGTGACGCTGTGCTGCACTGGTCAGCCGGCACGATCATAAGGGCATTGTGCAGCAGTCCAACCCAGTAGGTAAGGTCCCATCGCGGCCCAACCCAGACAGTGACCAGTCTGTGCTGGGTTGCAATGCGCTCGTGTATTTGCATAGGCGGCGGTGGCCCAGTTCCTGAAATCCCCGATGCGTCAGCTGGATATTCCTATGGTTATCAAGACTCAAGTTTGGGCTACGGAGCTGGATATCCTGGGTACCCAGGTACAGATGATGCTGTGTAGCTGCATGACACAAATGTTCACCCAAACCACATTTAGGCTGAAGGGTCCTGGTGGAGGTGGCACTCCACTGAAAGTCTTGATAGAAATACCATGACACAGAGGAAGCACGAAACAGGAACTCAGAACCGAAGGAAGGTGGAGGCTCTGCTGCACAACAGCCTCTGCTTCTGTGGCCCCTTTTGGATGCTTTTTACAGTCTGACTGACAGTGGATAGTGGTTGATTGAGGGGTCAGCCATTCTGCTTGCAGGGACATGGATGCTTGGTGGAGTTTTCTGGCCCCAGGAATGAGCTGATTTCTCTCTCACCTCTGCACTGCTTTTGATGGGGAAGCATGACAGACGTGAGGATAGATGGGTGGGAGAAAGACACGCTTGCATGTGTTGGGGGCAAGAACGAAGAACTTTTTAAGGTCTGCCGGTTGTGCACCGGTAGCACCCCCCAATTCAGAACACCCAGGCGCCTAGAGTGGCATGCCTCACATTTTATTGCAGCACCAGGAGGCCTGGCAAACCACCTTGCCATGTGTGTTCGCTTCCTTATTTGCACAAGTGGTAAATCGGAGAAGGATACATAGAATAGCATGAGGATAAACCCCCCAAAGGTGGTCATTCCGTTCTGCTGAATTTGAGAAGAATTTTGTAACGCTGTGTCCCGTAAACTCTTGAAGTAGTCGTACAATTTATCAGCTTTCGGCATGTGCAGTTTTGCTCCCTTTGCCTGTTGTGCGGGGTATTACGTCTGCAATCAGCCAGCTCAGATATGCTTGGTGGGTACCTGCCCTCAACATCTGGTAATTATCCTTGCCCATTGCCCCTTGTGGCTTCACATTACCAATGCAAGCATCATCTTGTTGTCATTTGGCATTGTCAGGTTATGATTATGCAGCTGGGCTCTATGCCTGAAGCTGAACGCCCTATTTGGAGACTGAGATCAAGATTTCCGTAACGTCCATACCTGTTTGCGGCGCTGTGTGCCCATGATTGATGTTTTCTGAGCAGTACAGCTACGTAGGGAGCTAATACAGGCATGAAATGTTTTGGTCTGAGATATCAGTGACAGTTTTCCCCTTTCATATCGGGTATTCATGTGGGTTTGGGGGTCTCTCTAAGGAGTACAGCAAGTTGGAGGCCGGTAAAAGAACATGATTTGCTTGTACCCCCCCCCCCCCTTGCGCTAACACGGGCTTGTCCAAACACGGAGACCCTGTGTTTCCGCACTTTTGGTCCTTTTTTTGGACCGTCGTTTTTGCGGTTCTGATCCAATGGAGAACGTGGTTTATAGCTTTGTGCAGGATGCAGAAAGGGTCAATATGGGTGACAAAGTGTTGCTACAGCTATAATTCCATGTGCTCTTGTACTCTGGGGTGTATGCCGGTCTGTTGGACACTCTGTGCCTGAGCCAGCCGCGAAGCCTGCTCCCAAGGCAGCCCCGAAGCCAGCCCCAAAAGACAAGCATGTCCAGCTCTTCAAGATGAAGCGGAAGGTTGGCAAGGGGTTCTATTCAGTGCCTGTCAATCAGAATGAAAGTGACTGAGTGACACCTGAGTTGTGTGGCTAAAGAAAAATGATTTGTGCTATCATGTTGGGAGGGTTAAGGTTGGGCTATGCCTGCAACTTGTATTCTGCAGTACGTGCCGCGTGCTAACACGGGCTTGTCCAAACACGGGGACCCCGTGTTTCCGCACTTTTGGTCCTGGAACCAGAACCTGGCCCGTGTTTGCGCAAGGGGGGGGGGGGGTAGTACCATGGCATAAGGGTTTATTATCCAGAATGTTTGATGCTGGTGCAGTGCGAGGTGCAGCACGATCGATCGCACGCGATGAAATGTGTGCAACGTGGCACGCTTGTTCGAGTGATATCATTCTGAGAAAGATTGAAGGTGTGCGACAGGTGACGCATATCGGGGACACGAGCAGCACAAAGCGATGCTGTGCAGTTTGGTTGACATTCTCAGGTTCTACTTGCAGAATGTGAAATTCTGGCTGTCTTTTGTCTTTCCAATTGGAGCAAGCACAGGTGCCTGTATTTGTACCGCCGCATGTGCACTTACCTGTGGGTACCAGTGTGTGAAAAAGTGTGGCACCATTCGCCACTGGGAAACGGTATACCAGTATTTGTTGGTGACCTAACTGCTGTTATAGTCATCTGAGGGTGGGTGTCTATTACAAGTTGGAGGCTTGTGCCCGTTTCCTCCCCTCCCTGCCCTTTGGGTACTGCAAGGTGCACTCTCAGAAACCCTTGGAGCTGGCTTGCTGCTCTTAGCTAGCTTGCTACTTACTTGCTTGCCTGCCTGCTTGTTGGCTGCTGGTTTTCGTTTATCTGACGCTGTGTGTGCGCTTGTGTGTGTGTGTGTGTGTGTGGGTGTGTTAGACTCACACATTGGATAATGTGAAATAGGGGGATCATAGCATTCCATATTAATGCCACTGCTCAGTGCAATCATCAAGTTGCATTGAGGGGTGAAGCAACTACACAGTTCATACATCCCCAATATCCCTCTAATGCAAGCCCCCTATGTTCTTGCATCTCCTCGTCCCAACCCCAATCCCCCCCCCTCTCTCCTTCATTCTGCCTTTTTCCATTGCATCAGCTGCACAGCTCCTTATTTCAGGGTTGGCACAATGCTTGACCCAGCCCAAGAGAGCCACAGGGCTATGGGGAAATATGTGTGTTATAGAGGGCGCGCAGGTCGGTGCCCAGTGAGCCCAGCCCGCAACTGCTCTTTACAGTTCGGACATTCTTGGCTTGGGCTCGGTCACCTCGCCTCCATCTTGGCCAAATGCCCCAAAAGAAAATCTCCAAGTTGTCCTCTGCCGGTCTCGGAGAATGCCGTTCACGCAGTGCGCACGTAGTTTGCACGATGCAAATTTTTCACGTCAACAACTACTCGACCCTAGTTCTGCCACTTTCCCATAAGTTACCAGAGTCTTGGGTTGAATTCTGTTGATGACTTGATTGGAGTTTGTGGGACAAGGGGTACAACTAGGGTGTTTGGTCCACGCATCCTACACACAGCTGCTATGTTCTTCACCCCTTCTGCTCCTTTGTAGGTAGAGGTTGGACTATGATTATGGGGAATCACCCCATGACGAGTACATTCCCTTCTCTCCGCTAAGTTGTCGGTGGTCTGAAAGATTGTCACTTTACAATCATAATCTCCACTTGCCATATTTT
The DNA here is from genome assembly GCA_964036045.1 of Eutreptiella sp. 'Long Island Sound 2002'. NCBI lineage: Eukaryota > Euglenozoa > Euglenophyceae > Eutreptiales > Eutreptiaceae > Eutreptiella > Eutreptiella sp. 'Long Island Sound 2002'. The sequence goes on along the minus strand of OZ038380.1, from coordinate 91,597,269 downwards.
GTGATACACTACACGCATTGCATGCCCATGTGCTCGGTTGGTGTATCTTTGCTTGATGTACTATTTGATCCCAAGTACATTGTTGAAGCCCAACAAGAATGTAATGGTGTGCATGGCTTCTATTGTACAAGGGTGGAACATCTTGTACAATAGAAGCCCGCTTGTGGCAACGGAGGATCGTCCACAACATGTGGATGGGTTTTGCCACACAGTTGCATGGCCATGTGTGCTTTTCCTGCACCTCAGTCAGTTTTGTATATGGAGGCAAAATAGGGATTAGCCCTTTGGATGTTGGCGTAGGAGGAAGCCTGTGCAGAGGAAGAAGAAAATAGTGACAATGCTGTTAAAATGTATGCTTACCATCTAGGTGATATTTGTATTACGGAGTATTTCTTTTCCTTTTGCTGCTGGCCCTTTTCCATAGAGGTGGGTGATGGTTTTGGGTGGGTTTCCGTTTTGGTGGGATTTACTGCATATGCACACAGTGCCCACGCAGTGCGCACATTGTGCACTAACATTTCCTAAATGGGGGTTTGGCAACCCCCTCTGCTGCACATGGGGTTGCACCACGTGTGGCGTCCCCCATTCTCCCCTCCCCCCCCCCCCCGCCCCCAGCTGTAGCTAGTTCTGGAACCCTTCTTCACTTTTTGTTGCTCCCTCTCCACTGTGCCTCCACTGTGCATGCTCAGTGCCCCACACACATGAACACTTTGGACCTTCATAGGCTGGTCCTCTCTCCACTGACTCCCACCCCACCACCACCATCTCTTGCCCACTCTTGTGAGTCCCTTCTCCATGTGGCACCTTGTACTAGCAGTGGATCCTGACATGGTCCTATGGAAGGGGTCTCATGCCATTTGCTTTGTGTTCCTTTGGAGACCCCTATCCATGCAAGGCCTGTCTTGGCGGACATCCCGGTTGCTTTGGTGTGTCTAATTATATTGTGTCATGGGCTTGTGCGGTCCGATCCTACGTGCACCAACATTAACCCACTCTCCACATCTTGTAGTAAGGCCAGAATCGTGCAAAGAATAAAAAGAGTAAATGACACCACACCACGTTATGTTCCACTGGCTCCCGAAGCCTCCTGAAGAGGCAGCAATCATGTCAAAATTTAGATGGGCTCGGCAGCCACCCTGCACTATACCTTTGGTGCCAGCGCCCAGCTGCTATGGTGGCTGGGTCACAAGTTTCGTTTGCCCCCCCCCCCCCCCCCTTGCTCCGTTCCTTTGTGAAAGATTTGCTTCCGTGGTGCGATCCCTTTATTCAGTTTGCACGCTGGAGCTCATCAGTGTTCCCACTTTCGCAGTCCCAACAACAACAACCAGTTCACATGCGCCCAACAGTTGCATCTCACCCGACCGCTTGCCACCTTTCTGTCAAATTTGTTTGCCTGCTTCGCAATGAGCGAAAACCAATGTCCCATTACCAACGGGAGCCATGCAATTGCACGTGCCGAACCTCTGCAGATAGAGAGTGACAGCCTGTGTGAAACGCACAGAAGTAAAGCACATGGAATCACGGGGAAATTCCAGGGAAATTTCAGGGAACCGCCATGAGAATATCAAGAGAGTGAGAGAGAGTGTGTGACAGCAAGGAAGTGAGGGCAAAGAGGATCGTTATGCAATGTTAGCTAGCTATGAATGACAGCCAGCACGTTTGATGTGCAGTCCTATCAAGCAATGTTGTGTCATTTCGAAGGGGGGGAAGGGGTGCAATTTTGGTTGGCAGTTTAATTTTTGGGGGTCTGTGCATGTCAACCCATCACCCAACCATCTCTTACAAGCGCAGCCTGGGTGCCCCGTGACTCAGAAATCTGGGGTTGGATTTAGTGATATTCTGTGAGGCTTTTTGAGTGGTGCCTGCTGTTAGTTTTGTTTTCAATATGGAGCCCTCTGCATCATCAGTCGCAGGGGCAACCGAAATCTTGCGGATAACCTGACCCAAGCATGCTTTGGTACTCAAGCATGTTATCAAGTTGCCACCCTTAGTGTTCTGCTTAACAACTCTGCACCATCAGGGTTGTGAAATGTGGGGCCCTTCGTTTGACCACTGATGACGGAAGCCTGAGCCCCCATGTGAAGCCACCTGATGACCTTCAGTTGGCCACCTTGCAAGCTTCTCCACATTGTGGAATTGGGGGATACCAGACTGAAGCAATGCAATGTTGCCACACCCTGTCTGCAAAATAAGCCAGCACAAGAGCCACAGAAACAAGTCGGCCCTAATGCACAGTGAGCAACCTACTTGCTGATGTCCTCAACATCAGCCCTTTATGGTGCAGAGGGTATTATTTCCAAAAGTTGAACAAAGGCATTACACTGCAAGTATTCGCTGTTGCATTTTTCTTGATTTTGATGTTCCCCCTCCCTTGGCAAGACAAAGCACTGGACACTTGTTGAAGGCCGGTTGAACTATGCAGTGTCCAACTGGTCTGTATGAACCCCATCCCCCTTGACCCCGACCGTCCTCGACAATAGAGCTCTGGCCACCCTCTACACATATTGTGTGTTGTGGGCGGACACACCTGAGTCAAGGGAAGCTCTTCATGACTCGGTCAGTCTTCCTCTGATTCTATGCCTGATCATGGCTAATGCTTGTTTCAGCACCAGAGAGTGAGGAAGGCGGAAGTGATGAGCAATTAATAGGCCTTTCATTTACCACAATGATCCCCCGCAGTGCAACAGCTCAGATTGTGACTGAGGACCATAGCCCGAAGGAATTCTGTACTTGTATGCATGATGGGTGGGCCAGACATACCGATGAGATTCACGGTATTTGGTAGATTATCTTGCCCTCAGCATATGCAAGTGGAGTAGCTAGGAACAACTCAGGGGTGCAAGGGAGTGCAATCTACGCATTACTGCACAAATATTTAGTACCTGGTTGATGGATGGTGGTGAATGTTGTTGACTGCAATTATGAGGTCACAGTGGCACATGGTTGGTGTTCACTATAGAATGTAGTGATGTGGAAGGCAATCACATTTGTGTTTCAATCACATCACCCATGTTTGTTTGGCTCCTTGGGTGAACACGAGTGCAGTAGAGATTTGGCAGGTTGTGGGTAAAGTAACGGAGCCGAGCACTTAGTCACCTAGGCCTATTTATGGGCAACAATATCTTCAGTGCTGTTTGCTACCACAATATTTGCACTTGGATTGTGCTTTTTTGAGTGTTTGGATGAGCTGACAATTCGTTGGTGCTAATATGAACCAATCGGATTTCATGCCCCAAATGTGCATACTTCTTTTCCCAGCACCACAGAACTTGAACAAAAGTGAGTGCAAATGGGGAGCAATTTGAGATGGAGGAGGATGTCCAAATCAAGAAATGTGCAAAAAATATGTTGTGCATGGTGCCATTCGACTAACTCGTGTGTGTGTGAGTGTGTGTGTGCACAAAACGACATGCAAAAAGAAGGAAGCCCTACCGTGCAACTTTTCCATGAGTTGTGTCTTCTCTAGAACAATCTAGGGCCAAGCTAACGCTCAAAAACAACGGAAACAACTACGTTGTGATGCAGCAACATGTAATGACTCCATGGACCATTAGCCGGTGTGAAGGTCAAAATGTTCGTTGTGAAAGCAACTAGTGGCAAAGCGCAAAATGTAGGCACCAAAGCCCTTCAATATAGTCAATGACGGATTTTTTTTGTTTTTCAAATGACAAAGGATTAGGTTGTTGGGGCCCGCCGGATTTAACCGTACCTGGGTTCGGCGTACCTATCGGCTCGGCGTACTTATCGGCTCGGCGTACTTTCGGCCGGCCGATCGGCCGGCCGAAAGTCCGGCCGTACCTTCGGCCCGCCGACTCAGCCGGCCGAAGGTACGGTTTAATCCGTCACCCCCAAATTGCCCCCAAATACACACACTTCCCCCCTACTATTACTAACAAGACTCCGTCAACCCCCCCTTTTTGGCAAACTACAAATTCCCCCAGCGGGCCCTACGGGGTGAAAAGGGGGCACGGGCAGGGCCTCGGGGGTGGTTCCCGAGAGCGCTCAACCGTGGTCCACTATACAGCTGTACACACAGAAGGCGGTGCACACACAAGGCGGAACACACAAGGCGGTCTGTGGCCAACGCAGGAGTCATGTTATTGATGGGGCCACAAGCAAGGCGGTACACACTGACGGCGGTGCACACACAAGGCGGAACACACAAAAGGCGGTCTGTGGCCACCGCAGGAGTCATGTTATTAAAGGGGCCACAGGCAAGGCGGTACACACAGAAGGCGGTGCACACACAAGGCGGAACACACAGAAGGCGGTATGTGGCCACCGCATGAGTCATGTTATTAAAGGGGCCACAAGCAAGGCGGTACACACAGAAGGCGGTGCACACACGAGGCGGAACGCACAAAAGGCGCTTTTGGGCCACCGCAGGAGTCATGTTATTAATGGGGCCACAGGCAAGGCGGTATACACAGAAGGCGGTGCACACACGAGGCAGAACACACAAAAGGCGGTATGTGGCCACCGCATGAGTCATGTTATTAAAGAGCCCACAGGCAAGGCGGTACACATAGAAGGCGGTGCACACACAAGGCGGAACACACAAAAGGCGGTCTGTGGCCACCGCAGGAGTCATCTCATTAAAGGGGCCACAGACAAGGCGGTACACATTGAAGGCGGTGCACACACGAGGTGGAACGCACAAAAGGCGGTCTGTGGCCACCGCAGGAGTCATGTTATTAAAGGGGCCACAGGCAAGGCGGTACACACAGAAGGCGGTGCACACACGAGGCGCAACACACAAAAGGCGGCCTGTGGCCACCGCAGGAGTCATGTTATTAAAGGGGCCACAGGCAAGGCGGTACACACAGAAGGCGGTGCACACACGAGGCGGAACACACAAAAGGCGGTATGTGGCCACCGCAGGCGTCATCTTATTAAAGGGGCCACAGACAAGGCGGTACACACAGAAGGCGGTGCACACACGAGGCGGAACGCACAAAAGGCGGTCTGTGGCCACCGCAGGAGTCATCTTATTAAAGGGGCCACATGCAAGGCGGTACACACAGAAGGCGGTGCACGCACGAGGCGCAACACACAAAAGGCCGTCTGTGGCCACCGCAGGAGTCATGTTATTAATGGGGGCACAGGCAAGGCGGTACACACAGAAGGCGGTGCACACACGAGGCGGAACACACAAAAGGCGGTATGTGGCCACCGCATGAGTCATGTTATTAAAGAGGCCATAGGCAAGGCGGTACACATAGAAGGCGGTTCACACACAAGGCGGAACACACAAAAGGCGGTTTGTGGCGACCGTAGGAGTCATCTTATTAAAGGGGCCACAGGCAAGGCGGTACACACAGAAGGCGGTGCACACACGAGGCGCAACACACAAAAGGCGGTCTGTGGCCGCCGCAGGAGTCATGTTATTAAAGGGGCCACAGGCAAGGCGGTACACACAGAAGGCGCTGCACACACGAGGCGCAACACACAAAAGGCGGCCTGTGGCCACCGCAGGAGTCATGTTATTAAAGGGGCCACAGGCAAGGCGGTACACACAGAAGGCGGTGCACACACGAGGCGGAACACACAAAAGGCGGTATGTGGCCACCGCAGGAGTCATCTTATTAAAGGGGCCACAGACAAGGCGGTACACACAGAAGGCGGTGCACACAGGAGGCGGAACGCACAAAAGCTAGTCTGTGGCCACCGCAAGAGTCATCTTATTAAAGGGGCCACATGCAAGGCGGTACACACGGAAGGCGGTGCACGCACGAGGCGCAACAGACAAAAGGCCGTCTGTGGCCACCGCAGGAGTCATTTTATTAATGGGGGCACAGGCAAGGCGGTACACACAGAAGGCGGTGCACACACGAGGCGCAACACACAAAAGGCGGTCTGTGGCCACCGCAGGAGTCATGTTATTAAAGGGGCCACAGGCAAGGCTGTACACACAGAAGGCGGTGCACACACGAGGCGGAACGCACAAAAGGCGGCCTGTGGCCACCGCACGAGTCATGTTATTAAAGGGGCCACAGGCAAGGCGGTACACACAGAAGGCGGTGCACACACCAGGCGGAACACATGATAGGGGGTCTGTGGCCGCCGCAGGAGTCATGTTATTAAAGGGGCCACAGGCAAGGCGGTGCACACAGAAGGCGGCGCACACACAAGGCGGGACACACAAAAGGCGGTCTGTGGCCACCGCAGGAGTCATGTTATTAAAGGGGCTACAGGCAAGGCGGTACACACAGAAGGCGGTGCACACACAAGGCGGAAAGCACAAAAGGCGCTCTGTGGCCACTGCAGGAGTCATGTTATTGAAGGGGCCACAGGCAAGGCGGTACACACAGAAGGCGGTGCACACACGAGGCGGAACGCAGAAAAGGCGGTGTGTGGCCACCGTAGGAGTCATGTTATTAATGGGGGCACGGGCAAGGCGGTACACATAGAAGGCGGTGCACACACGAGGCGGAACACACAAAAGGCGGTCTGTGGCCAACGCAGGAGTCATGTTATTAAAGGGGCCACATACAAGGCGGTACACAGGGAAGGCGGTGCACACACGAGGCGGAACGCACAAAAGGCGGTCTCTGGCCACCGCAGGAGTCATCTTATTAATGGGGCCACAGGCAAGGCGGTACACACAGAAGGCGGTGCACACACGAGGCGCAACACACAAAAGGCGGTCTGTGGCCACCGCAGGAGTCCTGTTATTAAAGGGGCCACAGACAAGGCGGTACACATAGAAGGCGGTGCACACACGAGGCGGAACGCACAAAAGCTAGTCTGTGGCCACCGCAGGAGTCATCTTTTTAAAGGGGCCACATGCAAGGCGGTACACACAGAAGGCGGTGCACGCACGAGGCGCAACACACAAAAGGCCGTCTGTGGCCACCGCAGGAGTCATTTTATTAATGGGGGCACAGGCAAGGCGGTACACACAGAAGGCGGTGCACACACGAGGCGGAACACACAAAAGGCGGTATGTGGCCACCGCATGAGTCATGTTATTAAAGAGGCCATAGGCAAGGCGGTACACACAGAAGGCGGTTCACACACAAGGCGGAACACACAAAAGGCGGTCAGTGGCGACCGTAGGAGTCATCTTATTAAAGGGGCCACAGGCAAGGCGGTACACACAGAAGGTGGTGCACACACCAGGCGGAACACACGCTAGGGGGTCTGTGGCCGCCGCAGGAGTCATGTTATTAAAGGGGCCACAGGCAAGGCGGTGCACACAGAAGGCGGCGCACACACAAGGCGGGACACACAAAAGGCGGTCTGTCGCCACCGCAGGAGTCATGTTATTAAAGGGGCTACAGGCAAGGCGGTACACACAGAAGGCGGTGCACACACAAGGCGGAAAACACAAAAGGCGCTCTGTGGCCACCGCAGGAGTCATGTTATTAAAGGGGCCACAGGCAAGGCGGTGCACACAGAAGGCGGCGCACACACAAGGCGGGACACACAAAAGGCGGTCTGTCGCCACCGCAGGAGTCATGTTATTAAAGTGGCTACAGGCAAGGCGGTACACACAGAAGGCGGTGCACACACAAGGCGTAAAACACAAAAGGCGCTTTGTGGCCACCGCAGGAGTCATGTTATTAAAGGGGCCACAGGCAAGGCGGTACACACAGAAGGCGGTGCACACACGAGGCGGAACGCAGAAAAGGCGGTGTGTGGCCACCGTAGGAGTCATGTTATTAATGGGGGCACAGGCAAGGCGGTACACATAGAAGGCGGTGCACACACAAGGCGCAACACACAAAAGGCGCTCTGTGGCCACCGCAGGAGTCATGTTATTAAAGGGGCCACAGGCAAGGCGGTACACACAGAAGGCGGTGCACACACGAGGCGGAACGCACAAAAGGCGCTCTGTGGCCACCGCAGGAGTCATGTTATTAAAGGGGCCATAGGCAAGGCGGTGCACACAAAAGGCGGTGCACACACGAGGCGGAACACACAAAAGGCGGTCTGTGGCCACCGCAGGAGTCATGTTATTAAAGGGGCCACAGGCAAGGCGGTACACACAGAAGGCGGTGCACACACAAGGCGGAACACACAAAAGGCGGCCTGTGGCCACCGCAGGAGTCATGTTATTAAAGGGGCCACAGGCAAGGCGGTACACACAGAAGGCGGTGCACACACCAGGCGGAACACACGATAGGCGGTTTGTGGCCGCCGCAGGAGTCATGTTATTAAAGGGGCCACAGGCAAGGCGGTACACACAAAAGGCGGCACACACACAAGGCGGAACGCACAAAAGGCGGTCTGTGGCCACCGCAGGAGTCATGTTATTAAAGGGGCCACAGGCAAGGCGGTATACACAGAAGGCGGTGCACACACAAGGCGGAACACACAAAAGGTGGTCTGTGGCCACCGTACGAGTCATGTTATTAAAGGGGCTACAGGCAAGGCGGTACACACAGAAGGCGGTGCACACACGAGGCGGAACGCACAAAAGGCGGTTTGTAGCCACCGCAGGAGTCATGTTATTAAAGGGGCCACAGGCAAGGCGGTACACACAGAAGGCGGTGCACACACAAGACGGAACACAGAAAAGGCGCTCTTGGGCCACCGCAGGAGTCATGTTATTAAAGGGGCCGCAGGCAAGGCGGTACACACAGAAGGCGGTGCACACACAAGGCGGAACACACAAGAGGCGGTCTGTGGCCACCGGACGAGTCATGTTATTAAAGGGGCCACAGGCAAGGCGGTAGAAACAGAAGGCGGCGCACACACAAGGCGGAACACACAAAAGGCGGTCTGTGGCCACTGCAGGAGTCATGTTATTAAAGGGGCCACAGGCAAGGCGGTACACACAGAAGGTGGTGCACACACAAGGCGGAACACACGATAGGCGGTTGGTGGCCGCCGCAGGAGTCATGTTATTAAAGGGGCCACAAGCAAGGCGGTACACACAGAAAGCGGCGCACCCACAAGGCGGAACACACAAAAGGCGGTCTGTGGGCACCGCAGGAGTCATGTTATTAAAGGGGCCACAGGCAAGGCGGTACACACAGAAGGCGGTGCACCCACAAGGCGGAACACACAAAAGGCGGCCCGTGGCCACCGCACGACTCATGTTATTAAAGGGGCACGGGCAAGGCTGTACACACAGAAGGCGGTGCACACACAAGGCGGAACACACAAAAGCCGGTCTGTGGCCACTGTACGAGTCATGTTATTAAAGGGGCCACAGGCAAGGCGGTACACACAGAAGGCGGTGCATACACAAGGCGGAACACACAAAAGGCGCTCTTTGGCCATCGCAGGAGTCATGTTATTAAAGGGGCCACACACAAGGCGGTGCACACAGAAGGTGGTGCACACACAAGGTGGAACGCACAAAAGGCGGTCTGTGGCCACCGTACGAGTCATGTTATTAAAGGGGACAGGCAAGGCGGTACACACAAAAGGCGGTCTGTGGGCACCGCAGGAGTCATGTTATTAAAGGGGCCACAGGCAAGGCGGTACACACAGAAGGCGGTGCACCCACAAGGCGGAACACACAAAAGGCGGCCCGTGGCCACCGCACGAGTCATGTTATTAAAGGGGCACGGGCAAGGCTGTACACACAGAAGGCGGTGCACACACAAGGCGGAACACACAAAAGCCGGTCTGTGGCCACTGTACGAGTCATGTTATTAAAGGGGCCACAGGCAAGGCGGTACACACAGAAGGCGGTGCATACACAAGGCGGAACACACAAAAGGCGCTCTTTGGCCATCGCAGGAGTCATGTTATTAAAGGGGCCACACACAAGGCGGTGCACACAGAAGGCGGTGCACACACAAGGTGGAACGCACAAAAGGCGGTCTGTGGCCACCGCAGGAGTCATGTTATTAAAGGGGCCACAGGCAAGGCGGTACACACAGAAGGCGGTGCACACACGAGGCGGAACGCACAGGAGGCGGTATGTGGCCACCGCACGAGTCATGTTATTAAAGGGGCCACAGGCAAGGCGGTACACACAGAAGGCGGTGCACACACGAGGCGGAACGCACAAAAGGCGCTCTGTGGCCACCGCAGGAGTCATGTTATTAAAGGGGCCATAGGCAAGGCGGTGCACACAAAAGGCGGTGCACACACGAGGCGGAACACACAAAAGGCGGCCTGTGGCCACCGCAGGAGTCATGTTATTAAAGGGGCCACAGGCAAGGCGGTACACACAGAAGGCGGTGCACACACAAGGCGGAACACACAAAAGGCGCTCTGTGGCCACCGCAGGAGTAATGTTATTGATTGGGCCATAAGCAAGCCGGTACACACACAAGGCGGAAAACGCAAAAGGCGGTTTGTGGCCACCGCAGGAGTCATGTTATCAATGGGGCCACAGGCAAGGCGGTACACACACAAGGCGGTGCGCACACAAGGCGAACCACACAAAAGGCGGTCTGTGGCCACCACAGGCGTCTTGTTATTAATATACAGGGGGGGGGTTGTTAGTATATGGGGGTATTACTACAAGGGGGGGTGACGGATTAAACCGTACCTTCGGCCGGCCGACTCGCCGGCCGGAGGTACGGCCGTACCTCCGGCCATTTTTCCGGCCAAAAACAAGGTCGGGGTGACGGATTAAACCGTCTTTTCAGCTGGCCAAAAGTACGCCGAGCCTTTAAGTACGCCGGGTCCATAGGTACGCCGAACCCCAGGTACGGTTTAATCCGGTGAGCTCGGCTTATTGGTGACAATTGTATAGTAGAGCAGATTGGAGTTTAGTGCGGCTGACCGTGTCATCATACAGAGGGGTTACCACCGTAGCAATACACCATGACATCATGCTTTGATTGGCCCAAGTTTTTCGGCCAAGCCCGTGGTAGCCATGGCTGCGACAACGGGATATTGTGTGACCAAGTCTCGCCTTTTGTGGTGCCCCCCTAAGTGACACACCTTGCCCGGCTGAAGCTACAAGTCACAAGATGAGGATTGTACATTACCGTGGACCTATTGTCCAAGTGTGCCGTGCTGGACCATAGAAACAAACAGGCTTTTTGAGACAATTTTCCCGTATGAGAAAGATTGCATGAGGCACGCAAGTGTTGCAATTAGTGGAGTGTGATTGGGGATGAGTGTTTGTATGTTTTGGTGCAAGACAATTGTGCCATAGAGAGGGCACCCATTGTTAACGCTTTAGTGGCAAGCTGTGTAAATGAGAAGAAGGCACGTATTCATTAAGTTCCACATGGTAAGCGCATGCCTATGTGTGTATTTACAGAGGCTAGCAAGAGACCCTATGGAAGAGTTACCCCTTGCAAAATTATTTGCACCAAGTAGTTGATGGTTTCTAAGGCTCTATTTTTGGATGCCGTACGGAATTAGGGGTTCTATTTGTGAGAATTAGGTTTTGCGAGTTTCATTCTACAAACAAAGGAGTTGTTGTCGAACGTTTGTCACCCAATTGATTTGTTCTATGTTCCGCGTGATCCCATCATGTGTGCTATGGTGCCTTCGGGAATGCAACGCACGAACATAGGTTGTGTGTCCTCTAGTTTTAACATGTGCATAATTGTTTTTGCACCGCGCTGGTAGTCCGCGACGCTATATTGGTGCAACTCCTTTTAAGCTTTGCACTTTTGGTTGTGTAGAGTTGCCAATGCATGTGTTTTGCACACGTCATGGTTTATTGGACAAGATTTCTTTTGTTCATTGAAAAACGCGGAGGGTAACGGACAACAGTTGGCACTTAACTGACGGCTGCAGGCGATTAACCGGCGGTGATTGCATGGTGATCGATGGTGGTTGGTGGGTAACCAGCGGCGGTTGGATGACCATACCAGGATGTGTCTTAATGACAAAAAAGCTAGAGTGTGTGGTGGTTAGCAAAATTTGCACAGTATGGCCATTGCGATTCTGCCAAGAAAATTTTATCTTAAATGTGATGCAACCCATGTGTTGTGACATGCCAATTTTGTTCATTTTGAGGAATGCTGTTTCAGCAGTACCTTTGTCTTCTCAAGTCTAACGCAACCCATATGTCGAGATAGTGGTAAATGATGCCGCCGCTCTGCACAACCCCTATCAACAACTGGCTCAGGGCATGGCCTAAGACTACGTCATGTCATGCCTAGCGTCCCCGCAACCGACAGCTGCGGACCGGAAGTTGCAGCTAACCCAGGGGTGGAGGGTGGAGAAAAATTCGTGCATTTTTTTTGCACCCCCTGCCCCCCCTTTCCGCGGGTACCCCCGAAAAAATAAGCGAGCACCCCCTGTAGGAAGGAGAATTTGCATGTGACCTTCACTTTGCTACATTGTGCGCTAAAAGGAAAATTTGCTTCATCTGGCAGAGGCTGAAAAAATGGGTTTTCGCCCCATGTGTCTCAACTCAAAATACTTCGCCTTTTTCGGATCACTTAATAGTGGATGAAAACCATATGGGACCAAATATGAATACCATCTGTGCGCACACGTTGGTGGGTGTCAGACATGGCCGGTACCCACGTGGGTAAACATTGCCTATGCCATGGGAACAGGGCTCCTAAGTAGCCGGGATTTCAGTGACCTTCGGTGATTGGTGGTTGGGGAGTTTTTTACACCCGGTGACTGTGGTGACTAGCAATTTACAATAAGAAAAATGAAACAACAAGGGGCATGCAGGGGTTGTATTACTCGTTACGGTTGTGGTGACGTGTGGTTTGTTATGTACTGGGTGTATCAAACCATTGAAAGCCCCCAAAAAAGTTGACAAAAGCCGGGAGCAAATATCACGATCTATTTAGCAACGATCAGGCAATGACGGGTTGCATCCCACAGCCACTTGTGTAGTTGTTTACAAGTCTTTTTACGGTTTCTTTACAGCTTTTTCACAATTTTTTTTACAATTTATTGCACTTTTTTACGCCTTTTTTTAGCTTTTTTACATTTTTTTTACAGCTCTTTACAAGGCCGTGGAATGGCTCGGTGACTTCGGTGCCGGAAACTTAGGAGGTCTGTGGGAAGGTTTTTGGTTCATTTTCCGGGGTGGTGCTTAGCATGCTTGCAAGTAGGATTAGTGATACAAGGAAAATTCTGTATTTTTTGTTGTTGTCCATTTTTGGTGCTTTGATTTTGTCCCCTTTGTTGCATACCCCGGAGAATGCAAGGGTTATGTCGCATTTCCGCCACTTTTTGAGCCTGCTGACAAGAGGCCATGGTGGCGGTTGCGCTACAAAAGGAATAGACCGGGGGTCTTTGTGCCCCGAAACACCAAGACCACGCACATCGGCCCAAACATCAACCCTTGGTACGTAGATGAAAAGTAGTATTGTTCATAGTTCATTTTTCATAAATGAATGATTCATAAATGAACCATGAGATATGAATATCCTTTGTGCACTCTTCCTCGCCCGCAATTTTTGTTATGTCATACACTTACTCCGTCTTCACGGAGCCCAACATGAGGCTGGTTTCGCTCAGTGATGCCACTAGTCTTCGGGACAGCCAGTTTGACGACCTGTTGGCCCAACTAATGACACCGTCCCCGCTCGTGCTTGACCGGCAATGCACAAAAAGCACAGTGCGGGCCATCCGTCCCTATGCGGAAGCCCTCTTTTCCGCACCCTATTTGATAGGGCTCCTTTTGGAGTTGGGTGCATCCCCGGTGCAACTTGTGTGCGTTGTCTGAGTACACCATCCGCTGGGGCGACGCCTACATTGCTTGCACTGGGCTGCCCTACCCACGGTTTATCCCCACATAGGATGAATTGGACGCACCGTGGAAGTCATTGACCGCTCTGCTTGCATCGTCCCAACGGTGAAATGTTCCAAACCCCCGGCGTCGGGTTAATTTTGGCCCCTAAGGTGGTGGGCAGAATTCGTGCAATCTTAGGCACCTGTGTGCCAGTCCATTGACTGGGCACGTCCCCTCACATGCAGGGTGATGGCGAGAGGTACCCGTGCGCGACTAAGAGTTGGCCGCAGCCATCGATTTGTGTATTGAACCATGGGGTAAAGGCGAGAACACCGGCCTTTTTATGGGTCGTTGGCATGGCCGCCACGCGGGACAAGGATATGGTTCCCTTGGGCCAAATTTTGGCTCAGGTGCTGTAGGTTTGCAGTCCCCATTTTCGTGTTCATATGTTGTTCATAAATCTAAAACACTCTTCATAAAACTCCTCGCTGCCGATTTGCGAAGTGTGAACACATTTCATGAACATAAATTATGAACACCCACACATAGGTCTTGCAGTCCATTAGTGAGTGCAAAAATTTTGCTGGTGCAATAGCTGGGTGCCAGCAGCAATCCTCTTTGGGAGGGACCAGCCGTGGCTGCGGCGATTGCTAGGCATCAGCGTGGCTGCCCACGTTGCGAGTATTTTCAATCAAGTTGTGCGGGACAATACGGCCAAGGGAGGGGATGGCGTCAACGTGCGCACGACAACCGAGTCGGACGCCGCCAATCGTTGTCGGTATCGGGTGACTGGCAAACGTTTGCATGCGGCACAATGCACCGCCGAGCCGCTGCTGGTCATAGCCAGAAAACGGGTGTTTTGTGCAATGTGCACTTTTGCATGGTATTGGGACGCCTTTTGTGGCCTTCTTAGAAACCGAGGTCGGAAATCATCCGCCTGAGCTTGCAGGGGAGGGACAGAAAATTCTGTATTCTGTATTGCCACTGTGTTTCCTAAGCTATGCTACGGGGAGTCCGGCTTGCACTATTTGTTGTTCCCCGAAGAGGATTGTGATACAATGCCTGAGAGTGCGGATGCATGCGGGGTGGGATTGGCTGCCTTGTCGGGGGACGTTGTGGAGAGCACCAATTGCATTTTGAACAAGGGGTACAATGGCATAGTTCTAGGGGTGGGGGTAGGCGCAAGAGTGCGGCAGAACGGGAAGCAATGGTCGTCCAGAATGTTTTGGGAATGGTGGTTTCTCACCTTTAACATGCCGTTGTTGCACTATGACACCCACACGCCGCTGCCTCCACTGCCCCTTCAGTTTCAAGCACTCCCCCCCCCCCCAACCACCCTCCACCCAAGCAACCTTTGCGGCCCCTCACTTTTATTTCTCCTCGCCCATCCATGGACGCCGCCGAAATGAGTAAGCTCCTCGAGGAGAATGAGATGGCGACCCGTGCCCTAGTGATATGCTGCCTACTGGTGTTTATGTTCATATTGCGTTCATCATTTGGTGTTCCTAAAACCGAAGCTGGCGTCATAAATGTTTTGTGAACCGATCCATGAACCGACGAATTATGAACCGGTTTGTATGAATGACCTCTAAACAAATTCTGACACGGCCGCAGGAGCACCAGCTGGCAGCGCAAGTTTCAGTTGAACCTCAAGCATTAGCCCCATCACCACCTCCACCTCATGTTTCTCCTCCCACTCAAGCTCCGACTCAAGCCCACTGCGCCAGGCAACCCCATGGTGCTCACCCTTTCTCTCCGACCGCCGGCGACTCGTGGAGTATCGAGTTGTCAGATTCGTCGGCCCAGGAGAACAAGAGGAGAAGGAAGGAGAAGAGCTACGAGGATAAGAAGAGGAAGAAGGAGAAGAAGAAGGAGGAGCAGAAGAAGAAGCAGGCAGCGGGCGGGGACAACGTGAAAGAGGAGGTGAAGGCGGAGATCCAGGATGTGGCAGTGGCGGACACAGGGGGTGCGGGGGGATCCATTTTGGGTGGTGTGCACGACCCTGGGCAGTAGGCCTTGTACGAGGGGGGCGTGGACGGCCTCACCATCTCCTCACCCATCCAACCCCTTGGATGGACAAAATGGAGCACCCCCCCTGCGGGTTGAGGAGGAGCAGCTAAGACAGGGCAGAAAGGGCGACGGCGTACTCGGCGGATTGGACCACGTAGCCGATGCCAACCCCCGCCACTTCTGCCGGCTTCATCTGCACGTCTAGGATCCGTGACAATACGGTTCATAAATTGCGTTCATAATAGACGTTCATAAAAGGAATTAAGGACTCATATACGGTAGCACGGTGTAGCTGAATTACGAACGGTGAAGTATGAACAAATTATGAACGAAGTCTGAACACAAACACCTCAAAATCTGGCTCTAGTCCAAGGGCGCCCATGGCGCCCTGCGTGGTCCGAAAATGCGCGGCTGCACTCAGGTGGGGGGTGCCAAAGGGGGTGCCCGCAAGGGCGGTGGTGCTACTAGTGGCTGGGGCAACCCAGGTTGTGCAAGTGGAAACGGCCCCGGTGCATCACAGACCCTTGTGCGGCAAATATGCCATGCTGGGATAGCGTGTGTGATTTTGGGTGGGAGGGCTATGCTGATGAGGGGATTGTGGTGTCCAATTGTGGGTTGAACTCCCCTAGCCCCCGTAGCCCCTCCGCTGCAAAGCCCCTTGCCCCCACCAACAAACCCAAACCCTTCGCCACACCAAACCCACCAAGCCCCAAAAGGGCTTCGGTGGCAAATGCAAGTCCTCCGAGTGGAACACCTCGTTGGTTGTCGGACCACTCACTCCCCTGTGGAAAGGGGAAGGAGGTGAAGGGGAAGTAGTGGCAGCAACAACAAGCGCAGAATGAGGAACCCCCCGGCTTGGAGGGCAATGGTGCACCTAACACCCTGCTTGTTTCAAAGGTTTTTATGCCCCACACCGATGGTTTCTACCTTGGGGTACTGACCTCCGTTGTTGGGGTGTGTGTGTGGGTGGAGCACCCAGGGGACAAGGAGATGTTTCTGGTTGAGAGGCATCTGTGGTATGCCTTTCATGCTTTAACAGTGAGCCATAGGGAGCAGCAAAAGGCTCTTGCTGCTGCCATGTAGCCCATACCGAAGCCTAACCCCAAACCAGTGAGTGTTTGTTGCTCGGGCGAGGGTTTTTTGTAAAACTTGCTGCTTTCGCCACTTTATTCAAAATATGAACACATACTCTCCTGTTCATAATTCTACTCAAAAATGCATCATAATTCAGATTTCGTTTTATGAACACGCCCATCATTTTATGAACAGGTTATACCAACGCGTTTCATGAACCTCTTTTATGAATGGACGCACAGGCACACAAAAATTGCTCAGTTTTCAATTTTTTTGTCCACTTCACTGTTTGTTCCCTTCCTTGTACTTACCTGTTCTAGCCCTTCACCTTAGGGTTTGGGTCTGTCCAGTGCCCCCAAACGGGGGCTGTGGCCAGGGTTTCGCCCCCTTGAGTGTGTTGACCCAGGATCCCAAGTGTTGAACACAATTTGCTCATGGGTATATTGGCAAAAGGAGAATGGGTTCATTTTTCAAACAACAAGGTTTCATTAACAAAATTACCCGTCATCCAAGTGCCAAGGGAATGGATACCTGGAAAAATATCCTCTATGTGGCCTCCACATCCAAGCACGTGGGGTAGGGTTCAAGAAATTTCACGTTTTGGGGTCCGAACGGAATTCCATGCGAATTTTTTTGCCCGCCCCTCTTCTGAGGTACCCACTGGAAAAAAAAACGATGTAGACCGGTAGCGGTTTGTTTTTACGGCACCCCCTTCCCCCCAACCCCTGAGCTGCCCTGCCATCAGCATCCGTGAACTCCGCAAGGGCAAGGTCTTGACCACTCGCCAATCCGTTCACATTTGCACAACACTACACCTTCTTGCACCACTGGGACGTGGAGCCGGAAGGGCAACAAATAATCAGATAGCAAGATTGCCATGCTGAATCCTTGTTGCCAGAGTCCCGTGAACGGGGATTGGACACACGCCGCTTGATTGCGTTTGATATCCAGCACAGCTATGCGTCCTATGCTGTTCATCTCCCTCTGACTCTAAGGTGACCGAAGGAGTATGTGTAGGAATTCGGAGTGGTGATGGCCATGGAAGTGAGTTACACGAACGTGCGCGGCCGAGATGACCGAAAACCATCATACACACACTTTGGAGATTGGCGGGTTGGCGCCTCACTGTTTGCTCAAGGTCCGGCACATCATGTATTACGGCTCCTTCCAGAAAAAGGCCCCAGCAAGCTGCCAACCGCTTATGGCTCAAGGGGCTGCACTGGGCACAGACCACAGCTACCAAGAAAATCTAGCAAAAATGGCAAGAGGTAGCACCACAACAAGCCGCTCAAGCATCGGCGAAACGAGGGCAAGAAGCAGGTCGTGAACCCCTGACACCACCGCCGCCTGCTTTTGGTGTAGTAGTAATAACGTGAAATGTGAACTCCCGTGCAGGCTCTGTGTCCCTCACCACGTGCCATGGCCCGTACAACATTTCAGGTTGTTTTGGTTGCTCTCTGATGTCGGATGCTTCAGCCTCGCAGCAATGGCAGCAACGCCCCGGCGGCAGGAGCTATATGGCCAGTTGGTGCTAGCCCCCGCGAAGGGTATGGAGGAAGCAACCGCCGGAGAACCCCACGGTGGCGGATGAATATCTGAAAGGGCGGGGAGTCACGTGCCTTGGCCAAGGGCATGCCGGCAACAGCCCCGGTTGTTGGGAAGCATGTGGGTGATAAGTGTAGCGACGTTGAATGGTGCGCTGGTGTTGGCCTCC
Source organism: Eutreptiella sp. 'Long Island Sound 2002' (assembly GCA_964036045.1). Classification (NCBI taxonomy): domain Eukaryota; phylum Euglenozoa; class Euglenophyceae; order Eutreptiales; family Eutreptiaceae; genus Eutreptiella; species Eutreptiella sp. 'Long Island Sound 2002'. The sequence goes on along the minus strand of OZ038380.1, from coordinate 91,578,901 downwards.
GCCACCTGAGTGTTAGCAAGTGCCTCCACCAAGCCAGTGATGCACTTCTTGACAATGCTGCCGGAACTCAAGGTCCACGACAAGAGGACAGCGCGTAGGTCACAATTAGAGAGCCCAAATGGGTATCAAAAAATGCCATAAGGCGAACGTGCGCACCTCATCGCACACACCCGCAACGTGGAATGGAAGCTGAAAAGTGTGAACAATAACTATTTGGTGTGCTCACCCTCGCTATCTGTACTGCGCCCTAGACCTTGAGTGCTATTTGCGTCGGAGGTGGGAGTACGATCAAGGGGAGAAGCATCAGACCAAAATCACAGCGTGTGTGGGCAACACACACCAGGGCCAAGCATACCTGAGCGGTGGAAACCGCACTGTGATAAGAGGGTGCCAATGTTATGTGCGGAAGCGCGCCCGTGGTGGGTGTGCGGCGTAATACAAGATGAAGATGTGAAATCCCATTGTGGTGCTCACAACTCGACAGTAACATGTGTTCTTGCAAGCTTAGGGCAAGTTGTGCTCATGCGCACGAAACGGGTATTTTGGTTTAGGCACATTTGCGGATGAAAAGAGCAAGCGTCCTAGAGAACCAGAACAACCACCCCTCAAGGCAGTGGCCAATGAAGTACAATGCTACATAATGTTGGGCAACTCCACACTCCACAACTGGCAATCCAATACCCATAGACACGGTATTCAACACGATGGAATAGCACACCAAGATACGGCGCACTAACGGCAGGGAGAGAGTTGTACCAGGTCATGCTTGTTACGTAGCCATGGAACGTGGATTTGCTAGATTGTCTCTTCTACCCAAGAATACTCTTCCGAGAGCATCGTAAATGGTTTGACTCACCGACCGTGGATGCATCTACTTGCTTGCACACAAGGAAAATCGCTATCTAGAGTATCCCGCTGCGCACTGCCAGGCCAAAAGAATCCTTCACCGATGGGGGCTACCGCATCTCTTGAAGGGGGGGCAAATCAACTGTGGTAAATGTATTGTTGACCACGTGGAGAGGCAACCGCAACAAGAGCAAGATATGGAATACCTATGGGTCATCTTGCAGACCACGGTGCGACCTGCGGGACCACCAGGCATGACCCTATGGTTGGATGGCAGCGGAATCATGCGTAAGCCCGCCGGAATGCAGTAGGGGCAATCGTCGACAAGCTTGGATGTTTCCAAATTGTGCACACTATGTTCTCAAACACGCAGATGTGCAACTAGACGTCTCTTTGCAATGCAGGTGTTGCCGCGGTCGTTTCGAGTAGCACAACCTTGTTAATCACATACCAAGATTTGACAATCACGTATCACCAAACCCTCCGGATATATGACCCTGGCGTTCAAGTGCCACCCCCAACATACCGCATCAGGTTGGCATGGTGTGCATCTAGGCGTCCACGGCTATCCTCTCCTTGACAGTGAAAGGGCCATGCTGCTTGATGGAACGTGAAAGCCCACCATCTTTATCTGGATGGCAATGGCATGTGGCGGTTTTTTTACAAGAAGCGTGCAATACTTAGAGACACGCTCATGTACCAAGAAGTACAAGTGATGCATTTGTTGTTGTGAGCTAGAGGCAAGTAATTTGTACAAGATTTGGTAGTGTATGCTAAATGTGCCTCACCGGTCCCGAATCCCAATTCCGGTGTCGCAATAATTTATGGGGAGGACAATGTGACCTCTTGTGTCTCAGTGTACTTTTCTAGCTGGTGTCCGGGGCTTCCGAGGCGTGATTGTGATCACTACCAGAGCTTTCGGCTAGGTCACCGTGCTTCGATGGTGGGGACCGTTATACCCCCATATTCCAAGGCAGAGCCACCAGCACCAGGGCACATTGGTGATGTGCCATGCACTCGTTGGGAGTTGGAAGTTTGTATGCCTTCATGGAGGCGTGCCCTGCCTTCCAACTTGTGCACACCCTGGGGCACTGGTTGGTGAAATGCCATTTGGCATTCCAACAGAGTCACTAACACCCGCAGCCAATTGCCTGGCGTCGGGCGCCACGAAGCAACACACCACATGTGAAATGTGGTCATCCCCCACTAGCCCCCCACACACACCTTTGTCTTGGTGTCTGCGGTGGCCGTATCACAGTCTTGTCTATTGCGGCTCTTGTCATGTGACGTGTGATCTATGCCTTGCAGCCCTCCTTGTGCCTCCTTCGGGAGTGAATCCTAAAGAGCCGCAAGATTGTCTACCATCAATCATGTACCTTTGTCGGCGATTACCTTCTCCGCTCTGGCTCTTTGCCCATTTCCATCCTCCACCAATCACTCATTTCATTGTCGCCCTCCACCTCTCCACCGCACACCAGGAAGTCGCGCTTGACAATCACCAAGGTGTCTTCCGGACACTCCCATTGGAAATTCACCTCACCTAAAGTGGAGTCCATTGTGGCCAGTGTGGCTAGTGCGGTCCCGTGGCTAATGATGGCATTCTGCATTCTGCCGTACGTCACCACATACCCGGTGCGCCCAAGTATGGGTCCCGCACCTTGAGTGGCCATCGATGTGAAGAAATCAAAGAGCGGTGCTCACTTGCAGAAACACGCCTCAGACAGTCCCGTTGCAGCTATCATGAGTCCTTGTTTTTCCAAGATGGATTTTTGGAGACCCACTTGGTGCTACCAAACCTCACGCGGCGGGCTCTAGTCGACCGTTTTACCACGAATTCGTTGTTTTGCCACACGTTGCGCGGCACTTCTTTCAAGGTGGTCCTCGTTGGTAAGGGTAAAAATGCGCCACTAGTGTATGTGGGGGACCCCGATGGTGAATTTATGCGTGCGAAATAAAGGTTGTGGTAGCAGGCTCTGTTCGTCCAGCGCAGCATCTATGGGCACCGCCATTTCCACTGCCAAATCCTCCAGTGACTGAATGGATTGCGCTCCATCTTTCTCGTTGCTTCGCTTTGCCTACAATACAATGTACGGCTTCTTGAGTCTGCTAGGCCTAGCCACTGCACACTTGCCTAACTGTGAGTTAAGAAGGCTTTGATTCTGTCTCGAAACGCTTGCGGCACTCACTACTCCCAGAAATAGCTCTTGTAACTGGGGGCAGCAATGTGGGAGGCACCTTATCATGGGATCATTCGATTACGTTGTCCTGCCGACGCTGCCTCTTTTGTAGATTTATTCATGAACCAATAGAACTTGGACCGTCTATGTATCACCCTGTGGTCATAGCGGGAGTCTTCAATGGTGGTATTTTGTGAGCCAGCCCACGAAAGCGCTAAGGATTGTATGATTGGCTGCACATGGGTCAATGGATTGACCCATTATACTAGACGACTCCATAACCCACGGGCACCACCCACACGCGGGGCGGCCAGCGCCACGATGCCATGCTACCAACCACCGTCATGTGGAGCTCCCAAACCTCCGTGGCTTACCACACACCGACATTTCCCTGTGCCAACAACCATGCGAGCAACCATGCGGCGGTGGAAAGGCACTCCATGATCAACTTCCGGCAACCTCACGCCTCCCACCCCTGATGTTAGAAGCATGCGGGAGGGGTTTGGCAAGGGTCTAAAGCGGTTTAGAGCGTGTATGGTGCAATGTGTAGATCCTTACCCAAAGACATAGAGATCACATAGGCAAGTTGCAGCATTCTGGAGGTGTCTTAGTATGTGCAAGCACACAAAAAACCTCGTCCGCGAGCAAACAAAGCCTAGGCCGAGTCGGCGCACGTACCGGAAACTATTCCTCATGATCAGGTAGGTCTAAACAATTGGGGAGAGTACATGCAACGGAAGAGGTTTATTAAAGTCACCAAGAAGCTACGTTGTTCCCGGATATTAACGGTCAACAAGGCGGGAACCTTCTTTGTGAACTTGGCCCCGTGGCTGGTAAAGCCGTCTCATGTGTTGTCCCTGGCTCGCGCCGTTTAGTGGGGTCCCGGAAAATGCTTCATTTCGCGGGGTTTGTCTATCAAGTCGTGAACGGGTATGCAATGTGCACCCACTGCTCAAGAAATCAAGTATGTAGGTATTCCGGTCCACTGCTACCTCACAATGTCAAGGAGGCAAGCATGGTAGGCTGTGAAAGAAGGCGATGCGGTTGGACGGCGTGGTGGTGTATTGACAGGTCGGCGAGGCATAGGACAACGGATGTATGCCAGAGGAGTGGACAGCAACGCGCATATCCCTTGTGTACAAGAAGGGCAATCTGTAGGATGCTCCCAACCACCGTCCTATTACGGCATCCGCGTGCATGCATATAATCACTACAAAAGTCATCCACTGCTCCGCCGATGTGTGTATGCTAGAGATGTTGTGGGTGCACCAAGTTGGTGGTTACAGCGGCACACGACTTGGTCATATGGGTGAAGTTTTCATCTTTGGCGTTTCACATGGTTCCATCACATATTGCCTTTTGGACATCACCAACCCGCATCCCCTCTTGTCAGCGTGCATGCAGTACGCGAGGGTACCGGACAAGTAGTAACCAATGGACGGGGGGCAACACGAGTGCCGGCAACATATAGGACTGAAGGAGGGGTTCCCATTGTGCACTTTGCTGTTGTGTATGGTCTACGAATCGTTCTACGGCAGAAAGTCCGGGCTTTCCCCCGTAGTGGTTTCCTACAGCTCCATTGATGATGTAGCCTTTGTTCCGCCTAATAGAGCAACAAGCATGAAAATGCTGCCTCGAGTCACCGAGGTGGGGGACGTGCTAGGAATCCATGAGATCAAACCCAAGACAGAAATCTACCAATGGGAGGCGGCCTATCGGCACAACAGCTTTGTCTCGAAAGGACAAGTGATGACCATGAAGCTACCAATCCTCAACTACCGGGGGCATACCGTGGCCCACCCATAAGGGGCGCACGAAGGGCCAGCAGATTACCTGGACCTCATCAGCTCGGGTCTGACACCATATAAACATGCTCCAATGGATGCGTGGGAGCCCAAGCAAGTGGCGAACTCCATCGTCCCCTTGAGGTGGTTGCATAGGGTGGTACTCTTGCCATCCGATAGATGGTGTTAGGAAGTGGACAACCTGTGAGCGGTGTTCTTTGGCCAACCCAAAGGGATGGTCCCTTGTTGGAGCGGGCTCCTGCTCAATACAGCAATTGCAGAAGAAAGAATGGGGGCGCATCAATTCTGCTGGGCGTACCGACACACGTTTGTGACAACCATGCAGCACAATCTACAGTACGAAGCGACATCCTTCCACTTCTCCACATGTTAACCATGAAATAGTAAGCAAACCACATTCCTCGCCTACGCGGAGGTGCTCGGTGCCATGGGGGCCCTTCTTGGGCTCTCCCTCCAATACCCTCCGAGCTAGGTTGCTGGCCCAAACCTATTTGACAATGAGGACGCCAACAATGCGATACTAATAGATCATAAAATGGCCCCGGTTGGGCAAGATGAAGTACCCATGTGTTATGGTCTCACCAGACCACGGTGGCACGCACTGACAAGGGGCACCGTCCGAGACGCGTACCACATAACGCAGGTGGGTGAGCACGAGGTCTACACAAAGAAGCCGCCACGAAAGGCAAAAACCCGGTACGCGGATGGTAGCCACAAGGGAAATCCGGCTGGGCAAGGAGGAGCCGCGGCATGTTGCCGAGGAGGCTTCGGTGTCCACTATGGACCGTTAGCTGTGATTCGCAGAGCGCATGCCCCCCAAACCCCGTGCAGGGGAACACTAATTGGGACGTATGTCGCGTAACGCTTGGTGCAAGAGGAAGACGACCGTTATGCTAGGTAACCAAGCGCCATTGAAAGATGCAACGCTTGCTTTGTCGTACCATGAGGCGTGCAATGTGGATTTGCGGATACGGTGAGCGCATAATACCACAGGCATATCGGTGCATGTGCGATGGGTTCCGTGGCACTGTGAACCCCTGTAGCCAAGGTATTTGGAAGAGATGGCCCACATTAGAGGAAACAACACTTCGGACACCCTGGCCAAGCAAGGCGATGGGACATCCCTACCTCCGTATACACCAAAGAGACCATGCAGCATTCTTTTGGGGGGTACGAAGGCTCTGACACCCGTGAAAAAGTGGATTTCAAGGATTCGACCATACCACACACACCCGCATCCACTGGGCAACCTGGCTCCCGCTCAAACCTAAGCATCGCAGGCTCTGGTTGCAGTGGGTGGGGAAATGTGTGCTGGAAGGGGTGTGAGGTGCGTCATAGCGGGCTCAAGAAATAGGGTGGATTGCTCAGCCAATCTTGTCTCGAAGCAAACAATAGAAATGATGTGCAACACCAACCTTCCGAGCCGTGGTGTTTACTGGCACATCTCGCCCGCACACTGCATCCCCCATAACGGGTTCCACGGTGTCATGCGGGTTCGTATATGTGGTATGTATGGTATGACGGATTCTGCAGTGGCAGCCACTAGCAAGGCGCCAGCTGTGGTGGCCCGCACCCTCCTGCAACCTCTACTAAACGTAGCCTGGTTGGCGGCGAAAAATACCCTTTCGTGCGTTGCGGAAAGGATTGTTTTGCTACTAGACAAAGGTTGCACTCTTGTGTTGCACTTATTGCAGTGATTTTTATTTTACTTTTTTGGCGAACTATGTGGTTGGATGCTACAGTGTAAGGCACCAGTGACAGACCACAAGCGACGTGTTCCTGAGGTGGCCAGTGAAATTGTCAAGTTGCGTGCTTTCGCTGAGACAGGCTTCCAACATTGGATTAAAATGGTCCGGTGTGATTATTTGGCAAGGCGTGTATCAGCCTTCAAAATGGAGTGGCACCAAGCAGGTCACAATCTCCCCGAGATGGTGGCAAGCATGGCTACCCTTTTGCAAGTGGGTCCGTAGCCAGAGAGGTTGCTTGATCCGGTCGTGGCTTGGGAGGATGTGGCTTCACTGAAATTTGACTGCTCTGCAATGAAATTCAAGGCAGCTAATACCCAGGTGGGAGGCGGCGCACCGACAGGGGCTCCGCACGCATTCGTTTTTGTTCATCGGGAGATTGCCGATCTGAGACGCAAACTGGATGCTTAAACGGCCGCAAAGTGCAAATCCAATTCGACCAAGACAAACTATCTTTAGGGGAACCTGACTGCCGACCTGATCGCGGAGGTCCTGCAATAACCAGGGGTCCCATAATGGATGAAGCATCTATGTGCCCTACTAACTACAACCCTAGAGGAGGACCTCCTGGAGTATTCATCTGTACGTGCCCAAGATTTTTGTAAGGTGCTGATCAACAAGTACAATGAGTATGGTGGTGGATGGGGGCGACGCAACATGTCCTCCTCCTCATCCGGCAAAGGGAAGAAGTCCCATCGGTCCTGGAGATCACGAACTAGTTCTACGGAGAGCTCATGTGGAGGTAGCTTTGCGTCCGAGCAAAAAATCTACTATATGGAGAAATTAAAATTCACCGTGAGGGACAATATCTCATACTTGATCGCAAACAATGGTTGGGAGTGGCACACGGACATGAGGTCTCCGGGCGATTGTGACAAGTGCGGGGGTCGCCACTGGGAGTGGGTATGTGGCAAGTGCATGTCCAAAAAATGACGGGACCGTGGGGGGGACGCCACAGAAGCCGGCGACATCGCTGGAGAGCCCGCCAGGATCAACTGACCTGGCCCGAGGGTTCGACGAATTACCGGCGGCGCGCGAGGACTTGGGATCAATGGGATGGTGGTTTGTAGTACTACAATTGTGGGCCCCCTCGATGTTGTATGTCTATGACAGACACTTGCGGAACATCAAGCAACCTTGACCCTCTGTGGTGGACATTCCCCCACAGCAATCTTGCAAGACTACCTGCTGGAGGTATATCGCACCCAACTCACGCGATCGGACATATGGCAGGCAATGTTGGCCTGCATAATGCTTGAGGAAATGGGAATTGCCAGTCCCTTTGTGCCACGGGCCGTTTGGAGATATGTTCGAGCCAAGGAGCGTTGTAGCAAGTTCAAAATGCGAGGCTAGGGCTCGTTGGTGGCAATCTGGACTATGGCGCAATTCGTAGAATTGGACGAGGACCCCGTGGTATATACATCAGCAATCTTGGCGATAGTTTACAGTTTGTGCATCAGCGGGTCTACAACCATCCGAGTGCAAGACCTAGACCCGAAGCGGCAATGATACGTTACTTGCATCCCGCAGGTGCTGGATCACTCGCCCGGCCAGCACCTACATCGTCTTCTTCATGGGATTTGCATGGGCAGCAGCTTCAAATTGGGACATAAGCCTTTCCAGCCCCCGGTTAAGGGTGGCACCGCAGTTCTCCGGGCGACACTGGTCAAGCTACTTGGGGAAGGCCTACATGACCACCTCTGATGGCACTTTTGGAGGAGGCTTGGGGCGACCCTTCTTATGAGGCATGGAGCGATAGTTCACCAACTGCTCGCCTGGGGGAGGTGGCGAACGGTCAAAGCGGCCGGTCCGTATGTGGCTACTTGCGAGGACAGCCCCTGGAGTGATGGGCACCTACCCAGACATGCCTTGGTGGAGGGGAAACTCACACCGTGGCAGTTCATCCAAGGATTTACCCGTACAGCCAGATCCTTATGCCCAATGTCGCTCGCGGCGGGACGCCGCCTGGATTGTTGGAGATCATACGGTTCGGAGGCCGACGAAGAGAGCCACGAAGAGGCTTCAGGTACCATCAATTTTTCGTAAGGAGGTGTGGAGGAGGTTGGTACAAAGTGGTCAGGGAGAGAAACTACCTTAATAGCGACGGGACGAGAGCCGGGCCAGACGACAAGTGGATCTAGGAGAACTACGCCCACGGAGCTGGTCACGTCTCTGACCAAGCGGACTTCTAAGAAAGCCAAGGTATCTCCTGGAGGGGGCCCCGTCGACATCACCAGGAAGAACGCTAATCTGGCTCCCGTGGCCAACCGGGCTGCAAGGTCAACAACTACAGAATGACACATCTTCTGCTACAGCGGGTTCACCGAGCGTGAGTTCGGCTAGAATTGATGCAGTTAAGGGGCATAAATTTTGTGACTACCGGTCCAGAGTCTGGCGCCTGGCTCAGAAAGTACGCAGACACCCCCACGACCCCTTTACTATGTTGTGGAAACCAACGTTTTCGATGTCACGTGCGTTGTGTAACTTGCTGGTTCACAAGCCTAGGGTTGGTGACACCACAATGGAAACATTTTTCAATGCAGTGGCGGTCATGGGTGAGGAAGATATTTGTTCTGTCCAGATGGTCACTTCCCCAACAAGCCCTAAGCCACGCCTTGGTCCTGGAATTAGTGAACAAGCCCCCCCCCCCCCCCCCCGACTATCTTTGTGGATTTGGCGGCCAGGAGATTGGGACTTGCGGAAAGTGTGGCAATCCCACCGCAGACATGGGACAATGTTGTGCACGCCTCGTCCCTGCAGGGGATGGGGGTTGTGCAGCTATCAAGGGCAAAGGTTGCACCAGTAGTGGTAGCTATGACGCGGGCGCTGCATAGGCAGGGCCACCTTGTATGAATCGAAAAGGGGATGCCAAGTTGTGGATCCCTGCCGAGTGTGCCTCCGTTTTTTGTTCCTAATTCCGATGTCAAGTGCTCTTTTAGCATGAATTGTAAGGAGAGCAATAAGAGGGACCCCAACCCCTAGCCATGTATGCGCCTGCCCAACATGTGGTACCTTCGTCGACCGTTGCTTGCTTAGAAAGGTTCGAAGGATGCCCATGTTTTTGAAAATTTTTGCCTCCGCTTTTGACCTTAGTAGCTGTTTTACCTCCTTGCGCCCGCCACTCCAGGCTTGGGGTACTCTTTGGGTCCTGAGGGGAGGGGCTGGTGTGTATGATCTCGGCTTCCTTCCCTTTGGGTGGAAGTTGTCCGCGCCTCTCTGCCGTGCCGTTGAGGGCAACCATGTGCATCGGGCTTTTGATATGACCTCATGTATGCCTGCTGCTGAAAGTGTGGAGTATCACCACCATTTAGATGATGTCCTGGTGGTCACAGAGGGCCCACCGTAGTGGTTTCGGGACTTCATGCAATGGTTGGCTTAATTCATGGAGGCACAAGGGTACCCTGTTTGTCCTAAAAGTGTTTTGGAGGCAGGGAAGGTGGTGAAGTAGTGGGGAAAGGAAGTTGACGTAATGAATTTCAGCATACCTAGTTTGCTTGGCCTGCAGGTCCGAATCGTTGCACATTTGATCAAGATTTTTGACACTTTGATGTGTGCTAAGGTTTTGCAGCGGGTGATGGGTTTCATCAATTGCATGGCCACACCGGCAAGGGGACACCTCCCCTTTTGGGGGATGTGTATTGTGCTGTGGTAATTTCTCAACCCGGTTGGTACGGGTGACACAAGGTATATGGCTTTCCTTGGCATGTGCCATGTTTGTGGCCACGCCCCCATTCCGGGTGCCTAGCTGCTTTGTGCACAGCTGGCTGTTTTTGAAATGGATTTTTGTTGATGCTGCGGAGTTTGCCGCTAAGTCCGGCGATACCCTGTACCGAATTGGCATCTTTACCCGGGGGGGGGGGGGCGGGTTGCACTAGCCCTCGTTTGTCCCACTGTGGTTGATGACTAGCAGATTGCCGTATTGTATGCGGTCTGGATGCTGCTGAAACTCGGTGTGCGCAGACAGTTGCCCTAGATACTTATGCTGCTGGATAATACAGCAGCGATTTGGGCAACTATCAATTTACGTGGGCGGGCGCCATTGCGCAACGAAAATGGGATTTTCCAAGCTGTAGTTATGCTACTTAGGCGCTAAGGTATTATCTTGCATTCGGCATATGTACCATCCCCTTACCAGCCAGCGGACCCTGTTTCTCGTGTGCCACTTTTTCCCAAGGGATGTCTTGATCTGGCTGCGTACTACGCCCAGCGACGCTGGGATATATCGACAAATAATTTGCGTTATGTCGAATAAAAAGGTGCCAATTTTTTGTTGGTGTAGAGTATTATTGCAGGTTATTATACCTGTGGCTAGAATGATTTTAGGGCCTATAGTGCTGATCACCAGAGAACTGAGGGGAAGAGCAATGATGTGGTTTGCTATTGCATTGAGTTTCAAGTCTTGGTGCTACGTCTGTGCACAAATTCCCTTTCATGCTTCGTTGAAAGCATTTTTTTGCTACCGGACAAAGTTTGCACTCCTATTTTGTGCTTGTTGCAACGAATTTTCTTTCGTTTGTTGACACACTATGTGGTCAGCCCGCCCACCAACCCAGTTTGTTGTGCCTACGCACTGGCTGATTTTCAACAACATCCGGTTGTTGACCACTGATGTCGTTTCCTATTGCATTGAGTTTCTAGTTTTGGTGCTATGTCTGTGCAAAATTGTACACGAGGAACTACAAATTCAAAGGGGGCCAACAAAAAGGCAAAGGTCCGACTTGAGTGTGCTGCAGCAGTGCACCTCATGCGGAACAAGGGATGGGAAACCCTAATAGATGAGTTTGTGCATAACGGCATGGCAAACACAGTGGTTTCGTGGGGGTGACCTAAAGCGGTTGAGGGAGTATAGTATTGCAATGGCTGAAGCCCCTCTACAGTAGCAGTGGGGGAAAATTTTGTGGTCCCACTTGTGGATAGGCCACATGCTTTTTTTTTGCTCGCCGGTGGCGAAACCTCTCCAAGTTTGCATGTTTTGCAACGGAGAGGAGACACCAGCAACTAAAATGCATATTGCGCAATAGTGAGGGCCTAAGCCTCTCGCGGGGCAAGTTGGGCCTACAAGTGGTTGTGGATAACCACACCATTGATGACAATCTCCGCCGCAAGGGATGCGATCCCACCAAGCGGAGCATGTGCGGGCAAGGTGCCCATAAGTGTGTGACTCTTTGCCGGTGGAGCACGACCAAAAGCCCTTAGTGACCCCTGTAAATGGACAAAAAAAGGGGACAATGAGACTGTAGTGCACCAAGGATCAGCCATCTTTGTCATACCCTAGGAAATATTTTTCTAGAATTTTGAGGCACATAGGTAGTTTATAAGAGGGGCTAGAAGGTGGACTTTATGGCAGAACATGGCCACCTTCACACTACGTTGAACGCCCATTCAAAAGGAATGTTATCGCTCATTCACAACGGGTACACCCCCCCCCCCCCCAGCCACCTTTTTCCACCCCCTTTCCCACCATACCCTGGTGTCAGTGGGACCTCCAGGGACAGAAAAACCTAATCTCCATACAAAATAAGGTTGCAACGCAGCTGAGGTTCACACATTAGTGCAATCAGGTAAAGTTCAAAATTTGAGGATCCTTGCTTCCTTTCCCCCCATCCTGCCCCTTCTTGGGCCATCCTCGGGAGGTTTGCCCCCTCCCTCGGTGAGAGCATCCCCCCCCCATCATGGGTAGCATCCCCCCCCCGCCCCCTGCCACGTCCCAAGCAGGGTCCCCCCTTCCTAGGACCATCTTGGGCCCCATCGTCTTCATGCTGTGTTCTCTTCATTTTTTTTTATTGAGACAATGCCACCCAAACCATGCAGTGCTAGTGCTGCACCTGCAGGGCCGGCGCTGAAGACAACACCCACCATGGCTGTAGCCCCCGTGCTCCATCCCGTCCACCCCATTTTGGGCAATTGCTTGGAAACCGCTCGGAAAGCAATTGGCAACCGCGGTTGGGCCCTACCGCTGGCCCAACCCAACAAACCGTTGAGGTGCGCGAGGTCCCTTGCCGCGTGCACTTGGCCCCCACGACCATGTATTGCCGGATGTCGATGAAGACGTACATGTTGGAAGATAGCGATCCTTGTTCTCTTTCGGAGTTCATTCACAATGTTTTGCAGAGCAATCCGCAGCTATATGCATTGCGCAATCGCTTGCGGGGACACAACGATGAAGATCTTGTTCGAAGCCTTGCTAGAGCAGTCCGTACATTGCCAAGTTACACAGCCCCGCCGTACATGAACTCCGTACTCCAGCATCCAGACATCTTACTTCGAGCAACAAGAGCGGCAAAAAGTTTGAAAAGGAGGGATGGCGTTCTACCGTCTTTAAGCATGAGGAGTACTATGTGAAAGTTTCGGACGCTCGGTACCAATTCCTAGTGCATTCATTGCCTATGGGGGGCGGCCTTCAGTGGCACCATGAGGTACGTGACTTGACTCAACCGCTTTTCTACTTGACTGCCGGCGCCACACCATTTCCGTCTCAATCAGCACCTTGGTATTTGGGGTCAAGTGACACCGTGACGCAACTCACAGAGGAGGCGGTCATGAACTACAATATTATGGAGTTGTTGGTCAACAAGGAACACTTTGTGTGTTGTGGCCTCCAATCCACCGACAATGTCAGCACCCGCGAGGGTGCCGCCAAAGCCCTTCGTGTTGATCAATTTGAGGGCATCTTCAACACCGAAATTCGCGGTCCAATGGAAATACCGATGACAAGTCGCGATGTGTGATGCACACCAAGTTGATGGACCCCAATTGGTGCGCAGCAGGCCAACCATTTACGTGGCATTCCACCCCATGATTGACGATTCGGCGAAGGCATTTCACTCAGCAATTGAACGTGTTGTACACAAGCCATGCGGGCCCCCCGCGGCAGGCATTGTGCGGGCTACATCCCCCGAATTGCAACACTTGCACGGGGACCTATCTACAACGCAAGTACTCAATCAACAGTATGCATAAAAAGGCTTTAGGTCCTTTAGCTATGGCATGCCTTCTGACGAGTTGGGGACAACATGGATTTATGGGTTTGCAGGGTGCGTCCCCAAACCATGGGTGGAGTAGTGGGCTGCCCCAGCCCGCATGGATACTATGATTATTGACTCGAGCACCTTTTGTCGTGGTGGTGGATGTACTCCCGCACAGGACTGCCAACTGGCTAGCTTGTGTGCGCCAACCACGTGGCTGGTATCACACAGAGTTCTAGACCCCGTGGATCCCCCTTTTTGGGCACTTGGCGGCTCGGGTGCAAGCCGTCACGTTGTGGTGTACCTGCACCGTGTTGGAGCCAACCCGGCGGCTTGCCTGGGTTGCTACACCACCGCCCTATGTAGCACACACAATGTAAACCTATGCATGGCATGTGACACTTCAGAACCTGTTCGTGCCACCCCCCACACTATACCATCCAATGGCGCATGTCAGCAATTTCGTGCATGGTGAGCTGCCTTTTGCCCGCGAATGAGACTAGTTGCTCATTGTACATGACTTCCATGTTTTAGCGACTCTAGCTGCCCGTAATGGTGATTTTGATGCTCCCCTCAAGCCGGAAGGATGCGCATTGCTGGACTGGGTTCATGACGGTTCATGACGAGGCGCATTGTTGGGGTTGCATCGTTGGGGTTGGGCCTTGACCAAGTGATTTTGCAGACTGAGTGAGGCATGATTCTCGTGGTTGTCCGGGGGAAATGGTGATGAGTTGCATATGATGTGGAGTCTGTAGCTAGCGGCGTCTACCGCTTTGACTTGTGTCCGCCAAGTCCAAAGTTCTCCGAGCACTCTGTGATACTACAGGTCGGCTGGCTAACGACCAACGTAAAGACGGCTAGTGAGTGCCGGTTGTGGTGTCTATGTCACCACATGTCATGTTTGCTGTTTTTTTGTCTTTGGTTGATGCAAGCTTTCGGGTATGTTTGGATTGCAATGCATGCTGGTATGGGTTTTTCTTTTTTTCTCTTTCATGTATGGTTTATGGCTGGTGTGGGTTTCCGATTGATGGATCTCGGGGCTGCAGTGCATGCCGGGTTGGGTCTAGTGTCATTGTGTCTGTGGAGGTTGTCTAGTGGCTGGTTCGTGGTGTGTGGTTTGTGGTGTCACGTGTCCGGTGTCCGGTGTTGCGGGGGGGGGGGGATTTGGTGCCTCGTGTGAGCCGTGTGGTGTCTGGGGGCAATCATTTGGTGGCTGGTTTCTAGTGTCTGGTGCGCCGTGCCTGGTGTTGGTGGTGGTGGTGGGGGGGGGGGGGGGGGGCAACATTGCTGAATCGTGGACGCAATCCTCCGTAGGATGCCTCCTAGGATCTCCCAACCTGTCCCCCATTGTGCCCACAATCCCTACCATTGTCCTCTCTCGTGGCCCCTATCCTCCCTGCCACATTCCTCCATCCTAGAACCCATCCTTGGCCCCATCTTTGCTGCCTTCCTCCACGATAGCCCCTTCGTGCCCCCTCTCTTGCTTCGCATCCTGTGCCACTTCTAGTGTGACGTCCACGTCTGGCCAAGGGGCTGCCATAGGACGCAGGCAACACCATGGAGACTGGTAAAGTGGCATGACGATCAACAAAGGATATCTCTGCTAGCGATGGACCGCAGATTGCGGTGGGCATTGTTGCGGTGGCGATTGTGGCGTTTTCCTACGCCGTGCACGGCGCAACCGGAACCACGTGGTACTTCGCGATCGGAGTTGAGTTGCGTGTATGGCTGTTTCTAGAGTGGCCTAGCATTTGGTGCCATTGATAGTGACGGAGTGTGTTGGGACAGTTACCGTGAAGCGCGATGGGACATTGGCATGACATGGGGAGGGACATTGATACTGACACTTAGAGTGACACTGCTCCCAATGCTTACACGTGATGCCACATGTCTCTGAGCATTGTGAGCCCTCAACGATACAAGCCATGCCTTCCGGGTGCCATTAGCGACACGTTGAAGGATACTCCCATGGACACACCCAATATTCCAACGACGACAGGGATAGAGCCCCATCATGCCGTGGCACTCTTTCTCGTCGCATATGCCCTTTCAAGCTAGACGAACACTTATTCGGTGTTCGATGCCTATGGCAACACTCACTCCTGTGCGGCTTTTCTAGCAGCCTCAAGCTGCGCTCGGAGTGCTCCCACAGTGCCCTCAAGGTCAATGCACTTTTGCCACATCTCCAGGGATGGTGAGCGGCAGCCGATGAACTCCACAATATTGGGGGGGGGGTTATGTAGGTGCATAAAGAGGTGCATAACAAGGACCCTATCCAATCTCATGCAATGCCCCAAGCCCACAAGAATTCTGCTTCCACTCCGCTTCGCTCGCAGTCCTTAACCAACTTCGCACCGTCCTTCAAAAGGCTAATGGCTGCACGCTCAGCAGCCTCATGAAAGTGCCCCTCCCCGGCATCCAGAATACTATTGGCAAGCAGATGATTATCCCTAGCAGGTGCAGGAGGAGACCAAACCTACATGTTGCTCCCCCTTGCCACTGTTGCTCTTGCCATGCTCTATCTTCCCGCCACTTTTTGGCCGGGGTGGCGTCAACAGATGTGTCGCCATCCCCATCAACTGCGCTGTAGCCGCAACCAACGGATCCAACAACCCGCATTGCTTGCAGTTTGCCGTTCCATGTAGCAAGCATTGACTGAGACAGGGCAACACCACCAAATGACACAAAATGGCGCAGCCCCTTCCACCTGTCAAACCAAGTTAAGCCATCAAGTGCGGCACGTGCAGGCAGCCAATTGTAGCACGCACTAGGAGCTACAGACCAAGATAGCAGAGTCCTCGTTGTGATATGTGGCAAGTTCCCTTCCAATCCTTCCCCATGACAAAGCCCTTCCGTCTGAGTTCAAGGGGTTGCATAAGACGGGGGCTGGGATAGGGGTTTCCTAATTTTGAAAATGCAAGATACCCCCTTCCTTGGCGACATCATGGGTGGTTTCCTAGGCAGTATACCCCATACCTCGCATGGTTCCTGTGTCCCCTGTTGTGGCATTTGTGCTGCCTGGGCCCTGTCTATCCAACCCCTCTTTGTCGCATCCTTGGAGCCCACACAATCGAGGAGGAAATCCATAATTTGGAGGTTGCAACACGGGGTGCCGGCATTGAGCTAGGTGATCATGCTAAGAGGGAACACCGTGGGGAAGTGACAGCAATTTTGGTTGCCCTGGATTTTACGCCTGGTCATCGTGACAACCGAGCGCTACTCCGTGGGCGCGTCTTGAAAGGGGCCGCTAATGACAACGGTGCTGTTGTGGAGGCCCTACGAGTGTGGACAGTGGCCGTGCAAACCCAAATCTCCGTAGGGCAAGCGCGGCGGCTACCACGGCAATGCACGTTGTGAGATTTGGATTCATGCCGCCGAGTAGTCCGACATCACCGTGCTGACTCCGTGCAGGTTGTATCCTCTGCAATTCAAAAGAGGATTACAACATTTACACCATTGAGAGATTTCATAACCACTAGGGTAGCTTCAATTGCCTCTCTTGGGCAGCTGGCCCTGTTATAACTGTTATTGCATGTGCTGATGCAACACCGTTGTGGAAAAGATGTGTCCCATGGTGCGATTTTTTTTGTGAGTTGGCGAAAACTTTTCGCACAGCAGTAGGTGACCCAGAGCATTGCAGCAGGTGGTGGGCCCTTGATTGGCTTGACCATGCTTTTTGTTTGCGTGGGACTGACCACCTAGTTGGGCTAAATGCTCAAGTTGCTGATGCCGAAGAGCACATGGTACTCCCATGCCCAATGGACACCCGCATAGGTTTTTAGGGGCAATCACCGGTGATGGGAAGGGGATGCAAGCAAGCAATTGTGGGGATCAGTGTTGGGACTGCTCAGATGCAACAATATTGCATGGCATGTCCCACGTGGATGATGAAAAAGCCAAGTTGATGTCGCATTTGCGAAGAGTTTTGCCCTTGCGGCGGAACAGGGATTAGGCCACATTGCACGTGCTGCATTACAGACACCATAAAAAAGATGTTACAAATGACAATTGAATGGGGGGGTGGTTTTGTGTGATAGAGAGGGGGGGAAATTGTTGCATTTGTGGAGCCGTCGTGCCCTTGACTCCCATAATACCCTATTAGCAAAACATATTGCCCAACGGCTCTTGTGCATGCACCCTTTTTAGGGACGACTTTGTTGCTCAAAGGGAGACCATTGAAATTTTGAAGGAGCATTTCAAAGATTTAATTCTGGGTTTTGCCCGGTATAAACACAAATCACCTCTCGTTATTATCAAACAAGAGGTCCCCTACTCATTTTGCACGTGCCGGTTTCATTGGTCACACATGCAAGGCCTCATTGTGTAGTTGTGAAGCACGCGCTTTTCACCCCTAGGATGGGTGGGTTTCCCGTATGCGCCGCTTGTGGTGCACCTCATGTTCCGCGCCGTGGAAACAGTCGGCGATTCCGTGTAAGCTGTGTGGCGGAACCCACCGAGGCAAATCTCAAGTGTGTTTGGTGCAATGCCCGAGGTGGAGCCCCACCTTTTTGACGGAAAGGGCAAAAACGTGGGGACTATGGCACGACATTGGAAAAAGTGTGGCTCAGTATGGCAACAATCAAGGAGCTGTACCACATAGCCAGATTCGAAGTCTCACTATGTAGTACAACAATCCCCAAGAATGAGATGTCCGGCCCGATACAGGGTGGCTTAGCATATGCACCCTTGCATGCACCACGGGGGGCTTTGGGCTTTGGGCTTACCTTCCCGAATCCGAAGAGGGCCTTAGGGGCCCACGGAGTGCCGCATTGGGGAAGCTCGGCTCCGGCGCACCACACTCACCCTTTGGCCATGCAGCCAGCGGGCGGGGCACACGCCTCCTCCTCTAGTAATGTTGGGGGCAGGGGCAGGGGGGGGAGGGAGGTCCACCTGTGCGGGGCACCGTCGGGGCTCCTGCTCCCCTCGTTCCGTGAGTGGAAGTACCTGCAGATGTGCAGCGGGGGGGGGGGGGGGGGGGCGGGAGGGGAGGGGTCACGGAGATACAGTATTGGCAATACAATATACACTTTTGCACTGGTAGGTAGGTAGGTAACACTAGCAGGCAAAATACAGTTACGTGTAGTACAGCTACCTATACTGTGTTACCTGTGTTGGGGGCACGAGGGGAAGGAAGGGATTCGAACCCGCGACTGCCATTCAGCAGCTCATGGGGTTGACCGCTCAACCCCTCGGCCGGCGGTGTAATGGGGCGGGTTGGGGGGGCGAGGGGGGGAGTGCATCCGTGGGATCGCCCACTGGCGCCGCAAGGGAAGAGAGGGGGAAGGAGTGCAGCCGTGGGATCGCCCACAGGCGCTGCTTGGGAAGGGGGGGGGGGTGGATTGCAGCCGTGGGATCGCCCACAGGCGCCGCAGGAGAGGGGGGAAGGTGGAGCGCAGCCGTGGGATCGCCCACTGGCGCTCCCGGGGGAGGGTGGAGGGTAGGAGGGCAGCCGTGCGATGGCCCACTGGCGCTGCCAAGGAAGGGAGGTGTGTGAGGGGCAGGGGCAGGGGGGCAGGGGGCAGGGGGGAGGACCACCTGCGCGGGGCACCTTTAGGGTTCCCGCTCCTCTTGTCACCCGAGGTGACGCACCTGCAGACGTGCAGCAGACGGCAGGAGGGGAGGGGACACGGGGATACAGTACCGGCTATGCAATACACACTTTTGTGCAGGTAGACAGGTAGGTAATACTAGCAAGCAAATAATAAAAAGTCAGTAGTCCGTAGCTTTAGGGGGGTGGGTGAGGGCCCCGCCGGATTGCTGGCTGCCTAGCCCGGGGTGAGTGAGGGCTCCGCCAGACTGCTAGCTGTCGAGCCTGGGGGTAGGGGCAGGGGCAGGGGCAGGGGGGAGGGAGGTCCACTTGTGCGGGGCACCGTCGCGGCCCCCGCTTCCCTGGTTCTGTGAGTGGAGGCACCTGCAGATGTGCCGCGGGGGGCAGGAGGGGAGGGGTCACGGAGATACAGTACTGGCAATACAATATACACTTCTGCACTGGTAGGTAGGTAGGTAACACTAGCAGGCAAAATACAGTTACGTGTAGTACAGCTACCTATACTGTGTTACCTGTGTTGGGGGCACGAGGGGAAGGAAGGGATTCGAACCCGCGACTGCCATTCAGCAGCTCATGGGGTTGACCGCTCAACCACTCGGCCGGCGGTGTAATGGGGCGGGTTGGGGGGGCGAGGGGGGGAGTGCAGCCGTGGGATTGCCCACCGGCGCCGCAGGGGAAGAGAGGGGGAAGGAGTGCAGCCGTGGGATCGCCCACAGGCGCTGCTTGGGAAGGGGGGGGGGTGGATTGCAGCCGTGGGATCGCCCACAGGCGCCGCAGGAGAGGGGGGAAGGTGGAGCGCAGCCGTGGGATCGCCCACGGGCGCTCCCGGGGGACCGTGGAGGGTAGGAGGGCAGCCGTGGGACGGCCCACTGGCGCTGCCAAGGAAGGGAGGTGTGTGAAGGGCAGGGGCAGGGGGGCAGGGGGCAGGGGGGAGGACCACCTGCGCGGGGCACCTTTAGGGTTCCCGCTCCTCTTGTCACCTGAGGTGACGCACCTGCAGACGTGCAGCAGACGGCGGGAGGGGAGGGGACACGGGGATACAGTACCGGCTATGCAATACACACTTTTGTGCAGGTAGACAGGTAGGTAATACTAGCAGGCAAATAATAAAAAGTCAGTAGTCCGTAGCTTCAGGGGGGTGAGTGAGGGCCCCGCCAGATTGCTGGCTGCCTAGCCCGGGGTGAGTGAGGGCTCCGCCAGACTGCTAGCTGTCGAGCCTGGGGGTAGGGGCAGGGGCAGGGGCAGGGGGGAGGGAGGTCCACCTGTGCGGGGCACCGTCGGGGCCCCCGCTTCCCTGGTTCTGTGAGTGGTGGCACCTGCAGATGTGCCGCGGGGGGCAGGAGGGGAGGAGTCACGGAGATACAGTACTGGCAATACAATATACACTTTTGCACTGGTAGGCAGGTAGGTAATACTAGCAGGCAAAATACAGTTACGTGTAGTACAGCTACCTACACTGTGTTACCTGTGTTGGGGGCACGAGGGGAAGGAAGGGATTCGAACCCGCGACTGCCACTCAGCAGCTCATGGGGTTGACTGCTCGACCACTCGGTCGGCGAGGTTGTGGGGGGGAGCGGGGGAGTGCAGCCGTGGGATCGCCCACCGGCGCTGCAGGGGGAGAGAGGGGGATGGAGTGCATTCTCGGGTGCTGAGCCGCAGAGGGGAAGCATGCAAAACAGGCATGGAGGAAGGAGGGAGGGGACTGCTTCGTCGGATCGCCGACAGGCAAGCAGGGAAGGGAGGACGGCACCGTCGGATCGCGGACCGTCGTGCTCGTGAGGAGGGGAAGATCAAGGGAAGCGCCGCAGGATCGCCTGTGGTCGCGACCCGAGGAGGGAAAAGGCCATACCAGCCCTCACTTGCGTTTGTACACCCCTTCCCCTTAGGAACCCCTAAGGTTGACTCGCCATCTCAGAGGCGACAGGGCACTGCCGAGCGGGGCAAGTGTCCGCAGACAGATGCACCACGGGGGGGGGGGGGGGGTTTTCTGTGACGTCTGACCCCCCTCTCCGGACTCTACAACCGATACTAGTTACCGTGTGTTTAGAACTGACAATATGGGCGCCAGCGGCGCCCAAAAATATTTGAGTGTGCAAACTTTGCCATCGGGTTGATTTCCCTCCACTTATTTACATTCAAAATGCTCACAATGAGGTAGGAAATTGCACTGCCGCGTGTTTTCCTCTGTTGGCTGGGAGGCCGATGCTGATTCTGAGGTAAATTTGTCAGAATACGGTACGGTTTTTAATTCGTTGTGAGGGGTAAAACCAAAATTTCACCCTACATTTGTACATGAAAAGTGCCCCGAGGAATTCAAAAATGCCAACAAAATGTTGGAAAAGAATTTGACTCCCCCCCCCCTCCCGGACCCCACCGCTTGCGTTGAGGGGGTTGGTGTCGAGCACTGACATGCAAACTCCCCCGTGGCATGCACTTGGCGGCAGTCCTACGTCACAACCTCCCCATGTCACATGAACTGGCTCGCTCCCCCGGAGGAATGTCTAGTGCAGCAATGCCACTACAACCCCAAAAAGCGCAGCCAAACACACCTCAGAAGCATGGCAAGCCCAAAATACGACGGATGACCAAAGGAGCAACGGCGGGTAGGCCGGGTACTGCTACCGCTGAACACTGTGCAACGACCCTTTTTGTCATTAAGGTGCAAATGGATTTGCCCTCTGCACAAACAACAAGGGCAGAAGGGTTTCTGGATGGAGGATGCGATTCATGCCGTCCTAGGCCGTGCAAAAACTGTGGTGGCTAGTAACATGGGATTTCTATGTGACACCACGTCATCTCTTGCAAATAGCCATTCAAAAACCTCATCTTTGGAACCCTTGGGAGGGCTCTGAGCATGAGACAATACACGTTGACAAAAGTGTGCTCATGGAACCCATTCCTACGTTTGTGTGACAAAAGACTCGCTTCGTCCCAAATCAGTGTGCCTTTTGGTTTGTCAACAATACCGCACACCGCATTCAGGAACAGTTACTAGCAGTCTCGATTCCCGTTATGCGGCGGTTGTGCTCCGTGGCGCTGGTATCGACCATCGCAGGTGTGCACCTCATTCATCTTCATCTGGCACACCACAAGTACTGCACTTGGGCGGCCATGGCCATGTTCCGACTACAAGACAGGGAGTGATGGTTGACTGCGGGCAAGTGCAGCACGTTACAATTGAGGTGAGCAAAGTAACACCGGGTGTGGCATCAGTGGAAAAGGGAGGCGGTGGCGGGACTGGCATTTGGGTGGATCAGTCGTCTCGCTTGCATGCGAATTGGTTGGAGTCCATGTAAGAGGAATGGAGATTGTTGCTGTGCAATAGAAAGTGCCGGGCAACGGAATGTGGATGCATGTCACTGGCAAGCGGAAACATGACGGCACACAACACATGATGGGGTAACATGTGTGCTATTGCTGATTGGGTACCTGGATGCCGCCGAACATTGGGAGGTGCAGCCCTGAGGCACGCATAGTGAGAATCTGCCTAGCGTGAGTGGGCCATGTCTCACTGTCCCAAGCTTCACCGTCCACCTCTCATTTTGCTTTGGTGTGAAGTGTGACATGGCCAACCCCGGCAAATCCATCTGACGTCTCCCTGGGAAAGAGGTGTGCACGCAATGTAGTCACTATCACTACACCCATCACCCAGGATGCCGCGCGCGTCACGCGGGCAACACGGCGACCATGGCCCTTGCGGAGTGCTGGTCTTTGCAATGTGATAACCACACGTGGGCACCAAGGCCGCGTTGTAACAGCTGCCGACACGTGACGTGTGTGCCAAGGAAGGAGAAGTTGCACATGACCACCAATACAGATGGGATCCGCCCTTTTGTGTGCAGCGGCGGTGTGCTGCCACGCGCCAGGCAGTCCCATTTGTGGAATGTCGCCGTAGATTGGCCCGCCAAGACACAGGGGGCCCTTCCGGCACAGTGGAAGGCTGCACCTGACCTGAGCTTCTTGCGTGCCAAAGCGCGTCCAGCTAGGGCCAGCGAGTTGAGGTGAGCAAGCGGGGGCACCAATACTGCGGCATGTGCGACAAGGAAACATGAGCATTGAGTATGAGGATGTGTGGACTTCTTATCTTCGATTTGTGGTGATGGGGGAGTGTGCTTTTGTTCATACTTTATTTGCAAACTCCTCACTCATGTGGCGGTAGAACGCAACAAATCATATAGTATACAAATTTCGCCAAAAGTATCTGCTTTATGGGGTCCTCAAATGTCACCGTAGTGCTCGTCCTACACAATTTTCATACCATGCTTTCTTGCCTCCGTAGGTTTGAAAATCACCTGTGTACCCCAGGTGCACTTGCACCCGTTAAAAACCTTTGATTATGCATGCTCGTTGCTGGGTACCTGCACCTATAAGTTTCTGGACGTTCCCGGCCATTATGCCTGTAAAATTACCCGCAGTTCGTGTAGGAATTGCCTTCAGGATGACCCGTCAAATGTGCCTGTAAAATTACCCGCAGTTCGTGTAGGCTTTGCCTTCAGGATGACCCGTCAAATGTGCCTGTAAAATTACCCGCAGTTCGTGTAGGCTTTGCCTTCGGCATGACCCGTCAATTGTGCCTGTAAAGTTACCCGCATTTCGTGTAGGCTTTGCCTTCACGATGACCCGTCAATTGTGCCTGTAAAATTACCCGCAGCTCGTGTAGGCTTTGCCTTCGGCGTGACCCGTGAAATGTGCTTGTAAAATTACCCGCAGTTCGTGTAGGCTTTGCCTTCACGATGACCCGTCAATTGTGCCTGTAAAATTGCCCGCAGTTCGTGTAGGCTATGGGTACATTTTTACTCGACTGGCAGCAAGGCGGATTCGGGGGAAAACGACACGCAATTTTTGCAGGTAATTTTGAAAATGTTGTAGGTAAATTTCCTGGTTTTAATGTACCCAAATATGTAGGATGAAGGACGAGCACCACGGTAACATGTGTTGCCAACACGGTGCATATGGTGACATCAACGTAGGTGAGGCGTTTTCTAGGTGATGTGCATGCTTCATACATTTTTTTGTTTCGTGTCATAACTTGCTTGTTTCTAATTGGACATTTTGTTCATGAGTGTTGCATGCTGCGGGAAAGTTGCTCACTGGGTGTTGTGTTGCTAATGCGTTACCTTGGTCACTGTGTATCACTTTGGGTATAATTTTGAGTATGGATGTGCTCTTGGGACAAGTTTGCTTCTTTGGGATTGCTAGTATAATGAACCCGGTTGATACCCGACAGAAAGCTGCGAGGCACTCTTGGCCCGTCCAATTGTGATTATCTAACCCAACCCACGGTGCATGTCACCTTGTCCGACACAATTGTTTATGGTTTGCATCACCATTTTGCAGAGTTTGCCATTTTTCAGGCACAACTATTTGCCTCTTTTTGTGAGGCATTTTGTGGAGGAATGCACTTCAACAGCCCTTTGAGCCCACTCTTTGAATAAATGAAGATTTTCCATTGGCTGATGATTGCAGCTGGTGATTGCAATTTGGCCCAATTGCAATTAGCGCTTCGTCTCAAGATCTAGGTAGGGTTCATTTTGTTTTCGAAGCCGCATTTTGTTGTGTACAGATGACATACCTTTGGTCATGGTCAAACGACGCATCAGAAGCGATGTGCGCATGGGGGCTAAGCTGAATAAGAAAGAGTCCACGCCGTAATGGTTGGTGTGGATCGCTTCAGTATTGTGTGGTTTGAACTGAAACGCTTCTACTTATCTACCCATTTATTGCTAGGTCGGAAAATTGCTTGCACACGCCATCCTAACTTTTCCGCAAATGTCTTGAGTGATTGGAAGATCCTATTCTCCGTACGTATAGTAGCCACACTTCCTAGGCGCACTACATAGAGTCGCGTAGCTGATGTTAGTGCTGAGGCTTCGGATGGGCGCGGTCACAATACACGTGCCATACGTACCATGGTGAGTCTTCCTTTGATCGAAGCGGTCTTCTGTACCGCAAAGTATGCCACTTCATGAGCATCTAACGTAGTTGCAGCCGGGTTCCGAGAATTAATGTTTGATGCAATGTGGTATATAGGCTACACATATCCCACCGGCAACTAGCATTGGACCACTAGTTAAAACTTGAAATCAATTAAATTATTGCACCACAGCTCATTCTTTTTGCCAAAATGCCTTTTTACACTTCACAATAACACGCTTGAAGTGTGTGAAGGGCTGGCACCTGGACCAAGCACAAGTTGTGTGTACTTATCTAGCATGTGATGTTGCAAAGGTAGGTGCATCAGCAAAGATGCTACGTGCAATGAATGGTGGCAAGCATTTGAAGATCATATTTCTTCCTCTAGATACTCTAGTATTCCTGCATCCCCGTAGATGTAGGTTGATATATGCCCGTGCACCTCCCATTGTCAATGCCAGGCGTTAGCTTTTGTCATTTCTAGATGCTAACCCCCCCCCCCCCCTCTAAACGATTACACAAGGAGGTACATAAAACAAACTGACTTGTGACACCATGAGCCATCAATTCTCATATTGGAAGTTAGATAGCTGCCCAGGAGGAAAAGACCCCCCCCCCTCCACCCCCAAGAGATGACCAAAAAGGCACCTCTGTGGGGAATGCCCCAAGAGGCGATAAAAAAAGGCACCTTTGTAGGTAATGGATGAGTTGAGCGCTTTCAAATACATTTTGGCGAAAACTATGGTACAACATGAGCCGGAAGCAACGAACAAGATAATGCACACAATGCATGTGGAGGCCCAAAAAGCTAACAATGAAGATGGTGAAGCGATCGAGGGGCAACAACTAATGTTTTTGTGCGGTTGGTGAAGCATTTCCTACCAGTAGTCTTTGCAACCCATTGCTTTGAGATGGTATGCACGTTGTGCCGCTTGGTTTCTACAATGAGTAATACAAGGATGTGTTGATAACATGGCCACTAGATGCATGTTTGAACCAATCCCGTGGTCATTGGCACACCCCCTTCCCCCATGTGTGTCGTATCTGCATTGAGCTAGCTGACGGTGAGTCAAGCTACTTTCATTCTAGGATCAGGCATTGTACTTTTGTTGCTACATAGGCGACTCTAGTGAGGCAGTCGTGTCTCCTGTCCGAGTGCAATTGTGGATGTCTCTTTGGCAGCAATGGAGCGCACCTTTGAGGCCTTTGAGGGCGGGCAATGGCTAAAATTGAGCCTATATGACTCACCAAGTGACCACCTAGTTTGTGAATGGAAAGAAGTCAAGGCGGTTGTTGGGGTGCCCAATAAGACAGCATGGAAACGTCACCATTATGTTGCTAGTGAAATATCCAATTTATTTTGGTGTGGACCACGGATTTAGGTTGCCTCGCACTACCATTGCTCTGCTTGGGGTTTTTCCTACGTTGTAAAGGTTTGCCCACACAAGCTTGAGACTGGGATGCTTGGTGGTGTGGATCCTCATTGATAAAAAAAAAAAGCAAGCTAACCCTCCTCTTCCAGTGTGGTGTGCCGCCTAGGTTTGTCCTGGTGTGTGTTGCCCACAGAGATCCATATTGTCATTACAAGGATTTGATTGAGCACGTCCAAGCATGTGAATTGTCCATTGATCTGTATGTGGTACCATGTGGTTGCTAGTACTGGAGGAATTCAACAAGGGTCCTGATTCCATTGCGTGCACCGAGTGAAGGGGATTTAGGGGGTGAGGACCCCATCAAGAGGAGGACGAGCCTCCAAAGCAACCTAGGACACTATGGCAGAAAGAGCGAGGTGCTACGGTCATACTCTGATGACAATGATGTGCTGGAAGGGAAAAAAGAAGAAGCTAGTGGATGGCGCCTCCCCAAAGCCAAAGGAACCAAACACAAAGTTCAGTGGTGCACCCAATGTAAATGCATGTGCAAAGGGCTTGACCCTGTTCATGGGACGTGTCAACAATGCCACAAGGAAATCATGCGAGACCGTGTCCTCATTTTCCTTTTGGCGGCAAGAATGAGCTTTGGCTAATTTTTTTTTCTATATGTCTCTTTTAAAGTTGCAAAAAGCACCTTCGATAACAATGATAACAATCCCACTAGAAGCCACTGAGCCATGGCATAGTTGCTATGGTCCCACCCACACACATGCCCGGAGTTTGTGTTTGTGAGTTTGTGTTTTTTTATGCTCCCCACATATGATTTTTGCTTCCCGGTACATTTGAGTTTTTATCTTGAGTGGTGGGCTCTCAATGAGCCATGGCTGCTCGCACCATTGTAGCAGCAACATGATTGCCACCCCAACTGCGTCTCTTAAAGGGCACATGCCTCGCACACATGCAACTTTTGGCCATACAATTCTCGCAATGCATACTACCTAGGCTTGGGTGCCCATGACCACCTAGTGCCTTGATGGCTTGTCTTGATACCATCTGAAAACAAAAAAACGTGCGAAACCATGGCATAGTTGCCTTGTGTGCCTTGCCGTGTGTGTTTTCATGTCTTTTCCCTCTAGGCTGGGTGGCAAGCAAAGCAAGGCAAAGTAACTGTTCCCCGTAAGTCCATTGGGCTATGTGACGTGGATGAAGCGTCACCAAGGTAGCACCCATAATTGTGCTACGCAAAAGTAACCGTTACCTGATAATGTACTCTACCATGGGACCCCACCCCTTCCGGTCCTTGATATCCAAGCCGGGGATACCCAAACTCATGACAGCCATTTTGCACCTAGGCCACGTTCCCATCTGTTCGGAGGTACTGGACAACCGCTTTTCTTCCATTTTTTTTGAGTTTGTGGGTAGTGCGTGTTGGTGGTAATTTTCCAAGCGGCGCTTTGAAAATCGCCCAGGATATGAGAGGGGACTTGGGATGGTTGGTAGGGATCATCCCCGATGTGCTCCGAATCATTGCCGAGGCTTGTCCATTTCATGCCAGGAAGAAACACTTTGTAGGTTCTTAAGGAGATGCGTCAAACGGACAATGGACAAAAATATCGTCAGTGATGCGGCGATGCGAAGCAAGGCGATCTAGCAACATGTGTGATGACCAATGTCAGACTTGCGTTGGGACATGGTGCCTGGTAATGCGGTGCCCGCGGCAAATTAGTACAGGGATGTGAAACTTGCCAATTTAGTATTTTAGGTAGTGTTTGTCAGTGGTGCCATGTGCTTGGAAACAGGTCAACGAAGAAGTGAGAACAAAGGACAAATAAGACACCTGGCGACTCTACAAGGTGGCCAACTGCGAGGTCAATACAGAACATAGCATGTATGTGCTTTGATAGAACACACATGTTGGAACCAAGTTTGTAGAGTGGTGAAAGCCGGAGTCGTCATACATAGCTAATTGCGAAGAGAATGGCAAGGAGTGGTTCTATTGGGGGCCATGCAAGTGCCCGCGGGTGGCGTAACTCCCATGGGGCACTAGCCACCTCGAAGCCCCTTCAAGTGTGGAGAGATGTGTCCCCTTGGTAGCACTGTGTCCGCCAAAGAGCGCAAAAGGCTACATGAAGAATGTTGTCCACCAACCCGTGGGAGTCGTAAAATGGAGTGCTATTTGATATGATCCCCCACCAGCACATGCAACATTTTTGCCCTATGGCCTAGCATCACACTACCCAGCAGCAAGTAATTGCGCAAAAGAGGGCCCCCTATGAGGGGTTGGGGTGCGAAATCATGGATGGCCCTAGTGCCGAGATGGACGAAACATAGAGACACATTCGGACGCTGGTAGAGAGCCCTCGCTTCCGTCCCCAGATGCAAAAGATGAGTGCCGGGTTGTTGTGAGACTAAGTATTTCTCACGGTAAACAAGTCGTGGAGGGTGGGCACGCTTTTGAAGACCGTGTAGGCCTTGTTGGAGACCATGGTGAACCTCACTAGGACAAATGTGGACGAGGAGTATGACCCATGTGATGGGGTCAGGAGGCCCATGGGTAAGCTGGATCCGTATTCTTCGCACATACTCAAGGGGCAGGTTGCACCCGCGGAACATGTTGGAAATGTAAGAGAAGGAGGAGGAGAGTTCCTTGAGGGAAGGTAGCGTGTACGGGATCGGATGGGCTGAGCATGTTTAGCTCTTGTAGATTGACAAATAGTGCCCCTTCAGAAGCATTTTTTTTTTGGAGCAAAACCTTTGAACAGGGAGAGTTAACTAGGATGCGCATAGAGGATGCCCATCAAAAGTTATTCGTTTAGCCATAGGTTGTAGCCCAGGGTCCTTGGACAATCCTTGGTCAAGTAGAGCAAGTTAAGATCCCAATCCAAGACCATAGGCACATTTTTACTCAGATGGTTGGGGGGATGGGCACACACTCCTGAGACCGTTTGCCCCACTACCTTGGTTTGGCACGGACCACCTTGTTTGTAAATTGAGGGAGGTGGGGTGGATGGTGAACCCAAAACCTGTCTTGGCCCCATTAGCACAAAGAGTGGGAAAGGAGATCTAGGGATCCAATTTAAAAAAAAAAACACACCCAAATACACAGCCTAGATGATTGCTATGGAGGCTTGCCGGGCTTGCTTTGGGTACAATGAAAGGTTCTCGGACGAGTTATGGCTGAAATCGCAGAGAGCGGAGAGGGGGGGTCCGCCATTCTTGCAAAAGGGGGGGGGATTGCTTGGTGTGTATGGGGCCCCCTATTTCACAAGGGTCTTCTTCGCTCATTCCTTGAGGCCCCAGCATGCTGTTTTGTCATATGGTCTGCGCCAAAGGTGGTCCTCCCAAAATACTGTTGGTGCGTGGATGTGGTGGAATTGTGGGTGGGATGTGTAGCTGCTGTATGGGGCACTAAGCTGGGGTGCCGCATCAAGGTGTTACCTTGCTCGGTTCACTCCTAGCAAATGGCAGAACTCTGCGCAATCCTCATGAGCATCAAGCTCTCCAGTCACATGAGGTGACGACGGGTCATTTATCTTGATGCACACAATTCGGCGGCTATGTGATTGTTGATCTGGGTCGTCGATCTTGACTAGGGCGGTGGGGAACCCCCTTGAGGCCGCATGCTTTGGCACATGGCCCACGTGCTTCACAGCAAAAAGGTAAGGTAAAATTGAGCCGGTTGCTCTTTAAGAGCAATGCAACAGATGCGCCGTCCCATGTGTTCTTTTACCCCAATGTCACAGACATGCAGGCAGATGCCTAAGCAACAATTTGGTGGCATCCACAAAGGTAAATGGCAATCTGGTGTGTGGGCTGTCTGGGTGTGGGGGAGGGGGGATGATGGGAAGAGCAGGGGCTATCGCCGGCCCCCAATACCTGGTACATGACGTCTCTTGGGCAGGCAGCGTGGGTCCCCATTAATCATATGCTTATGCAATAAACATCAGTTTAATAAAACAAGTGCACCCCTGTCTTGGTTTAGATTCAGTGAGTTTTTGACCCCCACACCCACACAACACTTTCACCCACCCACCCACCCACCCACTACCCCTCTCATGACCTACCCACCAGCCCACACACCAGGCATGTCATCCTATGATTATGTCTTTTGACACTGGTGCACAGATCCTGGCTACGGATTGTCGCCGACATGCCCTATGCAACCCCCCCTCCCGGCTTGGTCACCTGCACCCCTTTCTTGGTGCTGTGCTGTATGCAGACAGTGCTCCGAAAAGCATGAATGCAGTAAGTTGTTGCCCTGACAGTGCATTTCATTGTCTCACACCAATTTGCATAATCTTTTATTGCCACTTTTTTTTGAAGTTATGTGCCTTTGAGTGGTTGCACTCCAGTAGCTTTTGGTAGGTGGCTTGTTAAACAAGGTTGGTCTACCAAAGGTCCCACCTACACCTTTGCTTTAGCTCAACTGAATTAGGTCTCACCCGCCACCCTCACACCTCTCACTGCTTGAGTACAATATCTCTGCTCACTTTTTCCACAAGCCACTGGCAGTTCTCTCAGGGACGCTCAGGGAGTGCGATGGTAAGAGGTTCTGATTGGAAAAGTCAAAGGTGGTGTTATAGTTCGGGCAGATATGTGGTTGCAATGCACAACCTTAGCACCCATGTTGCACAGGGTAACACACACAACATATACATGGCCTCTGATGGCTCCAGTGCAGGCCCTCCTGACATTTCCTCTTTTATCTCCCCCCCTCCCCCGCTTTCATGACCGATTGTCCATAGTACTTTCCGGAAGGCTTATGCGGAAGTCCATATTTATTCAAGGGCATATCCACAAGGGTGAAGAAGATGCCAAAAGCAGCTGAACTAAAGGTCCAGAGTTCTTGGGCAAGCTGATGTCCATAGTAACTAAGCCTATATACAACACCATGAAAGGAAGCCCTGGGGCTGAACAGTTCCAATGGGTGAACCAAGGGCTTTATTATTACTTATCCTTCTCCTGCTGTATTACTACTGAGGTCGCTAACAAAGCAGATACCTGCAGGGCAACGATTCTGGGATTTACCAGTCGATCATTGGAGTTGTCATATTGTCTCGTGTTGGTTTTTTTCTTTATAGTTTGTCGTAGTTTTTCGGATTTGTGGCTGTTTTCCCATTTGCTATGTCCCCATCCCAGTTTAGGGGTATAATTGGCTTTTGAGTTCCTGTCCTCATTTCCATTTCCCATCGTAGCAAGAAGTACATTTGCTGCAGCTGTGAGCCAGTTTGGGTTGCTTGGCTGATATTCCATGAGTTTGGTCCTTTCAAAAAGTGTAGTAGCCCAACATGGGCTGAATTTTCAATTCACAGATTTGCCGTATTTTGTTAGGACTAGTTCTGTTGCTGATTGGTCTGTGGCAACTCTGAATCTTGCTGTCTCCAGCTGCATTCACCCCTCCCAACACCCCTTTCACAGGTCAAGGTGCCCAGACAATTGTCTCTGAGTACTGCATCGAGGTGCTTTTGTTGATTGTCAGAATAGTGCAGCTGTTTTTGTGGTGATAGCTGTCCAGGAGATGCTCATTGGCAACCTTGGGATCCCCCCCCCCCCCAAACCCCCTCCTGCCATCCCCCAGGTTTCGTTTCTGTGCATTGCTGTTTTGGAAGATCATCACAGTTGAGGGTGTTGACTATTTGAATGGAAATGCACTTGAGTTTACAAGGCGGCATCATTGAGGCAGATTGTGAGTTGTTTTGTGTCAACATGCTACAAGGCTGGAGCAGGTTGGAACAAAATTCATCTGCATGCAGCTCAAAACAAACAAAATTAGGGGAAGGTGTATCCTCTTTTGGCGAGCCCAGTTTGGGAAGTGACACAGACACAGGCACCCACATTCGTTGGGTTCTATTTAATCAGTTACACATCAATGAGTGGTGGTGCCGACCATCCTGCACTTGCATGGTAGTATTTCCTGTTGTTTCCTGAAGTGGCACAGCCGGTTGTTCACTGTTGTGAGTATTTTTTGGCCAAGCTGCAGATTGCCATTCAGAGGGTGTCATCTCAATATTCTCCATGGGTACAATGTACTGGAGCATGGGTTTTGAACACATGATTTGCAGCCATTACTATTACATCAGGAGCACTTTATATGGTGCTGAATGTGTTTCAAATGCCCATTTTTGGTTTGTTTGCTTGAGGTCTTTTTTCAAACATACGAACATTCAGGTTTCAGTATAGTGCTTGACGGTTCAAGCAAAGGTGTTTGATTTAAGAATTTTTCTCAACGATGATAAGGGAGGTTGCCCATGATTGCTGCAACAGAGCATATTTTGATGTATTTTTGGTGTACGCGAAGCTGTGTGTGAGGCATTTTTTAAGACATCACAATTTTTTCCCACTCCACATCCAGTTCAGGTGCTATCTGCAAAATATGAACAGCAGATCATCCCCTTCAGGGCACCGAAGGTGCCACAGAGGTGCGGACGTAGGTACAGGGTATTGGGACCCTTTTTTTTTCATTGGGGCATCGAAGTGATTGCTTCGGGATGTGTCCTGGGTGGCACATGACCACCTAGGCAGAAATTTGGTATTATACGCATAAGAGTGAATAAAGCAGACTTAATGGAGCAAATACGCCCATGATGCAGCATTACGCAAGCCGAAGGTGCGCAAGAGGATACAGCCGAAAAGTATATCGGGCTGACTCAGAATTGAGGTGCAGAATTGAGGGGAAGCGGTTGTAGGCGCCGTAGAGTGGAGGAATTGAGGAGCGAAAAGGAGCTGGAACAGCGGGCGGGGGGGGGGGGGTAGACAATTTTGCACGCAAGGGCGGGGGGATGGGGCAGCAAAACAATCGTTTTTCTGTTTTCCTTTTTTTTTTAATATTTTTGCATGCACCTTGTGCAACCTTGTCCCCGGAGGAAAACAGTTTCGGACAATCTGAGCGAATTTACGAAGGCAAGCCACATGCAGGATTGGCTGGGGGGGTGGGCTGTGAGTGGACATTGGATCAGCATATGATGAACAAAATTGTGCACTCGTTGGGGGATGCGTGAAAACAACCTCTGCCAGGCTACACCATTCGCAGCCACCAGAAGGCGCCGTTCGGTGCAAAAAAGGTTTAACCATTCGCTTTGTTGCACCAAAAGGCTTTTGGACAATGTCCGCGCATGGTTAGTAGGCCTTTGACTCTAAAGCTACGGACAACTGATGTGCAACAGATGTACAGACATCAGAAGTTTGCTGGGGCTGCAGGCAACTCGCTGCGAGGGGAGGGGGGGGGCTGTGACATTTGGATGTCGGGATTGCACTGTGGCCGCCGTCATACCTTGCTGCAGGGGGGTTGTGACCGCAATTTAGAAGGTTCCTCATTTCTCAGCACACCTTGCAAACCAAGGCCCAGCATCACGGGGGGGGGGTGACGTCAAGATGCCAGGATTGCACTCAGCAGACCTTGAAAACCAAGGCCCAGCATCATGGGGGGGGGTGACGTCAAGATGCCACGATTGCACTCAGCAGACCTTGAAAACCAAGGCCCAGCATCATGGGGGGGGGGGGGGGGGGTTGTTGTCAAGATGCCACGATTGCACCGTGGCTGCAGTACTTACCGCCTCATGCCATATTGGATTTGGCTCAGCACTTTCACATATTGCTGTTGCGGACATGCTACATCAGGTGACAACGATGGATCCAGCAACGCATCCACAGACTCTCCCACGTAGCTTCGTGCAAACATTGAATAGCCCACTCCGCACATTAGTACTGTGCTAATCACTTGCAGCCGGAAGGTTTCTACTTTCCAAGGCACCTTTGGGGCAATCCTAGATGTAGCGTTCACATCGGTGCACTGCGTTCTTCTCACGTTTGTCACCCGACCGACGTTTGTTTTTACCCCTTTTAGGACTTTTTCCTTTACCTCCCTTGATCTCCCAATCGTCTTTCTTACTCACCGTCAGATGGGGGTCACATGGAGGGTTCGGTTTGTACATCCAAATGGTTCAAATTGTCAAACACCATTCAATACGTTAGTCCATGTCGGCTTCTTCTCTGCTTTTTTAATGTTGCGTGCATGGAACCTATGGAGGCAAGTGGGAAAAGTTTGGCACGGCGGGTGAGGAAGTTGGTTACGTTTCTCCACAGTGTTGAGGGATTCGTTCATAGGCTGTTGCTTTGCATACTTCTTTTCTAGAGACGTGGTTGCAAGAGACTGCTCGCCTATGACTTACAGTTAACTGCATTTGTCGTTCTTTTGTGAGCCAATGGATAGTGAGGGTAGGTAACCGTTCTTTTATCTCCTCACTTTAGGCCGTCAAGAAGTTCTTTCTGAAAATCTCTTTAAAGGCCGGGTTATAGATAGCGTCCACGTCGAACCAAGCTCATGCTGCCCAACCTTAATGTGGTGGCTATCAATGTACAGTGTGTTGTCTAGTGCGAGCATTGTGGGGATTCAACGTGCATCTTTGCGGTCAATGACGATTCCGGTCCCGAGTAGTGCAAAACGGTAGGAGGGGTCAAGGTATGCTTAGAACAAAACCTTCTTATTTCAGTTTCAAATTGCAACCCACCGAAGGGTCAAGCCCATTGAACACCGCCAGAGAATTGTTGAGGGTTACCTTTGCCTTTTTCACCATTAGTGTTTCCTTTAACCAGACGAACGTGCTTAGAAGCGGCTGACAAATGACATCGGGAGGGGAGGGTATCTCCTCTCAAGTGCAACAAACATTGCCAACAAGCGGAGGGGCCTCCACAAGACGGGGAAGGGTAGTGTGCACGCTGCGATCGCCCCTGAAGGGTATCTGTCGGACGTGGAAGTCAGATTGCACAATATGCACGTGCATGATCACATATTTATAACAAAGAACGATGAGCATGTTGAGGAAATTTCAATGAACCAATGATACATGATATGTTGTGGAGGGTGTGGAAAAGTAGGATTAAATGAATCCTTCGTCTTTCGTGCTTGGTGTGGCTTTTCCTTTTGCTGGTGCGAAGCACCATCAAAAGAAAAGCCTTATTACGCTTTTAGCCATTTTCGGCTCACCTTTCTATGTCGGAAATTGAGCCGGGTGGGGAGGACAAAAGCAAAAACACTCCTTTGCCTTGTGTTTAAGCTAGTAGCACAAGGACAGGGAGGGTGCATTTGGCAAGATTAGCGACACAGGGTGCAAATAGCATAAAATTGACATATTCATAACTCGGGCCTATTGTTTCGGATTTTGACGAAATTAAGGGCGATTTTGGTCAATTTGGGGGTGTTCTTTTCATGTTCGAGCTTAGAACGGCGGCTGCGTGCGCCAAAAACCATCAAATTGAATAGCGGTGCTAAAACAAAATGACGGCGGTTTTTTGATTGTACAGCAAGACGGAGCTTTTAGGACCATTTATAAAACTAGTCTTAGATCGAAATGTCGTGCACCGTAGCCCGATTTCACTTTGGACAGTCAAAATGACAGATCGCAAATGCCGGCGACTGCGAAATGCACGCGTGCACAACAAATAAATAATATGGCAAATAGATTTCTTGGGACTTTGGGCTTGTGGCTTATATATGGTGTTGTTCGGCACCTCAACTTTGCTGGTGCACCTTTCAATCGCATCCCTAGCTTATATGGAATTAGTGGATGCTGGTAAAGAAGTTAAAACCTTGTAAAGATCCTAAATGTGCAAAACAGCCAAAATTGATCAAAAGAGATATGACGGTGCGACTCAGCTCCCTGAGGCGGTCATTTAGAGGGGCTGCATCGTACACTTTTGAGGTATGTTTCGTTTCAGCGCGCGGATTGTATATAATGGCATAAGGACTGCTTTTAGAGGGGGGCGGGGCCCGATTCCCCGGCCCCCCAATTAAAAGCCTCCCATGGGGGGGGAGGTGAACAAGAGCGGATCACGGAGAATTATGGCCCGCTCCTCTTTGGGGTATGCAGACCATACGGTACTTCTGCCACCGTTGCGCAGCAACGTACAATCCATATAGATGGGTTTGTAAGCACAAAAAACCCTAGGAAAACCAGCTTCACGCCTGCTAGTCTCGGTTTCTGTGGGGCAAGCCCCACAGAAACCGAGCCTAGCCACTGCTCCTTCTTGCAAACTATGCATCGAGTGGCACCAATACCCTCAAACGGGTTGAATCTGTGCTTTTAGTAACAATTTGACCCTATTTTGTTACAAATCTGTACCAAAAACGCTCCAAGCTGCTGCAAAACCACAAAACAGGTGCAGATGTGGCAAACAAAGTTGATTTCCCGACGTTTTGTCACGAGTCGATCATTTCAAGGGGTGATAACATGGGTCAAATCCGCACATGGCAGCCAAGATAAAATTCAGCCCCTATTCGGCAGAGAATGGTTAAAAAACTGCTTAAAACGGTGCTATTTCACCAAAACGACTACCATTAGCCCAAAAATTGCAAAGTTGCATTTTTTGTTTTTGGCTGCAATCATTTTGAGGGGCATATGTCACACATTTTGAGAACAGCAAAAAAAAAGTACGCGTTTTGCCATTAATACCCTTGTCGGTCGTGAATTGCGTTTCGGCGGGTACCCTTCCCGCCGAAGCCGAATCACTACGGCGCCTGCAGGGGGGAATTGAACAAGCGCGGATCACGGAGAATTACGGCCCGCTCTTCTTTGGGGTATGCATACCATACGGTACTTCTGCCACCATTGTGCAGCATCGTACAATCCATATAGATGGGTTGGTACGCACAAAAAACCCTATGAAAACCAGCTTCACGCGTGCTAGTCTCGGTTTCTGTGGGGCAAGCCCAACAGAAACCGAGCCTAGCCACTGCTCCTTCTTGCAAAATGTGCATCGAGGGGCACCGATACCCTCAAACGGGTTGAACCTGTGCTTTCAGTACCAATTTGACCCCATTTTGCTACAAAACTGCCCCCAAAACGCTGAAACCTGCTGCAAAACCACAAAACGGCACCAAATTTGGCAAACAAAGTTGATTTCCCGACGTTTTAGCACGAGCTGATCATTTCAAGGGGTAACAACATGGTACAAATTCACACGGGGTAGCCAGTACAAAATACAGCCCCTATTATTCGGAGACCGTTTGAAAAACCGCTTAAAACGGTGCTATTTCACCAAAACGACTACCAATGGCCCGAAAGTCGAAACGTCGCGTAGTTGCATTTTTGCTGCGATCATTTTGAGGGGCATCTGTGATACCTTTTGTGGGGCTGCGAAAAAAAATGTCGCTGGTTGCCAATTGGTAACCTAGTGGTCCGGACATGGCGCCTCGGCGGGCACCCTACCCGCCTCAGCCAATCTCTTCGGCCCCTGCGGGGGAGAGTGAACAAGGGGATGAGTGCGGTGGTCTAGAGGGTGGGCAATTTGCATTGGGAGGGTTGTTTTTGGAGGTGATACATACCACGGAAGCCCTTTGTTTCCTTGTACGTTTGGGGGAAATATTTTCAAAGCAATGTTCGGGCTATGTTGTTGAGCCTAACATTCGGGCCAAAGATGGTGAGAGCAATGTAGGGGCCACCTTGTGGCAAGTGATGGCTGTATGGCAAACAAATAGGTGCCATAAATGTTGAAACCTTTGCGTAGCAAAATACTTGTGGGGCGCTTCCCACTCGATGCCCCTTTGGGTAGGCGCCGGGGGGGGGGGGGGGCTTTGGCTTTTGCCCGAAAAACAACGGTTGTTTGGTGCCGCAAAACAACACAAATTGACCAGCAAACATGTTGGCCCTCATTGTTTGCCCATTTAAAAATGTTGGGAATACATATGTATGCATGTTGTTCACCGCATACCTGCACCAAAAGTCCATCGAAAGTCAACAAATTGGAAAATTGGCACACAAATGTGGCATGTTCTTTCTCTTCCAACCGACGCTGCCCCACAACTTGTGCACCTTGCCGTTCAGCCGAACCCTTACCAGCACGTACCCCACTTGACAACAAACAGCATGGCTTTTATCCACCTGTGGTAGCTACCCCATGCACCCCCCTCCCGCCCCTCAAAGCATGCAGGACCCCCCCCCCCCCAGTCACGCAATTTCCTGAGGTAAGTGAATGGATACCTGAGCGGATGCGATGAGTGAGTGGATACTTGAGTGGATGCGATGGTGCCATGCACCATCGCATCCACCCCCCCTCTCTTTGTGTGTTCCCCCTCCCGGCGAAGGCGGGGGGGGGGGGGAGTGGTGGACTAGTTAGTTTTCCCCTAGCTGGGGCAAAAGTTGCCGAAACGTGAAGTACAACTAAACATGCCATAAAAAGATGGTCAAATTGGCTAAAAATCTTCATGAGGTTATGCAAAGCAAAACCAGCAATGTGCACGCCACTCCTAAGCTTGGGGGTGCAAAACCAGTTTCTTCACCAACTGCCCGATGCGAATCAAAATTATGCACTTGATCTGTTTTACAGCGTTGTTTGTCGAAACAATGTTTCTGTGACATTGCACTTGCCATCAACGTATTTGATCATTTCGCCCCTTTCACTTATTCCGTGCCATCCAACGTTGTTGTTTCCAAATGAAAATGTACAATGCTCCCCCTGTCACCAAATTTTACTGCTTTCTCTCATGAACATTGACAAAAAGCCTTTTGTTTCGAAAAAAAACAATCTCTGCTTTCAGTGGAGCAAAAACAAAACACATCACACAACACACAAATGACACACAGATGGCAAAAGGCAGACACACAAATGACACACAGATGGCAAAATGGCAGACACACATATGACACACAGATGGCAAAATGGCAGACACAAATGACACACAGATGGCAAAATGGCAGACACAAACGACACACACATTCACAAATGACAAACACATTCACAAATGACAAACACATTCACAACTGACAGACAGGACAAATGACACACACATTGCGCGCTGACACAGAAAAGACACACACACAGTGCACTAACACACACACACAGCGCTCTAACACACCAATGACACACACCCAGCGCGCCAACACACAAAAGACACACACCCAGCACTCGCCAGACACACAGCGACACACCCAGCGCGCTGCAAACACACCATCACACACCCAGCGCGCGGCGAACACACTATCACACACCTAGCGCGCGCCGAACACACAATGACATACCCAGCGCGCGGCGAACACACTATCACACACCCAGCGCGGGCCAGACACACAGTGACACACCCAGCGCGCGGCGAACACACAATCACACACCCAGCGCGCGGCAAACACACAATCACACACCCAGCGCGCGGCGAACACACTAAGGGAAAACCCCGCGACTTAGATTACCCCGCCTGTTGGACTGGCGCGCGCAAATGCGGCGCGGAAATCTGGCGCGCTGCGCTGAGCGCCAGTCCCCCCAAATGCAAAAACGGCGGTATGACGGGATTCGAACTTCCGTACATGTCCCTCCTGCGCTTAATGCGCATGTATTTACCTATTAGATCGCCGATTTCACTGCTGGCGGTCCGGGAGCACTTGATATGGATTTGGTCCCTCCTAAAATTTGTTTTTAAAAAAAGGCGTTCGCCGGCGAGCGCCGGCGAGTTACGAATGTTACGAACGCATCGTCGAGGTGTTTGCATGCTTTCGAGTGGCCCTAGGGGTTAAGTTTTGATGAAAACTCCACCCACAAGGGTTAGATTGTGGCCCATGGAGGCCATGATGACCAATGATGGTCACAATGGTGACAATGTTGAGCTGGGTGGAGTTGAAACCACCTTGAGGGAGGTGTTTATAACACCTCAACCGAATCGAAATTTATGAACCACAACCTGTTTGGGCCCAAAAGGTTGATAATGGGCCTTTTTGGGGTCCATAGGGCCCTATGGGGTCTTGTTGAGCCCATGAGAAAGAGTCAGAAAGGCACATAGACAACCAAACCTGCAGTCCAAAAAACTAATACAGAAGTGGCAAGGAAGGTGCCATACTGTTAGAGTCAAGGACCATTGGTGTGGTCCCAAAAGCACCAAAAGAACCATCCAATGGGGCGCACAAGGGCACCAAAGGGTCCATGGGCAAGGGTGGCAGAGGCATACCTGGTTGCATAGTACTTGGAAGTACAGTGGGCAACAAAGGCATACCACCCATAGACATGTTAAACATAGAGGTCCCAAAAGGATCCATATATGAATTGTCCAATTGCATGACAGGAAGTGAAGATGAGGGTAGGATGGGTGGCATGGTGAGAGCTTGAAGGAGGGGATCATTGGGGGGCAATGGCATAGAAGTGGATGGTGTGGAAGTGGCTTGTGGAAGAGAAGTAGTTGGCGTGGAAGTGGCTGTAGTGGGAGTGCGCCGTGTGTAGGTGCGCCTAGGTGCCCGTGGCTCATTAGCCTTCTTCCAAGCCGTCCACTCCACTTGAGCTTCCTTGAATTTGGTGGTGAATTCTTCAAAAAAATTCTCCCTCATGTCTCTCCCCATTGCCAAAGCGGATTCCCTCGCCAAAGCCCTTTGGTCCTTTTCATCCCTTTCCTTTTGTTGACTTTGAAATTGCTCAAAAACATCGTCCCCCGACAAGCAACCCCCAAAGACTTTGACCCGGGCAACCGGTCGAGGCTCCTTTTTTTTTCTTGCAGTTCCATTGGAAGGTCAAACAGGGCAAGGTCGAGTTTGCGCTTCGAAGCCCGCTTACCTCGTGGTTCCTTTTTTTTGAGGGGGTCGGGTTGCACCATAGCCATTAGTGGCTCCATAGCATTAATGGGCCAAAGGCCCGTGGCGCGAAACCCATTGATGAGGTTGGAGG
The DNA here is from genome assembly GCA_964036045.1 of Eutreptiella sp. 'Long Island Sound 2002'. Taxonomy (NCBI): domain Eukaryota; phylum Euglenozoa; class Euglenophyceae; order Eutreptiales; family Eutreptiaceae; genus Eutreptiella; species Eutreptiella sp. 'Long Island Sound 2002'. The sequence continues at coordinate 91,537,892 of OZ038380.1, read as the reverse complement.
GGGTGAAGGACTCCACATACGCACGCGATGAAAGGCAAACGTAGTTGGCCCATGTGGTGGTGGAGTGGGTGGACTCATGCACCCGTTTAAGAGCGGCGTACCGCTTTTGGTAGGGTGAGTGACAAGTTTTGTTAGTCACACACATAAAATGGGTCGCGTGAGGTGGAATAACATATATGACAATGCCCTTGGCACGTGCCTTGGCAATGGTTGCCAAGGTGTACCGCGAGCTATGTCCATCAGTGAAGAGAAGGATGGGATCGGAAGGTGAACAACCGGTTTCTTTTACAACAACAGTTGTCAACCATTCCAAGAAGATGTCTTGATCCACCCAACCATTCTCACTACCAATGAAGTAGCAATCACCCACTTTTTCACTAGCAATGTTGCAAGGCCAAGAGCTATTGTTGGGAAGAATATAAGTGGGGGGGCCGGCACGTCCATTTGCAAACCCCCATCCCACAACCGTAACCCATGTGCGATCAAGGTGAAAGGAGCGACGAGCTTCGCGGGCACCACGAGGTGCAATGCCTTTGAGCTTCTTGACATTGTAGGAAATAAAGTCTCCAAGCTCATCTAGCATTGCAACACGACTCGCTTGAAGCCCTTGAGGAAAATTTGTGTGAACAAATTGTTCTAGCTCCTTAAAAAAGCCCTTGACCAAATCGGGATCCTGCGCCTTAAGGCGCGAGGATTCCGTTGCTTGGGTGTCCCGGCAGGAAAGAATGGGGTGGCGCCGCAAGAATCTATCCCACCACCCATTGGAAGGCAAGCCATCCTCGGTTTTAAAAACCAACCCTTGGTTTTGAGCAACAAGGGCTGCAAACTGGCGAACTTGAAAAGATGACTTGGTGTCATTTTTCCGCCAATGCAAAAGTGCCCAATCATGGATTTTTTCCTCCGCTTTGGGAGAAAGTATCGCTTGTGCTTCCGAACGGTTTGAGGTATCCGTTGGAAGCACGTATTTGCCCACCCGCCAATCCTTTAGTCTTAGAAATAAGGTTGACCGTGCCACTTGATACTTCAATGCGGCATCTTCAGCCAACATCCCTCCAGGTAGGCCAAGGTCATGCTTGAGGACCGCAGCAATGGCCTTCAACATGGGAGCCTCCCTCCGGGTTGGATACAACACGGAATGAGGATGCTCATGTTTCCAAGTCGCCAAATTGGGATTCTTGGAAGACTTGGTTGGGTTGAGCTCCAAATGGCTAGGCATGGTGGCTACAAATGTACACAATTGCAAAATCGGGCATCTCCCTCCCAAGCATCATGACAGGCGATGCCACAATTTTGCAGATGCGAAAATGACAAAAGTGCACTTGACACCAAAGCACCCCAACTATTAGTTAAACCCGTAACACTTGCCTCACCCGGTGCCCAAACACCCAAACTGCAACGTGCAAACTTCACATTTGGGCAATGGCCAAATTTGGCCCATCATGTCCGAAGGACATGCCATGCCTAGGGCACATGATGAATGACCAAAGTATCACTTCAAGGTAACAAACCCCCAACAAGTATAGCACGACACCAACACAAAGACTACCCAAAGCGTGAATTAGACAGCACTAGAGGGCTGTAGGCTGCCCAACGCAAAAAACGCAACGTCCAACGCAAACAGTGGCACAAAGTTATTCAAATGCGTTTAAGTACAACTCAGTCCAAGTTAGTGGGGTTGGGGTAAAAAGGTGCCCTCAAAGGGTAGGAAAGTTGGACAAATTTTCGACGTAAAATCGTCGCTTCGACGAAATTCTAGATAGTGCACCTGGTAAACAGACACTCAAAAAAGACGTTCCCAGCTTCTGGGCGTCTCATCTTCCAGGAATTTCGAGAAAATCTCAAAACTCTGCGCGCCGCGCGCCAGTCCAAGTTAGCGGGGTTTTCCCTTAACACATTGCGCGCTGACACACAGATCACACACACAGCGCGCCGACACACACACTGCGCGCTGACACAAAAGACACACTCGTGTGTGATTGTGTGTCCGGCGCGCGCTGGGTGTGTGATGGTGTGTTCGCCGCGCTGGGTGTGTCATTGTGTGTTTGCCGCGCGCTGGGTGTGTAATGGTGTGTCCGGCGCGCGTTGGGTGTGGGATAGTGTGTTTGCGGCGCGCCGGGTGTGTGTTTGTGTGTCCGGCTCGCGCTGGGTGTGTCACTGTGTGTCCGGCGAGCGCTGGGTGTGTGTCATTTGTGTGCTGGCGCGTGTCATGTGTCAGCGCGCTGTGTGTGTGTGTGTCATTTGTGTGGCAGTGCACTGTGTGTGTGTCATCTCTGTGTCACCGCGCAAAGTGTGTGTAACTTGTGTGTCCAGCGCGCGCTGTGTGTGTGCCATGCGTGTGTCAGCGCGCAATGATTGTCTCAACTGTGCCACTTGAGTGTCAGCGCGCCGTTTTTGTATGATTTTTGTGTCGGTGCACTCTAATGCGAAATCAAACTCAAACGGGGCACACACAAGCAAGCTCCAGCGAACCAACCAAGCAGGGCACGGATTGCAGGCAAGCATGCACGCGCAAAACCAAATCGACAAACTCCATCTGAATCTGCATGCATTCACCCCTGCAAAACGAAACACACCAAATCAACTCCGGGCATCACACCAGTAGCCGCCGGCAGTGGTCAACAACGGTTGCGGCTCGTCTGCGACCTTCATGTCAGCGGCTGGAGTGGGCACGGCAAAGAGCAAACAGCAAACAGCCAACACGAAACGAAACACGAAGAGCAAAGCCACGACAGCAATATAAAGGAACATATTTTTCTTTTTGACCGCAAATGACAATCACTCACCTTTTATTTTTGCCAACCAGAATTTATTGAAGTGCTGCGAGTTTGCGCCGCCGCCAAGAGCGCTGTCGCCAGTGCTAGAAATTAATTAACCTTATGATTCGATTTTTTAGAATTTCAGCCCTGAGATTCATACATTACATCAGTTTGCATATCAACTTTGGTCGCGCACCCTTAAATCCGATCCCTATACATACAGGAATTCTTGGATCCTTGCTTACAAACTACCAACTTCAAGGGCTCCTAACTATTTAAAACGACTATAAACCACGAAAACGAAGGGGCACGCTACGATCGCCACGTCGAGGCGGTCATTTTGAGGGGTAAGTGTGTAGGGGTGATAGAACCGGAATTTCGACGTTAAGGGGTTCCCTATTATAGGGGGTTGAGAGGTGGCCAGTGACTTGTGCGGAGGGGGCCCCTCCCCCTCCCCGCGCGCGTGGCAAGGCGGGCCGGGGGCCCAATCTGAACAAGGGGATGAAGGCGGTGGTCTAGAGGGTGGGCAATCTGCATTGGGGGGGTTGTTTTTGGAGGTGATACATACCACGGAAGCCCTTTGTTTCCTTGTACATTTGGGGGAAATATTTTCAGAGCAATGTTCAGGCTATGGTGTTGAGCCTAACATTAGGGCCAAAGATGGTGAGAGCAATGTAGGGGCCACCTTGTGGCAAGTGATGGCTGCATGGCAAACAAATAGGTGCCATAAATGTTGAAAACCTTTGCGTAGCAAAATACTTGTGGCGCGCTTCCCACTCGATGCCCCTTTGGGTAAGCCACCCGGGGGGGGGGGGTGCCTTTGCCTTTTGCCCGAAAAACAACGGTTGTTTGGTGCCGCAAAACAACACCAATTGCCCGGCGAACATGTTGGCCCTCATCGTTTGCCAATTTAAAAATGTTGGCAATACATATGCATGCATGTTGTTCACCGCATACCTGCACCAAAAGGCGAGTTGGATAATTATTCCATTGAGAGTCAACAAATTGGAAAATTGGCACACAAATGTGGCATGCTCTTTCTCTTCCAACCAACGCTACCCCACAACTTGTGCACCTTGCCGTTCAGCCGAACCCTTACCGCCACGTACCCCACTTGACAACAAACAGCATGGCTTTTATCCACCTGTGGTAGCTACCCCACGCACCCCCTCAAAGCATGCAGGCACCCCCCCCCCCCCCCTAGTCACGCAATTTCCTGAGGTAAGTGAATGGATACCTGAGTGGATGCGATGAGTGAGTGGATACATGAGTGGATGCGATGGTGCCATGCACCATCGCATCCACCCCCCCTCTCTTTTTGTGTTCCCCCTCCCGGCAAAGGCGTGGGGGGGGGGATTGGTGGACTAGTTAGTTTTCCGCTAGCTGGGGCAAAAGTTGCCGGAACGTGAAGTACAACTAAACATGCCATAAAAAGATGGTCAAAATGGCTAAAAATCTTCATGAGGTTATGCAAAACAACATCAGCAATGTGCACGCCACTCCTAAGCTTGGGGGTGCAACACCAGTTTCTTCACCAACTGCCCGATGGGAATCAAAGTTATGCACTTGATCTGTTTTACAGCGTTGTTTGTAGAAACAATGTTTCTGTGACATTGCACTTGCCATCAACGTATTTGATCATTTCGCCCCTTTCACTTACTCCCTGCCATCCAACGTTGTTGTTTCTAAATGCAAATGTACAAAGCTCCCCCTGTCACCAAGTTTTACTGCTTTCTCTCATGAACATTGACAAAAAGCCTTTTGTTTCGAAAAAAAACCATCTCTGCTTTCAGTGGAGCAAAAACAAAACACATCACACAACACACAAATGACACACAGATGGCAAAAGGCAGACACACAAATGACACACAGATGGCAAAAGGGGACACAAAAATGACACAAAGATGGCAAAAGGCAGACACACAAATGACACACAGATGGCAAAATGGCAGACACACATGACACACAGATGGCAAAATGGCAGACACAAATGACACAGACACATCAGAACGATCGCACTAGACAAACACCTATGCACTCGTAACTCACCCACAGTCACATTCGTAGCACAAACACACTCGGACTGACTCACAAGCACATTCCTAACACAAGCACGCTCGTGTCTCACCCAGAGGCAAATTGGTAACACAACCACACTCGTAACTCACCCACAGGAACATTCGTAGCACCAACACACTCGTCACTCACCCACAGGCACATTCGTAGCACCAATACACTCGTAACTCGCCCACAGGCACAGTCGTAACACAAGCACACTCGTAACTCACCCACAGGCACATTCGTAACACAAGCACGCTCGTAACTCACCCAGAGGCACATTGGTAACACAAGCACGCTCGTAACTCACCCACAGGCACCATCGTAACACAAACACACTCGGAACTCACCCACAGGCACATTCGTAACACAAGCACACGCGTAACTCACCCACAGGCACACTCGTAACACAAGCACGCTCGTAACTCACCCACAGGCACCATGGTAACACAAACACACTCGGAACTCACCCACAAGCACATTCGTGACACAAGCACACGCGTAACTCACCCACAGGCACACTCGTAACGCCCACACACTCGTAACTCACCCACAGGCACATTCGTGACACAAGCACACGCGTAACTCACCTACAGGCACATTCGTAACACAAGCACACTCGTAACTCACCCACAGGCACAATCGTAACGCCCACACACTCGTAACTCACCCACAGGCACAATCGTGGCACCCACACACTCGTAACTCACCCACAGGCAGATTCGTAACACCATCACACTCGTAACTCACCCACAAGCACAATCGTGGCACCCACACACTCGTAACTCACCCACAGGCAGATTCGTAACACCATCACACTCGTAACTCACCCACCAGCACATCCGCAACACAAGCACACTCGTAACTCACCTACAAGCACATTCGTAACACACACACACACAAACACACACACACACTCTCGTAACTCACCCTGAACCGGAACTCAATCTCCAACCTGAAACCTCAAACCTGAACCAGACACAGCATCACACACCCAGCGCGCGGCAAACACACTAACACTTTGCGCGGCGCGCTGACACACACACAGTGCCCTGACACACAGATCACACACACAGCGCGCTGACATACGAATGACACACACACACCGCGCCAACACACCAAAGACACACACCCAGCGCCAAATCAACTCCGGGCATCACACCAGTAGCCGTCGGCAGTGGTCAACAGCTTGCGGCTCGTCTGCGACCTTCATGTCAGCGGCTGGAGTGGGCACGGCAAAGAGCAAACAGCCAACACGAAACGAAACACGAAGAGCAAAGCCACGACCGCAATGAAAACCACCAAATTTTTCTTTTTGACCGCAAATGACAATCACTCACCTTTTATTTTTGCCAACCAGAATTTGTTGAAGTGCTGCGAGTTTGCGCCGCCGCCAAGAGCGCTGTCGCCAGTGCTAGAAATTAATTAACCCTATGATTCGATTTTTTACGATTTCAGCCCTGAGATTCATACATTACATCAGTCTGCATATTAAATTTGGTCGCGCACCCTTAAATCCGATCCCTACACATACAGGAATTCTTGGATCCTTGCTTACAAACTACCAACTTCAAGGGCTCCTAACTATTTAAAACGAACATAGATGACAAAAACCAAGATGCACGGCATGATCGCCACGTCGAGGCGGTCATTTTGAGGGGTAAGTGTGTAGGGGTGATAGAACCGGAATTTCGACGTTAGGGGGTTCCCTATTATAGGGGGTTGAGAGGTGGCCAGTGACTTGTGCGGAGGGGGCCCCTCCCCCTCTCCGCGCATGTGGCAAGGCGGGCCGGGGGGCCCAATCTGAACAAGAGCGGATCACAGAGAATTACGGCCCGCTCCTCTTCGGGGTATGCACGCCATACGGTACTTCTGCCACCATTGTACAGCAATGTACCATCCATATAGATGGGTTTGTAAGCCAAAAAAACCCTATGAAAACCAGCTCCACGCCTGCTAGTCTCGGTTTCTGTGGGGCAAGCCCCACAGAAACCGAGCCTAGCCACTGCTCCTTGCTGCAAACTTTGCATTGAGGGGCACCGATACCCTCAAACGGGTTGAATGTGCACTTTTAGTAACAATTTGCCCCATTTTGATACAAAACTGCCCCAAAAACGCTCAAAACTGTCGCAAAACCACAAAACGGTACCAAATTTGGCAACCAAAGTTGATCTCCCGACGTTTTGGCATGATCCAATCATTTTAAGGGGTAGCAACATGGGTCAAATCCGCACATGGCAGCCAGTAGAAAATTCAGCCCCTATTCGGCGGAGACTGGTTGAAAAACCACTTAAAACGGTGCTCTTTCACCAAAACGCCTACCATTGGCCCAAAAATCGAAAAATCGCGTGGTTGTATTTTCGGTGCAATCATTTTGAGGGGCATATGTCACAGATTTTGAGAACAGCGGAAAAAAAAGTACGCGATCTGCCATTAATACCCTTGTCGGTCGTGAATTGCGCTTCGGCGGGTACCCTTCCCGCCGAAGCCGAATCACTACGGCCCCTGCAGGGGAGATTGAACAAGAGCGGATCACGGAGAATTACGGCCCGCTCCTCTTTGGGGTATGCATACCATACGGTACTTCTGCCACCATTGTGCAGCCACGTAAAATCCGTACAGATGGGTTTGTAAGCCAAAAAAACCATATGAAAACCAGCTTCACGCCTGCTAGTCTCAGTTTCTGTGGGGCAAGCCCCACAGAAACCGAGCCTAGCCACTGTTCCTTCTTGCAAACTATGCATCAAGGGGCACCAATACCCTCAAACGGGTTGAATCTGCGCTTTTAGTAACAATTTGACCCTATTTCGCTACAAAACTGCCCCAAAAACGCCCCAAACTGCTGCAAAACAACAAAACTGCACCAAATTGGGCCAACAAAGTTGATTTCCCGACGTTTTGGCACGAGCCGATCATTTTAAGGGGTAACAACACAGGGCAAATCGGCACGTGGCAGCCAGTACAAAATTCGACCCCTATTTGGCAGAGACTGGTTGAAAAACCGCTTAAAACGGTGCTCTTTCACCAAAACGACTACCAATGGCCCAAAAATCGAAAAGTCGCGTAGTTGTATTTTCGCTGCGATCATTTTGAGGGGCATATGTCACACATTTTGAGAAGGGCGAAAAAAAAACGCGCGATCTGCCATCAACACACTTGTCAGTCGTGAATTGCGCTTCGGCGGGTACCCTCCCCGCCGAAGCCGAATCACTACGGCCCCTGCAGGGGAGATCGAACAAGAGCGGATCACGGAGAATTACGGCCCGCTCCTCTTTGGGGTAGGCATACCATACGGTACTTCTGCCACCATTGTGCAGCAAAGTACAATCCATACAGATGGGTTTGTAAGCACCAAAAACCCTAGGAAAAGCAGCTTCACGCCTGCTAGTCTTGGTTTCTGTGGGGCAAGCCCCACAGAAACCGAGCCTAGCCACTGCTCCTTCTTGCAAACTATGCATCGAGAGGCACAGATACCCTCAAACGGGTTGAATATGCGCTTTTAGTAACAATTTGACCCTATTTCGCTACAAAACTGCCCCAAAAACGCTCCAAACTGCTGCAAAACAACAAAACGGCACCAAATTGGGCCAACAAAGTTGATTTCCCGACGTTTTGGCACGAGCCAATCATTTTAAGGGGTAACTACACGGGGCAAATCCGCACATGGCAGCCAGTACAAAATTCAGCCCCTATTCGGCGGAGACTGGTTGAAAAACCGCTTAACACAGTGCTATTTCACCAAAAGGACTACCAATGGCCCAAAAATCGAAAAGTCGCGTAGTTGTATTTTCGCTCCGATCATTTTGAGTGGCATATGTCACACATTTTGAGAACGGCGAAAAAAAAAAGTACGCGATCTGCCATCAACACACTTGTCAGTCGTGAATTGCGCTTCGGCGGGTACCCTCCCCGCCGAAGCCGAATCACTACGGCCCCTGCAGAGGAGATTGAACAAGAGCGGATCACGGAGAATTACGGCCCGCTCCTCTTTCGGGTATGCATACCATACGGTACTTCTGCCACCATTGTGCAGCAACGTACAATCCATACAGATGGGTTTGTAAACACAAAAAACCCTAGGAAAACCAGCTTCACGTCTGCTAGGCTCGGTTTCTGTGGGGCAAGCCCCACAGAAACCGAGCCTAGCCACTGCTCCTTCTTGCAAACTATGCATCGAGGGGCACCAATACCCTCAAACGGGTTGAACCTGCGCTTTTGGTGACAATTTGCCCCATTTTGATACCAAACTGCCCCAAAAACGCTCAAAACTGCCGCAAAACCACAAAACGGTACCAAATTTGGCAAACAAAGTTGATTTCCCGACGTTTTGGCAAGAGTTGATCATTTTAAGGGGTAACAACATAAGTCAAATCCACACGTGGCAGCCAGTACAAAATTCAGCCCCTATTCGGCGGAGACTGGTTGAAAAACCGCCTAAAACGGTGCTATTTCACCAAAACGACTACCAGTGGCCCAAAAATCGAAACGTTGCGTAGTTGTATTTTCGGTGCAATCATTTTGAGGGGCTTATGTACCACATTTTGAGAACAGCGGAAAAAAAAACGCGGAAACTGCCATTAATACCCTTGTCGGTCGTGAATTGCGCTTCGGCGGGTACCCTTCCCGCCGAAGCCGAATCACTACGGCCCCTGCGGGGGAGATTGAACAAGAGCGGATCACGGAGAATTACGGCCCGCTCCTCTTTGGGGTATGCATACCATACGGTACTTCTGCCACCATTGTGCAGCAACGTACAATCCATACAGATGGGTTTGTAAGCACAAAAAACCCTAGGAAAACCAGCTTCACGCCTGCTAGTCTCGGTTTCTGTGGGGCAAGCCCCACAGAAACCGAGCCTAGCCACTGCTCCTTCTTGCAAAGTATGCATCGAGGGGCACCAATACCCTCAAACAGGTTGAATGTGCGCTTTTAGTAACAATTTGCCCCATTTTGATACCAAACTGCCCCAAAAACGCTCAAAACTGCCGCAAAACCACAAAACGGTACCAAATTTGGCAAACAAAGTTGATTTTCTGATGTTTTGGCAAGAGTTGATCATTTCAAGGGGTAATAACACGAGTCAATTCCGCTCATGGCAGCCAGTACAAACTTCAGCCCCTATTCGGCGGAGACTGGTTGAAAACCCGCTTAAAACGGTGCTATTTCACCAAAACGACTACCAATGGCCCAAAAATCGAAAAGTCGCGTAGTTGTATTTTCGCTGCCATCATTTTGAGGGGCATATGTACCACATTTTGAGAACGGCGAAAAAAAAAACGCGCGATCTGCCATCAACACACTTGTCAGTCGTGAATTGCGCTTCGGCGGGTACCCTTCCCGCCGAAGCCGAATCACTACGGCCACTGCAGGGGAGATTGAACAAGAGCGGATCACGGAGAATTACGGCCCGCTCCTCTTTGGGGTATGCATACCATACGGTACTTCTGCCACCATTGTGCAGCAATGTACAATCCATACAGATGGCTTTGTAAGCACAAAAAACCCTAGGAAAACCAGCTTCACGCCTGCTAGTCTCGGTTTCTGTGGGGCAAGCCCCACAGAAACCGAGCCTAGCCACTGCTTCTTCTTGCAAACTATGCATCGAGGGGCACCAATACCATCAAACGGGTTGAACCTGCGCTTTTAGTAACAATTTGCCGCATTTTGATACCAAACTGCCCCAAAAATGCTCAAAACTGCCGCAAAATCACAAAACGGCACCAAATTGGGCCAACAAAGTTGATTTCCCGACGTTTTGGCACGAGTCGATCATTTTAAGGGGTAACAACTCTGGTCAAATCCGCACATGGCAGCCAGTACAAAATTCAGCCCCTATTCGGCGGAGACTGGTTGAAAAACCGCTTAAAACGGTGCTCTTTCACCAAAACGACTACCATTGGCCCAAAAACCGAAAAGTCGCGTGGTTGTATTTTCGCTGCGATCATTTTGAGGGGCATATGTCACACATTTTGAGAACGGCGAAAAAAAAAGTACGCGATCTGCCATCAACACCCTTGTCGGTCGTGAATTGCGCTTCGGCGGGTACCCTTCCCGCCGAAGCCGAATCACTACGGCCCCTGCAGGGCAGATTGAACAAGAGCGGATCACGGAGAATTACGGCCCGCTCCTCTTTGGGGTATGCATACCATACGGTACTTCTGCCACCATTTGATATCCAGACGTTTTGGCAAGAGCTGATCATTTTAAGGGGTAACAACATAGGTCAAATATGCACATGGCAGCCAATACAAAATTCAGCCCCTATTCGGCGGAGACTGGTTGAAAAACCGCCTAAAACGGTGCTATTTCACCAAAACGACTACCATTGGCCCAAAAATCGAAACGTCGCGTCGTTGTATTTTCGCTGCCATCATTTTGAGGGGCATATGTCATACATTTTGAGAACAGCGAAAAAAAAAACGCGCGATCTGCCATTAATACCCTTGTCGGTCGTGAATTGCGCTTCGGCGGGTACCCTTCCCGCCGAAGCCGAATCACTACGGCCCCTGCGCGGGAGATTGAAAAAGAGCGGATCACGGAGAATTACGGCCCGCTCCTCTTTGGGGTATGCATACCATACGGTACTTCTGCCACCATTGTGCAGCAATGTACAATCCCTACAGATGGGTTTGTAAGCACAAAAAACCCTAGGAAAACCAGCTTCACGCCTGCTAGTCTCGGTTTCTGTGGGGCAAGCCCCACAGAAACCAAGCCTAGCCACTGCTCCTTCTTGCAAACTATGCATCGAGGGGCACCAATACCCTCAAACGGGTTGAACCTGCGCTTTTAGTAACAATTTGACCCTATTTTGTTACAAATCTGTATCAAAAATGCTCAAAACTGGTGTAAAACCACAAAACAGGTGCAGATGTGGCAAACAAAGTTGCTTTCCCGACGTTTTGTCCCAAGTCGATCATTTTAAGGGGTAACAACACAAGTCAAATCCGCACGTGGCAGCCAGTACAAAATTCAGCCCCTATTCGGCGGAGACTGGTTGAAAAACCGCTTGAAACGGTGCTACTTCACCAAAACGACTACCAATGGCCCAAAAATCGAAAAGTCGCGTAGTTGTATTTTCGCCGCAATCATTTTTAGGGGCATGTGTCAGACCTTTTGAGAACGGCGAAAAAAAAAGTACGCGATCTGCCATCAACACACTTGTCAGTCGTGAATTGCGCTTCGGGGGGTACCCTTCCCGCCGACGCCGAATCACTACGGCCCCTGCGGGGGAGATTGCACAAGAGCTGACCACGGAGAAATAGCGTTGAGGACAGGTTTCAAGGTGTGCAGTAGGTCAGGGTAAGCAAAGTATTAGCCTAGCTTTCACGTCAGGGTTTTTAAGCCAAAAATCACCACATGAAAACCAGCTTCACGCCTGCTACTCTCGGTTTCTGTGGGGCTTGCCGAGCCGAGCCTAGCCACTGTTCCTTCTTGCAAACTATGCATCGAGAGGCACCCATACCCTCAAACGGGTTGAACCTGTGCTTTTGGTGACAATTTGACCGTATTTCACTACAAAACTGCCCCAAAAACGCTCAAAACTGCTGCAAAACCGCAAAACGGCACCAAATTTGGCAAACAAAGTTGATTTCCCGACGTTTTGGCACGAGCTGATCATTTCGAGGGGTAGGAACATGGGGAATTCCGCACAGGGCAGCCCATACAAAATTCAGCCCCTATTCGGCGGAGACTGGTTGAAAAACCGCTTAAAACGGTGCTATTTCACCAAAACGACTACCAGCAGCGGAAAAATCGAAAAGTCGCGTGGTTGTACTTTCGCTGCGATCATTTTGAGGAGCATATGTGATACGTTTTGCGGGGGTGCGAAAAAAAATGTCGCTGGTTGCCAATTGGTAACCTAGTGGTCCGGCCATTGCGCCTCGGCGGGCACCCTCCCCGCCTCAGCCAATCTCTTCGGCCCCGGCGGGGGAGAGTGAACAAGAGCGGATCACGGAGAATTACGGCCCGCTCCTCTTTGGGGTATGCATACCATACAGTACTTCTGCCACCATTGTGCAGCCACGTAAAATCCGTACAGATGGGTTTGTAAGCCAAAAAAACCATATGAAAACCAGCTTCACGCCTGCTAGTCTCGGTTTCTGTGGGGCAAGCCCCACAGAAACCGAGCCTAGCCACTGTTCCTTCTTGCAAACTATGCATCAAGAGGCACCAATACCCTCAAACGGGTTGAATCTGCGCTTTTAGTAACAATTTGACCCCATTTCGCTACAAAACTGCCCCAAAAACGCTCCAAACTGCTGCAAAACAACAAAACGGCACCAAATTGGGCCAACAAAATTGATTTCCCGACGTTTTGGCACGAGCCAATCATTTTAAGGGGTAACAACACAAGTCAAATCCGCACGTGGCAGCCAGTACAAAATTCAGCCCCTATTCGGCGGAGACTGGTTGAAAAACCGCTTAAAACGGTGCTATTTCACCAAAACGACTACCAATGGCCCAAAAATCGAAAAGTCGCGTAGTTGTATTTTCGCTGCCATCATTTTGAGGGGCATATGTCACACCTTTTGAGAACAAGGAAAAAAAAAGTACGCGATCTGCCATCAACACACTTGTCAGTCGTGAATTGCGCTTCGGCGGGTACCCTCCCCGCCGAAGCCGAATCACTACGGCCACTGCAGGGGAGATTGAACAAGAGCGGATCACGGAGAATTACGGCCCGCTCCTCTTTGGGGTATGCACACCATACGGTACTTCTGCCACCATCGTGCAGCAATGTACAATCCATACAGATGGGTTTGTAAGCACAAAAAACCCTAGGAAAACCAGCTTCACGTCTGCTAGTCTCGGTTTCTGTGGGGCAAGCCCCACAGAAACCGAGCCTAGCTACTGCTCCTTCTTATAAACTATGCATCGAGGGGCACCAATACCCTCAAACGGGTTGAACCTGTGCTTTTAGTAACAATTTGACCCTATTTTGTTACAAAACTGTACCAAAAGCGCTCCAAACTGCCGCAAAACCACAAAACAGGTGCAGATGTGGCAAACAAAGTTGATTTCCCAACGTTTTGGCACGAGCTGATCAATTTAAGGGGTTATAACATGGGTCATATCCGCACATGGCAGCCAGTACAAAATTCAGCCCCTTTTTGGCGGAGACTGGTTGAAAAACCGCTTAAAACGGTGCTATTTCACCAAAACTACTACCAATGGCCCAAAAATTGAAAAGTCGCGTAGTTGTATTTTCGCCGCAATCATTTTGAGGGGCATGTGTCACACCTTTTGAGAACAGCGAAAAAAAAAGTACGCGATCTGCCATCAACACACTTGTCAGTCGTGAATTGCGCTTCGGCGGGTACCCTTCCCGCCGACGCCGAATCACTACGGCCCCTGCGGGGGAGATTGCACAAGAGCTGACCACGGAGAAATAGCGTTGAGGACAGGTTGCAAGGTGTGCAGTAGGTCAGGGTAAGCAAAGTGTTACCTCAGCTTTCACGTCAGGGTTTTTAAGCCAAAAAACACCATATGAAAACCAGCTTCACGCCTGCTAGTCTCGGTTTCTGTGGGGCAAGCCCCACAGAAGCCGAGCCTAGACACTGTTCCTTCTTGCAAACTATGCATCGAGAGGCACACATACCCTCAAACGGGTTGAACCTGTGCTTTTGGTGACAATTTGACCGTATTTCACTACAAAACTGCCCCAAAAACGCTCAAAACTGCTGCAAAACCGCAAAACGGCACCAAATTTGGCAAACAAAGTTGATTTCCCGACGTTTTGGCACGAGCTGATCATTTCGAGGGGTAGGAACATGGGGAATTCCGCACAGGGCAGCCCACACAAAATTCAGCTCCTATTCGGCGGAGACTGGTTGAAAAACCGCTTAAAAGGGTGCTATTTCACCAAAACGACTATCAGCGGCGGAAAAATCGAAAAGTCGCGTGGTTGTACTTTCGCTGCGATCATTTTGAGGGGCATATGCGATACGTTTTGCGGGGGTGCGAAAAAAAATGTCGCTGGTTGCCAATTGGTAACCTAGTGGTCCGGCCATTGCGCCTCGGCGGGCACCCTCCCCGCCTCAGCCAATCTCTTCGGCCCCGGCGGGGGAGAGTGAACAAGAGCGGATCACGGAGAATTACGGCCCGCTCCTCTTTGGGGTATGCATACCATACGGTACTTCTGCCACCATTGTGCAGCCACGTAAAATCCGTACAGATGGGTTTGTAAGCCAAAAAAACCATATGAAAACCAGCTTCACGCCTGCTAGTCTCGGTTTCTGTGGGGCAAGCCCCACAGAAACCGAGCCTAGCCACTTTTCCTTCTTGCAAACTATGCATCAAGAGGCACCAATACCCTCAAACGGGTTGAATCTGCGCTTTTAGTAACAATTTGACCCCGTTTCGCTACAAAACTGCCCCAAAAACGCTCCAAACTGCTGCAAAACAACAAAACGGCACCAAATTGGGCCAACAAAGTTGATTTCCCGACGTTTTGGCACGAGCCGATCATTTTAAGGGGTAACAACACAAGTCAAATCCGCACGTGGCAGCCAGTACAAAATTCAGCCCCTATTCGGCGGAGACTGGTTGAAAAACCGCTTAAAACGGTGCTCTTTCACCAAAACGACTACCAATGGCCCAAAAATTGAAAAGTCGCGTGGTTGTATTTTCGCTGCGATCATTTTGAGTGGCATATGTCACACCTTTTGAGAACAAAGAAAAAAAAAGTACGCGATCTGCCATCAACACACTTGTCAGTCGTGAATTGCGCTTCGGCGGGTACCCTCCCCGCCGAAGCCGAATCACTACGGCCACTGCAGGGGAGATTGAACAAGAGCGGATCACGGAGAATTACGGCCCGCTCCTCTTTGGGGTATGCACACCATACGGTACTTCTGCCACCATTGTGCAGCAATGTACAATCCATACAGATGGGTTTGTAAGCACAAAAAACCCTAGGAAAACCAGCTTCACGTCTGCTAGTCTCGGTTTCTGTGGGGCAAGCCCCAGAGAAACCGAGCCTAGCTACTGCTCCTTCTTATAAACTATGCATCGAGGGGCACCAATACCCTCAAACGGGTTGAACCTGTGCTTTTAGTAACAATTTGACCCTATTTTGTTACAAAACTGTACCAAAAGCGCTCCAAACTGCCGCAAAACCACAAAACAGGTGCAGGTGTGGCAAACAAAGTTGATTTCCCAACGTTTTGGCACGAGCTGATCAATTTAAGGGGTTATAACATGGGTCAAATCCGCACATGGCAGCCAGTACAAAATTCAGCCCCTATTTGGCGGAGACTGGTTGAAAAACCGCTTAAAACGGTGCTATTTCACCAAAACTACTACCAATGGCCCAAAAATTGAAAAGTCGCGTAGTTGTATTTTCGCCGCAATCATTTTGAGGGGCATGTGTCACACCTTTTGAGAACAGCGAAAAAAAAAGTACGCGATCTGCCATCAACACACTTGTCAGTCGTGAATTGCGCTTCGGCGGGTACCCTTCCCGCCGACGCCGAATCACTACGGCCCCTGCGGGGGAGATTGCACAAGAGCTGACCACGGAGAAATAGCGTTGAGGACAGGTTGCAAGGTGTGCAGTAGGTCAGGGTAAGCAAAGTGTTACCTCAGCTTTCACGTCAGGGTTTTTAAGCCAAAAAACACCATATGAAAACCAGCTTCACGCCTGCTAGTCTCGGTTTCTGTGGGGCAAGCCCCACAGAAGCCGAGCCTAGACACTGTTCCTTCTTGCAAACTATGCATCGAGAGGCACCCATACCCTCAAACGGTTTGAACCTGTGCTTTTGGTGACAATTTGACCGTATTTCACTACAAAACTGCCCCAAAAACGCTCAAAACTGCTGCAAAACCGCAAAACGGCACCAAATTTGGCAAACAAAGTTGATTTCCCGACGTTTTGGCACGAGCTGATCATTTTAAGGGGTAGCAACATGGGGAATTCCGCACAGGGCAGCCCACACAAAATTCAGCTCCTATTCGGCGGAGACTGGTTGAAAAACCGCTTAAAACGGTGCTATTTAACCCAAACGACTATCAGCGGCGGAAAAATCGAAAAGTCGCGTGGTTGTATTTTCGCTGCGATCATTTTGAGGGGCATATGTGATACATTTTGCGGGGGTGCGAAAAAAAATGTCGCTCGTTGCCAATTGGTAACCTAGTGGTCCGGACATTGCGCCTCGGCGGGCACCCTCCCCGCCTCAGCCAATCTCTTCGGCCCCGGCGGGGGAGAGTGAACAAGAGCGGATCACGGAGAATTACGGCCCGCTCCTCTTTGTACAATCCATATAGATGGGTTTGTAAGCCAAAAAAACCCTATGAAAACCAGCTCCACGCCTGCTAGTCTCGGCTTCTGTGGGGCAAGCCCCACAGAAACCGAGCCTAGCCACTGCTCCTTCTTGCAAACTTTGCATTGAGGGGCACCGATACCCTCAAACAGGTTGAATGTGCACTTTTAGTAACAATTTGCCCCATTTTGCTACAAAACTGCCCCAAAAACGCTCAAAACTGCCGCAAAACCACAAAACGGTACCAAATTTGGCAAACAAAGTTGATATCCCAACGTTTTGGCACGAGCCAATCATTTTAAGGGGTAATAACATTGGTCAAATCTGCACATGAAAGCCAATACAAAATTCAGCCCCTATTCGGCGGAGACTGGTTGAAAAACCGCTTAAAACGGTGCTATTTCACCAAAACGACTACCATTGGCCCAAAAATCGAAAATTTGCGTGGTTGTATTTTCGCTGCGATCATTTTGAGTGGCATATGTCATACATTTTGAGAACAACGAAAAAAAAAGTACGCGATCTGCCATTAATACCCTTGTCGGTCGTGAATTGCGCTTCGGCGGGTACCCTCCCCGCCGAAGCCGAATCACTACGGCCCCTGCGGGGGATAATGAACAAGAGCGGATCACAGAGAATTACGGCCCGCTCCTCTTTGGGGTATGCATACCATACGGTACTTCTGCCACCATTGTGCAGCAATGTACAATCCATATAGATGGGTTTGTAAGCCAAAAAAACCCTATGAAAACTAGCTTCACGCCTGCTAGTCTCGGTTTCTGTGGGGCAAGCCCCACAGAAACCGAGCCTAGCCACTGCTCCTTCTTGCAAACTTTGAATTGAGGGGCACCGATACCCTCAAACGGGTTGAATCTGCGCTTTTAGTAACAATTTGCCCCATTTTGCTACAAAACTGCCCCAAAAACGCTCAAAACTGTCGAAAAACCAATAAACGGCACCAAATTTGGCAAACAAAGTTGATATCCCAACGTTTTGGCACGAGCTAATCATTTTCAGGGGTAACAACATCGGACAAATCTGCACATGGCAGCCATTACAAAATTCAGCTCCTATTCGGCGGAGACTGGTTGAAAAACTGCTTAAAATGGTGCTATTTCACCAAAACGACTACCGGTGGCCCAAAAATTGAAAAGTCGCGTAGTTGTATTTTCGCTTCGATCTTTTTGAGGGGCATATGTACCACATTTTGAGAAGGGTGAAAAAAAAGTACGCGATCTGCCATCAACACCCTTGTCGGTCGTGAATTGCGCTTCGGCGGGTACCCTTCCCGCCGAAGCCGAATCACTACGGCCCCTGCAGGGGAGATTGAACAAGTGGGGGAAAACTGCACGAGATGGGGTCGCACGGGTGCTCAGATGAGAACGGGGAGGACAAGGAACACACAGGCAAAAAGACCATTCAAAGGCGGAGAAGGAGAAAACCATGAAAACACGGGATCAACGGCGCCAGCGCCGGCCGCTAGGCTCCGTTTTTGTGGGCCAAGCCCCACAAAAACGGAGCCTAGCGGGTGCTGCCTCGTGCCTATTGCACAATATGGTTGCCCCATTGGCGATAAAGGCTTGTCAAATGGGCAGCAAGTATACATGCCAAATATGGCGCAAAAAATGGCAAAAAACTGCCAAAAAACGCACCAAATTGACCGTAAATCATCGAAACGGCACCTGATTTGGCCAATGAGGTTGCTTTTCTGACGTTTTGGCCCGAGCCGGTCATTTTAAGGGGCTATGACATGATGTAAATTTGCAAGCAGAAGCCAATACGGAATTCAGCCCGGAATTTGCGGAGACTGCCCAAAAAACTGCTTAAAACAGTCCTAATTCACCAAAACGACCATCATCGGCCAAAAAGAAGAAAATTTGCGGTCCTAGAATTCGATTGCAATCATTTTAAGGGGCTGCATGAAAGGGGTTTGAGAAGGGTTGTCTTCCAGGGGGGGGGGGTCGCGTAACGTAGTAGTTGGTCACTGCTTCTGGCGCGGGGTCAGGGGCCCCCAACACCCCGACCCCCACAGAAGCCAGCCCCCTGCGGGGGGGATTTGAACAAGCGGGGGAAAGTTGCACGAGGTGGGCTCGCACGGGTGCTCAGATGAGAACGGGGAGGACAAGGAGCACAAAGGCAAAAAGACCATTCAAAGGCAGAGAAGGAGAAAACCATGAAAACACGGGAGCAACGGCGCCAGCGCCGGCCGCTAGGCTCCGTTTTTTTGGGCCAAGCCCCACAAAAACGTACCCTAGCGGGTGCTGCCTCGTGCCTCTTGCACAATATGGTTGCACCATTGGCAAAAAAGGCTTGCCAGATGGGCAGCAAGTATACATGCCAAATATGGCGAAAAATATGGCAAAAAACTGCCAAAAAACACACCAAATTGACCGTAAATCATCAGAACTGCACCCGATTTGGCCAATGAGGTTGCTTTTCTGACGTTTTGGCCCGAGCTGGTCATTTTAAGGGGCTACAACATGATGTAACTTCGCAAGCAAGAGCCAATACGGAACTCAGCCCCAAATTTTCGGAGACTGCCCGAAAAACTTCTTAAAACGGTCCTAATTCACCAAAACGACCATCATCGGCCAAAAAGAAGAAAAGTCGCTTTCTTAGAATTCGATTGCAATCATTTTAAGGGGCTGCATGGAAGGGGTTTTGAGAAGGGCTGTCTTCCAAGGCGGGGGGGCGGCGTAACGTGGTAGTTGGTCAATGCTTCTGGCGCGGGGTCAGGGGCCCCCAACACCCCGACCCCCACAGAAGCCAGCCCCCTGCGGGGGGGAATTGAACAAGCAGAGGGGCCTCCACAAGATGGGGAAGGGCAGTGTGCAGGCTGCGATCGCCTCTGAAGGGTATCTGTCGGACGTGGAAGTCAGATTGCACAATATGCACGTGCATGATCAGATATTTATAACAAAGAACGATGAGCATGTTGAGGAAATTTCAATGAACCAATGATACATGATATGTTGTGGAGGGTGTGGAAAAGTAGGATTAAATGAATCCTTCGTCTTTCGTGCTTGGTGTGGCTTTTCCTTTGCTGGTGCGAAGCACCATCAAAAGAAAAGCCTTATTACGCTTTTAGCCATTTTAGGGTCACCTTTCTATGTCAGAAATTGAGCCGGGCGGTGATGGACAAAAGCAAAAACACTCCTTTGCCTTGTGTTTAAGCTAGTAGCGCAAGGACAGGGAGGGTGCATTTGGCAAGATTAGCGACACAGGGTGCAAATAGCATAAAATTGACATATTCATAACTCAGGCCTATTGTTTTGGATTTTGACGAAATTAAGGGCAATTTTGGTCAATTTGGGGATGTTCTTTTCATTTTTGAGCTTAAAACGGCGGCTGCCTGCGCCAAAAACCGTCAAATTGAATAGCGGTGCTAAAACAAAATGCCGGCGGTTTTTTAATTGTACAGCAAGACGAAGCTTTTAGGATCATTTATAAAACTGGTCTTAGATCGAAATGTTGTGCACCGTAGCCCGATTTCACTTTGGACAATCAAAATGAAAGATCGCAAATGGCGGCGACTGCGAAATGCACACGTGCACAGGAAATAGATAGTATGGCAAATAGATTTCTTGAGATTTGGGGCTTGTGGCTTATATATGGTGTTGTTGGGCACCTCAACTTTGCTGGTGCACCTTTAAATCGCATCCCTAGCTTATATGGAATTAGTGGATTTTGTTAAAGAAGTTAAAACCTTGTAAAGGTCCTAACTGTGCAAAACAGCCATGGTTGATCAAAACAAATATGACGTTGCGAGTCAGCTCTCCGAGGCGGTCATTTGGAGGGGCTGCATCGTACACTTTTGAGGTATGTTTCGTTTCAGCGCGCGGATTGTATATAATGGCATAAGGACTGCTTTTAGAGGGGGGCGGGGCCCCATTCCCCGGCCCCCGAATTAAAAGCGCCCCATGGGGGGGGAGGTGAACAAGCGGGGTGAAATTGCACGAGGTGGGGCCGCACGGGTGCTCAGATGAGAACAGGGAGGACAAGGAGCGCAAAGGCAAAAAGACCATTCAAAGGCGGAGAAGGAGAAAACCATGAAAACACGGGACCAACGGCGCCAGCGCCGGCCGCTAGGCTCCGGTTTTGTGGGCCAAGCCCCACAAAAACGTAGCCTAGCGGGTGCTGCTTCGTGCCTCTTGCACAAAATGGTTGCACCATTGGCAAAAAAGGGTTGCCAGACGGGCAGCAAGTATACATGCCAAATATGGCGAAAAAAAATGGCAGAAAACTGCCAAAAAACGCACAAAATTGACCGTAAAGCATCAGAACGGCACCTGATTTGGCCAATGAGGTTGCTTTTCTGACGTTTTGGCCCGAGCCGGTCATTTTAAGGGGCTGCAACATGATGTAACTTCGCAAGCAAGAGCCAATACAGAATTCATGTTCGCAGTTCGCGCCTTCTGGCGAGAACTGTATGACAAACGCCCGGTGGACCTCCCAGGCTTCCAGGCAGTCCTCGGCCGCCACGTCCACCGGGTCCCTGAAGGGGCCTGGACACAGGTCCAGCAGTACTCCATGCAGGACCTGAAGTCCGCCCTGGACAAGGCCGATGGCAAGGCCCCAGGTCCCAACCACGTGGAGGCCCGTTTCATCAAGGCCCTCCCGGCACCCGTCCAGTGGCTCCTGGTCCACTCCTACCGGGCCATCCTCCGCGGCGCCCCGCTGCCGATGCACTGGAGGGACGCACACATCTGGCTCAGCCCCAAGGTACCGGGCTCTGCCAGACTGGACGACTACAGGCCCATAGCCCTGGGCCAGCTGGACATGAAGCTGCTCACGGGCCCCCTCACCCAGCGCATCACGGAAGTGCTCACACGGCACGGAGTGGTCAGCGACTGGCAGCAAGGGGCCCTCCCTGGCTCCAACACAGGCCCCCTGCTGTTCATGGCGCAGCGGCAGCTCCAGCGGGGAAGGCCCAACTGCGTCTTCTCCTTCGACGCCCGCAAGGCCTTCGACACCGCCCCGCACGGCGCCCTCCACCTCATCCTGCGCCACCTCTCCGTGCCGCCGGACGTCATTGACCTCCTGCTCTTCCTCCACACGTGCGCCAGGCTGCGCATCGTCACAGCACACGGGCTAACGCAGCCCGTCTACATGCTGCGCGGCGTCCGGCAGGGCAACCCCGAGAGCCCCCTACTGTACGCGCTCCTCCTGGAGGCCCTGCTCAGGGCGCAGGGGCACCGCCTGCGCCCGCCGGGAGGGGCCGAGCACGGCCTCATCCAGGCCTACATCGACGACCTGCTGGTGGTGGCCCACACGCTGCAGCACTTCGTCGAGGGCGTGGAGGCGGTGGCCGCGTACCTGGGGATGATGGGCATGGAGCTCAACCCCCGCAAGTGCGCCATGGCCACCACGGAGGGGGTCCCGGGCCTGCAGCTGCGCCTCTGTCCCCACCTGGAAAACCCGTGGCACTGGGTACCAGCGGCGGACTCCGTCCCCTACCTGGGACTCCAGCTGCAGCCGGACGGGGAGTTCTCCCTGCAGCGCAAGCACCGGCTAGGCCTGGCGGCGCCGCACCACTGGTGCCTTAACACCCTCGCGCCACCAAAAGTGGTGCAGGACGTCATCCTGGCGATCCTCGGGGGGGTGACGCAGTACGTCGCCCCTTTCATCGCCGACGACTCCGACACTGCACGCCACCTGGACCACATCACAGTCTAGGTCGCGAAGGACAGGGCGCGGTACGCCTTCGACGCCTCGCGGGACAGCCTGCAGGATGACCGGACCCTGGGGCTCACACGGGTGCCCACGCGGTGCCAGCAGGCAGCGGTGGCCTTCGTGGGTACACTCGTCCACCAGCGCTCAACCTCCGTGCGCGCCGAGGTCACCAAGACGTTCTGGGAAATAGCTGGCGCGCACGGAATATGTCCCGAGGTGCACTACCCCGTCCCGGAGTTCGCAACTCTAGCGGGGGGCGACTGGGTCCACCGCATACTGCGGGCCCTAGCCGCCCTGGGAGTGGGGCTGTACAACCCCATCGCGTGCCCCAGGGCGGCCCATGTCCAACTACAGTCCCCGCCGGGCAACATCGTCACGCTGCTCACCGCCAAGCTGCGACACCGCGACACGTGCCGCCTGACGGTGCCACACACAACTGAAGCCGGTCCGGACCCCCGTGGCCATCTTTGGGTCACTTGGGGTGTGTATCTATGTGCCCGCAAGCCGCCATTGGCTGATATCATACTCTCGCATCCACCTGACCTAACCCGATGTGATAGTGTGATAGGTTTGGCCATTCCGGCCATGAGCGGCCATATTCAGTACCGAAGCGCCGCCAGCGGAGATCTATATATCAGAATATCAGGAATCAACAGGGTTTTTTTTATCATAATGTTTCCGTGATTTTTCAGCCTTTCGTTCTGATAGTCAATGTATCGGCGACTGTCAGTTGGCTCGCGATTTTGCGGTAACCGAATGGTTAACTGTTATTTACAGATATTTTGGCGGAAACTCCGATGAAGGGTCAGATTTCATCAGTAAAGGGTTCGTTGCTTCCGCAATTTTCATATTATACACTCGCAAAGTTAATCCGATTTTTTCATACTTTCAGAATCGGATTTTCGACTTCGACATCGCCGCACTTGATATGATGAATCTCGAGTGGTGGTACATTTTTCCCCGATCACGAATCAACCTTCCTTTTGTTATATCCCTCATTTTTCTTTGAGATATAGTCGAAACAAAAGTGATTCGTGAGGCCACTTTGAAGAATCATATCTCCGGCTCACGGCGAGGAATATCAATATCGAGAGGTGGGTTGGAACCGCCTTGGTCTCAACGTAATTTAGGAAGCATCAAACGCCTTTGGTGTGTATACATGCCCGGTATAGCAAGGGATAATGGTCAAGAGGGTATAAAGTGATATATAACTCTTGGACCGTGCAACCGAATATTTTAATGCGACTTTCGAGTGCACCGCATGAGTGTTGGGGTTGCATAGATACTTTCCTTGGGTTCCTACGTATTTTTAACGTGAAGTTATGTCCATGGAGGGTCATGGCATATCATGGTGGGAGCCACTTTTGAGGGTATGTGTTATATGCATGGTATGTGCTTCGATATGCTCACGCCCATGTTATATATCTCCGTTTGTAGGAAGATATATGGAGTCATACGTGGCAAGGGCTTCGCCCATGTCCCAATGGTGAACTCCATAGCGCTAGACTAAGTCTACCGCTCATATAGTGCATGTGGGAAGGCCTACGGAGCGACCCACAAGCGCAAATATCAATTTTCCCATTTTCATGGTGCGTGTTGGCAGGAGGTTCGAAGGTGTCCTTATGCGTCCATATGGGGATCCAAGTGGGGGGATTGTTTGCAAACGGTCCCAAGCAATTGTTGTTTGAGTCATAGGTTGACACCATGGCTGAGCGAAGTTATATACTATTGTAATTATCTTGAATTTGGCATTATTTGTATGTTTTTGACCTCATTTTATGCTCATTTTTGTGTTTTATGTGCTCAGCTGGTCGGCTAACAGTAAAGGGCCTAGAGATCCGTGAACTATGGTATGTTGCTTATATGTTGGCATATGCTTCGGTGTTGTACCTCACCATATGCCGGATCACATGGTCACTTTGGCTTGTCACACGAGGCCTCACAAAATTAGGTCTCAAACTCATGAGCTGCTTTGTGAAGCATGCCATGTACATAACCGGAGAGGTTTCGGAGCCAATGATGGGATATTCTTGGGCATGGACCTTTGGTCTATATCACCCTTGTATATTACTTTCCGGTTTGACACATGCATGGAGCATTTGGATATTTGCCGTATGCATTTTTGAGTATATAATTGACTTTTGGGCATAATGGTGTGATTTGCCTGATTTTGCCATGTTGTGAGGTCAACATCATGGGGCAGTTCTCCAAGCCCAATCGACTCCATGTCCAACCAAGGTTATGTCAGGGTAGGGCATGGTCCTGAGTGCCACTCTAGGCCATGATGCGCCACCTCCCCTATTGGGCTAGGATTGAGAGGCTTGGGAGTGAACACATTTTTGGGGTTTATGTAGTGACTTTTGACACATGGCATGTAACCATCTTATTGGACTGGGTTCGGGGCATCATGTTGGTGAGTCAAGGGAAGGTCTTGAGTCCAGGAAATGAGGGGTCTATGGCTGTGATTGTGTACGTTTCCATCTTTCCCCAACTTTGCTTTATTTGTGTTCATATGCCAATTTCAGGGCTTTCTTCCTTGGTGCAATTCTTGTACATGCCCGCCATCGTGAGACCATCGATGTGCTGAACGGAAGCCCGCAGTGTGAATTGGGTTATTGCTGTATTTGTGGGATCTGGTTGCTGTTCAGGGTTGAAGGAGGATTTTATTTTCTATATTTTTGGATTTTGGACCCTGGATTTTGAGGAATGCAAGCATTGATCAGGAGCAAGTCAGCAGGGATTACAGGCGGAAGGGGCACAGCGGGGGCCGGTCCTGGTAGGGACCTTCTTTATGGTAGCAGAGGCTTACCTGCTGCCCCTACCTACCGCCGACCCGGGGACTTGGGCCCCTATGAGCCCTGCCCAAGTACTGAAGCGGTACCCAGAACCCCATGGCCAGGTTACGGCATACAACCGGTCTCCGGTCCACTAACCCCATGTACGGAAGTGTTCCGTGCCGTGAAGCCCCGCATCGGCAACCGATGCACAGCCAGCGGAGATTTGTGTATCAGAATAACAGGAATCAACAGGGTTTTATTTTCATATTGTTTCCGTCAATTTTTACGCTTCCGTTCTGATACTCACTGTTTTGACTGCTGGCGGTTGGATCGCGACTTTACCGTAACCGCCAGTTTAACTGTAATTAATGGAAATTTTAACGCTATCCGTCACGAAGGCTCCAAAGTCGTCAGGAACTGCATGGATGCTTCCGCAATTTTCACATCTTACACTCGCAACCTTAATCCGAATTTTTCAGGATGTCGAAATCGGATTTTCGACTTCGACATCCCCGCACTTGATTTGACCTCTTTCGAGTGGACCTACGTGCTTCCCTATGCACGAATCAACTTTCCCTTTATCCTGCCCTCCATTTGTCTTAAAGCTATGGGCAAAACAAAGTTGATTCGTGAGGCCACTTGTGAGGGTCATATCTCGTGCCGCTTGCGAGTATTGACGATAAGGAAACGTGGGATGTATTCACAATACTCCCGACGTAATTTAGGAAGCATTATATGCCCTGCGTTTCCACACGTGCGCGCTAGTGTAATGGATCATGGTCAAGAGGGTAGAGTTTGCGTTGTAACTCTATGGCCATGATGTTGCGTGCGTTAAGATAACTTTCGAGTGTAGCGCGCAGGTGTTGGTGATGCATAGGAACTCTCCTTGAGTTCCTATGAGCGATTGACACAAAGTTATGCCCTTGGAGGGGCATGACATATCGTGGTGGGAGCTACCTTTTTGGGCAATATGTGGTATGTGCCATGTGTTGTGCTGCGTGCCCATTTGGCGGGTCCATAGCTCCAAGCCGAACCCGCCAATGGACCCCATATTGTGCAAGCCCCTTCTCCATACTCCCCACGATCAATTGCAAGCCTAACCTTCGTGAAGGGAAGCTTGTGTGGTGATCCCGAAGCGATGCGTTGGGAGCAAGGTGTGTATTTTGCAATTTTCCATAATTTCATGTGCCCACTTGGGAAGTAGCGCTCGTAACCTTTCAAGGCGCCCCAAGTGGAGCACATATGTGGGATCGAAGGTCATTGGTGTCAAGTCATTGTGTGTAGAAGGATTAAGGGATTGCACGATCCAAGCCGAAGATATTATAATATAATTATGCACCTTTCAAGGCACTTTTGTGTGTGCTTGTGCCAATTTTGCCATTTTTGGCCCGTCATGATGTCAAGTGGCGACCGTGTATCTCAACGTTGCGCTCAATTGACATCATGACCCAAGTATGATATGAGGGTACATACTTCGGTGCCCAACATATCTTGGACCCGGCGAATAACTCCTCTTAGGCTTGGCATGCCGTGGCCGCCATGTTGGCGATTTGGGACTATCCCAAATCATGGGCTCACTTGGCGACCCTGCCATTCCCAATATCGGAGGAGTTGGGCGAAGCCCAAAAGATATGTTGGACCAACATGACTTGATACCAATCCTATGGCACACTCCGGTCCGAGTCAGGCATGTGCCTCATTTGCCCCAACCATGAGTGTGCGCATTTTCGGCCATTTTGAGCAATTTTCCACTTTTGCTGCCCGCCGTGCACTATGTTCTAACCCTCGTGCACGCCGGACGCATGGACCAATGGACCATATATGACATGGGTGTTATGGGTAATGGTCCCCATGGTCCACACACCACGTGGGCGAAGCGGAGCCACCTTCGTTAAGGCGCTAGCCCAAAGTGAGTGTGGGCAATTTTGCAATTTTGGCATTTGTGGACCCAATTGGGATCGTCACCACGCCAAGTGGCATGGAGATCTTTGGGAGCCAAGGGCATGGGAGTCTCCGTTGGACTCCCGGTGGATCGCGTGTGGAATGGCGGATCCAATCTCCAAGCCGGCGTGGAGATATACTATTGGGAGCACACCGAATTTTGGCTCATTTCAAGCAGCCAAAATGACCCAATTTTGGGACCCCAATTTCCCCCTTCCGTGTGGTCAATTGGCGGCCCCATTTCTCTAAGCCAATGGGGGGCCTGGACCTAAATTCAAGTTGTACACTGAGATATAAGTCCTAGGTCCTGCCTCCTACCCTTAGAGTCATTGGCCTTACCTTGGCCGGGCGAGCCACGCGTGGGAATGACGCCAGTTTTGGTGATTTTGGCATCATGACCCCACTTGACTCATCCGTGGTGCCCTGATGCCGGGACCTCAGAGGGAACCAGGTTGGGTGAGGGTTCCAGAGAGTTCATACTCGAAGGGCATAGGGTCAGTTGCCTCGTCCCTACCTCTGGCGGGTCCGGACGAGAGGTCAATTTTGGAGTTTTTCAAGCTAATATCAGTTTGGGCTGAAACAGCCCATTTTCAGCTACCAACTCCTGAGGGATAATGGCGGGGCCATATCTCTGGCTCAGAGTGGAGTTGGGACCTGCTGTTAAGGGAGCATAGGGAGCCACCGTCGGTTGGCCTTGCAGCCCCTTGGTTCCCAGGAACTCGCCTGTGGCTAGGCGGGACACCTCCCCCATTGGCAGGGTTTCAGGGTCCGGACTGAGCAGGGCATGGGTTGTGTTTGAGCCCCCGCCCCCACCAGCCACTGAGAGGGTCGGACCTGGGATTGGGATACAAGTTAGGATAGAGTGTCTATTGTCCTGTGATGCCCTTACCCCAGTCCAGTCTTAACCCCATGTGTACATATCCTGATGTGTTGTTGTACATACTTTTGTTCCCTCTTTGCAGAGTGGCAAGGATTCTGAAACGCTTTGTCACATGACATGAGCGCATTGATGCCCCTGTGAGCGTAGTGCTTTGCCTGCCTGCTCACTGGCGCGTGTCCCGCAGCGTCCCGTGGCCGGCCCCCCACGGGAACGCGTCAAAAGCGTTTCAGGAGGCGTATGCCATCGTCATGGCTCTCAGGAAATGGGCTGGGTACATAGCCCTCCATCCCGTCACCGTCTGCACCGACCATCAGAGTCTGCAGTCGTAGCACAAGGAGCACGTGGACACCCCCTCAGGTCCCGCCTCCCGACGGGCAAGATGGCACGAGACCTTGGCCAAGTTCGACCTTACGGTTGTGTATATTCCTGGAAAGGATAACACCGTGGCGGACTGTCTCAGTAGGTGGGCCTATCCCGCCAGCAAGGGCATGCAGGACATCTCTGCCCATGGCGATGAGGCTGAGACCGCTGAAGCCAAGAGGATCATCGAAATGGAGCGCCTGATGGAGGAGGAGGGTGCTAAATGCTTCGTCGTCATGGCCGCGGATGCCCCCCTCGCAACGAGGGTGAGCAGAGCGGTCAGAGTACTCGCCCCCGAGGGAGCTGAGTCCGACAAGCACCTCTTCCCGGAGTCTTGCCTCCAGGATGACTGGACCGACGACTACGCCAAGTCTGAGGCCTTTGCGGCCGAGTATAGGGCTGTGACCGACCCTGATGACGGGCAGAAGTGGCCAAAGGGGCTGACTGAGGAAGATGGCAAGCTCTACCGGAATGGTAAGCTGCTAGTCCCAGAGTCCCGGGTGCTCGAGCTGTGTGAGGCTTGGCACCACCACATGCTGCACCCAGGGGTCAAGAAGCAAGCCCTTGACATGCAGCGTCGGTTCGAGATCGACCATATCGTTCTCTACACCGCCATCAAGAAGGTCAGGAAGGGTTGCTCGGTCTGTCAGGCCTGCAATCCCGATAACCGGAACGTCAAGGGGGAACCCCAATGGACCCCGGTTCCTGACCAGCCCATGGAGAGCGTGGCCATGGACGTCTTCTCCATGCCCGAAGTGCACATTGGCAAGGAGACCTTTGACTGTGTGGTTCTCTGTGTGGACCGCCACAGCGGCTACGTTGTAGCCGTTCCGGCACGCAAAAAGGGGTTGCTTGCCAAGGAAGTGGCAGTCATGATGATTCGTCATTGGCTGACCGTCTTTGACATCCCCCGCACCATTTGCGGTGACCGAGGGCCCCAGTTTACTGGTGGCTGGTTCAAGGCTATGTGTTCCCTCATGGGAATACGTCATGCCAAGAGCGCCGCCTATCTCAGCCGGTCTAACGGCCGTGCTGAAGTGGCTGGACGGCAGCTGTTCGAGAAGCTGCGCAAGATCCAGATCACCAATCCACGTCGGAACTGGTTTGAGGAGATGTGGCCTGCTCTGAAGGCCCATCATGACACCCCCACACCGGGCGGTTTGTCCCCTCACCAGATTCTGTTCGGCAGGGACCCCCTGGGTCGGGGACTTCCCTTGTCTGGTGATGGCATGGCTATGGATGCCAAGGAGTTCTTCGCGCGGCAAGAGCAAACGGCGCGGGACATCCGCCAGCAGCTTGAGAAGGAGCATGCTGAGCGTCAGAAGTCCGCCCCGAGCTCGACAGCGCAGAAGTTCAGGGTGGGAGACCCGGTGTGGGTGATCAGACCCCGCCCTATGGGCACCCACCGCACCAAAACCTGGTTCACGCCCGGCGAGGTAGTCCGCAGGATTGGTGAGGACCCCTACCGCATCAAGGTGGGTCACGGACAGTTCCGGGAGCGCCACGAGAGTCAACTCCGTGTGCGGGAACCCGACCTCCGTGGCCAGCATGTGTCCCTGAGCTATGCCGCACATGAGGCCGATTCGGACGACGACTATGCTGAGCAGGACGACTATACAGTCGAGAAGATCCTGGCTCAGCGTGCGAAGGCCTCGGCACCAGGAGGTCTGGAGTTCAAGGTTCGTTGGCGAGGCTATGGGCCGTCCCACGATACCTGGGAACCCGTCTCCTCGTTCGTGCCGCGGGTCAACACTCCCTTCATGGAGTACATCCGCAAGCACAAGACCAAGATCCATGTCTCGGACTTGGCAGCACTCACCCGGGCGATTGCAGCCAGGGGTGCCTGATCAGCGCCCTGAGATCTCCCCTGATGTGCTTTGAGGCGCTTGTGAGGCCGACGGATCGTCCCTCACTTGCTTGCTCTCTCTCATCTTCCGGTGACCTGCCATCAGAGTGGCCATATACCCCCCCCTGCTGAATCCAGAGGAGGATGGCCCCTTTCTTTCAATTCTATTCGTCACTCCCCCCCCTGCTGAATCCTTGGGAAACCAGGTAGGGCGACTGACCTTCATATTTCTGAGCTCTTAGGGCCTTGAAGCCCATACAACGTTGCGCAACGGATGCCGCTGTCATCGGCATTGCGATTTTTGGTGTGTGGTCTGGTCCCATGGCATTTGCGGGATCCAGACCAGTCGACGTGTGTCTGCAGACTATATATGGCCTGGACTCAGGCGTTATCCTGTCCACCCTCCTGCATTGCCTTATCCTGACCGTGGCGTGGGTTGGCGCTCTGTCCAGAGCGTGTTTACACGCCTATTTACCCAGATTATTGCTTGTTTTTCTGCCCTCCAGGATATGTGCATCTGTATGTTAAGTGTCATCAGCCAATCGCTGAGGGATGGACTGTTTTTCACCACGAATCGGGATACAGAGGCGCCCTGAGTCGCCGTGTACATGTTCTTACAGCCTGGTCCAGCCTGGACCAGTACTTGATTACAGATTCTACTGTTTGAGTGCCCGTGATACCGTGTTGCCCTATTCGCTGTGATGTGTGGAGATCCTGATGGCGCCAGGCGGGAAGCCCAGTTGCCTGACTACACTCCCAGCGGTCCGCCACTGTCAGTCCCAGTGTGAGCCTACCGATTCGCAGACGCACTTGCATTCGGATGGCGGCCTCCGGTGCTCCTGACCTCGGTCAGTCTGCCTGGGAAACTGGTGGTTTGAGGAGTCGACGCCTCCGCCCACACTGCATGAGGACTCCCTCATGTATGGCCTTCGTGGCAGTAGGGTGAGGGAAAAGACGGCCTTGATGCCCGATCCCTTCAGGAGGAGTTCCCTTAAGATTTGGGGTTCTTAAGGAGTTCGACTATGGCACTCTGGACTCGCGTCGTATGGATATGGACATGGTGCGCCCGAGGAAGGACCCGTGGGGACTCTCCCCAGTCGGCGGGCCTTGGGAAGCTTGGGGTAGCCTGATGGATCTTTGTGGTCGCTCTCGACTTGTGGGACCACCTCGGTCGTCGTGTGTCGCCTATGTTGGCCGTGTATGCCACTGCCACTGTGGTGGTGACCGTAGCAGCCGGCACCCGGTGCGCCTGGTATGGGTTAACGGGTCCTTTGGATGCCGAACAATCGCCACCAGGACCCGGGATTTGATACTTGATACTATACATGTGCTACGAGCTTATACAACATCATAC
The DNA here is from genome assembly GCA_964036045.1 of Eutreptiella sp. 'Long Island Sound 2002'. NCBI lineage: Eukaryota > Euglenozoa > Euglenophyceae > Eutreptiales > Eutreptiaceae > Eutreptiella > Eutreptiella sp. 'Long Island Sound 2002'. The sequence continues at coordinate 91,505,987 of OZ038380.1, read as the reverse complement.
CTATCTTACTGTGACATACTGAAGTGAGGATGTGACACCCCCCCCCTCTCAGGAAGTGGTCCTGGGTACCCGCTGCCATGCGTGGGTGTTATCGAGCCCCCCCCAGGGTTTGCTCTAAGGAGGCGGGTGAAGCGGTACCCAGAACCCCATGGCCAGGTTACGGCATACAACCGGTCTCCGGTCCACTAACCCCATGTACGGAAGTGTTCCGTGCCGTGAAGCCCCGCATCGGCAACCGATGCACCGCCAGCGGAGATTTGTGTATCAGAATATCAGGAATCAACAGGGTTTTATTTTCATATTGTTTCCGTCAATTTTTACGCTTCCGTTCTGATACTCACTGTTTTGACTGCTGGCGGTTGGATCGCGACTTTACCGTAACCGCCAGTTTAACTGTAATTAATGGAAATTTTAACGCTATCCGTCACGAAGGCTCCAAAGTCGTCAGGAACTGCATGGATGCTTCCGCAATTTTCACATCTTACACTCGCAACCTTAATCCGAATTTTTCAGGATGTCGAAATCGGATTTTCGACTTCGACATCCCCGCACTTGATTTGACCTCTTTCGAGTGGACCTACGTGCTTCCCTATGCACGAATCAACTTTCCCTTTATCCTGCCCTCCATTTGTCTTAAAGCTATGGGCAAAACAAAGTTGATTCGTGAGGCCACTTGTGAGGGTCATATCTCGTGCCGCTTGCGAGTATTGACGATAAGGAAACGTGGGATGTATTCACAATACTCCCGACGTAATTTAGGAAGCATTATATGCCCTGCGTTTCCACACGTGCGCGCTAGTGTAATGGATCATGGTCAAGAGGGTAGAGTTTGCGTTGTAACTCTATGGCCATGATGTTGCGTGCGTTAAGATAACTTTCGAGTGTAGCGCGCAAGTGTTGGTGATGCATATGAACTCTCCTTGAGTTCCTATGAGCGATTGACACAAAGTTATGCCCTTGGAGGGGCATGACATATCGTGGTGGGAGCTACCTTTTTGGGCAATATGTGGTATGTGCCATGTGTTGTGCTGCGTGCCCATTTGGCGGGTCCATAGCTCCAAGCCGAACCCGCCAATGGACCTCATATTGTGCAAGCCCCTTCTCCATACTCCCCACGATCAATTGCAAGCCTAACCTTCGTGAAGGGAAGCTTGTGTGGTGATCCCGAAGCGATGCGTTGGGAGCACGGTGTGTATTTTGCAATTTTCCATAATTTCATGTGCCCACTTGGGAAGTAGCGCTCGTAACCCTTCAAGGCGCCCCAAGTGGAGCACATATGTGGGATCGAAGGTCATTGGTGTCAAGTCATTGTGTGTAGAAGGATTAAGGGATTGCACGATCCAAGCCGAAGATATTATAATATAATTATGCACCTTTCAAGGCACTTTTGTGTGTGCTTGTGCCAATTTTGCCATTTTTGGCCCGTCATGATGTCAAGTGGCGACCGTGTATCTCAACGTTGCGCTCAATTGACATCATGACCCAAGTATGATATGAGGGTACATACTTCGGTGCCCAACATATCTTGGACCCGGCGAATAACTCCTCTTAGGCTTGGCATGCCGTGGCCGCCATGTTGGCGATTTGGGACTATCCCAAATCATGGGCTCACTTGGCGACCCTGCCATTCCCAATATCGGAGGAGTTGGGCGAAGCCCAAAAGATATGTTGGACCAACATGACTTGATACCAATCCTATGGCACACTCCGGTCCGAGTCGGGCATGTGCCTCATTTGCCCCAACCATGAGTGTGCGCATTTTTGGCCATTTTGAGCAATTTTCCACTTTTGCTGCCCGCCGTGCACTATGTTCTAACCCTCGTGCACGCCGGACGCATGGACCAATGGACCATATATGACATGGGTGTTATGGGTAATGGTCCCCATGGTCCACACACCACGTGGGCGAAGCGGAGCCACCTTCGTTAAGGCGCTAGCCCAAAGTGAGTGTGGGCAATTTTGCAATTTTGGCATTTGTGGACCCAATTGGGATCGTCACCACGCCAAGTGGCATGGAGATCTTTGAGAGCCAAGGGCATGGTAGTCTCCTTTTCCCTCCCGCTGGATTGCGTGTGGAATGGCGGATCCGATCTCCAAGCCGGCGTGGAGATATACTATTGGGAGCACACCGAATTTTGGCTCATTTCAAGCAGCCAAAATGACCCAATTTTGGGACCCCAATTTCCCCCTTCCGTGTGGTCGATTGGCGGCCCCATTTCTCTAAGCCCATAGGGAGCCTGGACCTAAATCCAAGTTGTACACTCAGATATAAGTCCTAGGTCCTGCCTCCTACCCTGTGAGTCATTGGCCTTACCTTGGCCGGGCGAGCCACGCGTGGGAATGACGCCAGTTTTGGTGATTTTGGCATCATGACCCCACTTGACTCATCCGTGGTGCCCTGATGCCGAAACCTCAGAGGGAACCAGGTTGGGTGAGGGTTCCAGGGAGTTCATACTCGAAGGGCATAGGGTCAGTTGCCTCGTCCCTACCTCTGGCAGGTCCGGACGCGAGGTCAATTTTGGAGTTTTTCAAGCTAATATCAGTTTGGGCTGAAACAGCCCATTTTCAGCTACCAACTCCTGAGGGATAATGGCGGGGCCATATCTCTGGCTCAGAGTGGAGTTGGGACCTGCCATTAAGGGAGCATAGGGAGCCACCGTCGGTTGGCCTTGCAGCCCCTTGGTTCCCAGGAACTCGTCTATGGCTAGGCGGGACACCTCCCCCATTGGCAGGGTTTCAGGGTCCGGACTGAGCAGGGCATGGGTTGTGTTTGAGCCCCCGCCCCCACCAGCCACTGAGAGGGTCGGACCTGGGATTGGGATACAAGTTAGGATAGAGTGTCTATTGTCCTGTGATGCCCTTACCCCAGTCCAGTCTTAACCCCATGTGTACATATCCTGATGTGTTGTTGTACATACTTTTGTTCCCTCTTTGCAGAGTGGCAAGGATTCTGAAACGCTTTGTCACATGACATGAGCGCATTGATGCCCCTGTGAGCGTAGTGCTTTGCCTGCCTGCTCACTTGCGCGTGTCCCGCAGCGTCCCGTGGCCGGCCCCCCACGGGAACGCGTCAGTACGCTCGGGTGCGTATTGTGGACTCGGTGGAGACCACGCCGGAGATTGGAGCCATAGAAGAGCCGAGACGTTCAAGAGCATGGCGAACTCCGGAAGTTGAAGCCCGAGGAGAAGTACGACATTCGGGAAGAGGAGGACTTGACATGGAGGATCTGGTCTCCATGTGTGAGCGTCGCTGCCGAAAGGCATGCAACCTCCGCTCCGCCGCGGAGGACTCTGAGGAGGCCTGCCATTCAGGCAGCAGTGGAGGACAGGCCCGGCGCTACCGGAAGCGCGGGTCACCCAAGTCCGCGGCAAGGGACGCCGGGCTATGGATACGGACCCTAGCCCGGTCAGGGGCACTCCGAGGGCTATCGGACAGCCTATGAGCAGCCTTCGGAGTCGGAGGAGACGGCCAGACCGCCCACAAGGGCGAACACGGCCCCCGAGCCCGCCCTGAAGCACGACGCCGAGGGCTTGGAGATGCCAGCCAGGGCCCGAACGGCACCTGTGCCCCGGCACACGGAACCAGAGACGGACGCCATAGGCGATACGCCCATGGGGGATGAGTCTGAGGCGCCGGGAACCGCGGGATGCGCTGGATCAGGCGGAACGCACGCTGAGTGCCACTGCGAGCACGTGTCCTTCCTCATGGGCAAGTACCCAAAGATGGGGATGGACGCTATCGTCCATCGACTCGACCGCCCGGACAACGCGAAGGACGGCCTAGAGGAGGACGTCGCCGGGATCATGGATGACCAGTCGGCCGCGGAGAAAGACATGGAGGAGCTGCGAGTGGAACGGGACCGGTACCGGGAGAATCTGGAGCTGGCCCTGGAGAAGCAGCAGCGAGTGGTGAACAGCCTCCTCCACCTGGTGGAGGACATGTCGGGACGCCTGAAAAGGCTAGAGGAGCTACAGCCCCTCGCCTCGGGTCCGGAGCTCCCGGCAAAGCCGGCTGCGGCAGAGCTGGTGGAGCGGGTTAAGACCCTCAGGAGCGCCATGGATAAACCCATGGGCGGCCCTGCAGAGGCACCCTACGCGCCTCCGCGTGTTGACCCGGGTGCGCTGCCGTTTGTTCCCATGTTCAGCGAATCCACAATGCTCGGGGAACACACGGCACCGGCTGGGTCCATGCGGGAAGGGCACGTAACCACGGACCCGAGGAGCCTGACGGTACAGATGTCCCACGCTGCCCAGGATCTACCGCCAACTACGACTACCCATGCAGTTTATGCGGAAGAGGAGATCCAGAGCCAGACCATGCAGGGGCGAACCATGGGAAGCGCCGACGGACATGGTCGAGGCCACCCAGGCGGAAATCTGTGGGCGAAGGACCCCAATACGGGGATATGGACGGCCGATGGAGAAAGTCCTTCCCGCATTCCAAACCCCATGGGTTCAGGCCCAACTGGACCGCACTCCATGGAGGAGAGGGATGTACGGGGAGTGTACTCACACCCCCCCGGCCACAGGTGGTATTCGTCTCGGTGGAGTGGTGGCTGGAGACGTCGGAGACGCCATCAGGATCGACGACCTCAGGGGAATCAAAATCCCCTACTATGATGGCAACCCCTCCAACCTGGACGACTTCATCCTGGATTGGGAGGACTTTGGCGAGGAGGTCGTCGGCGAGATGCGGGGAGCGCCGCGGGACAAGTGGGTATGCCGGACATTCCCACACCGGCTGGTGCAGGACCTGAAGAAGGAGCTGCGGGATCAGATCCGGGAAGGACTGATCAGGACGGAGCAGGCCTGCCTCCAGTGGTTGGAGGATGAGGAGCGGGTGGACGCTCCGAACCAGAAGCTGGAGGACTTGTGGTCCATCCCGCTGCCGATGGACCGCGGTGAGTTGCGGGTCCGGGAGTGGAACCGGTACCTGCGAAAGTACCGAAGATGCCTCAAGCTGGTGGAGGACTGGAATGAGGCCAGCGAGATCCGCCACCTGCTGAAGGACGTCCTCCCCGGCAACTGGAAGAGGAGAGTGGAGGACGAGGAGAAGAAGCGAGCCAAGAAGCGGGTGGCGGTGAGGATTATGGCGGCGGAGGATACCCATGCGGGTATCATGGAGTTCTTCAGGAGGAACCTGGGCGAGCCCAACCGGATGTTGGGACTGAAGAACGCCGTGTACGTGGAGGTATTTGGAGACTCCATGGGGCAAAGGTTGCTGCGCCTCAACAACGTGGAGTGGACGCGCGGGGAGCCGCTGAGGATGCAGGTCATCTTCGCCCGCATGAGCCTGGACGAGATCGTGAAGTACACCACGGTGGAGTTGAAGCTCAATGCGAAGAACGAGGCCCACGTGCAGGATCGACATGGTCATGGACAACGAGGCCACCGAGAAGACCGCCATCATCGGGAGATCCAGGAGGACACGGCCAACTCCGCGGAGGATGGTAGTGGAAGTGGCCAAGACCACTGGACTGGGTCCCGGGAGGATCACGAGGAGGCCCATTTCTTCGCGTTTGTGGCGCACAACGCGAGGGAACATGGGCAGGTTCGGTCCAGATGGAACCGGGTGGGACCCAAGAAGAACAAAGAGCCAAGGAGGATTGGGAACCCACTGCTCTCGTTCCGGGAGTACAGGTCTCAGCATGACGGGTGCTGGGTCTGTTATTGCAAGGGAAACAACCATGCACACGACCACCGTCAGTGCAAGGTGTATGAGGCGGACAACAAGGCCTACTTCGCCGCCCACCCCGAGAAGAAGCCCAAGGAGCAGCGGATTTCCGATTGGAAGGCGAAGGGCGGAGACGGGGGAAAAGGCCAAGGCAAAGGCCAAGGGAAAGGCGGAGGAAGAGGCTATGGTGGTGGACCTGGCCAAGACTGACGAGTGAGGTCGATCGAGGAGGTTGCTGAGGACATGTTGAGGACATTGGAGGAACTCAAAGCCCAGCAACGCGGTGGACAAAGTCCTGGCGGATCGCAGCCGGAAGGGGCTGCGGGAAGCCAAGTCTAGAGGAGCCCCCACGGGAGTGGGACCTCGGAGGTCTCTCCTCCGGAAATCAGTGGAATCCCAGAGAAAGCGAAGGCACATCGGGTGCCGAAGAAGGCTCCGGAAGAGCCAAAACCACTGACTTTTGCCACTCCCAACCCCTGGAGCGCCCTGCCAAGGGAAGTACATGTGGGTACGGGACATGGCAAGAAGGAAGGAGCGACCACGGAGAGCCCCGTGGATGCACAGGACCAGCCCAAGATCTACACCATCCGTGACCATACCCTTGAAGTCCTGATGCACCCGGACGTGCTAGAGTTGCATGCCGTGAGAGTCGTCCATACGCCTCATGGTGACGAGCGGCAGTTGCACTTGAAAGTGCGAGTACGGTGCGGACGAGAGGAGAAGGTGGTGGATGTGTTGGTGGATACGGGTGCCCAGGTGAGCCTGGTCCGGAGCGGGTTGTTCAAGGAGGAACTCCTGCAGCCCAGCCGGAGACCGGTTCGCTTGAAGGTCGCCAACGGAGAGATTATGGGTGGGGGCACCCATGAGGCCACTATCAGTATGGAATTCTGGGAGCATGAGCGCTTGAACCGCCCTGATCAGGCGAAGAGAAGCACTCTATCCGGGAACTTGTATGTGGCCGACATTACAGATTGGAATATGATCATGGGGTATGACTTCATGGTGGCAAACGCCATTGGAGCCCTTCCCCATCGTGTAACGCTGGTCCCGGAGGATGATGAATGCCTCACATGGCTGTCCACGGACTATGCATGCGGATCATCCCAATGGAATGCTGAGGAAGAGGATCGGATTCTCCAAGCGGTGCAAGCTGTGGGTGCCAAGTCCAGAGGAGACCGCGGAGTTCAGCTCACGGAGTATGGAATGGCGCCGCAGGTGTATGCCAGGATGATCCAGACGCTGGGAGCCGAAGCGCCCGAGACGGACGTCTTTGCTTCCCATGATGCCCCATTTCTGAGGAAGTGTAGGCGGCACTGGCATCGAGGAGACTCAGCCTGGCACCGGCATTGGGGTTTGAAGGAGTGGGGACCCATGTATTGGCATGGCTCCCTGGACAATACGAGACGTACGGTGGAGAAGATCATCGCGGATAGGGCGAAGGGGATCCTGGTCATAACCGGCATAGGATCCACCCCATGTCCGCTGGAGGTTCTCAAGTCGACGCTGGACTCCATCACCCTGAACGAGATGTCATTCGGGCCAGAGGAGGAGTTGTTCATCGACGCCAAGGGTGTATCAATGCCCTCCCCGGGTCAAGCGTGCGGTACCAAGGCTTTCCTGGTGGATGGGGCGCAAGCCCAGCCCACGGGTGATGAAGCATTCATCCGTAGGGTGGGGGCGGTGCCCATGAAGGTCATGTTTGAGCCCAAGGAGGGGACAGATCAGCCAATTGATGGCATTGACGTCCTGTCTCACGCCGAGATCGACGACGTCGTCAACTACATGCGGATGGGGATGCACGACCGTATTGCAGCCAAGAAGAGGCGGGCCATGGTCACATCTGCGCATTGGTGGGATGACAAGATGTTGGTCACCGGCAAGTACGAGAAGGATGAGTTCGTGGCGAGGGTCATGGATCACATCGCGGACCAATACAATGGTCCGGTTGGGTCGGACCCACCAACGTGGGGTTTTCCAATAGTGGGAACCGGTAGCGACGAGCACCAGCCCAAGGCCGCAAATTTTCGAAGATTATCGGTGGGAATCGCGACCCACGACGATGAAGACGGCATATCGGACGAGGAGAAGTCAGACTCGGACCCAGAAGAGGCCTATACCGCAGTGCGGTCGGTTGTATGGATACCGAAGCAAGCGGCTGAAGAGGCTCAGGAGAACCCGAAGGTCGCCGAGCTGAAGGAGAGGCTGATCAATGCCTATCCGCGGCTATTCATTGGCGTCGCAAACAAGAACCCTCCAGATCGTGGGAGGTTTGGCACAGCGAGGATCAAGCTGAAGCCGAACCCCAAGATCTATCGTCATCGGGAGTACCAACTTCAGGGCGATCGGGCCTAGGCCATGAAGAAGCTGTTGGCCGAGTTCATTGAGCGGGGATGGATCGAACCCTGCGACAGTGAGTGGGCCAGCCCAGCCTTCATCGTGCCCAAGAAGGAGAAGGGCGAGTGGAGATTGGTGGTTGATTACAGAGGTTTGAACGAGCAGACCGAGCATGACTCGTACTCGCTTCCCCTGATCGACTCCATCCTCCAAAAACAACAGAAAAAGCGGATTTTCACGGTGTTAGACCTGAAACATGGCTATCACCAGATGCCGCTACACCCGGACTCCAGGCCCTGCACAGCGATGTCGACGCCGCTGGGGCCCATGCAGTGGAAAGTGGTGCCTATGGGCGCCAAGAATGGCAACGCCGCTGTGCAGCGCATGATGGAGGACCTACTCGGTCCTGTCCGGGACTGTGCCGACCCCTTCGTGGATGACATCATCATCGGATCCGGCACGGAGAACATGACTGAGGACGAGCTCATCCAAGCGCATGAGAAGGATCTGCGCCAAGTGCTCAGCGAGCTGGACAAGCACAACATGGTGTGCAAGCCCACCAAAGCCTCACTCTTCGTGAAGGAAGTGGAGTTCCCGGGTCACGTGGTTGGTCACGGGCAACGCCGTCCCATGCCTGGGAAACTGGCGTCCCTGCACCACTGGGAAAAGCCCCAGACCATCAGCGAACTCCGATCCTTCATGGGGTTCTGCAATTACTATTCGGGCTATGTCCGGATGTATGCAGAACTGTCGGGGCCGCTGCACAAGATGTTGCAGGTGGGCAAGTTCGATGGCCGGAAGGGGAGCAAGAAGAAGCTTGCCTGGACCCCTGAGGCTGAGGATGTGTTCAACCGCCTGAAGGAGCGACTCCTGGGGCAGTTGGGGCTGTTCCTGGTGGACCCGGACAAGGGATTCGTGCTACGGACAGACGCCTCGGACTATGCCGTGGGGGCAGTCCTCGAGCAAGTCCGGGACGACGGGACTCATGTTCCCGTGGCGTTTTTGAGCAGGATCCTGGCCGAGGGCCAACGCCGAACATGGACCGCGAGGGAGAAGGAGACATACGCCATTGTATGTGCGCTCAGGAAGTAGTCTGGCCACATCGGACTGCAGCCGGTGGTGGTTTGCACGGACCACCAGTCCCTACAGAGTTGGCACAAGGAGCATGTCGACACCCCCTCAGGACCAGCGGCTAGGAGAGCCCGATGGCACGAGACGTTCGCCAAGTTCGACCTCAGCGTTGTGTACGTCCCGGGGAAGGACAGCACTGTGGCAGATTGCCTCAGTCGCTGGGCCTACCCCGCGGGCAAGGCGTGGATGGACATATCCAGCCATGGGGACGCCGAGGAGACCGAGGAGGCCAAGCGCATCATCGAGATGGAGAAGGCCATGGAGCAAGAAGGGGTCAAGTGCTTTGTGGTGATGGCAAACAGTACGGACCTGGCCAAGTTCCGGGGCGCCCGCGTCCAAGCTATTCGAGAGGAAACCCTCGAGCAATGGATGGAGGCCCCTGTAGAGCTAGTCAGGTCGGTGCTCACAGAGGACTGGTCGGATGACTATGCGGCATCCGAGCACTGGAGCAAGTACTGGAACGCCGTGAGCGCCCCGTCGGACGACGAATGGCCGGAGGGCTTGACCGAGGATGGGGACAAGTTGTTCCTCAAGGACAAGCTGCTGGTGCCCGAGAACCGAGTGGAGGAGCTCATTGACCATTGGCACAACGGCCAGCTCATGCACCCTGGCCGAGACAAGATGCAGCAGGACCTGGAGTGGCGTTTCAAGTTCCCTCCGGGGTACTACGCCATCCTGGATAGGTACTGCAGCGACTGTGCCGTGTGTCGGGCGAGGAAGAGCCCCAACCACTCCACGGCTGGCAATCCGGTGTACACGGCTATACCGGAAGCCCCTGTGCGGTCTGTGGCCATGGATGTATTCGCCATGCCTGAGGTCACCGTGGACGGAGAGACCTACGACTGTGTCATCCTGGCGGTGGACAGGCACAGCGGGTATATCGTGGCTGTTCCTGGCAAGAAGTCCAAGAAGAAGGACAAGAAGGACAAGCATGGAGTGGCGCTGCAGGCCAAGACCGTCGCTAATGGCATGATCAGGCATTGGCTGACAATTTTTGATGTCCCGGCTGTCATCTGCAGCAATCGGGGCAGTCAGTTTGTGGGGACGTGGTTCAAGACGATGTGCAAGCACATGGGTATTCGGCACGCCAAGACGGTGGCGTACCACAGCCGGTCGAATGGCCGAGCTGAGGTGGCCGGGCGGCAGATGTTCGAGAAGTTCCGCCAGCTGCACATCGATGAACCGGGCCCGAATTGGTATAATTCGCTGTGGAGAGTACTCCAAGCGTATCACGACCTTCCGGGGCCCACTGGACTGTCGCCTTATCGCATCCTGTTCCTACGGGATCCAGTGTCACGCACTCTCCCGTGGTTGAACCACGGCAAAGTGGCCCGGGATGCGAACGCTATGATGGCTGAGGCGGACGACAGGGCGGCCAAGGTGTGCAAGGCACTTCAGGACGAGCATGACAAGAGGGCCAAGTACTTCAAGCAGGGAAAGGTCCAGAAGTATGCTCTCCAAGACACCGTGTTGGTGGAGCGGCACCACAAGGATGTCCTGTCCAGGCATCGGCAGGCATCTTGGTATGTGCCGGGGGTAATCGTGCGGAAGGTCGGGCAGGATGTGTATGCGGTTCGTGTAGGGGATAACAAGATCCTGGACCGCGACCATACCCAGCTTCGTCCCCGAGCACCAGACCCCAGCGGACGTCCCGTCACCTTCGAGTTCACGGCCGGCGATGTGGACTCGGACGACGAGGGTGAGGACGACGACTTCACCGCTGAGAAGATCCTGGCGGACAAGCCGGACCTGGGGACGCCTGGGGAGAGGCTTTATAAAGTCCGTTGGAAGGGATTCGCCGCGTCCAGGGATTCGTGGGAGCCTCCGAGCAGTTTCGTGCCGAGGTATACCACGGTCTGGATGGACTACCTGAAGAAAAAGAATATTTCTTTGGATGTCAGGGACATGTTGGTCCATTTGGTGGCTGCAGCAGCACCGTAATGGATTGCCCTTGGCATTTTTGTTTGTTTCTGTGCTTGGGAGACGGGTGAGGGCGCTCATCCGGGGATTTTTGGGCCTTGATTGGCCATCTACCCCCTTCACTCGATCACAACGTATATATTTCATCGTGGTATACGTATTTAGATCGATGGACGACGTTTCTCTATCTTTGATCCCCTTGGTCCATGTTGCAGATCAAGAGGAGACCGGATATGGCGTAGGGCACCGATTATCAGTGTCCTCACCCCTCCCTTGGGGCGTGGGGGACGCCTACGACGTGTGTGGGGCCTCCATGTGTCCTTGGGACATGGGGGGGGGGTTGGAGCCCATTGGGGTCCTCCCGTCCTCTCTTCAATGACTTCCGAGCGGTAACAACGCTCTGAGAAGGGGGGTGAAGCCGGTTCGGACCCCCTTGGCCATCTTTGGGTCACTTGGGGTGTGTATCTATGTGCCGGCAAGCCACCATTGGCTGATATCATACTCTCCCATCCACCTGACCTAACCCGATGTGATAGTGTGATAGGTTTGGCCATTCCGGCCATGAGCGGCCATATTCAGTACCGAAGCGCCGCCAGCGGAGATCTATATATCAGAATATCAGGAATCAACAGGGTTTTTTTTATCATAACGTTTCCGTGATTTTTCAGCCTTTCGTTCTGATAGTCAATGTATCGGCGACTGTCAGTTGGCTCGCGATTTTGCGGTAACCGAATGGTTAACTGTTATTTACAGATATTTTGGCGGAAACTCCGATGCAGGGTCAGATTTCATCAGTAAAGGGTTCGTTGCTTCCGCAATTTTCATGTTATACACTCGCAAAGTTAATCCGATTTTTTCAGACTTTCAGAATCGGATTTTCGACTTCGACATCGCCGCACTTGATATGATGAATCTCGAGTGGTCGTACATTTTTCCCCGATCACGAATCAACCTTCCTTTTGTTATATCCCTCATTTTTCTTTGAGATATAGTCGAAACAAAAGTGATTCGTGAGGCCACTTTGAAGAATCATATCTCCGGCTCACGTCGAGGAATATCAATATCGAGAGGTGGGTTGGAACCGCCTTGGTCTCAACTTAATTTAGGAAGCATCAAACGCTTTTGGTGTGTATACATGCCCGGTATAGCAAGGGATAATGGTCAAGAGGGTATAAAGTGATATATAACTCTTGGACCGTGCAACCGAATATTTTAATGCGACTTTCGAGTGCACCGCATGAGTGTTGGGGTTGCATAGATACTTTCCTTGGGTTCCTACGTACTTTTAACGTGAAGTTATGTCCATGGAGGGTCATGGCATATCATGGTGGGAGCCACTTTTGGGGGTATGTGTTATATGCATGGTATGTGCTTCGATATGCTCACGCCCATGTTATATATCTCCGTTTGTAGGAAGATATATGGAGTCATACGTGGCAAGGGCTTCGCCCATGTCCCAATGGTGAACTCCATAGCGCTAGACTAAGTCTACCGCTCATATAGTGCATGTGGGAAGGCCTACGGAGCGACCCACAAGCGCCAATATCAATTTTCCCATTTTCATGGTGCGTGTTGGGAGGAGGTTCGAAGGTGTCCTTATGCGTCCATATGGGGATCCAAGCGAGGGATTGTTTGCAAATGGTCCCAAGCAATTGTGTTTTGAGTCATGGGTTGACACCATGGGTGAGCGAAGTTATATACTATTGTAATTGTCTTGAATTTGGCATTATTTGTATGTTTTTGACCTCATTTTATGCTCATTTTTGTGTTTTATGTGCTCAACTGGTCGGCTAACAGTAAGGGGCTTAGAGATCCGTGAACTATGGTATGTTGCTTATATGTTGGCATATGCTTCGGTGTTGTACCTCACCATATGCCGGATCACATGGTCACTTTGGCTTGGCACACGAGGCCTCACAAAATTAGGTCTCAAACCCATGAGCTGACTTGTGAAGCATGCCATGTAGATAACCGGAGAGGTTTCGGAGCCAATGATGGGATATTCTTGGGCATGGACCTTTGGTCTATATCACCCTTGTATATTACTTTCCGGTTTGACACATGCATGCAGCATTTGGATATTTGCTGTATGCATTTTTGAGTATATAATTGACTTTTGGGCATAATGGTGTGATTTGCCTGATTTTGCCATGTTGTGAGGTCAACATCATGGGGCAGTTCTCCAAGCCCAATCGACTCCATGTCCAACCAAGGTTATGTCAGGGTAGGGCATGGTCCTGAGTGCCACTCTAGGCCATGACACGCCACCTCCCCTATTGGGCTAGGATTTAGAGGCTTGGGAGTGAACACATTTTTGGGGTTTATGTAGTGACTTTTGACACATGGCATGTAACCATCTTATTGGACTGGGTTCAGGGCATCATGTTGGTGAGTCAAGGGAAGGTCTTGAGTCCAGGGAATGAGGGGTCTATGGCTGCAATTGTGTACGTTTCCATCTTTCCCCAACTTTGCTTTATTTGTGTTCATATGCCAATTTCAGGGCTTTCTTCCTTGGTGCAATTCTTGTACATGCCCGCCATCGTGAGACCATCGATGTGCTGAACGGAAGCCCGCAGTGTGAATTGGGTTATTGCTGTATTTGTCGGATCTGGTTGCTGTTCAGGGTTGAAGGAGGATTTTATTTTCTATATTTTTGGATTTTGGACCCTGGATTTTGAGGAATGCAAGCATTGATCAGGAGCAAGTCAGCAGGGATTACAGGCGGAAGGGGCACAGCGGGGGCCGGTCCTGGTAGGCATGGGCACCACGGGCCACGCCACCCCTTCCCCGACAACGACGACCCGTGGCCGACAGCGGTGCGGGAATGCCTCAACCAATGCGCCGATGAACACCTCCACTATTGCCGCCGTGAGCAGGAGCCCACCAACCACCCCGGGTGGCGCGACGCCTTGGTCCACCTCTTCCACACCACCGGCACGCGGGACCCCCGCCTGAGGCTCGTCCACCCCACGAGGGCTAAGCAGGACACCCACACCGGCCCACGGGTGACCCCGGCCGGCGTGCACCTCCATGTCGGGGGCTACCGCCGCCGGGACGGCCTATCCCCCCCAACGCGGGGGGCGGCGTACCACCCGCCGGCAGCCCTCATGTACATCCTCCGCGACGTACTCGCGGAAAGCGAGCACCAAGAGCCTAACGCGGACGTGGCATGGCCCGAGCCCCTGCGCCCCCGGACCCACGCGCCGACGCCGTTGTGGTTGGTGACCACAGACGACCAATGCACCCAAGCGACAGGGGAAGCGCAGCTCCGGGCCGAGTGGGTAATAGTGCAGGTGGGGGCAGGCCAGCCCGAACCCCGTGGGCTCCCCCGTGGCACCGCCCTGCTGGTAGCTACGGGGGTGCCGCACGACCCACACATGGCGGTGCACGCGTTGGAGGACCAGCCGGAGGACAGGGGGCACCTGGTGGTGCACCAGCGCGGGGGCCCGACGTGGCTCAAGGAACATGTGACGGCACTTCGGTCCAGGGCGAGCACGATCACCGGAGCGGAAATCCGGCTACACGAGCACCCGGCGATCAGCCCCGGCGACACCAGGGCGCTGAGCGTGGACCAACTGACCCCCAGCCACCCCGACGTCCGGTGGCACTCCGCCGACCTCAACGCGGGGTGGCTCAGCCCCACCGGATACTACTGGACCCGGAGGCCTGGGGCCACATCTCCTCCGACGCGTCCGGGGGCGGACCCTGCAAACACGCCACCAGCGTCGCTCTCGCCGCCGACCTGACCTGCACGTGGGCGGTGGCCATCTCGGGCACAGTGCCCGACGGGGAGGGGGTGGCCGCCTCCCTCCCCCTACAATACGGTGCCCACCGACCATGGGTCCACACGGTGGACGCCGAATTCATTCTCCACCTCCTGCGGCACGCAGATCGCGAGCGGACCACGGGGGTCCCCGCGGGCGCAGCGAAGGTGGTCAACCAGATGCCCCTGCGGTGGCTCCGGGACAGCCTGTGCGCGCGAGGGCAACACGCCGGGCACCCGTTCTGGTACGTCCGAGCCACCTCGCACCACAGTGACGCCCTACTGCACAAGGCGGACTGGGCAGCGTCCCAGGACACCGTCCTGCAGAACACGCCCCCGGACCCTGGCCACGCCCAACTCATTGTCGCCGGCCGTGACGGCCATCTCGATCTACGGCCCCCGCCAGGACCGGCCCCCGCTGTGCCCCTTCCGCCTGTCACCCCTGCTGACTTGCTCCGGATCAACGATTGCATTTCTCAAAATCCTCAAAATCCAGGGTCCAAATCCAAAAATATAGAAAATGTTATCCTCCTTCAACCCTGAACAGCAACCAGATCCCACAAGTATAGCAATAACCCAATTCACAATTCAAATCAGGCTGCGGGCTTCCGTTCAGCACACCGGTATTCCCGCGATGGCGGGCATGTACAAGAATTGCACCAAGGAAGAAAGCCCTGAAATTGGCATATGAACACAAATAAAGCAAAGTTGGGGAAAGAGGTAAACAAACACATTCACAGCCATAGACCCTTCATTCCCTGGACGCAAGACCTTCCCTTGACTCACCAACATATTGCCCTGAACCCGGTCAAATGAGATGGCTGAATGCCATGTGTCACAAGTCACTACACAAACCCCAAAAATGTGTTCACTCCCAAGCCTCTAAATCCTAGCCCAATAGGGAAGGTGGCGTGTCATGGCCTAGAGTGGCACTCAGGACCATGCCCTACCCTGACATAACCTTGGTTGGACTTGGAGTCAATTGGGCTTGGAGAACTGCCCCATGATGTTGACCTCACAACATGGCAAAATCAGGCAAATCACACCATTATGCCCAAAAGTCAATTATATACTCAAAAATGCATACGGCAAATATCCAAATGCTCCATGCATGTGTCAAACCGAAAAGTAATATACAAGGGTGATATAGACCAAAGGTCCATGCCCAAGAATATTCCATCATTGGCTCCGAAACTCCTCCGGTTATGTACATGACATGCTTCACAAGTCAACTCATGAATTTGAGACCTAATTTTGTGAGGCCTCGTGTGCCAAGCCAAAGTGACTACGTGATCCGGCATATGGTGAGGTGCAACACCGAAGCATATGCCAACATATAAGCAACATACCATAGTTCACGGATCTCTAGGCACTTTGCTGTTAGCCGACCAGTTGAGCACATAAAACACAAAAATGAGCATAAAATTAGGTCAAAAACACGAAAATATGTCCAAATACAAAGTTGTCATGATAGTATATCTCTATGCTCACCCATGATATCCGCTCATGATTCAATACACAAATGATTGGAACCATTTGCGAACAATTCCCCCACTTGGATCCCCAATCGGGCGCATGGAGATACCTTCGCCACTAATATCTTCATGCCCCATGAAAATGGGAGTGCACCCATGGATCTCTTTGTCAAACATGCCATGAGCAATACATACGCGGTAGACTTGATCTAGCGCTTTGAATTCCACAATTGGGACATGGGCAAAGCCCTTGTCACGTATGGCTCCTCATCTCTTCGGCCACACGAAGATATATAACATGGGCGTGAGCATATCAAACATATACCATGCATACAACACATACCCTCAAAATATGGCTCCCACCATGATATGCCATGTCCCTCCATTGACATAACTTCACGTTAAAAATACGTAGGAACCCAAGGAAAGTTGCTATGCAACCCCAACACTCATGCGGCACACTCGAAAGTTGCATTAAAATATTCGGTTGCACGGTCCAAGAGTTATATATCACTTTATACCCTCTTGACCCTTTTCCCTTGCTACATCGGGCATGTGTGCGCACCAAAGGCGTTTGATGCTTCCTAAATTAACTTGAGACTAAGGCGCTTGCAACCCAACCTTCCTTATTCTCGTTCCTCACACTCGCGCGTAGATATGATCCTTCAAAGTGGTCCCACGATTCGCTTTTGTTTCCCTTATATCTCCAAGTCAAATGGGTGGCAAGTATAAGGGAAACCTGATTCGGGCATAGGGAAAGGCGTACGACCACTCGAAGAAGTCCAAATCAAGTGCGGCGATGTCGAAGTCGAAAATCCGATTTCGACATCGCGAAAAATTCTGATTAATATTTCGAGTGCTTATTTAGAGAATTGCGGAAACAACGAACCCTTTGCTGATGAGATCTGACCCTTCAACGGAATATCCGTCAAAATATCTGGAAATAACAGTTAACCAATCGGTTAACGCAAAATCGCGAGCCAACTGACAGTCGCCGATACATTGACCATCAGAACGAAAGGCTGAAAAATTACGCAAACATTATGATAATAAAACCCTGTTGATTCCTGATATTCTGATATATAAATCTCCGCTGGCGGTGCCTCGGTACTGAATGTGACCGCTCATAGCCGGAATGGCCAAACCTATCACACTATCACATCGGGTTAGTTCAGGTGGATGGGACAGTATGATATCAGCCAATGGCGGCTTGCCGGCACATAGATACACACCCCAAGTGACCCCAAGATGGCCACGGGGGTCCGAACCGGCTTCACCCCCCTTCTCAGAGCGTTGTATCCGCTCGGAAACCAATGAAGAGAGGACGGGAGGACCCCAATGGGCTCCAACCCCCCCCTCCATGTCCCAAGGACACATGGAGGCCCCACACACGTCGTAGGCGTCCCCCATGCCCCAAGGGAGGGGTGAGGACACTGATAATCAGCGCCCTACGCCATATGCGGTCTCCTCTTGATCTACAACATGGACCAAGGGGATCAAAGATAGAAAAACGTCGTCGGTCGACCTAAATAAGTATACCACAATGAAATATATATGTAGAGATTGAGTGAAGGGGGTAGATGTCCAATCAAGGCCGAAAAATCCCCGGATGAACGCCCTCACCCGTCTCCCCAAGCACAGAAACAAACAAAATGCCAAGGGGGGATCCATTACGGTGCTACAGCAGCAACCAAATGGACCAATACGTCCTTGACATCCAAAGAAATACCCTTTTTCTTTAGGTAGTCCATCCAGACCGTGGTATACCTCGGCACGAAACTGCTCAGAGGCTCCCACGAGTCCCTGGATGCGGCGAATCCCTTCCAACGGACCTTGTAAAGCCTCCTCCAGGCGTCCCCGGGTCCGGCTTGTCCGCCAGGATCCTCTCCGCTGTGAGATCGTCGTCCTCACCCTCATCGTCCGAGTCCACATCGCCGGCCGTGAACTCGAAGGTGACGGGACGTCCGCTGGGGTCGGGTGCTCGGGGACGAAGCTGGGTGTGGTCGCGGTCCAGGATCTTGTTGTCCCCCACACGAACCGCATACACATCCTGCCCGACCTTCCGCACGATTACCCCCGGCACATAACAGGACGCCTGCCGATGCCTGGACAGGACATCCTTGTGGTGCCGCTCCACCCACACGGTGTCTTGGAGAGCATACTTCTGGACCTTTCCCTGCTTGAAGTACTTGGCCCTCTTGTCATGCTCGTCCTGAAGTGCCTTGCACACCTTGGCCGCCGTGTCGTCCGCCTCAGACATCATAGCGTTCGCATCCCGGGCCACTTTGCCATGGTTCATCCACGGGAGAGTGCGTGACACTCGATCCCGTAGGAACAGGATGCGATGGGGCGACAGTCCAGTGGGCCCCGGAAGGTCGTGATACGCTTGGAGCACTCTCCACAGCGAGTTATACCAGTTCCGGCCCGGTTCGTCAATGTGCAGCTGGCGGAACTTCTCGAACATCTGCCGCCAGGCCACCTCAGCACGGCCATTCGACCGGCTGTGGTACGCCACGGTCTTGGCGTGCCGAATCCCCATGTGCTTGCACATCGTCTTGAACCACGTCCCCACAAACTGACTGCCCCGATCGCTGCAGATGACAGCTGGGACATCGAAAATCGTCAGCCAATGCCTGATCATGGCATTAGCGACGGTCTTGGCCTGCAGCCCCACTCCATGCTTGTCGTTCTTGTCCTTCTTCTTGGACTTCTTGCCAGGGACCGCCACGATATACCCACTGTGCCTATCCACCGCCAGGATGACACAGTCGTAGGTCTCTCCTTCCACGGTGACCTCAGGCATGGCGAATACATCCATGGCCACGGACCGCATAGGGGCTTCCGGTATAGCCGTATACACCGGGTTGCCCGCTGTGGAGTGGTTAGGGCTCTTCGTGGCCCGACACACGGCACAGTCGCTGCAGTACCTATCCAGGATGGCGTAGTACCCCGGGGGGAACTTGAAACGCCACTCCAGGTCCTGCTGCATCTTGTCTCGGCCAGGGTGCATGAGCTGGGCGTTGTACCAATGGTCAATGAGCTCCTCCACTCGGTTTTCGGGCACCAGCAGCTTGTCCTTGAGGAACAACTTGTCGCCATCCTCGGTCAAGCCCTCAGGCCATTCGTCGTCCGACGGGGCGCTCACGGCATTCCAGTACTTGCTCCAGTGCTCGGATGCCGCGTAGTCATCCGACCAGTCCTCTGTGAGCACCGACCTGACTAGCTCTACAGGGGCCACCATCCATTGCTCGAGCGTTTCCTCTCGAATAGCTTGGACGCGGGCACCCCAAAACTTGGCCAGGTCCGTACGGTTTGCCATCACCACAAAGCACTTGACCCCCTCTTGCTCCATGACCTTCTCCATCTCGATGATGCGCTTGGCCTCCTCGGTCTCCTCGGCGTCCCCATGGCTGGATATGTCCATCCAAGCCTTGCCCGCGGGGTAGGCCCAGCGACTGAGGCAATCTGCCACAGTGTTGTCCTTCCCCGGAACGTATACGACGCTGAGGTCGAACTTGGCGAACGTCTCGTGCCATCGGGCCCTCCTTGCCGCCGGTCCCGAGGGGGTGTCGACGTGCTCCTTGTGCCAGCTCTGCAAGGATTGATGGTCCGTGCACACCACCACCGGTTGCAATCCGATGTGGCCAGACCACTTCCTGAGCGCACATACAATGGCATACGTCTCCTTCTCCCTCGCGGTCCATGTTCGGCGTTGGCCCTCGGCCAGGATCCTGCTCCAAAACGCCACGGGAACATGAGTCCCGTCGTCCCGGACTTGCTCGAGGACTGCCCCCATGGCATACTCCGAGGCGTCTGTCCGTAGTACGAATCCCTTGTCCGGGTCCACCAAGAACAGCCCCAACTGCCCCAGGAGTCGCTCCTTCAGGCGGTTGAACGCATCCTCAGCCTCAGGGGTCCAGGCAAGTTTCTTCTTGCTCCCCTTCCGGCCATCGAACTTGCCCACTTGCAGCATCTTGTGCAGCGGCCCCGACAGTTCTGCATACATCCGGACATAGCCCGAATAGTAGTTGCAGAACCCCATGAAGGACCGGAGTCTGCTGATGGTCTGGGGCTTCTCCCAGTGGTGCAGGGACGCCAGCTTCCCAGGCATGGGACGGCGTTGCCCGTGACCAACCACGTGACCCGCGAACTCGACTTCCTTCACGAAGAGTGAGGCTTTGGTGGGCTTGCACACCATGTTGTGCTTGTCCAACTCGCTGAGCACTCGGCGCAGATCCTTCTCATGCGCGTCGATGAGCTCGTCCTCAGTCATGTTCTCCGTGCCGGACCCGATGATGATGTCATCCACGAAGGGATCGGCACAGTCCCGGACAGGACCGAGTAGGTCCTCCATCATGCGCTGGAAAGCGGCGTTGCCATTCTTGGCGCCCATAGGCACCACTTTCCACTGCATGGGCCCCAGCGGCGTCGACATCGCTGTGCAGGGCCTGGAGTCCGGGTGTAGCGGCATCTGGTGGTAACCGTGTTTCAGGTCCAACACCGTGAAAATCCGCTTTTTCTGTTGCTTTTGGAGGATGGAGTCGATCAGTGGAAGCGAGTACGAGTCATGCTCGGTCTGCTCGTTCAAACCTCTGTAATCAACCACCAACCTCCACTCGCCCTTCTCCTTCTTGGGCACGATGAAGGCTGGGCTGGCCCACTCACTGTCGGAGGGTTCGATCCATCCCCGCTCAATGAATTCGGCCAACAGCTTCTTCATGGCCTCGGCCCGATCGCCCTGAAGTTGGTACTCCCGATGACGATAGATCTTCGGGTTCGGCTTCAGCTTGATCTTCGCTGTACCAAACCTTCCACGATCTGGAGGGTTCTTGTTGGCGACGCCACTGAATAGCCGCGGATAGGCCTTGATCAGCCTCTCCTTCAGCTCGGCGACCTTCGGGTTCTCCTGGGCCTCTTCAGCCGCTTGCTTCGGTATCGATACAACCGACCGCACTGCGGTATAGGCCTCTTCTGGGTCAGATTCCGACTTCTCCTCGTCCGATATGCCGTCTTCATCGTCGTGGGGAGCTCTTCCCACCGATAATCTTCGGAAATTTGCGGCATCGGGCTGGTGACTGTCGCTATCAGCACCCATTCTTGGAAAATCCCATGTTGGTGGATCCGACCCAACCGGACCATCGTATTGGTCCGCGATGTGATCCATGACCCTCGCCACGAACTCGTCCTTCTCGTACTTGCCGGTGACCAACATCTTGTCATCCCACCAATGCGGAGATGTGACCATGGCCCGCCTCTTCTTGGCTGCCACACGGTCGTGCATCCCCATCCGCATGTAGTTGACGACGTCGTCGATCTCGGCGTGGGACAGGACGTCAATGCCATCAATTGGCTGATCTGTCCCCTTCTTGGGCTCAAACATGACCTTCATGGGCACCGCCTCCACCCTACGGATGAATGCTTCATCACCCATGGGCTGGGCTTGCGCGCCATCCACCAGGAAAGCCTTGGTACCCCACGCTTGACCCGGGGAGGGCATTGATACACCCTTGGCGTCGATGAACAACTCCTCCTCTGGCCCGAATGACATCTCGTTCAGGGTGATGGAGTCCAGCGTCGACTTGAGACCCTCCAGCGGACATGGGGTGGATCCTATGCCGGTTATGACCAGGATCCCCTTCGCCCTATCCGCGATGATCTTCTCCACCGTACGTCTGGTATTGTCCAGGGAGCCATGCCAATACATGGGTCCCCACTCCTTCAAACCCCAATGCCTGTGCCAGGCTGAGTCTCCTCGATGCCAATGCCTCCTACACTTCCGCAGAAGTGGGGCATCCCGGGAAGCGAAGACGTCCGTCTCGGGCACTTCAGCTCCCAGCGTCTGAATCATCCTGGTGTACACTTGTGGCGCCATTCCATACTCCGTGAGCTGAACTCCACGGTCTCCTCTGGACTTGGCACCCACAGCTTGCACCGCTCGGACGATCCGATCCTCTTCCTCAGCATTCCATTGGGATGACCCGCACGCATAATCCGTGGACAGCCATGTGAGGCATTCGTCGTCCTCCCGGACCAGCGTTGCGCGATGGGGAAGGGCTCCAATGGCGTTGGCCACCATGAAGTCATACCCCATGATCATATCCCAATCGGTGATATCGGCCACATAGAAGTTCCCGGATAGAGTCCTTCTCTTCGCCTGATCAGGGCGGTTCAAGCGCTCATGTTCCCAGAATTCCATACTGATAGTGGCCTCATGGGTGCCACCACCCATGATCTCTCCATTGGCGACCTTCAGGCGGACCGGTCTCCGGCTGGGCTGCAGGAATTCCTCCTTGAACAACCCTCTCCGGACCAGGCTCACCTGGGCACCCGTATCCACCAACACATCCACCACCTTCTCCTCTCGTCCGCACCGTACTCGCACTTTCAAGTGCAACTGCCGCTCGTCGCCATGAGGTGTATGGACGACTCTCACGGCATGCAACTCTAGCACGTCCGGGTGCATCAGGACTTCAAGGGTATGGTCACGGATGGTGTAGATCTTGGGTTGGTCCTGCCCGTCCACGGGGCTCTCCGTGGTCGCTCCTTCCTTCTTGCCATGTCCCGTACCCACATGTACTTCCCTTGGCAGGGCGCTCCAGGGGTTGGGAGTGGCGAAACTCAGTGGTTTTGGCTCTTCCGGAGCCTTCTTCGGCACCCGATATGCCTTCGCTTTCTCTGGGATTCCACTGATTTTCGGAGGAGAGACCTCCGAGGTCCCACTCCCGTGGGGGCTCCTCTAGACTTGGCTTCCCGCAGCCCCTTCCGGCTGCGATCCGCCAGGACTTTGTCCTCCACGTTGCTGGGCTTTGAGTTCCTCCAACGTCCTCAACATGTCCTCAGCAACTTCCTCGATCGACCTCACTCGTCGGTCTTGACCAGGTCCACCACCATAGCCTCTTCCTCCGCCTTTTCCTTGGCCTTTGCCTTGGCCTTTTCCCCCGTCTCCGCCCTTCGCCTTCCAGTCGGAAATCCGCTGCTCCTTGGGCTTCTTCTCGGGGTGGGCGGCAAAGTAGGCCTTCTCGTCCGCCTCATACACCTTGCACTGACGGTGGTCATGTGCATGGTTGTTTCCCTTGCCATAGCAGACCCAGCACCCGTCGTGCTGAGACCTGTACTCCCGGAACGAGAGCGGTGGGTTCCCGATCCTCCTTGGCTCTTTGCCCTTCTTGGGTCCCACCTGGCTCCATCTGGACCGATCCTGCCCATTGTTCTTCACGTTGTGCGCCACAAACGCAAAGAAATGGGCCTCCTCGTGATCCTCCCGGGACCAGTGGTCTTGGCCACTTCCACTATCATCCTCCGCGGAGTTGGCCGTGTCCTCCTGGATCTCCCGATGATGGCGGTCTTCTCGGTGTCCTCGTTGTCCATGACCATGCCGATCCTGCACGTGGGCCTCGTTCTTCGCATTCAGCTTCAACTCCACCGTGATGTACTTCACGATCTCGTCCAGGCTCATGCGAGCGAAGATGACTTGCATCTTCAGCGGCTCCCCGCGCCTCCACTCCACGTTGTTGAGGCGCAGCAACCTTTGCCCCATGGAGTCCCCGAATACCTCCACGTACACGGCGTTCTTCAGGCCCAACATCCAGTCGGGTTCGCCCAGGTTCCTCCTGAAGAACTCCATGATACCCGCATGGTTATCCTCCGCCGCCATGATCCTCACCGCCACCCGTCTCTTGGCGCGCTTCTTCTCCTCGTCCTCCACTCTCCTCTTCCAGCTGCCGGGGAGGACGTCCCCGGAGGTGGCGGATCTCGCTGGCCTCGTTCCAATCCTCCACCAGCTTGAGGCATCTGCGGTACTTCCGCAGATACCGGTTCCACTCCCGGACCCGCAACTCACCGCGGTCCAGCGGCAGCGGAATGGACCACAGGTCCTCCAGCTTCTGATTCGGAGCGTCCACCCGCTCCTCATCCTCCAGCCACTGAAGGCAGGCCTGCTCCGTACGGATCAATCCTTCTCGGATCTGATTTCGCAGCTCCTCCTTCAGGTCCTGCGCCAGGCGGTGTGGGAATGTCCGGCATACCCACTTATCCCGCGGCGCTCCCCGCATCTCGCCGACGACCTCCTCGGCGAAGTCCTCCCAGTCCAGGATGAAGTCATCCAGGTTGGAGGGGTTCCCGTCGTAATAGGGGATCTTGATTCCCCTGAGGTCGTCAATCCTGATGGCGTCTCGGACGTCTCCAGCCACCACTCCACCGAGACGGATACCACCTGTGGCCGGGGGGTGTGAGTACACTCCCCGTACATCCCTCTCCTCCATGGAGTGCGATCCAGTTGGGCCTGAACCCATGGGGTTTGGAATGCGGGAAGGATTTGCTCCATCGGCCGTCCATATCCCCGTATTGGGGTCCTTCGCCCACAGGTTTCCGCTTGGATGGCCTCGACCATGTCCGTCGGCGCTTCCCATGGTTCGCCCCTGCATGGTCTGGTTCTGGATCTCGATCTTCTCTTCCGCATAGACTGCCATATTCGTCGTGAGCGGTACATCCTGGGCGGCATGGGACATCTGCACCGTCAGGCTCCTCGGGTCCGTGGTTACGTGCCCTTCCCGCATGGACCCAGCCGGTGCCGTGTGTTCCCCGAGCATTGTGGACTCGCTGAACAGGGGAACATACGGCAGCGCACCCGGGTCAACACGCGGAGGCGCGTATGGTGCCTCTGCAGGGCCGCCCATGGGTTTCTCCATGGCGCTCCTGAGGGTCTCAACCCGCTCCACCAGCTCCACCGCGGCCGGCTTTGCCGGGAGCTCCGGACCCGAGGCGAGGGGCTGTCGCTCCTCTAGCCTTCTCAGGCGTCCCGACATGTCCTCCACTAAGTGGAGGAGGCTGTCCACCACTTGCTGCTGCTTCTGCAGGGCCAGCTCCAGATTCTCCCGGTACCGGGCCTGATCCGCTCGCAGCTCCTCCATGTGGCTCTCCGCGGCCGACTGGTCGTCCAGGATCCCCGCGACGTCCTTCTCCAGAGCGTCCTTGGCGTTGTCCAGGCGGTCAAGGTGATGCACGATGGCGTCCATCCCCATCTTCGGGTACTTGCCCATGAGGAAGGACACGTGCTCACAGTGGCACGCAGCGTGCCTTCCGCCGGATTCAGCGCAACCCGCGGTTCCCGGCACCTCAGACTCATCGCCCATGGGCGTATCGCCTATGGCGTCCGTCTCTGGTCCCGTGTGCCGGGGCAAAGGTGCCGTCCGGGCCCTGGCTGGCCTCTCCAAGCCCTCGGCGTCGTGCTGCAGGGCGGGCTCGGGGGCCGTATGCGCCCTGGCGATCGGCGCGGACATCTCCGGCTCCGAAGGTGGCTCGTAGGCTGTCCGATAGCCCTCGGAGTGCCCTTCGGATTCCCACACTTGACCGGGCTGGGGTCCGTGTCCATAGCCCCGGCGTCCCTTGCCGCGGACTTGGGTGACCCGCGCTTCCGGTAGCGCCGGGCCCGTCCTCGGATGCTGCCTGAGTGGCAAGCCTCATCAGAGTCCTCCGCGGCGGAGCGGAGGTTGCATGCCTTTCGGCAGCGACGCTCACACATGGAGACCAGGTCCTCCATGTCACGTCCTCCTCTTGCCGAGTCTCGTTCTTCTCTTCGGGCTTCAACTTCCGGAGTTCGCCATGCTCTTGAACGTCTCGGTCCTTCTATGGCTCTAATCTTCGGCGTGGTCTCCACCGAGTCCACAATACGCACCCGGGGCGTACTTGGGCAGGGCTCATAAGGGCCCAAGTCCCCGGGTCGGCGGTTGGTAGGGGCAGCAGGTAAGCCTCTGCTACCATAAAGAAGGTCCCTACCAGGACCGGCCCCCGCTGTGCCCCTTCCGCCTGTCACCCCTGCTGACTTGCTCCGGATCAACGATTTCATTTCTCAAAATCCTCAAAATCCAGGGTCCAAATCCAAAAATATAGAAAATGTTATCCTCCTTCAACCCTGAACAGCAACCAGATCCCACAAGTATAGCAATAACCCAATTCACAATTCAAATCAGGCTGCGGGCTTCCGTTCAGCACACCGGTATTCCCACGATGGCGGGCATGTACAAGAATTGCACCAAGGAAGAAAGCCCTGAAATTGGCATATGAACACAAATAAAGCAAAGTTGGGGAAAGAGGTAAACAAACACATTCACAGCCATAAACCCTTCATTCCCTGGACTCAAGACCTTCCCTTGACTCACCAACATATTGCCCTGAACCCGGTCAAATGAGATGGCTGAATGCCATGTGTCACAAGTCACTACACAAACCCCAAAAATGTGTTCACTCCCAAGCCTCTAAATCCTAGCCCAATAGGGAAGGTGGCGTGTCATGGCCTAGAGTGGCACTCAGGACCATGCCCTACCCTGACATAACCTTGGTTGGACTTGGAGTCAATTGGGCTTGGAGAACTGCCCCATGATGTTGACCTCACAACATGGCAAAATCAGGCAAATCACACCATTATGCCCAAAAGTCAATTATATACTCAAAAATGCATACGGCAAATATCCAAATGCTCCATGCATGTGTCAAACCGGAAAGTAATATACAAGGGTGATATAGACCAAAGGTCCATGCCCAAGAATATTCCATCATTGGCTCCGAAACTCCTCCGGTTATGTACATGACATGCTTCACAAGTCAACTCATGAATTTGAGACCTGATTTTGTGAGGCCTTGTGTGCCAAGCCAAAGTGACTACGTGATCCGGCATATGGTGAGGTGCAACACCGAAGCATATGCCAACATATAAGCAACATAGCATAGTTCAAGGATCTCTAGGCACTTTGCTGTTAGCCGACCAGTTGAGCACATAAAACACAAAAATGAGCATAAAATTAGGTCAAAAACACGAAAATATGTCCAAATACAAAGTTGTCATGATAGTATATCTCTATGCTCACCCATGATATCCGCTCATGATTCAATACACAAATGATTGGAACCATTTGCCAACAATTCCCCCACTTGGATCCCCAATCGGGCGCATGGAGATACCTTCGCCACTAATATCTTCATGCCCCATGAAAATGGGAGTGCACCCATGGATCTCTTTGTCAAACATGCCATGAGCAATACATACGCGGTAGACTTGATCTAGCGCTTTGAATTCCACAATTGGGACATGGGCAAAACCCTTGTCACGTATGGGTCCTCATCTCTTCGGCCACACGAAGATATATAACATGGGCGTGAGCATATCAAACATATACCATGCATACAACACATACCCTCAAAATATGGCTCCCACCATGATATGCCATGTCCCTCCATTGACATAACTTCACGTTAAAAATACGTAGGAACCCAAGGAAAGTTGCTATGCAACCCCAACACTCATGCGGCACACTCGAAAGTCGCATTAAAATATTCGGTTGCACGGTCCAAGAGTTATATATCACTTTATACCCTCTTGACCTATTTCCCTTGCTACATCGGGCATGTGTGCGCACCAAAGGCGTTTGATGCTTCCTAAATTAACTTGAGACTAAGGCGCTTGCAACCCAACCTTCCTTATTCTCGTTCCTCACACTCGCGCGTAGATATGATCCTTCAAAGTGGTCCCACGATTCGCTTTTGTTTCCCTTATATCTCCAAGTCAAATGGGTGGCAAGAATAAGGGAAACCTGATTCGGGCATAGGGAAAGGCGTACGACCACTCGAAGAAGTCCAAATCAAGTGCGGCGATGTCGAAGTCGAAAATCCGATTTCGACATCGCGAAAAATTCTGATTAAAATTTCGAGTGCTTATTTAGAGAATTGCGGAAGCAAAGAACCCTTTGCTGATGAGATCTGACCCTTCAACGGAATATCCGTCAAAATATCTGGAAATAACAGTTAACCAATCGGTTAACGCAAAATCGCGAGCCAACTGACAGTCGCCGATACATTGACCATCAGAACGAAAGGCTGAAAAATTACGCAAACATTATGATAATAAAACCCTGTTGATTCCTGATATTCTGATATATAAATCTCCGCTGGCGGTGCCTCGGTACTGAATGTGACCGCTCATAGCCGGAATGGCCAAACCTATCACACTATCACATCGGGTTAGTTCAGGTGGATGGGAGAGTATGATATCAGCCAATGGCGGCTTGCCGGCACATAGATACACACCCCAAGTGACCCCAAGATGGCCACGGGGGTCCGAACCGGCTTCATCTACGGCCCCCCACGATGCGGGTACTCGGCGAGGTCGCGCAGCGGGCGCAGACGGACCATGCGCTGACGCACCGGGGACACACACCTTTGGGTGCGGCCCACGCCACGGCCTATGCCAACGCCCGGGACCTCACCGCGATGGCCACCAACCGCAGGGCGCTGCGGGCCCGAGACGGCCACACGCCGGTGCAGCGCAGGCTCCGCGTCCGTAAGGAGCGGCTCTCCGGCGTCGCCATCGTCCAACAGCCGTGCCTCCTATGCGGCGGCCCGGAGGAGACCCCGGTGCACATGCACGTGGGGTGCGCCCACTCACAGCTCCTCTGGCCCCACTACCGCCAGGCGGTACACGAGGCGGCCCGCGGCCTCCCACCCGGGGACAAAGCCCTGTGGGTGGCCTCGTGGCGCTCCGCAGGCGCCACATGGACGGAAGTCTTCTGCTCCGGACTGGTGCCCGAGGACGCGGAGGCGCAGCTCCGCGCCATAGCCCGCTACGACCCGCTGGGAGGGACCTCTGTGGACGATTTCCTCCACCACATGCTCCGGCTGGGGGACTTCGCATGGGAGCTTCGCAACCTGTAAGTGGCAGCAGCTCAGAGTTAGGATTTGGCAATAAGGCAGTAGGATCGGCCTGACGATTCGGCAATATTTAATAGTCAAGAAGTGTTGAGTAACACCGATTTACGTTGTAGAATTACGAATTGCGATCTGTGAAGTGTGCAGTTATTTTTGGTTATCCCTCTGAATTACAATGATCTCTGCACAGGGTCCTTTGGAACAATGATTTAATGACCGTTCAACGCTTTTGGTGATTGTGCTGCTGCATGGGGTGAGATCCTGTTGGAGTCCATTACATCTCTGCATTTTGGGTATCTTCGCATTTCCGAAACATCTTGCATTTTGGAGATAGTTGCAATAAAGGATATTTGAGCCTTGAAGACCCATAGCATGGTAGCAGAGTCTAGTTCATCCCATGCGACAATGGCTTTACAACTCGGTAGTATTCCATGTCAACAAGTAGCACGTCTACATGATCAGCGGTGTTCACCGGTTCGTGAATTTTTCGCCGGCGAGCATCCTCAACTTGAGGGCATGGACCTTGACATTCAAGCCGACCGGCGAGTACACATTGAACGTGAACGGTGGGTCGATTCCGCGGGGTTACCTCATGAATTTGTGTCGTTCACATCCGAACCTGCGGCACAACTTGCTCAAATTTAACAATTAGTTCATGAAGTTCAATTGCAAGGTCACATTGATTCGGTTTTACACGGCGGTATTCAAAACATTTATGGGAACTTGGAGACCATCACACGAGGATTGCATGATGCATATCAAGATGACCTGGCTACTCGTCACAATTTGAATATCTTGAGCTGTAATTTTAATGACCATGTCCGTGGTTTTGATGAAGTGTTGCGCCCATACCTTGCGGGCTTGGAACATTCAATACAATCTCGCGTTCATTTTTGACGACTATAATGCTCGCATTGCTTCCGTTGAGTCACGCTTGGATCATTTTGCTTTGGTTGATCGCCAAATTTCATGGGTTCGCCGTCATATTTATGGGATGCTTGGGGATGATCCTCCACCGTCCACGCCGTTAATTAATGACGCGAATTTTGTTCCTCTTACTCGTTCGCTTACGAACCGTCTTGATGCGTTGGAGATTGGTTCTTCACAACTTTGTGCATCCCAATCTCTAATGGATAAGTCCTTGGAGTTGCGGTTAAACGAGTTGCGGCTCGAGTTTAGGGAACAAATTGCATCGGTGCGCACCCAAATTCCTTCCCATCTTCCCACACCCGCTTCGTGCCCAACGGGTGATTCTAATGAGTGGCGTACATGCTTCGAGCAATTTCGTTCACAACTTCTTGGTGACTATGAGTCTTTAAAACAACATGTGAATCAAGGCAAGAGGACACACGTCTCTTCGGTGTGTCCCGACACTTGTTCATGTTTTGCGGTCATTAGTGCTCTGCGAGAGCAAGTTTCGGACGTAAAGGTAGAAGTCACCAAGCTCCAAGAGGCGTCACGTCATGGGAGTGCCCATGCATGTTCGTGCTCGTGTGATGCGCGCGTTCGTGAACTCTCTGATCGCCTCTCTCAGGGAGATGAGGCATTAAAGAAGTTACAATTGGGGCTTTCCTCTTTGCGGTCGACGCGCACACCTTCGGGTGTGTGTGTTTCATGTTCGGATACTTGTGCATGTTATGTGGCTCTTGCTACACGTTTTGATGAATGCACACGCAAAATAGATACTCAAACTACGGATTATGTAGCTTTTAAGGCTTCGGTGTTGCAAAAAGTAGCCGCTTTGGAGGCTTTGGAGTCTTCTCCATCGAGGAGTGGTGCATCTTTTGATGCACGTTTGATGTGTGATCGTCTCTCGGCGTTGCAAACTATTGTGGACGAAGTAGGCACACACTTATCCGATACTCAGGATGCGGACCATTTGCAAGAGCGAGTGGCTGCACTTGAGATTGCGATGAGCGAATGGGATGTCCACAATGGGAGCAATGCCGATTTAGAGTGTGCATCGCAGGTTTTTCCCACACTCATGGGCTCTTCATCGCATGCTCACGTGTTTCATCGTGATTGTGGGTACAACAAGGAGCGCCTTCGCTCCCATTCTGTTGATTCTAAGTTGCGGGCGTTTGAACCGAAGGAGCGCGCTTCTTCACGGCGCTCCCGCTCTCAACCGGTCCGCTTTGGCGGTAATGTGCAAGCATTACATTCAACAGGGTGTAAGGATGATTTTGATTGGGGAGATGGGACATTGAGGGCCCCTAAGGCTAGCTTGCTTCCCATGGCGTTCTCCTCGTCTGACGTAGGGCTTCGCCTGCAAACTTTGAATGTGCAAGCCCCTTCTATCTTTGGAGGACACGGTGGGCAAGGGGATTTTGAAGATGTGCCCCCTTTGCTACCTATGTACGAGGATGAGGAGGAGAGTCTCCATGAGATTTCTTTGGCGGGTGTGGGTATCGCTGCAGATTTTCCGGAGGTTGAGGATTTTTTTGGTGCGGTGCCGGAAGCCCGCCATGACTACGACCCTAAGCTTCACACCAAAGGACCCGATAAGGCGAAGCTTAGGCGAGTTTTCGGTAGAACGGGTAATAACGACCCGACATGGAGGCACTGGATGACGACACTAGGCGAGAAGTCACGAAAATATTGAAGTGCCCAAAGTGGAGTGGAGATTACAATCATTGGGTTGCTTTTGAACTACAATGGCGCAATTTTCATAATTATTGGTATCGGCGGTGTGGCGCGGATATAATGGCGAAAATATTGCTCACTACATTGCCCGAGTCTAGAAGGGCTTTGTACACCCAACTACACATGTCACTAGGGTGGACTTACCAGAAAATTTGGCTTGATTTGGCGGGCCGTGGGCGGGGGTTGCAGTCCCGAAAAGTGCTGCGTAAGCAGTGGGAATCCAGTACCCCCCCGAAGGAGAAATCATTGGCTACTTATGGCCTTTGGGTTCTCCAATGGTGCTTGCTGGCCCAGAAGGCCGCACCGGTTACGGCGCTGCAGGCTAAGGATGCGTACATTGAAGCCCTCCACAGACATGGTGGTTATGAGGCTGAGCTAGATGAGATATATAAATATGAACGTGTTCATCACGTTGAGCTCAGTCTTGAGGGTGCGCATGAGCTGGTGGTGTACGAAATGGGTTGGCGTGAGGACAGAGATGCGGTCAAGCGTGCTGAAGAGGCCTCGCTCCGCGTGTTGCGTGGGCAAGGTCAGAAATTTCAGGGTGCGTGCAATTATTGTGGCATCAAAGGTCACAAGGAGGGTGAGTGCCGCAAGAAGAAAGAAGATGTTGCGGCAGGAACCCCAAACAAGAGACGTGTCCGACCCTCTGGTGGGCGAACTGGGGGGGGGGCAGGACGCGACAGGCAAAATGGCGATATAAATCGGAAGCTGGGAGATAACGTCGATCATCAGGGTAAAGGCGCGTCCCTGTTGACAAATGCTCAGCGTCAGGTGGAGCAGTGGCGTAAGGAAGGAGCCTGTGTTCGCTGTGGCTCCAAAGACCATTGGGCCAATGACTGCCCGAAGAGTAAGGGCAAGGGCAAAGGCAAGGGTGGAGATGGAAAAGGCAGGGGCCGAGGCGGTGACCGAAACGGGAATCGTAGACATCGCCAGGTAAAAGAGGAAGAGCCTGCCCAGGGGAATGCAGATCCCAACCCGTCTCCAGATGCGACTCCTGAACCCTCAGGTGGTTCGCCATAGAGAGGTCGGAGACACAGGAAAAAGCGAACACGAGGTCCGATGAGAGTGAGTCGAAAGACGGGAGCCCCTGCTCCGCCTACCACTGTGGGTGTGTCCTCCTCCCTCCAGTCAGAACCTGTGCCTACTGCTCCGGTGGCCTTGTCTCCTGCAATGGTGCCGCCGGGGCGTTCTGAATTACCTTTTACTGATGAATTGAGATTGCCAGTCACGGTGAGTCTCAGGGCTATTTCTAGCTCCCCTGAGCGCATGCCCTTTGAGCCTCAGCGCACTGTGCGGCGGCAGAAAGTTGAGCGGGTGCGTCGGCGTCGCGCTGAATTGCCGGAAGACGCAAAAACAGAACTTCTGGTTGCAGCCAGTGTGAAGTATCGTGACTGCCAGGCCTGTGATCGACAGGCTCCCATGTTAGTGGATTTAGGTTCCATGTGTTTTGCCATTGCTCCCCGATCTTTTTTTCCGGAGGGGACATTGGTGCCTGCCACTCGTCCGCTGCGAATTTCTGCAGTGAATGGAACGCGGTTGGAGGGTGGTACCCAGGGTGCTGTGGTTGACCCGGGGATCGCAATCGAGGGTTGCGATGGCGGTGTTGTGGAGGTGGTCTGTGAGGGTGCGTTCGTGTACATGGCCGAGGTACAGGAACAGCTAATCGTAGGCTATCCTTTTTGCAAGGCCTATGGCCTTATTGTGGACCCTGTCCGCGATTGTCTTATGGACGCTCTCTGTGTGTCTGAGTGTGGTTGTCCGGCACGGGTCAGGACATTGCTACAGGTGTCTGGCGCTGGTTCAGCACCACAGAGCTCCAGTGGGTCTGTGAGTGTTGTACACTCTGGTGGTCGTCAGCGGCGCACAAATAATTACTGTCGCCGCCTGATTGACCTTGCTTCTGATTCTGATAGCGAAGGGGAAACCGCTTCTGGTGTGCCACGCATTGCCGGGGCACCAGAGTTGATTCTTTCCTTCTCTCGTTTGATGCCAGCAGTCACTGCGGTCACAGCCGCTTCGTTGGCTGCATCTCTCATTTCTGTGGTTAGCATGATCCCTACCCTATCCTCCCTGTCTTCTCCTGCCTCTCAGGATTCATCATGTGCGATGCCGTGCAATGCTGAGATACCGACTTCGTCAGAGCAACAGTGCCATAATTCTGACAGGTTGTGTACTTGTGCTAAGGACTGCTTCTGTGTTAAAGAGTGTATGGCAAGGCGTATCAGACCCACTCTGCGTATTCCCTTGGCGCCTGGACGCACCAATTCATTTGAGTTTATCAACCATGCTGACGAGGGCCATTGCTGCCCCTGTAAATTGCCATACGAGGACACTGATTCGGAGCAGGGCATCAGCGATGCAAACTCTGAGGAGGATACCCCGACACCGGCAGTGCGAACCCTTCGGGAGGCGGAGCTACCTCCTGATAGTTTTGCTGGTGACTGGGGTCGTTTCAAGCAACATACTGGGGTCTGGGATTCACAAGAAAAGGATGGGGAGTGGCGCCGCTCAGAGGGCCCCCCCCAGGTACACACTTCAGCAGCCCCCGTATGTTCGTGTGTGGTGGATGAAGTCTGCCAGCGGTGTATATCTGTGGAATCTGAATCTGAATTGACTTCCGACCCCCTGTTGGAGGCACGGCTATGTCCCACGCCTTTATTCTCACGCCGGATTCGTCAGCAGTATGATAAGACTTTTCGCAAGGTTATGGCTTTTCCTCGGCATGAGCGAAAGGCCTGGATGTCTCAACGTGTTCGTCAGTCAGCTAAGTCTGTATATAACAGGGGCAAGCAGACCCTTTTGCCCAGGGTGCGCGATGCTGTCCTGAAGTGGGCAGGTCTGCAGCATCAGCCTTTTGTTGACGCCTTCTCGTCCAGAAGGTCCCGCCTATTTCATAGCTACTGGGATGCTGAAGACAACGCCTTGCAGCAAAACAGGTCCTATGATCCTAGTTCCAAACGGAATGACAAAATGCTGTGGCTGCACCCTCCCCAGCACCTGCTTTCTGAGGTCGTGCAGAAAATTCTGCTTGATGAGGCCTGCGGCATTTTGGTTGTTCCAGTGGAAAAACATTTTTCGTGGTTTTGGAGTTTGGGGGAGGCAGCACTGGACTGGTGGAACCTGGACCCCTCCGTTCCTATTTACAAAAATGAGCAAGGGGTTGTCTATAAGCAGCCCAACTGGACCACTCGGGTTGTTTTGTTTGACGCGCAGGGTTCGGCATCCCGGGCTTCAGGGGGCAGGACTTGGGGAGACGTGGATGAGGTGAAGGGTTACTGTGATCCGGATAATAGGGAATGGGAGGACGAGGATCAGCCTGTTCGGCTGGACAATTCGCCCTCTGCACATTACCCGCTTTCTGACGATCAGTATGAAGCAGATGATGAGCGTTCGGGGCGGCGGTCTCGCTGTGTGACCTGCCCTGCGCCCTTTTCTGTGCGTGAAGCATGGCTGCGCATATTGTCTGAGGGGTCACCACAATTCAGGGCGCTGCAAGAGAGAAGTGTTCGTTCGGTGATCAAGGGTGACAATGCCGACCCTCGATGTCAGCCCATTCGTGTCCGGTTACAAGAGGAATTTTCGAAAGTTTTTACTTTTCCTGATGATATACGCACAGTGAATCTCAGTACACGGGGTAAGTATGGGGTGGCCTCTATTTCAATGAAATTTGGGGCTAAGCCTCAGCGGGTCACACCATATCGGGCGGTGGGGCTACGTGATGCGGCCTTTCGTGAGCTCATCACCAAATTTTCCCAACGGGGTATGCTGGAGCCCTCCAGCTCAGTTTGGGCAGCCAGAGCTTTTTGTGTGCCCAAACCGGGAGGCAAGTGGCGGCTAGTCATCGACTACCGCTACTTAAATTCACAAATTGATGACGAGCAGTTTCCACTGCCCGTCATCGATGATATGCTTTTGAAGCAGTCCAAAAATGCCATTTGGTCCATCTTCGATTTAGAAGATAGTTTTCACCAGATGCATTTGGACGAGGCCTCCCGCCCCCTGACTGCTTTTGTCACCCCATGGGGCCTGTTCCAGTGGACAGTGCTCCCCATGGGGCTGAAGACGGCCCCCCAAATGTATCAGCGTATGGTCTCTGATTGCCTCAGTTCTTTGGGCCTAGAGCCATACATTGATGATTTATTATTGGGCACCCCTGATACTGAGGATAATCCTGATTTGGACGCACTTGTTACTGATTCCTGCCTTCGGCAGCATGAGTCTGAGCTGCGCAGATTTCTGCAGCGTATGGATGACTGTGATTTGACCATTAAGCCGTCCAAGATGCTGCTTTTTGTGCAGCGGGTGCGTTTTTGTGGTCAAATTCTGTGCAGGGGTCGGAGATGTCCTGATCCTGAAAAGACTGCATCGGTTCAGCGATGGCGTTGGCAGGACATCCACACGCCGACCCAGCTTAAGGCATTTTTAGGATTTGCACAGTGGTATGCACTTTATATAGACAGGTTCGCGGACCTGGCTGCACCTTTGACGGATGCACTCCGTGGCCTGGACTTAACAAAAAAAGGCAAGAGTAAGTCGGCGCATCCACCACTTTCTGCGAGGGCCAAGAGGGAGTTACAGGACAGACTGAGGCAGCAACATCCTGGTTTGTCTGCTGCCCAGAGAGAGCGTTTGCTGCGTCAACATGTGTGCCAGCGGGAGAACCGCATCCATTGGAGTGACCACATGGTTCGATGCTTCGAGCAACTGAAAAAAAGTCTCTGTCAGGATGCTGTGTTACACTTGCCGGATACCACCAGGCAGTTCTGGATCCGGTGCGATTCCTCCGAGTATGCAGTGGGGGGGGTATTGGAGCATAAGGGCTGCTCCTGTGCTGAAGCTGATTGCAGTTGCCCGTTACGCCCAGTCGCATTTTTTTCCCGCAAACTGCAAGGCACGCCTGGCAAGGGCCAAAGGGCCTGGCACATCCGCGACAAGGAAACCTACGCAATTGTGGCCACTCTCTTCAAATTTCGTAGTTGGCTGCAGTCAGCACAGGTCAATTTGCGTTATCCGGTCACAGTTTTGACCGACCACCGAAGCCTGGAAAGTTGGACCCGGGAGGACTTCGACACTGTGTCCGGTCCAATCGGGAGGCGAGGCCGTTGGCATCAATTTTTGGCCCGCTTCAAAATTGAAGTGGTGTACACAAAGGGGGAAAATCAGGAGGTTCCTGATGTTTTGTCGCGGTGGGCCTACCCCGCCATGCATTATGCGCCAGATGTGTCGCTGCATGGTTCTGAGCAGGACCAAAGGGGATGGGACAACGATGACCAGGAGGTGCGGCAGTGGGCAGATCAGCTAGCAGAGCTGCGCTCTGTGTGCGTTAATGTGCGCTCCATTTTTTCTGATTGGTGCGCCAAGCAGCCTTCCCTGCAAGGCTGCCCTGATTCGTGGCGTCATGTCAGCGATTGTGTTTGCATGTCTCCTTGTTTGCAGGATTCAATCAGTGCTGTGGAGGAAGATGATGTACAGTTTTCACTTGCTGAACGCCGAGTGAGACAGGTTTACAGCACTTCCTCACCCCTTTCCCGGTCTCTTAGGAAGAAAAAGTTTAGGACAGTCAGGCGTAACATCCGTCAGCAGAACTGGTCTCCTGCAACGATGGTGGCTGCCATGCAGTGTGCCCCTGGGGCCAATGTGGCTGAGGGCGCTGATGGTGTTTCAGATCTGACGTGGGCCAGTGTCCGTGCGAACACTGTCCCGCCTGATGTTTCAGTTTTGTTTGCTGATTGGGAGCCTGAGTATCATCAAGATCCTGAGTGGCAAGGGATTTTGGCGTCCCTGCAACAGGATGACCCGCATCTCAGGGCTCCAGGGTGCTGCATATACCGTCCCAGTCCTGGGACTTTGCGTATTCGTAGGGACGGGAAGCATGTTGTCCCTCGGAGTCTGATTACCAAGGTTATTGCAGCATGCCATACGTATATACATGGGGGGGTGGATAAGACGTATCATATCTGCCGCCGCAAGTTCTCCTTTTCTGGGTTGACGGATCGCCAGCTCTGGTTGGAGGTTAAATATTTCTGTGACTCCTGTGAGGTCTGTCAACAGACCAAGCCCAGAACGGGGATTCAACCGGGAGAGGTGGAGTTCTATCCTGTTCGAGATGAAATTTTCAGTAGTCTGGCAATTGATTTTGTCGATTTGCCTAAGACAAAGGTCAATGACGTGGTCTTCGACTACGCGATTGTGGTGGTCTGCAGGTTTACAGGCTACGTGCTGGCCATCCCCACTACCAAATTGGGGATGGACAGCAGGAAAGCAGCCACACTGTTTTTAGAAAGGGTTGTCTTTTTTATGGGATTAGCCAAAGAGGTATTCAGTGATAATGCCTCTGTTATTAATTCTGATTTTTTGAATGACTTGTTCGATTTGAGCGGGATAGAACACCACACGAGTGTGGTTTACAAACCATCCACAAACGGCAGGGCGGAGGCCGCGGTCAAGAGTGTGGTCATGGCCCTCCGCAAATTTTTAAACCAGCGGCCACGTAGCTGGTGCCATGCACTGCCGCTGGCACTGTGGGGGTTGAATGACCTCCCTGGGCTGGTGGCCCCCTATTCCCCCCACAGATTGGTTTTTGGGAGGGATCCTGTGGGATTTGGGGAGTGTCCGCCCATTGTCCCTGGCGAGGGGGCACAAGAGGCGCAGGATTTTTTTGATCGCCTGGCCTCTGAGCGCAAGCAGGTGCATGACCATCTGGTCAAGTTGCACCACGACGCTTCAGCCAAATTGACTGCCAAATTCAGGGACATACCCTTCCGGGAGGGGGATAGGGTGTGGGTTCGTGACCTGCCGCGCAAGGACCAGCCCAATTTCAACAAGTTGAAACGAATTCGGCAAGGTCCCTACGAAATTTGAAGGTGGATGGGGGGGGGCAGATATTTGGTACAGATCAACAGTGGACCCACAGGTCAGCAGGTGTTGCAGTGTGAGAGGCTGAAGTATTACAGGTCCCCTGATCCCAAAACCAAGGTGCCTCTCAGCTACTACTCTGACCGACAGCTTCCACCGAGTGATGACACTTATAATGTTGAGCAGGTTTTGGACCACAGGGGTTCCGGCCCCAAGAAAAATTATCGAAAGGTGGAGCTGTGTATAGCATGGATGGGACATCCTGATCGGACCTGGGAGGATATCAGGAAGTTTGTTGGTCGCAATAATGACAGGGTTGAGGATTACTGTCGCCGTCATGGCTCGATGAAATATTTGCAGTAATTATCCTGTGTTCTCCTCCTGTATGTCTGTGTGTTAGGTTTGCTGTGCTGGTTCGAGTATATTCTTCGGCATACTCTATGACCCGTAACTTCTACACCAATTTGCTGAGTACAGAGGGCAGCGCGGCTCTGTCATGCCCTGTTGGGTCAGGGTGCAGTGATGGACACCGGCTGCGCCGGCACAGTGACCATTTGCCTGTTTCCCGATCTGTTTCAATTTTTTCTTGTGTGTTTGGACGGTCATTGATTGCTGAGTAGTCATTTCTTGCTGCTTTCCTTCTCAGGTTCTCGCCAAGCCGACAGCCAATCCACAGAGACAATCGTACGAGCTCAGTCTTTTCTGGGTGTCTTCTGCCATTAGTTGCTTTTAACTAATGGGCCTGTCACAACCACATGGTTTGCATGCAGGGCAGTGCTGGGTGGTGCTCTCTTTGAGAGCACACTGACTCCTCTTTCGCTGGGCTGCCACTGCAGTCCTGGATTTTTGGCCCGTTCAACCAATTTTCAGACGCTCATCACTTCCACTGATGTGCTGAGAGTCTTGGGAGGGGAGTGTAAGTGGCAGCAGCTCAGAGTTAGGATTTGGCAATAAGGCAGTAGGATCAGCCTGACGATTCGGCAATATTTAATAGTCAAGAAGTGTTGAGTAACACCGATTTACGTTGTAGAATTACGAATTGCGATCTGTGAAGTATGCAGTTATTTTTGGTTATCCCTCTGAATTACAATGATCTCTGCACAGGGTCCTTTGGAACAATGATTTAATGACCGTTCAACGCTTTTGGTGATTGTGCTGCTGCATGGGGTGAGATCCTGTTGGAGTCCATTACATCTCTGCATTTTGGGTATGTTGGCATTTCCGAAACATCTTGCATTTTGGAGATAGTTGCAATAAAGGATATTTGAGCCTTGAAGACCCATAGCACAACCACCGGCTGGAGCAACTCCTCCGCGAGCCCCAAAGCGCGGCGGCCCGGGCACACCGGTGGCTCACTGCGGCGGAGGGCAACCACCCTCCCCCTCCCCCGCGCCCTGACAAGGACTTCGTAGCCTTCCTCCGTGTCGTGAATGGCACTCTGGAGTGCCCGCCCCAAGAGGGCCCCCACCCGTACCAGGACCTGCCGGGGGGGTTCTCAAGGCACCTACAAGACGCCCTCTTCCCACTGTGGATCATCGGGCGCGGCTCCATGACCGCGTGGGAGGCGCGCATCGTGGGTGAGGAATGGGCGCGCGAGTGGGGCTGGTGGTGCGCCGCCACGCGCGCCCCCGAGACCCCTGCGCAACGATACGCCGCCATCCCGCTCAAGGGATGGGGGCCGGACACCCGGCCGAGACCCACCGTGATACGCGGGGCGGGACCATACCACCCGTGGGACGCGGCGACGGGGGAATGGCTGCAGGCGGCCCCAGGCCCGCAAACTGGATGGACTGGGGACGTGTCCTCACTTGTCAGGACACCCGTCCCGCCCCGCATCGTCCTTCACGCCGCCAACGTACTCCGGGCTACGGAGATACGCACGTGGGGACACGCCGCGGCCACCGTCCCGTGGCACCCCCCAGAGGGCGGGGCCGCCCTGCTCGCCGTGGCGCACTTCAAAGCCGGGGGGCCGGTATACGACGACGCCCTGTCCCGGCTGGGCGACACCCAGGGGCCCTTGCTCCTCATGCTCCCCACCGACATTGCAGCCGCGCTGCGCCAGGAGCTGGACGGCTGCGAAGGGCTGGGAGTGGGGTGGGAGGCAGTCGCGGACGGCACCCTGCTGGCCCTCCTCCTCCGAGACACCGGGAACGGGTGCCGATGGGATGCGCTGACGCCCCACCTCACCAGGCGCCACGTGTACATGGCAACCCCCCCCCAGGGGCACCCCCGCCCGGCGTGGGACGGCCTCATCGCCGCCTTCCACGACCACGGGATCCTCCCCAACGACACGTGGCAGGAGGTCCAGCGGAAGACGCTTGGCAAGGACTACCCGCGCCGCGTCCGCGCCCGCCTGCTGGAGATCCGGGACCCCCTCCGACAGAGGTGGGACGACCTCTGGCTCCGCCATCTCGACCCTTGGTTGCCGCCCTCCCACCTCCCACACACCTGCCGACTCTGCGGGGAATGTGACACGGTGTTCTCCGCAGCGTCGACAGGCGCCAACAGGTGCGCGCGGTGCGCCCAGGTGGCCGCGTGCCCCTGGCCCGAACCTCCCGCAGGCCCGCGCAGGCGCACAGAGGAGGAGGCCCTGCACCGGCGCATCGAGGGGGCACACACCCTCTCACACGAACGAGCGGGCCCCGCGGGCGCTGCCCTTCTGTGGATCCACGTGCACCTGCAGGACCCCACATCCGTTGCGCAATTGTCGCACGTGTTCGCGCCCTAACCCCCACCCGCCGCCGCCCTTTGCAGAGCCCGCAGCACCATGCCACGCCGACGGGGGGATGGGCCGGGACACACCAGGGCCGGCCGCAAAGCGCAGGAGGCGGCCGTCCGGGGCCTGGTGGCAGACGCGGTGGCGGAGGCACACGAGGCGCACGCTGCCGCACGGTGTGACCTGACGGGCAGTGCGAGGGCTTTCCTCAACGAGACCGCCCTCCCGGCCGTCCGCTCCCTGAACGGAGCAGGGGCCCCTACGCTGCTCCCGGCAATGCACCGGATCGTGAACGCCGTCCAGCCGTGGCTCATCAGCCCGGAGGCCGCCCTCTACGGGCACTGGATGGAGTGGCGCGAGTTCAACCGGTCGGGCCGGCCCCTGTCCATGAAGGGCACCCTGCGGCTGACGGGAGCAGGGTCTGCCATGACCCTCCGCAGCAGCGCCCCAGCCCTGCTGCACGCCCTCAGGACGCGCTACCCCGGGGACGCGGCCCCGTACCTGAACCAGGCGCGGGCCACGTACCCGGGGGGAGTGTCTGAGCTGGATGCGGCGCTCCACCTTCTACACCCACCGGACGAGGACCTGGAGGTGGGCGAGATCACGGTGTTCGTGGAAGGCGCGGACGAGGCGTCCGCCCGCCCCCGGCCGACCAACCCGGTGTACGACGGCACCAGGCCTACCCCCCCGTACGCCATCGTATGCGAGGCGTTCCCCAGGGAGCTCACTTGGTGCCCCGCCCTCCCGCCGGCGACGCACGCGCCCCGCGGCTGGGCCAACCCAGACCTGTCCCCCCCCCTCTCCAGAACCAGGGGTGCCCACCACAGGGGGCAGGCCCTTTGGCAAGAGTGCCCTGGCACCCCCCTGCTCCTCCTCGTCGTCGCGACCCGCGGGGACCCGGGGCGGGTCCTGGGGATCACCCCCACCCGCACTCTATGGGGCAGCACCCGTACCCCGCCCCCCCCTCCCGGCGCCCGCGGCGCGGGACGGAGTACACACCTTCCTGCGAACACAGGAGGTCACCGCCGTTACGGGGGTCCACCTGGTGCGGCTCCCCCCGACACCACTCGACGACCCCCGGGGGCCCAGGGCCCTGGGCCCCGCCCCAGACTGGGAGATATGGCGCCACGCGTGGGCCGCGTGGCTCCCCCGCCTCCCCTCCCAATGCCGGTGGATGGCCGCCGGCCCCCGGCCGTGAGGGGCTGACGCCACAGCCGGCCCCCCACCTGCTCCCCCCCTCCCCCCCGCAGAGCACCACACGGCACTGCCCACGGCACGGCACTGATGCACCAGGAGGTAGTGGGAAGGGCGCGCCTGCCACCACGCATGCCTACCAGGATAACAGTGATGGCAGACTCCGATGGTCCCCCCAGCGGGACGACCGCCACCACCGCCGGTCCCGCTCCCGCTCCCCCGCCTCCCCGGAGTGGACGGGGGAGACCCTCGCGGAGCGCGAGGAGCGCAGGCTGGCGGAGGCGGCGGTGCTGGTCGGGCCGCCGCCGCCGGCCCGGGAGCCTGAGCCAGCCGAGGTGACCGCCCCCGCCGCCCAAGCAGCAAGCCCCGCCGCCCCGCCCCGGGGGGGGGGCCCAGACGCGCAGGAAGCGGAGACCGCAGCCCCAGCGAGCCACGCCGCGGCCCCGACGGCGGCCCCCGGCACGCCGCCGACACGGGGGTTAGCCCCGGCGCAGGAGCCGGGCGCATCGCCGAGGGCTGCCGCAGCCGCAGAGGAGAGCGAGAAGGGCGCGCGAGGGGTTGCGACCGCGACCCCGGCGGGTCGCGCCACCGCCTCGGCCGACCACGCCGCGACCCCCAGCACGCCGCGAAAGCGGGGGACGGACCCCGCACGGGCCACGGGCGCCTCGCCGGCGGCCGCCACAGCAGCGAAGGAGAGCGAGGAGGGTGCGCGAGGGGTTGCCGCCGCGACCCCGGCGGGCCGCGCCACCGCCTCGGCCGGCCACGCCGCGGCCCCCAGCACGCCGCGAAAGCGGGGGACAGACCCCGCGCGGGCCGCGGGCGCCTCGCCGGCGGCCGCAACAGCAGCAGAGGAGAGCGAGGAGGGCACGCGAGGAGTTGCGACCGCGGCCCCGGCGGGCCGCGCCACCGCCTCGGCCGGCCACGCCGCGACCCCCAGCACGCCGCGCAAGCGAGGGAAGAACCCCGCACGGGCCACGGGCGCCTCGCCCGCGGCCGCCGCAGCAGCAGCAGTGGGCAGGGAGAGCGCGAAGTATCGCGCCCACGCCAACCCCACCCACACCCACACCAGCCCCGCCAAGCAGTTCCCCCCCAAGCCCTTCCCCCCGGGGCGGACGCGGCACGTCCTCCCCCCGGCGCCCGAGCGCTCGCCGCCGGGCGTCACGCTGCCGCAGCTGC
Source organism: Eutreptiella sp. 'Long Island Sound 2002' (assembly GCA_964036045.1). Taxonomy (NCBI): domain Eukaryota; phylum Euglenozoa; class Euglenophyceae; order Eutreptiales; family Eutreptiaceae; genus Eutreptiella; species Eutreptiella sp. 'Long Island Sound 2002'. The sequence goes on along the minus strand of OZ038380.1, from coordinate 91,462,407 downwards.
AAAGACAGCGGGACGCCCGGCGGATGGTCCAGGAAGGAGGGTAGGGCGCGCAGGCAGAGCTGCGTGCCAGCCACGGGAGCGCGGAGCGGGGGGCAGGAGGCGACAGGGGAAGTGCCCAGGAGCGCGCGCAAGGAGCAGGCCAGGGCACGCGCGGCAGGGAGCAAGGGCGCAGCAGCGGGGGGGAGCAGAGCGCAGGCAGCGGACGGCGCGACTCAGGGCAGGGGGCCGGGAAGGGACCAGGGCACGGGAAGGGCGCGCAGGGGCACGGGCAGGGAGCCCAGGTGCAGGGGGCAGGGCGAGGGTCGGTGGATGAGCGGGCTGGCCAGGGCGTGGGGGACGGGGGGCGGGACCCGCGGCACGGGCAGGGGCCTGGAAAGGGGCCCAAGGGCAAGGGCAAGGGCGCCGCGGGCCCCAAGGGACAGGCGGGACGGGGCATGGGAGCCCAGGGGGGAGGGCGGGACGCAGGGAGGGGGGCGGGAAGCGGGGCGCCCCCGCAGCCGGACGTGCAGCCGGTGAGGTGCATCCCCCCCGGCATCCAGCAGATGCCGGCGCACCACACCCACCACCACCACCACCACCACCACCACCACCACTACAACATCGACCCTGACGCTGGCGAGCTCGTCCCCCCCCAACCCCCACGACCCCGGCACCAGCCAGCCCCCCCGGCGCCGAGGGCGGAGCCGGCGCGGATGGCCTCGGCGGAGGGGGGGCGGGGCGCGGCATCGGCGCCGCAGGCACAGGGGCAGCGAGGGGAGCCGGCGCGGGGGGCAGAGGGGGGCCGGCCATGGGGCCGGGACTGGGGCGCGGTCCCGAACCCTCTGGGGGAAGAGGCCCTCCCCGTGGTGGGGGAGGTGTACGGGTGGTTGTGCTGGGCCAACCAGGGGACCACCAGGGGGTTGAGGAACCGGCCCTTTGATGCCCTGCTCCTCCGGAGAGACGGAGGAAACCGAGAGGTACCCCCGGGGGGGTGGGCAGCCCCAGAGGACCACGAGAGGGTCCTCAGGTCAGTAATCCAGGCGGCGTGGCCCGACAGGGAGCCGACGTGGCCGGCCTTCCTGGAAGGGGGAGCGGTGCTCCGCATCACGGATGCCGACGCCAACAACTGGCTCCCCCGGGCTTTGCACAGCGCCCTCGCCCACTGGCGCTACCGCCGGCGCAACCCGCGGCCGCCACAGCCCCAGCCCCCACACAAGCGGCGGCGCAGGTGATGGCCCAGACAGCGGATGCGAGAGAGTGGGGGGGGGAGCTGGGCCTCCCAACCCACGCCCCCCCCACGGTACGGCACGACGCATGAGAGCGTGCCACCTCCTGCGGGAGGGAGGGCGGAGACAACGAGCGCGGGGGAGAACCTGCTGCCCCGCAGCCCGCTAACCTCTGACCGCTAACCCTCACGGCCACCCCCGGCCGGCCAGCGAGGGCCTGCACGAGGATCCGGCTCTAGGTGGAGGGGGGCGGGGGAAGGGCGCGACCCCCCAGCCGATGGCTGGCCCCCGGGGCTGGGACTGCCATGCCGCCCCCCCCCCCCCGGCCGTCAGGAGGCGTCGCCAGGGGACCAGAGGCCCCCCCCCACACCCCCCCTCCCCACCCACTCAGGCCCGAGAGCGGGCGGGGGGGCGGCCCCTCCATCCCCCCCCCCCTGCACCCCCCCCGGCTGGGGAGCCACAGGCGCGGCCCTCCGCCCCCCCCGGAGCCGAGGGGAAGCCCCCCCCCCCCCCAGAAGGGACGGCGAAGCGGTGGGGGGAGCGGCGGCTGGACCTGCCCCCGCGAGCCCACACTAGCGTGCCGGAGCAACGCGCACAACAGAACAGTATGGAGGCCGCGCCCCACATGACCCTCCCGTGACCACGGCCCACTCAGGGAGGGCAGAGGGGGGGTTCAGGTCTGCAAGGGCCCCCGGGGGAGCGGTCCACGGGCCGCCCCTCAGCCCCCCCCGACCCGGGGCGGCACTTCGACCCCGACCGCACGCGCACGCCGGAAGGGAGCGCGCCGACGACACGAGGGGGGCCAGGATAGAGTACCGCAGGCCGCCACCCAGAGGGGGAGCAGGGAGGCCGCGGCGCGACACCCCCCCCCCGCCCCCCCACCGGCCCGCAAGCCGCGGGGGCCCCGGCCCCCACCCCCCGAGGCAGGGGGGATGGTCCCCCCCCCTGCCCGAGACAGGAGCCGGAGCGCGACCCGCCCCCCCGCCCCAGCCGCCGGCTCCCAGGGGGGCCGCGAAGAACAAGCGAGCCCGCGCCAACGCGCCAGGACGCCGCACAGATCGCACCCAGAGAAGCCTGGTGAGCACGAACCGGAGTGATATGGGGTGCCACGCCCCCCATGGACAGCACAACGCCAGTGACACCCGCTTTGATGCCTGCCCAGGGAAGGCAGAGGGACGGAATGAGGCAGAGCGGCCCCCCGCCCTACAGGCCCCCCCCGGCCGCACAAACGGGGAGTACGGCGCACGCCCCCCCCCCCCAGCCCGCCCCCCGGCACATGAACGCCACGGACCCGCCCCGCGGCGCGCAGCCTGCACAGGGCGTGCTGGCCGAGGGGACAGAGAAGGGCCCCCACACCCGCACGCCCGCGCCCACAACACGTGGATCGCGGACCCCGACAGCCCGCCCAGCGGGCGGGCAGTCGGGGGAGGGGGAGCGCCTGACCTCAGACGCCCCTCGCAACAGTAGAAGGCACCCCCCCCGGGGACGCCCTACCGCCACCCCCACAACCCCAAGCCAAGTAGGGGGGAACCGGGACCGGACCGCCCCCCCCCAAGCACGCCAGACGGAGCAAGGGACCGGGGCAGGACACGCGGAGGGGCACGGACCACGTGGAACGGCCCTACCAGCGCCGAGTGCCGGAACCACGCGAGGTGCGCACGCCACACCACCCAGGGGGGGGGGGAGCGGACGCCGCGGGAGCGCGAGCGCACACACACGAAAGCGACACGCGGGGACTACCAGAAGGGCAACCGGACCGAGCGCGCGGAACGCACAGACCGCGTGGAATGGCGTACCAGCGAGCGAGGGTGAGGGACACCTGGACGGGACGGCCCGCCACACGCAGCGCGCAACACGCGGGGCGGGGAGGGGGAAACGAGAGAGACACAACACCAGGTACCGGCCCAAACCCCCCGAACCGGCCGCGAGCGCCGCGCACACACAGACGGGGCACTGCACCCGCCAAGGCAGTAGTGGCGCACAGCGCCACGCACCAACCCCTAGGCTAGGCAGCCTCCGCGCCAGCCCAAGGGGGTCCCACTGGCGACAAGCCAGTAGCACGGGCCCGGCGGCGCCGGCGCCCCGGGCGACCACCTATTAGGGGGGCGACGCAGTGGGTAAGCGCCCGCAGCCACGGCTGCGAATTGATGCACTGACCGGGAAGTGGCGAAACGGGGAAGCCGGGGAAGGACGGGGCTCCGAGCTCTGTGAACCCGGGAGACTCCGCCACCAGGCAGGAGGTGCGTCTTGGAGGTCCCCCCACTAGAACCCGGTGGGGAGGATATCACCTGGCCCGACCAGGTGGCCCCCCGGGGCCGAAAGGCGTCTAGTACCCGCAAAATCAAACCTCAAACCTCAAACCTCACTTCTGAGGTATGTTTCGTTTCAGCGCGCGGATTGTATATAATGGCATAAGGACTGCTTTTAGAGGGGGGCGGGGCCCCATTCCCCGGCCCCCCAATTAAAAGCCCCCCATGGGGGGGGAGGTGAACAAGCGGGGTGAAATTGCACGAGGTGGGGTCGCACGGGTGCCCAGATGAGAACGGGGAGGACAAGGAGCACAAAGGCAAAAAGACCATTCAAAGGCGGAGAAGGAGAAAACCATGAAAACACGGGAGCAACGGCGCCAGCGCCGGCCGCTAGGCTCCGTTTTTGTGGGCCAAGCCCCACAAAAACGTAGCCTAGCGGGTGCTGCTTTGTGCCTCTTGCACAATATGGTTGCACCATTGGCAAAAAAGGCTTGCCAGATGGGCAGCAAGTATACATGCCAAATATGGCGAAAAAAATAGCAGAAAACTGCCAAAAAACGCACAAAATTGACCATAAAGCATCAGAACGGCACCCGATTTGGCCAATGAGGTTGCTTTTCTGACGTTTTGGCCCGAGCTGGTCATTTTAAGGGGCTGCAACATGATGTAAGTTCGCAAGCAAGAGCCAATACAGAATTCAGCCCCAAATTTTCCGAGACTGCCCGAAAAACTGCTTAAAACGGTCCTAATTCACCAAAACCACCATCGTCGGCCAAAAAAAGAGAAGTCGCATTCTTAGAATTTGATTGCGATCATTTTAAGGGGCTGCATTGAAGGGGTTTGAGAAGGGCTGTCTTCCAGGGGGGGGGGTCGCGTAACGTGGTAGTTGGTCACTGCTTCTGGCGCGGGGTCAGGGGCCCCCAACACCCCGACCCCCACAGAAGCCAGCCCCCTGCGGGGAGGATTTTAACAAGCGGGTGAAAGTTGCACGAGGTGGGGTCGCACGGGTGTTCGGATGAGAACGGGGAGGACAAGGAACACAAAGGCAAAAAGACCATTCAAAGGCGGAGAAGGAGAAAACCATGAAAACGCGGGATCAACGGCGCCAGCGCCGGCCGCTAGGCTCCGTTTTTGTGCCCAAGCCCCACAAAAACGGAGCCTAGCGGGTGCTGCCTCCTGCCTCCTGCCCAATGTCGTTGCTCCATGGGCCGATAAGGCTTGCCAGCTGGGCACCAAGTATACATGCCAAATATGGCGAAAAATATGGCAAAAAACTGCAAAAAAACGCTCAAAATTGACCGTAAATCATCAAAACGGCATCAGATTTGCCCAATGAGGTTGCTTTCCCGACGTTTTGGCCCGAGCCAGTAAATTTAGGGGGCTACAACATGCTGCAACTTCGCAGGCAAGAGCCAATACGGAATTCAGCGCCAAATTTTCGGAGACTGCCCGAAAAACTACTTAAAACGTTCCTAATTCACAAAAACGACCATCATCGGCCAAAAAGGAGAAAAATCGCGTTCTTAGACTTGAATTGCAATCATTTTAAGGGGCTGCATGGCACAGTTTTGAGAAGGGCTGTCTTCTAGGGGGGGGGGGTCGCGTAACGTAGTAGTTGGTCACTGCTTCTGGCGCGGGGTCAGGGGCCCCCAACACCCCGACCCCCACAGAAGCCAGCCCCCTGCGGGGGGAAAATGAACAAGCTGCGGAAAGTTGCACGAGGTGGGGTCGCACGGCAACGGTTTGCATGACAACGGAGGACAAAGAACACAAAGGCAAAAAGAACCATGCAGAAGCGGAGAAGAAGAAAACCACGAAAAAACGGGTTCAACGGCGCAAGCGCTGGCCGCTAGGCTCCGTTTTTGTGGGCCAAGCCCCACAGAAGCGGAGCCTAGCGGATTCTGCCTAATGCCTCTTGCCCACTATGCTTGCCCCATGGGCCAAAAAGCCTTGTCAGATGGGCAGCAAGTATACATGCCAAACATGGCAAAAATATGGCAAAAGACTGCCGAAAAATGTACAAAATTGACCGTAAATCATCAGAGCAGCACCAATTTTGGCCAACGGGAGTGTTTTTCTGACGTTCTGGCACGAGCTGGTCATTTCGAGGGGCTGCAATATTGCCTAATTTTGCAAGCAGCAGCCAGTACAAAATTTAGCCCCAAATGTCCGGAGACTGCCCGAAAAACCGGTTAAAACGCTGCTCACTCACCAAAACGACCATCGTGGGCGAAAAGAGGGAAAAGTCACGTTCTTAGAATTCAATTTCGGACATTTTAAGGGGTATCATGGTAGGTTTTTGGAGGCCTCTGGATTTTACCCCGGGGGTCGCGTAACGTACAGTATGGACCTTGTTTTCGACGGGGCGTCAGGGGCCCCACACCCCGACGCCGACCAGAAAACAGCCCCCAGGGGGGGGGATGGAACAAGCGGGGGGAGATTGCACGAGGATCGGATTGCACGGGTGCTCAGATGAGAACGGGGAGGACAGGGAGCACAAAGGCAAAAAGACCATTCAAAGGCGGAGAAGGAGAAAACCATGAAAACACGGGAGCAACGGCGCCAGCGCCGGCCGCTAGGCTCCGCTTTGGTGGGCCAAGCCCCACAAAAACGTAGCCTAGCGGGTTCTGCCTCCTGCCTTTTGCACAATATGGTTGCCCTATTGGCAGAAAAGGCTTGCCAGACGGGCAGCAAGTATACATGCCAAATATGGCGAAAAAAATGGCAGAAAACTGCCAAAAAACGCACAAAATTGACCGTAAATCATCGAAACAGCACCAGATTTGGCCAATGAGGTTGCTTTTCTGACGTTTTGGCCCGAGCTGGTCATTTTAAGGGGCTGCAACATGATGTAACTTCGCAGGCAAGAGCCAATACGGAATTCAGCCCCAAATTTTCGGAGACTGCCCGAAAAACTGCTCAAAACGGTCCTAATTCACCAAAACGACCATCATCGGCCAAAAAGAAGAAAAGTCGCATTTTAAGGGGCTGCATTGCGGGGTTTTGAGAAGGGCTGTCTTCCAGGGGGGGGGGGTGGCGTAACGTAGTAGTTGGTCACTGCTTCTGGCGCGGGGTCAGGGGCCCCCAACACCCCGACCCCCACAGAAGCCAGCTCCCCTGCGGGGGGGATTTGAACAAGCTGGGGAAAGTTGCACGAGGCGGGGTTGCACGGCAACGGTTTGCATGACAACGGAGGACAAAGAACACAAAGGCAAAAAGAACCATGCAGAAGCGGAGAAGGAGAAAAACATGAAAAAACGGGTTCAACGGCGCAAGCGCCGGCCGCTAGGCTCCGTTTTTGTGGGCCAAGCCCCACAAAAACGGAGCTTAGCGGATTCTGCCTAATGCTTGTTGCCCACTATGGTTGCCCCATGGGTCAAAAAGCCTCGTCGGATGGGCAGCAAGTATACATGCCAAATATGGCAAAACTATGGCAAAAAACTGCCAAAAAATGCGCAAAATAGGCCGTAATTCATCAAAACGGCACCAATTTTGGCCAACGGGAGTGTTTTTTTGACGTTTGTGCACGAGGTGGTCATTGTGAGGGGCTGCAACGGAGTCCAATTTTGCAAGCAGCAGCCAGTACAAAATTCAGCCCCAAATGTGCGGAGCCTGCCCGAAAAACCGCCTAAAACGCTGCTCACTCACCAAAACGACCATCGTGAGCGAAAAAAGGGAAAAGTCACGTTCTTAGAATTCAATTTGGAACATTTTAAGGGGTAAAATTGTAGATTTTTGGAGGCCTCCTGATTTTACCCCGGGGGTCGCGTAACATACAGTATGGACCTTGTTTTCGATGGGGCGTCAGGGGCCCCACACCCCGACGCCCACCAGAAAACAGCCCCCACGGGGGGGGATTGAACAAGTGGGGGAAAGTTGCACGAGGCGGGGTCGCACGGGTGTTCAGATGAGAATGGGGAAGACAAGGAACACAAAGGCAAAAAGACCATTCAAAGGCGAAGAAGGAGAAAACCATGAAAACACGGGATCAACGGCGCCAGCGCCGGCCGCTAGGCTCCGTTTTTGTGGGCCAAGCCCCACAAAAGAGGAGCCTAGCGGGTGCTGCCTCATGCCTCTTCTCCAATAAGCTTGCCCCATTGGCGAAAAAGGCTTGCCAGATGGGCAGCAAGCATACATGCCAAATATGGCAAAAAATATCTACGAGGTACCACTCGACTTTGGTACAAACGATATGGGTGCGCTCCACATCGAACACAGGACCTTGTAGTCCAACTCCAGAAGTACTATCGACTCAGAGAACAGACCGAACCCTATGCGTACAACGCCGTCGCACCAGGTGCTCCCATCGACCTTGTCCAGCTGGAGACAATTTACCAAACTGGACCTGGACGACTCGGATACGATGACTTCGATAAGGAAATCCAAGGAGTTGCTCGCCTTGACTCATCCAGTAAGGAGTACGTCAACCTCTTTCCCTTCGTGGACGCCGCTGCTTTGGTTCGCCGCATGGGTACCTCGAAATACCTCATGTCCCCCTTCGAAGCCGGATACAAAGGTGGACGACGTTGGTGTCGAGCGGTCAAGTTCCCAAAGGATGTCTACGCTGATGAACGGGAGGAGATCGAGTCCAACGACTTGCCTGCGAGTGACCCGTTCCACCCAGACCCTGTCGACCACCGGTTTTTGCCGGCAGAGTAGAACGTCTACCAGCACCACTTCGACATACCGTTCTTCAAGTACCTCACGCCGATCCATGATGACTTCAAGGCTGCCCATCGACACAAGGTCAGCTGCCAAGACGGAGTCCTCGAAACGGTCATTGTCGACACGGCTTCGAGCCTTGTGACTGCAGAAGCGGTTCGCTTTGCTCTGCGGAGTGCCCTCGCTGATGGTCAATATGTGCATCAACACCTCCGTCGACTCCAAGAAGAAGGTTCTCGAACCGACATGCTTGAGGTCATTGACGGATATGCCCTCGGCCTTGGAGTCGATGACGTCAGTGCCATCATCGTTGTTCAACGAGTTTCGATTGCTGACATGCCATGGTGGCGAGTCGATACGCGAACTGGTCAGTTCTACCACAGCATGGCCGCTGGTACTGGTTCGAAGGAAACCTATCGATGGACCACTGGTCGACATGACGCATTCTCCTTCGAAGTCACCAATCGGACTGATTTGTGGAGCGAGGACGCTTGGAAACTGTCGGACCTTTGGGATTTCTATTTGACCAAGGCACAAACATTGGGACCTGGACAATTTCGAGCGCTTGCCCGTGAACATGTCTTCGCATTCCAGTACAAGTACCCGGTCGACGGTCGACCTGGCGATCCCAGCCTTCGATTGCTGAACCATCGATCTGGTATCCTGATTCAGAAGCGTGCCCTCAAAAGTGACATTTGTCGAAAATACACGGGTCATTACACCTTCAAGTTCATGGCTGGCGTCGAGACGCTGAAGGAAGTGTACGAAGTGTGTCGACTCCAGGTGGATCGCTCATCCACGTTTGAGTGGGGCACGGACTGCTGATTGGACAAGCCTGGATGCCAAGTAATGGCTGATTCGACAGTCTGGATGCCAAGTAATGGCTAATTCGACAGTCTGGATGCCATTCATAGTATCGACTGCCTTAATATCTCCTTCCGAATTGACAGATGTATAGGCCTGTTGGTTGTTTGTCTGCTGGGCACCCAGCTTCGATAGCTGTGCCCAATGGTATGGTATGTTATGGTTCCACGTGCCCACAGCCTTGCTGTGGGTACAGCGCCCGTGCAGTGTGCCTGGCGAAGTTGTCTTCTGCAGTTTCCGCCAAGACACAGCCGTGGCAGAGTCGAACAAGGGGTATGAATGAGGCGCTGACGACAGGTATACCATGAACTGCACCTCAGTGTGTGAAGTTTGACCACTATTATGCTTCTGTAGCCAGCACATGTCGAGGTCAAAATTTTTTTTTCTGGGCCCGCTCTTCGGATGCGACCATGTGACACCAACCCAGAGGAATTAGACCTCTTCGAGGTCTCACGGGGGGGCGTAGTGTTATGGCTTCGAACAGCAGCAGTGCAGCGAGCGCGCAAGGCGCAGTCTCAATCGCACTGCAGTCTGTGAATACTTAAGAAGCATCGAATGCCAGTTGTGTGAATGAAGTGCTGTAAGATACTTCAATCTCCGGACAGGGTTTTTGTCTTCGAATTTGTGAAGTGTCTATGTATTGGTGCCCCGTCTAAAGATCCTGCGAGGTTTGTCGATTTGGAATTTTGGATTTTGAGAAACAAGAGGCACAGGAGTACAAGAGAGTTCCCAAGAAACAAAACACAACAGAGATGGCCAGTGTTGGTAGACTGAGATGGCCGCTGTTGCCACCTCATTTTGCCCACTCTTGAAAGAACAAGCTGATAGACGAGAACTGCTGTACCACTTGAACTCTGGCAGTGGCTTGGCTTTGTGTCTAGCATCTGCCTCTCCAAAAGATATTTTTTCCCTTCACCTTTTTGAGAAGGGATACCAAAAAACTGCAATGTCACAGAAACCTGACAACAACCCAATACAACAACTACAAAACGTGACCCCACACCGCTGCTCATCGCTTGTTCAGGTAGAGACACAGCGTTGCAAGATAGGAACTGCAGAAATTTGCTGTTCAGCTGCCACCTTAAGAAAGTAATCCTTGGTTCACGCAGAGGATTTCACAGTCCCAAAAAAGCGTCAGTAAGGCATCCCAAAGGGCGGAACGTCACGAAATCGGGATTCTGCTACAATATCTGGTAATTGGAGGTTATTTCAGTTTTCAAAGAGGTGATTGTTGGTGTACTGGTGCTACTGTTCACCCTCCTAACGGGTTGCAGAACTTAGGTTCAGGAGGCGCAGGCGATGAGGCGACAGAGATCGAGGAATGGCGAAGTTCGCGACGCTCCAACACGGCCGCTCTTGCAGGCCCTAGATGGTTGTGCGGGTCGGGGGCGGACGGGCCTACTCAACGATTTTCGGCGTCAAGTTGGTCGATAATTGGTCTGATGGACGGTGCCGCGAACAGGTTCATCCTGACCTGGGGCTCTGGCAAGCGCCCCAACGACGGAGGGGCGTCAGAATCAACCACGATGGGGCCCATTGGCGACGCCATGGTACCCCAGTCAGCAGAGCACGAGGGTTGATGATTCGTCTGCTTCCCGATTCTTTGCGCTAGTAGCGGTTTCCGCGCCCTGAGAGGAAGATGAAGGCCCACTTAGCTCCTTCTGAGGGTGCCGTTCTACTTCCCCCCTGGCCAACCCAGGTTTCTCAGCAGGGGTTTTAGGACGGGGGGGCCCAATGGGAACATTAGGGCATTTTGGATACCCCGGATTCGTTTCCAGTTGTGGTTATCTCCCGGTTTGGCGGCTGATGGAGTGAAGAGCGAGGAGGTCCTGAGGGCGCGGACATGGAAACCCTCAGCCGTCCGTCCTAGGCAAAAGATTTTGGGTTGAATTGTGTCCATCAAATCAAGGACCCATTGCTTGCCGCATTGCCAAGCGCCCAAAAGAGACGAAGCATTTTCGCCTCTGCTCCCATGAAACCGGACTAAGGGATCAGGAGGAAAGGTTGCATTGGTAGGCGCAGCAACATGGCTCAGCAAAGCAGACATAGCAATGATGAACCGCTGATAAAGATCTGCAAATAATGAAAGTGTAAATAGCCCTGGCACTACCTGATATGCACAGATTGGATTTCAAACCTATCATCCAAGAACTCTTATAAAAACAAACGATCCAAGATTGCCTTATCTACCTCACATCCTATGTTCCTAACAAAGAAGTGGAATGTATTATGCAATAGTCCCATATATGGAGTCATAGAATGATCCCTTAGGCGCAATATGCTAGGGTACGGTTGTGACGTGCTTCACTCCTTTGAAATCGTCCTTTACGTTAAAGAACGGGTGCACATAACCCCGGGCCTGAAGTAAGGGGGAGAAAAGGTTAGGCACAGGTTTAGCAAAAAAGGTGAAAAATGGCCCAAAAAGTGACCCCTCAAAATTTTTATCTCCGAACCCCAAGAGAGATGGATTTCAGGGTTTTGCATGGAAGTTGCCAAAGTCCTCAAGTCCCAATAGCATCTAAGGTTTGGGTTGAAAGTACTGAAAAGGGTTTCTTAACAATTCGGCCTTTGTTGCACAAGAAAAATGGAAAAAACTGCAAGAATGCAAACATTGGAGCATGGCACATGGTATATGGCCACATTGCATGGGCCGTAGTGAGTTTGCTCAAATATACTTACTATGGGTCATGTTGTCCCTTGGATCCATAGCAAACACATTTGCATATGAACGCCTGTACAAAACTGAAATATGCAACGTGTCCTCATAAGATGATATTGTATAAGGTAATAGATGAGCTTGAGAAAATGAAACAAGTGATGCACAATGCCCTCCAAGTCCTCTAGATTACATAATGCCTTGGTTCAAAGCCCAACTTGTCAATGGTTTTGAGCACCATTTTTTACGCCACAGCCATTTTTGCCAAAAATTTGAAAATATGCGTAAAATTCGCCAACCATCATTCAATACGCATTGAATTGCGTGGAGCCAACATTGAGTTAGCTCCAAATTAATTTCGTCCGGTGAACACTGTGGTACGTTATTGGCTTACACGCTCACAAGCATAAAAAGTGGGATTTCTCACACCACCCCATAGCCCAATTCACTCTTATAGGACATTCCCAAATAAGAAACGATGCGCCCATGTGAAAAGGGCATGAAAGAGAAGTTTAGGGGGAAGATGTAGGGTTTTCATCGAACTCATGGTATAATGGGTTCCGTGAGTTTGGTCGCGTCTCAAAAAACCTTGCGCGTCGATTTTCTGTGGTGAATACATGAGGCAAAAGTACATTAAATGTCCTAAAGGTCCAACCCTTAACTTGTCTTAGAATCTCATTGGTTCTTGAGGGAAGAACGGAAGCAGAATTTGCCATGGGAGTCAACGGAAAACCGGCGCACAGGGTACTACAACGGGCAAATTCACAGAGATCAAGAAGAAAATCAAATTGATCAAATTTTAGCAAGATTCGGTCACCAGTATAACGATAATGAAAGGTAGGTAGGTAAGTGCACTCGGTCGTGGAGCGGCGCCCCATGGTTCCCCCTGGCGTCGCTCCTGTGACGAACAGGAAGAGGCTCCGCGCGTGAAGAGGGGAGGCGGCTTACATCCCGCTAGACCTGACTGTTGGCCCCCAACAAAGCGGCCCCGGGCAACACCGGGAGGGCTGATCGCCGCCGGCGTGATGTGCTTGTCTCGCTGGGAGGGTGTGCCCCCGTTCTTGCGCATGTCTGCTCCTTTGGGCGGAACCCTAGAGGTTCACCGGACTTCCTGGCGTATCCCGTTCCCAAGGCATGCATGCACGTTCTTGGTATTAGGGTTCCAAGGCGCTTGGGTGTAGCACGCTCCGCCTCGAGTCACAAAGCAGCACAGACCTTAGGATGCAGCCTTACCCCCGGTCTCCGGATCTCGTTTGGCTGGGTCAGCTGCATGGCACGGGCTGCCTCAGTGCCCGGGCTGTGGACACTAAAGAAGGTCCCTACCAGGACCGGCCCCCGCTGTGCCCCTTCCGCCCGTAACCCCTGCTGATTTACTCCGGATCAACGATCGCATTCCTCAATTTCCAGGGTCCAAATCCAAAAATATAGAAAATAGAAAATACAATCCTCCTTCAACACTGGACAGCAACCAGATCCCACAAATACAACAATAACCCAATCCACAATCCAATCCAAACGGCCGGCTTCCGTTCAGCACATCGATGGTCTCACGATGGCGGGCATGTACAAGAATTGCACCAAGGAAGAAAGCCCTGAAATTAGCATATGAACACAAATGAAGCAAAGTTGGGGAAAGAGGTAAACATACACATTCACAGCCATAAACCCCTCATTCCCTGGACTCAAGACCGTCCCTTGACTCATCAACATATTGCCCTGAACCAGGTCAAATGAGATGGCTGAATGCCATGTGTCACAAGTCATTACACAAACCCCAAAAATGTGTTCACTCCCAAGCCTCTAAATCCTAGCCCAATAGGGGAGGTGGCGTGTCATGGCTTAGAGTGGCACTCAGGACCATGCCCTACCCTGACATAACCTTGGTTGGACTTGGAATTGAATGGGCTTAGAGAAATGACCTATGAGTTTGAACTCATAACATGCCAAAAAACTGCCAATTCACACCATATTGGCCATATATCACATATATGCTCAAAATTGAAGTTACCACTTATCCGAAGGCTCAAAGCATGCATGGAATCGAAATCTAGTATTCATGGAGGATAGAGACCAAAGGCCAATGCCCATGTACATCCCCACTTTACCCTCGAAACCCCTTCGGATATGGGCGCCACGCACTGCCCAAGTCAGCCCATGATCTTGAGACCAATTTTTGTGATCCTTCGTGCGCCAAGCCAAATGGAGTACGCGATCCGGCATATGGTGGTGTTCAACTCCAAAGCATATGCCAACATATGAACAACATACCATGGTTCAATTCTCCAAAGGCTTCTTGCTGTTTGCCGACCAGGTAAGTACACAAAACGCAAAAATGAGCCAAATTGAGGTCAAAAACATAAAAATATGACCAAATACAAAGTTGTCATGATGGTATATCTCTATGCTCACCCATGATATCCGCTCATGGTTCAATACACAAATGATTGGAACCATTTGCGAACAATTCTCCCACTTGGATCCCCAATCGAGCACATGGAGATACCTTCGCCACCCATATCTACATGCCCCATGAAAATGGGAGTGCACTCATGGATCTCTTTGCCAAACATACCATGAGCAATACATATGCGGTAGACTTAGTCTAGCGCTTTGAATCCCACAATTGGGACATGGGCAAAGCCCTTGTCACGTGTGGCTCCCCATCTCTTCGGCCACACGAAGATATATAACATGGGGGTGAGCATATCCAGACATATACCATGCATATAACACATACCCTCAAAATGTGGCTCCCACCACGATGTGCCATGTCCTTCCATGGTCATAACTTCACGTTAAAAATACTTGGGAACCCAAGGAAAGTATCTATGCAATCCCAACACTTATGCGGTACACTCGAAAGCCGCATTGAAATATTCGGTTGCACGGTCCAAGAGTTTTATATCACTTTATACCCTCTTGACCATTATCCCTTGCTACACCGGGCACGTTTACACACCAAAGGCGTTTGATGCTTTCTAAATTAACTTGAGACCACAGCGCTTGCAACGCAACCTTCCTTATTCTCTCTCCTCACACTCGCGCGTAGATATGGCCCTTCAAAGTGGTCCCACGATTCACTTTTGTTTCCCTTATATCTTCAAGTCAAATGGGTGGCAAGTACAAGGGAAACCTGATTCGGGCATGGGGAAAAGAGTATGACCACTCGAAGAAGTCCAAATCAAGTGCGGCGATGTCGAAGTCGAAAATCCGATTTCGACATCGCGAAAAATTCAGATTAAAATTTCGAGTGCTTATTTAGAAAATTGCGGAAGCAACGAACCCTTTACAGATGAAATCTGACCCTTCATCGGAGTTTCCGCCAAAATATCTGGAAATAACAGTTAACCAATCGGTTTACGCAAAATCGCGAACCAACTGACAGTCGCCGATACATTGACCATCAGAACGAAAGACTGAAAAATTACGGAAACATTATGATAATAAAGCCCTGTTGATTCCTGATATTCTGATATATAAAACTCCGCTGGCGGCGCCTCGGTACTGAATATGGCCGCTCATAGCCGGAATGGCCAAACCTATCACACTATCACCTCGGGTTAGGTCAGGTGGATGGGAGAGTATGATATCAGCCAATGGCGGCTTGCCGGCACATAGATACACACCGCTAGTGAATCCAAGATGGCCCGGGGGGTCCGAACCGGCTTCACCCCCCTTCTCAGAGCGTTGTTACCGCTCGGAAGTCATTGAAGAGAGGACGGGAGGACCCCAATGGGCTCCAACCCCCCCCCCCCCATGTCCCAAGGACACATGGAGGCCCCACACACGTCGTAGGCGTCCCCCATGCCCCAAGGGAGGGGTGAGGACACTGATAACCAGTGCCCTACGCCATATCCGGTCTCCTCTTGATCTACAACATGAACCAAGGGGATCAAAGATAGAAAAACGTCGTCGATCGATCTGAATACATATACCACGATGAAATATATACGTGGAGATCGAGTGAAGGGGGTAAATGGCCAATCAAGGCCGAAAATCCCCGGATGAAGGCCCTCACCCGTCTCCTCAATCACAGAAACAAACAAAATGCCAAGGGGGATCCATTACGGTGCTACAGCAGGTACCAAATGGACCAGCGCGTCCTTGACATCCAAAGAAATATTCTTTTTCTTCAGGTAGTCCATCCGGACCGTGGTGTACCTCGGCATAAAAATTGCTCGGAGGCTCCCACGAGTCCCTGGATGCGGCGAATCCCTTCCAACGGACTTTATAAAGCCTACCCCCAGGCGTCCCCGGGTCCGTCTTGTCCGCCAGGATCTTCTCAGCGGTGAAGTCGTCGTCCTCACCCTCGTCGTCCGAGTCCAGATCGCCGGCCGTGAACTCGAAGGTGACGGGACGTCCGCTGGGGTCTGGTGCTCGGGGACGAAGCTGGGTATGGTCGCGGTCCAGGATCTTGTTATCCCCCACACGAACCGCGTACACATCCTGCCCGACCTTCCGAACGATTACCCCCGGCACATACCAAGATGCCTGCCGATGCCTGGACAGGACATCCTTGTGGTGCCGCTCCACCCACACGGTGTCTTGGAGAGCATACTTCTGGACATTTCCCTGCTTGAAGTACTTGGCCCTCTTGTCATGCTCGTTCTGTAGTGCATTGCACACCTTGGCCCCCGTGTCGTCTGCCTCAGCCATCATGGCGTTCGCATCTCGGGCCACTTTGCCATGGTTCATCCACGGGAGAGTGCGTGACATTCGATCCCGTAGGAACAGGATGCGATGGGGCGACAGTCCAGTGGGCCCCGGAAGGTCGTGATACGCTTGGAGTACCCTCCACAGCGAATTGTACCAATTCAGGCCCGGTTCGTCGATGTGCAGCTGGCGGAACTTCTCGAACATCTGCCGCCCGGCCACCTCAGCCCGGCCATTCGACCGGCTGTGGTATGCCACGGTCTTGGCGTGCCGAATACCCATGTGCTTGCACATCGTCTTGAACCACGTCCCCACAAATTGACTGCCCCGATCGCTGCAGATGACAGCCGGGACATCGAAAATCGTCAGCCAATGCCTGATCATGGCATTAGCGACGGTCTACGCCTGCAGCCCCACTCCATGCTTGTCCTTCTTGTCCTTCTTCTTGGACTTCTTGCCAGGGACCGCCACGATATACCCACTGTGCCTATCCACCGCCAGGATGACACAGTCGTAGGTCTCTCCTTCCACGGTGACCTCAGGCATGGCGAAAACATCCATGGCCACGGACCGCATAGGGGCCTCCGGTATAGCCGTGTACACCGGGTTGCCCGCTGTGTAGTGGTTGGGGCTCTTCGTGGCCCGACACACGGCACAGTCGCTGCAGTACCTGTCCAGGATGGCGTAGTACCCCGGAGGGAACTTGAAACGCCCCCCAGGTCCTGCTGCATCATGTCTCGGCCAGGGTGCATGAGCTGGGCGTTGTGCCAATGGTCAATGAGCTCCTCCACTCGGTTTTCGGGCACCAGCAGCTTGTCCTTGAGGAACAACTTGTCGCCATCCTCGGTCAAGCCCTCGGGCCATTCGTCGTCCGACGGGGCGCTCACGGCATTCCAGTACTTGTTCCAGTGCTCGGATGCCGCATAGTCATCCGACCAGTCCTCTGTGAGCACCGACCTGACTAGCTCTACAGGGGCCACCATCCATTGCTCGAGAGTTTCCTCTCGAATAGCCTGGACTCGGGCGCCCCGGAACTTGGCCAGGTCTGTACGGTTTGCCATCACCACAAAACACTTGACCCCCTCTTGCTCCATGACCTTCTCCATCTCGATGATGCGCTTGGCCTCCTCGGTCTCCTCGGCGTCACCATGGCTGGATATGTCCATCCACGCCTTGCCCGCGGGGTAGGCCCAGCGACTGAGGCAATCTGCCACAGTGTTGTCCTTCCCCGGGACGTACACGACGCTGAGGTCGAACTTGGCGAACGTCTCGTGCCATCGGGCCCTCCTAGCCGCTGGTCCTGAGGGGGTGTCGACATGCTCCTTGTGCCAGCTCTGTGGGGACTGGTGGTCCGTGCAAACCACCACCGGCTGCAGTCCGATGTGGCCAGACTACTTCCTGAGCGCACATACAATGGCGTATGTCTCCTTCTCCCTCGCGGTCCATGTTCGGCGTTGGCCCTCGGCCAGGATCCTGCTCCAAAACGCCACGGGAACATGAGTCCCGTCGTCCCGGACTTGCTCGAGGACTGCCCCCACGGCATAGTCCGAGGCGTCTGTCCGTAACACGAATCCCTTGTCCGGGTCCACCAGGAACAGCCCGAACTGCCCCAGGAGTCGCTCCTTCAGGCGGCTGAACGCATCCGCAGCCTCAGGGGTCCAGGCAAGTTTCTTCTTGCTCCCCTTCCGGCCATCGAACTCGCCCACTTGCAGCATCTTGTGCAGCGGCCCCGAGAGTTCTGCATACATCCGGACATAGCCCGAATAGTAATTGCAGAACCCCATGAAGGACCGGAGTTCGCTGATGGTCTGGGGCTTCTCCCAGTGGTGCAGGGACGCCAGCTTCCCAGGCATGGGACGGCGTTGCCCGTGACCAACCACGTGACCCGCGAACTCCACTTCCTTCACGAATAGTGAGGATTTGGTGGGCTTGCACACCATGTTGTGCTTGTCCAACTTGCTGAGCACTCGGCGCAGATCCTTCTCATGCGCGTCGATGAGCTCGTCCTCAGTCATGTTCTCCGTGCCGGACCCGATGATGATGTCATCCACGAAGGGGTCGGCACAGTCCCGGACAGGACCGAGTAGGTCCTCCATCATGCGCTGGAACGCGGCGTTGCCATTCTTGGCGCCCATAGGCACCACTTTCCACTGCATGGGCCCCAGCGGCGTCGACATCGCTTTACAGGGCCTAGAGTCCGGGTGTAGCGGCATCTGGTGATAACCGTGTTTCAGGTCCAACACCGTGAAAATCCGCTTTTTCTGTTGTTTTTGGAGGATGGAGTCGATCAGGGGAAGCGAGTACGAGTCGTGCTCGGTCTGCTCGTTCAAACCTCTGTAATCAACCACCAACCTCCACTCGCCCTTCTCCTTCTTGGGCACGATGAAGGCTGGGCTGGCCCACTCACTGTCGGAGGGTTCGATCCATCCCCGCTCAATGAACTCGGCCAACAGCTTCTTCATGGCCTCGGCCCGATCGCCCTGAACTTGGTACTCCCGATGACGATAGATCTTCGGGTTCGGCTTCAGCTTGATCTTCTTTTTTTGCTCTGTGGCTCCCAGCTATCCGGGTAGGGCCTCCCGGTCAGCTTGATCTTCGCTGTACCAAACCTCCCGCGATCTGGAGGGTTCTTGTTGGCGACGCCACTGAATAGCCGCGGATAGGCTTTGATCAGCCTCTCTTTCAGCTAGGCGACCTTCGGGTTCTCCTGGGCCTCTTCAGCCGCTTGCTTCGGTATAGACACAACCGACCGCACTGCAGTATAGGCCTCTTCTGGGTCCGATTCCGACTTCTCCTCGTCCGATATGCCGTCTTCATCGTCGTGGGGAGCTCTTCCCACCGATAATCTTCGGAAATTTGCGGCCTCGGGCTGGTGACTGTCGCTATCGGCACCCACTCTCGGAAAATCCCATGTTGGTGGGTCCGACCCAACCGGACCATCGTATTGGTCCGCGATGTGATCCATGACCCTCGCCACGAACTCATCCTTCTCGTACTTGCCGGTGACCAACATCTTGTCATCCCACCAATGCGGAGATGTGACCATGGCCCGCCTCTTCTTGGCTGCCACACGGTCGTGCATCCCCATTCGCATGTAGTTGACGACGTCGTCGATCTCGGAGTGGGACAGGATGTCAATGCCATCCACTGGCTGATCCTTCCCCTCCTTGGGCTCAAACATGACCTTCATGGGCACCGCCTCCACCGTACGGATGAGTGCTTCATCACCCGTGGGCTGGGCTTGCGCCCCATCCACCAGGAAAGCCTTGGTACCCCACGCTTGACCCGGGCAGGGCATTGATACACCCTTGGCGTCGATGAACAGCTCCTCCTCTGGCCCGAATGACATCTCGTTCAGGGTGATGGAGTCCAGCGTCCACTTGAGACCTTCCAGCGGACATCGGGTGGATCCTATGCCGGTTATGACCAGGATCCCCTTCGCCCTATCCGCGATGATCTTCCCCACCGTACGTCTGGTATTGTCCAGGGAGCCATGCCAATACATGGGTCCACACTCCTTCAAACCCCAATGCCTGTGCCAGGCTGAGTCTCCTCGATGCCAATGCCTCCTACACTTCCGCAGAAGTGGGGCATCCCGGGAAGCGAAGACGTCCGTCTCGGGCGCTTCGGCTCCCAGCGTCTGGATCATCCTGTCGTACACCTGCGGCGCCATTCCATACTCCGTGAGCTGAACTCCGCAGTCTCCTCTGGACTTGGCACCCACAGCTTGCACCGCTCGGACGATCCGATCCTCTTCCTCAGCATTCCATTGGGATGATCCCCATGCATAGTCCGTGGACAGCCATGTGAGGCATTCATCATCCTCCCAGACCAGCGTTGCACGATGCGGAAGGGCTCCAATGGCGTTTGCCACCATGAAGTCATACCCCATGATCATATCCCAATCGGTAATGTCGGCCACATAGAAGTTCCCGGATAGAGTGCTTCTCTTCGCCTGATCAGGGCGGTTCAAGCGCTCATGCTCCCAGAATTCGATACTGATGGTGGCCTCATGGGTGCCGCCACCCATAATCTCTCCGTTGGCGACCTTCAGGCGGACCGGTCTCCGGCTGGGCTGCAGGAGTTCCTCCTTGAACAACCCTCTCCGGACCAGGCTCACCTGGGCACCCGTATCCACTAACACATCCACCACCTTCTCCTCTCGTCCGCACCGTACTCGCACTTTCAAGTGCAACTGCCGCTCGTCGCCATGAGGTGTATGGACGACTCTCACGGCATGCAACTCTAGCACGTCCGGGTGCATCAGGACTTCAAGGGTATGGTCACAGATGGTGTAGATCTTGGTTTGGTCCTGCCCGTCCACGGGGCTCTCCGTGGTCGCTCCTTCCTTGTTGCCATGTCCCGTATCCACTTGTACTTCCCTTTGCAGGGCGCTCCAGGGGTTGGGAGTGGCGAAACTCAGTGGTTTTGGCTCTTCCGGAGCCTTCTTTGGCACCCGATGTGCCTTTGCTTTCTCAGGGATTCCACTGATTTTCGGAGGAGAGACCTCCGAGGTCCCACTCCCGTGGGGGCTCCTCTAGACTTGGCTTCCCGCAGCCCCTTCCGGCTGCGATCCGCCAGGAATTTGTCCTCCACGTTGCTGGGCTTTGAGTTCCTCCAACGTCCTCAACATGTCCTCAGCAACTTCCTCGATCGACCTCACTCGTCGGTCTTGACCAGGTCCACCACCATAGCCTCTTCCTCCGCCTTTTCCTTGGCCTTTGCCTTGGCCTTTTCCCCCGTCTCCGCCCTTCGCCTTCCAATCGGAAATCCGCTGCTCCTTGGGCTTCTTCTCGGGGTGGGCGGCGAAGTAGGCCTTCTTGTCCGCCTCGTACACCTTGCACTGACGGTGGTTGTGTGCATGGTTGTTTCCCTTGCCATAACAGACCCAGCACCCATCGTGCTGAGACCTGTACTCTCGGAACGAGAGCGGTGGGTTCCCGATCCTCCTTGGCTCTCTGCTCTTCTTGGGTCCCAGCTGGCTCCATCTGGACCGATCCTGCCCATGGTTCTTCACGTTGTACGCCACAAACGCGAAGAAATGGGCCTCCTCGTGATCCTCCCGGGACCCGGTCCAGTGGTCTTGGCCACTTCCACTACCATCCTCCGCGGAGTTGGCCGTGTCCTCCTGGATCTCCCGATGATGGCGGTCTTCTCGGTGGCCTCGTTGTCCATGACCATGTCGATCCTGCACGTGGGCCTCGTTCTTCGCATTGAGCTTCAACTCCACCGTGATGTACTTCACGATCTCGTCCAGGCTCATGCGGGCGAAGATGACTTGCATCCTCAGCGGCTCCCCGCGCCTCCACTCCACGTTGTTGAGGCGCAGCAACCTTTGCCCCATGGAGTCTCCGAATACCTCGTCGTACACGGCGTTCTTCAGTCCCAACAACCGGTTGGGCTCGCCCAGGTTCCTCCTGAAGAACTCCATGATATCCGCATGGGTATCCTCCGCCGCCATGATCCTCACCGCCACCCGCTTCTTGGCGCGCTTCTTCTCCTCGTCCTCCACTCGCCTCTTCCAGTTGCCGGGGAGGACGTCCTTCAGCAAGTGGCAGATCTCACTCGCCTCGTTCCAGTCTTCCACCAGCTTGAGGCATCTGCGGTACTTCCGCAGATACCGGTTCCACTCCCGGACCCGCAACTCACCGCGGTCCAGCGGCAGCGGGATGGACCACAAGTCCTCCAGCTTCTGGTTCGGAGCGTCCACCCGCTCCCCATCCTCCAACCACTGGAGGCAGGCCTGCTCCGTCCTGATCAGTCCTTCCCGGATCTGATCCCGCAGCTCCTCCTTCAGGTCCTGCGCCAGCCGGTGTGGGAATGTCCGGCATACCCACTTATCCCGCGGCGCTCCCCGCATCTCGCCGACGACCTCCTCGGCGAAGTCCTCCCAGTCCAGGATGAAGTCATCCAGGTTGGAGGGGTTGCCATCGTAGTAGGGGATTTTGATTCCCCTGAGGTCGTCAATCCTGATGGCGTCTCCGACGTCTCCAGCCACCACTCCACCGAGACGGATACCACCTGTGGCCGGGGGGTGTGAGTACACTCCCCGTACATCCCTCTCCTCCATGGAGTGCGGTCCAGTTGGGCCTGAGCCCATGGGGTTTGGAATGCGGGAAGGATTTGCTCCATCGGCCGTCCATATCCCCGTATTGGGGTCCTTCGCCCACAGGTTTCCGCCTGGATGACCTCGACCATGTCCGTCGGCGCTTCCCATGGTTCGCCCCTCCATGGTGTGGTTCTCGATCTTCTCTTCCGCATAAACTACCATATTTGTCGTGATCGGTACATCCTGGGCGGCATGGGACATCTGTACCGTCAGGCTCCTCGGGTCCGTGGTTACGTGCCCTTCCCGCATGGACCCAGCCGGTGCCGTGTGTTCCCCGAGCATTGTGGATTCGCTGAACATGGGAACAAACGGCAGCGCACCCGGGTCAACACGCGGAGGCGCGTATGGTGCCTCTGCAGGGCCGCCCATGGGTTTCTCCATGGCGCTCCTGAGGGTCTTAACCCGCTCCACCAGCTCTACCGCGGCCGGCTTTGCCGGGAGCTCCGGACCCGAGGCGAGGGGCTGTAGCTCCTCCAGCCTTTTCAGGCGTCCCGACATGTCCTCCACCAGGTGGAGGAGGCTGTCCACCACTCGCTGCTGCTTCTCCAGGGCCAGCTCCAGATTCTCCCGGTACCGGTCCCGTTCCGCTCGCAGCTCCTCCATGTCTTTCTCCGCGGCCGACTGGTCGTCCAGGATCCCCGCGACGTCCTCCTCTAGACCGTCCTTGGCGTTGTCCAGGCGGTCAAGGCGATGCACGATGGCGTCCATCCCCATCTTCGGGTACTTGCCCATGAGGAAGGACACGTGCTCGCAATGGCACGCAGCGTGCTTTCTGCCGGATTCAGCGCATCCCGCGGTTCCCGGCACCTCAGACTCATCGCCCATTGGCGTATCGCCTATGGCGTCCGTCTCTGGTCCCGTGTGCCGGGGCACAGGTGCCGTCCGGGCCCTGGCTGGCCTCTCCAAGCCCTCGGCGTCGTGCTTCAGGGCGGGCTCGGGGGCCGTATGCGCCCTGGCGATCGGCGCGGACATCTCCGACTCCGAAGGTGGCTCGTGGGCTGTCTGATAGCCCTCGGAGTGCCCCTCGGATTCCCACAGCCTGACCAGGCTGGGGTCCGTGTCCATAGCCCCGGCGTCCCTTGCCGCGGACTTGGGTGACCCGCGCTTCCGGTAGCGCCGGGCCCGTCCTCCACTGCTGCCTGAATGGCAGGCCTCATCAGAGTCCTCCGCGGCGGAGCGGAGGTTGCATGCCTTTCGGCAGCGACGCTCACACATGGAGACCAGGTCCTCCATGTCACGTCCTCCTCTTCCCGAATGTCGTTCTTCTCTTCGGGCTTCAACCTCCGGAGTTCGCCATGCTCTTGAACGTCTCGGTCCTTCTATGGCTCCAATCTCCGGCGTGTTCTCCACCGAGTCCACAATACGCACCCGGCGTACTTGGGCAGGGCTCATGAGGGCCCAAGTCCCCGGGTCGGCGGTAGGTAGGGGCAGCGGGTAAGCCTCTGCTACCATAAAGAAGGTCCCTACCAGGACCGGCCCCCGCTGTGCCCCTTCCGCCTGTAACCCCTGCTGATTTACTCCGGATCAACGATTGCATTCCTCAATTTCCAGGTTCCAAATCCGAAAATATAGAATATAGAAAATACAATGCTCCTTCAACCCTGGACAGCAACCAGATCCCACAAATACAACAATAACCCAATCCACAATCCAATCCAAATGGCGGGCTTCCGTTCAGCACATCGATAATCTCACGATGGCGGGCATGTACAAGAATTGCACCAAGGAAGAAAGCCCTGAAATTAGCATATGAACACAAATGAAGCAAAGTTGGGGAAAGAGGTAAACATACACATTCACAGCCATAAACCCCTCATTCCCTGGACTCAAGACCTTCCCTTGACTCATCAACATATTGCCCTGAACCAGGTCAAATGAGATGGCTGAATGCCATGTGTCACAAGTCATTACACAAACCCCAAAAATGTGTTCACTCCCAAGCCTCTAAATCCTAGCCCAATAGGGGAGGTGGCGTGTCATGGCTTAGAGTGGCACTCAGGACCATGCCCTACCCTGACACAACCTTGGTTGGACTTGGAATCGAATGGGCTTAGAGAAATGACCTATGAGTTTGAACTCATAACATGCCAAAAAACTGCCAATTCACACCATATTGGCCATATATCACATATATGCTCAAAATTGAAGTTACCACTTATCCGAAGGCTCAAAGCATGCATGGAATCGAAATCTAGTATTCATGGAGGATAGAGACCAAAGGCCAATGCCCATGTACTTCCCCACTTTACCCTCGAAACCCCTTCTGATATGGGCGCCACGCACTGCCCAAGTCAGCCCATGATCTTGAGACCAATTCTTGTGATCCTTCGTGCGCCAAGCCAAATGGAGTACGCGATCCGGCATATGGTGGTGTTCAACTCCAAAGCATATGCCAACATATGAACAACATACCATGGTTCAACTCTCCAAAGGCTTCTTGCTGTTTGCCGACCAGATAAGTACACAAAACGCAAAAATGAGCCAAATTGAGGTCAAAAACATGAAAATATGACCAAATACAAAGTTGTCATGATGGTATATCTCTATGCTCACCCATGATATCCGCTCATGGTTCAATACACAAATGATTGGAACCATTTGCGAACAATTCCCCCACTTGGATCCCCAATCGGGCGCATGGAGATACCTTCGCCACCGATATCTACATGCCCCATGAAAATGGGAGTGCACTCATGGATCTCTTTGCCAAACATACCATGAGCAATACATATGCGGTAGACTTAGTCTAGCGCTTTGAATCCCACAATTGGGACATGGGCAAGGCCCTTGTCACGTGTGGCTCCCCATCTCTTCGGCCACACGAAGATATATAACATGGGCGTGAGCATATCCAGACATATACCATGCATATAACACATACCCTCAAAATGTGGCTCCCACCACGATATGCCATGTCCCTCCATGGTCATAACTTCGTGTTAAAAATACTTGGGAACCCAAAAAAAGTATCTATGCAATCCCAACACTCATGCGGTACACTCGAAAGTCGCATTAAAATATTCGGTTGCACGGTCCAAGAGTTATATATCACTTTATACCCTCTTGACCATTATCCCTTGCTACACCAGGCACGTGTACACACCAAAGGCGTTTGATGCTTCGTAAATTAACTTGAGACCACAGCGCTTGCAACGCAACCTTCCTTATTCTCTCTCCTCACACTCGCGCGTAGATATGGCCCTTCAAAGTGGTCCCACGATTCACTTTTGTTTCCCTTATATCTTCAAGTCAAATGGGTGGCAAGTACAAGGGAAACCTGATTCGGGCATAGGGAAAAGAGTATGACCACTCGAAGAACTCCAAATCAAGTGCGGCGATGTCGAAGTCGAAAATCCGATTTCGACATCGCGAAAAATTCAGATTAAAATTTCGAGTGCTTATTTAGAAAATTGCGGAAGCAACGAACCCTTTACAGATGAAATCTGACCCTTCATCGGAGTTTCCGCCAAAATATCTGGAAATAACAGTTAACCAATCGGTTAACGCAAAATCGCGAACCAACTGACAGTCGCCGATACATTGACCATCAGAACGAAAGGCTGAAAAATTACAGAAACATTATGATAATAAAACCCTGTTGATTCCTGAATTCTGATATATAAAACTCCGCTGGCGGCGCCTCGGTACTGAATATGGCCGCTCATAGCCGGAATGGCCAAACCTATCACACTATCACCTCGGGTTAGGTCAGGTGGATGGGAGAGTATGATATCAGCCAATGGCGGCTTGCCGGCACATAGATACACACCCCTAGTGACCCCAAGATGGCCACGGGGGTCCGAACCGGCTTCAACACTGGGTTTCCCACTGTTGTGCGGCGTTTGTGTTTGGGTCCGGGTTGCGGTTCGGTGTGGGTTTAGTTAACCCCGCCAGTCCTGGCTGGGGTCTTGGGCGGGCCTGTCTGGGTACCCTTTGTGGTGTTGTCCCTCTTTTGCCGGCTGTTTGTGGTGTTCGTGGTTGGGCTTAGGTTTCGGCCTGCATATGGGACGTGTGTGGTTGCGTGCGCGCTCCGCCTGCCCCCTGCCGTTTCCGGTTCCGGTGTGCGCCGTGGGCGTGCGTGGTGGGGTTTGGGTTTCCGCTGCGCCCCGCCTTCCCTTGGGGGGTTGTTTGGGTGTGTGTGTGCTCGTGCGCCCGTCCGGCGTGGTCTCCTGCACCTCCAGGTTGGGGTTGCTGTGCGGGGGTGCGTGTTTGTGCCTGCGCCCCGCTTGTTACCCGCCTATCCTGGCTGGGGTGCGGTGTGTGGGCGTGCGTGCTGGGCCCGGGTCTCAGCTGTGCCCCGCCCTTCTTGGTTGGGTTGTCGGGGTGTGTTTTTTGCGCTTTTTTTTTGGGCGTGTCTTGGTTTGGCTTTGTGGTGTCGGTTGCTGGCTGTCCCTGTCCCGGGCCGTGTGGTCCCTGTCCCCTCATCCCGTTTCTTTCGGGCTGGGCTGCTGGCTCTTTTTTTTTTCCCAGCGTGGTGTGTGTCTGCATGTTTTGGTGTCCCTTTTCCCGGTGGGCCGCTGTTCCTGGCTTGGTGTTGCCGGTTTTGGCTGGGTGGTCCCCCTGTGCCTCTTTGGGGGTCCTGTCTTCTGTGCCTTCTGAGTGGGGGGTTTGGCCGCCTCTTGTGGTGTTGGCGGGCGGTTTGGTGGCTGTGGGCTCTTTTCTCGCCCGCCCCCCTCCCCCCCTGTCTTTCTTTCTGGGGGGGGGTCTGCCTGTTCCTCCCTCTGCCTTCCCTGGGCTGGCGCACGCACTGGCTCGCATTCAGTGTGGTCTTCCGGGCTGCTGTTGGCGGTTGCGTTCTGCTTGGCCGTGTCCCGGCCCCATGGGTCGGGTGGGCTATGTACACGTTGGGCTTGGCGCCCCTTCCTGCCAGGTTAGGTCCTGGCTCTGCCAGCTGGGCGGCTGCGCCAGGCGGCTGCGTGTGGCTCTGGGTTAGGGGGCTGGGGTTGTCCGTGTCCTTTCTCCTCTGCGGTGCCGGTTTTAACCTTCTGGGTGGTCCGCCACCGTTGTTGCCGGGCGCGCGGTGGCCCCGTGTGTGGCCCGCGGTGCCGGTGTGTGGTGTGCTCGTGCGGCGCCTTCTGGGGTGTGGGGTGGCTTGTTTCGGTTAGTCCTTCAGGTTGGGGTCAGCCGTGCCGTGTTGTGCCGCTCGGTGCCGCGTCCCGTCGCGTTGAGCTGTGGCGCGTTGCACTGTGGCGCGCTGTGGTGCGGTGTGCCGTGCTGTCTCGTGTTGTGCCGTGTTGGGTCAGTGGAGGTCAGCCTGGGCTGTGTCGTGGTGCGGAGTGCGGGCCGGAGTGTGGCTGGCTGGTGGCTGGGGGGTGCGGTTAGGTGTGGGTGTCTCGCTGGGTCCGTGCTGTGGGGGCCTTGGCGTGCCGCTCAGGCTTGTGGGTCGGGTAGGCGTCCGTGGGGTTGCCCTCCCTGGGGGCCTGTGCCTTGGTCCCGTGTCCTCCGGGGGTCCCGGTCCCTAGCCCTGGTTGCTGTGGGCGTGCCCTTGTCCTCTTCCGGTGGCTGTGAGGTGGCCCTTGTGGCGGCCGGGGTCGTCGCCTGGCGGTGAGGGTGTGGTGGTGCGCCGCGCGGCGGCGTTCCCTGCGGCTTCTTCTGCTGGTGTAGCCCGTACTCCCCGTGTAGGTGTGCCCTCCGTCCCCCGTGTGGTTTCCGGTGGCTGGTGGGTGTGCGCTGGTGTGATCCGTACGGCGTCCGATGCTTGCTTTGGCGGTGCGTGTTGGGGGGTGCGCCCCCGGGAGTCGTGCGGCGTTCGGTGGGGCTGGGGCGGCGCTGGTCCCCCCGTCGTGGTATGCCCTTCCTGGGTGTGGGTCGTGGCGTCTGCCGTGGTGCCCTTTTCCTCTGTGCCTCGGTCCCCGCTTCTGCCCCTTCCTGGTTCTTGGGTGGTTTCCTGCCCCCATGTTGTGTCTCTTCCGTTGCCCTGTCCCTATGGGTGCCTGCCCTCACTTGGGGCCCCTCCGTGCCCTCTTGCCTGAGTGTCCCTTGCTGTCCCTTGCCCTCCCCTTGCCCTTGCCCTTCCCCTTCCCGGTGTGGTGGTGGCGGGGTGGGGAGGGGGCGCCGATGGCCCAGGCCTGGGGGTGGGTGGCCTGGAGCCATTGGCGGAGAGCTTGGGGGGTGTAGGGGGGGCGGAGGCCCTGGACCGCATCGCGGAGGAGGGCCTCCCATGCCGCTTGCGGCATGATGGCCTCCGGGGCGGCCTCGTTGGGGTCGACAGGGGTGCGGGTGCGCCCCTCCTCGAAGGTGTGCACCATGTGCACCCCTTCTCTTCTTCCCGCTCCCCCGGCCCACTTCTCCCAGCGGCAGAGCTCCTGCAAAGCGGGAGCAGACCACCAGGCGAGGTGGGCGGGAGCCCGGGGGGGGGAGGGGTCCGTGCTCCGGGTCCTGGAGCAGCGGGGGGGGGGATGTGGACCTGCAGTGGTGTCCGGTGTGGAGGCGCTGGTGGAGCGGGAGCGGCGGTGGCGGGGGCTGGGGGTGGAGGACGGGTAGGGGCGGAGGGGGGAACGGGGGGCAGGGGTGGACATGGGGCGGCGGTGGCGCGCTTGGTGGCACCTGGGGGAGCGGGAGTGGTGGTGGCGGGGGCTGGGGTTGCTGGATGGGTATGGGCGGCGGGGGGAACGCGGAGCCCGGCGGGGCCTGTGGGGGGAGGGGGGGGTGGACGTGGGGCGGCGGTGGCGTGCCTGGCATTGCCGGGGGTAGCAGGAGCGGTGGTGGCGGGGGCTGGGGATGGGGGTCGTGTACGGCCGGAGGGGGGAGGGGGAGGTGGACATGGGGCAGCGGAGGCGCTCGTGGTGGCGCCCGGGGAAGCGGGAGCGGCGGGAGCGGGGTCCCGAAGGGTCGTGGTGGCGCCTGGGGGAGCAGGAGCGGCGCGAGTGGGTGGTTGAGGCGCGGTGGCGGTGTGGGGAGTGTGGGAGCTGGGGGTGGGTGTGCCGTGCGGGGGGGGAGCGGGAGCGCCGCCGTTTGCGGGACCGGGCCTCATCGCTCGAGGCGGGCCAGTCGGGAGGCGTCGGCGGGTCCTGGGGGGCCTCGCGTGGCGCCGCCTTGTACTGGGGGGGGGGGGGTCCCCCGTCGTCCATGGATCCGCCACGTAGGGGTGTGGTGGCAGCAGCGGCTGGTGGTATGGGTCGAGTGACTGTCCCTCGCGGGGTTGGGCATGGGGGGCCCCCTTGGCGTGGACGTGGTGGCCAGGGGGATACGGTTCCTGGTACGGGGGTGGTGGCTGGTACGGGGGGGTGGCCCCTGGTGGTGGGTGGGGTATGCAGGTGGAGCGCTCGGTGGCTGCCATCCCATACGCTGGTGCTGTTCGTGCACGGGGGGTTGTGGCCCGGTGGGGTAGGGTGGTGGGCAGTGGTGGTGGTGGGGGTGGTGTTGGTGGTGGTGGTGGTGGGGCCGCTGGTGGTGGTAGCGTTGGTAGTGGTGGGGTTGATGTTGCGGGTATGGCCCTAGGACCCCTTGTGGGTATTCAGGTCCCCCTTGTGGGGGTGGGGGGTCGGGCATCGTGCGCAGCCCCTAGGGCTGTACTATTTGGTGGGCAGGGGGGGCGGGTCGGGGGCCGGGCTTGACGGTGACGGTGGCGGAGGGGTCCCACGTCCCTGGGTCGGTTTTGCCGGCAGTGGTGGTGGTTTGTCGGGGATGGATGACGGGGCGCTTGGAGATGAGGATGTTGACGAGGGCTATGACGGGGTCGTGTTGGGTGGCCGCCTCTGCGGTGGCGGTGGCTGCTGGTGGGAAGGGGGCGTGAGTTGTGGTGTGTGGGGGGTCCTGGCTTGGATTAGGGTTTGGGTTAGGGCGGTGTGGCTTGGGTTTGTGTCGTTGCGTTTGTGGTGTTGTGTGTGCTCGCTTGGGCGCCGGCTTGGGTTTGGGGTCGGCTTTGGGGTTGGGGTCCGGTTCTAGGTTGAGGAGGAGCTCTGTCCGGAGGTGTGAGGGCGCCGATGTTGGGTCGGGGGTCTTCCCGGTGCGTTGCCGGGGTGCCTGAGTCGCCTGTGTGGGGGTCGGGGGGTCGGTGCGTGCGGCTGCGGCTTTGGCTTTTGCCGTGGCCTTGAGGATGAGGGCGGCGGGGAGGGGGGGGACGGAGGATGAGGTGGAGGAGGTGGATGAGGCTGAGGATGAGGAAGAGGTGGTGGACGCGCGTTGGGCTGTGATGCGGGCGGGCTTGTGGGCAGCGGCTTCTGCTGCAGCCACGGCGGGGAGGATGGAGGGCATGTCCTCGGGCTGTAGGTTGGGGGCGGGCGGCTGGGGGGGGCCGGTCGTGACCCGGCGGTCCGGCGGGCCGCTCTGGTCGGCAGCAGCGGGGGAGGGAGGCGCGGGGCTGTGGCCTTCTCCTTCCGGGCTTGGCTGGGCCGGGGTCCTGCAATGTGTGAGGTTGTGTGGGTTGGCGTCCGCGGGGGGGAACAGTTCGCGTGGGCTGCATTCAGGGGCCGCGGGGGCTGGGCCTGGGTCCTCTGGGGTGTGCGCGGGGGGCGTGTGCGGGCCACTGGGTGGGGTGGGCGTGCCGCGGGGCGCAGGGCTCCTCTCGGCGGGTGTGTGCGGGTTGTTGAGTGCCAGGGGTGGTGAGGGGTGTCCGGCGGGTGGGTCTGTGGCGGGCGTGTGCTGGTGTTCGGGCGGGTGGGGGAGGCCCGTGTCGCGGGGCCCGGGGGTGCGCGCGAAGGTGGGCGTGTGTGGGTCTCCGGCTGAGCAGCGAGAGGGGAGGGGGATGGGCGGGGATTGTGCGGTGGGATGTGTTGTGTGGGTGTATGTGTCCGCTCGCCGCGGCGCGCTTGCGTGGTCAGTTGTAGGCCGGGCGGTTTGGAGGAGAAGCTTGCCGTCTTCTGCTGCCGCGGCAAGGATTTTGCAGACTAGCTTGCGCATCTGGTTGACCTCTTGGTCAGTGGTGGGAGAAAGTTTTATAGTGATTTCAACACTGTGTGTTTATTGTGCCTCTCCTGCTGCTTGCTGCTGGTGTAGGGTTTCCTGCTGCTTGTTTTTGATGAGGAAAATGTTTTATATGCTGAAATACAACCAATCCAGGATAACCCAAGCCAGAGATAAGCAAGTAGAAGAAAATCAGGATCAAAGCATGAAAGGCTGCAGTCACAAAGAGTTAGGTAAAGAAAACTGTCAACAATAGACCACAGCAATTAGCATACATTGCAACTCAGGACGAAATATTTTACATCTTTGAGAAAAACGGACTGGAAAACTGCCCCAAGGGCTCACTCTCATCCACAGTGCCATCTTGAGATGTGCACTCTTTGTTTTTGGGTCCCATAGTGAAGCGGTACCCAGAACCCCATGACCATGGTGGGGTATACAACCGGTCTCCGTGTGCCCACTAACCCCATGTACGGAGGGGAAGACGCCCGGTGAAGCCCGGTGAGAGCCCGGCAAGAGCGTGTCCCCTGCCGTAAAGCCCCCGTGACGGCATTCCAGCCACTTGGGGCATGTTACCATGTACCGGCAAACTGCCATTTGCCGGTATCTTACTATTTCACGCCAATCTGCCCCGCACCGCCTTCGGCCGTCAATTCGGCAACCTAATCCTAACAACAGATGTAGGTAAGACGTGTTTGTGTGAGAGATCTGGGCATTTCAGCTATTAGCGGCCGCATCGGCAACTGATGTGTCGCCCGCTGAGATTTACACATCAGAATATCGGGAATCAACAGGGTTTTATTTTCATATTGTTTCCGTAAATTTTCACGCTTCCGTTCTGATAATCAATGTTTTGACTGCTGGCGGTTGGCTCGCGACTTTAGCGTAACCGCCAGTTTAACTGTTATTTACAGACATCTTAGCGCAATCCGTGACGAAGACTCTAAAGTCTTCAGGAATTGCATTGATGCATCTGCAATTTTCACATTGTACACTCGCAACCTTAATCCGAATTTTTAAGGATGTCGAAATCGGATTTTCGACTTCGACATCCCCGCACTTGATTTGACCTCTTTCGAGTGGACCTACGTGCTTCCCTATGCACGAATCAACTTTCCTTTTCTCTTGCCCTCCATTTGTCTTAGAGATATGGGCAAAACAAAGTTGATTCGTGAGGCCACTTGTGAGGGTCATATCTCGTGCTGCTTGCGAGGAATGACAACAAGGAAGCATGGGATGTATTCACAATACTCCCGACGTAATTGAGGAAGTTTTATACGCCTTGCGTCTCCACACGTGCGCGCTAGCGTAATGGATCATGGTCAAGAGGGTAGAGTTTGCGTTAGAACTCTTTGGCCATGATATTGCGTGCGTTAAGACAACTTTCGAGTGTAGCGCGCGAGTGTTGGTGTTGCATAGGAACTTTCCTTGAGTTCCTATGAGCGATTGACACAAAGTTATGCCCTTGGAGGGGCATGACATATCGTGGGGGGAGCTACCTTTTTGGGCAGTATGTGGTATGTGCCATGTGTTGTATTGCGTGCTGATTTGGCGGGTTTGGCTAAGAGCGATACACCCACCAATGAACCTCATATTGCACGAGGCCCTTCCTTATACTCCCCACGATCAATTGCAAGCCTAATCTTCGTGGAGGGAAGCTTGTGTGGCGATCCCAAAGTGATGCCTTGGGAGCAAGGTGTGCGTTTTGCAATTTTCCATATTTTCATGTGCCCACTTGGGAAGTAGCGCTCGTGACCTTTCAAAGCGCCCCAAGTGGAGCACATATGTGGAATCGGAGGTCATTGGTGTCAAGTCATTGTGTTTAGAAGGATTGGTCGATTACTCAATCCAAGCCGAAGATATTATAATATATTTGTGCGCCTTTCAAGGCACTTTTGGGTGTTTTTTCGCCAATATTGCTGTTTTTTGCCCGTCATGATGTCAAGTGGTGACCGTGTATCTCAACGTTGCGCCCAATTGATATCATGACCCAAGTATGTTTTGAGGGTACATACTTCGGTGCCGAACATATCTTGGACCCGGCAAATAACTCCTCTTGGGCTTGGCGTACCGTGGCCGCCATGTTGGCAATTTGGGACCATCCCAAATCATGGGCTCACTTGGCGACCCTGCCATTCCCGAAACCGGAGGAGTTGGGCGACGCCCAAAAGATATGTTGGACACATATGACTTGAGACCAATGCTATGGCACACTCCGGTCCAAGTCGGGCATGTGCCTCATTTGCCCCAACCATGAGTGTGCGCATTTTAGGCCATTTTGAGCAATTTTCCACATTTTCTGCCCGCCGTGCACCATGTTCAGCCACCTCGTGCACGCCGGACTCATGGACCAATGGACCATATATGACATGGGTGTTATGGACATTGGTCCCCATGGTTCACACACCACGTGGGCGAAGCGGAGCAACCTTCGTTAGGGTGCTAGCCCAAAGTGAGTGTGGACAATTTTGCCATTTTGGCATTTGTGGACCCAATAGGGATTGTCACCACGCCGAGTGGCATGGAGATCTTTGCAAGCCAAGGGCATGGGAGTCTCTGTTGGACTCCCGGTGGATCGCGTATGGAATGGCGGATCTGATCTCCAAGCCGGCGTGGGGATATACTATTGGGAGCACCCCCAAATTTTGGCTCATTTTGAGTAGCCAAAATGACCCCCTTTTGGGACCCCAATTTCACCCCCCCGTGTGGTCAATTGGCGGCCCCATATCTCTATGCCCACAGGGAGCCCAAACCTAATTTCACATTGTACACTCAGATATGAGTCCCAGGTCCTGCCTCCCATCCTCAGAGCTATTGGCCTTGCCCTGGCCGGGCGACCCGTGCGCGGGAATGACGCCAATTTTGGTGATTTTGGCATCATGACCCCACTTGACGAACCCGTGGTGCCCCGATGCCGGGACCTCAGAGGGAACCAGGTTGGGTGAGGGCTCCGAGGAGTTTGTACTCGAAGGGCAGAGGGTCAGTTGCCGCGTCCCTACCTCTGGCGGGTCCGGACGAGGGGTCAATTTTGGAGGTTTTTGAGCTAATATCAGTTTGGGCTGAAACAGCCCATTTTCAGCTACCAACTCCTAGGGGATAATGGCGGGGCCATATCTCTGGCTCAGAGGGAAGTTGAGACCTGCTGTGGAGGGAGCATAGGCAGCCATTATCGTTTGGCCTTGGAGCCCCTTGGTACCCAGGAACTGGCCTGTGGCTGGGCGGAACACCCCCCCTATTGGCAGGGTTTCAGGGTCCGGACTGAGCAGGGCATGGGTTGTGTTTGAGTCCCTGCCCCCACCAGCCACTGGGAGGGTCGGACCTGGGATTGGGATATGAGTTGGGACTGAGTGTCTATTGTCCTCTGATGCCCTTACCCCAGTCCAGTCTTAACCCCATGTGTACATATCCTGATGTGTTGCTGTACATACTTTTGTTCCCTTGTTTCAGAGTGGCAAGGATCCTGAAACGCTTTGTCACATGACACGAGCGCAATGATGCCCCTGTCAGCGTAGTGCTTTGCCTGCCTGCTCACTTGTGCGTGTCCACCGCAGCGTCCCGTGGCCAGGCCCCCCACGGGAACGCGTCAAAAGCGTTTCACCGCCGCGGGGTTACCCATCCCTCGCGTGCCACTCGGGGCCACCAACCCCGAGCAGCGCGCGCAGCAGCTCGCAGCTCGCAGCTCGCAGCGCAGCGCAGCGGTCCGCAGCGCCGCCCAGAGCATCGCCCTGAGCGACCACGGAAGCGCCGCGACCGTGAAGGAGGTGGACTGACCAGGACTCCCTCATCAGCGAGTCCTATCGGCCGACCAGCAAGGCCGCACACCCAGTCGCGTCAACCACTTCCACAACCACCGGCCGACCAGCACCGGCCGCACTCCCAGTCCAGTGCTACATCACCCATCTCAACAACCACCCCAGGACCACTCCATCGACAGCACCGATGGTGAACTGGGACGAGGCGGGCAAGACGTGGCCGCAGCCCCACCCCCATGCGGTGCGCCTACTGCGTGGGTTGCTGTGGGGGCAGCAGTACCGCCACAGCAATCCCCAGTGCGAAGGCGGCATGCCCGGGAGCTTCGAGCTCCGTGATGACATGGGCAAGGACCGCCTGCGGGCAGTGGAGGAATGGCTGCGGGCGGAAGAGTATGAGTACCGCCTCAGCCGCAAGCGCTGGAGGACCTGGACCCGCCCGGACAGGCCCGGCGAAGGGCTGCGCCCCGACGGGATTGAGGAGGACGAGAAGCCCAACGAGTACTTGTCGGGCGCGTCGATGAACGTCTCCATGTGGGACATGATCGAGAAGGAGTTCCCGGAGTTGGGGAACGGGCGCAGGCTGCAGGGCAGCAGCAGCAGCGCGTCTCCTGGGAAGAAGAAGTGTTCCGCCGGGGACAGGAGGCGGGACAGGAAGTGGCGGGAGTACCAGGAATCCCTGGCCGCCGAAGCCGCCCAAGGCGCCAGGGGCGGAACCCCAGCCCACAGTCCTCAACGGGCCAATGGTGGTCACCACCCCGGCCACACCACCCTTGGCGACTTCCTTGAAGTCGCCAAGCAGGCCAAGGCCAAGCCCTGTCCGCTGCTCCTGAGGAAGTCAGGCCCCAGCAGCGACGTGGAGTCGGCCCACCGCGGGAGGATGCCGGCCGACCAGGCAAGCTTCAGCGGCAGCGTCGCTCCCCACCAAAGGGATGTGGCGCGCGCCTGCGAGCGCACCTGTGGGGTGCCCTGCAACCTTCGGGTTGCCCTGCAACGGGCCCCGCAGCAGAACGCTGCCGTGGAGGGCGCCGTCGACATCGCCCATGAGGAGGCCACCGAGTGGGGCAGAGGCATGGACTACCACGCCTTGACCGTGGCAGCCATTGCGGCCGGTCTGACGGCTGCGGCCGCCCATGAGGCAGTGGCTGCCCGGTTCAGGGGTGAGGTGGCGGCAACCGCCGAGGAAGCCCGCCTGACCCAGGAGGCCATTGCCTGCAAGGAGGCCGAGGTGAAGGCGCTGGAAGAGGCGCTTGCCCAAGAGAGGGCAAAGAAGGAGGCGGAGGAAAGGGCCCATGCCGAGGCAACGGCTAAGGCCCAGGCGGACGCCGCCAAGAAGGACGCCATCGAGGCCGCGCGACGGAAGGTCGCTGAGGAGAGGGCTAAGACGGAGGCGGAGTTGGCGGCGTTGGAAGCGGAGAAGGCTCGGCTGCAGCAGACCCGGGAAGCCGAAGCGGCTCGTGCCCGGGAGGAGGCCGAAAGGCGAGCTGCCGCAGCCACGGCCGCCGCGATGGAGGAGGCAGAGGCCAAGCTCCGCCGCGAGACTCCCCCGGGAGGATCCCGAGTGGAGACCCTTCGAAAGCTTTCCGAAGGGGACGCCTCCTCCAAGATGACGCTGGACGAGGTCGACACAGGCAGCAGTGGGAGCAGTGGCCCCACCGCCTACCGACGGAGGAAGGGTAAGGGGAAGACCCCCGAGAGGCCACGGAGGCCAACGGGCGGACACCCCCAGGACAGTGAC
Source organism: Eutreptiella sp. 'Long Island Sound 2002' (assembly GCA_964036045.1). NCBI lineage: Eukaryota > Euglenozoa > Euglenophyceae > Eutreptiales > Eutreptiaceae > Eutreptiella > Eutreptiella sp. 'Long Island Sound 2002'. The sequence continues at coordinate 91,425,678 of OZ038380.1, read as the reverse complement.
CCCTTCTTCACCGCCAGCGACGGGGATGAAGGAGGCCGCCGACATCGCCGAGGAGTGGCTGGCGGAGGAGGCGGAGACGTCCCCATGGACCCAGAAGGTGAGGATGAGGATCCCCCTCCTCCCTACCGGAGCCAGGAGTCTTCCGAGACCGAGACGCCTAGGTGGGGCAACATGGACGAGGATGATGACATGGACTTCAACTACACGAAGAAGCCCCCATCCTCGGACCCACCGAGGCGACCTGGTGGAGACCCACCGGGACCCCCTGGCGGAGGACCATCAGGACCCCCTGGAGGACGCCCACCAGGTGGACCCCCCGGAGGCGGACCCCCTGGCGGAGGAGGACCCCCTGGACCGGGCGGACCCGGCGGAGGCCCTCCTGGAGGACCCCCTGGGGACCCTGACGACCCACCAGGGGACGGCGACCCGGATGCCACCCGGCGGTGGATTGTGTACCTCCGCAGGAGGGTCCAGTCCCTCCAGCGCGAGGTAGCACGGGCAAGGGCGAGATGTCTCGCATTGCCAGGGTCGCCGCGCGCGCTCAGAGGGAGCTGGACATCGCCAAGATCGAGATGGTCAAGAGCGCCCAGGTCGCCACCGCCACCCAGAAGCTGTTGGACATCGCCAGGGGCGAGACCAGGTGGCTGAACAAGGTCATTAGCGGCCTTCAGCGGAGGCTGGACGCGCTGGAAGCCCGTGGGAGCGTCAGCAGCGACCACCCACCCCTGGATTCTGGCTCGTCGGACGACGGCTGGGGACACGGACCAGGTCCAGGCAGACCCCAGGCCCCCGGCAGAGCCCCCAGGAGTCGCCCCAGCGCCAGTGCCCCCTCTCTCAGCGCCCCCTCTCGCCACAGCGCGGGCCGCCGCAACGAGCGCGTGCCGCCCGGCAGTGGCAGTGAGGATTGGCGTGATGAGTGGCTCAGCGCGGAGTACCACAACCGCCGTGCTCCACCGCGGACACCGGTACGCCCCCAACGCCCCGCACCAGCCTCGGAGCCAATCCCAATGGCTGGTGGACCTTATGGTGGACTCAGGGATGAGGTCCCCAGAGGAGACGTGGAGTGGGATGTCGGCGGAGGTGAGGACCTGGACCTGGACCTGGAGGATTTCGAAATTTCCCCGCCGCGTGGTGTACGACGGGAGGCCGCTGAACGCAGCCGCCGGCACCGTGATGAGGAGGCATACATGGAAGGAGTACGGCGTGAACATCTAGGTTCAGCGTACATGGAGGAACCATGGCGTGGCCACGCAGATACCGGGGAGGAGATGGCAGTGGCAGCCGTGGGAGTCCGTGGGAGAGGCCGATGGTAACCTCGGTCGACCTCGCGGCCGGCGTTCATGGTCTCTAAGGCCGCGGATGCCGCCGTGTGGGAAGACTTGAAGGACATCAAGCCCCCCATGTACGATGGCAACCCCCTCAACCTCGACCGCTTCTTGGAGAAGCTGGAGGATTGGGGGGTGACCGTCACTGAAGACATGGATCCCGCAGATGCAGAGAAATATGTCTTCAGACGGTTCAGGTACCGCCTGCCGGACGTGCTTCAAGAGCTATACTTCGTGGCAGCCAAGGAGGGGAAGGTCAAGACCCTCAAGGAAGCCAAGAGGTGGCTCAACGAGCAGGAGCGGGTGGACGCTCCGCAGGTGGCTGCCAAGTGATGGAAGTCCATTAAGCTTCAGCATGATGGACGGGAGATCCGCCTACGGGACTGGTGAGACTTCCGAGGGCAATACACCCTCTTCCGCCGCAACGTGGAGGACTGGAACGAGGGTGACGAGCAGGCTCGCCTGCTCTCCATGCTGCCGGAAGCATGGATCAAGAGGGTCACCAAGGAGGAAGCCAAGAGGGCCAAGTCCAACCACACGGTCAAGATGATGCTCCCCAAAGAGTATCATACGAACGTGGTGGCTTGGACGAGGAAGAACGTGGCCCGGGATTTCAAACGGCACTCCCTGCGGAACGCTCTCCTCATCACCGTCTCGGGCGATCGCGAGAAGACCGCGATGTGGCGCCTTGACGAGTGTGACGTGAGCGGCCAGACCATCCATCTGCAGGTCATCCCGGCGCGGATGAGCTGCGACGAGATCCTGGAGTGGGTTGGCGAGGAGGTACTCAAGGAGTACCGGAACCTCCACCACACCCGCGGGTTGAGGCGCGGCGACCGTGACGTCAACTACGTTGGCGAGGGACCTGGCGGGGAAGCTGCCATGGACCCAGCGGGAGCCGATGGCGATGAAGCTCTCGTCGACGATGACGACGACGATGAGCCTGCCGAGATGGCCGTTTGTGCCTTCGTGGCCCACAATGGCGCGGGGAGCAACCGGGGAAGCTGGAAGCCCCTGCAGCCGGGTTGGAAGAAGAAGGAGATGAGGGACCCTCGGCGCATTGGCGACCCTCCGCTGTCCTTTGGGGAGTTCATACGAGCTCACCCTCAGGGCTGTTTTGTGTGTTATGGGAGGAAGAAAGGCTTCAACCATGACAACCGAACATGCCCCACCCACCAGGCTGACACGGAGGCCTACAAGAAGGCGCACGGGTCGAAGAAGCGTGCACCTGCGGGTATCCGGGAGGCCAAAGTGGAGGTCGACAAGGACGAGCTCTCCAAGCTGATGTCGGTGGGGACCGAGTTAGCTAAGGAGATCCAGGAGATCAAGAGGAACTGGGTCCCCAGGTCGGACAACAAGAACAAGGAGAACAAAGAGAACGACCAGAACAAGGACAAGGACAAGAAGCCTAGGAACAGGGGACGGAAGAAGGGTGTCAACGAGGTTGATGCCGAGGAGAGTGCCCCTACCTCCACAACCGACGCCCCCTAGTGGAGCCCCTGCAGCCAAGGGCCCCAGCTAGGGCGGTCGCAGGATGGTGTCGTGGGAAGCGCCACACCATCCCAGTCGGGAGTCAATAAGCACAAAGGGACTGCAGCGGGCGGAAGTCCCGGTCCGGCACCCGACAGTCGCGGTGGCGGGGTCAGGGCAAGTGAAGGCACAAACCCTTGCACCCGTCCATCTTTCGCGACCAAGAATGTGTTTGATGTACTTCAAGATCTTTGCGAGAGTATCGGAGGATCACCCGGACCGCAGCTGGATGCTGCAGATGGGCAGCCTGAGCCCATTGTCCACGACCTGCACCAGTCGCTTGTTGAGCTTCTGGAAAGGCTGGAGATCCTGAGCTTGCACGCCGTGCGCCGAGTGGGGCGTGAGCGGCAGTTGCACCTTAAGGTCCGTGCCTTATGCGGGGAAGTGGAGAAGGTCTTCGACGTGTTGGTCGACATGGGCGCTCAGGTCAGCTTGGTCAAGGCTGGCCTACTTCCGCCAGAGTGTCTGACCGACAGTCGGAAACCTGTCAGGCTGAAGGTGGCGAACAGCCAGTACATGGTGGGAGGCACGAAGGAAGCGGCCATTGGGCTGCAGTTCGTGAACCACCGTGAACTGAGCCGCCCAGACCTCGGCAAGGAAATCCTCCTGCAAGGCCGCTTCTACGAGGCCGAGATGGACTGGGACATGATCGTTGGGTACGACTTCATGATGGAGACGGAGTCCGGCATTCTCCCGGCCCAGGCCTCAATGACCCTGTACCAGGACGACCAGCTCTTGTGGCTTTCGTCACCTGAGCACCATGTGGAATGCTAATGGAACCACCCCGAACGCAATCAGCTCGAAGTGGCCGCGCTGGGTACTGAGCCGACTGGGCCAGCAAACCAGGAGTACGGCGTAATGCCGGAAGTGGCGAGCCGAGTCGTCGCAGACCTGGGAGCTTCGGATCTGGCCCTGGATGCGTTCTCCTCAGGAACCTCCGCCCATCTGCGGGTTTGTGAGAAGTACTGGAGCGCACAGGACTCCGCGTGGAATAAGCACGGGAATCCGCATCAGGGCTTGATGTGGATCCATTGCCCCCATTTGGACATTCCAAGAGCGATAGCGAAGATTCGCAAGGACCGCTCCAAGGCAGTGCTGGTTGTTCCTATGGGATGCACCGAGGAGGAAAGTACCCGACATTGGGTAGTCTCGTTGACCAACATGACCTTAAACAAGGTCGTCCTACCGGCTGCAGAGAGTGTCTATCAGGACGCTAAGGGACAGCCCATGCCACCCCAGAGATGGCCAACGGAGTTCCACTATGTGGATGGGGCCCTTGATCAGGCCGACACCACGGATTTCGTGTGTGTCAACCGCATCGTAGCGGAGCCATGGCGGCAATGCTTCGCGGTTTCCCCTGTTGACATCGGAGAACCGGAAGACCCCATCACTGAAGAGGAGTTGGATCTGGTTCAGGGGTATATGGATCAGCCCTTTCACGACTGGGGAAACCAGCGTGAGGGCAAGTGCCAGGACAAAGCCTGGTGGGAAGTGGACTCGATCGTCTCTGGTTCCTATGACGGGGATACCTTCGTGAGGAGGGTACTGGACCACTTGTCCAGCCAGGTCGAGCCAATCGGAGGCAACCCACCCACCTACGGCGACCTATTCCGAGGCAAGACCAGAGATGGCCCCTTGGGCCACCTGGGAAGACCACCTGAGCCGAAGCCGAGCGGGGTCGCTACCCCTCAAGTAAGCTCAGTGGTCCAGGTGCCCGGAAAAGCCAAGGCGGAGTCCGATGATTGCCCCAAGATCCAGGCATTGAGGGCCAGGCTGAAGCAGAGGTATGGGAAAACCTTCTTCAGCGGAAAGCCTGTGTTTCCCCCACCGGTGTGTGGACCGTATGGCGAGGCCAAGATACGACTGAAGCAGGCCCCCCGTGTGTATCGGCACCGGGAGGTTGCCCTGAGGGGCGAGAGGAAGGAGGCCATGGAGAACATCCTCCGTGACTTCATCGGGAGAGGCTGGCTTGAGCCGTGCCACTCCGAATGAACCTCTCCGTGCTTCGTCGTCCCCAAGGAGGTGGCCGGTGAGTGGCGGCTCGTGGTCGACTACCACGGCCTAAATGCTGAAACGCAGCACGACAGCTATACGCTGCCCCTCATTGAGGACATGCTGCAAAAACAACACCGGCGGAGGATCTTCACGGTGATTGACCTGAAACATGGTTATCATCAGATGCCTCTCGCCGAGGAGTCCCGTGCCTGCACAGCCATGAGCACCCCACTTGGACCTCTCCAGTGGAAGGTGATGCCCATGGGCGTTACCAACGGCAATGCGGCTTTTCAGCGGATGCTGGAGAACCTGCTTGAGCCGGTGCGTGAATGTGCGGACCCCTTCGTGGACGACGTGATCATCGCGTCCGGGGACCCCAGTATGAGCTACGAGGAGCTCCTGGAGGCACATGAGAGGGACGTCACTCGGGTGCTCGACCTTCTGGTTCGGCACAAACTCACGGGCAGCAGTGACAAGGACACCATTGCGGTACGCGAGGAGGTCTTCGCTGGCCACGTAGTCGGGAACGGGCAGCGAAAGCCCATACCTGGCAAGGTGGCTGCGATTGAGCACTGGGAAAAGCCCAAAACGGTCTCTGAGCTACGGGCGTATTTGGGGTTCTGCAACTACTACTCGGGGTATATCAAGATCTATGCCAAGTATGCAGCCCCCATGACGACCATGCTCAAGGGCAACCGAGAGGAGACCAAGAAGGGGTCCAAGAAGGCTCTGGTCTGGACTGCTGAGTCCGACCGTGCCTTTGAGGGGATGAAGCAGGCGCTGCTATCCGCAGTGGGTCTGCACCTCGTGGATCCTGACCGAGGGTTCGTCCTGCGCACCGACGCTTCCGACTACGCCGTTGGCGCTGTGTTGGAACAAGTGCTTGACGATGGGAGGCACGTGCCCGTGGCTTTCTGGAGCCGAGTCCTGGCGGAAGGCCAGAGACGGACGTGGACGCCCCGAGAAAAGGAGGCGTATGCCATCGTCATGGCTCTCAGGAAATGGGCTGGGTACATAGCCCTCCATCCCGTCACCGTCTGCACCGACCATCAGAGTCTGCAGTCGTGGCACAAAGAGCACGTGGACACCCCCTCAGGTCCCGCCTCCCGACGGGCAAAATGGCATGAGACCTTGGCCAAGTTCGACCTCACGGTTGTATATATTCCTGGTAAGGACAACACCGTGGCGGACTGTCTCAGTAGGTGGGCCTATCCCGCCAGCAAGGGCATGACGGATATCTCTGCCCATGGCGATGAGGCTGAGACCGCTGAAGCCAAGAGGATCATTGAAATGGAGCGCCTGATGGAGGAGGAGGGTGTTAAATGCTTCGTCGTCATGGCTGCGGATGCCCCCCTCGGAACGAGGATGGGCAGAGCGGTCAGAGTACTCGCCCCTGATGGAGCTGAGTCCGACAAGCACCTCTTCCCGGAATCTTGCCACCAGGACGACTGGACCGACGACTACGCCAAGTCTGAGGCCTGTCAGGCCGAATATAGGGCTGTGACCGACCCTGATGACGGGCAGAAGTGGCCAAAGGGGCTGACTGAGGAAGATGGCAAGCTCTACCGGAATGGTAAGCTGCTAGTACCAGAGTCCCGAGTGCTCGAGCTATGTGAAGCTTGGCACCCCCACATGCTGCACCCAGGGGTCAAGAAGCAAGCCCTTGACATGCAGCGCCGGTTCGAGATCGACCAGATCAAACTCTACACCGCCATCAAGAGGGTCAGGAAGGGTTGCTCGGTCTGTCAGGCCTGCAATCCCGATAACCGGAACGTCAAGGGGGAAGCCCAATGGACGCCGGTGCCTGACCAGCCCATGGAGAGCGTGGCCATGGATGTCTTCTCCATGCCCGAAGTGCACATTGGCAAGGAGACCTTTGACTGTGTAGTTCTTTGTGTGGACCGCCACAGCGGCTACGTAGTAGCCGTTCCGGCACGCAAAAAGGGGTTGCTTGCCAAGGAAGTGGCAGTCATGATGATTCGTCATTGGCTGACCGTCTTTGACATCCCCCGCACCATTTGCAGTGACCGAGGGCCCCAGTTTACTGGTGGCTGGTTCAAGGCCATGTGTTCCCTCATGGGAATACGTCACGCCAAGAGCATCGCCTATCTCAGCCGGTCCAATGGCCGAGCTGAAGTGGCTGGACGGCAGCTGTTCGAGAAGCTGCGCAAGATTCACATCACCAATCCACGTCGGAACTGGTTTGAGGAGATGTGGCCTGCTCTGAAGGCCCATCATGACACCCCCACTCCGGGTGGTTTGTCCCCTCACCAGATTCTGTTCTGCAGGGACCACCTTGGTCGGGGACTTCCCTTGTCTGGTGATGGTATGGCCATGGACGCCAAGGAATTCTTTGCGCGGCAAGAGCAAACGGCGCGGGACATCCGCCAGCAGCTCGAGAAGGAGCATGCTGAGCGTCAGAAGTCCGCCCCGAGCTCGACAGCGCAGAAGTTCAGGGTGGGAGACCCGGTGTGGGTGATCAGACCCCGCCCTATGGGCACCCACCGCACCAAGACCTGGTTCACACCCGGAGACATGGTCGGCAGGATTGGTGAGGACACCTACCGCATCAAGGTGGGTCACGGACAGTTCCGGGAGCGCCAGGAGAGTCAACTCCGTGTGCGGGAACCCGACCTCCGTGGCCGACATGTGTCCCTGGACTACGCCGCACATCAGGCCGATTCGGACGACGACCATGCTGAGCAGGACAACTATACAGTCGAGAAGATCCTGGCTCAGCGTCCGAACGCCTCGGCACCCGGAGGCCTGGAGTTCAAGGTTCGTTGGCGAGGCTATGGGCCGTCCCACGACACCTGGGAACCCGTCTCCTCGTTCGTGCCGCGGGTCAATACTCCCTTTGTGGAGTACATCCGCAAGCACAAGACCAAGATCCACGTCTCGGACTTGGCAGCACTCACCCGGGCGATTGCAGCCAGGGGCGCCTGATCAGCGTCCTGGCTCTCCCCTGATGCATTTTGAGCGCTTGTGAAGTTGACGGATCGTCCTTTACTTGCTTGTTCTCTTCCATCTTTCGGTGACCTGCCATCAGAGTGGCCATATACTCCCCCCTGCTGAATCCAGAGGAGGATGGCCCCTCTCCTCAACTTCTATTCGTCACTCCCCCCCCTGCTGAATCCTTGGGAAACCAGGTGGGGCGACTGACCTTTTTTCTGAGCTCTTAGGGCCGTGAAGCCCATACGACGTTGCGCAACGGATGCCGCTGTCATCGGCATTGCGATTTTTTTGGTGTGTGGTCTGGTTCCATGGCACTTGCGGAATCCAGACCAGTCGACGTGTGTCTGCAGACTATATGTGGCCTGAACTCAGGCGTTTTCCTGTCCATCCTCCTGCATATGCCTTATCCTAACCGGGGCGTGGTTTGGCGCTCTGTCCAGAGTGTGTTTACACGCCTATTACCCCGCTTATTGCTTGTTTTTCTGCTCCCCAGGATATGTGCATCTGTATGTTCAGTGCCATCGGCCCATCACTGAGATGTGGACTGTTTTTCCTCTTGATAGGATGCAAATCGGAATACGCAGGCGCCTTGAGTCACCGTTTACATGCTTTTACGTAAGGTGCAGCCTGGACCACTACCTAAGTACAGATTCTTCTGTTTGCGTGCCCGTGATACCGTGTGCCCTAGTGGCTGTGATGTGGAGATCCTGATGGCGCCAGGCGGGAAGCCCAGTTGCCCGACTACACTCCCAGCGGTCCGCCACTGTCAGTCCCAGTGTGAGCCTACCGACTCGCAGACGCACTTGCAGTCGGGTGGCGACCTCCGGTGTTCCTGACCTTGGTCAGTCTGCCTGGGAAACTGGTGGTTCGAGGAGTCGACGCCTCCGCCCACACTGCATGAGGACTCCCTCATGTATGGCCTTCGTGGTAATACGGCGAGGGAAAAGACGGCCTTGATGCCCGATTCCTTAAGGAGGAGCTCGTTCGGCTGTACCACTCTGGACTCGCGTCGTGGATATGGACATGGTGCGCCCGAGGAAAGACCCGTGGGGACTCTCCCCCAGCCAGCGGCCTTGGGAAGCCTGGGGTAGCCTGATGGATCTTTGTGGTCGCTTTCGACCTGTGGGACCACCTCGGTCGTCGTGTGACGCCTATGTTGGCCGTATATGCCACTGCCACTGTGGTAGTGACCGTAGCAGCCGGCACCCGGTGCGCCTGGTATGGGTTAACGGGTCCTTCGGATGCCGAACAATCGCCGCCAGGACCCGGGACTTGATACTTGATACTATACTTGCAGTTACTAACAGCTACAGCCCCGTACCTGTCTTATTGTGGGATTTGGGCAGCCTAACGTGCAAATCAGCCTGAAGTGAGGATGTGACACCCCCCCCCCTTCAGGGGATGGTCCTGGGTACCCGCTGCCATGCTGGGGTGTTATCGAGCCCCCCCCAGGGTTTGCTCTAAGGAGGGGGGTGAAGCGGTACCCAGAACCCCATGACCATGGTGGGGTATACAACCGGTCTCCGTGTGCCCACTAACCCAATGTACGGAGGGGAAGACGCCCGGTGAAGCCCGGTGAGAGCCCGGCAAGAGCGTGTCCCCTGACGTAAAGCCCCCGTGACGGCATTCCGGCCACTTGGGGCATGTTACCATGTACCGGCAAACTGCCATTTGCCGGTATCATACTATTTCACGCCAATCTGCCCCGCACCGCCTTCGGCCGTCGATTCGGCAACCTAATCCTAACAACAGATGTAGGTAAGACGTGTTTGTGTGAGAGATCTGGGCATTTCAGCTATTAGCGGCCGCATCGGCAACCGATGCGTCGCCCGCTGAGATTTACACATCAGAATATCGGGAATCAACAGGGTTTTATTTTCATATTGTTTCCGTAAATTTTCACGCTTCCGTTCTGATAATCAATGTTTTGACTGCTGGCGGTTGGCTCGCGACTTTAGCGTAACCGCCAGTTTAACTGTTATTTACAGACATCTTAGCGCAATCCGTGACGAAGACTCTAAAGTCTTCAGGAATTGCATTGATGCATCTGCAATTTTCACATTGTACACTCGCAACCTTAATCCGAATTTTTCAGGATGTCGAAATCGGATTTTCGACTTCGACATCCCCGCACTTGATTTGACCTCTTTCGAGTGGACCTACGTGCTTCCCTATGCACGAATCAACTTTCCTTTTGTCTTGCCCTCCATTTGTCTTAGAGATATGGGCAAAACAAAGTTGATTCGTGAGGCCACTTGTGAGGGTCATATCTCGTGCTGCTTGCGAGGAATGACAATAAGGAAGCATGGGATGTATTCACAATACTCCTGACGTAGTTTAGGAAGCTTTATACGCCTTGCGTCTCCACACGTGCGCGCTAGCGTAATGGATCATGGTCAAGAGGGTGGAGTTTGCGTTATAACTCTTTGGCCATCATATTGCGTGCGTTAAGATAACTTTCGAGTGTAGCGCGCGAGTGTTCGTGTTGCATAGGAACTTTCCTTGAGTTCCTATGAGCGATTGACACAAAGTTATGCCCTTGGAGGGGCATGACATATCGTGGGGGGAGCTACCTTTTTGGGCAGTATGTGGTATGTGCCATGTGTTGTATTGCGTGCCCATTTGGCGGGTTTGGCTAAGAGCGATACACCCACCAATGAACCTCATATTGCACGAGGCCCTTCCTCATACTCCCCACAATCAATTGCAAGTCTAACCTTCGTGGAGGGAAGCTTGTGTGGCGATCCCAAAGCGATGCGTTGGGACCAAGGTGTGTGTTTTGCAATTTTCCATATTTTCATGTGCCCACTTGGGAAGTAGCGCTCGTGACCTTTCAAAGCGCCCGGGGTGGAGCACATATGTGGAATCGGAGGTCATTGGTGTCAAGTCATTGTGTTTAGAAGGATTGGTCGATTACTCAATCCAAGCCGAAGATATTATAATATATTTGTGCGCCTTTCAAGGCACTTTTGGGTGTTTTTTCGCCAATATTGCTGTTTTTTGCCCGTCATGATGTCAAGTGGTGACCGTGTATCTCAACGTTGCGCCCAATTGACATCATGACCCAAGTATGTTATGGGGGTACATACTTCGGTGCCCAACATACCTTGGACCCGGCAAATAACTCCTCTTGGGCTTGGCGTACCGTCGCCGCCATGTTGGCGATTTGGTACCATCCCAAATCATGGGCTCACTTGGCGACCCTGCCGTTCCCGAAACCGGAGGAGTTGGGCGACGCCCAAAAGATATGTTGGACACATATGACTTGATACCAATCCTATGGCACACTCCGATCCAGGTCAGGCATGTGCCTCATTTGCCCCAACCATGAGTGTGCGCATTTTCGGCCATTTTGAGCAATTTTCCACATTTTCTGCCCGCCGTGCACCATGTTCAGCCACCTCGTGCACGCCAGACTCATGGACCAATGGACCATATATGACATGGGTGTTATGGACATTGGTCCCCACGGTTCACACACCACGTGGGCGAAGCGGAGCAACCTTCGTTAGGGTGCTAGCCCAAAGTGAGTCTGGACAATTTTCCCATTTTGGCATTTGTGGACCCAATAGGGATTGTCACCAGCCGAGTGGCATGGAGATCTTTGAGAGCCAAGGGCATGGGAGTCTCTGTTGGACTCCCGGTGGATCGCGTATGGAATGGCGGATCCGATCTCCAAGCCGGCGTGGGGATATACTATTGGGAGCACCCCCAAATTTTGGCTCATTTTGAGTAGCCAAAATGACCCCCTTTTGGGACCCCAATTTCACCCCCCCGTGTGGTCAATTGGCGGCCCCATATCTCTATGCCCACAAGGAGCCCGGACCTAATTTCACGTTGTACACTCAGATATGAGTCCTAGGTCCTGCCTCCTATCCTCTGTGCCATTGGCCTTGCCCTGGCCGGGCGAGCCATGCGTGGGAATGACGCCAATTTTGGTGATTTTGGCATCATGACCCCACTTGACGAACCCGTGGTGCCCTGATGCCGGGACCTCAGAGGGAACCAGGTTGGGTGAGGGCTCCGAGGAGTTTGTACTCGAAGGGCAGAGGGTCAGTTGCCGCGTCCCTACCTCTGGCGGGTCCGGACGAGGGGTCAATTTCGGAGATTTTTGAGCTAATATCAGTTTGGGCTGAAACAGCCCATTTTCAGCTACCAACTCCTAGGGGATATTGGCGGGGCCATATCTCTGGCTCAGAGAGGAGTTGAGACCCGCCGTTCGGGGAGCATAGGGAGCCACTATTGTCTGGCCTTGGAGCCTCTTGGTACCCAGAAAATCGCCTGTGGCTGGGCGGGACACCTCCCCTATTGGCAGGGTTTCAGGGTCCGGACTGAGCAGGGCATGGGTTGTGTTTGAGCCCCCGCCCCCACCAGCCACTTGGAGGGTCGGACCTGGGATTGGGATATGAGTTGGGACTGAGTGTCTATTGTCCTGTGATGCACTTACCCCAGTCCAGTCGTAACCCCATGTGTACATATCGTGATGTGTTGCTGTACATACTTTTGTTCCCTTGTTTCAGAGTCGCAAGGATCCTGAAACGCTTTGTCACATGACACGAGCGCAATGATGCCCCTGTCAGCGTAGTGCTTTGCCTGCCTGCTCACTTGTGCGTGTCCACCGCAGCGTCCCGTGGCCAGGCCCCCCACGGGAACGCGTCAATAGGTGATGAGGTGGCATGGTATGTGGCGATCAGGTCACTGCCATGTCACATGGGATTTTCCTACTTAGCTAGGCTGACTTGGTATTGAACCCAGGACCTCTCAAAAAGAGATGCCCCAGCCCCCTAGGGTGCATACCACTAGGATAGCTAAGAATTCATGAGAAAACATAGATAAATTCATAGGCTCTGCCTTCAGTATATCAGTGCCTCAGCAACCCAGTCAAACATGTTTTAGTGCCTATAGCTTGGGGATAAAGGGGTCCACACCACATCCTAATTTAGTGTTTGGTTCCATAGGTCAAAATGTGTTATCAACCCTTTTGGTCCGGCCAAACCTAAGATAGAAATGCCTCTGTGCTTAGAGCACCTCTAATACAACTAAAGCATACCCTAAAGCATTGGAAAAGCACTTTTTCTTACTCCCCCCTTGTGCAGTGGTCCTCACCACTGTCGCACTTTCAGGAAAAAGGGATTTTTTCTTCGCCTTTCCTTGGTTTCCACATCTACTTTAAAATACCCTTAGCTTCCCTAACACTGGAAACCAGCGCTTTACCATGGCCAGCGACTCTTGCTGCATTGTTGATGACAAACTCCAACAGAAAACTCAGCGCTCTTGGCGCTGCCGGGGTTCCTGTGGCTTGGTGAGGTTAGAGTAGGGCATGCCAAGACCATATGCATGTGCATCCCTCCCTCCAAGCTGCAGCGTAACACAACCCAACGCCAGACTCTCATAGGACGCTCGACCCAAGTCTCATGGAACCTGTTGGAGACACCTGTCCTGGTACTGGGACGAGGGTGCGCTGTTTTAATTAGAATTGCCCCTTGGAGGGGTCTTGATTTTGGTTCAGTCTCCTGCTGCTGCTTTCCGGCCAGAACAGCAGCCTACTCAACGAGGTTTTGCGAGGAGGTCTGTACAACAGAGGAATGGGAGAATGAGGGACGAATCCACGCAAGCGCGAAGGGACAACACCTAAATCCGTCAAATGACGGCCTAGAAGTTTTCTGAAGGCACACACCTGGACAGAATCCAATTGTGCATCAGATGCACATTTTTATAAAATTTGTAGTCATCTTTTGATTTTTTAAATCAAGAAATTCTTACGCAGTAAAAGGCGGCGCGCAGGAGCGGCTCCTAGCGAAGCGCCGGAAAATAAAGAAATAATGACACTATAAACATATGTCTCACATAGACAGGAAAATGACGAGACACACATAAATAGATGTGATTAAAGATTCCGCCCACATTGCCAGAATCAATCAAAAATCAAGAATTCCAAAAAAAAGAATATGACTTCAATGAATCAGGTATAAACTGCAGGTGTGCTCGTTCTGTTTGTCCGACGCACAGTGCTCGCCATGTGTCTTCGTTTTCAAGCCTGATAGCACGATAGAACACGATAGAGGAATAGATCAGAAAGATTGCAGATGATTAGAGGTAAGATCAGGGTGATTAGACATACACACAAGTGCATAGCGACGTTTTTCGCTTGCGCCTCGTTTTTCTCCTCACCTTGCTTCGCTCTCCAGCGGTAGGTAAGGTAGATAAGCCCAGGTGGGGCCTCCCCCTGGTAGAGTTCGTGATTGTGGGTATGATTGCCCAAGGTTGGTCGCAAACTCGTGCATGCTCGTGCATTCACACACACATTAAAGGGTAAGCCACGCAAAATGCGCACGGTAAACCTTGTTTAGGTTACCCAGGGGCTCCTCGGTACGTTCTTTAAGAGAACCTGAGGAGTCTCTTAACGCTTGCTTGCTTGACAGGTGTGTTTGAGGACAGCGTATTATAGGTCACACTGAGAAGCGTATAATACGTGGAGTGTGGCTTGGTTCCTCAGCCCCAAACACCCCTTCATTGGCCTTTGCTTTACAGGTGGGCAGGTAGGGTGATTGGTGCAGCAGCGTCCCATTTTTTTTCTTGCTCTGCTAAACAAGGGCGCTGATCCCACAATCAATTAACTGCGCCTCAGCCAGGATAGGCGAGGGCAGTTCGACTCCACCGACATCCACGCTGTGCACGCCACCTGTGCGCCTCTCCCCTCCAAGCCCTAGCAGGGAAATGTGTTGTGACGTCCCTGTTGGGCCACAGTTGCTTAGCAGCGCTGTGTTCTCTTGTCTTCTTCACAGGAGGGTCATTAGGACCCACGACTTTATCTTCAACATCACCCAGTAGAGCGTGAGTGTAGGAGTGGTAATCCTGAGGGGGGGCTTGAGCCAGTTGCAGTAGCGCTTGCCCACCAGGATGGTGCCACTGTACGGTGTGTAGGACCTGTAGTGCGTCTGTCACTGTCCCACCGGTTTCCTGCAATTTTAGCAGGGTTGGTGGTCTGTGGCAGTGGTTGAAGCCGGTTCGGACCCCCGTGGCCATCTTTGGGTCACTTGGGGTGTGTATCTATATGCCGGCAAGCCGCCATTGGCTGATATCATACTCTCCCATCCACCTGACCTAACCCGATGTGATAGTGTGATAGGTTTGGCCATTCCGGCTATGAGCGGCCATATTCAGTACTGAGGCGCCGCCAGCTGAGATTTATATATCAGAATATCAGGAATCAACAGGGCTCTTTTTATCATAATGTTTCCGTAATTTTTCCGCCTTCCGTTCTGACGGTCAATGTATCGGCGACTGTCAGTTGGCTCGCGATTTTGCAGTAACCGATTGGTTAACTGTTATTTCCAGATATTTTGGCGGAAACCCCGATGAAGGGTCAGATTTCATCAGTAAAGGGTTCGTTGCTTCCGCAATTTTCTAAATATGCACTCGAAATTTTAATCTGAATTTTTCGCAATGTCGAAATCGGATTTTCGACTTCGACACCTCCGCACTTGATTTGGTCTTCTTCGAGTGGTCATACTCCTTTCCTTATGCCCAAATCAGGTTTCCCTTATACTTGCCACCCATTTGACTTGGAGATATAAGGGAAACAAAAGTGAATCGTGGGACCACTTTGAAAGGCCATATCTACGCGCGAGTGTGAGGAAAGAGAATAAGGAGGGTTGCGTTGCAAGCGCCTTAGTCTCAACTTATTTTTGGTAGGGTCCAACACCTTAAGTCGTCACACACTCGTTGTATCATAGGATCATTGTCAACATGGTTGAAACTTGTTTAAAACTTGTTGACCATGTGTCTGGACTTGATATTATGACTTTCGAGTGTAGCGCATGAGTCTTGCGGTTGCATAGCATCTTTTCTTAGGTTCTCACGTCCATTTAACTCAAAGTTATGACCATGGAGGGGCATGGCATACCATGGTGGGAGCCTATTTTAAGGGCTATGTGTGATATTGGTAGTATATGTCTTGATATGCTCACGCCCATGTTATATATCTTCGTGTGGCCGAAGAGATGGGGAGCCACACGTGACAAGGGCTTTGCCCATGTCCCAATTGTGGAATTCAAAGCACTAGACTAAGTCTACCGCGTATGTATTGCTCATGGTATGTTTGGCAAAGAGATCCATGAGTGCACTCCCATTTTCATGGGGCATGTAGATATGAGTGGCGAAGGTATCTCCATGCGCTCGATTGGGGATCCAAGTGGGGGAATTGTTGGCAAATGGTTCCAATCATTTGTATATTGAACCATGCGCGGATATCATGGGTGAGCATAGAGATATACTATCATGACAACTTTGTATTTGGACATATTTTCATGTTTTTGACCTCAATTTTTGCACATTTTTGCGTTTTGTGTACTTACCTGGTCGGCAAACAGCAAGAAGCCTATGGGGAGTCGAACCATGGTATGTTGTTCATATGTTGGCATATGCTTTGGAGTTGAACGTCACCATATGCCGGATTGCGTACTCCATTTGGCTTGGCGCACGAAGGATTACAAGAATTGGTCTCAAGATCATGGGCTGACTTGGGCAGTGCGTGGCGCCCATATCCGAAGGGGCTTCGAGGTTAAAGTGGGGATGTACATGGGCATTGACCTTTGGTCTCTATCCTCCATGAAGACTAGACTTGGATTCCATGCATACTTTGAGCCTTCGGATAAGTGGTGACTTCAATTTTGAGCATATATTTGATATATGGCCAATATGGTGTGAATTGGCAGTTTTTGGCATGTTATGAGTTCAAACTCATGGGGCATATCTCTAAGCCCATTCGACTCCAAGTCCAACCAAGTATATGTCAGGGTAGGGCATGGTCCTGAGCGCCACTCTAGGCCATGACACGCCACCTCCCCTATTGGGCTAGGATTTAGAGGCTTGGGGGTGAACACATTTTTGGGGTTTGGGTAGTGAATTTTGACACATGGCATTTAGCCATCTTATTTGACTGAGTTCAGGACATCATGTTGGTGAGTTAGGGGAAGGTCTTGAGTCCAGGGAATGAGGGGTCTTTGGCTGAGTCTGTGTATGTTTACCTCTTTCCCCAACTTTGCCTCATTTGTGTTCATATGCCAATTTCAGGGCTTTCCTCTTTGGTGCAATTCTTGTACATGCCCGCCACCGTGGGACGACCGGTGTGCTGAACGGAAGCCCACAGTGTGGATTGGATTGTGGATCGGGTTATTGCTGTATTTGCGGGATCTGATTGCTGTTCAGGGTTGAAGGAGAATGGGATTTTCTATATTTTGGTTTTGGACCCTGGATTTTGATAAATGCAATCGTTGATCAGGAGCAAGTCAGCAGGGGTGACAGGCGGAAGGGGCACAGCGGGGGCCGGTCCTGGTAGGGACCTTCTTTATGGTAGCAGAGGCGTACCTGCTGCCCCTACCTACCGCCGACCCGGGGACCTGGGCCCCTATGAGCCCTGCCCAAGTACGCCCCGGGTGCGTATTGTGGACTCAGTGGAGACCACGTCAGAGATAGGAGCCATAGAAGAGCCGAGACGCTCAAGAGCATGGGGAACTCCGGAGGTTGAAGCCCGAAGAGAAATACGACGTTCGGGAAGAGGCGGACTTGACATGGAGGACCTGGTCTCCATGTGTGAGCGTCGCTGCCGAAAGGCATGCAACCTCCGCTCCGCCGCGGAGGACTCTGATGAGGCTTGCCATTCAGGCAGCAGTGGAGGACGGGCCCGGCGGATGAGTCCGAGGCGCCGGGAACCGCGGGACGCGCCGGATCAGGTGGAAAGCTCACTGCGTGCCACTGCGAGCACGTGTCCTTCCTCATGGGCAAGTACCCGAAGATGTGGATGGGCGCCATCGTGCATCGACTCGACAGCCTCGACAACGCGAAGGCCGGCCTAGAGGAGGACGTCGCCGGGATCCTGGATGACCAGTCGGCCGCGGAGAGAGACATGGCGGAGCTGCGAGCGGAACGGGACCGGTACCGGGAGAATCTGGAGCTGGCCCTGGAGAAGCAGCAGCGAGTGGTGGACAGCCTCCTCCACCTGGTGGAGGACATGTCGGGACGCCTGAAAAGGCTAGAGGAGCTGCAGCCCCTCACCTCGGGTCCGGAGCTCCCGGCAAAGCCGGCAGCGGCAGAGCTGGTGGAGCGGGTTAAGACCCTCAGGGGCGCCATGGAGAAACCCATGGGCGGCCCTGCAGAGGCACCATACGCGCCTCCGCGTTTTGACCCGGGTGCGCTGCGGTTTGTTCCCATGTTCAGCGAATCCACAATGCTCGGGGAACACACGGCACCGGCTAGGTCCATGCGGGAAGGGCACGTAACCACGGACCCGAGGAGCCTGACGGTGCAGATGTCCCACGCCGCCCAGGATCTACCGATCACTACGACTGCCCATGCAGTTTATGCGGAAGAGGAGATCCAGAGCCAGACCATGCAGGGGCGAACCATGGGAAGCGCCGACGGACATGGTCGAGGTCATTCAGGCGGAAACCTGTGGGCGAAGGACCCCAATACGGGGATATGGACGGCCGATGGAGCAAGTCCTTCCCGCATTCCAAACCCTATGGGTTCAGGCCCAACTGGACCGCACTCCATGGAGGAGAGGGATGTACGGGGAGTGTACTCACACCCCCCGGCCACAGGTGGTATCCGTCTCGGTGGAGTGGTGGCTGGGGACGTCGGAGACGCCATCAGGATTGACGACCTCAGGGGAATCAAAGTCCCCTACTACAATGGCAACCCCTCCAACCTGGATGACTTCATCCTGGATTCGGAGGACTCTGCCGAGGAGGTCATCGGTGAGATGCGGGGAGCGCCGCGGGACAAGTGGGTATGCCGGACATTCCCACACAGGCTGGCGCAGGACCTGAAGGAGGAGCTGCGGGATCAGATCCGTGAAGGACTGATCCGTACGGAGCAGGCCTGCCTCCAGTTGTTGGAGAATGAGGAGCGGGTGGACGCTCCGAACCAGAAGCTGGAGGACTTGTGGTCCATCCCGCTGCAGCTGGACCGCGGTGAGTTGCGGGTACGGGAGTGGAACCGGTCCCTGCGGAAGTACCGACGGAGCCTCAAGCTGGTTGAGGACTGGAACGAGTCCAGCGAGATCCGTCACCTGCTGAAGGACGTTCTGCCCGGCCACTGGAAGAGGCGAGTGGAGGACGAAGAAAAGAAGCGAGCCAAGAAGCGGGTGGCGGTGAGGATCATGGCGGCGGAGGATACCCATGCGGGTATCATGGAGTTCTTCAGGAGGAACCTGGGCGAGCCCAACCGGATGTTGGGACTGAAGAACGCCGTGTACGTGGAGGTATTTGGAGACTCCATGGGGCAAAGGTTGCTGCGCCTCAACAACGTGGAGTGGAGGCGCGGGGAGCCGCTGAGGATGCAGGTTATCTTCGCCCGCATGAGCCTGGACGAGATCGTGAAGTACATCACGGTGGAGCTGAAGCTCAATGCGAAGAACGAGGCCCGCGTGCAGGATCGACATGGTCATGGACAACGAGGCCACCGAGAAGACCGCCATCATCGGGAGATGCAGGAGGACAAGGCCAACTCCGCGGAGGATGGTAGTGGAAGTGGCCAAGACCACTGGACCTGGTCCCGGGAGGACCACGAGGAGGCCCATTTCTTAGCGTTTGTGGCGCACAACGTGAGGAACCATGGGCAGGATCGGTCCAGATGGAACCGGGTGAACCCAAGAAGGGCAATGAGCCAAGGAGGATCGGGAACCCACCGCTCTCGTTCCGAGAGTACAGGTCTCAGCACGACCGGTGCTGGGTCTGTTATGGCAAGGGAAACAACCATGCACACGACCATCGTCAGTGCAAGGTGTCTGAGGCGGACAAGAAGGCCTACTTCGCCGCCCACCCCGAGAAGAAGCCCAGGAGCAGCGGATTGACGATTGGAAGGCGAAGGGCGGAGACGGGGGAAAAGGCCAAGGCAAAGGCCAAGGGAAAGGCGGAGGAAGAGGCTATGGTGGTGGACCTGGCCAAGACCGACGAGTGAGGTCGATCGAGGAGGTTGCTGAGGACATGTTGAGGACGTTGGAGGAACTCAAAGCCCAGCAGCGTGGTGGACAGAGTCCTGGCGGATCGCAGATCGCAGCCCGAAGGGGCTGCGGGAAGTCAAGTCTAGAGGAGCCCCCACGGGAGTGGGACCTCAGAGGTCTCTCCTCCGAAAATCAGTGGAATCCCAGAGAAAGCGAAGGCACATCGGGTGCCGAAGAAGGCTCCAGAAGAGCCAAAACAACTGAGTTTCGCCACTCCCAACCCCTGGAGCGCCCTGCCAAGGGAAGTCTATGTGGGCAAGGGACGTGGCAAGAAGGAAGGAGCGACCACGGAGAGCCCCGTGGACGGGCAGGACCAGCCCAAGATCTACACCATCCGTGACCATACCCTCGAAGTCCTGATGCACCCGGATGTGCTAGATTTGCATGCCGTGAGAGTTCTCCATACACCGCATGGCAACGAGCGGCAGTTGCACTTGAAGGTGCGTGTACGGTGCAGACAAGAGGAGTTGGTGGTGGATGTTCTGGTGGATACGGGTGCCCAGGTGAGCCTGGTCCGGAGAGGGTTGTTCAAGGAAGAATCCCTGCAGCCCAGCCGTAGACCGGTACGCCTGAAGGTGGCCAATGGAGAGATTATGGGTGGTGGCACCCATGAGGCCACTATCAGTATGGAATTCTGGGAGCATGAGCGCTTGAACCGCCCTGATTTGGCGAAGAGAAGCACTCTATCCGGGAACTTCTATGTGGCCGACATTACAGATTGGGATATGATCATGGGGTATGACTTCATGGTGGCAAATGCCATTGGAGCCCTTCCCCATCGCGCAACGCTGGTCCGGGAGGATGATGAATGCCTCACATGGCTGTCCACGGATTATGCATGCGGATCATCCCAATGGAATGCTGAGGAAGAGGATCGGATCGTCCGAGCGGTGCAAGCTGTGGGTGCCAAGTCCAGAGGAGACCGCGGAGTTCAGCTCACGGAGTATGGAATGGCGCCACAGGTGTATGACAGGATGATCCAGACGCTGGGAGCCGAAGCGCCCGAGACGGACGTCTTCGCTTCCCGGGATGCCCCACTTTTACCGAAGTGTAGGAGGCATTGGCATCGAGGAGACTCAGCCTGGCATAGGCATTGGGGTTTGAAGGAGTGGGGGCCCATGTATTGGCATGGCTCCCTGGACAATACCAGACGTACGGTGGAGAAGATCGTCGCGGATAGGGCGAAGGGAATCCTGGTCATAACCGGCATAGAATCCACCCCATGTCCGCTGGAGGGTCTCAAGTCGACGCTGGACTCCATCACCCTGAACGAGATGTCATTCGGGCCAGAGGAGGAGTTGTTCATCGACGCCAAGGGTGTATCAATGCCCTCCCCGGGTAAAGCGTGGGGTACCAAGGCTTTCCTGGTGGATGGGGCGCAAGCCCAACCCACGGGTGATGAAGCATTCATCCGTAGGGTGGAGGCGGTGCCCATGAAGGTCATGTTTGAGCCCAAGGAGGGGACGGATCAGCCAATGGCTGGCATTGACGTCCTGTCCCACGCCGACATCCACGACGTCGTCAACTACATGAGGATGGGGATGCACGACCGTGTGGCAGCCAAGAAGAGGCGGGCCATGGTCACATCCCCGCATTGGTGGGATGACAAGATGTTGGTCAGCGGCAAGTACGAGAAGGATGAGTTCGTGGCGAGGGTCATGGATCACATCGCGGACCAATACGATGGTCCGGTTGGGTCGGACCCACCGACGTGGGGTTTTCCAGGAGTGGGAACCGGTAGTGACAAGAACCAGCCCGAGGCCGCACATTTTCGAAAATTATCGGTGGGAATCGCGACCGACGACGATGAAGACGGCATATCGGACGAGGAGAAGTCGGACTCGGACCCAGAAGAGGCCTATACCGCAGTGCGGTCGGTTGTATCGATACCGAAGCAAGCGGCTGAAGAGGCCCAGGAGAACCCGAAGGTCGCCGAGCTGAAGGAGAGGCTGATCAATGCCTATCCACGGCTATTCAGTGGCGTCGCCAACAAGAACCCTCCAGATCGTGGGAGGTTTGGTACAGCGAAGATCAAGCTGAAGCCGAACCCCAAGATCTATCGTCATCGGGAGTACCAACTTCAGGGCGATCAGGCCGAGGCTATGAAGAAGTTGTTGGCCGAGTTCATTGAGCGGGGATGGATCGAACCCTCCGACAGTGAGTGGGCCAGCCCAGCCTTTATCGTGCCCAAGAAGGAGAAGGGCGAGTGGAGGTTGGTGGTGGATTACAGGGGTTTGAACGAGCAAACCGAGCACGACTCGTACTCGCTTCCCCTGATCGACTCCATCCTCCAAAAACAACAGAAAAAGCGGATCTTCACGGTGTTGGACCTGAAACACGGTTATCACCAGATGCCGCTACACCCGGACTCCAGGCCCTGTACAGCGATGTCGACGCCGCTGGGGCCCATGCAGTGGAAAGTGGTGCCTATGGGCGCCAAGAATGGCAACGCTGCTTTCCAGCGCATGATGGAGGACCTACTCGGTCCAGTCCGGGATTGTGCCGATCCCTTCGTGGATGACATCATTATCGGGTCTGGCACGGAGAACATGACTGAGGATGAGCTCGTCGAAGCGCATGAGAAGGATCTGCGCCGAGTGCTCAGTGAGCTGGACAAGCACAACATGGTGTGCAAGCCCACCAAAGCCTCACTCTTCGTGAAGGAAGTGGAGTTCGCAGGTCACGTGGTTGGTCACGGGCAACGCCGTCCCATACCTGGGGAGCTGGCGTCCGTGCACCACTGGGAAAGGCCCCAGACCATCAGCGAACTCCGATCCTTCATGGGGTTCTGCAACTACTATTCGGGCTATGTCCGAATGTATGCAGAACTGTTGGGGCCGCTGCACAAGATGCTGCAAGTGGGCAAGTTCGATGGCCGGAAGGGGAGCAAGAAGAAGCTTGCCTGGACCCCTGAGGCCGAAGATGCGTTCAGCCGCCTGAAGGAGCGACTCCTGGGGCAGCTGGGACTATTCTTGGTGGACCCGGACAAGGGATTAGTGCTACGGACAGACGCCTCGGACTATGCTGTAGGGGCAGTCCTCGAGCAGATCCGGGACGACGGGTCACACGTACCCGTGGCGTTTTGGAGTCGGATCCTGGCCGAGGGCCAACGCCGCACCTGGACCGCGAGGGAGAAGGAGACGTACGCCATTGTTTGTGCGCTCAGGAAGTGGCTTGGCCACATCGGATTGCAACCGATGGTGGTTTGCACGGACGATCAGTCCTTGCAGAGCTGGCACAAGGAGCACGTCGACACCCCCTCGGGACCGGCGGCAAGGAGGGCCCGATGGCATGAGACGTTCGCCAAGTTCGACCTCAGCGTCTTATACGTCCCGGGGAAGGACAACACTGTGGCAGATTGCCTCAGTCGATGGGCCTACCCCGCGGGCAAGGCTTGGATGGACATATCCAGCCATGGGGACGCCGAGGAAACCGAGGAGGCCAAGCGCATCATCGAGATGGAGAAGGCCATGGAGCAAGAGGGGGTCAAGTGCTTTGTGGTGATGGCAAACCGTACGGACCTGGCCAAGTTCCGGGGTGCCCGCGTCCAAGCCCTTCGAGAGGAAACCCTCGAGCAATGGATGGTGGCCCCTGTAGAGCTAGTCAGGTCGGTGCTCACAGAGGACTGGTCGGATGACTACGCGGCATCCGAGCACTGGAGCAAGTACTGGAATGCCGTGAGCGCCCCGTCGGACGACGAGTGGCCTGAGGGCTTGACCGAGGATGGGGACAAACTGTTCCTCAGGGACAGGCTACTGGTCCCTGAGAACCAGGTGGAGGAGCTCATTGACCACTGGCACAACGCCCAGCTCATGCATCCTAGTAGGGACAAGATGCAGCAGGACCTGGAGTGGCGCTTCAAGTTCCCACCGGGGTACTACGCCATCCTGGACAAGTACTGCAGCGACTGCGCCTTGTGTCGGGCCACGAAGAGCCCCAACCACTCCACAGCGGGCAACCCGGTGTACACGGCTATACCGGAGGCCCCTATGCGGTCCGTGGCCATGGATGTATTCGCCATGCCTGAGGTCACCGTGGAAGGAGAGACCTACGACTGTGTCATCCTGGTGGTGGATAGGCACAGTGGGTATATTGTGGCGGCCCCTGGCAAGAAGTCCAAGAAGAAGGACAAGAAGGACAAGCATGGAGTGGGGCTGCAGGCCAAGACCGTCGCTAATGCCATGATCAGGCATTGGCTGACGATTTTTGATGTCCCGGCTGTCATCTGCAGCGATCGGGGCAGTCAGTTTGTGGGGACGTGGTTCAAGACGATGTGCAAGCTCATGGGTATTCGGCACGCCAAGACCGTGGCGTACCACAGCCGGTCGAATGGCCGAGCTGAGGTGGCCGGGCGGCAGATGTTCGAGAAGTTCCGGCAGCTGCACATCGACGAACCGGGCCGGAATTGGTACAATTCGCTGTGGAGAGTACTCCAAGCGTATCACGACCTTCCGGGACCCACTGGACTGTCGCCCCATCGTATCCTGTTCCTACGGGATCGAGTGTCACGCACTCTCCCGTGGTTGAACCATGGCAAAGTGGCCCGGGATGCGAACACTATGATGTCTGAGGCGGACGACACGGCGGCCAAGGTGTGCAAGGCACTTGAGGACGAGCATGACAAGAGGGCCAAGTACTTCAAGCAGGTAAAGGTCCAGAAGTATGCTCTCCAAGGCACCGTGTGGGTGGAGCGGCGCCACAAGGATGTCCTGTCCAGGCATCGGCAGGCATCTTGGTATGTGCCGGGGGTAATCGTGCGGAAGGTCGGGCAGGATGTGTATGCGGGTTGTGTGGGGGATAACAAGATCCTGGACCGCGACCATACCCAGCTTCGTCCCCGAGCACCAGACCCCAGCGGACGTCCCGTCACCTTCGAGTTCACGGCCGGCGATGTGGATTCGGACGACGAGGGTGAGGACGACGACTTCACCGCTGAGAAGATCCTGGCGACAAGCCAGACCCGGGGACGCCTGGGGGGAGGCTTTCTAAAGTCCGTTGGAAGGGATTCGCCGCATCCAGGGATTCGTGGGAGCCTCCGAGCAGTTTCCTGCCGAGGTATACCACGGTCTGGATGGACTATCTGAAGAAAAAGAATATTTCTTTGGATGTCAAGGACGTGTTGGTCCATTTGGTTGCTGCTGTAGCACCGTAATGGATCCCCCTTGGCATTTTTGTTTGTCTCTGTGCTTGGGAGACGGGTGAGGGCGTTCATCCGGGGATTTTTTGGCCTTGATTGGCCATCTACCCCCTTCACTCGATCTCCACATATATATTTCATTGTGGTATACTTATTTAGGTCGACCGACGACGTTTCTCTATCTTTGATCCCCTTGGTCCATGTTATAGATCAAGAGGAGACCGGATATGGCGTAGGGCACCGATTATCAGTGTCCTCACCCCTCCCTTGGGGCGTGGGGGACGCTTACGACGTGTGTGGGGCCTGCATGTGTCCTTGCGACATGGGGGGGGGGTTGCAGCCCATTGGGGTCCTCCCGTCCTCTCTTCAATGACTTCCGAGCGGTAACAACGCTCTGAGAAATGGGCTGAAGCCGGTTCGGACCCCCGTGGCCATCTTTGGGTCACTTGGGGTGTGTATCTATGTGCCGGCAAGCAGCCATTGGCTGATATCATACTCTCCCATCCACCTGACCTAACCCGATGTGATAGTGTGGTAGGTTTGGCCATTCCGGCTATGAGCGGCCATATTCAGTACCGAGGCGCCGCCAGCTGAGATTTCTATATCAGAATATCAAGAATCAACAGGGTTTTTTTATCATAATGTTTCCGTATTTTTTCCGCCTTCCGTTCTGATGGTCAATGTATCGGCGACTGTCAGTTGGCTCGCGATTTTGCGGTAACCGATTGGTTAACTGTTATTTCCAGATATTCTGGCGGAAACCCCGCTGAAGGGTCAGATTTCATCAGTAAAGGGTTCGTTGCTTCCGCAATTTTCTAAATATGCACTCGAAATTTTAATCTGAATTTTTCGCGATGTCGAAATCGGATTTTCGACTTCGACATCGCCGCACTTGATTTGGTCTTCTTCGAGTGGTCATACTCCTTTCCCTATGCCCAAATCAGGTTACCCTTATACTTGCCACCCATTTGACTTGGAGATATAAGGGAAACAAAAG
Organism: Eutreptiella sp. 'Long Island Sound 2002'; assembly: GCA_964036045.1. Taxonomy (NCBI): domain Eukaryota; phylum Euglenozoa; class Euglenophyceae; order Eutreptiales; family Eutreptiaceae; genus Eutreptiella; species Eutreptiella sp. 'Long Island Sound 2002'. Next base: position 91,399,735 of record OZ038380.1, on the reverse strand, counting down.
TGAATCATGCGACCACTTTGAAGGGCCATATCTACGCGCGAGTGTGAGGAAAGAGAATAAGGAAGGTTGCGTTGCAAGCGCCTTAGTCTCAACTTATTTTTCGTAGGGTCCAACACCTTAAGTCGTCACACACACTCGTTGTATCATAGGATCATTGTCAACATGGTAGAAACTTGTTTATAACTTGTTGACCATGTGTCTGGACTTGATATTATGATTTTTGAGTGTAGCACATGAGTCTTGCGGTTGCATAGCATCTTTTCTTAGGTTCTCACGTCCATTTAACTCAAAGTTATGACCATGGAGGGGCATGGCATACCATGGTGGGAGCCTATTTTAAGGGCTATGTGTGACATTGGTAGTATATGCCTTGATATGCTCACGCCCATGTTATATATCTTCGTGTGGCCGAAGAGATGGGGAGCCACACGTGACAAGGGCTTTGCCCATGTCCCAATTGTGGAATTCAAAGCGCTAGACTAAGTCTACCGCGTATGTATTGCTCATGGTATGTTTGGCAAAGAGATCCATGAGTGCACTCCCATTTTCATGGGAGATATGAGTGGCGAAGGTATCTCCATGCGCCTGATTGGGGATCCAAGTGGGGGAATTGTTCGCAAATGGTTCCAATCATTTGTATATTGAACCATGCGCGGATATCATGGGTGAGCATAGAGATATACTATCATGACAACTTTGTATTTGGACATATTTTCATGTTTTTGACCTCAATTTTTGCACATTTTTGCGTTTTGTGTACTTACCTGGTCGGCAAACAGCAAGAAGCCTATGGAGAGTCGAACCATGGTATGTTGTTCATATGTTGGCATATGCTTTGGAGTTGAACACCACCATATGCCGGATCGCGTACTCCATTTGGCTTGGCGCACGAAGGATTACAAGAATTGGTCTCAAGATCATGGGCTGACTTGGGCAGTGCGTGGCGCCCATATCCGAAGGGGTTTCGAAGTTAAGGTGGGGATGTACATGGGCATTGACCTTTGGTCTCTATCCTCCATGAATACTAGACTTCGATTCCATGCATACTTTGAGCCTTCGGATAAGTGGTGACTTCAATTTTGAGCATATATTTGATATATGGCCAATATGGTGTGAATTGGCAGTTTTTGGCATGTTATGAGTTCAAACTCATGGGGCATATCTCTAAGCCCATTCGACTCCAAGTCCAACCAAGTATATGTCAGGGTACGGCATGCTCCTGAGCGCCACTCTAGGCCATGACACGCCACCTCCCCTATTGGGCTAGGATTTAGAGGCTTGGGGGTGAACACATTTTTGGGGTTTGGGTAGTGAATTTTGACACATGGCATTTAGCCATCTTATTTGACTGGGTTCAGGACATCATGTTGGTGAGTTAGGGGAAGGTCTTGAGTCCAGGGAATGAGGGGTCTTTGGCTGAGTCTGTGTATGTTTACCTCTTTCCCCAACTTTGCTTTATTTGTGTTCATATGCCAATTTCAGGGCTTTCCTCTTTGGTGCAATTCTTGTACATGCCCGCCACCGTGGGACGACCGGTGTGCTGAACGGAAGCCCACAGTGTGGATTGGATTGTGGATCGGGTTATTGCTGTATTTGTGGGATCTGATTGCTGTTCAGGGTTGAAGGAGGATTGGATTTTCTATATTTTTGGTTTTGGACCCTGGATTTTGATAAATGCAATCGTTGATCAGGAGCAAGTCAGCAGGGGTGACAGGCGGAAGGGGCACAGCGGGGGCCGGTCCTGGTAGGGACCTTCTTTATGGTTAGGTCAGCGTTTTGCCCACTTAGCAAAATGGCGTTTTCACGCCTTCATAGCTTTCAGCCACCCCTCCCTGTAGTAGACAGATAGGTAGGGAAAACAATACCTGGATTAGTACGCTGGGTATTCCCCCAGGGATTTTGCGCCAGCACAGAAATTTGGCGCCTAGGGGAGGAGAGACCCGGGGCGTACCCCGTGGCATCAATAAGACAACCCTCCAGGTTTAGCAAGCGTGCAGACTTGGGTATAATTAGGACACCACTTCTGCGGCTTGCTCTCAGGACCTTAGGAATAGCACACTCACACATACGCTTAGGCAGGTAAGGGTAAGGTTCAGTCCCTAGCTTTAGTCTTGGAGGCAAGCGTCTCAGCGAGCCTCAGCAACTCACCGAGGTTGTTCTGGGACAAGTAGTCAACCAGAACTGAGTTTAGGCGCTTCAGGTAGAACAAACGCAGAGAAGGGCTCCCAGGTGGCCTCTTCGACTCCAAACCCTTCCCAGAGGGTGAGGAAGCGCCAACCCTTGCGAGAGCGGTGGTGTAGGACAGACTTCACCAGGTAGAAGCCCTCCTTAGCCATCTCCTCGGCGTTCATGTCGGGGAGTTCCCCTTCAACTTCCATAGCGCTGGCAGCCTCTTGTAGGTCTAGAGCGGCGATCTCCTCGTCGTTAAGCTCCCATTCTTCCCCACAGAGGTCTTCAGGATCATAGTAGCGCTTCAGATGTTGAGCAGCGCACACCAAGGTCCCCCCTAGACGGGGAGAACACCGCACGGTGATACGGTGTCCATCCACTGATAGAATCTTGTAGGGCCCGAAGTATGGGTCATCGCTGGTGGAGCGTGGCCAGGCGGGTAGTCGACTGTGGTGCACCAGCACCCAGTCCCCCTCTTGGTAGGTGGCCGGTACTCGGTGCTTGTTCTTCTTGTTCCACTGACGCTCCCTTACTCTCTGGAGCATAGCCTTGGCCTTGTCCACCTTCGCTTGTTGCTCTTGGACCCATTCACCCACAGAAGAATGGGTGTCTTCTGGATAGGGATAGGGGGCATGTAGGAACCATGCCGGGCGCCCTAGGAATAGCTCATGGGGCGAGTAGCCAGGAGCTGAACTCTCTTGGGAGTTCATCATCAAGGATATGATGGGGAGTAGTCTCACCCAGTCTCTGGTGCATTCAGTTTTGCACCATATCCTTACATTCTCCTTGAGGACACGGATCTGTCGCTCACATAGGGCGTTGCTCGTGTGCGAGTAGGGGATCCCCGTAGACACCTGGACATTGAGGGATCTCAGGACCCTCTTGTACCAGCCGGTATCTGAGCGTACTTGTACGTCCTCATCGGAGTTGATCTCCTTGGGCGCCCCATAGACACAAAACCACTCCTCCAGGAGTATCTTGATAGTCTCCTCCCCGGTAATGTGCTTGGTACATGGGAACACCCTGGTAAACCTGGTCAACCCACAGGTTACCACTAGGGCGAAGTCATAGCCCCCGAACTTCGGCATCTCCGTGTAGTCCACGTATAGAACACTGCTAGCACAGTGAGGGATGGGCAGGGTCGAGTAGAGACCTCTGTCCCTGATATCCCCTGGTTTGCAGGACCTGCACGGGCACTTGTCCACGATAGGCTGGAGGGTTTTCCGCAGTTGGTCGTCAGTCCACGTAGTGTCAAACCACTACTTGAATAGCCTCAGGGTACGGTCAGCACCCACATGACCGCTGGACTCATGGGTCCATTTCAGCAGCGCTGGGACTCTGTCACTAGGTACCACGATGCGGTCCTCGTGCCAGAGGTAGCTCATGTCCCTCTTCCACTGATCTTGGTTGACCAGGAGGGGTTCAAGGCGTTTCTCCAGCCGCTTGTAGATATCCTCCAACTCCTTCAGGTACTCCGATTGTTCGAGTCCATCCAGGGGGCGTATCATAGTCATGTTGAGGTGCAAGTGGACGTCCATACGGCTGAACGCCTCCTTAGCCAGCGCTTCAGACCGGGCACCAATCAGGGCGTCGAAGTTGTTGCGGCTGATGTAGTCGGCACACTCGTTCTTCACTCCCTGGATATGGTGTACCGTCAGCCGTAGTTGACTGAGGTAGGTCCACCCGCGCCGTAGCTTGGCCTTCTCAGGTGGGGGGCCCTTCTGGAAAGTGCGGACCGGCTCTTGGTCGCACAGCCAGACCACAGGGTTACTCCCCAACAGTCGTGCTTGTGAGGATAGCACTAGCATACCCGCGAGCAATTCCTGCTCATAGGTGGAGTAGTTCCCCCTGGCCTGGTTCCACTTCCAGTTCCAGTGGCCCAGAGGTACTAGGACCCACTTGTCGTCAGGGTAGCTGTGCTTGAGGGTTCCACCTCGGTTGAGACCTTCCGTCCCCCATTGGGAAATGGCCGAGTCGAACTCCTCCTTCTCTAGTGCTTGCCATTGGAACAACTTTCCACCACCGCCCACATTGCTGGCGTCGGTCACCAGGATAATCTCCCCTTGTGCCCTAGGCACGCCCAAGCAGTTGGCGTTGGCCACCTCGTCTTTGAGCTCGTCAAACGCTTGTTGCTCTTGTGGGCCCCAGTGCCAAGTAGTACTCTTCTTGATCAAGTCCGTCAGAATGGCGCTGGTGTAGGTGAAGTTTTTGATATGGCGGCGATAGAAGTTGCACGCCCCAATGAAACTGCGTACATCATGAAGTCCTTTCTTGGGGTCTTCGTGTCGTACCTTAGCATCCATCAGGGGTTTGACCTTAGAGGCTGCTCGGGTCCACCACCCATAGCTAATGTCAAACCCCAGGTACTGCATGGTCTCCTGCATGAACTCACACTTCTCCAGCTTGAGTCCTGTGTGGTTCTCTTGGCAGACCGCAAAGAACTCACCTAAGAGGATTAGGTGGTCCTCCTGGGTATTGGTCCCGAGGCATACATCGTCAATGTGTGCTTCCATCTGGGCCCCTCGGGATATAAGTTCCTGCACCTTAGGTCTCCTTCGTAGGATGGACAAGATCTTGTTCATCAGCTCTTGGAATAGAGCGGGTGCGTTGGCCACGCCAAATGGCATGACCTTCCCCTTGAACACCCTCCCCTGAGGGGTGATGAAGGCTAGTAGCTCCTGAGCGTTGGGCGTCAGGTCCACTTGCCAGAATCCGCTCCTCTTGTCCATCTTGGGCTTGTAGCGACAGGAGGCTATCTTCTCAAGGGTAGACTCCATATTAGGAATGGACCCTGAGTGGTTCAGCGTTTTCTTGTTCAGCTCTCCGTAGTCCACTACCAGCCGTTTGGCTGTAGACCCAGGTTTAGCCACCAGGAAACAGGGGCTGCAGTGTTGGGGGTAGTCCCCGTCCTTGTACTCCAGGACTAGGCCAGCGTCGATACATTCTTGTATCTGTCGCTCAATCTTGTCGGCCTGCTCTTTAGGAGCTGGATAGGGTCTCCTCCGGATCTTGTGACCCAGGAACTCAGGTTTCAGCTTGAGGTCCATCTGTACCAGCCTTTCACATGAAGCTGGAGGGGGTAGTTCTCCGAAAACCTCCAGATAGGTCCTTATAAGCTTCTGCGACCGCGGGTCCAATAGCTTGATCTTGTCCTCCATGTCCTCGTCAGAGTGTAAGTTGCTTGCCCCCTGAGTAATAGACGTCGGGAGGTGATCCTCCACCGACTCTTCGCCCTTGGTAGTGTCCTTCAACCCTTGGTAGGCATATAGTAGGTCTTGTTCAACCATCTCCGATGGACGATGACAACATAGGCACGCTCGAGGGGGTTCAGATACACATTCCTCCGAGAGGTCGTCCTCCTCTGGGGTCCTCACATGGGCACCCCACACGCTCTTCATGAGCTTAAGATCTACCTCCCTTTGCCAGGTGGTGATCTTCTGTTCGAGGTCCTCCTTCAATTGGGATAGATCTCCCATACGTCCTTGCTTCAGTGGCCATGAGCTGCGGGTAGGCTTAGCGTAGCATAGCTTTTTCGCCACCAACTTCCTCTTGGAGTCCACATACTCGCTTAGCCTGGATCGAGGGTCCAGCTCTTTGTCCACGGGGTCTTCCACCCTCATGGAGAGTAGGGGTTTCAGTGGGGCGACGTACTCGGCGTTCTCCACTTCCTCCACACAGGTCTGCACGAAGAAGGCGTCGTGCTCAGTTTCGTCATCTGAGTGGATAGAGCTAGGTAGCTTGGATAGTCCACACTCAGAGACTCCATCAGGAACAGGTACATGGCAGGGAGAGTTGGGGGCGTTGGTGTTAGTCACGACGTATTCATCTCCTCCGGGTGTAGTCTCAATAGCATCTTGAGCTCGTAGTCGATCCTTCAAGTCACCCAAGGCGAGTCCATCGCTTTCTCGTTGTATAGCCTGGACCAGAGTCGGGACCAGATCCTCCCAGGGGATGGAGGTAAGACCTCCGTCCACCACGCTGAGCATACTCCCCCATCCGGGTTTCCCAAAAGGCGTCTTACGCCCCAAGGGCACGTAGATGGCCTCATCAGGTAAACGAACAGAGCTGATAGTCAGCCTGTCAAGGAGGTTTCGCCGGTACTCGTTGCCCCCATGAGCTCCCCAATCAGGGGAACACAGGACCATACGGGAACGTTTCAAGGCCACCTTGGTCAGGACCTTCCCCAGTTCACTGAACCTGTGGTTCCCGTAGGCCATCCCGAAAGAGGGCCAGTAAAATTTGTATCTGCAGTTCTTCCCCTTGCTGCAGTAAAGGTCCAGTACATGCTGCTTGTCGCTGGCGAACAACTCCACCCTCAGGTCTTCTCTAGAGTAACCCAACTCCTTCAGACCTTGGTCCAGCGCTTCCCCCAATAGTTGATAGTCCTCAGTTTTTGAGGCCGCCATCATGTTCGAGGGCTCCTCCTTCGATACCCTCAGGTAGCTCGAGGTATGTTCCGACTGCTCCAGGGGCACAGACTCTCTGCCACTGCCGTGGTCCACGTAGAGGAGGTAGGGCGCTTGCAGCGTCAGGGATTGTATCTGGGAGTGCTGCACGAAGAAGTCAGTCCCCAATACAAAGTCGAAGGCCTCAGTGTCCATCACATAGAACCGATGGGCGATAGTCCGGGAGCCCATAGGTACCTCCACTTCACAGTCCCTGCAGCTGTGCACCACATGTCCATCCCCCATTCGTATAGCCGCGGTGGTCATGGTGTTCTTCAGGCTCCCACAAGGTAAAATCTTCTTGGCCACTATAGATATGGTGGCGCCAGTATCCAATAACCCCAGGTTTTCACGTCCCCCTATTCGGATACGTACCCAAAACACCAGGTCCTGGGCGCCACCGGAGGGTCCCCGTCAGAACTCCGCGGGACAGGTCACCTCGAACCCCTTGTTCCGCAATTTGCGGGCCATCCTCATGAAACGGCTTCTCTTCTTAGCGTTGCCGTCATCACCGCCTTCATGCTCACGCTTAGCCCCTTGTTCTTGCTGGGCCTGCGTTTGTGAGCGTGTGGTGGGACCGGACTGCCCCCCAGAGGGCTCGGAGTTCCCCCCTGGATTAGGGTTGGGGTTGCCTCCGTTCCTGTCCGGGTTCTTGTTGTCCTTGTCTGGCTGGCGGTTAGCGCCTCCTCCTCGTCCACCTTGACTCTTGTCTTGCCCTTGTCCACGTCCTTTTGACTTGCCCTTGCCGGAGTCGTTGCCTTTGACTTTGCCTCCACCTTTGCCAGAGCCTTTGCCAGGATCCTCACCCTTCAGCTTCGCCGACAGGCGCTGCTTGTGGTAGCACTCATCCTCGTAGTGCTTCCTCTTCCCACAGAAGACACAGGTGATAGTACACCTGTAGTGATCCGGCAGCTGCTTCTTGGCGCCGGTGTTGGTCTCCTGCTTCTTCCCTTGGACTACGAAGCAGTCTCGCTGCTCGCAGTCAGGGGCGTGCTGCAGGTGGCCCTGCTCGTCTCTGGCATCACACCAGAAGAGCTCCTTGACGTTTTCCATGATACGGGCGTGTTTGGGGGTAGTCCCCTGCCCAGGTTTGGATCCTTGGTACCCTTGGCCATGGCTTGCAGAGCCTCCACCTCCAGGACGGTAGTTGTTCAGGTGCTGGTCGCTTTCTTTGTCCAGCGCCAGCTCCAGGAGTAGTACACATAGATCCTCGTAGTGGAGGGCTCTAGCCTTGCGCTCTGCCGTTGAACGGCATTCGTCCCACAGCTCTCGAGGGAGCTTAGCCACCAACCAGAAAAGCAGGTCGTCGCTGCTGTAGGAACCGGGCGTCAATCCTCCCGCCCAGTGATCCAAGTCAGCCAACAGCTCAGAGACCCTGCCAGGTTTGGGGTCGTTGGGCAGCATGGGCCGGTTCTGGATCTCGGCCCTGATATAGAGGTCGGTTTCATAGGTCAGGTACTGCCTCTCCAAGGCAACCAACACATCGGCAAAGGTGGCGAACTTAGTCACGATCTGTTTGACCTGCTTCTCCAGGTACTTGGTCTTGCGACACTGCAGGAGCAGATGGCACTTAACCCTTCCACTAGCGTGGGTTTGGCCGGTCAATCGGAGAAACCGGCCAAAATTCTCAGCGAACTCGCTGAGGTCCTTGCCTGTGGACTCAGGCAGGTTCACCACGATCTTGGAGGTGGCAATAGCCTTAGCCTCCTGAGACCTGCGTCCCTCAGGGCGTCGGGTCTTCTTCTTCTTCTTCTTCTTCTTCCCACTTGGGTTCTCGGGGTCCTCGCGGTCGTCGTCCTCCGAGGGCGAAGCAGAAGTCATCGACGGCGGTTCATCATCGGAGTAATCACCGCCTAGGGCACTGGAGCCGTAGGGCTCCACATCAACCATTGCCCTCAGGGCTGTCAGCCCCAGCCGGTCAAGCTCGGCCCTCGGAGAATTCCCCTCGTTACTGTAGGCTGGCAGGGCCGTCCTCGGTACGAAAGGGCTTCTAGGTATCACAGCAGGGGTTGGCATCGGTCGGCTCCTCAGGCTCCCCAGGGTGTTTGTCAGCCCTGCCACCAGGTGGTTGGCCTGTACTCAATGGGGTAACATTCCCAGCCTAGTAGGTGACGCTTGGGGCGATATCAGGGGCTCCAGTTTATCTCGAATCTCTTGAGTGAGGTCGCCAACAATTTTAGAGGTGGCTCCTCGGAGCACCTCGTTGATCTCCGACCGCGTCAGGGACCTGTTGGAGGATCTCCCCGATCCTCTACTCCTGCTCCCGCATGACTCAGGTCCTCTCCTCAACCCACTCAGGGTTGCATACCCAGGAACATCCACATGGGCTCCTGTAGCGGGTGGAGGATGGTGATAGTCAGCCGCATACCATCGCGGCGCAGAACTGGGGGTCACCGGCTCACTGGTAGTAGTCGCCTCTGGAAACGCAGTGGTAGGTGGGTTCACACCATAGGCAGGGTAGGTTGGCATACCAGTAAAGCCTATGCCCTCAGCCATAGGCAGGTTGATTATGGGTGTGGATGTTGCAGCGGCTGGGTCTGGAGTTGGGAGTGTGGTGGTTATAGGAGAGGGTGATTGGTGGAGGCCAGAAGCGCTTGGTGCGCCCTCGAAGGTAGGATCATTCGTTGGGTCGTGCCCTTGGTCTGCTCCTTCGTCTGCTATGCTTTCTCCAGCATCCTTCTCTCTCTCTCGCTTTCTCTTCACAGGATGGGTGTCCACTTCTTCGACTGCGAGGGCCGGGAAGGCCGACTGAAGTCCTTCCATCGAATCCTCCGCCACGTCCACTGGCCCATGTAAGGGCTCTGAAGGTACAGCGCTAGGTCCAGGTCCAGGTTCACCAGGTGATGGCATTGCTGGTGCCTCATGCGCCGTCTTCACGTCGGTGTCCTCTTTCTTGGTGTCCATATTCTTTCGCCCGTCTTGCTTATACATGACTGATCTCAGCGCACTGGATGTACGTCACGGGGTTGCTGCCGGTACGCAGAGACAGTCTGCCTCCTGCTGCCAGAAGGTTTTATAGTGATTTCCACACTGTGTGTTTGTTGTGCCTCTCCTGCTGCTTGCTGCTGGTGTAGGGTTTCTTGCTGCTTGTTTTTGATGAGGAAAATGTTTTATTTGCTGAAATACAACAAATCCAGGATAACCCAAGCCAGAGATAAGCAAGTAGAAGAAAATCAGGATCAAAACATGAAAGGCTGCAGTCACAAAGAGTTAGATAAAGAAAACTATCAACAATAGACCACAGCAATTAGCATACATTGCAACTCAGGATAAAATATTTTACATGTTTGAGAAAAGCTGATTGGAAAACTGCCCCAAGGGCTCACTCTCATCCACAGTGCCATCTTGAGATGTGCACTCTTTGCTTTTGGGTCCCATAGGTGCTGAGGTGGAATGGTATGTGGCGATGAGGTCACTGCCATGTCACATCGGATATTCCTACTTAGCTAGGCTGACTGGGTATTGAACCCAGAACCTCCCAAAAAGAGGTGCCCCAGCCCCCTAGGGTGCATACCAATAGGATAGCTAAGAATTCATGAGAAAACATAGATAAATTCATAGGCTCTGCCTTCAGTATATCAGTGCCCCAGCAACCCAGGAAAAGATATTTTAGTGCCTATAGCTTGGGGATAAAGGGGTCCACACCACATCCTAATTTAGTGTTTGGTTCCATACGTCAAAATGTGTTATCACCCCTTTTGGTTGGGCCAATACTAAGATAGAAATGCCTGTGTGCTTAGAGCACCTCTAACACAACTAAAGTATACCCTAAAGCATTGGAGAAGCACTTTTTCTTACTGTGGGAAGGGGGTATGCTAGCTCTGGGCTAGGACCCGCGCGGCTGAGGACCCTGTGGATGGCGTGGTACCTGCAGGTGAGGGAGTGCTGCGGTCTGGGGGGGGGGGGTTTGGCCGCGTGTCCGGGCCCGCCTCGATTTGTGTGTGGGCGGTGGTGATGGCCCAAATCGAGGGCACGGTCCCCGTGGGTGGCCAGCGGCGCTGGATCCAGTGGGTCAGGCAGAGCATGGCCAGTCCCAGGTGGTAGCCCGCCTTCCCTGAGGTGATTTGGGCCAGGGCGCGGGCTGGGGGCTTGTCCCCTGGCTAGAGGACGCCCCTGAGGACCCTGTGCGGGGTGGTGGGGTCCCCTACTGCCCCTGGTGGGGCGGCCCCTGGGGCAAGCATGGTGTCTGTCCCTTTGACGAGCCATTGCGGGCCGGGGGACGTAGCTGTAGCGGCTATCATGTAGTAGTGCCCGCACTCGAGGACTGTACACCAGACCTCCGGCGGGGAACGGCCACTGTCTGTAGGTGGGGGGGGGGGGGGTCGTCGTCTGGGTTGCGGAGGCCGGCGGCGCGGAGGGCGGTGTGGTCACTTGGTGCGGTGGCCTGTTCAGACTGCTCCGGGCGGTTCGGGTCCGCTGGGTGGTCCCTCTCCGCTGGGGCCCGTCGTAGGCGTACGGTCCCTCGACGCGTGACGTTGATGTCGGTGTCGTGTGTCAGGGCCTGGCCCCACTCGATGGGGGGGATCCAGACGTGCTGGCCTTGGGTGTGTTTGCGGGCTCGCCAGAGTACGAGGTCTACGATGGCCTCGTGGAGGCCGTTGCCTGGGGTGGTCAGGTCCCGGAGGGCTTTGACGGTGAGGGTGGTCCAGTCCTCTTGTAGGCGGTACCAGCCCAGGGGGTCGGTCAGGGCCCTGACTTGGAGGGCTGCTCGGAGGAGGTCGGGGTCGCGGATGGTGGCCGGTGTGAGGGGGTGGTGCCCCGGGTCCGGGGGGGGTGGGCTGGATGGGTTGCCGGGGTTTTGCGCGTCTACTTCGACGTATGGTTGGCCCTGGTTGGGCTCAGCCGGGCTTGGCGGTGCCGGGTGGCTTCTTGGGTGAGAGATGGGCTTCAGGGCGCTGTGGTGGTGTCTTGGAGGCCTGCGGATGCAGATGGGGGGCGCGTGCGGGACGCGGAGTGGGTTAGCGGACGTCTGGGTCATGCACGGCATGGTAATGGATGAGACGCTGCATGTGTTCCCTGGCGGTTGGGTCGGTGAGTTGCCCCGCGTGTGTTAACGGCAGGTTTTTGCTGTGTACCATTTGGGCCGCTGCTCTGCGGACTGCTTCTAGCTGGAGGTGCGCTGCTGCCTCCATGGGGCTCTCCGTGTGTTGCAGGGCCTGTGTCACCGCCCCTCTCATGGTGGCTTCTTTGACCAGGGGATCCCGGAAGAGGTGTTCGGTGGCCTGGTGTGCGTGGCTGTGGGTTGGCCATCCTTCGTGTTGTCGTAGGGTTTCCGTCGGGGACCAGCCCACTAGCGTGTCCCTGCCTGTATGGAGGGGGCATCTCCTGAAGTATTGCCAGTCCTCCGGGGTGGTGTGGTGGCACGGGCAACGGGTGTGTTCTTCGGGGACGTGGATGTGCTTGCGGGCGAGCCATCTGGCGACCCTGGTGGGGAATGGTAGTTGCTCTCTGAGGAGCTGGATGCGTCGTTTTTGGAGGTGGGCTGGGACGTTTGCTGGGCGCAGTGCTGAGTGGTAGAGGGGGATTTGCAGTCTGTCCTGGAGCTCCTGGATGTGCGCCTGGCTGTCTGCGTCGCCAAGCACGCGGGCGAGATGTTGGACGGGGTTGGGGTAGTGGTATGCTCTGTCGTGGGAGGAATAGGGGGCGTCCTCTGGTACCCAGTCTGGGGTCTGATGGGGCTCGGGTACGGGGGGTATGTGTTGGAGGTGTGTGTGGTTTCGGCCGAGGTCAGGGATCTGGAGGGCTGGTAGGTGCGTTGTGCGCTGGTGTACTGCCTGGTTGTCGACCTTACCATTTCCGTATTGGTGTCTGTGGGACTCTTGTTTCACGATGTGGAGTTGGACTTAGGGGGGAAGGCTGCGAAGGGCTTTCCAGAGCAGCAGTGCCTGGGTGCCGAGGCTCGTCGCGGTGGCTTTGGGAAGTGGTTGCCTTGCTATGCGGAGGAGCAGGTGTGTGTCGACAGTCGCGTCTAACAGGAACCAGACCCGGACGATGTGCGGGAGGTGGGCGGGTAGGTGGGCCGCGATGCGGCGATGGCGTCAGCCATGGCCCCTAGCTCCCCGTGGGAGGAGGCCCCGTAGGTGGTGTGGCCCGTGTGGTGGTCCATGTGGTAGTGTCCCCCGGTGTGGGTTAGCTGCAGGGTGCCCCCCCCAGTGATGGGCGTGAGGGCGGATTCGCCTGAGGCGTCGGTGAAGAAGTGCCGGTCCGCCGGTGATGGTTGTGGGAGGCGGCATGGGTTCATGGGCAGGTAGGCGTATATGGCGAGGCCCTAGTGAGGTTAGCTACTGGGGTTGTGGGCTGCAGGACGGGGGTGGTGTACACCCCTATTCCTTTGGAGATGATGTGTTCTGCTTTGGGGGACATGGCTATGAGTCCCTGTTCTGGCTGTCCTTGTGTGAGGTAGGAGTAGATGTAGTGGAGGATGTAGGCTGTGTCTGGGTTTAGGTCGTGGCATGTGAGGGTTTGTCTTTGGTGTTCGGTACATCCTCCACTACATCTTTTCCCACTTCACACAAGGACAGCCAGAACAGGGACTCATAGCCATGTCCCCCCAAGCGAAACACATCATCTCCAAAGGAATAGGGGTGTACGCCACCCCCGTCCTGCAGTCCACAACCCCAGTAGCCCACATCACCACGAGCCTCGCCATATACGCCTACCTGCCCATGAACCCATGCCGCCTCCCACAACCATCACCGGTGGACCAGCTCTTCTTCACCGACGCCTCAGGCGAATCCGCCCTCACGCCCATCACCGGGGGGGCCACCCTGCAGCTAACCCACACCGGGGGACACTACCACATGGACCACCACACAGGCCACACCACCTATGGGGCCTCCTCCCACGGGGAGCTAGGGGCCATGGCCGACGCCATCGCCGAGATCGCGGCCCACCTACCCGCCCACCTCCCGCACATCGTCCGGGTCTGGTTCGTGGTAGACGCGACTGTCGACACACACCTGCTCCTCCGCATAGCAAGGCAACCACTTCACAAAGCCATCGCGACGAGCCTCGGCACCCAGGCACTGCTGCTCTGGAAAGCCCTTCGCAGCCTTCCCCCCTACGTCCAAGTCCACATCGTGAAATAAGAGTCCCACAGACACCAATACGGAAATGGTAAGGTCGACAACCAGGCAGTACACCAGCGCACAACGCACCTACCAGCCCTCCAGATCCCTGACCTCGGCTGAAACCACACACACCTCCAACACATACCCCCCGTACCCGAGCCCCATCAGACCCCAGACTGGGTACCAGAGGACGCCCCCTATTCCTCCCACGACAGAGCATACCACTACCCCAACCCCATCCAACATCTCGCCCGCGTGCTTGGCGACGCACACAGCCGGGCGCACATCCAGGAGCTCCAGGACAGACTGCAAATCCCCCTCTACCACTCAGCACTGCGCCCAGCAAACGTCCCAGCCCACCTCCAAAAACGACGCATCCAGCTCCTCAGAGAGCAACTACCATTCCCCACCAGGGTCGCCAGATGGCTCGCCCGCAAGCACATCCACGTCCTCGAAGAACACACCCGTTGCCCGTGCGACCACACCACCCCGGAGGACTGGGAACACTTCAAGAAATGCCCCCTCCATACAGGCAGGGACACGCTAGTGTGCTGGTCCCCGGCGGAAACCCTACGACAACACGAAGGATGGCCAACCCACAGCCACGAACACAAAGCCACCGAACACCTCTTCCGGGATCGCCTGGTCAAAGAAGCCACCATGAGATGGGCGGTGACACAGGCCCTGCACCGACACCTCACCAAACACACGGAAAGCCCCATGGAGGCAGCAGCGCACCTCCAGCTAGAGGCAGTCCGCAGAGCAGCGGCCCAAATGGTACACCGCAAACACCTCCTGTTAACACACGCGGAGCAACTCACCGACCCAACCGCCAGGGAACACATGCAGCGTCTCATCCATTACCATGCCGTGCATGACCCAGACGTCCACTAACCCACTCCGCGCCCCGCACGCGCCCCCCATCTCCATCCGCAGGCCTCCAAGACACCACCACAGCGCCCCGAGGCCCATCTCTCACCCAAGAAGCCACCCGGCACCGCCCAGCCCGGCCGAGCCCAACCAGGGCCAACCATACGTCAACGTAGACGCGCAAGACCCCGGCAACCCACCCAGCCCACCCCCCCCCGGACCCGGGGCACCACCCCCTCACAGCGGCCACCATCCGCGACCCTGACCTCCTCCGAGCAGCCCTCCAAGGCAGGGCCCCGACCACCCCCCTGGGCTGGTACCGCCTACAAGAGGACTGGACCAAGCTCACCGTCAAAGCCCTCCGGGACCTGACCACCCCAGGCAACGGCCTCCACGAGACCATCGTGGACCTCGTACTCTGGCGAGCCCGCAAACACACCCAGGGCCAGCACGTCTGGATCCCCCCCATCGAGTGGGGCCAGGCCCTGACACACGACACCGACATCAACGCCACGCGTCGAGGGACCGTACGCCTACGACGGGCCCCAGCGGAGAAGGACCACACAGCAGACCCGAACCGCCCGGAGCAATGGGAACAGGCCACCGCACGAACCCGCAACACCGCCCTCCGCGCCGCCGGCCTCCGCACCCCAGACGACGACCTCCCCCCCCCCACCTACAGACAGTGACCACCCCCCGCCAGAAGTCTGGTGTACAGTCCTTGAGCGCGGGCGCTACTACGTGATAGCCGCTACGGCTACGTTCCCCGGCCCGCAATGGCTCGTCAAAGGGACAGACACCATGCTCGCCCCAGGGACCGCCCCGCCAGGGGCAGTAGGGGACCCCACCACCCAGCACAGGGTCCGAAGGGGCATCCTCCAGCCAGGGGACAAGCCCCCAGCCCGCGCCCTGGCCCAAATCACCTCAGGGAAGGCGGGCTACCACCTGGGACTGGCCATGATCTGCCTGACCCACTGGATCCAGCGCCGCTGGCCACCCACGGGGACCGTGCCCTGGATTTGGGCCATCCCCACCGCCAACACACAAGTCGAGGCGGGTCCGGACACGCGGCCAAACCCCCCCCCCAGACCGCAGCAATCCCTCACCTGCGGGTACCACGCCATCCACAGGGTCCTCAGCCGCGTGGGTCTTAGCCCAAAGCTAGCGTACCCCCTTCCCACCACTGACCAAGAGGTCCACCAGATACGCAAGCTTGTCTGCGAAATCCTTGCCGCGGCAGCAGAAGACGGCAAGCTTCTCCTCCAAACCGCCCGGCCTACAACTGGCCACGCAAGCGCGCTGCGGCGAGCGGACACATACACCGATACAACACACCCCACCGCACCATCCCCGCCCAAGCCCCTCCCCTCTCGCAGCTCACCCGGAGACCCACACACGCCCACCATCGCGCGCACCCCCGGGCCCCGCGACACGGGCCTCCCCCACCCGCCCGAACAGCAGCACACACCCGCCACAGACCCACCCGCCGGACACCCCTCACCACCCCTGGCACTCAACAACCCGCACACACCCGCCGAGAGGAGCCCCGCGCCCCGCGGCACGCCCACCCCACCCGGTGGCCCGCCCACGCCCCCCGCACACACCACAGAAGACCCAGGCCCACACCCCCCGGCCCCTGAATGCAGCCCACGCAAACTGTTTTCCCCCGCGGACTCCAACCCACACAACCTCACACATTGCAGGACCCCCGCCCAGCCAAGCCCAGAAGGAGAAGGCCAGAGCCCCGCGCCTCCCTCCCCCGCCGCTGCCGACCAGATCGGCCCGCCGGGCCGCCAGGTCACGACCGGGCCCCCCCAGCCCCCCGCCCCCAACCTACAGCCCGAGGACATGCCCTCCATCCTCCCCGCCGTGGCCGCAGCAGAAGCCGCCGCCCACAAGCCCACCCGCATCACAGCCCGACCCGCGTCCACCACCTCCTCCTCATCCTCAGCCTCATCCACCTCCTCCACCTCATCCTCCGACCCCCCCCTCCCCGCCGCCCTCATCCTCAAGGCCACGGCAAAAGCCAAAGCTGCGGCCGCAGGTACCAACCCCCCGACCCCCACACAGGCAACTTGGGCACCCCGGCAACGCACCGGGAAGACCCCCGACCCGACATCGGCGCCCTCACACCTCCGGACAGAGGTCCTCCTCAACCTGGGACCGGACCCCAACCCCAAACCCGACCCCAAACCCAAGCCGGTGCCCACGCGAGCACACACAACACCACAAACGCAACGACACAAACCGGACCGACACCACCCCAACCCAAACCCTCACCCAAGCCAGGACCCCCGACCCACTGAAGCGTTTTCGTGACCCTCCTGCAAAGCACCGCAATTTCTGCAAGAATTGAACATTTCGTGAGTCGGTTTAAGTTGCTTAAACTGTTCTAAGGCGTTAGCCACAGGCCTTCAAATCTACATAGATGCCTGTGAAAACGCGGAAAAACAGTGAAATCTCGCGTATAATTACAAAATGGGGCACAACAGCATAAATTTATTATAAAAAACTGCTATTTTAACATAAAAAACGGCAATCCTCGGTATTGCTCTGTAGCTTTCGTAATCCCATTTTACGTCATAAATTGCGCTATTCAGCGCACGTGCGAGCCACAGCGGGTAGCGGTAGGGAGACCCTGCCGCTACCGCTTCACCCCCCTACTTAAAGGTTTGTTTATCCTCCAAGAGGAAAAACAAACCCCAGAGGTAGCCTTTTCCTAGGTGTCCGGTGGGGAGCACCAATACTACCCTCGGGCAAAAACCTGCTTTGCCACTCTAGGAAAATAAACAGAAAAAGGCCTTGGGTGGCCTGCCCCGTTTGTTTCGAAAACTTGAAAAAGTTTTCAGTTTCCCGAAAACCTCCATGCTTTCAAAAACCAAACAACAGGACAGGCACGCACACAGCACCACAACTCAGCATCAAATCCACGTTGCTGTGTCAGTTCGTGCCTTACCCAGGCACCGTGCACTGTACTGTACAAGTGCGGGTGCGTGTGCCAGGGGCTGATCTGCCCCATATATACATGGGTTTTAAGACCCACATATATACCCGGTCGGTGGAGCCTGACAAGACTGGGCTCTCACCACGGCAAGTCTGACAAGACTGGACTTGCCCACAGGTGTTCCAACAAACGGAATATTAAATTATCACCGTCTCCAACGACGGCTGCCACTGCCAGGTGTCTGCGTCCCACTGTCTTGGTTGGTCGCTCTGCTGGTCGTGGCGGTCTTTTTCGGCGTCTGGAAGTCCTCCACGACTTCCACCTTCTTCTTCGCTTCGCCCGTAGCGGACTTCGTCTTGGACGTCTTCTCCAGGCGACGGACTCGCTCTTGCAGACTCTCCTGCTCCGACTTCAGGGTCCGGATCTCCGCTGCTGCATTCCTCGCCCACGCTGCCATCTCCACGGCCCAGGCCTTCAACTCCACCGTCTCGGTTGGTAGGATGGCGATCTCCGAGCTTAACCGGCTGGGACTGGGGTTGCGTGGATTTCCGGTGAACGCTCCTCCACGTTGGGGTACTGGTCGGTACTCCGGCGCTTTCTGGGGCGATGGTTGGCGCTCCCTTGACGCTTGACCACAGTCTGCATGACCACGGCTTGGATCTTGTCTTTGGTGGAGCGCTGCTTGGCACTCCGGCGTTCTCCAGGACGCTGATTGGCGATCCCACGCTGCTTGACGATGGTCCGGCTTGCGGAAGAGCTCTCTTTCGACGGCTGGTTGGCCGTCACGGTAATCCGGATTGCGGCTGGTACTGCCGCTCTTGGGACGGCCGATGCTGCCGCCGTGCTGGTTCCCACGGCCATAGGGTTGACGGCTGGAAGGGCCATACCTCGGTTGCTCTAACGCGGGACTGCGGCTCGAACTTGGCCTTGGACTGGGACTCCAGTCTGACGCGTCGCTCATGCTGTCCAGGTTGTAGCCGCCATTTTGCGGTCCCCACGTCCTGACGCCGCTGCTGTCGCTGCTGCTCATCCGGGACGCTGCGGAGGCACTTGCTGCCTCTCCTCTGGCCGCTTGCTGCGGCTGACGGCCACGTTGCGGTGCTGACTGGCGCTGCGCCCAGCGCCTTCTGGCTTCAGCGCGTGTTGGCGCCGCTCCTTGGCGCTGCGATGCGCTGCGGCCGGCGGCTGTACCTGTTCAGGGTTGTTAGAACAGTTTTGAAGCGTTTTCGTGACCCTCCTGCAAAGCACCGCCATTTCTGCAAGAATCGAACATTTCGTGAGTCGGTTTAAGTTGCTTAAACTGTTCTAAGGCGTTAGCCACAGGCCTTCAAATCTACATAGATGCCTGTGAAAACACGGGAAAAAAGTGAAATCTCGCGTATAATTACAAAATGGGGCACAACAGCATAAATTTATTATAAAAAACTGCTATTTTAACATAAAAAACGGCAATCCTCGGTATTGATCTGTAGCTTTCGTAATCCCATTTTACGTCATAAATTGCGCTATTCAGCGCACGTGCGAGCCACAGCGGGTAGCGGTAGGGAGACCCTGCCGCTACCGCTTCACCACCACAACCCACGCCCCCCTCCCACCGGCAGCCACCACCACCGCAGAGGCGGCCACCCAACACGACCCCATCCAAACCCTCGTCCACATCCCCGTCACCAAGCGCCCCGTCATCCATCACCCACAAACCACCACCACCGCCGGCCAAAACGACCCAGGGACGTGGGACCCCTCGACCACCGTCACCGTCAAGCCCAGCCCCCGACCCGCCCCCCCTGCCCACCACATAGTGCAGCCCCAGGGGCTGCGCACGATGCCCAACCCCGGACCCCCACAGGGGGGACCGGAAAACCCGCGAGGGGTCCAAGGGCCATACCCGCAACACCAACCCCACCACTACCAACACCACCACCACCAGCGGCCCCACCACCACCTCCACCAACACCACCCCCACCACTACCACTGCCCACCAGCCTACCCCACCGGGCCACAACCCCCCGTGCACGAACAGCACCAGCGAATGGGATGGCAGCCACCCAGCGCTCCACCCGCATACCCCACCTACCACCAGGGGCCACCCCCCCCGTACAAGCCACCCCCCCGGTACCAGGAACCGTATCCCCCCGGCCATCACGTCCACGCCGAAGGGGCCCCCCGGGCCCAACCCCGCCAAGGACAGTCACTCGACCCATACCACCAGCCGCTGCCGCCACCACAGCCCTACGTGGCGGATCCATGGACGACGAGGGACCTCCCCCCCCCCCCCCCCCAGTACCAGGCGGCACCACGCGAAGCCCCCCAGGACCCGCTGGTGCCTGCTGACTGGCCCGACTCGAGCGATGAGGCCCGGTCCCCTAAACGGCGGCGCTCCCGCTCCCCCCCCCGCACGGCACACTCGCCACCGGCGCCCACACTCCCCACACCGCCACCGCGCCTCAACCACGCACTCGCGCCGCTCCCGCTCCCCCAGGCGCCACCACGACCCCCCGGGACCCTGCTACCGCCGCTCCCGCTCCCCCGGGTGCCACCACGAGCGCCACCGCCGCCCCATGTCCACCTCCCCCTCCCCCCTCCGGCCATACAAGACCCCTACCCCACGCCTCCGCCACCACCGCTCCTGTTCCCCCCGGCGCCGCCAGGCACGCAACCACCGCCCCACGTCCACCTCCCCCTCCCCCCAGAGGCCCCGCCAGGCTCCCCGTTCCCCCCACCACCCATACCCATCCACCAACCCCAGCCCCGGCCACCACCACTCCCGCTCCCCCGGACGCCACCAAGCGCGCCACCGCCGCCCCATGTCCACCTCTGCCTCCCGTTCCCCCCTCCGCCTGTACCCGTCCTCCACCCCAAGCCCCCGCCACCGCCGCTCCCGCCCCCTGAGGCACCGCCACCCCCACCACCACCACAGGTCCAGGTTCTCCCCCCGCCGCTCCAGGACCCCGGGCAACGGACCCCTCCCCCTTCCAGGGCCCCCGTGCACCTCGCCTGGTGGTCTGTTCCCGCTTTGCAGGAGCTCCGCCGCTGGGTGAAGTGGGCCTGGGGAGCGGGAAGGCAAGATGGGGTGCACATGGTGCATACCTTCGAGGAGATACGCACCGGCAGCCCCGTCGACCCCAACGAGGCCGCCCCGGAGGCCATCATGCCGCAAGCGGCATGGGAGGCCCTCCTCCGAGATGCGGTCCAGGGCCTCCGCCCCCCCTACACCCCCCAAGCCCTCCGCCAATGGCTCCAGGCCACCCACCCCCAGGCCTGGGCAATCGGCGCCCCCTCCCCACCCCGCCCCTCCCGCCACCACCACACCAGGAAGGGGAAGGGCAAGGGCAAGGGGAGGGCAAGGGACAGCAAGGGACACTCAGGCAAGAGGGCACGGAGGGGCCCCAAGTGAGGGCAGGCACCCTTAGGGACAGGGCGCCGGAAAAGACACCACATGGGAGCAGGAAACCACCAAAGAACCAGAAAGGGGCAGGAGCGGGGACCAAGGCGCAGAGAAAAAAGGCACCACGGCAAACGCCACGACCCACACCCAGGAAGGGCATACCACGACGGGGGGACCAGCGCCGCCCCACCCCCACCGAAGGCCCCACGACTTCCGGGGGCGCACCCCCCAACATGCACCGCCGAAGCAAAAATCGGACGCCGTACGGATCACACCAGCGCACACCCACCAGCCACCGGAAACCACACGGGGAATGGAGGGCACACCTACACGGGAAGAACGGGCCACACCCACAGAGGAAGCCGCAGGGAACGCCGCCCTACGGCGCAACACCACGCCCTCACCGCCAGGCGACGACCTCGGCCGCCACAAGAGCCACCTCACAGGCACCGGAAGAGGACGAAGGCACGGCCACAGCGACCAGGGCTAGGGACCGAAACCCCCAGAGGACACGGGACCAAGGCACAGGCCCCCAGGGAGGGCAACCCCACGGACGCCCACCCGACCCACCAGCCCGAGCGGCACGCCCAGGCCCCCACAGCACGGACCCAGCGAGACACCCACACCTAACCGCACCACCCAGCCACCAGGAAGCCACACTCCGGCCCGCACTCCGCACCACGACACAGGCCAGGCTGACCTCCACTGACCCACCACGGCACAACGCGAGACCACGGCACACCGCACCACAGCGCGCCACAGTGCAACGCACCACACCACGACGCGACGCGACGCGGCACAGAGCGGCACAACACGGCACGACTGACCCT
This sequence comes from Eutreptiella sp. 'Long Island Sound 2002', assembly GCA_964036045.1. Lineage (NCBI taxonomy): Eukaryota > Euglenozoa > Euglenophyceae > Eutreptiales > Eutreptiaceae > Eutreptiella > Eutreptiella sp. 'Long Island Sound 2002'. The sequence continues at coordinate 91,378,022 of OZ038380.1, read as the reverse complement.
AACCAGAAGGACTAACCGAAGCAAGCCACCGCACATCCCAGAAGGCGCCGCACCAGCACGCCACACACCGGCACCGCAGGCCACACACGGGGCCACCGCGCGCCCGGCAACAACGGTGGCGGACCACCCAGAAGGTTAAAACCGGCACCGCAGAGGGGAAAGGACACGAACAACCCCAGCCCCCTAACCCAGAGCCACACGCAGCGGCCTGGCGCAGCCGCCCAGCCGGCAAAGCCAGGACCTAACCCGGCAAGAAGGGGCGCCGAGCCCAACGTGTACATAGCCCACCCGACCCATGGGGCCGGAACACGGCCAAACAGAACGCAACCGCCAACAGCATCCCGGAAGACCACACTGAATGCAGGCCAGTGCGTGCGCCAGCCTAGGCAAGGCAGAGGGGGGAACAGGCGCCCCCCCCCAAAAAAAAAAAGAGGGGGGAGGGGGGGGGGCGCGAAAACAGCCCATTGCCACCAAACCGCCCGCCAACACCACCAGAGGCGGCCAAACCCCCCACCCAGAAGGCACCGGGGACAGGACCCCCAAAGAGGCACATGGGGGACCACCCAGCCAAAACCGGCAACAGCAAGCCAGGAACAGCGGCCCAGCGGGAAAAGGGACACCGAAACATGCAGACACACACCACGAAAAAAAAAAAGAGCCAGCAGCCCAGCCTGAAAGAAAGGGGATGGGGGGACAGGGACCACAAAGGCGGGGACAGGGACACCCAGCAACCGACACCACAAAGCCAAAAAAAAAACAAAGCGCAAAAATCACACCCCGACAACCCAGCCAAGAAGGGCGGGGCACAGCCGAGACCCGGGCCCAGCACGCACGCCCACACCGCACACCGGAACCGGAAACGGCGGGGGGCAAGCAGAGCGCACACGAAACCACACACGTCCCATAAGCAGGCCAAAACCTAAGCCCAACCACGAACACCACAAGCAGCTGGCACTAGAGGGACAACACCACGAACCGTGCCCAAACACACCCACCCAAGACCCCAGCCAGGACTGGCGGGGTTAACAAAACCCGCACCCAACCGCGAACCGGACCCAAAAACAAACGCCGCACAACAGTAGGAAACCCAGTGCCCACAGCCCGGGCACTGAGGCAGCCCGTGCCATGCAGGTGGCCCGGCCAAACAAGGTCCGGAGACCGGGGGTAAGGCTGCATCCTAAGGCCTGCTCTGCTTTGGGACTCGAGGCGGAGCGTGCGACACCCAAGGGCCTCGGAACCCTAGTACCAAGAACGTGCATGCATGCCTTGGGAACGGGATACGCCAGGAAGTCCGGTGAACCTCTAGGGTTCCGCCCAAAGGAGGGGACGTGCGCAAGCACGGGGGCACACCCTCCCGGCGAGACAAGCACGTCACGCAGGCGGCGATCAGCCCTCCCGGTATTGCCGGGGGCCGCTTTGTTGGGGGCCAACAGTCAGGTCTAGCGGGATGTAAGCCGCCTCCCCTCTTCACGCGCGGAGCCTCTTCCTGTTCGTCACACGGGCGACGCCAGGGGGAAACAAGGGGCCCCACTCCACGACCGAGTGCAGCTACCTACCTACCTACCCTGGGGCCGGTGAGTTGCTCCGCGTGTGTTAAGGGGAGGTGTTTGCGGTGTACCATTTGGGCCACTGCTCTGCGGACTGCTTCTAGCTGGAGGTGCGCTGCTGCCTCCATGGGGCTTTCCGTGTGTTTGGTGAGGTGTCGGTGCAGGGCCTATGTCACCGCACCTCTCATGGTGGCTTCTTTGACCAGGGGATCCCGGAAGAGGTGTTTGGTGGCCTGGTGTGCGTGGCTGTGGGTTGGCCATCCTTCGTGTTGTCGTAGGGTTTCCGCGGGGGACCAGCACACTAGCGTGTCCCTGCCTGTATGGAGGGGGCATTTCTTGAAGTGTTCCCAGTCCTCCGGGGTGGTGTGGTCGCACGGCCAACGGGTGTGTTCTTCGGGGACGTGGATGTGCTTGCAGGCAAGCCATCTGGCGACCCTGGTGAGGAATGGTAGTTGCTCCCTGAGGAGCTGGATGCGTCGTTTTTGGAGGTGGGCTGGGACATTTGCTGGGCGCAGTGCTGAGTGGTAGAGGGGGATTTGCAGTCTGTCCTGGAGCTCCGGGATGTGCGCCCGGCTGTCTGCGTCGCCGAGCACGCGGGCGAGATGTTGGATGGGGTTGGGGTAGTGGTATGCTCTGTCATGGGAGGAATAGGGGGGGTCCTCTGGTACGTCAGCCGCATCCTGGAGGACATGGGGCGCCGTACCATCCACGCGGTACGCATCCCCGAAGGAGGCCTCACCAATGACCCCGACGCCGTCCTTCAGGCAGTCCTGGACAGCTTCCAGGCACAACACGGGGACGCCCTCCCCGAGCTCGACCCCCACACCAGAAACACCATCCGCGAGCATGTGCCCAGGGTCTTCAACCGCGAACAGCGGCGCGCCATCGAACACGACCCCTTCAGCATCTCAGAACTGCAACGCGTCCTAGACCGCCTGAAGAAGGGGGTCGTGCCCGGCGTCGACGGTTTGCCGGCCGAAGCGTACCAACGTCTCACCCTGCCCGTCAAACGCCGCCTGGCAGCCCGCCTGTGGGACATCCTCACGGGCGCCACGCCCATCCCCCCTGAGTGGGCCAACCTGGTCCACCCCCTCTACAAAAAGGGGGACTGGGCGCAGCCGGGGAACTGGCGGCCCATAGTCTGCGCCACCACCGAGGTCAAGCTGGTGTGGACGCTCATCCTAGGCCGCATCGCGCCGGCGGTCTTCGCCCACGTGCCCGCCAGCAATTGGGGAGCCATGGCCGGCAGGTCCCCCCATGAGGCCATCCTCCTCCAGGACACCGCACTGGACATGAACCCCTACGAGATGATCATCGCCTCCCTCGATGTCCAAGGCGCGTTCCCCCACGCCCCACACCGGCTCCTCACGGAGGTATGGGATGCCATGGGCCTCCCATTCCTATCCTTCATGACCGGGTACATCCAGACCCGACTCTACGCCGTCATCACAGCCGCAGGCCTCACCCCCTGGACCGGCACAGACAGCGGGGTCCCCCAGGGAGGCGCCGAAGGCCCCTTCCTCTACCTCCTCGTCACCCTGCCACTGGCATTCGAGCTAGCACGGGTATACCCGGGGTACGCCCCATACCCGCTACGGTCCCCCCTGATCAACTTCGCGGATGACAACCTCCTAACCACGGCCACCCGCCACCGCGACCCTGAGAACGCAGGGCTACCAACGACCACCGAACAAGCGTCCGCCATTCTCCAACTCACCACAACCTACCTGGACGCCCACCAGCTCCTAGTGCACCCCCGCAAATCGGTCGGGCTGGCCGACGCCAAGACCCCCACCCCCCACATCCGGAAAGGCGAACCCCTACACCTGGAAGACACCACAGTCCACCTGGGGGTCACACAGGCCACACGGCACCACCACATCACACTCCCAAGCAAGCTAGAAGAGCGCCTCGCCCGGCTACCCCAAATTGCCAGGGGGGACCTCCTGTCTACGCAGGGCCTGGCGTACTTCATGGAAGCAGTGCTCAACGCGGCCATCGGGTACCAAGCCCTGCACCTCCCGCGCCCCCAAGACGCACTACGCCACGCTCGACAGCAAGTGACGAAGGCATGGGCGCAACACGGAGGCTGGACCACGTCTTTCCCCAAGGAGGCCATGATGGCCCACTGGCGCTACTACAGAGACAATACAGGCGCCCTGGTCGACATGGCCTATGCCAAACACGCAGCACACCTCCTACACAGGGTAACACACAACCACCAACCAGAAGTTTGTGAGGCGGCAGCCATACGCATAAAAGAAGCGCAAATGGCCCGCAACACCTGCCCCCGGTGGATACTGGCGCAACACGGCGTCTCCACCTCCGTGAGCACTGGCATCTGGGCCCAGCTACAAGTCCTCCTACCGCACCACACACACGCCATCCTGACAAACCACCACTGCGATCAACAGGGGCCACTCGTGGCCACACACACCGACATCCACCGACGCCCGGCAGGCGAGGTGGACACCCTGCGCCTCGTGGGGGCCACCATCACCATAGTGTATATCACCCCAACACAGATGAAGATCATGGCCCAATGTGACGCCCACCACGCCCCGTTCCTTTCCAACCCACAATGGCCAGCACGCCACGTCTTCCAAGCGTACCTCCGCGCATGTGCTACGAAGGCAGGGCGCGACATGCCGGAGCCCAAGGACATCAACACGGCGTACACAGCCTTCCAGCGCCAGCACCCCCGGCCCCGCCCGAGCGAGCACGAGACCCCCAACGACGGCGGCACGACGCAGGGGGAGCCCACCCCGTCAGCCGAAGGCTGGACACCACCCACCATCCTGCTACTAGCACCAAACGGCCACAAACATGCTACCCGCACTGTCCAGCAACACCATGCCCCCTGGTCCATCCCCAAACACAATGCGCCGGAGACCGATGTACCACCAGTCAGACACAGTGACCAGGGCATACCACGCACGTGCTGGCACTGCGGCCCGGCAGCCCTCGACACTCCGTGGCCCCTGCTGCACCTCATCTCCACCCACTACCGCACCCCCACCGCCGCTGCCACCGCCGACCAGCAGGCATGGCTCTCCCCCTGGTTTCACACGGTACCCCCAGACCACCCGGCGCACGTAGCCTGGACCCGAACACCCACGGCGACATGGACGTTCACCAACGAGCGGGCAGACCCGGACAGCGTAGCCATAGAGTACGACCGCTGCGACCCACACCGCGCAGGACCTCAGGAGGCACCCATGCGCCCCCTACAGCACAAATGCCCCACCCTCCGCGGCGACAAAGACGACAAGGAGCGGCGACAGACCATCACGTGCCAGAAGTTCCACCCCAATACGGGATACCTCTTCCACCTGATGTACGCGTATATCACCCAGGGACGCCCAGACAGGGGCCTCCTCCGCCTCACCCCACGAGCCCAGGCCATCATCACCCAGGGAATAGGCGTCTATGCAACGCCACTACTGCAACCCACGCAAATCACCGCCAGAACCGCCCAGGGGAACCCCATCTACGTCTATCACCCCACAGCAATCGCCCGCCTACCCATACCCAGCGACACCGACATCATCTACTTCACTGACGCATCCAGCACCCAGCAACGCACCCACACGGTCGGTTGCGCCTCCGTACGCATCACCCAGCACGCGGACGGCCTCCACGTGGAACACCACGCCGGGGCCACCATCTTTGGGGCGTCCTCCCACGGCGAACTGTGCACCATGGCAGACGCCATCACCGCCACACCGCCACCCACGACGATCCGGCCCCGCAACATCTGGGTAGTCGTGGACGCCACGGTCGACATCCACCTCACCAGGCGCCTTGCGGACCTGCCCCTCCACAAAGCACTCGAGTCCGGCCTCACCACACAAGCGTTGGGACTATGGATGGCCTTCAAGGGCATGCACCCCCAGGACGCCCTACACATCGTCAAACAGGAGTCACACCGCTACGCATACGGCAATGGACGCGCAGACACGCAGGCCAAACACCAGAACACAAACCACACCCCAGGGCTCAAACGCGTGCGACTGGACACCCCACACCACAGCCACCTACAGCATCTGCCCCCGATACCCCCGGCCACACAGCCCCCCAAATGGATGCCCGAGGACACGCCGTACACGGATCGAGACAAGCAGTACCACTACCCCACACCCATCCAGCAACTGGCCACCACACTGGGCCACCCAGCGAACACCGAACTCCTCCGACGCCCCGAAGACTCCGTCCACACCCCCCTCTACTACTCCGCCCTGCGCCCGGATAGCCTCCCAGCACACCTACAAAAGCCCGGACTCCAACTCGCCCTCGAACAACTTCCCCTCCTCACCCGATACCACCGATGGTATACGCGCCGCTCGATCCACGTCCCCGCAGGACACACCAAATGCATCTGCAGCCACGCGGAAGAAGAAACATGGGACCACTTCAAGGCGTGCCCCCTGTACAGAGGACTGGACACCCTCACAGACTGGAACCCAACCCACACCATCGCACGGCACGGCAAATGGCTGACGCAGTCCCCGGCGACCCAGCAACTCACCACCGTCCTCAAGCAGACGGAGGTGCTCGAGGCAGTCCGCAGGGGACTCGTCCCCACTGCCGTCTACACCTTGCTACGCACCCACGCGGAGGACCCCCAGGCCACGGCGGCGCACATGCAGCGGACGGCCGTTGCCAGGACGGCGGAGCAGCTCACATACCGCACCCACAAATACCTGCAGCATGCGGCAACCCTGCCCCCAACAGACCAAGCCCACCTCCTCAAACTCCTGTTCTACCAACCATGAGAACCTACCCCGTGACATACCAACACGGAACCCCCACCACGTCTACACACCGTCCACCGAGCACAGCACTGGCACAGCACACACGGAGACCACAGGCACCGCACACACTCCCACCAGCATGCGCGCGCCACCAGCCCCCATCCCCCCACCCCGCCGTCCATCCAGAGGTACCGCCAACCGCCAGCCACCGCATGTCCCCTCTGCGTTCGCCAGCGGCTACCACAGACAGCCCTGCCCTGCAACCCAGACCACTGGGTCTCATCTGGGAGCCGCGCACCGCCTCACCCACTGCCCCCACTGCGGGGACCTCAACCCCCGCCACCGCGAGCGGCCCGCGGCCCCAGCCGCATCCCCCCCCGCCAGCCACCCCAGCTTCTTCGGGTTCCTCACCGACACCCTCCGGGACCAACTGGGAGGGTACTACGTGGCGAACGCGGCGGACCACGCATGGACCATAGCCGTGGCCACGGGCAGCACACCCCTGCCCCCCCACAGCCCACCCCTACGCCACAGCGGAGGCGGCTTGAACGTGGCGGCCCGCCACATCCTCCTCGCCCTATACCTCCACCACCGAGACCTCCACCTCCCAGACCCACAACTCCCGGCCCCCCAAGCAGCAGCCCTGACGCCGGAAGCGTGGGCCGACACGGCACCAGAGGAGATAGCAGCCTACCTCCGAATCACTTGCCGCCGGTTCAATAACGCCCTCGGCCGACGGAAGGGAACACCTTACGCACTCAGCGCACTCCTCTACCCGGCACACCACCCCCAGCCCGCACAACAGAAGTCCCCGGAGCGCTGGGCGTCTTTTCGGGACGCCCACCTGGCCGCCCCCGACGAGGCCACCGCCACGCGGATGGGCCTCACTGACCAGGAAACCTACGTCAGAGGCCTCAAGACGAGCCTCCAAGAGGCACACCGCTGGCACGCCCGCTCCCCGTCGCCCACACGGGGACAGGGGGGTTCACCCGCCCCCGACACCCATCAGGCCAAGAAGACCAAGACAGGTCAGGGGGCCCCCCAACGCGCCCGCCAGCAGGGCACGACGCCCCGACCAAGGCCCGGGTCCAGCCACACCGCACCACCCCACGACCAGACCCCCGGGGCACACCAACAACACCGCCACCGCCAGCGCCCGCCACCACCACCGTACCGCAGCACCCAAACCCTGCAGCCCAGTCAGCCACCACCGCCCACACACGTCCACACCATGCCAGGACCACCGCAGAACCAGGGGACATGACACCACCAACACCACCACCACGCCCCCGTCCCTCCCAACCCCTACCCCCTAATGCCCCCATGCTACAGCGACCCCCACCAGCTACATCCCCACCACGCCCCAGCACAACCAGGCCCCGCGAACCACCCAGCCCACATAGCGCATATCACCGCACCACACCATCACGTATTCCACCACCACCAGCCCCTGCCACCACACCCACCAATGCCTGGGTACCACACACAACCAGCACACCCCCCTCACCACCACCACGCGGTCCAGCACCACCCGCCGCCCCCGCTACACGGGCCCACGACATACGAGCCACGGTACACCCCCATGGACCCGCGAGGAGCCGCGCACGCACACCAGCAACACCAGGGCCTAGTAGGAGCGCCCCTCCACCACCAACAGCCCCCCCACCCACACCCCATGCCAGCGAGCACCATCCACCAGCAGCCACCCGTCACATACGGACCACAGCCCCACCCGGGGGCTCATGCGGCCGCCTCCCAGCCGCACCCCGGCACCACAGCCAGTCAAGAACCGCAAGGGCCACATGGCGCACACACGCAACACCCACACGACCCACAGGGACGCCCGGACCCCCAGCCAGCACAACACCCACCCCCGCCCTCCCCGGCCCACCACCACCAGCAGCCCCCCCACCCACACCCCATACCAGCGAGCACCATCCACCAGCAGCCACCCATTACATACGGACCACAGCCCCACCCGGACGCTCATGCGGCCGCCTCCCACCCACACCCCGGCACCACAACCAGTCAAGAACCGCAAGGGCCGCACGGCGCACACACGCAACACCCACACGACCCACAGGGACGCCCAGACCCCCAGCCAGCACAACACCCACCCCCGCCCCCCCCACCACCAACAGCGCCACCCCCACACCACCCCCCCCCGCCCCCCCCCCGAGACCAGGCCACGGACACAACACGCGGCAGCCAGCACCAGCCAATTGACGTCGATACCCCCGCCGACACACGCCACCGCGAATCCCCCCTCCCGCGACCGCCACAAGAGACCCCATCACCGGACCCCACGCGCGACAACGACGACCACCCCCCCCAACCCACACCACCCCCCCCATCACACCCCGCACCACCAGCCGCCGCACCGGCCGAACCCTACGCCCTACACAACCCCGCAGCGGTACGGCAGCACCTCCGGGGACTCGGGGAACAGGACGTCGTGCTGTACCTCCGCACCTCCGGCACCAGCACCCCCATCCGGGCGGCCACCCTGGTTCAGGCGGCCAACCTGGGGGAAGGCGTCAGAGACTTCCTCTTCGACGCCTTCCTCCACGTCGCCCGACACGAGCGCCCCCCACGCGCCACCCCAGACAGCGAGAGCCCGCCCCCCACGGGGAGCCGGATCTGGGTGCCCCCCATCGACTGGGGGCGACACCTGGTCGGACACCCCGTGCCGGGGCGGGTGGACACCAAGGGCCGCACCCGCTACCACGAGCCCGACATGGCCCACCCCCCACCCGACGCCACCCCCGACAGCACCAAAGAGTGGGAGCGGGAAACATGGGTAGCCCGGATGGCCCCCCTGAGCAACTTCCGGCACCACGTCCCGGGGGACATCCCCACCCCCGACGAGCAGCAGCCAGCCCCCTCCACGTACATGACCCTCATGTACAATCTGCACTACACCCTCTCCACCACCAACTACCACGCACCCACAGACCACTGGGTGGTACACGGCACCGACTCCCTCCTCCCCGCCGACTACACCCCCCCCCCACACAACCCAGGCCCCGACACGTACGCCAGGGGGGACGACCCGGACGACCCCCACATCTGGGGCACGTGGGAACCCAAATCCCTGGACACGCTGCTCTCCATCCGCAGCGGCTACCAGGGCCTTGGTAGGGCGATGTATTGCCTCGCCAAGTGGACCCAACGGACCTGGGGGATCCCCACGGACCGATGGGTGTGGGTGGTCACGCTGCGCCCCCAGCAGAGGGAAGCCCCCCCAAACCGCAGGGGACCCACCCCCCGACGCCCCACCACCCCACAACTATGCCCGTACATGGTGGCAGCCCGCCTCATGACGCTGCTGTGGCTGGGCCCAGACACCCCCACCCAAAACTACCCCCACCTCACAGAGGAGGACATGCCCGGCATCCAGCAATGCTTCTTCCAGACCCTCGACTACCTCCAGCAAACACACCCGCACGTCCTGGAGCAGATATGGCCACCCCCCGGGTAACCCACGTGCCCGCGCAGCCGAGACAACGCCGCCACGCCAGCACCAGCACGCACGGATCACCAGGGAAAACGCGCGCACACGCCCGGTGCCCGAGCCTGCACCCTCGTTCTCGCTACTTACAGGACCCAGCATCATACGCCCGCCCCCGAAGCCCAGGACCCTCCGCCGTCTCCCACAGCCTTCTCCTCCGCCTCCGACTCCACAACCTCCACCACCACGACCACCTCATCCACCACCACCACCACGTCCTCATCCAGCACTCCACCCCCCAGGCCGCGGGGGACACCTCCCAAACGGGCCTCCAAACCTGCCCCCACCGCGAGCAGCCCCACCGCCGCCGAGGCCCACGCCCCGACGAAGCCCACACCCACGACCCAGCCGAAACCCAAGGCCGCCGCCAAACGGCCACCCAAACCCGCCAGCACGCCACGACCGCAACCCGCAGCCAAGCCCAAACCCAAGCCCAAACCCGGCGCCACGACGGCAGCGTGAGCCCGGCCCCCCGAGGACGTCCTCTACGACATCCAGCCCCAGCCGTCCCAGGCCCGAAGGCAGCAGCGCCCAGCGCGGCGCCCCCCCACCGTCACCGACGCCACCGCCACCACCTTCATGGCGGAGCGTGCTGCGGCCGAAGCGCGACGCACCTCGTCCCGCCACCTCTCAAAGCCCGCACCCCAGGCCCACGGGCCGCTCCCGACCAAGCCAGAACGACGCCAGGGTCCATCAGCAGCGTCCCCACCCCCCTACCAACCCTCGATGACAGCCCACATACAACGCATGCCCCACTACCGCCGCCGCCGCGAGTCCCCGCCCAACCCCGAGGCGAAGACCGTACGCGAACACCCGCTGGTCCTCATCCGCGTGCGCCCCCACTCTCCACGCACCCCCACGGAACAGGACTACGAGGAATCCCCCAGGCCCGCCACCGCCACCGGTCCCCACGACCCCGTCACACCCACCCACACCCACTCCCCCGCCCAAGACCGCAGGCCCGCCCAGGAACAGTGGTGGCAGCGCTGGACCCACACGCAGCTCTGGGAGCTGCGAAAGTGGGCCCGGGGAGAGCCCTCCCTCGAGGGCCTGGTCCATCGGCCCCGCAAGGGGTCGGTGGAGAACTGCCGCCTCCAGCCAACGGGGGGTGGATGCCGCAGGCCGCATGGGAAGCCATGCTGGCCGATGCGCTCCACCCCCTGGGAGTCCACCCCCGCAACCTCCCCGCGCCCCAGGACCACCCGTATGTCCTCAGGCGCCTGCGGGAGACCCTCCAGGAAACGCAGCGAGACGGCATCCGCCTGTGGGACATCACCCAAAGCCCAGGCCCGCACACACACACCCCCTCACCACCCCACAAGCGTCGGCGCACCGACACCGGCGACACCCACAGCACCCCAGGAGCCCTGCGCGCCACACAACACGACGCACCTGACCCCCCGGCCAGCGGCGCCGCCATCTAACCCCGTTACCCAGCAAACCACCACCACGGGGCGCCACGCCAGGCCCCGCCCAGAAGTCACCAAACGAACCGGACGCCGAAGGAAGCCAACGCACGGTACAACGAGCACCACTACGCCCAAAGGCACCGAACCCAGGCCCGCTAACGTCGCAACCGCCTAACCGAGCCAGAACCAAAGCACAAGTCAAACCCGAGCCACATCCTGAGACCGCTAACCCTTGACTCCTAACCAAGCCCGCCGAGGGAACAACGTAACCACAGCCCACACCCACAGCCCACACAGCCGCCTAACCAGCCAGCTCCAGAAGCAAAGAGACACCTCACCAAACCCGGCCTGACCCAAGCCCGTGTACATCAGGACGCGCGAGCCGCACCCCTGGGGCGCTACCGCCGCCACAGCACCGACGACACACACCAGAGGACACAACGCTATTGCACCGCCGCACCAGCTGCCCATGCCTGTGCCTGCAGTGTACGCGCGCCCCTGTTTTTCTCTTTTTTGTTTTTTCTTTTTTCTTCCCAACAAAAAAAAAAAAAAAACAAGTAAAAAAAAAAACAAGTAAAAAAAAAAACGAAAATTAGGGGGGGAGGAAGAGGGACACAACCACCCATGGCACACGCGCACCGCACACAGCACGCACACCGGTGAACAGGAGCCCAGTGGCCCAGGACACCGCACATGCAACACAACACACCGAGCGAGCACACCGGTGAACAGGAGCAAGCCAGCCCAGGACACCGCAGACACACCACAGCAAACCGCGCGTGCACACCGGTGAACAGGAGCCCAGCGGCCCAGGACACTGCACACACATAGGGCGGCCGAGGGACAGGAAAGAACCAATACCCCATGGGTCGGACGCACTGGGGCGACCCAGCCAACCCACCGGGCCAGTGGCAGGAGCGGTGCTCCAAGGCCACTGGTCCGAGCCCGGCCAGGCTGCATCGGGGACCATGGCAAACGTCACCGGGAGCCATGGAAGCAACCGGTGACAGGCGAGCCGGTACACAGTCCAGGAGGGGGTCACCTGCCAAGCAGAGTGGCCCCGCAACTCAAGCCACAAGGGTGAGGCGGTCGTACCGTAGACAAGCGGGAGCAATACCCCTTGTGGTGAGAGATACTCCACGCGGCTGGGCAGCCCCCCAGAGCTGCCGCCCAAAGGAGGGGGCATGTGGCCCTACCCATGGACACATGTGGGGACACCCTCCCACCTGGGACACATGGACCGGGTGGCCGCGACAATGCCTTCCCAAGCACATGCGGGAGCGGCTCAAGAGGCACCTGACATAGGGCAGTGGGAGGGACAGGACGTCCCCTTGGTAAGACCTTCTTCCTGCAATGTCAAAGGAGGCATCCCGAGCTCCCGAAGATACCTACCCTACCTACCTGCTCCGCGTGTGTTAAGAAGAGGTGTTTGCGGTGTACCATTTGGGCCGCTGCTCTGCGGACTGCTTCTAGCTGGAGGTGCGCTGCTGCCTCCATGGGGCTTTCCGTGTGTTTGGTGAGGTGTCGGTGCAGGGCCTGTGTCACCGCACCTCTCATGGTGGCTTCTTTGACCAGGGGATCCCGGAAGAGGTGTTTGGTGGCCTGGTGTGCGTGGCTGTGGGTTGGCCATCCTTCGTGTTGTCGTAGGGTTTCCGCCGGGGACCAGCACACTAGCGTGTCCCTGCCTGTATGGAGGGGGCATTTCTTGAAGTGTTCCCAGTCCTCCGGGGTGGTGTGGTCACACGGGCAACGGGTGTGTTCTTCGGGGACGTGGTTGTGCTTGCAGGCAAGCCATCTGGCGACCCTGGTGAGGAATGGTAGTTGCTCCCTGAGGAGCTGGATGCGTCATTTTTGGAGGTGGGCTGGGACGTTTGCTTGGCGCAGTGCTGAGTGGTAGAGGGGGATTTGCAGTCTGTCCTGGAGCTCCTGGATGTGCGCCCGGCTGTCTGCGTCGCCGAGCACGCGGGCGAGATGTTGGATGGGGTTGGGGTAGTGGTATGCTCTGTCGTGGGAGGAATAGGGGGCGTCCTCTGGTACCCAGTCTGGGGTCTGATGGGGCTCGGGTACGGGGGGTATGTGTTGGAGGTGTATGTGGTTTCGGCCGAGGTCAGGGATCTGGAGGGTTGGTAGGTGCGTTGTGCGCTGGTGTACTGCCTGGTTGTCGACCTTACCGTTTCCGTATCGGTGTCTGTGGGACTCTTGTTTCACGATGTGGAGTTGGACGTAGGGGGGAAGGCTGCGAAGGGCTTTCCAGAGCAGCAGTGCCTGGGTGCCGAGGCTCGTCGCGGTGGCTTTCTGAAGTGGTTGCCTTGCTAGGCGGAGGAGCAGGTGTGTGTCGACAGTGGCATCTACCACTAACCAGACCCGGACGATGTGCGGGAGGTGGGCGGGTAGGTGAACCGCGATCTCGGCGATTGCGTCGGCCATGGCCCCTAGCTCCCCGTGGGAGGAGGCCCCGTAGGTGGTGTGGCCCGTGTGGTGGTCCATGTGGTAGTGTCCCCCGGTGTGGGTTAGCTGCAGGGTGGCCCCCCCGGTGATGGGGGTGAGGGCAGATTCGCCTGAGGCGTCGGTGACGAAGTGCCGGTCCGCCAGTGATGGTTTTGGGAGGCGGCATGGCTTCATGGGCAGGTAGGCGTATATGGCGAGGCCCAAGGTGAGGTGGGCTACTGGGGTTGTGGGCTGCAGGACGGGGGTGGCGTACACCCCTATTCCTTTGGAGATGATGTGTTTCGCTTGGGGGGACATGGCTATGAGTCCCTGTTCTGGCTGTCCTTGTGTGAGGTAGGAGTAGATGTAGTGGAGGATGTAGGCTGTGTCTGGGTTTAGGTCGTGGCATGTGAGGGTTTGTGTTCGGTGCTCCGGTGTGTGGCAGGAGTGGTGGAGCGGATAGTAGGCGTGCTCGTGCTTGCCTGTTGTGCCTGGTTCGTACATGCTGTAACGGATGGCGACCCCTGCCGGGTCGGGGCGGGGCCGGGTGGGTGTAGTGGTTAAGAGCCAGTTGGGCGCGTGGTCGGGGTTCCACGCTACCGTGGGGTTGGTGTCGGTGCGGTGGAACCATGGGGCTACCCATGCGTAGGCCTGTGGTGGTAGCCGGGTTGTGGGGTGGGTGTGGTGGCGTGCTATGAGGTGTAGTACGGGCCATGGCGTGGTTGGTGCCTGGGGGTCACAGGCCCAACATATGCGTGGCATGCTCTGGGAGTCATGGGGGACCCGTGATAGTCTCGGGCGGTCATGTGGTGCTTCGGTATGCGCCCTTTTGCCCCGTGGAGGATGACGGTGGTCTGCGTGGGTTTGGCTTCATTTGGGGCCAGTAGTAGGGTTAGTGGTTGGACTGGGCCCGTCACCAGGGGGACGGGTTCGTGTTTCGAGCCAGTGGGTGCGTAGGGTGGTGTCGCTGGGATGGGTCGGGGTCATTGCTTTTTGAAATCTCGGTAGGCTGCTCGCATGTCATTGCTTCCCGGCAGAGTGTGTCCCGCTGCTCGTGCCGTCTGCGTGAGGTACTGGTGGAAGAGGCGGTATTGAGGCCATTCGGGAAGCTGTAGAAAGGGGGTGTGGTGTGCCCCGCTGTGGTGCAGGACCCGCATTTGGGGGAGGGTGACGTATACTACGGTGATGGAGGCCCCGCCAAGGTCTATGGTGTGGATGGTGCCCTTGCGGTGATGGTGGAGGTCCCCGCAGAGTACCGCTAGAGGCTCTTCCTCTGGGCACGTGTGGTTGGTGAGTATGGCGTGGTGTGGGGATGGGAGGAGAAGCTGCAGGTGGTTCCACAGGCGCGTGTTCATGTCGGTGGGCATGCCCGTCTGGTGGAGTACCCAGCGCGGGCATGTGTTGCGGGCCCGTTGTGCGGCTTGCAGGCGGATTGTGGTGACCTCGCGGACCTCCGCTGAGTGGTTGTGGGTCATGCGGTGAAGGAGGAGGGCGGTGTGTCTGGTGTAGGCCGCTTTCACCTCGTCCCCTATGGCGTCCCCATAGTGGGGCCATGCCGCTCGCATGGCGCGGGTGCATATCGAGGTGGGCCAGGCCCCGTGTGCTGCCCATGCCTTGGTCACGGCGCGTGTGGCCGGCTGGAGGGCGGTGGTGGGGTGTGTCAGGTGGAGTGCTTGGAAGCCTATGGAGGCGTTCGAGACCCCGGTGAGGTAGTACGCCAGGCTCTGGTGGGACAGGGAGAGGGCCTTGGTGGTCGGGGACGCATATCTGGGGAGATGAGCGAGGTGTGATTGCAACTTGGAAGGGGGGGTGGCGTCCTCAGGGTTCGCGGCCTGGATTAACCCCAGGTGGGTGGTGGTTGTCACGACTTGCATGGGGGGCCCTTTTGGCCCTAGGGTGGGGGCTGTGGCAGACCCCTTGATCATGGCCACTGACCATGTGGGGTGGACGATGAGGTTGTTGTGGGAGAGGTAGGAGACAGTCACGTCCAGTAAGTCATTGGCCTGTTGGGTGACCGTTGGCCCAGGGTCCGGGGCATGGGGTTCGTGTGGGGAGTGTGCGACCATGAGGTTGGTGTTGTCCGCGAAGCCCACCAGGGGGGAGAGGAGGGGGTAGGGTGCGTAGGCCGGGTAATCCTGCTCGATTGCGAGGGCCAGGGGGAGCGTCACGAGAAGGTACAGGGAGGGGCCTTCTGCTCCTCGTTGGGGGACCCCGCTGGCTGGCTCCAGGAAGGGGGTGAGGCCCTCTCCAGTGCGGACCGTGTATTTCCGGGTGCGGTTGTAGCCGGAGGCGAAGTTGTAGAAGGGGAGGCCTAGGCGTTTCCACACCGCTCCTAGAAGGAGCCAGGGGGTGATCGGGAAAGCTCCTTTGACGCCGAGGGAGGCGATGATGGGGTCTACCGGGTCCATGTCGGCCATGGTGTCCTGGAGGAAGATGGCCTCGTGTGGGGACCGGCCTGGGATGGCCCCCCAGAGGCTGGCGGGTATGTGGGGGTCCAGGTGG
The DNA here is from genome assembly GCA_964036045.1 of Eutreptiella sp. 'Long Island Sound 2002'. Classification (NCBI taxonomy): domain Eukaryota; phylum Euglenozoa; class Euglenophyceae; order Eutreptiales; family Eutreptiaceae; genus Eutreptiella; species Eutreptiella sp. 'Long Island Sound 2002'. The sequence continues at coordinate 91,361,872 of OZ038380.1, read as the reverse complement.
GGGCGGATGCGGCGTAGGAGGGTGGTCCAGGCAATTTTGACCTCCGTGACTGCACAGACTATGGGGCGCCAGTTGTCCGGGTTTGTGCAGTCCCCTTTTTTGTAGAGGGGGCGGACAACGTTTGCCCAGTCTGGTGGCAGGGGGGTCTGCCCGGTGACGATGTCCCAGAGGCGGTGGGCGAGGATGCGGAGGAGGTGGGCGGGGAGATGGTAGTATGCCTCCGCGGGGAGGCCGTTGTAGCCTGGGGTTTTGTGTTGCCGGAGACTGTGGATGGCCTTCCGGACTTCGTGGATGGTGAAGGGGCGCTTTTTCAGTTGCCTCCTCTGGGCGTGGTTGAAGACCCGAGGGAGGCGGTCGATTTTGGCCTGGGTGTCCGCGTCCAGTGTGTCTTGGGTGGGCGTGTGTTGCCGGAGGAAGCTGTCTTGGGTGGCTTGGAGCACTGTGGCTGGGTCGTTGGTGAGGGAGCCGTCCTCCTACCGAAGCGTGGTGATGGTGCGGTAGCCGGTGTCGGTCATGGCGTCGTTGAGCTGGCGGATGGCCTTGTAGGGGAGTTCATGTTGCGCATACCGCTCGTGTTCCTGGGCGATGCGCTGTTGCCTGTGGATGTGCCACCACTGCAGGTCTGCCCTGATGTGGGCTATCTGCGTCCTGCAGTTGTGTATCTGGCGGCGGGTTTGGGCGGTGTCGGTGTGGAGGAGGGTCGCCAGTTGTTGCTTTGCATGCCAGAGGTCATGGAGCATGTCCCCCAGGGCCGTGGGTGGTTGGTCGTCGTCAGTGTGGGGGTGTTGCTGGAAGCCGCAGGCGACGTCGGCCGTGCGCATGGCTGTGACACCTTTGATTTTACCGGGCACAAAGTGGCCAAAACCCAGATTCTATCCAAATGGTTGACAAAATTGACACATCTTTGTTGTGTATAAAGCTTGTTTTGAAAATTTTGTGGTTTTTGCCTATCATTCATAATAAGAGTTGACGCATGGCTCATTTTGGGTGCCAAGATGTCATGCACATCCAATATTTCGGGCAAAACAAAAACTCAATTTGTGTGGACAAATGAATTACTTACTTGTCCAACACAATACAAAATGGAAACCATTGCAATGTATGTAGACAACATAGATTGACCCTGGTCGACACACGATTCACATTGTCCTTGTGCTTTTTGTCTTGCACCATGCAGTTATAATGTTGTATGTTCGTCAATACCCCAACTTTTCATAACAAACATTTCACTAAAAAAATCATACAGCTGCACGATGCACATTCGGGCTTCAAATTATTGCTGTGTGCTGTACCTTCAGTTCAGGGTTCAAGAACAGCTGTAATCAGTTTACTGACATATGCAGAGCAGACAACTGGCTGCACCGTACCACCTACACAGCTGCAGAGCTGCACAGCAATCTGCACAGCTGCACGATGCACATTCGAACTTCAAAGCATTGCTGTGTGCTGTACCTTCAGTTGAGGGTTCAAAAAAAGCAGCAATGAGTTTACTGACATATGCACAGCAGACAACTGGCTGCACCGTACCACCTAACTACCATCAACGAATCGTAATCTGCAAAATGAGTCTTGCACATGCAAAACCACTGCATGTCAGCATAACAGCAACAACTAATGGATGCAGGAAATGCCTGTGCTGCCATCAATTCTTGCCAAGCACGCAGTGGGTTGTTGCACTTCAGCGGGTTGCTGATAAATATTAACTGGTGAAGCAACAGAAAAATTGTCATCGCTGTGTGTTGTACCTTCAGCAGATGGTTCGAAAACAGCTGTAATCAATTAACTTACAAATTCAGAAGAGGCCACTGGCTGAACTGTAACTCTGACTACCATCAACGAATCGTAATATTCAAAATGAGTCTTGCAGCTGCAAAGTCGCTGCGTTTCAGCAACAGCTAATGGATGGAGGAACACAAAAAAACATGCAGTGCGCTCCATGCCTCTGGTGTCAGCAAACTTGGCACAATGTGCAGTGGGTTGTTGTGCAGCAATGGTTTGCTGAGAAATAATCACTGATCAAGAAACAGAGAAGTAGCTCAAGTTAAGCAATCAAACATTGTGACTGTCCCTGCTGGCCTTGCAGAAGCTGCTGCTGCTGCTGCCCCTGCAGAAGTTGCTGCAACAGCTGCCCCTGCTTTCTCAACCATTCAAGACAGCTTGAACCACCACTGCACCACAAACCGAGTTCTCAGTTACCCACTCACCTCAATTCTCAACTTAATTTCAAAAACCTGGGCCAACCTTTGTGACACGAAGTTCTTTAGCGCCTTGTACGCTGCGACCAGTTCAAACCGAGTTCTCAGTTAACCACACACCTTAGTTCTCAGTGTCATTTCAAAAACCTTTGTGACGCGAAGTTCTTTAGCGCCTCGTACGGTGCGACCAGTTCAAAACGAGTTCTCAGTTAACCACACACCTCAGTTCTCATCGTCATTTCAAAAGCCTGCGGCAACCTTTGTGAACGAAGTTCTTTGGAGCCTCGTACGCTGCAACCAGTTCAAGCCGAGTTCTGAGTTACCTGCACACCTCAGTTCTCAAAGTCAGTTCAAAAACCTGTGCCAACCTTTGTGAAGCAAAATTCTTTTGAGCATCGTAGGGTGGGACCAATTCAAACTGACTTCTCAGTTAACCACACACCTCAGTTCTCAATGTCACTTCAAACACCTGCCAACCTTTGTGAAGCCTAGTTCTTTTGAGCATTGTGCGGTGCAAAGGGCCCGTGCCTGCAAGTTTGAGACTATTTGCCAAAGATGAGCTACAAAGCCTGACCGTTGGAATGGGTACTTCTGCACCACAGGAGATCCCTTTTCAGGGAGAGTCAAGGGTTGCAGAACAGGCTTTGCAACAAATCAGGCAAATAGTAAACTCACAGAGCCAAGACTGGGCAAAGAAGGCACAACACAAGCAAGTGCACAGCACGTCAACTGTCAACTGTTCCTAAACCTTTACCAGCAACACAAATCAAGTCCCAGGGACCTCAGTTCTCAACAGTTCTCACCAGTTCAACGTTGTGTTTGCAAGCAAGGCAAAACAAAGGCAATTGCAAAGCATTAGTCAGAAATGTTGTGTCAAAATTTAGCAGTCAATAGCCGGAAATGTCCGGAGCGATCTGCACTACAGCTGAGCAGCACAAAAACAGCAGAACAACAATATTAAAACGACTTTTGGCAGGCATCTTTAGATTCAACCACAGCATTGTAATATTCTGACACATCCACACTTTTGTGCCAAGGAATCAAATGTATTCAAGCAATGGATTTTGCAAAAATTCATGTTTGAACGACAAATTTTTGGCACCGCGGCCGTTTCAGATCCAGTGAGCCGTTTCAGATCCAGTGCGGTAGCGTAAATGCGGTTTTGGCCGCAGAATGCCCCACAAAATCATAGGTGAGTAGGTCGGTGGGGTCTGGTTGGATGCGCCGGGCGCGGTCTATGGCCCTGTGATATTGGGACCAGGCCTGTTTGTCATGCAGTGGGGGCATCTTCAGGGGGGGTGGTAGGCCTTGGTCCGCATCCTCTGCAAGGCTGGGGGGAAGGTTGGGGATGGTGAGGCGGATGTGCAGGGGGCAATGGCCTGTGGGTCCCAGGGGGAAGGGTCCGTATCGGGCCTCTGCCCGGATGATGGAGGTGGGGTCGCCATAGCATACGTCGATGCGGGACAGGGCGGCATCTGCTTGGTGGGGGAAGTGGGATGGTTGGCCTTCGAGGTTGGCCGTCAGGTCCACGAGCCCCAGCATTTCGATGGTGTCGCAGACTGCATGATCCTGGGGTGTGGCCTGTCCCCTTCGATCCGCCGGGGTGGGGGCGGCGTTCATGTCGCGGATGATGATTGTTGGGGCGAGCATGGCCATCTGGCGGTATGCCTCGGCTCCCACCATGATATGCCATGTCCCTCCATTGACATAACTTCACGTTAAAAATACGTAGGAACCCATGGAAAGTTGCTATGCAACCCCAACACCCATGCGGCACACTCGAAAGTCGCATTAAAATATTCGGTTGCACGGTCCAAGAGTTATATATCACTTTATACCCTCTTGACCCTTTTCCCTTGCTACACCGGGCATGTGCACACACCAAAGGCGTTTGATGCTTTCTAAATTAAGTTGAGACCACGGCAGTTCCAACCCAACCTTCCTTATTCTCATTCCTCACACTCGCGCGTAGATATGGCTCTTCAAAGTGATCCAACGATTCGTTTTTGTTTCCCTTATATCTCCAAGTCAAATGGGTGGCAAGTATAAGGGAAACCTGATTCGGGCATAGGGAAAGGAGTATGACCAATCGAAGAAGTCCAAATCAAGTGCGGCGATGTCGAAGTCGAAAATCCGATTTCGACATCACGAAAAATTCGGATTAAAGTTTCGAGTGCTTATTTAGAAAAATGCGGAAGCAACGAACCCTTTACAGATGAAATCTGACCCTTCAGAAACGTTTCCGCCAAAATATCTGGAAATAACAGTTAACCAATCGGTTAACGCAAAATCGCGAGCCAACTGACAGTCGCCGATACATTGACCATCAGAACGAAAGGCTGAAAAATTACGGAAACATTATGATAATAAAACCCTGTTGATTCCTGATATTCCGATATATAAATCTCCGCTGGCGGTGCCTCGGTTCTGAATATGGCCGCTCATAGCCGGAATGGCCAAACCTATCACACTATCACATCGGGTTAGTCCAGGTGGATGGGAGAGTATGATATCAGCCAATGGCGGCTTGCCGGCACATGGATACACACCCCAAGTGACCCCAAGATGGCCACGGGGGTCCGAACCGGCTTCACCCCCCTTCTCAGAGCGTTGTATCCGCTCGGAAACCAATGAAGAGAGGACGGGAGGACCCCAATGGGCTCCAAACCCCCCCTCCATGTCCCAAGGACACATGGAGGCCCCAAACACGTCGTAGGCGTCCTGCATGCCCCAAGGGAGGGGTGAGCACACTGATAATCAGCGCCCCACGCCATATCCGGTCTCCTCTTGATCTACAACATGGACCAAGGGGATCAAAGATAGAAAAACGTCGTCGGTCGACCTAAATAAGTATACCACAATGCAATATATATGTGGAGATCGAGTGAAGGGGGTATATGGCCGATCAAGGCCGAAAAATCCCCGGATGAACGCCCTCACTTGTCTCCCCATTCACAGAAACAAACAAAATGCCAAGGGGGGATCCATTACGGTGCTACAGCAGCAACCAAATGGACCAATACGTCCTTGACATCCAAAGAAATACCCTTTTTCTTTAGGTAGTCCATCCAGACCGTGGTATACCTCGGCACGAAACTGCTCGGAGGTTCCCACGAGTCCCTGGACGCGGCGAATCCCTTCCATCGGACTTTATAAAGCCTTCCCCCAGGCGTCCCCGGGTCCGGCTTGTCCGCCAGGATCTTCTCCGCGGTGAAATCGTCGTCCTCACCCTCGTCGTTCGAGTCCACATCGTTGGCCGTGAACTCGAAGGTGACGGGACGTCCGCTGGGGTCTGGTGCTCGGGGACGAAGCTGGGTATGGTCGCGGTCCAGGATCTTGTTATCCCCCACACGAACCGCATACACATCCTGTCCGACCTTCCGCACAATTACCCCCGGCACATACCAAGATGCCTGCCGATGCCTGGACAGGACATCCCTGTGGTGCCGCTCTACCCACACAGTGTCTTGGAGAGCATACTTTTGGACTTTTCCTTGCTTGAAGTACTTGGCCCTCTTGTCATGCTCGTCCTGAAGTGCCTTGCACACTTTGGCCGCCGTGTCGTCCGCCTCAGACATCATAGCGTTCGCATCCCGGGCCACTTTGCCATGGTTCATCCACGGGAGAGTGCGTGACACTCGATCCCGTAGGAACATGATGCGATGGGGTGACAGTCCAGTGGGTCCCGGAAGGTCGTGATACGCCTGGAGCACTCTCCACAGCGAGTTATACCAGTTCCGGCCCGGTTCGTCAATGTGTAGCTGGCGGAACTTCTCGAACATCTGCCGCCCGGCCACCTCAGCACGGCCATTCGACCGGCTGTGGTACGCCACGGTCTTGGCATGCCGAATCCCCATGTGCTTGCACATCGTCTTGAACCACGTCCCCACGAATTGACTGCCCCTATCGCTGCAGATGACAGCTGGGATATCGAAAATCGTCAGCCAATGCCTGATCATGGCATTAGCGACGGTCTTGGCCTGCAGCCCCACTCCATGCTTGTCCTTCTTGTCCTTCTTCTTGGACTTCTTGCCCGGGACTGCCACGATATACCCGCTGTGCCTGTCCACCGCTAGGATGACACAATCATATGTCTCTCCTTCCACGGTAACCTCCGGCATGGCGAACACATCCATGGCCTCGGACCGCATAGGGGCCTCCGGTATAGCCGTATACACCGGGTTGCCCGCTGTGGAGTGGTTAGGGCTCTTCGTGGCCCGACACACGGCACAATCGCTGCAGTACCTATCCAGGATGGCGTAGTACCCCGGAGGGAACTTGAAACGCCACTCCAGGTCCTGCTGCATCTTGTCTCGGCCAGGGTGCATGAGCTGGGCGTTGTGCCAATGGTCAATGAGCTCCTCCACTCGGTTCTCGGGCACCAGCAGCTTGTCCTTGAGGAACAACTTGTCCCCATCCTCGGTCAAGCCCTCGGGCCATTCGTCGTCCGACGGGGCGCTCACGGCATTCCAGTACTCGCTCCAGTGCTCGGATGCCGCGTAGTCATCCGACCAGTCCTCTGTGAGCACCGACTTGACTAGCTCTACAGGGGCCACCATCCATTGCTCGAGGGTTTCCTCTCGAATAGCTTGGACGCGGGCACCCCGGAACTTGGCCAGGTCCGTACGGTTTGCCATCACCACAAAGGACTTGACCCCCTCTTGCTCCATGACCTTCTCCATTTCGATGATGCGCTTGGCCTCCTCGGTCTCCTCAGCGTCCCCATGGCTGGATATGTCCATCCACGCCTTGCCCGCGGGGTAGGCCCAGCGACTGAGGCAATCTGCCACAGTGTTGTCCTTCCCCGGGATATACACGACGCTGAGGTCGAACTTGGCGAACGTCTCGTGTCATCGGGCCCTCCTAGCCGCTGGTCCTGAGGGGGTGTCGACATGCTCCTTGTGCCAGCTCTGTAGGGACTGGTGGTCCGTGCAAACCACTACCGGCTGCAGTCCGATGTGGCCAGACCACTTCCTGAGCGCACATACAATGGCGTATGTCTCCTTCTCCCTCGCGGTCCATGTTCGGCGTTGGCCCTCGGCCAGGATCCTGCTCCAAAACGCCACGGGAACATGAGTCCCGTCGTCCCGGACTTGCTCGAGGACTGCCCCCACGGCATAGTCCGAGGCGTCTGTCCGTAGCACGAATCCCTTGTCCGGGTCCACCAGGAACAACCCCAACTGCCCCAGGAGTCGCTCCTTCAGGCGGTTGAACGCATCCTCAGCCTCAGGGGTCCAGGCAAGCTTCTTCTTGCTCCCCTTCCGGCCATCGAACTTGCCCACTTGCAGCATCTTGTGCAGCGGCCCCGACAGTTCTGCATACATCCGGACATAGCCCGAATAGTAGTTGCAGAACCCCATGAAGGACCGGAGTTCGCTGATGGTCTGGGGCTTCTCCCAGTGGTGCAGGGACGCCAGCTTCCCAGGCATGGGACGGCGTTGCCCGTGACCAACCACGTGACCCGCGAACTCCACTTCCTTCACGAATAGTGAGGCTTTGGTGGGCTTGCACACCATGTTGTGTTTGTCCAACTCGCTGAGCACTCGGCGCAGATCCTTCTCATGCGCGTCGATGAGCTCGTCCTCAGTCATGTTCTCCGTGCCGGACCCGATGATGATGTCATCCACGAAGGGATCGGCACAGTCCCGGACAGGACCGAGTAGGTCCTCCATCATGCGCTGGAAAACGGCGTTGCCATTCTTGGCACCCATAGGCACCACTTTCCACTGCATGGGCCCAAGCGGCGTCGACATCGCTGTGCAGGGCCTGGAGTCCGGGTGTAGCGGCATCTGCTGGTAACCGTGTTTCAGGTCCAACACCGTGAAGATCCGCTTTTTCTGTTGCTTTTGGAGGATGGAGTCGATCAGGGGGAGCGAGTACCAGTCGTGCTCGGTCTGCTCGTTCAAACCTCTGTAATCAACCACCAACCTCCACTCGCCCTTCTCCTTCTTGGGCACGATGAAGGCTGGGCTGGCCCACTCACTGTCGGAGGGTTCGATCCATCCCCGCTCAATGAACTCGGCCAACAGCTTCTTCATGGCCTCGGCCCGATCGCCCTGAAGTTGGTACTCCCGATGACGATAGATCTTCGGGTTCGGCTTCAGCTTGATCTTCGCTGTACCAAACCTCCCACGATCTGGAGGGTTCTTGTTGGCGACGCCACTGAATAGCCGCGGATAGGCCCTGATCAGCCTCTCCTTCAGCTCGGCGACCTTCGGGTTCTCCTGGGCCTCTTCAGCCGCTTGCTTCGGTATAGATACAACCGACCGCACTGCGGTATAGGCCTCTTCTGGGTCCGATTCCGACTTCTCCTCGTCCGATATGCCGTCTTCATCGTCGTGGGGAGCTCTTCCCACCGATAACCGTCGGAAATTTGCGGCCTCGGGCTGGTGACTGTCGCTATCGGCACCCATTCTTGGAAAATCCCATGTTGGTGGGTCCGACCAAACCGGACCATCGTATTGGTCCGCGATGTGATCCAGGACCCTCGCCACGAACTCGTCCTTCTCGTACTTGCCGGTGACCAACATCTTGTCATCCCACCAATGCGGAGATGTGACCATGGCCCGCCTCTTCTTGGCTGCCACACGGTCGTGCATCCCCATCCGCATGTAGTTGACAACGTCGTCGATCTCGGCGTGGGACAGAACGTCAATGCCATCAATTGGCTGATCCGTCCCCTCCTTGGGCTCAAACATGACCTTCATGGGCACCGCCTCCACCCTACGGATGAATGCTTCATCACCCGTGGGCTGGGCTTGCGCCCCATCCACCAGGAAAGCCTTGGTACCCCACGCTTGACCCGGGGAGGGCATTGATACACCCTTGGCGTCGATGAACAACTCCTCCTCTGGCCCGAATGACATCTCGTTCAGGGTGATGGAGTCCAGCGTCGACTTGAGACCCTCCAGCGGACATGGGGTGGAACCTATGCCGGTTATGACCAGGATCCCCTTCGCCCTATCCGCGATGATCTTCTCCACCGTACGTCTGGTGTTATCCAGGGAGCCATGCCAATACATGGGTCCCCACTCCTTCAAACCCCAATGCCTGTGCCAGGCTGAGTCTCCTCGATGCCAATGCCTCCTACACTTCCGCAGAAGTGGTGCATCCCGGGAAGCGAAGACGTCCGTCTCGGGCACTTCAGCTCCCAGCGTCTGAATCATCCTGGTGTACACTTGCGGCGCCATTCCATACTCCGTGAGCTGAACTCCACGGTCTCCTCTGGACTTGACACCCACAGCTTGCACCGCTCCGACGATCCGATCCTCTTCCTCAGCGTTCCATTGGGATGACCCGCACGCATAATCCGTGGACAGCCATGTGAGGCATTCATCGTCCTCCCGGACCAGCGTTGCGCGATGGGGAAGGGCTCCAATGGCGTTGGCCACCATGAAGTCATACCCCATGATCATATCCCAATCAGTAATGTCGGCCACGTAGAAGTTCCCGGATAGAGTGCTTCTCTTCGCCTGATCAGGGCGGTTCAAGCGCTCATGTTCCCAGAATTCCATACTGATAGTGGCCTCATGGGTGCCACCACCCATGATCTCTCCATTGGCGACCTTCAGGCGGACCGGTCTCCGGCTGGGCTGCAGGAATTCCTCCTTGAACAACCCTCTCCGGACCAGACTCACCTGGGCACCCGTATCCACCAACACATCCACCACCTTCTCCTCTCGTCCGCACCGTACTCGCACTTTCAAGTGCAACTGCCGCTCGTCACCATGAGGTGTATGGACGACTCTCACGGCATGCAACTCTAGCACGTCCGGGTGCATCAGAACCTCAAGGGTATTGTCACGGATGGTGTAGATCCTGGGTTGGTCCTGCCCGTCCACGGGGCTCTCCGTGGTCGCTCCTTCCTTCTTGCCATGTCCCGTACCCACATGTACTTCCCTTGGCAGGGCGCTCCAGGGGTTGGGAGTGGCGAAACTCAGTGGTTTTGGCTCTTCCGGAGCCTTCTTCGGCACCCGATGTGCCTTCGCCTTCTCAGGGATTCCACTGATTTTCGGAGGAGAGACCTCCGAGGTCCCACTCCCGTGGGGGCTCCTCTAGACTTGGCTTCCCGCAGCCCCTTCCGGCTGCGATCCGCCAGGACTTTGTCCTCCACTTTGCTGGGCTTTGAGTTCCGCCAACGTCCTCAACATGTCCTCAGCAACTTCCTCGATCGACCTCACTCGTCGGTCTTGGCCAGGTCCACCACCATAGCCTCTTCCTCCGCCTTTTCCTTGGCCTTTGCCTTGGCCTTTTCCCCCGTCTCCGCCCTTCGCCTTCCAGTCGGAAATCCGCTGCTCCTTGGGCTTCTTCTCGGGGTGAGCGGCGAAGTAGGCCTTCTTGTCCGCCTCATACACCTTGCACTGACGGTGGTCGTGTGCATGGTTGTGTCCCTTGCCATAACAGACCCAGCACCCATCGTGCTGAGACCTGTACTCTCGGAACGAGAGCGGTGGGTTCCCGATCCTCCTTGGTCCTTCTCTGTTCTTCCTGGGTCCCACCTGGCTCCATCTGGACCGATCCTGCCCATGGTTCTTCACGTTGTGCGCCACGAACGCGAAGAAATGGGCCTCCTCGTGATCCTCCCGGGACCAGTGGTCTTGGCCACTTCCACTTCCATCCTCCACGGAGTTGGCCGTGTCCTCCTGGATCTCCCGATGATGGCTGTCGTCTCGGTGTCCTCGTTGTCCATGACCATGCCGATCCTGCACCCGGGCCTCGTTCTTCGCATTGAGCTTCAACTCCACCGTGATGTACTTCACGATCTCGTCCAGGCCCATGCGAGCGAAGATGACTTGCATCTTCAGCGGCTCCCCGCGCCTCCACTCCACGTTGTTGGGGCGCAGCAACCTTTGCCCCATGGAGTCCCCGAATACCTCCACGTACACGGCGTTCTTCAGGCCCAACATCCGGTCGGGTTCGCCCAGGTTCCTCCTGAAGAACTCCATGATGCCCGCATGGGTATCCTCCGCCGCCATAATCCTCACCGCCACCCGTCGCTTGGCGCGCTTCTTCTCCTCGTCCTCCACTCTCCTCTTCCAGCTGCCGGGGAGGACGTCCTTCAGCAAGTGGCGGATCTCACTGGCCTCGTTCCAGTCTTCCACCAACTTGAGGCATCTGCGGTACTTCCGCAGATACCGGTTCCACTCCCGGACCCGCAACTCACCGCGGTCCAGCGGCAGTGGAATGGACCACAGGTCCTCCAGCTTCTGGTTAGGAGCGTCCACCCGCTCCTCACCCTCCAGCCACTGGAGGCAGGCCTGCTCCGTGCGGATCAATCCTTCCCGGATCTGATCCCGCAGCTCCTCCTTGAGGTCCTGCGCCAGCCGGTGTGGGAATGTCCGGCATACCCACTTGTCCCGCGGCGCTCCCCGCATCTCGCCGACGACCTCCTCGGCGAAGTCCTCCCAGTCCAGGATGAAGTCATCCAGGTTGGACGGGTTCCCGTCATAATAGGGGATTTTGATTCCCCTGAGGTCGTCGATCCTGATGGCGTCTCCGACGTCTCCAGCCACCACTCCACCGAGACGGATACCACCTGTGGCCGGGGGGTTTGAGTACACTCCCCGTACATCCCTCTCCTCCATGGAGTGCGGTCCAGTTGGGCCTGAACCCATGGGGTTTGGAATGCGGGAAGGACTTCTTCCATCGGCCGTCCATATCCCCGTATTGGGGTCCTTCGCCCACAGATTTCCGCTTGGATGCCCTCGACCATGTCCGTCGGCCCTTCCCATGGTTTGCCCCTGCGTGGTCTGGTTCTGGATCTCCTCTTCCGCATAAACTGCATAGGTAGTCGTGGATGGCGGTAGATCCTGGGCGGCGTGGGACATCTGCACTGTCAGGCTCCTCGGGTCCGTGGCTACGTGCCCTTCCCGCATGGACCCAGCCGGTGCCGTGTGTTCCCCGAGCATTGTTGACTCGCTGAACAGGGGAACATACGGCAGCGCACCCGGGTCAACACGGGGAGGCGCGTATGGTGCCTCTGCAGGGCCGCCCATGGGTTTCTCCATGGCGCTCCTGAGGGTCTTAACCCGCTCCACCAGCTCTACCGCGGCCGGCTTTGCCGGGAGCTCCGGACCCGAGGCGAGGGGCTGTCGCTCCTCTAACCTTCTCAGGCGTCCCGACATGTCCTCCACTAAGTGGAGAAGGCTGTCCACCACTTGCTGCTGCTTCTGCAGGGCCAGCTCCAGATTCTCCCGGTATCGGGCCTGATCCGCTCGCAGCTCCTCCATGTGGTTCTCCGCGGCCGACTGGTCGTCCAGGATCCCCGCGACGTCCTCCTCTAGAGCGTCCTTGGCGTTGTCCAGGCGGTCAAGATGATTCACGATGGCGTCCATCCCCATCTTCGGGTACTTGCCCATGAGGAAGGACACGTGCTCACAGTGGCACGTAGCGTGCTTTCCGCCGGATTCAGCGCATCCCGCGGTTCTCGGCACCTCAGACTCATCGCCCATAGGCGTATCTCCTATGGCGTCCGTCTCTGGGCCCGTGTGCCGGGGCACAGGTGCCGTCCGGGCCCTGGCCGGCCTCTCCAAGCCCTCGGCGTCGTGCTGCAGGGCGGGCTCAGGGGCCGTATGCGCCCTGGCGATCGGCGCGGACATCTCCGGCTCCGAAGTTGGCTCGTGGGCTGTCCGATAGCCCTCGGAGTGCCCCTCGGATTCCCACAGCCTGACCGGGCTGGGGTCCGTGTCCATAGCCCCGGCGTCCCTTGCCGCGGACTTGGGTGACCCGCGCTTCCGATAGCGCCGGGCCCGTCCTCCACTGCTGCCTGAATGGCAAGCCTCATCAGAGTCCTCCGCGGCGGAGCGGAGGTTGCATGCCTTTCGGCAGCGACGCTCACACATGGAGACCAGGTCCTCCATGTCACGTCCTCCTCTTCCCGAGTGTCGTTCTTCTCTTCGGGCTTCAAATTCCGGAGTTCGCCATGCTCTTGAACGTCTCGGTCCTTCTATGGCTCTAATCTCCGGCGTGGTCTCCACCGAGTCCACAATACGCACCCGGGGCGTACTTGGGCAGGGCTCATAAGGGCCCAAGTCCCCGGGTCGGCGGTTGGTAGGGGCAGCAGGTAAGCCTCTGCTACCATAATGAAGGTCCCTACCAGGACCGGCCCCCGCTGTGCCCCTTCCGCCTGTAATCCCCGCTGACTTGCTCCGGATCAATGCTTGCATTTATCAAAATCCAGGGTCCAAAACCAAAAATATAGAAAATAGAAAATACAATCCTCGTTCAACCCTGATTGGCAACCAGATCCCACAAATCCAACAATAACCCAATTCACAATCCAAATCAGGCTGCGGGCTTTCGTTCAGCACACCGGTATTCCCACGGTGGCGGGCATGTACAAGAATTGCACCAAGGAAGAAAGCCCTGAAATTGGCATATGAACACAAATAAAGCAAAGTTGGGGAAAGAGGTAAACATACACATTCACAACCATAAACCCCTCATTCCCTGGACTCAAGACCTTCCCTTGACTCACCAACATATTGCCCTGAACCAGGTCATATGAGATGGCTGAATGCCATGTGTCACAAGTCAATACATAAACCCCAAAAATGTGTTCACTCCCAAGTCTCTAAATCCTAGCCCAATAGGGAAGGTGGCGTGTCATGGCCTAGAGTGGCACTCAGGACCATGCCCTACCCTGACATAAACTTGGTTGGACTTGGAGTCGAATGGGCTTAGAGAAATGACCTATGAGTTTGAACTCATAACATGCCAAAAAACTACCAATTCACACCATATTGGCCATATATCACATATATGCTCAAAATTGAAGTTACTACTTATCCGAAGGCTCCAAGCATGCATGGAATCGAAGTCTACCATTCATGGAGGATAGAGACCAAAGGCCAATGCCCATGTACATCCCCATTTTACCCTCGAAACCCTTTCGGATATGGGCGCCACGCACTGCCCAAGTCAGCCCATGATCTTGAGACCATTTCTTGAAATCCGTCGTGCGCCAAGCCAAATGGAGTACGCGATCCGGCATATGGTGGTGTTCAACTCCAAAGCATATGCCAACATATGAACAACATACCATGGTTCGACTCTCCATAGGCTTCTTGCTGTTAGCGACCAGGTGAGTACACAAAACGCAAAAATGAGCAAAAATTGAGGTCAAAAACATGAAAATATGACCAAATGCAAAGTTGTCATGATAGTATATCTCTATGCTCACCCATGATATCCGCTCATGATTCAATACACAAATGATTGAGACCATTTGCGAACAATTCCCCCACTTGGATCCCCAATCGGTCGCATGGAGATACCTTCGCCACTAATATCTACATGCCCCATGAAAATGGGAGTGCACCCATGGATCTCTTTGTCAAACATACCATGAGCAATACATACGCGGTAGACTTGGTCTAGCGCTTTGAATTCCACAATTGGGGCATGGGCAAGGCCCTTGTCATGTATGGCTCCCCATCTCTTCGGCCACACGAAGATATATAACATGGGCGTGAGCATATCAAACATATACCATGCATATAACAAATACCCTCAAAATGTGGCTCCCACCATGATATGCCATGTCCCTCCATTGACATAACTTCACGTTAAAAATACGTAGGAACCCAAGGAAAGTTGCTATGCAACCCCAACACCCATGCGGCACACTCGAAAGTCGCATTAAAATATTCGGTTGCACGGTCCAAGAGTTATATATCACTTTATACCCTCTTGACCCTTTTCCCTTGCTACACCGGGCATGTGCACACACCAAAGGCGTTTGATGCTTCCTAAATTAAGTTGAGACCACGGCAGTTCCAACCCAACCTTCCTTATTCTCATTCCTCACACTCGCGCGTAGATATGGCTCTTCAAAGTGATCCCACGATTCGTTTTTGTTTCCCTTATATCTCCAAGTCAAATGGGTGGCAAGTATAAGGGAAACCTGATTCGGGCATAGGGAAAGGAGTATGACCAATCGAAGAAGTCCAAATCAAGTGCGGCGATGTCGAAGTCGAAAATCCGATTTCGACATCACGAAAAATTCGGATTAAAGTTTCGAGTGCTTATTTAGAAAAATGCGGAAGCAACGAACCCTTTACAGATGAAATCTGACCCTTCAGAAACGTTTCCGCCAAAATATCTGGAAATAACAGTTAACCAATCGGTTAACGCAAAATCGCGAGCCAACTGACAGTCGCCGATACATTGACCATCAGAACGAAAGGCTGAAAAATTACGGAAACATTATGATAATAAAACCCTGTTGATTCCTGATATTCCGATATATAAATCTCCGCTGGCGGTGCCTCGGTTCTGAATATGGCCGCTCATAGCCGGAATGGCCAAACCTATCACACTATCACATCGGGTTAGTCCAGGTGGCTGGGAGAGTATGATATCAGCCAATGGCGGCTTGCCGGCACATAGATACACACCCCAAGTGACCCCAAGATGGCCACGGGGGTCCGAACCGGCTTCAGGGCTTGGAGGAAGGGTTCCGTGGCGTCGTCGAAGGGGACATGCGCGTTGATGGCGTTGAGTTGCCATCCGTCCCCGACGACCTCATAGACACCTAGCCTCCCTGGGATGCTGAGGTGTCGGACGAGATGGACGTGGATGCCGGTTCGGGCGTACAGGGGGGTCCCCTTGTGCCAGTAGCATTTGTACGCTTTCCGGTCCGGGGTATATATGGGGGTGGTTTCTGGGGGGTCGTCCCGTTGTGGGCCTTGTTCCTGGAAGGGGAGGAGGTGGGCAACCCACCCCGGCCCCTGTGCCATCGGGAGCTCCTGGAGGGCGTTTGTGGCGTCCTTGGAGTATGTGACGGCCGGGAGGTTGAGGTCGAGGAGGTTGACGGTGGCCTCGGTGGGGGCGGGCCGGGGCTGTGGAGGCTTGTGCCCTCGGCCCTTGCCCCGTCAGGGAGGGGGACTGGGGCTCGGGGACTTTTGCCGGTTGGTGGGCGCTTGGGTAGGCGCGGCGGGGGAAGGCCTTGGCTCCACTCCGGAGGGAGCTCCCCAGTGTATTTGGTGCCTCTGTGGGCCTTGTTCTCGTCGGTGCGGAGCCGGATGGGTTGGGCGCTGGTGAGCTCCAGGGTGTGGCCTTCTGGCTTGTCCGGGGCGCTGCTGCCTTGGTCCAGCTCCTTTTGGCAGTGCCAGACCACCCGGATCTGTGGCCCCCCATTGTCCCCCAGGTCGCGGAGGCGGTACTGGATTGTGCCCTCACACCAGATCCAGTTGCCCGTGTGGTCGTTGCGGAAGGGCTGCTGGACCTTCGCGCCCTTTTCGAATCCTGGGTACGCCTCGGGCGGGGGCGGTGCTGGTGGCGGGAGGGAGGATGATGAGGATGCCTGGTCCGGGTGGGGCGGTGGTAATGATGGGAGGGAGGATGACGAGGATGCTTGGTCCGGGTTTGCTGGGTGGGTCGAGTGGGGTGCGGGGGGTCGGAAGGTCGCTGCTTTTCCGGCTGGGTTGGGGGCGGGTGCGCCCCTTTTTCGTCTCGCTCCCTTGGGTGGGACTAGAGGTAGCGGGGCTGGGCGGGCTTGGGGTTAGAAGAAGGGTTGCGTTGCTTGCTGGCTCGGATCCCTTAGTGGAGGTTCTGCCGGCGTTTGCATGTTCGCTTTCGCGTGGCTACGCATGAGGTCGGCGAGCTTGCGCACGGTCTCTGGGGGGTCGGATGGCCATGGCAGTGCGGCCGGGATGTCGTCGAAGGGGTGGTGCAGGTGGTACTTCCTCATGGCCTTGGCCTGCATGACCCAGGTCTCCGTGGGTTCCGGTGTGTCCGGGCCGCTGGGGGAGCCTTGAGCCCAGTACAGTGCTGTGTGCAGGGCTTCCCACAGGGCGCCTTCGCGGCCTGTGAGGATGGTGGCCTGGAGGAGTCGCTGCCGGCCCCGTGGGGGGTCTTCCGGGTCTATCTCCGGGGTATAGGCTTGGGCCGCCATGAGGACTCCGTGTGCCCCGTGGAGGACCCACCATTAAGCGTCCGCTTTGAGGATGTGGATAGCGGGTTGTTGGGGGGGCGTGTCCAGGGTGTCCCACGATGCGATGGTTAGTTCTATCCTGGAGGGGAGGAGGTGTAGGGTGGCCCTGCGGCTTAGGAGTTGATCGATGTGGAAGGGGGTAACGGGATCTTTGGGGCCCTGCGGTGGTGGGGGCATCGCTGGGATGGTTGTGGGGTCCCAGTGGCGTTCGTGAGCGGCGAGGGTGTATAGGGCGGCGGTGATGATGTGGTGGGCTTGCCCCTCCAGGACGATGTGGCGCTCCGTGCCGAAGTCCTTTGGTAGGTGGGCTGCGGGGTCGACGGTGATGTGGGCTAGGGCGCGTTGGCGGGCCTTTTTTCCCCCGTCTGGCGCCTGCGTCCGTTTGTCCACCGGGATGTGCTGCTGTTGGTGTTTTGGTGGGGGCGGTCCCAGGGCGAGGGATTCTACTCCGTGGAGGGGGATGGCGTGTTCCCTGGACCTGTTGGGCAGGATGTATATGCCCGGGTCTCCCGGTACGGTGCCCAGGTACATGTTGCCCGTGATGGTGGGGGCCGGCAGCGGTTGGCGCAGGGGCGAGGTGCATGGGGTGGAGCAGGGCGGGTCATGGTGCTCACACCGGGGGTGGTCGATGCCGTACGGGTGACGTGTACGGCGAAGGGTCCGATGGCGCCCTGGACTTTGTGGGGTTGGATGTTGTGGAGGCGCGCCACCGCCCGTGTGTGGGAGCGCCCTTCGCTGATCCACACGGCGTCTGCCCGCGACGCCGCTGGGTTCAGGCAGTCCGTGATGATGCCTGTGATCGTGCGGTTGTGGGTTGCATCTGACACTCTGGCGGGGGGGGCGCTGATGCGGGGGATGGTGTGGTCGTCGTGGAGGGTGCGGGCCTTGCGCCTCGCATCGTGTCGGTGCTGGGCCTCCTGGGCGGGGGTGTGCATACCTGTGTGTTTGGGCTTCTTGTTGGGGCGGTCTGCTGTGTGGAAGGGGGTGGGCCAGGAGGGGGTGTGGTGGAGGGTGGGGTGTGGGAGGTCCCCCCGTGTTACCCATGTGTACAGGGTGGTCGCGGCAGCCCCTTCCGCCTGTATGGTGTAGCGCTCGTCGTGTCGGCGACGGGTGAGGAGGACGTTGGGGGCCGGCAACTCATACACCTGTGTGGTGTGGGGGAGGTGGCGGGTGACGGTGATCTTGGCGGCGTCTTTCTTGCGGCTGGTGGTGTGGGGGATGATGTAGTGGGTCGCCCATTCGTCCTGGGGGTGTGTGTTCCGTCGCGTCCAGCTTGAGTGGGGGGTGGAGCGGCTTCGGTGTTGGGGGCTTTTCTTGGGCCTTCGCGTGGGGCGCCACTTTGGTTTCGACCAGGTATTGTGGGCCCCAGGTTTCCGGGGCCCCTACCTGTGTGGCTGCCGCTGCTGCGGCTTGGAGAAGGGTGGTTGTGTTGGTGTCTAGAGGGGGGGGGGCTGGTTTTGGGGGGTGAGGGTGTCGTGGTCTTGGTATGCCCACCAAATGGTGTAGCCTCGTTGGGTGTTGCGGTGCGGGGTCTGGGTGTGGGCTTGCTGGATGGATAGGGCGGTCTTGATGTCCTCCGCTGCTTGTGGGTTTATGGGTGTGGCGTACGCCCATAATCCCGGGGTGTGTAAGCCGTGTGGTGCTTGGCCTACTCCTCGTACCGGGTGTACGGTTTGGTGGGTGCGCGATAATGAAACTCCGGAACGATCTGACTGATTAGAAAAATTACAACACGGCATCCGCCAACCTTCCTCAAAAGAAGTTCCCAAGAACCTCAAAAGGTTCTGGGAGTTCATACTCCCATGAGGGATAGAGGAGGTCCTGAGGTGCTAAATGCAGGTATAAGTGGAACCTCTACAGCCATAGGCAAGTAAGGGAAGTGTCTGAAAGTTAAAAGTCCCGCGGGAGAGGCAACACCTTGCCCTCAGTGCCAGAGGCAGCCCACACGTGATGCTAACCATCGGCTTGGACCCACAGTGGACGCGAAGAATAGGTTGCAACAGGGGAATGCACGGCGCAGTGTTTATCAAGAAAACTAATCAAACCACAATTGGGCATTATTTGTAATTCATTACCAATTATTTTCGCATAAGAATCCTTTCATTTTAGCTTCTCTGTAGCGCTTGTTTCCACGGCCGGTTACGTGTCTACGTAAGGAACTGCCAAGCTGGGGCAGCGCCGGCCGCCCTGCTGCGGCATGGGTGTGCAAAGAATTACAAATATTGACACTGCAAAATCAAGGATTTTGGTAATAAATTTCACAGGTACGGCCGCAGAACGTGTTTGCTACTTTAACTGTTCCACCTGTAGGTTTCATTTTGTTATTTTTTCATTTGCTCTTGAACGTTTATCCCTTCCTTAGGGAATATTGCTCCACCCGGACCTTTGGTTAGGACATTTACTAAAACGCTGTTTCTACAACATTGGCCAACAGCATTAGTTCGATCGACCAAGGCGTCTCAAACAACCTTGCGCGTTGATTTTCTGTGGTGAATACAGGAGGGCAAAGCACATTAAATGTCCTAAAGATCCAACCCTTAATTTGTCTTAGAATCTCATTGGTTCATGAGGAAAGAATGGAAGCAAAATTTGCCATCGGAGTCAACGGAAAACCGGCGCACAGGGGACTACAACGGGCAAACCCACAGAGATCAAGAAGAAAATCAAATTGATCAAATTTTAGCAAGATTGGGTCACCATTATAACGATATTGCCTGATTAGAAAAATTAAAACACGGCATCCGCCAACCTTCCTCAAAAGCAGTTCCCAAGAACCTCAAAAAGTTCTGGGAGTTCATACTCCCATGAGGGATAGAGGAGGTCCTCAGGTGCTCCATGCAGGTATAAGTGGAACCTCTACAGCCATAGCCAAGTAAGGGGAGTGTTAAAAGTTCCGCGGGAGAGGCAACACCTTGCCCTCAGTGCCAGATGCAGGCCACACGTGATGCTAACCATCGGCTCAGACCCACAGTGGACGCGAAGAATAGGTTGCAACAGGGAGATGCACGGCGCAATGCTGATCAAGAAAACTAATCAAACCACAATTGGGCATTATTTGTAATTCATTACCAATTCTTTTCGCATAAGAATCCTTTGATTTTAGCTTCTCTGTAGCGCTTGTTTCCACGGCCGATTACGTGTCTACGTAAGGAACTGCCAAGCTGGGGCAGCGCCAGCCGCCCTGCTGCGGCATAGGTGTGCAAAAAATTACAAATATTGACAATGCAAAATCAAGAATTTTGGTAATAGATTTCACAGGTACGGCCGCAGACCGTGTTTCCTACTTTAACTGTTCCACCTGTAGGTTTCAGTTTCTAAATTTTTGTTTGCTCTTGAACGTTTATCCCTTCCTTAGGGAATATTGCTCCACCCGGACCTTTGGTTAGGACATTTACTAAAACACTGTTTATACAGCATTGGCCAACAGCATTAGTTCGATCGACCAAGGGACCCTAGGGAAGAGGTCATGGGTTCCAACCAGACTACCCCCTATTTTTTACCAAATCGTTTCGCTCAATTTTGCGAACATTTGAGGAATACCCCTCGATTCGGATGTCATACATGGTGCTTTACGCTGTTTTTCATGGTACTAGCGGTGTAAAATGTTTGAAGGAACTGATAAGAGTGTCGTTTGTTGGTTCGAAGTGTTTTCTATTGCAATTTTTCGGGATTCTGAGACTTTTTCCTTGCTTCTACTAGCTTGATCAACTAGTACTCCAGGGGGGGGGTAAGCAAACGTCACTTCCACGTCTTCTGTAGAGACCTTGATCCAGGCAAAAGCATCCCTCCTATTCTTTGGGAAGTATTGAAGGCTAACATTTCATCATTTTCTCTATTGTTTTGAAGCATAAAGCACATTTTTCAACATAATTAATGTAATAACCCCAGCCGCCTCTGAAGTTCACCCATACCTCTTAATTGAGCGAAGGTATCTTCCTTCATGGAAGTATGTACCGAAATAAAGTAGGCAGCTCACGCCTTTTTCCATAAATGCCAAGCCCGTTGGTTTGCCGCCTCTGGGCGTAGATACTCAAAAGTTTCATCTACTTATTGTGGTCCTATTTTATAACTGTTTCTTAATTCAGTTGCTTGGCCAAGAAGACCAAGCCATATCTTGTGTCAAGCCCCACCTACTCGCCCAAAATTCCTAACCAACTCCGTTGCATCCAAAATACTGCACGTCAAGTTCCTATCACTATCTTCTTGGCCAGATTGCTGTCAGTTTTTTAGGGAAAATCATTTGCGTCGTTTGTAAACTATTGAAGCTTTGTACTTAAGCCCGCACGATCCCTCTGCAGTGTTTTTTCAGTACATGCTTTGATTTGGAAAGAATTACATCCTAATTTTGATCCCCGTGTTTTGGTGCCATTGCTCCTTGACTACTATGACTATTTTGGAAAACACTGGGGTTCCGTCTATCAAAAACCATTTGAGAAAACTCCAAGGTTTTCAACACAACTAATTGGGAAACTAGATTATCGTTCTAAGGTTAAAGTTGTAAATCCGCTTTTTCAAAAGTTCAAAAGTCGCCCATGAAATTTCTGCGAAAAAATGACTGCGGACAAGCCGCAGATTTTGAGGCGGTGCCGAAAAGTTCGCCGCCTTTGTGCGCTCATTTTTGAAGATTCGGCTGTATGTTTTAAGATTGTAAAAGTTACAACTAGCCAAATGGACCAAAAAAACAACTCCCTTTTTTTCCGAAATTGTTTTTTCACTAAAGAACTTGCCCAACTTTCAACGCGGGGGGAAACAGAATCTTACGCGCAAAAAATCGACAAATTTCTCCGCCTACAGACAATTTTCATTCACTTCATTTATGACGCATTTGAAATATTTGGTCATTTAAAGTATCAAAAAAAGATGGAAGCGTGCAGCTGGAACTCGGGCGCGCAAAAATTCCGGCGGGGGTCTATGGAAGCGGCGGCTCCTTCTGGAGCGTGCACGCGCTAATTTTGAAAGTCACCAATTAAGTGATGTAGTAACACCATCCTTTGCTGTAATCCAAATCAATCGTTGCTATGATTTGACTGTCAATTTTGGGTGTAAGTTTTGTCAATTATTGTGCCTTTGTGCCTTCGAAAATAGTTAACCCGCCTTTTTACCCCCTGCAAGATTCCGGGAGCATTGTGAAAGGGCAAACATGATGCATAACGTCACAAAAACTCTGAAAAAAGCAACTGTCACACTTTGAGCATTTATACGTAAACGTTGTATGACCATGAATAAATTTTCCAACACTCTTATATAGTGGTACCACAAGTGGTTACTGGTACAATAGCTGGGCATTTTACCTTAAAGCATATGGCCAAAAGAGGGGTGGATGTGGCATATGTAATTATAGCACAGAGGAAAGAGTTGTTGTCTTTTCCTACTCGGCAACCTTTTGTTGTGTGTCTGCCTTGGTAACATCCAAGCGCGTACAAAAAGCACCTTGTTGCACAATATGTTGTTGGTTCCAGGCCGCGACATTGGTTTATGTCCTAACCATTGGGCAAAGCGCGGTTGTTGGATTTAATACCATCCTTGTGTCACGCCACATCACAGTCCTTAAGCATGACAATGGATGCACTCTTCACCCCACACCCCAACCCGGCATGTTCTCCTCTATTATGTGTGCCCCCATGACTCTTTGGGGCTAAAACTCCTTCTGGCAGCTAAGTTGAAAAGTAAAACAACCAAAAGGGTGTGGTTGAGGCACTTACTTACGCTTACTGCGCTGCTACTTTGGACCAAAGGCTGCATGATGCCATGCATCCGACTATGCAGTGAATCGCCGTACCACACATATCACCGTGACAGCCTCCCTTCCTTCTATAGTCGTTGCTAACTTAGATGAGCCACGGCAATGTGCCCACCCCGCTCCCTTTGGGTTCGCTGCAAACTACCGTGCATGAGTGAGAAATCAGCCCTGCATTTGACCAACAGGCAAGCGAGGGGCGTTTGGCATAAAACATTGGTCTATAGGCAAAAACGGGAATGGACCTACCTCTTCCTCATCACTAGCCTGAAAAAAAAGAGGGGTGGTGATGTTGGGTATTGCTGAAACGTCTGGCGCCCAATGACTTGTAGATACAAAAAGACTAATAAACCGGCACTGTCAAAGCACCGATGTCCACGTGTGATGTAACCACGGCATTACTGCAAATACCTCGAGGAAAATATCCCAAAAAAATTGCCCCCGCTGCAACCGCACTCTGAAATGGCCACATCCTCAAAGTCAAAAGATGTAGTTTCTCGGCAGCCCCGATGCCATTACCACCCCGCATAGGGTTGTAGGTGACTTGCAATCCGCAACTAAGCGCATGAGTTCATGCGCGAGCTGGGTCGCAAAAGAGTGGTCTACATGCACAATTGCTCAAAATGTGATTCCGCAAAGTGTACCAATCGAGGCGTACACCGTGTGGGCCATCACTCCATTGACGCCTCCAACCCAAATTGTTCGAAAAAGGCAATAGGTTCGTGATGGTCATTGCCGACCCCGTAGCTACATGGTTGTTACTTCGCCTACGAGACCACCTGGGTGGGACACATCTGCCCCACGGTCGGTGATAGGCATCGTGTCAATATGTTTTGACACCCCCGAAGCTCATTGAGCACCGCTGACCGAAAAGAATGTGCAGGTTGCGCGCGAAGCCGTTGGGGGGCCTCTGGAAATGTCGGGCCATGTGGAACTCCTTCTCAAACAGCCATCACTAACAAACCATCACGTGGCTCTGGTGCATGCCAAAAAAATAGCCACATTGTAGCAACCCCCCGCTTTGCACCATACCAGCCCGTCACATACCACAAAAACCCCCCAAAATGTACAAAAAACCCCATCAGAAACAAAAAAATCATACTCACCTCGCCTGACTGGATCTCCACAAAACCAGTATACACCAACAAAAACAACAAGAACCTAAAAGCCACATGGCTTTCCCAAATATGCTGCACATACGGACCCTTGTGTACCAAAAATACAACTTGATTGCCACCATTTGTGCTAAAACAGAACCCTCAGATGGGTTATCTCGGAGTTTCCTCCTTTCCACCACCTCGTGCGTGCAATATGCACGAAAAACAGCATCTAATGAAGGTGAGATCCAGCAAACCACTGAGATCAGATTGTACTATTCTTATGTTCCTTTCCACAATGACCCTGCTGCAGAAAACTGGTGGCAGATCTCACACCTAATAGTGATTCACTGACTCTGCAAGCATATAATGAAGCTGCCCCATTCCACCCTGCAAGCATATAATGAAGCTGTCCGGTTCCACCAGACCATCCAGTGGGACACTGCCATGGCTGTACGCTTCTCAGTGTGCGGCAGGGAGAAAATACTGTAGGCTGAAAATCAGCTGTCCACAGAGTGCAGAGTGCAGCACCCATGAACCACGGTTCTCAGGATGCACCGAACACCCTAACTGGGCTCCAACACCCCACTCACTCCCAGAGGATACAAAAAAAAAAATCCCAGAAAACAACCGACAAATACCAGACGAAATGTACTGAAAAGCCACAGATGTGCACTCCCCCCTCTTTGAAATAGCTACCCAAAAGAATGGAATTCACAAGGTCCCTACGCCTACAGTATGTAGGTTAGACAAGGCCGTGGCTTGTGCGCAACACACACACCTACCGACACACACGTGAGTGGGTGCATCGTATGAGTGCACCTTAACCTCCACCCACGTTCCTGAAGGCATGTAAACACAAGAAGTTGTTTGAAACATGAAACTTCAGGTTCACACCCATGCTTATAGGCAATGAGGCACGAGAAGCCTACAAATGTTCAGCTTGGAAACCCTTTTTGCGATCATAAACCATGCGGAACAACTGCACATGCTGACCACTTGAAGATGCCTTTGAAGATGCCTTTGCCCGAAGTTTAGGGGCTTGTTTGGGCTCGGGCAACTTCAAGTTCTTGGGAATGAAATTGCCTTGCATGTGGTCTCTTGTAAAGTACAACTTCCCATCAAAGACATGGGCCATTCCCCACACACCCCCAGCAGCCTTAGCCCAAATAACTTCATCGGGATTAAAGAGAAGATTGCATGATGTGCTGGTGCAAGAAAGGGGGATAAAGTGCAGAAATATCCCAAAAATCAGAGCATTGTGGGTTCAAGTGGGAAAACACTCACAACAAATATGTCCATGACCCTATGTAACCAGCAAATTTGTCACCAAACCCATGTCTTATGTGGCTGCACTACATTTGGTACCGAGTTAAAATTAGGTACTAAATTAATACGGTCCATACGCCTACTGTAGCTCCGACAAGGGCGTGGCTATTACAAGGCGCGGGGGGGGGGGGGACTTGAAACCCCCTGAATTGTACCATAAAACCCCCCTCATTGTACCATAACCCAACAAATTGCACCGAAAAACCCCCCAAACTGTACTAGACCCTCCAAAAAAAAAATGCACCCAAAAAAAACCCCAAAAAAAACCAAACACCCCACCCCAAAAAAAGGTACCCAAAAAAAACCCCGAAATGTACCAAAAACCCCCCAAAAAATGTATGAAAAAAACCCCGTACAATCACCCAAATTGTGCCAAAAAACCCCAGGGGGGGTTTGGTTTATTTTGGGGGGTTTTTGGTACCTTTTAGCCTGGGGGGGGGAGGGGGGATTGGTAGATGTTGCTCTGAAACAGGGATGTTTTGGTACGGGGGAGTTGTGGGTACAAAGTGAGGGGTTTTTTGGTGCACACCAGAAGCGCTCGCCCCACACAGTCTATTGACGCCACAAACTCGGGACCCGAAAACTGGTTTTTGTTCTAAATCAAAAAAACAACAAAAAGCGCGATGAAAAAAATGGGTTGGTCAGGTTTTTCAAGCCCCCCCCCCCCCCACACACACACACAAAAAGTGACACTCCACCAAGGGACTTCAACAAGGGGGGGCACAGTCGAAAAATTCCTTGGGGGTACTTTTGGGTGCCTGAATGATGATTTTACAAGGGGTTTAAACGCCAAATTTCGTACTTGGGGGTATGCTACGCCAACTATGCCCAAACTTGGGGGTATATGGCAATCACGCCTGCCCATCATCTCCCAACCTTCATCGGGGTCACTTCATATGCTTGGAAACAACCTCACGACAAAGCACATGGTCTTCAGAGGTGGCATGACAGCGAACGTGGGCATCTGTTGCAAGCATCATCAGAGTCGCACTATTTAAGATCTGAGGTAATGAACCACCATGGGATGGGCGGGAAAAGGTACCCCCCCACCTCCTTGTGAGAACAATGGGAATGGTCAAAAAATTGCGGGAACAACACTTACTACTGTTTTGACAAGGGGTTGTTCTCGCAAAATACTAGAGAACCTTGGTTCTAAGTCAAATACTTCGATCTCTCAACATCTGCCTTGGGTGCCTTAGGGCACGGGCATATGGGTGAAGAGGCATGAAAATATGAGGTCAGAATACATATGCAACATGACTTCTTATGGCAACTTTGCACAAAAGGCGGGGAGCAGCTCTCGCGTTTTACCACGCCTCCCCAGACCCACCCCACTGACAGAAATACATTGTGCAAACACATCCACAGCCCCAGAAAAAACAAGTCCACGGCACGGACAATGTCCTGCGATTTGCACATGACACAGCAACTGCAAAAAGACGTGAAGCACTCTCAAACTCACCATTTACGATCAGCAGCAATATGTGTGCAGACCCAACACCAACACCACATCTCTTTCCAATTGGGAACGCCAACTCCATGGCTTCAAAACATACCACCACACAATCCTGCAGCAGGATGAGGGTTCAAATGCGGCGCAGTGGGGTCAAGCTTTCATTTGTTTTTGCGTGAAATACTGCACCTGCTGCATTTGTACCGGGATACACTTACCCTCAGTCCTGCATGGCTGCTTAGAGGTTATCGAATGGGAGAGACGCTGCTGCTTCAGTGATTCGCTGACAACTTGCACCCCAACACCAAAGTGTGAATACATCGCCATCGATGTGCCCAACCATCAGCAGGGTTGTCATGCCCAGCCCACAGCACTCCTTGTTGCCAGCACTGAAAAATCCACATTTGGTGTCGCCGTCTCCTGTGCAAACTCAGAAACCCAATGACTTGTGTCAGTCGACGCCACACAATGCAGCAAATTACGTCCTGCCCTCCAAATCATTACCACACTACTAAAGACGGATCACGTTTCGGGGGCCCAATCTCTGTGTGGTGACCCCTCAAAGGTTCATAGTGTGGGAAACAAACCCCAGGATTGCTTTGATAAGGTCATTCCAGAACAGGCTCCGTCGTGCGCCGGTTCCAGAGAGGAGGAGCCCACCACAGACAATGCTGAGTGTAGATCAGATGTAGTTTGTCTTGACAGCTCAGATTTGCTGAGAGCGGGGTGTCTGAAGACTACCCACACACACACACACACACACACACATACACACACACACACATACACACACACACACACACACAATCGATACGGCAGAAGTCAGTTTCAGAGCGCGCGTCCTTAGACCCCCATCAAACAAAAAAACCAGGAGTGACAAAACCAAATGAATTTTCGAAGGAAAAGGCCTTTTGGAGAGTAGAGGCCTTTTGCGGAGAAGGATGTGGGTGTGGGTGTGGGTGATATACACCCATACCCACCCACCTGCATGCGCACACACGCATACACACTCCATTATCACACACCCAAACACCAACCCACACATGATGGGCGCAACAATCGCACTGGGCAGGGTGTGGTAAGAGTCATGCATCCGTGAAGCCCAGTGCAGTCAGTAATCCGTGTTTGACCCCGAGGCATGCCCCCTGTGTACCACTTGGCCCGCCCCTCTTTCTCCCCTCTATGTGTACGTGTGGAGGGGATGGGGGCAGAGCGGGGGGGGGGGGGGTTGGCAAGAAGCCATGGTATTTTGTTCTCGTCTGCAGCTGGCGGCGCCCACTGGCTGGCCCACTGGCAGCGGGGGGGGGGGGGGGCGTGCAGTGCGGGGGAGGAGGGGGGGAGGGGTGCGGGCGTTCATTGTGTGTGCATGTGTGTGTGTGTACATCGTGGTGTTTACCCTTTTGAAATTTGCACACTCAGCTCAATCCCTGTGCAAATACTCTTGAGCTATTTGGGTTTGCCCCCCCCTTCTCTTGGATGTTACATCTCGTCACAGTGCTCATTACTTACACCTTGCCAAACAAGCCAAGCATCGACACAATCGTCTACCGTAGATTCAGCAGGGGAATCGGATGCTGTGCCGTGGGCATTTTTTTGTCTGGAATAGTCTCAGACCAGAACACTGCATCCCAGCTACAAGGCTTCCTCTAGGTGCGTTGTGACTACTTTTTTTGCAAGAAAGCAACATCTTGCTTCATGGGCGCTGTGCACTTTGTTTGTGCAGTGGTTGTAGTACGGGCAACACACAATCAATTGTCCGAATCGTTGTGTCTCCCGTGTCATACATGTGGTGGCTTGCTATCAGCCCGTTTCATGTCCACCTCGACAAATTGGCTGGAAAATCTTTGAGGTGATTTCTGTGCCAAGCATGTGGACCTCTTTCCTCCCTGCAACAGCACAGGCGCTAATCAGATTTGCATATACTACAACAAACACAGGCAGATCATTCATCCTTCGGGTATGCCTACACAAACCAAGCAAGACAGGGTGCTGTGCAAAGGCCCTTGATCACAAATTGCAAACGTAGCAACTGTGTCCCATACATCTAGCATGTGCGGATATAAATGGAAAAATTCAAATTGAGCACAACCAGAAACAGATTTGACGACAA
The DNA here is from genome assembly GCA_964036045.1 of Eutreptiella sp. 'Long Island Sound 2002'. Taxonomy (NCBI): domain Eukaryota; phylum Euglenozoa; class Euglenophyceae; order Eutreptiales; family Eutreptiaceae; genus Eutreptiella; species Eutreptiella sp. 'Long Island Sound 2002'. The sequence continues at coordinate 91,333,016 of OZ038380.1, read as the reverse complement.
CTGAATATTCATCCTATTGCGACAGTGCAACAGATGTCAAAATTCTAACAGCCGGTCGTTGTGAAAACGATTGGCACACAGACGATGCATCAGCAGTCAGACTAGAATCCCTCGCGAGGCGTCCACTGCTTGCATGAGTGACTGACATGGTTTACAAATACAAGAGGCAACGTGAAAACTTACAGCGTGCTGCCATGTTTGCTCTAGGCTACCGACCACTGCATCAGGTTTAGCGCATCACGTCACGTCACATCCCCTACCACACCTCTCACCTCTTGTGCCTCTTTTGCTGACTGCGGACATGCCGTTGAGTCTTCGATTCGACTCTACAAACATGACTTCACCATCCATTGCAATGCCTGAATAATTAAACTCTTCTTGGGTTAAAGAGGGTAGGTGCTGTAACCTGAACACCTGAGACCCCAATCCGGTCCACTGTGTCTTTGGTATGTCCGGGGCACCCATGTGAACACTGGCAAATGAGGAGAAACATCCGTCGCCTTGGCTTTGGGTCTTCTGTTGCCAGGCGAGAAATACTTGAAATTGCAGGGACACGTCATATTTTCACAAGGGTCTGGAAGAAGGAAGAAAGGGGGAGGAGGTCTGAGCTTCGGCCTGTTGGCCCTGGGGGTTTGTTGCGCGCCTGGCTGGCAATGGATGGAGCAGTGCAAGAGGCCGTTGGACCAGAGGCTCCAACCTGCTGACATCGCCCCAGTCATGTCGTTCCACGGTTTTCTCAGTGTAATGATTCGAATTTCATGGATCCCAACCTTCCCTTGTGTCAAAACAAAGTGATTTTTTTTTGGGGGGGGGGAGCGGGTTGCACTCCTACTGCCTATGACTTCGCGAGGTCCTGGAAAGGAGTTGATTGGCGGAGGTTGGGTCATGCATGCCGCTGAGAGAAAGAGAAGGGCTGCGGATCACTGCACAGAGGGAAGTTGCTGCTACGCACCTGGATCTTATGCGGCCGGTGTTCATTGGTTAGTGAGGAGTGGTCTATGGGGAAGTCCTGCTTCCGCATAGAGCACTCCACTGAAGACCGCTCAGGGCTGGGCATTGAAGAAAGCAGCCGGTAGTGCAACACAGCTGAGACCAATGCATACGTAACAGACAAAGAGCACCATCCAATCGAAAGGAAATCCGATGTTGTAAATGGGCAGACAGACCGGGGAAGGTGTCGTGTTGGACTTGTCTTCGGCCATGGATCGACAGAAACTGTGGCAACCACGTAACAATGGATTTTGATGTGAGCTCGAACGCAGGCGCTTCAATAGTGTGGGCAGATGTGACAATGCTCATTGAACAGAGCCATGTGCAATGGTCAGAGCAAAATAACCAGATGAAGATTCATGTGGGTATTTGGTAAAACCTAGTATGCCCCATAGTAAAACCTAGTAAAATGTAGTAAAACCTAGTAAATGTAGTAAATTTTTTTAAAAAAAATTTCAAAAAGTTTTTTTTACTAGGTAGTCACAAATTTGGACCCGAATTTGAACAAAAAAACACAAAGTTTGTGGGGGGGGGGGGGGGTCAAAGGTAGGTGGTATTTGTGTTTAAGGGCATGGTGCCCCCTGGTCGATTCCAGGCTACTTGTGTAAGTGGCGCCCCACCCGGGCCAAACTGTGTATTGCAAGGTCAGCAGAAACAAAATGAGGCTCAAGAAAAGAAGGAGCTTTTATATCATAAATCACCTCGCAGAGGTTGTTAGATCAAAGCCAGGCAGGCGTATATAGGGGAAAACGCCACATACCCCCCCATTTTGGCCTTTTTGGGGCTATTCGCGTACCCTACCCCAAGGGGTTGAATTGTTCGTTTAACCCCTTGTAAAATCATTATTTTGTCCAATAAACGCATCCCCCAATGAGTTTTTGGTCCGGACCCCCCCCAGACCCCCCCCACTTGAAACCCACTTTTTTGAGGTTTTGAGGAAGGTGGGGGGGGGGGGGGGGGGGCAAAAATGTCGAAAAAATGACCCCCCCTTTTTTTGGGTCGAAAATCATGAATCTTTTGGTTTTTTTGGATTTTGAGCCGAAAAAGTGTTTCCGGGTCTCGACTCCATGGGGTTTGTATGGGGCGGAGTGGGACGGGCGCTCATGCAGTTTATGCACTTTTTCAGCCATTTTTGGTATGTTGGCGGTTTTGGCGACCTCGGTGACCCCGTGGTACCCACTCCGAGGGGTGCGAGTGGGCATATTGTGACAGTATATGCCTACTAGGATACGGAAGAACGTTTTTTGCAGTCTCTAGCCATGCCGGGGGCCGGTTAAATGCTGGTGCCAACGACGCGAAATGGCTGTTTCCACCAACAATGGCCTAGTGAATGGGCCGGGACACAACCTGCTAATGCAGTTTTTCACCCTGTAGAGATGGTATCAAAAAAAATAAGTTTCCAAAACTTTGATTTTTGAGCTGCCCCTGGTGAAAAACTACATTAGCAGGTTGTGTACCAATCCCTTGGGAGACCCCCCCCCCGGACCTAATACCCAAATCGGACGAAAAACACGTAAATATGGCCTAAAACATGCTTTATATAGCTTGGATGGCCATTTTAGGTGGTCACGATATCAAAAAAATAAGCTTCGAAAACTTCGACTTTTGAGCTGCCCGGGGTGGAAAACTGCATTAGCAGGTTGTGTACCAATCCCTTGGGGAGACCCCCCCCCCCCCCCGGACCTAATACCAAATCGGGTGAAAATCACGCAAATACAGCCTAAAACATGCTTTACATACCTTGGATGGTCATTTTGAGTGGTCACAATATCAAAAAAATAAGTTTTGAAAACTTCGATTTTTGAGCTGCCTAGGGTGAAAAACTGCATGACCAGGTTGTGTACCAATCCCTTGGGAGCCCCCCCCCCCCCCCCCCCCCGAGCCTAATACCCAAATCGGGTGAAAAACATGTAAATACGGCCTAAAACATGCTTTACATAGCTTGGATGGTCATTTTAAGTGGTCACAATATCAAAAAAACAAGTTTCAAAAACTTCGATTTTTGAGCTATCATCACCTAAAAGACCATCCAAGGTATGTAAAGCATGTTTTAGGCTGTATTTACGTGTTTTGCACCCTATTTGGGTATTAGGTCGAGGGGGGGGAGGGTCTCCCAAGGGATTGGTACACACCTGCTTATGCAGTTTTTCACCCTAGGCAGCTCAAAAATCGAAGTTTTGGAAACTTACTTTTTTGATATCGTGATCACCTAAAATTACCACCCAAGGTATGTAAAGCATGTTTTAGGCCGTATTTATGTAGTTTCCACCCTATTTTAGGTGTGAGTTGGTCGGGGTAGATTCTCTGCGAGGTGGACTTGCCGAAGGCAATAGAATATAGATATATTACTACACCCCTCTCCCCCTTAAATCTAGCTAACAAGCAAGCAACAAGCAAGCAACAACAAGCAAGCAAGCACTTCTCCTTTCCGTTTTGGCCATTGCTCGGCCTCATCGCTCCGGGCTCTACACTACTCTAGCCATCCTAGAGCCTAGGTGGTGCCCTTGCCAAATCCAAGTTTTGAGCCAAAAAATCACCGGTGGCGCCCCAGGGCGGGGGCGCCAAGACAGGAGGTGCCCTCCCAAAATAGCGCATTTTGTGCCCCAAAACAGCCTTTTTTGGCACAAAACGGCCCCGATACCCAGTGAAAACGGCCAAACAAAGGCAAACGGTTGCTACACTCCACATGCGCCTCAATTGCCCCGTGACCAACAGCCCTTTCTTGCCGTCGAGCTCCACAATATGTCCGAGAAACGGCCCAAAATGGCCAAAAATGGCCTAAATGTGCGTTGTTTGTGTCAAACAGGCCCCAAACCAAGAACGGGCCGTATCCTGGGCTATGTGGCTCAAAACCGAATTCCTAGGGCACCTAGTCCACCCGCAACCCCCCACTTTTTGTGGTTTCCAAGCTTCACAATCGCCCAACGAGCCACCTAGACCCCCGTACCAGTGGTCACTTGGTGCAGCCGGAGGGCAGCACAGCCCGCGCACAGTTGGGGCCAAAGGTGGGTCCACCGGGCTCCCCGGGGCGAAAAAAAATGATTTTTTTCAAAGTTGTTCCTAGACCACTTGGGATGCTCAAACAAGTGTTTTAGGCCATTTTGAGCCCGTGGTGGCGCGTTATGGGCCGTGGAAAATCCAAAAAATGCCTTGAAAATAGCAAAATGCCTTGAAAATAGGCCGTTTCAAGGCCAAAAATGGGTCAAAAATGGGTCATTTCCTGGACCATATGGGATGCTCAAACAAGTGTTTTTAACCCATTTTGAGCCCGAGATCACGCATTTTGGCCCATGGAAAATCCCAAAATGCCTTGAAAATGGGCCGTTGTGGGACAGAAAATGGGTCAAAAATGGGTCAAAAACGCCCTTTACAAAAAATGGATCTGGCACCATTCGGGATGCTCAGACAAGTGAAATGCGCGCATTTGCTCACACAAGTGAAATGCGCGCATTTTAAGCCCGTTTTTGACCTAGTTTAGCCCCTTCCTCCACATGTATGCACCAAGTTGTACCCTTCGGACGTATCTTA